>OU383776.1:47735017-49084985 GCA_910950805.1 Acrocephalus scirpaceus scirpaceus
GACAAGATGTCATCCAGAGGGATGTGGAGGAGATGGAGAAGTAGGCCCACAGGAATCTCATGAGGTTCAACAATTCTCTCAGCCTTTCATGGCAGGAAAGATGTGCCATACCTTTAATCATCTTGGTGGCCCTACTCCTTACTCACTCCAACAGGTCCGTGTTCTTCCTGTGCTGGGACCCCAGAGCTGGATACAGGGTTCCAGGTGGGGTCTCACCAAAGTTGAGCAGAGGGGCAGAATTCCCTCCCTCCCCTGCTGCCCACGCTGCTTTGGTTGCAGCCCAGGAAACGTTCGGCTTTCTGGGCTGGGAGTGCTCATGGCCAGGTCTTGTCCAGCCTCTCATCCACCAGCAACCCCAGTCGTGCTCACAGGGCTGCTCTCAATCCATTCACAGCCTGTGTTGATACTGGGGGTTGCCCCAACCCAGGTGCAGCACATTGTTCTTGGTCATGTTAAACCTCATGAGATTCCCATGGGTTCACTTCTCAAACTTGTCCAGGTCCCTCTAGATGGCACCCCAACCTACAGGTGTGTCAACAACACCACTCAAACCACTCAGAGCAGGTTGGCTGCAAATCTGCCAATGGTGAGCTGCTCACTTACCCCCGCACCACTGGACTTGGAGAGAGAAGCAGAAGGGTAAAAGGTAGAAAAGTCAAAAGTTGAGATATAGACAGTTTAATAGCGACATTAAAGTCCATGCACGCAAGGAAATCAAAGCAAGGGATTCATTCACTGCTTCCCATGAGCACACAGGTGTTCAGCCACCTCCAGGACAGCAGGGCCCTATCACACCTGGCAGTGACCTGGGCAGACAAACATCATCACTTCAAATGTCCCACCTTTCTTCCTCCTTCCTCCCACTTTGTCTACTGAGCATGATGTCACATGTTCTGAAATATCCCTTTCATCACTTGGGATCACCTGTCCCAGCTGTGTCTCCTCCCAGCCTCCCATGCACCCCCAAACTCCCTACCACCGTGGCAGGACAAAAAGCAGAAATGGCCTTGGCTCTCTGTAAGTCCTGCTCAGCAATAACAAAAGCATCTCTCTGTATTATCAACACTGTGTTCTGTAGAAACTCAAAACATAGCCCCATACCAGCCACTGCGAAGAAAATTAACTCCAACCCAGTTGAAACCAGCACAGCATCTCATCAGATCCCATAGACGCACCAATGTTCAGGTTCTTCAGGTGATCACAAACCTGATCTATTACATTAGAGAGCACTTTTTTCCTCCAGTCCCCATCCTACTGCCCATTCACTTAAGAGGGGGAAAGAGAGGTTGCCATTGAAAACTGAGGTTAAAACATGGATGAGTACCTAATTTTTGCGTACTGCACCAGAACAGAAACACACTTCACCTCAAGGTAATTTTTTTCCCTCTAGTTATGAGCAGGATAGAAAATTCAACCATTTGCATTGTTGCTTAGTTGTGTTAAGTGGCACTTGCTGATCTCTTGATTTCTAGCTTAGAAAGACAATTTTAACAATTGTGGCATGCTTTCCTGGAACTGGGTGATTGTTTTCCCTTTCTATCCTCTCCTGCTGGAAGCATACAATCTTGTCTTGAAATCACTCACAAAGGAACAAATTGAAGACATTTAGTTCCACCTTTGTCCTGACATTTTCTGTGTTTTTCTGTCCACTAACAGCTTTCTGTTCCAAAGTAGATGTTCCCTCTTCCATCTCAGTAAGCCTGTTGCTTAAATTTGAAGGGCCATTTTTACTCCTGTTAGATATTCTGATATGTACTTCAGCTCTTACAGCAATTTTCCCCTTCACTAATGCTACTAATATTTACATTTCTGTGTCCTTTTTCTATCTCTGAAAGACTGTTGATGAATACAGCTTCAGGTAATTGCTTTTCCCTGGCATCATAATTTGTTTTTCAACAAAAAAAAAATTCCAATTTTTTAAAGGACTATTCAAATGCACTAGGGGAGGTTAAGGAAGGTCAGGGAGCAAGAACAGTGACTTTCATGGCATTAGTTGCCAACATACTCATAATTTCATAACTTACACTTTATAACATTTTACTTATATGGGACAGGCTTGCTGAAGGTTAATCACTTCCTTTCATCCAGAATCTAGCTGATGGATAAAAAAAGGCATTGTTCATTCTGATGTGAGGACATAAAAGCTGTGTATCTGAGTAACAGCAGATGGAAAGAAACAGCAAATTTTCACTCTGGAAAATAGGAGCTGAGAACGCTACTGTCATTCCTTATACTACTAAATCCTGCACAGTGGCAAAAATAGAAGTTAACTTGTGCTGGATGGAAGGTTTTGATTTTAAAATCTTTCAGTCAAGAAAGGTATTTCTAACAGAGTCCAAAACATTCCTGTTTCAGCCCACTCTGCAACAGGTGAGAGGCTTAGTGTGAATTTTACTGGACAATTTTCTGGAGGACAGGTTGAAAAAATGATTGTGGTCCATTACAATCTTTTAATCTCAAACCCAGACCATTGCCACTGATTAAAAAACTCTTCCCAGTATGTACTTCTACTCCCATTTACTCATCCTTCAAATGAAACA
The DNA here is from genome assembly GCA_910950805.1 of Acrocephalus scirpaceus scirpaceus. NCBI lineage: Eukaryota > Metazoa > Chordata > Aves > Passeriformes > Sylviidae > Acrocephalus > Acrocephalus scirpaceus. The sequence continues at coordinate 47,737,558 of OU383776.1, forward strand.
GTAAATACTATAACTTGACACCCCATTTATGAAGAGTCCTGTAAGGCAGGAGTTGTTCCCACTTATAAAATTATATTCTTGGACTTGCTCTCTGCAAGGCAAGCTGGAAAGCTACAACATAGAGGCGCTCTGTTGATGTTTTACTGTAGGAAGGGTAAATAAAACTCATGCTTTTCATGATCTGAGAAACATATGAGTGTTTTCTAAATTGGCTTCTCTGAGCTTTCCAAGTTTGTAATATGAGAAAAATGAATCATGTTAATGGGAAAACTTAAAGAAACCATGGTTTCAAAATTTTAGTTCAGTGTCCTTTTCTGTTACCTTAATTTTCTTGGAAGCCTTCTGGTATTACTCCTTTTTATCTCCCAGTATCTCTGCCCCAAGTGAAAGCATTTAGTTTTTTGTATCACTGGCAACCTGCCTGAAGATGCTGCTGCCTTTCCACATTCCCATCTAGTTGAGGTCCTTTTCTATAGTTATTCAGCTCGTGGTGCTTACTTCAAATTACCATCACTGAAGTGCATCAAATCACAAGGACAGAACGTCACCATCACAGTTGGCAGGCCATGGATACCAAGGGAACCCCAACATCTATGTTCATTCTCGGGGAGGGAATAACATCAGGAGAGGCTTTATTCCCAAGGGCCACCTTCAGGATGAAATCCAGCTGCCACAGAGCATCTCCTGAAGCCTTGCCCTCCACTGATGCCTAACTCGGGAGAAGACTCGGGGCAGGACTGCTGTCTGCCCGGGAGAGGATTTACTTCGCAAGCCCCCTCCTCACCGAAGAAGAGGCTTTAGGTGCGGGAGCCCGGGCAGAGCATGTACACGCCGGCTTCCCGAGGAAGGACGCCCGTCGGGGGTCAGCTTCCCTCCGCCCAAGAAGGAAAGGCTGCCCGGGGCGGCGGCGGCGGCAGCGGCCGGCCAAGCAGAGGTGGCCACCAGGTAGGGGCAACCCTGCCGAGCCCCCGCGCCTGCCCCGCAGCATCCCGCGCCGGGCGGAGCGCGTACTCACGGCTGTGCGGGGCTCCGGTGGGGCCGGGGGAGGACGAGGAGGAGGAGGCGAAGACTGGGCAGGTGAACCCTCGCGGCAGCTGTCTCCCCGGCCGCTGCTGCTGGAAGCCGTCCGGTCTCTTTACCCCCGGCCTTCGGCAGAGTTTGAGCCCCCTGCGCCCGCCACCAGCGTGGGAGGGCGCGGCGGGGCTACAAGCGGAGAAGCCGTTCCGGCCGGCTCCGGGGAGCGAGAGAGCAAGCGAGGGAGGGAGGGAGCGAGGGAGGAGGCAGGAGGCAGGACAGCTCCCAGCTTCGACCCGCCCTCCATCTGCGGCTCCACCGAGGGGAAGACGAGCGGCGCCGGCTGTCGGGGTCCTCCGTGCTTCACTGCCTGGGAAACTTCGGAAGCTTGCCGGGGAGCGTCTGTCCCCTGTCCCGAGGGGCGCTCCAGCGGAGGGAAGTGTCCCCGTGCGCACCAGCTGGATGGCGCGGACCCTCAGACCCGACGACATCAACCCTCGGACGGGGCTGGTGGTGGCTCTGGTCAGTGTCTTTCTGGTGTTCGGCTTCATGTTCACCGTGTCTGGCATTAAGGGAGAGACCCTGGGAGACATCCCGTTGCTGGCCATCGGGCCAGCCATCTGCCTGCCGGGCATCGCCGCCATTGCCCTCACCAGAAAGACCGACGGCTGCACCAAATGTCCCGAGAACATGCGTCCGTGCTGTAAGGAAATCAAGGACCGGGATGTCATGGAGCTGCTAAAGACCCCCTCGGACCTGGAGTCTGGCAAGGGAAGTTGTGACGAGTTGGCCAGGAAAGCTTACCGCAAGGACCGGAGAGAGCTGAGGGGAGAGGACACCGTGTTCATCTGCACCACCAGCACCACCGCCGCTGCCGCGGGCGAGTGCAAGAGCCTCACCAAAAGGGTGGAGCAGGAGGAGATGCTGAAATACCTGGAGAGCTGTTACCCAGAGATGCCAGAGAACGTGTTCGTGGGAGATGGCTCCACATACAGTGCCTTGGAGAAGAAGAGCTCTTCTCCCAGCAGGGACAGCACTCCTTGCCCTGACATTGAAGACAACATTTTTGTGGCTCCTAAAGATAGTATCATTGTCTGCTCTTACAAGGATAACAACCCTTACGACAGGTACTGTTGTTATATAAACCCCACTGGAGTCAACTCAGACCAGGAGACCATTGTGTGAAAGATCCGTACTTTATATTTATGTATGTATACAAAAACTGCAACTTCAACTTCTTGATAGGGGATAACATAGCTGACTGCATGGGACAATCCTGATACTATTTCAGTTTAAAGTGGTATGTGACTGATACTCAAACCTTTTGTGCCTGAAGTATGTTTTCTGTAAGTAAACAAGCATGTTTAAAGGTTAAAGAATTCAATTTTTCATTTATGGGAAAAAAAGAAATTACATTTTAATTTTATTTTCTCCCTTTCCCTCCCTTTTGTTTTCCTGCTGCCTATTGTACCCAAGCCTGTAGGCACAGTGGCAGGAGGGCAGCAGTGGCTGTCAGCTAAAATCAAGAGCTGAAACTCTGGCACTGTCTGCAGGAAAGTATGTGGTGCTCTATGGCTGAATAAGTTTTTGAAATACTGTCACTTCATTTGGGGAGGGCAGGATTGAGAGATGTCAGCATGAACTCTTAATAGCTGGCTGATGTCAGGGAGTGTAGAAGTAATTTGTCTCCCTTTGTCCTAGCAGGATTTTATTTTCCTTTGTGTCAAGGAATAGATGTCCTGACCCCATGGGCTCTTCTGAAAGTCTCCTAGGAACCAGATAGGCTCAGGAGAGTTTTCAGGCTCAGGAGAGTTTTCAAAGAATAACACATTGTCAACAGCATGAACATAGACATGTTAGCTTAATTTTCCACTGGTCTTGAGTTCACTGGAATGTTTCTGACACTTTTGGGTTTTACAGGCATGCTTGACAAGGAGAATACAACATGAACATGACACAGTTCTTGCAGAAACTAGGAGCAGATGTCAGTGAACTCAGGTCTTTAAAATATATTTCAGTACCTCAAAAATCACTTCAGGAATAGACTTCTGTGAGTTATGTTCAGAGTGGGATCTGACTCTTCTGAAAATGCCATTTTCTTGTGCCTTTTCTAAAATGCCAGATATTTCTGTATGGGGAATGCATGGTGACAGTCCACTCAGGGGTCTCAAAGCCATGCTTTGCTGGGAGAAGGGAACAGAGGACCTGACTGATAGTTTTTTTCACAGCTTATGGATACATAGCAAGAAAATGTGAAGTGAGTAATGAAGATTAGCCATTCAAATTCAGAGCCTGCAGTTTACATACTGAAATACAAATCCTGGCTATTCTGTCCAACACTAAGTTGCATGTTCCATGCTGTGCATAAACATCTTACTTGACCTCTACAGTGTAGGTAACAGAGATGTGGTATAACACAACGTGCATGCTAAGCAGCTACTCCAAGTGTTCAGATCTTAGGGTAATAGTTGCTAAAGCATAGAATAATTTACTAGCATCTCACAAAGCCCCAGTTCCTGTAAGTAAGCTCCCAGAATGCCAAAATGTTCCTGTGGGATGAAAGTCTTAATAGCTGTTCCTACTTAGCTGGTTTTTGTCACTTGTAAGTTGTACCAGTAAAATGTATTGAGTTACAAGAGTAGGAAATAAGAAAAACAGCCTTTCATTTGTAGCAACCTGAAATGTTGTGTAGAAAATTAAAAGGAATTTTGCACTCAAATGAGGCTTTCCATGCCCATGGAATTATTTGAAAAGTGAATGTAAATTTTATACATATACTTATGTGTGTATTTGTTTGTTTGTTGAGAAACTTATGTCAAATCGTAACAGACAACCAGTCTCTGAAGATGTTTCCAGAAAAAGGAAACAATTTTCTGGCTAGCTTGGTGTCTTTCACACCAAATAAGATGTTAACCCTTCGGTCAGGCTTTGGTGGGGCATCTGGATACTGTTAAGTTAAATGCAAAAAACTCTAGCTAGTTGAAGTCATGCAAAAACTCTGAATAGGTGGTTAGAGGCAGCTCTGCTCCTCCGGCATGCAGCAGCAGTGTTGTGGTAATAAATGAACACCTGCACACTGTGCAGCCCAGGTTTTATCCAATAAGCAAAGGAATTCCACAAAAATAGACCCTCTCCCTGGCATGTTCAACTTCCACATAAAAACACTCAGTTGTTGTTAGCAGCTTGCCCCCTGCTTAGGCTTAGTCACTGCAGGACCTTATTCTGCAACGTACAGAGCAGGTCTTTAATGGCAACGGGAAGTCTTATTTTGTGACCTCTGAAGCTAAAATACTGGTGATGAACATGATGACAAATAGGGTCTTTTGCTTTCTGCTTCTAAGCAGAGCAGGTGAGGGTCTCATTGTGTGCCCAGGAATGCTCAGCCGTCCCTGGAGATCAGACCCACCATGAGAAAACAGGCTACTAGGTCCTGCCTGCTGCCTTTGACAGGGTTGTGAGTAATCACTTGCCTTGCATAAGAAAGCAAGGCACCAACCTGCTGGGAATCTAGATTTGTACAGTTCTGCAAATATATATAGGAAGCAGTCAAGTTTTTCCCTTTTGTCTAGGATTAGATGTTCTCTGTAAAAAGTTACACGGATTTTTTTCAAGACACCACAGCAAACTTTAGTGACAAATGGAATAGTAAATATATAACTTGATATACAGACATGCAGATTTGAGTCATGTGCTTCATTCCATTCTTAGTGTAAAAACAAGAGAATGCTTGTATTCAAGCAAAGTTTAATGGGAGTGAAAATATAGAAAGAGGTATAAAAAATGTGTGTTTAAAATTTGATATTTACAGGCAATGTTATCCCTCCATTCATTCAGCTAAGATTTCACAATAAAATACAATTTTAAGCAATATTTCTAGGCTAATATACCGTAATCCTCTGAATTTGTTAATTGAACTTGTGAGAATTTAAAATTAGAGAAATAAATTAGTACTGCCTCTAAAACCTTTATTTATTTTCCCCTTTTTTTTCCTGCTAGTTTAATAGAGAACGAAATGGAAATTGATCATTTGGGCTATTTTAAAATATGAATTTTTAAATTTCAAAATGAAAGGGATGTAGATTTTTTGTTTGTTGGGGGAGTTAGCTGTTAAGTTTTGGGTTTTGTTTGTTTTTGTTGTTTTAGGGGTTTTGTGGTTCTGTTGGTTTGGATTTTTTTAATAAAGTGACCTTTTATAGTTTTGCCAGTAGAAATCTAAAGCATATTTGATCACAGACCTCATGACAGAATTTTCAAATATTTTATGCAGATAGCATGTCCAGATCAGAGAGCACCTGGGACTTTATTTTCATTGAGGTCATGTGGACACTAGAACTGGTGGTACCAGTGCTGATCTTAGAACAAGTAGGAATAATCACTTTGCTTTTCAAGAGGCAGCTGTTAGTCTGAATTTGGCTTCAGGATACCACAGCTTGGGTGTGACTCCATGCCGTGACCAGAGATGAGAGCTTCTTTCTGTTCTTGTTGCTTTAAAAAACCTCTGGGTCAAAGTTCCACTTTTCTCTTCAATGCTCTCTTCCAAACAATGCATGAAGCTGTAAGGGAGCTCACTTTGGGGGATAAATATGTTTGGGGATAAATGTCTTTTGAACCACATATTGCTTCATCCTGAAGTATGGGTGGCAGGGTGTATAAAGCATTTAATGGAAAACAGTAATTTGGACATTTAGAGAAGTTTCCTAAGATATATAACCTTTATTTTTGGAATAGCATTATCATAATGCTACAGTGTATTATCTTCTTATATTGTGTATAATATATAATATACACTTATATATAATATAGAATATATATAATATACACTTATATATAAGTGTATTAGTCTTATCTTCTAAGCTACAATGTGATATGCACATCAACAAAAGGCAATTTTGTGTTGCTTTATTTAAATCCGTGTTGTCACAAGTAGCATTTTTAAAGTCATACAAGCTGATCACTGCAAAGTCTTTAATAGACAATTTGAAGTTTTAATCAGCGTGCACTTTGTCCTCCTGCACGCAAAACAATAGCTGGTCCTTTCAGCCTGGAAATGAATAAGCAAGAGGTGAGTGTGCTCAGAGTATGTGTCCCTCTGGACTGGTATTGTACTCTTGATCTGCATTTTGCAGAAATACTCATACTCATACTCTTGGAGCAGATGTCTCCCCTCTGATCCAAATTCTTTGCAGTCCTGGCTCCAGTAACTATTTATTATGTTGTAATTACCAGAGTAGCAGCCACTGTGACTCCCTCTCACCATTTCTGCTGCTACATATCAGACTTCATGGAGTGAGCTCCTGGTTGAATTTGACACTACATCATCCATCCAATCTAAGCTGTTATGTTGAGACATTCAATTATATTGTCAGTTCTTGCAGCATAAGCTTGGGATATTGCCATGGGTTAGAGTGGAGTGCCAGGCCACCAAGCACTGCCAACCTGACTTTCATGTGTGTGTAGGGATTAACCTATTTACTTGCAGACCTTTTACACAGGACCTTGACTCTCAGCATTTTACCAGTAAAGCCATGGCATAGGAAACTTCTGATTCCTGAAAGGTTTCTGTCTATGCTTCTAATATAAATTGTATTAAAGCTTGTAGAAGGGTTTCCTAATACGTAGGCTAGAGGTGTTCTCTTGACACATGGCATGGGGCATCAGCTGCAAAGCAGCTCATGCTGAGCCCATTTCCACTCAGCAGCCAGTCTGAACATGCAATCCCTACAGGGAGAGCTGTCAGTGTGCTTGTTACTTCTCTGGTGGTATGGGCTCTTTTATGCCTGGAAACCACAGAGAGAGTGGATTGAGAAGTCACTTTTCATGCACCCTGGCAAACTTTCACAGGTAAGCATTACCTTTAATTTAGCAGTCCTATCAGTGCTAGAATTCCAGACCCTCTATGTCTTTACTGGACATGGAGATCCAGCTTTCATTAGTTTTTAAATCTTTGTGTATTTTTGTGTTCAGAACAGTTGCATGGATTAGCCTTGTGTCAGATACACAGCAGTATTTATTGCTTAATGCTTTTACTTGCAAACTGCACCCTGGAAGGGTGTGTGTATATATGCTACAAATATGTGCATTTGTCTGCAAGGGCAGGTAACGGAACGCACAATCATAGCAACATAATAATTTGAGATCTTCTCAGAGATGTTTTTCCAACACCTTACCCAGCTTTTCTCCCTCAAGTCTATTGCTGCAAGTTAAAATTCCTTCTCTTCTTCAGGATAAAAAAAACCTAAGAACAACTCTGTTGTGGCTCTTTAAGAACACACAGTTCTTCCAACAGAGTTAAGACATCCATGTCTGTGTTTCAGTATGGCCCCTATGAAATCCTGGCAACTGAAATCTGAATTTTTCCAGTGCTTTGCATCCAGCATTATCCCAAACCATTGGTAAAAGCCTGGAACCTTCAATCAATTATGAAAGATGCATTTCTAGCATATTTTTTCAGCCTAAAGTTGAAACTCCTCAGGGGGTGAAAAAGGGTTAAACATTTTGAAAATCTGGCTCTGTACTCTCACATGTGCTAGTGAGAGTAGAACAGAAGAGGTCTTCATAAAAGCAAAAGAGACCAAAAAGGCACCACACACAGTATTTCCTTACTTTGTCAGGTTAACTGTTTTGTTTTGCAACTGTGTTGAATTCTGGTCACAAAAGCTGTATGTTTAGTGCACTCTTCCATGTGTGTATTATGTCTTTGGTAGCTAATCCAGATGGCTCCTCAGGTAGGGACAGAGAGTGTTTTCCTGCCTGAAGGCCTGATACAAGAACTACAGGAAAAAATTACCATGTAGTGGGGATCCAATTTCAGATCTCATCAAAACACTTATTTTCACACCACCATGTTTTAGTATAAAATGCAGTGACAATCAGCAATTGTGCACAGTCATGAATGTAAGAATGTTCCTACATTAGCTTCATATTTGACACTCACTGGTAGGAAGTACTTATTTTGTTGCTGTTGAAATCCAAGGCAAATTGCACAAAGGTGTTACACTAAATATTTCATGTGGAGCTTCAAGGTCAAACTTAGTGCTGTACAAAAGCTGTTGAATCCCGTCGTTGGAATTTAGTTCCAAAAAGAATTGCATATATGTTTAAGATATAGTGCAGTGGAAAGATAGTGTTCAAATCAGAAGGTGGAGTAGGTTGTTTCATTGTGTGAACCAGAGAACTATGGTTACTATGCTGTGGGACATTAAATAACATCCTGTAGACTCATGGGTGTTCTTTGGAAGGTTTCAGTCATCAGGGTTCCCACACAAACAAATTCTAAACACCCACTCTGTCACATTTCAAACTCTGGTTGTTTTATATCTCTACATCCAAAAGTGCATTTAAATTTAAACCAAATTTACATTAAGAGGAAAGGCAATTTTCCCATATTTTATCTGGAGAGAACATTTTATTGCAAAATACTTTATCTTTGAATTCTAATTTAGAATGTAAAAAAAAAGGTACAATGCAATGTTTTATACTGAAGTAGGGAAGAATTGGGAGAGGAATTAGGAGGACAAAGTACTCATTAGCTGAAAAGCAGATGGTGCTCAGCTGGAGTTTTATCAGAACAATCTTGTATAGCCTTGTCTTTTTACAGGTTTGAAAGGGCAGCCCCAGAAAGACACTTGTAAAAAACCAAAGATTTCTACTTTTGAGGTCAATTCAGATGGAAGGGCTATTAGTAATTTTCAGGGGTCTGAGTAGGTGGGAGAGATGTTTTACAAGCTGGGGAAATCTTGTATTAATCAGACATTGACCTTTAAGAGACACTGCATCTTTTGACTGTACAGTCAGGCTGAACACTCATTTTATGCCCCTGTATTGTTTGCAAAGGACACTTGATTTCCCTTCACTTTTATTTAAACAAATTAATTTATTTCATGTGACTAATTAGCTGTACAAGGAAACAGATAACTTTTCTGTTTGCAAAAAAAAGAACCTTGGAATTGAAGACCACTCACACACAACCAATAACAAGCTAAGTAAAATATGTTTGCTACCTAATCTAGGGGATACAGAATAACTTCTTGGTGGCAAAACACAGTCTTTTCCAGTGCCCAGAGTTTGAATAAAACGTAGGAAGTTTTACACTTGGAAATACATTAATGAATTTTTGGCTTTACTTGTTGTGGTTTTTTAAAATATTGTGATTATTCAGTCTGTTCCTCAATATTCAACTTGAAACAATATAGTGAAGGTTTATCAAACAAATAAAAGACTTTCATAAGTCAGTTTTTGTGTTGTGTGGTTTTTTTAATGTTCCTGCCTGCATTCTCACTGCCAGGTAAATGGAGCTGCAATAAACAATAATCAGAATGCACAATCTTTCCATAAAATCATCACGTCCTGAATAGAATCTTAGTAACTTCTGTATTATGTTGTATGACTGTAGAAAATGAATGGCCACTCTGTGAAGTGATCTGTGAAGTACATATCACTTTCACTTCTTCAGCTCTATTATTGCAATTGCTTTCCCATTTTCTGGCATGGATAAAATCATCAAGAAAAGGAAAAATACATCACATACTTCTAGTATATAGTGCCATCTTATAAAAGAATGCTTGCTAGATTAGCTAAGTAGCTCCAATACTGGTATGTGAATCTCTGTGGATTTAAAGCATCTTACAGATGAGCACTGTGCTTGTTATCATATTTCAGCTTTACCAGCTGGTAAATGCTTTCCTGCATCTGAAATATGGCTGTTGTCATTGACTACATCTGTCAAAATGCCTGATATTAATCTTAAAATACTTTTCAGTTGACTGAGAATACCTCTGATTGTGTCTGTAACATTCATGACTGTATTTCTGTCTTCCCAGATCAGTCATATCATCACAGTCATCAGACAAACTGACATTAATAAGGACTATTGCTTGAAGTTGCAGGAAAGATATGACAGATTCAGCAGTCCACAGAAAATAATTCTCGTTCTGGAGATGCTGTGTACGAGGAGAAGATCGGGGAGTAACAATAAAACTGAGACAGGCTGACCCAGGCACTCTTCAGGCTGTACCTCTTTCATAAAAAAACAGCAGGCTGGAAGCCTCCTGAAGTCAGTAAGTCTCTGCTGTCTTCAGCAGAATTTGAATACTACCCAAGGACTTGACAGTGGTTAAAGCTGTCAATCCAGTAAGCTTGCTGTTGGTCACTCACTACTCATTTTTATTTAGAAGATTTTAAACTCATAAGACACTTTTAAAAAATCTTTTAATTCTATAGTCAACAGTAAAATAAAGCAGAAGAGTTACAACTGAAATACTACAGACAAAGCATATGCTTTCACACCCACATTTGATAAAGATATGCACCTTTTTAATAAAAATGTAAACAAATGCAAACTCATTAAGATAATAATGTAAACTAATACATCATGAAGCACTATAATAGAGCAGAGAGTTGCACAATTTTTAGACAGCATTTGGATAAAGGAAATGGTTGTATTAGAGGATATCTCTGGGCTACTGATAACTGAATGGCTTATTCTGATAAGATTAAAAAAAGAATAATTGAAATATACCTTCTAATATGAAATTTTAAAAAAGAGAAAGGAGTTTTTAAGCTTAGAAAGAAAGTGAAACTAATTTAAAATTTTTATTTTAAAAAATTTGGCTGGGCTTTATGTTGGGAATCTCATGTCCCAAAGTCAGCTATGTCTGTGTCCCTTGCTGCGTTTCTTGTTCCATTCAAGTTGCAGATACAGTTCCACAGACTTCTGAGACATACTTCCACTCAAAATCTTACACATCTTTTCTGTGTAGTTCAAAAAAATCTCCCATAAATTGGAAGTATTAAACTTTCTTCCTCTGTTAGGCATCCCTGAAAAATCTATCATTATGGCTGCATTTACTTCTCACAGGAGCTGAAGAAAGACTGTAGTGTGACACTCCTATCACTATCACACAGCACATACTTGGAATTAAAAGTTGTAGCTGTGCTAGTAACGTAGGAACATGAACAAGTATTCAGGTGCTTGGTTAAACTACACAAATTTATATCAGAAAAAGTTGCAACTACATGCATGTTATTGTACTTGTACCTAGGATGAAGGACAGACTGGAGGGTAAGGGAGCAGAATAAGCAGGAGGAAGTGGTGCTGTGTCACTCAAAGTCCTTCCTTTTCATCTCCTCCCAATTAGCTTTATCCAGTCTAGTTCACATTATGGTGGAAATGCTTTGAGTTTTGATATCCTTTGTCTCTCAGTTTCACTTACTCTGTTAGATTGTTTGTTACTCAGTTAAACTGGAACAGGCTAAACTCTTCAAAATAGAACAGCTCTAAAAGGTAAGTCTTTAAAGAAAGCCAACACCTGCAATGCTCACAGAATTATGCTCATCTAGAGATTACTCCACTTGTAGTGATGGTTCTCTCTTTACAGGAAATGCTGGCTCAGGAATGAACTTTCCTAAACAGTGCCACTGCTGGGAGAAACACCTGTAAATACAGCCAGAGCTAATTCACAAGGCCAAAGGGGTGCATTATCTCTTTTCTAATTTTTTAATTCAGCAGGATGACCTAACAGACTGAAAGCAGAAAGGATACTGGAGTTAATGAGTGACTAGGAAGCAGGATTTCAGAGAGGATCACTGGGAACTACACCTGGTATCGGACTATATGGAACTCTGTTGGCATCTTCAGGAGTCACAAAAGTGCTGGTGACTGCCTTCTGGGTGACAGAGGCTTTCTTACCTTCAAGCCAATATGTGACCATGTCTCCTTTCCCCTAAGAAAGAATATTATTTATGGGGTTATAACACTTTCTGTCATTTATGAAATAGTTTTCTTACTACAACTCAAAACAAGTCCCAAAAGGAGAAATATGTGCCTGTCAGCCACTTTACATAGAGGAAAAATGAGACACAAAACCTTTCCTTAAAAGATAATAGCAGCAGTATCAATTAAAGCAATTCTTTGAAGTCCCATCCAAAACTGGGTCCACAAGTATGTTAATTCTCTTGTGGAACTCATGATGATTTGTGATGTCTCTGAAGGACCTTTTTTTGATTTCAAGCAGTTGTGACAGTGAATATGCCATGTAGGACTTCCAAGCTTGACTAGGTCCTTCATCTCTGACTCATCAAGTTTGTCCCATGAACAAGACCATGGAATTTGTCCTGGCTTACAATCTGAACATGCTGTCTTCAGGTATGGGAATTAGTCTAACCAAAGCACTGTGAGATATAGAGGACTAGAAGATATAGGGTACTGCATGGGTTAAAATTCAGGGACTCCAGGGTACTTTCACACTCTCCTCTCTGAAAAGCTGAGTATAAATGTTGCATACACACCTTGACTTGTAAATTCCCACGGCATACTAACACATACTCTCCAATCTGTTCCAACAGCTGGTATGCACTTGAACTGCACTGTATTTTAAGAGCTGGAAAGAAAGATAAATATCATATTACCAAACAATTTATATATCTAAGACAGATCCATCTACCAAAGTGTCAAAAAAATTCAAGACTCATTAATGAACTCCACCTTGGGATTTTTTCAAGATTTTGCTTTTATTCCTTGTTATTTGCTATTCAAAATGTTTGCACACAAGCTCCAGTCTCCTGGCCTGTTTGTGAGAGCATCTCAGGATAAATATGGGGCTGTCAAAAACCAGTACTCTTCACTTTCTGCATCTAATAATATTTTTGTACTCTTCACAGTTGTCTATCTGTGCTACTGATAAGCATCCTTTTGATCCGCTGAAGAAAACTATACGCAGTTCTACCTCCTGGTCAATAAAGAGCTGGTGCTTTCTTTGCACATTTAGTTTTCAGCAAAGTCTAAACATTAAAGAAACAGCCATCCTTGCTCTGAGTCCTGTAAATTAAGACAGCTGGAATTAACATAATTCCACAATTTTTTAAACAATGTGATTTCTCCTTAGTTGAAATTTTATCTTGATGTAAACCATGTAAACCTCACCTGTCTCTTGCCTTTTATAAATGATGGAGGAAAGACCAAGAAGAACAGATAGAAGAATTTCTACTTTTGCTGGAAAGCAAAATTTTGATAAAATCTAAAGAAAGTTTTTAAAACTTTATTTTTTTAAATTTTTTTTTCACCATAACATTCTGTGACACAAAGCCAATCATTGTGCTTCTTTGTTTAAAAAACATCCTAGATGATAGTAGGACTGGCTAAAATTGTCTAACTGATTTTTCTTATATCAGAAAATTACAGTTCTATAATGTCTACTTTTATTTGTTTAAATGTTTTTTAGAGTCTCAGAACACTGCCGGTAGATCAGGAGATGTATGTTTCAAATATATATAAAACAAATATAAACACATATCTCAGAAATATTCTTTGCAGTAAATACATCATATTTCAGTTTGTCATCTTGCCTGAGAACAAGACACTAGCACTCAGATTCCAGGGGATAGCATTTTTAATGCACATTGCTAGTAATTAATCTATTTTAAAGCAATTATCTTAGGGTTAAATCTCGGTCATGTAATTTGAGGTCCTCAGTATGTGGCCAGAAAAAGAGGGAGAGAAAATAAAGGCTTGAAAGATAAATGCTCTTTATTTTTAAGTCTATAGTGCTGATGTACCATCTAAGAAAGAGACTGGCATACAGAACAAAAGATAACCTGTGAATGATGGACACAGATTTTGAAGGTATTTTAAAGGAGTTCAGATAAGATGACACAAGGAGCATGAAAGGAGTTATCTGGGAGACTGACAGAAAGAAAATGAAGTTTTATGTGTTCCATCCAGGTTAGCATTTGCTTTGGAAAAATAAAAATGGTGAGAAGGAATGGATGCTAGTGATTCTCACATCCCTTCAAAACTTTCAAATCCATCATTCAGGACCCTTTCCCTTTCTTTCTGCCTTGTTTTTAGTGGATCATGATAGCTGTTGAAAGCATCAGTTTTTATCATGAAATTAAACTTGAAGAACCTTGTATGTGCCTAGTTCATTTACAATGCATTGCAATGTGAGCCATAAAACTACTCAGCTTCATTTAATGAATGAAAAGAAACAAGCCATCAGGGTTCTGTGACGTTGAATCACTGTATCTTTTTTTTCTTTCAGTTCTTGTAGATCAGCTAAAATATTTCAGAATTTGAGGTTCAAATGTTCATATTAACTAAAGACAAAGCTTGCTAAGTAAACTTGGAGCTCTGTTATCTCTTAGGAAGAAGTAGTGAGAATACCTCCACAAAATTTCTGTTTAAACTCTTTTCTAGAAGACACATGCATAATCTTCTATACTGGTTAAATACAGACACAGCTCCCGTGGTGTCTTACTGTTTCTTGTGTTCTCCGTTTAGAGAAAATTATCAGCAATAAAAGAGGAGTAATAAAAATATTTTTACCATAAATCCAGCTGGGTGCCAGGAACAAATAGAAACAGTAAACATAACCACTTGCCTCTCATTTTGTTTTATTCCTACCTTTTTTTTACTGTAGAGAACTTCAAAGCCACAAAAATCCATTTCTGAGACTTGAGAAATAAGGGGATCTGGTTACAAAAATGGTTGTAGAGAATATCACTCAAATAATTTGTGTCTAGGCAGACTGGACCCAGAAATCAAGAACCGTTTTAGAGGATTCAGAATCATTTGAATAGATCAAGACTCAAAACTCAGCCTAACATTTTTTAAGAACTAATTCAGGGATGATTAAAACCCCACCTGCAGTTTGTTTCTTATTACCTTCACTGGTAGATTCCATCCTGGAAGCTGTGTTTACAGTATCTCCAAATAAACAGTACCGTGGCATTTTGGTTCCAACAACTCCAGCTACAACTGCCCCTGTTAAAAAATAGTAAAAAAGACATTTTGTCACATATAAATCATATAATCAGTCATGCAGCCTTGTGGCTACTTCCTACATTATCTTAAATCTAATTTGTTAACCAGATAAGTTCCGAGTGTCAGTATCATCTTTATACAGGTTACAATTCTGTCTTACAAGTGATTTAAAACATAGAAAATATGATTCCTTGGTAAGACAATGTATGCTGATTAGATGGCAGATGCTGGGCTGCACAGGACATGTCCTGCTCTGTCTGTCTATCAAGAAAGAATTGCAATCATACATCAGATTAAATCAGGGAGCTAGGACTCTGAGAGTGAAGGCTAGATCAGAGTATCAAGAAATAACTCACTGTTTTGAGAAGAGAATAGCTGATAAGGAAAAGTAACAGATACAGAATGGCCGTTCTAACTCACATCAACAAAGACACAGAGGCTGTGGGATGTTTCCAATGTTATATTCACAACTGAGGTACCAATATCCCATGTATCCAATAAATTATTCTGTTGTGATGACCTCTATGTTGTGTTCCACTGCATATCAAAAAATTAACTTTATTTTTAATTGAGAGGAAATAGCCACTATAGATGCATTTGCAAGGCCAGTGGAAGACCCTTTTGCAGCTTTCTCAACATACCTGAATGTATTCCTGCTCTTATCTTTAGGAGGGTACTGGGCTGGTGTGGGATCTTAAAAGTCTTGCAAATATCCAGAAGATCTAAAGCCATGCTTGCAATTTCACCAGCATGAAGGATCCCATTCTCCTTGGGTACTCCCGACACCACCATATCTTAACACAACAAATGCAACTGTGTTAGCCTTTGGCATTACACATACATTTACTAAAGTATGCTGCCTAAAATAATTTTTAAAAAAAATTAAAATACTGAAAAAAATAAAGAAGCCCTATTTCTTCATGTCCCAAGGCACAGCTGTGCCTGCTGAGCAAAGAAAGCCAGAAAAAAAAAGAAGGCTAGGACAATGGCTCATGTGTGGAATTACCTTAGATATGAAAAATATTGTATTTCTTTCTTGTTTTTACATAGTATCTATTCCCTCCAATCCTTTCTTTCATCATCCTCCCCTCCAATGAGAATGTTTTAAGTAGGACAGGCCATGCAAATGTGGCTCTTCAGTATCTTTTGTCATTGGGCAGATATAAAAAAAGGCAATGGCTCCAATTAGGCATTGTCCACTGCTTCCTGCACTATGCTTTAAAAACTGACAATGGGTTCTTAGGGCCCCAGAGTGCAGAGCTGGACAACCATGACTGTGAGAATGATAAACTCCCACTAAACCCTGAATTTATGTGAGAATTGCTGCTCTAGTTTGATCTCTGTAAATCTATGGCGCATGATGGGATTCATCCCGTAGTACTCAAAGAACTAGTAAAGTCATTTTAAGATCTCTGAAAGTGCTTTTTGAATGGTCAGAGAAATCTGGAGAGGTCACAGTCTACTGGAAGCTGGAAAATGTTATCCAAATGTTCATGAATGGCAAGAGGGATGACCCAGCAAACTAGAGGCCTATAACTTTCACTTCAGTGCCCAGCAAAATTTTGAAGAAGATTTTTCTGGGAGGTAATGAAAAGCACCTGAAGCATAACACAGTCATTGGTCGCAGTCAGCATGGCTTCATGAGCAGAAAGCCCTGACTGTCAGTCTCATTTCCTTTTATGACAGGATAACCCACCCAGGTGATCAAGGGAAGCAAGATGACATAATCTTTTTGGATTTCAGTAAAGCTTTTGATACTGCTTCTCCCAAGATCCTTCTGGACACACTGTCCAGCATGCAGCTAGAGAAACACTTCATGTCATGGGTGAGCAACTGGTTCAGAGATCAGGCACAAAGGGTTGTAGTGAATGGCGTGACATCAGAATGGTGACCTGTTGCTAGAGGGGTTCCACAGGGCTCCACACTCAGCCCTCTGCTCTTCAGAACCTTCATAAATGGCTTGGACACTGGATTGGAAAGGATATTGAGTGTGCTGATGCTACTAAATTGCCCCACAAGCAGAAAGGCCCTGCTAAGAGACCTTGAGAAATTAGAGGACTGAGCAATCATCAACTTCATGTTAAAGAAGGAAAAGTGTTAGATTCTGCTCCTGGCATGAGGCAATCCTGGATGCACAGACTGGAAAAGGAGAGGCTGGAAAGAGAAATGAGTGCAGGAAAGGGCCTTGGGGGTCCTGGTTGAAGTTGAACATGAGCCAGCAGTGCCCTGGCAGCCAGGAGGGCCAAGCGTGTCCTGGGGTGCATCAAGCACAGCATCACAGCCAGGCAAGGGAAGGGAATCTCCTGCTCTGCTCTGCACTGGGACAGCCTCAGCTTGAGTGCTGGGTGCAGTTTTGGGTGCCACAACACAAAAAAGACATTGACCTGTTAGAGAGTGTCCAAAGGAGAGCCACGAGGATGGTGAAGGGCATTGATGAGAAGCTGTGTGAGAAGGGCCTGAGGACACTTGGAGAAGAGGACACTGAGGGGATACCTCACTGTAGTTACAACTTCCTCATGAGACAAAGAGGAGAGGCAGGCACAGATCTCTTCTCTGTGGTGACAGGACCCAAGGGAATGGCCTGAACCTGTGTTAGAGGAGGTTTAGGTTGAATATCAGGAAAGGGTTCTTCACTCAGAGGGTGATTGGGCACTGGAACAGGGTTCCCAAGAAAGTGGTCACAGCACCAAGTCTGACACAGCTCAAGAAGCATTTCAACAACATTCTCAGGCACATAGTGTAACTCTTGAGGATGGTCCTGTGCAAAGCCAGGAGTTAGACTCTACGGTCCTTGTGGATCCCTTCCAATTCAGAATATTCTGTGATTCTTTGATTCTGTTACTGCTCAGGGCAAGAAAACAGTCTTTTAGGGATCTATGGGGGTGCATTTGTTCAGGAATTTTACACTCAAGAATGTGTTCAATAGCTCCACAGAGAAAAAAGAGTGGGTGCTTTTTTTCCCCCACATATCTTACAGGAATTATGTCTGTCTCATCCAAAAGCCCAGTTATATTTCCTTAGGTTTTATGGAACTCATTTTTAATCATAGTCTATCCCCAGCAGATTGCCACGGTAGCAAATATAAAGCCATTTTCCTACAAACTCAAAGACAAGATGCAGTCAAACCACTACACTCCATTAGGAGAAAGAAGATTGTTCCTGTCTGTGCAAAAAAGACAGATACTAAACTTTAGAATATGGCATCTATGATCCCATGCAGATGTAAATTTTTTAGTTGTGTTCCTGTGATACAGAAGTTGTCAACTGGGATTAATCTGCTGCCAAAACTTAAAATAAGACCTCACTAGTCATAGCAACCAAATAAACAGCAGTGGTATTTTACTCAATTTTTCCCATTCACAGCACTTATCAACTGTACAAATGATTAAAGGTTTGCAGGAAAATGTTCTAAAGTTTGGTAGGGCTCTGGTAGGACTCATCCCCTAATTGTATTATTTGGTCCTCCCAGTGGTAAGGAGCTTTCCAAATTTCCTTCAGCTGTTCTTCCTTGTCAGAGAGTCTCTATCTTGATGCCCCAGGCGCCATCACTGTCCACAGCTCAAGGAACTTACAGGCATCTCCTATTGTCTCCACCTTATAGACATCATAGTTATCTATGATTTCATCAAAAGTGGTATAAAGCTTGTTCAAGAGATCTACCACTTGATAGGGTGTGCTGCTGCTGGACAGCTCAGTGAAGCCAACAATGTCACTGTTAACACACAACAGAAAGAGCATAATCATCCACTGTCCTAATCATTGCTGATTAGTAATCTTTAACACACAGTAAAAATTTCTCAATACAATTACATCAACCTTCTCTTTTCAATAATTCTTTTGCTAAGATTCTTATTTGGATAGTTTTTGTCTTCATTTATTTACATTTACAAAAGACTCCTTCCTTTTAAAAGGACAGATTAACTTAAGGGGTTTATGCTTAGAAATGCAGTAAAACATTTTTAGAGGTAGACTTTAATCTATAGCAGATTAAGCAGTCTTCAATTCTGAGTTATGTATTAATAAAAAAAGGGAACTTGATATCTGTTCATTTATGACAAGTGAAGGCATGCCATTCATATGTTGCTTCCTACATGCACAAAAAAATTAAAACTGTAAATCCATGTGGACTCTAAGGATAGATAAATTTTACTTACACAGGCTAAATGGTGGATCCCTTACTTAGGCCTATCCTGTGAAACATACATTCATGCATGTGTAACACACATAAAGTGATGTGCTGCTGTTTGTTAGAGCTCCAGAGCAATGCCATTTTTATTTAAGCAATTATAATGAAAAGTAGGGAGGTGTGAGAATTTTGAAGGACACTCTTTTGCAGAGCTACCTGTTACAATAAGTGGCATTTTAGATAGAAATTCTGTACTCGGTTAGGAGCGTCCCCTCCACTCAAGGCCTAGAAGTTTCTTCTGTAGGAGACAGTTCTAGTCCTAACTTTTATTTTTTATTTACCTGAAGAAGATGGTGGAACTTGAGTAACTTTGAGCTTGTGCGTGTTTTCCCTGCCTGAGATCATCTGCAACTTGTTTTGGTAACATACCTGTTGTAAAAAGTAGAACGTTGTAATCTTTTTACTTGGATAAAAGAACACATTAAACATAACATGTTGGTTTAAAGGCACAAAAAATGTTCATAAATGCAAAATATTATGAATGTGAAAATAAACTTTGGCATCAAAATCCACTCTGCTGTAATGTGAGAATTCACAATAAATGTCACTAATAATACATACAGATTTTTCACATGGCCCACAACTTTTAGACCAAACAAACTAGTGTCTATACATTCCAAGAAAGAGTAAGGTTAGATTCTAATGGTGTGGTCTGGGATTTTACTAATGCTTTCTTTGTCATCTCTTTGATAGTGCTCTCTACCTGTGTTAGGCTTGCTTACTATCTCCTCTCTGTTTTATTTTTTTTTTTTAATCATCTTTGTTCCCCCTATCTTGCACTTTCACATCCTTTTATGCCTTTTTTTCTCACAGAATTCTGGAACATACACTGCCATCAAAAGTAGCCAACTACAATTTCACAACATTTATAACTATGTAAAAGGTCTGCCATACTAATGCAAAGTCCAAGCTCTATGGATTTTGGGCCATAGCTCTCAGATGAGTGTACTGATTTCTAGGGGGGAATTACAGAAAGTAGCTAAATATCTTTCCAGCTTTGCAGGAAACAAGTATATTCATTCTTTGCTAGCTAAATGTTACCTATTAAATAATCACCTATCAAAGGGTTCTTGTTTGTAGTTAGCTGAAATAAAATTATTATTGAGAAGAATATCCAAGTTTTTTTCTTTATAACTTACTATACAACAGACGATCAGTCTTCTGTTTTTCATGCATTAAATCCTGGGTTCTCTCAGAAACCAGTATCTCCAGATGTTTGTTATATTTCTCCATCTAAATAACAGAGAATTTTCTAAAATTTTTCAAAAATTCATCTTTTTACTGAAACGCATGGCTAGTTGGATAGGATTTAAGTATTTGAATGATTCTGCTTTGAAAATATTCAGAGATAAAAAAGGGCACAGATTTAAGACACCTGACACTTTTTTACAAAATCCAAAGATCAGATTTCTCCTTAAGTAAGTTTATGAATCTAGACTTGAGGTTGTTGCTTACACACAAGACAGCAGAAGGTAATTTCAGGCTTTTCAAATTTCATGCAAACTTCAGCGGCCAAATCCAATGCAGAGAGCAACCTACAGACAAAATCTTAACAAAGGAAAAGGTATCTAAGTCTCAATCTTTTATCAAAAGCTCACAATGCTCTGCCATAAACTATCTTGCTATGCTAGTCTATGCTTTGCTTTTTGCATCCCTCCTCTCTGTGAGGCAATAGTCTTTGGAGGCAGGAATCTTCTTTCTCTGCTGATGGGCTTGAGATACTCTGCTCAAAATTATTTATAAACATGCTATTTGTAACATGCAGGAATTCTATATCCCTAGTACTATAAGACCACTGAGCCACAGGAAAGGGGGGATATAGTTTGCAAACAACATTTGACAAACAAACAAAAAAATGTTCAGCCGTGAAGATGTTGAGAAGTTAAAAAACTGAATGCGAAGGAAAGCTGGGTTTTAAGCAGAAGTGCATCTACAGTCAACCCAACAGAACTGAACAAATAACTCTGGATTTTTTCACCAAACAAGGAGTTTAGGATAAAAAAAACCAAACACACAAAACAAAAACAAAAAACAAAAACAAAAACAAAAACAAAAACAAAAACAAAAACAAAAAAACCCCAAACCAAACCAAAAAAAAAAACCAACCCTGAAGGATAGAGGTGAATGTTATTGAAAGTGAGCAGATCGGATTGGATTAAAATGCTAAATTTACCAGACTCATCATCATGTCAACAGGGCTAACAGGATTCATCTTGTACAACATTTTCTTGACTTGATCAAATGTAGGTCTTTGGGATGGATTATTTTTTCTGCACCTTTCGATTAACTGTAGAAGGGAAAGAGAGTAAGAAAAGCAAATAGCCTTTTATTATTTCAAGCATAAGCAGTATTTTAAGTTAATGCTTCTGTTTTCTTGATGCAGCTGGCTGTTTGAAGCCTCTATCTGCAGCTGGTGAAAAGTGTCAGCTTCAAAATCACTGAAGCCTTGGGGTTCTACAGGTTTTTGCTGAATGAAAGATATTAGTTCATGAAAATGCTGCTGTGGGAAATCATGAGTAAGATATACACATTCCTTCTGCTGAACACTGCTTAAGCTCCTGTCTTGTGCTGTAAGAGAGTGTTATGCTATTGAAGTCACATACAGTTTTTAGAGGAATTGTCTGTACACAAATTTCACAAAAGATTAAGAGCTGAAGAGCCCCTTAGGAATGTTAACTTCTGATTAAAAACCAGTGCTGCTGAAAAGTTCTTTTACATTTATGTTGCTACAAACCAGCAAATATAGCACTTAAACTGAAATGAGGATGTCCTCATCTTGTTCTGATTTAACTAAACTGGGAGGGGGTGTACTTTATGGAGGCTACTGAAGAGAAAGACTTGTTGCATAAAAAATAAACCAAATTCATAATTTTCTTGAGACAGATTTCATTATGTGAAAGCCCTCTGTCAGTAAGCAAGATATTACTAACATGAAATATGTATGGAATTCAACACTTTATAATAAAATGAAATTGCACAAAAATCAATGATTGAATATTAAAAAATAATCTATTACACTGGCAACTGGAGGGGACAACTGAATCTTTCATTGTCACAATGACAGGTTTTTTATTAAGGATATTAAATATTATAATTTTGCCTTGTTTGAGATGTACTTCTTGATTTCTGGGTTATTTTTATTTATCAAAGGTAATATTGCCATAAGAATTCTATGACGTGTTTTAAATTCACTTCAATAAATGATTTTTGTACACAATATTATATTTTACTCACCTCTATATAATCTGTGGGACATGGGCAAGAATTCTCCGCCTTTCCTGAAATTAATTCTGCCAAAGGTGGGCACCAATAATATTCAGCTGAAGGCACATCATCTTTCTAGAAAAAAAAAAGGATTAAACAATGTTTAAACAAGTATTGTGGTTCTCATGCCAGCCACTGAAAAAATATTACTATTATCATCATCACTTTTATAACATCTTCCCTATAAATTCTAAGTCAGTTTTGGTTGTTTTTGGTTTTTTGGGTTTTTTTTACATAAGAGCAGAAGGGAAAAGAAAGGATTAAAAAAATGTAACCCAGTCTAAAATGGGTCACTTTGTTTAAAAGCTTTTTTGTGGCTGTCAGGCTTTAATCTCAGTGTTTATATGGTATAAACAACTTTTGAAACAAATGAATACCTGGCAAGATATTGGGAAACTTTTAAGAAACCACAAGGACTATATTAGTTTATTACCACAAACTGTCAGAACAGGAAAAATAGTAGTTTCAAGTCTTCATTGTTATAATTCTTGTTAAGCAAATTATTTCAGAGAAAACATGCTTACATATCCAGACCATCTGTTTTCAATTTCAAGGTGCATTCTTTTTGTGTTTGCCATTTAGCAGTGATCAAAAGATATACACAAACCAGACATTTTCCTTATGGAGACTAGCTAATTTGCTTTTCTAGGTTATTCTTATTACTGCAAGATTCCACTAAAAGGGCCTATAAATTTCAGGAAAAGAAAGAAGCAGGAGAAAAAGGAAGATATTAATACATACATTCTCCCTCCATCCACCTAGCCATGAAGCCTCACACTAATTGAAAGGCAGTTTTGGAACTACATTCTTTTTATCGTATGCTCTTCTTCAAAGCTCTGAAAGGGAAAACTAGTAGATCTATGAGGAAATGTTGATTGCATGTTCCATGGGAACTGAACTGGCATCCACAAAATCATGAGGAAAATGCATGCTCAAAAAGTAACTCAAAGGTGCGGTAACTCAATGTTTGGTTTGTGTCTGCAGCAAAAACAGAATCCAAGTTGTCATGCAAATTCTGTAGATAGTTCATCTTTACTCACTGCCAGAGGGTCACTTCTTGTGGCAATTTCTAGTAAAATGATGGCATAACTGCAGAATAAAAATCGAGAAAAATCTTAATGTAATAAGAGTCAATTGAGTCACTGATTTCTTCTTTTCATGATTTCTTATTCTTCCCCATTCTATGACTGAAATCCCAGTATCTCAAAAGGAAGGAGGGCAATGGTGCTGCTACTTTTTACTACTTTGTGTTTTCAGAGATCTATTACTGAATGTTTCATAGCATTTCTCTCATGGTTATAGGTCCCAGAGATGTTCGAGTTTGATGGACAGCAAAGCAATCTTCTCTGTAAGAATTAATGGAATCCAGAGGTGATTTGTACACAATCTCTATCAATTAAACATAGAGGTCTGATTTTTGCTCCAGTCAAGGGTCAGGAGCAGGTTCATGAGAATCACCAGTAGGAGGAGTGGCTTTTTTTAAGCCATTGAATAGACGCTGTTCTAGAAAATCTCCATAAAGTCCATGATGACACAGTGTGTCCAGAGGAGATATTTTTTAATAAGCATTTCTGCTTGTTCCTTCTGAATTATATTTTTGTGGTCATCTTCTTCCTCAGTTGAACTAAGGTCAAATACATTCATCAAGGATGAAAAATGGAAAAAGACAGTAAAAATCGAGAATTTAGTCCTTTTTCTGAACTCATTGGAGATCTTTCAGAATGGTGATCTCTTAGAAGAAAGAACCTCCTCCAGCCAACAGGCTGGATAAAGTTGCTTTTTTATAGAGTGAAACTGTATAATAATTTACCCCTGCATCCCTCTCAGCTTGGTAACACTTACTTTTTGGACAATTTTGGTTTTCAATCTGTTGTGTTGCTAATGGTTGTATTCTGTAAGACATTCTGTTGGTAACAGGATATGTTTATCTATCTTTCATAGATAGATAGATATCTTTCACTTGTGGACCACCATTGGAAAATAAAATAATGTGTATTTAAACATTCTGAATAATTTAGAAATTAACCAGATGAGATTTTTGTATTAATTTTGTGGTGATTTGGTAGGAGAAAGCAAAATCAATCCTGGTGAGGCAGCAAGGCTGAAACAGATTTTCAAGGATAACAATTAGATGATAGGAAGTCTAATAAAGCAGTATTGATTTAATTAATCTTCAACTGCACTGCCCAATAAAATTCACTATCCATTGCAGATAGTGAAATTCATACGATGATTACAAATCAAGAAGAACCAATCTAGGAGAAACTGTGACTGAAAACATCCTCTTCAGCTCAAAACAGGAGCTATGTTCATGCTCCCATTTTCATTTCCATTTTAGCTTTCCCATCTGACCAACACTTTCCCTAGAGAAGTTTAAAAGCAAATGATTCATCTGTAAGAGCACACTAAATTACAAGTCCCACTCCTGCAGTTTCTACTAATTTTTCATTTGGTCCTCACCTTCAGGAATATTAATGGAATTTTTGTAGAGATAAAAACTGAGGATTTCAAGACTGGATCAATGCTGCCTGGCCAGTGAGGCCAAACACATGTATCAGGAAGTCTTACCTCCTGCTTATATCATCAAACACAAAATTTGTTAAAATGCATATTCTAAAGAATAGCCCAGATAAGAAGACAACCCTTTCAATGGTACAGGGTACTTCTCTATCTTCCCTGTCTGCATGTTGCTCTTCTCCCTTTTTTGGTGTTATCTCTCACTGCTTTAACCGTTTTTTGTCACCAAGAAATTAATAACTGCAGTGCCACAAAAGAAGGTGTGGATTTTGCAGACATGTGGGTAGGACAGCAAGACAAATCCAGGAAACATTCACTGAATCTCTCAAAAGTTCACTGTAGACATATATGATATGAGCAAATCAGATCTTAGGACTATTAAAAGGGAAACCCTTGGCAAGAAATGCCTTCAGGAGGCGAAGTCAATGATATCTATCCAGAACAGATAGCAAAGTGAGTGCTCACTTTCCAGGAGCAAAGTGAGAACAACAAGCCAAGGAAACATTTTCTGGGATGCATTTTGGCTTCAGGTCAATGGTAAACTGGAATGTATAAGACAATCCTAAAACTATTGTTTAGTTGGAACACAGTTCTTTCAAAGACTACTTCATGTTGAAAAAGTACAGAACAACATAGGCCAAATGACAGTAGCCAGAAACATCAACACAATCCCAAACTGCCTTAACTGAACTATTTTGGAGCAGATTCTAAGGACATATTGAAGCCTATGGGTAGAAATACTACTGAGACTTCAAGTTCTTGCTCATTTAATATCATAGAATAGATAAAAATTAATGGTTCAAGCACATTTTATATGCAGGCGCTTTTTTTGCAATTGTGTTCCCATTTATCTGAAAAGTGGCTGGATAGAAGCAATCCACCACTAGCAGGGAAAGCCACTGGAAAGCAATCTTCTATAAAGGCTTTCAAAAGGAAAGGAATGGAGCAATTTGCTAATGCATCCATTTTTTTCCCTTCTCTTTATTTTTCCTCTGTAAACCAAATATTGTCACCACATATATGCCCCCAAATAATTGTATTGACATTCAATTATAGAATTACAGCATGCACATGTGCATTATGACATTCTAGAACATTGATGCTATTAACTTTTGAAGTATTGCCACTGGTGAAAATAATCTACTTTTCATAAGAAACAACAACAGAAAAAAGGATTATTAGGTAATAGCAGATCTTTATGCCTTTTTATCTTACCAGTCAAGTGACTCCTTATAAATCATTGGGCAAACTCTGCTTTTAAATAATGCCAATGAATTCAGTATTTCGTTATCTACCTTGAAAGAGAAGATTTTGTGTTATCTATGCTGTTCTGTATTCCAGGACCAATCCTTTTAAAAATACAATCAAACATATACCTGGAGTGATAACAGAATTACACCAAGCCTAACTGTCATTAAAGAATACTCAATATTACTAAAAAACAGATCAGGAAAAAGCTACCTGTAGACATCAGACATAGAATTGGGTTCAAAATCTGAAAGACTACATATTTCAGGAGCTGTGTAAATCTGTATCAAATGCTGCTGAGATGAACTTGATCCATCAGGAGAATCTTCTTTTCTGTATGACTGCAAGCCATAATCTAAAATAGAAGAAAACAGGAAGCAAACTATTTAGTGGATACTTCCCTGAAGCACGTGCAGTAGTGGACAGTAACACAGCTACTCTAAAGAAATTAATTTTCCCTAGTATAAATACACATCTTAGTCTCAAAATAGTGGGGTTTGAGTGGTCTTGCCCCCCTAAACTATTGCAAATGTAGCATCTGGAAAACCAAATATTTGGGCAAGATTGGATGACAGCAGGGAAATTAAACTACATGACACATTGCAATCAGAATTATTTTATGATTTTATCAAATTATTTTCAGATAATAGTCTCACCTCAGTGCAAGAGTTAGCATGTAAATTCAGGTTTCTGTTCTACTTTGCCCCTTGATCCTTATCTCTGGTGGCAGATTGCTCAAGTGATTACTAGTTAGGCAGACTAACAACTGAAAATCAGATGGTGGGTGTTACTTGAACACCACTAGCATCAGAACAAAGGCAGCATAGATGTGAAACATCTTTCCATCTATATTTCTAGCCTAATATAGAAGGAATTCTTAGCATATGACTCAGAATCAGGACGAAAGAGAAAAGAACAACTGACTTCTGTTTTCTTTCTTACGTAAACAGTACTCTTCTGAGTGTATGTGAAGGCTGGATGCAGACGTCTGGTTTTATTTGGAGTGACCTCTAATTAAGATGTTCCTAGGGACTGAATCTTTATGTGAAGGCCATTTTTAGAATAGCTACCACATTTGTTATTTATTAGGTTTGTTTGACATTATTGCATCCAGAAAAATCATAAAGATTTTAAAACACTGCAGTTTGACACAGAACAGAATCAAAACAGAAGTTGCTGAATGATTTCACAGATATCCTATTTAATTGAGAGGAGCTGTGCTAAGGTGATGCAGTTGATGTAATCCATCTATGTCTAATTTTTATGTTTTTCTCCAGAACAGGCTCCAAGCAGAGTAGGCAGTTCTGAAGGTTACTGAAGGAGTTGGAGAAGTAAGTCTGGCCCTGTGTAGGAGCCTTAGTCATAGGATGTACCACTAAAAACAAATCTGCTGCTGCTGCTTTTAGGATGGCTATGGGTTAGAAAGTATGATGACTACTCTGGGCAAAAAGTGGAAGAGATTATCATTGCCTTAATTCCCTTTGGCATCTGCAAACTAACCTAGACTCTCCAGTAGTTTTCCTGTTCCCACAGACTGTCTTCCCTTACCAAGAGTAGACATGACCTGAAGCTCCATCTCTGGGAGAATACAATTCAATGCTGTGAACAAGACTTAAAAGCTCTGAATTGAGTCTGCTTTTCTCCATTAAACTACCTTGTGCTTACCGATCAGTCAGCACTATATCTCTTTCCACCATTGTCCATGCCTCAGGTTTCTCTCTCTATTAAAATAGAGAATGAGGCTGAGTTTCTGCTCAGATGTTGATAGACTGAATAATTTGTGGGACCTGAAGCGTGCATCTGTGACATGTACTAAATGACTTGATATTGCAACATAAAACTTGCTTCAGCGCAAGGCACTGCTAGTGAAGTCTGGTAAGTCAGCAATTCCACAAGAAATGTCAACACGAAGCACTTGGGAAGAGTGTTGTGTGTGAAATCTATAATTACGGGGTTAGATGGACAGTTTTGAAATTTTTTTCTAGCATTGCCTTTACCTGCAATTTTACAAACCCACCGGTCATCTATCACACAGTTACTAGACTTCAATCGTCCATGATACATTTTGTGGTGGTGGAGATAGGCCATTCCTTGAGCAATATCAGTAGCAAAAGAAAACCTGAAAGTCAAAAATCAGTGAGCTGTTATTTCCACTTTCACTCAAAAATGGCTCCAAAGCCTGCTGAAGTTTACAGAAGCTATAGCTTTCAATTGGTGTCCCCATGCTCATTTTTCCAAAACACTTAAGGTCACTGTTTGAAAACCTGTATCTCCCAGAGCTCACAGACCATGACAGTAAAGTTTCTTCTAGAAATTGCTAGTATTTTTGTATCCTTGGGAGTGCTTTCACATGTTTACAAGTGAAACAATTTTATTATCTTCTTTGCTTTATTTGGAAGGTTTCCTTCCTGAAAAACATTTTTCTTTGCTAAAGGCAAGCATACAGCAGAAGCAGAAATGACATGTCAAGAAGATCAATCTCAAAAAACAATGTCACTGCCTTTGTGAAAGTTTCATTGACAAGGCAAGCTCATTTCCTGTCTTGGTAAGAATAATAAACCACTTGCAGGTACGCTAACCATTTCACCAGTATGTCTTCACAAAGATGCAATGGGTTTTAGCTAAATAGGGATACCTAATATATTTGGGAACAAAGTAAAGCTATACGGGAAAAAGGGATTGTAAAAGAGTTTTGCAGTATAACTAGAGAAAGAGTTGAAAAGTCATTGGCTTAGCACTGCAAGCACTAAACATATGATTTCTCAAAACACCCAAAAGACAAGTTGGACTGGATATTCAAATTTCCTTCCTTCCTTCCTTCCTTCCTTCCTTCCTTCCTTCCTTCCTTCCTTCCTTCCTTCCTTCCTTCCTTCCTTCCTTCCTTCCTTCCTTCCTTCCTTCCTTCCTTCCTTCCTTCCTTCCTTCCTTCCTTCCTTCCTTCCTTCCTTCCTTCCTTCCTTCCTCCCTTCCTCCCTTCCTCCCTTCCTCCCTTCCTCCCTTCCTCCCTTCCTCCCTTCCTCCCTTCCTCCCTTCCTCCCTTCCTTCCCTCCTTCCCTCCTTCCCTCCTTCCCTCCTTCCTTCCCTCCTTCCCTCCTTCCCTCCTTCCTTCCCTCCTTCCCTCCTTCCCTCCCTCCATCCCTCCCTCCATCCCTCCTTCCCTCCTTCCCTCCCTCCTTTCCTCCCTCCCCACCCCTTTCTATATCACAGTACAGGCCCATCGAGACAACTACTTTATCTAAAATTAACATCTTGTCCTAAACAATGTATAGCACAGTCTATGTCATTTAGCTTTTCAAAAGCTGGATTTTTTACCTGAAACCCCAGTTCAGAGGAATATCTTCATTTAGGAGCACATCACTCAGGCTGCCTTTGGGGCAGTACTCTGTGACAATAGCAACATTTGGAACTTCTATACAACCTCCAATGAATTTGCAGAGATTGGGATGGTCAAGTTCCCTGTGAAAATCAACAAAAATCACAGCACAACAGTAATTTTTACAGATGTCCCTCTTGGTTTTGTAGCGCAACTGGAAAACCAAGTGCCTTGTCTCACAATGTAGAGAAAAAGTAAAACGGACATAAGAAAATTTTGATCTTTGCCCTCTTTCAAGCAAAATTTGAAAGAAAGAGGAATATGAATTTACAGTCACATTTGGAAAAATTTGAAGCCCTAAAAATTAATGTAAAAATGGAATAGCATACAGTTCTTGGATTTCACTTCCTACCTCACTTGCTGTACTTCTTTACGTATGGTTTTAGACAGCATGAATGCCTTCTTCATTATTTTCTTTATGGCCACTGTTCTGCCATCACTGAAACAGAATGAAATGCTGTTTACAGTTGTAGGGCAACTTTAGAAGCCAGCAATTCCTCAAAAATGGGCTGCATATATTTTGTAATGGGGAATAACTTCATATCTCTAGAGATGAGGCAGAGAATTTAAGCATGTCCATATGTGGTTGTAAATCTGAATCTAAGACAAAGATTCTTAGACAAATGCACTCTGCCTGCATTTTAGAAAAAAGGGTTTTATAAAAGTTTTGGTTTCAGATATGTTTGAACAGCAAGGACCACTCATTAACAGATGCAGGACATCTTTTATACCAACAACCTTTCAACAAGACCCTAGGAGAAAAGGAGAAATGACAACCAAACCAGAAGCCTGGTATGTAAAATACCCCACAGCCAATATGCAGTACAGAAGTCAGATAATGATCTTAACTTACCAGATTTGGCCTAACAAGAAACATTCAGGCTTTTTCTCTGCCCAGCAACGTAAAGTGGCAAGAACCAGAAATCAAGGTGAAACTAATATAGTAGATACTGCAGTAAATGAGAAATATATTGACTTACTATCTCCCAGTCTGGGTGAAGTATTTCCTCCTGGATATGTTGGCAGCTGCTGTGCAGGAGCTCAGAGCAGTAACACAGCTGACATTGGAGTCACTGGGTGCTGGGGGAGCAGTCATCATGCTTCCTGTTGCTGTCTGCGTCACACAATCTAAATGGGATGTGGGATGAGAAAAGACACATGGAGATTCCTATTTATTCCTATTCCTATAAGTGGAGACTCCAGAGGCAAAAAAATACAGAGAATTCTCAAAATCTTTGCATCTCATCTGCTCTTGTTAATACTTAAGAGAGAAAGCCATTGCTTGTAATGTGACTGCTGCATAAAAAGTAAAAAAGTTTCAAAGACGCTTCATTGCAAGAGATACTTCTCACTAATCCTCAGGATTTTATGCAATTTTCATTTCGCTGCTCTTGAGATGAATAGACCTTGCTGCTACATAGAAGCTGAGGACAGAGGGAAGGAGAGTAAACCCTGCGCCATATTTTAACAGGTCTATTTGGAGCTCCCAGAAGACTGTAAAGTACAGGAATGTGGGAAGTGATTCTGACACCAGAGAGAAGTCAGAGAAGAGCAACAATACAGTAAGAGGGAAAAAACCCGATGATTTTCAATGTACATTTTTTAATGTCTGTTTACCAGCTCACAGTAAAAAAATGGACTCCAAACCAGTTTTAATGAACTACATATCATGTCATAATCTCCAATTAAAATCCAGATTTAGTCAATTAGTCTCAGAAATGCTGAGACCTCTCAACTCTCCCTGGTAGAAATATCTTGCTGAGGGAGTTCAACATCTCACCTTGAATCAGGACTGTCATGTTCCCACACCATAGTATTATCCACATGCAGTTCAAAATTGCATTGACATTTGAAGCTTTCTACAGCATTCCACCCAGAAATACATTACAGATCCCTGGGACAGCTTAGAGAATAAGATTGCATATATATCTATATCTCTATATATGGTGCAATACACCAAAAAAGAAGTTATCTTTAAAAATTAAGGCTAATTTTTCATACTAAGTGCTACATACCCTGGGTACAGCCGTGCTGATGTGTTTTCATTTAGATATCTGTGCATTTCACGCTACTGTGTGTAGCTCTGCACTCTATCCAGAGAAGATATACTGTCTGTGACCTTATAATGTTATCAGTCCTCATTAAATTGTTAATCGTCACTCTTAGAGCAATACTCCTAATCAGTATTGATGCTTCTCAGGCTTTTTTCCAAGAAAGTTAGATCTTTCATCTTGGATTTTTCAAAATAATTTTAATTCGTTATTTTTTGATCATGCTTCTAATTTCCCTCAGTCTATTTCTATTGTTTTCCCTCACATGTGATGCTTATGGCATTTTCTAATTTACTATCAGCTGAAAATTTTGCTTAAGTTACTTTTTGCTGTATTGAAAAATACTTTTCTTCCTTTCTGTTCTCACAAATCTGGATTGAAGTTCATTTTGGTTCCCATAATCAAATTAATTTCTAAGC
The DNA here is from genome assembly GCA_910950805.1 of Acrocephalus scirpaceus scirpaceus. Lineage (NCBI taxonomy): Eukaryota > Metazoa > Chordata > Aves > Passeriformes > Sylviidae > Acrocephalus > Acrocephalus scirpaceus. Next base: position 47,769,389 of record OU383776.1, read on the forward strand.
CAAAATCTCTTATTTACAACAATGAGGATACATTATGAAAAGTATACAGAAATTAATGTTCAAGTCTAAGGCTGAAAGTATCTCTACTATATATTATCACAAGAACATCTTGACACTGGCAACCTAACAGAACACAGACAAAGCAGACATCTGCTAAGCAATTTCTCCCAAAGACAGAAAATGAGAGTGTGTACAATCAGCACAGCAGACTTCTACAGATTTACCCTTTCTGAGGATCTAGGTATTGTTTTCCTTCTGAATGCTAAATCAAGGAACAGCAAAGTAAATAATCTATATTTAGATTATGTATCTTAAGTACAGCAAAATAAAGCACATAGTAGTACCTGAATTTATTCTTGTTTAATTAAAACAAATTAAATAACATTTTATAACCATAAGATAAAAGAGAAAAAAATCCCTCCAAACCTCTGGCCAAAATGAATTACTTTTTGTAGCAAGAGCGCCACAGACATCACACAGTCAGAGAAATTAAGATAGTGCTATATCCGTCAATATATTTGTGCAATTCCAGGGCAACTTAATGAGATCAATTATACAGAAAGGTGTATCCACTGAAGCAGCTGTAATTTATTTCATCCAGCTCCAGAGCTTATCTGTTTATTTTGGGGTAGGCTTGTCTTTTTCAATTAACAAATCAACATAAATAAAAAGAAGGAAACTATTTAAAATAACTTTGACATCTAAAGGTTTGATAAACAAAAAAAAGGAATGAGCAGCTCACAGAAGTTACAGGGATGAAATATTGGATATGTCTTTCAAAAATGGCTTCACTTTTTGCAAGCAAACTTAAAATATGAACAATATAATCGAGATTATTTCTCAAAATTAATAAGGAAACTGATCACAGTATCAAAATTACAAGTTACTAACCTTGTTTGATGCAGGTGAAGTCTATAATCCAGCTTTCATCCCAAAGCATCTTTTGTTTCTGATATTGAAACCACTACAAAAGTTTTTTTAAAAAAAATCATTCCTAATGTAGTCCTCCTGTCTTTGAAGGAATTGAATCAGAGATTATTTTTATAAAATATGAAAATTTAAAAGTAGCCAAACTAAATGTGAAATATCAACCTCTAGCATATGTCTTACAGTAGCATTAGAACCAAAAGTATTAATAACAGGCCTAGAAGAAAAGAGCATCTAATAAATATATTAAAAACTGTACACACTATATTCCAGAATTAATTACGTGTCTTATTCTGCACTGTCTACAAACCCTCCATTATTTTCAACATTTATGCATTTACATTTCAACCTGGACATCAGATGTGGGGCTTACATCATCTTATCTCATGGAAGTGCCCTACATTATTTAAGTACACGACAAGAACACACTTCATCCCAATCCTGAAATAAGGAGCAATGTATTTTATATCTTGGAATAAAGCATTTTTAGCCCATGACCTACAAATTGGGCCACATTATGTCAAATACTCTATCATAAAGGATATTAGGTAAGGATTCTGTGTCTACTTTGTAAAGAAGGCATTGAGCTAATTGCTGATTTTCAGTAGAGCTGACATACAAAACTAACATTTATAAAGTGTAAATGTTTTGCTTTCAAAGGAGCAACAGATTAAATTATGCAGTGGTTATGACTACAGTCAATGCCAAAATGTCAAATCAAAGCAGCAATTTTACCATCATTATACCATTTTCTATAGTGTGAAATTTAATATTTGGAATGATGCATTCATTGAAACAGGTAACAAAAGCCCAGATAATGGAAAAGGAACAGGTTGTGGAGATTGTGTTGATATATTGGTTGAAATTGTGACAAATATAGAGCTCACTGAATCAAAATTAAATCATTCCATTTATTTAAAATAAGCTTCTGAGGAAAGAAACCTACGTTTTGTCTTGCAAAGTTGTGAATGTACAAAAACATATTAGCAAGAAGTGAATACTAGGCTTGTTTCCTTTGACACTGATATCAAAGGAATCCTTTCTGCTACTTGAAGCATTAAAGAAGGCGTTAGTTTCCCAGATGGTTCCTTTTATATTGTATCAATTCCTGAATTAGATAATATAATCTTTCCTATCTTTTTATAGTAAAAACAAATAAAACTTAAAAACTCCATGATGCTGCTATTGAAGAAGTTAGCAGGAATATGTCTACAGAAATGAAAGAAGGAAAAAAACCAAATTACTCCAAACCTAGAGAAAACCAGCAGAAATAATAGAATAATTTTGCTACAAGAACTTTAAATAAACATAAACATAAACTCCATTACTCTTTCTAAAAAGCCAGTCACCTAAGACTGTCTGAACTTCTCATCTGTCCAACTGCATATTTCTATCAGATCATGTGGTTTTACTGGACAGTTGCTATAAACTCATTATCACAACTTCCTTGTGGATTATGAACACTCAAATAGCTTTCAACAGTGCTTCTGTTCCTAATTCACTAAGTCACACAATGAGGCACAGAAGGACAATATAATAAAAATTTTAAAAATATATATCTAAAAAAATAAATATATATTCATATATATTTTATAAATATAAAAATATCATGTGATTCAGCCCTCCCTTAGAACCTCAATTTGTGGACCATCAGCTTTCTCCTACTCATTCACTCTCTGTGCAGCTGCTTACCTTGGAAGCTTACTGCAATTACAGTGTAAGATGGAAAGAGAAAGAATCCCTGAGGAAACAGGAGCTTATAGTTTTACAGGATATATAGGCCACAGTCTAAATACATTACCCATTATGAACATAGTCAATACAATGACTCTACAACTGCCATATTCACCTGCTAAACCTCTGTTACAAAACTCAGAAATGCATATTTTTCAAGATGCAGACACATAAGGAACATAGATCCTCTTTCCCAGATGCACTCTTAAGTAGTAAGCCATAATGTCATTCTCTCTTTATACAGATATTTTCATTCAAAGACACCCAAAACTACTTCTACATCCAATATCGATACACTCTTCTCCCCTCATTCCCTTTTTGTTTTTCCTTCATGAGTCTGCTATGAGAATTTATAAGTATTATGCAAAATTAATCACTTTGAACTGAATCAAGCTGGTTGATACACTAAGAAAATGAACCTATTAAAAAAAATCAACCAACCAAAAGAGAAGAAAAAAATTATCCTCTCCCCGTGATTCTTTTGAGACTATCCCAACTTGAATGTTTTGCTTTTAAAGTTCTATTTGGACTCTGAGATTTAATGGCCTCTTGTGAAGCTAGTCCCTCAATGAATTTACCTAATTTGTTTTTGAAATATTTTATAATTCTGGCCTCCATAGGGTTTTGAAGCTACTAATTTCATAACAGAGTTTTATTGTGAGTGAAAAGCACTGTTACTTTGTTGGCATGCCCTAATCCCCATGTTGTGGAAAATCTTTTTTTCCTTTACCATAATCTACCCATTCCTCTGTTATATTCCACCTCAGTCTTCTCTCTTACAGGATGAAAATTCCTACTACAATGTGACTTCCCGCATAAGGAAGCTTTAAAAGTTGTTTCCCTTCTTTCTGTTTTTCCCATAGCACATAGGTGCTGGAGGCAGGAGAAAATCTCTTCCTCTGCTAAGAGAGAGCTCTACTCTGTCTAATAAAATCATAGAACAGAAAGGAAATAAATGAGTAGAGAACAGGTACTTACCATGACTGTCAAAATGAAGCCAGTGCAGACTAAACATATTGGTAAGGCAATTGCTATCTTAACATCAACAGAAAGAGGGCACTCCCCACAGTCTGCTGGACAGATAGAGCAGCCTTCTTCTTCCTCGCAAAAACTATCTCCACAGACTGATTAGAAAACAAAACAGACATCAGAAAATTTTAAGGCAGTTTCATCCATCCACAAGATTGTATTCAGATTTAAACATGTGGTTCTTGACCTGGGAAACCTCAGAGTCACAGAAAGAATAAATTTTGAAGAATTCAGAGATACCATTCCAGCACCTTAAAGAACAATCTGAATTTCTGAAATAATACAGATTCTCTTTGATCAGGCTAAATGTTAATTACATCTGAGCCTTTGACATGTTTTGTGTATAAATCACTTCCTCATGATTGTGTTTCTCATTATCCATACTTTTTTTCTGAAACTCAAAGTTCTTCAAGACCTGCATTTTCTTTTGTTTCTTTGTATTTAATCCAGAACTTGTGATCCCCAGGAGCCAGGAACCCTTCCTCAGAAGCAGCAGAAGACACTGGGGACTGCAGACAGAAATCTTGCAATCCACACTTCAAGAATTTTCTTTACTTTATTCCAAGGTCTTATATAAATTATCAGCAATATTAGATGTAATTTAAAACAAAAGTCTTTAATAACAAAAGCCTTTCTCCCATGTCTTGAATGGTTTTTCAATTTTACCTCTGTGACTAAACTAATATCATGCTGTACTTCAGACTTGAGAGGTGAGCTGAAGGTATTATTCTGTCATTATGTAATTTTTTTTTAATAAAAAAAAAAATCCACTGTTCAGTAATAATTCTGTTTCAGCCTCATTAATTCCAGTATAATACCAAGATAATAACAGAAGTCACTTTCTGCCTCAGGGGCAGAGCTGCATTTTTAAAAATTTCTTCTATGATATATTGTAAGTTTCTTGGAAAATTCAGCAGCAGCTGTTTTGAAACGAGTAGAAAATTCTATAGATAAATACTTCTATTCCCACTGGAATTGCTTTGTGGGTTGTTGTTTTTTTTTTTTCCGTAACATTGGAAAATATATTCTCACACTTCCAGAAGAGTAGCTAACAAGAGTATTGTGATGACACTTTTGTTTTAGCAATAACTTTCTTAAGGTTGTGTGTTAAAGTCATTGAACAAGTCCACTTTTAAAATTTTACATCACTAAGAGAATTGCTACAGTTATTTCTGCTTCCCTCTGTACAGGTATACTAAAGAAAATAAAGACTGATGTCCTTGGGAGCAATTTTTAATGTGAACAAGGGAATCAATACGGATTTCTATCTTTTCAACACATTAAATATACTTGTAGTCTGCTCCCATTCAGAGGAAAAGTGTCCAGATCCTCAGAACACAAGCTGGAGGAATATTCTCACATTCCCATAAACTGCTGACAAGCTTTGTAGTACCTGAAGTCATGGTATTGACTTTACTCACTTGACAAGAGTGGCTTTTTACTATTCTAGATTAATACAACTATTAGAAGAAAAGCTCAAACACTTTTTCAAACTTCAGTGTTCTGTGAAAAAGAATTTCAGGAAGACATTTGTGTATTTTCAAAGGTAGTCTGGGCTAAGAATCGCTTTTGCTCTTGGTAACTATGCATGAATGATCAAAGCATTGAGATTTGCAGTCAATAAGCAATTATCTCATATTTTCATTTTATATCATACCTACTGCAGGAAGGACTGTGGTTTTTGCTTCCAGAGCAGCTTGGATTCTCCCAACTCTGATGTGTGCGATCAGAGAAGTCACACCCATGTGAACTAAAACAACCTGCGAAACAAGTTAACAAACCAGCAAGCATTAAAACTTCACTTGCATGCAGTAGGTTTTTATATTAAGAGTTGACTGACTGGTATCCTTCAGAAGAATTTGTGCATTTTTTTCAAAATCGGGAGAGACAGCTCTTGCGAGAAAGAGCAATCTGATTCCCTTCCTGGTGTGTCTTCTTCTCACCAGGTAGGGCTATCAGCACTGTGTGTTCTGCCATGTATGCTTTCCTGCTATTTCTTTCAGGTAGAAGCACAGTCCAGTCAGAAGTGAAATGTATTGTTAGTGTGGGCTTCAAACGGACAGATGATGCTATTAATTTTCATCCCATCCCCATTCCTTCCACTATTTACCTAAGGTCTATAGGTGATATTTCCAAGTCAAGTCAGGTGGGAATTGATAATACTCAGCCATATGTATCACTCAGATAATAACACATATATATAAATGAAATGGGGAACATGTTAATGAACCGCATTAAATTATTAGCAAGGAAGCTCCAAAAAGAGCAAATCACGTAAAATCCTATATGCAATAATTATACTTTACCTTGGCAGTCCAGTTTCTTTGGCTCATTTTGCCAGCAGTAGACAAAGTGTGAGTAAATATCTGACCATCATCTGGGATCCATGGACCACATATTCCTCCTTTAGCCTTTAGTAGACATATTGGTTATGTCAGTATACCAAAATACAATGAAAGTCCTAGCTCCTCCTCTTTTACTTTCTCAAAATTACTTATGTTCTCTAGCAGCAAATAGAGTTCTGTTCCATAACCAAAGCTATCATAATGCCAAAACACAAGCAACACAGTTCTGTGACAAAATAACAGAGAAGCAATTGTTCCTAAATTCAGTTAAGATCTCACATATATTGTAATTTCTTAAAACATGAGCCTCAGTGGTGTGCTTAGAATGAGTGATCTTACGAAGCTTGTTCACTTTTTTGGATTTGCCATGCTAGAACCAGAACCAGAATCATATTCCACTTTTAATATTTTTCTCAAGGGGTTTTACTGAAGTGTCACATCTGATACAGCAGCTTTTTTTTCTTTTTTTTCTTTTTTTTCTTTTTTTTCTTTAATGAGGAAGGGAAGTACTGCTTCAAGGCCTGTTTGCAAAGCATTTCCCAATAAAGCTATTAAGATGTAAACCTTCTACAACTGCAAACACAAAGGATTAATTTTGGCTGTCCAAAGATCTTGTTGGTTTTTGTTTACTTGAAAGGATTAAGCTGATCTCCTAACTCCAGATAATTCTTCAGACACTTCTTTCAAAGGACTGTAAGTAGTAGACCAAGTCAAAAGAAATGGAGCACATTAAATAAAATGTTTAGAACACATGACACTGAAAAAATAAAACATGAAAACCCAAATTCCTCTCAAACAATGGAAAAAAACTTACTTTGAAGTGTTTCAATCTTATGCAGTGGTATTCAACTGTATGACAGTCAAATAGCTCAGAGTTCCTTTAAGCAGAAATTCTAACATTTAGAGAATTATGAAGAAATCAAATGATGTCTGCTTTTGCCATTTCCACATCCTAATTTCAAGCAGAATTAATCATGAAAATAGAAACAATAGAGAGGTCACCACAGCAATGGGATGTTGAAGTTTTTTACTATGTTCTAGAAAAAAGTTTTTATGTGATGGTTCCAGCAGGGTTTCCTCTTTTAAACCAAAATCTTGGTTGCTAGCTAAGGCTTACAGGGAATCATTAATAAAACAAGTCCTTAAGAACAGACTGTCAAGAGGCAAACTAGAGCTGTTGTGGAGTCATTAGACCTTCACACAGAAGGGTACATGAAACAGCTGCAAGATGTGTAGGCTAGGCTTCTTATTACACCACCTTTGATCATGAAGAATGTGTCACATTTCCAGAAGCGAGATTAATCAGAAAAACTGGGCAGCTGCATGAAAGTTCTTATGCAGGGTAAGGCTTACCTCACAGAATTAAAAAAAAAAAAAAAAAAAAGTGTTCCAAACTGTATTTTTAGAATCAGACTTTAAGTAGTCATTTAAAGAGGGACAGGCCAAACAGACAGGCTAAGAATGGAACTTGCCTTCACTGCATGAACAAATTTTGTTATCTTGTATATGGATTCCTTGTTTTGCTCTGGTACAATGAAGAAAAATCATTCCATCTCAGGCTTCAGTTCTACAAGTCACTGCCAGTGATACCCCCTTAAACTCCAGTAATCCAAGCAAATCATTCACAGTCTCTCTATAAAACAGAGAGACTGGAAAACCTCCAACTGACAATTCGCCATCCTTGTTTTAGAATGTAGTGATCTGTCTTTCTTACTCTGTTGGCTGCACAGTGGTCCAAGTCAGACAAACTCAGATGGATGAAAGTGGTCCTACTAAAGAGAAATTCTGAATACTGCTTTGCAGCCTCAGTATCCAATGCAAAAAAAATTATAAAACTGACAGACATTGCTACAGTGGTTTCAGTGAACCATAATTTGTGAGTATAGAGTGAACTATATAAATTTGGTGTAACTGTAATCACAGAAATACTTCACAAACTTGAATCTGCTTATTACAAAGATGTCTCATCCAGTAGCAAGAACAGAGCACATGATGCTGCACCATCACACTAACCATGAAGGCCAAAGGACAGGAATGAATGTTGGCATGGTGGACACAGCAGTTGTCCCCACTTGCATCTTTCCACCTGGCAGGACATTCATGCTCCTCACAGAATTCCTTTGCTGCAGTAGCATTGCTAACCAAGCAGGAGAGAAAAAAAAAAACTTTTACATCCATTCCTCATCTACAAAAATTTCAACAAACACATGAGAGTTTGTTCTTTATCCTGCACAGAGAAATTAGCAGTAAAAACATATGCAGTCAAATAAACACTGTTTAATCGTTTCTTTCTTTCATTTGTCTTCCGGTTTAAATGCTCCTGGAGCATTGGAGATTGTTGTCAACTGGACCTCTGCCTACTGCCACGTACTAGGGACTTCTAGCAGACACTGTGCTGCAAGCAGGTACCAATTTCCACTTCTCTTTCCAGCCTGACTTCATGACCAGGTGGGATTACTTGGCACTAATTCATCTGGCACAGATAAAGACACTACTGATTATTCTACTGCCACTCTCAGATACATGTGTCCCTGGCCACTTTCAGTCTCAATGGTTTCCATCATAAACCTTCATCTTTGCATGCAATTCACAGAGACCATTTCGCTCCAGTCTTTGCTCCACAATCTAAATTGCTAAGGAAAATAAGTATAATGGACGATAACATCAGATACAATCCCCCAAATCACAAATTTAGAGTAGACTTCATGAACAGACTGTTCTGCAAAACAACTTTTGAAAACTTATTCCTGAGAGATGATCACCTCGAAATATGTGATGCAACACTGTTTCCTCAATTACACTTTCAGTGGTTATCACCCTAATAAATTTGGCTGTAAAATAAAATCGTTTTCTGCAAACATAATTTACTCAGATACAGCCAGAATCAATTGCAGTTCAGCTGAAATGTTATGCACTTGTGTTGGATCTTTATAAAACAATACAGAACGCAGGATTTATTTTTGGCTTGTTCTTAATGAAAGAAGAATTAGCCAATAATGAGAAGATCTAAGACAGTAGGCTTTGTTTATTATGAGAAGACTGTATTTATTATGACAAATAAACAAAACCACAGAGGATTAGATTAATATAGATTGTGGCCAGATTTACAAGGCATAGACATATTTGAAATATGAAATAAGCAAATATGTCCATCTCCAAAACATCTAAACAGATAAAATATTAAAATTTATTAGTCTTTGAGTTCATACTGGAAGTTAAGAAAAATACTTAATTAAGTTGGTGTCTAATTCCATCATGTACTTTTCTTTAGGGCTACTTTTCAAAATTTATTCAGTATTCTGTATTTTTTATTCAATATCTTCATCGTGACTTCACCCAATTACTCTGATGCTCATACACTGACTTGCCAGCCTCAGGCCTATTTAGGTCAGCCACTGTAGCCTTTAGTGTCAACCAGATGACCTTCTAGTCAAAATGAGATGCAGATTTGATCCCTCTGAAAAACTGCAGCATAGATTTATCTCTCTTTAAAAATATTTGCTATATGTCTCTATGTTCAAAGTCTATATAGGTACACAAAAAGCAGATTTTTTCCAAATTCCTTACTGATTTGAGGGAGTGGGTCTCCCACGGAAGACTAGAAAAATCAGATTCATGCCAAGCAGTGAAAAAACCTGCTTCATGTTTAAGTTCAGAACTATTAGTAGCCATACATTTCAAAAAATGTGATAAACAAATTTAAGTAGTTTTAAAACATACTATATAGATGACAAAAAAAAATCAACTTTTTGTGGCTGCAGAAACATTATGGATTATTTTTCAATATTAAATACAGTAACTCTGGATAACAGTTTTTATAAATTGAACTTTGCAATGTGAACACTCAGGCAGAGAAAAATGTTCCATAAATATCTCTTATACAACAGCACAGAAAGTGGGACTCCACCCTCTGTCCCAGGTGTTCCTATACAGGGTTGGAGAATTGCTTACTTACAGACAAAAGTGTGAAATCAGAGTGTATTATCCCTGGATTTATAGATCCAGGTCTGTAGATCTGGAGCTGTACCCCTACCTACTCTCTAACTGCTGATGTCCACAGTCACCAACAGTGTGTGAGCTGACATATAAGCTTTTGGAGTGATTTTAATCCCACAGAAATCAAGTTAATTAAATGGATTCAGGGCTGGACTAGCTCTTTTTCATATCCATGTTGTGCACCTGAATCATACTTATGAATGAAATAAGATACAGAGAGCCTGGGACTCATGCTTAAACTTCAGCTATAAATTCGATGTGTAGAGAAGGCAAGAAGTGATGTTCAGAGATGCATTGTGACAGTAGTGATGTGCCCTGTCTCTGACCTAGCAGGCAAACTTGCCATGATGGCTGGTCTGAGAGCAAAGGGAAAAATAGTAGGGAAAACAGAGCTATAAGAGATCTCAAAAAATGGAAGGAATTAATGAAGAGCCCCAGAGTATCTGTTTCAATTATGTCACTGAATATGTACAACTCATATACTCATGTAATCTTCATACTCATGTAATCCTCATATACTCATGACCATGACAGCATTTTTATAAGAAGTAATACCTGTGGGAAAGGATTCCATTTTGCACAGCGTATTGATAAAAACTGTCTGAAGCAAAGACTGCATAGGTCACATTGAAAGATTTCCCACTCACAGCCTTTTCTGGAGGCCCTTGCACCCATGTCATCTCCAGTCCTAGAAACAGCGCAATCATGGGTCAGAATATTTGTTATACTTTTTTATTTAACAGATATATATAAAACTTTCTCTGTAGTGATTTTCATCTATTCATAGGATCATAGAATGGTTTGGGTTGGAAGGCACCTTAAAGATCATCTAGTTCCTCCTCTTCTGCCATGGGCTGGGACACCTTCCAGTACACCAGGTTGCTCAAGGCCCCATCAAACCTGTCCTTGAACACTTTCAGGGATGGGGCATCCCCATCTTCTCTGGGCAGCCTGTTCCAGTGCTCCACAACCCTGTGAGTAATCTCCTGAATATTCTCCAATTACTTTTTATGAGCCAAAAAGAGTTGTGCATTTTAGTGGCTGTATTGGTAAACACAAATGCACATTAATTGAAGAATTCTGACACTCAAAAAAGATCAAGAAGTTGGAGAAATGTATCAGAAAATCTGCTCATCTTATGGAAACTAGCTTGTTTCCAGTCTATGGCATTGCTGCTTGTTCTGGTATATTTGATTTTCTCTTTTGATCAGTCAATATTGCCCTTAATTCTTGGCTGCTTTCACTGAGAGATACCTTATTATGGAAGAGGAACAGACAACTCTACCACACACAAAATTCAGGCAAAACCCTTAAACTCAGGAAATATAAATTATATATACTAATAATTACATATTTAAGAATGCATTCTGATGTGATAGAACAATATGGCATCTAGAACAGAGGACAGTGGAAGGAGTACTATCAGACATCTATCATTTTCCATTTTCACAATTTTAAGTGAGAAAGATGATTTATCTCCATCATGCCTCTTGTCCCTGGGAGTCCATATTACCTCCTCTGGGCCTGAGAATGAAGTGAGATAAAAGTTGGGAGAAGTTTTAAATCCACAAACTTAACACCATCAAAGTCTTCCCACTGCACTCACCTACCTTTTTGTTTATTGTTGGATGAAGGTTTTAATTTGCACCACATCAAATTACTTACATATTGCAGCTGTGTAACTCAGTTTGCCAGAAAGTATTAAATTTCTTCTGCAGAGGACTGTTAAATCTGCCTTACTAGAGATCTTTTTTTTTTCTTCTTGTTTGGCTATGACCACTTCTGTTACTAATATTTGTTTTAACAACTATGTTCTTCGCTTGCACTGTATTGAAACCACTATTTTCCCCCTAACTTACTATCAGATTTAACTACGCAAATTGTAAAATAACCTCTTTATTTTCTATCTCCCTTGAAAGGTAACAACTCATTTTAATTGCTAACATTAAATGGAAAACTATAATACAAGACTTAAAAAAATTGCTACCGTGATTTCTACTAAAAGGTAAGAGAGTTGAGTTTCAAAGAATATGTGAGAATGAAGACAAAAGGTCAGCATAAATTTCAGTTAAATTATTTTCTACATCCTTATAATGGTCTCACAAAGGTAAACCAAATTCTTCTTTCAATGACACTTACTCCCACATATAAAAACTTTGAAGATCTTATGTTAATTCCACAGCAATGAGGCATCAGTATATGTGTTTTGCTTTGCTTCTAGCAATGCCCAGAAAATGGCAAAGAAAACCTACAAAGAAAGGCAGGATAGAGCTTCAAACCCATTCTAAAATTGACTGTAAAGGGCATACATTAATTAAGCAACCTACTCATGTTAGTTTCCCTTGTATTTAGTAAAAATAGCTTTAAACAAGGCATCTGTAGTGATAAATAGCTGTTTCAATGTTAAACCAATAGTAAATTCATACGGGGATAAAAGTCTTAGTTGAAATTATCTATAAAGTCTTTGAACTTCATTGTTCCAACAGAATTAATTGGTGAATATTTAACTGTAACACTGAGCTAAGAGTGTGACACAGCAGCATTTTTCCTGAAGTGTTTTATTAGAATCACCTTCTGAGGTGTTCTTGGTATTTTTCTAAAAACCCTATTGAACACTTGTCTCTGGTCCTACCTTTTACAACATAAACAAAGTGTTTCTTTATCAGTTATTTATTTGTTCCAAAGTCACAAGATCACAGGAGAGTTGAATTTGGAAGGCACCTATAGAAATTATTCAGTCCAAGCCTGTGTTGTTCAAGGCAGGGTAATCTCAAGAATGTTTCTCTAGCCTTTGTCTAGTCAGGTTTTGAAAATCCCCAAGAATGGAGAAGCCACAACATTTCTGAGAAACCTGTTCTACTGCTTTATAAATAATGTCTTGGGTTATGTAACCAAAAAAGTATGTTATATTTCATCTCTTGAAAGCAGTTGAGATATTTTTTTCTTTATATCTTGTAACTCCAGGGAGGATGGGGGCAGATGCCTCCAGGGTAATAATGGGCCAGCTGTTAAAACCAGGTGTGGCAGTGTTTCTTATCTCCTTCACCACCCGTCCATCCTCCAGGGGGATATCTTCTGGTAATGGGCCATTAAGACTCACCAATGACATGACACATTACATCATCCCATTGTGAGATGCTCCACCCAGTGCGGGGGGGGAGCCAACCGTTCCTACCTAGATAAAAACTGAGACTCAGGAACAGCAGCCATCTGGTTTTTCCGCTGGAGGAAGACCAGACCCATCTTGCCACCACTGGACCTTTGTACAGGACCATCTCTGCTCCACAGAACCACATCTGTTACTCCAGGAGGATTTATTTGGACTGCTTCCAACACCCTGACCAACAAGGTGTCATATCCCTGACTCTGTCAGAGTTTTCCAGGATTTTTGTTTGCTTGCTTGCTTGTTTTTTTGTACTACTAGATTTGTATAACCTTTTCTTTATATTCCTAGTAAAGAACTGTTACTCATATTCCCATATCTTTGCCTGAAAGCCCCTAATTGCAAAATTATAACAATTTGGAGGGAAGGGGATTTACATTCTCCATTCCAGGGGAAGCTCTAGATTTTCCCTGACATACAACTGTCTTTCCAAACCAAGACACCTCTAGAGTATAAGATACTTTTTCTTATACTTAAAATGAGTTTTCCACATATCAGTTGCTTCTTAATTACTTTTTCATCTCAATAAATTATCAACATATAAAATTATTCTTTTTTTGTTGTTGTTATTTCACCATGTTAATTCATTTTTGAAACTGGCCTTAACTGGTGGTTAAAGGTCTGAGGGATTTTAGGTACTCATGGAACAGTTTTAAGCAATGTTGAAAAGCATGACATGTAGAATCAGTGATTTTTCTTCCTGGCTTACTGATTAAGCAGTACACTTTTGAACTGACACTGCAAAGTTTCAGGAAGTAGATTTGTTACAACGCAGCTCTGTCTCCATGTTCTGTCTGGATTAAGTTCCATTTGGCTTTCTAATGAGAAAAAAAACATTTTCAGTTTCTCTCTGGACAAATGGATATAGCTGTTGTCATTACTTTTCTGTTGAAATAAAGGTATACTGGACAAATAATTACTCTTGAAGTATCTTTTAGTTGTTTCACTTATTTCTCTAGGAAGAGAGGCTGTCACTGGTTTAGGTGATTTCACCACGGGTAATGTCCATCATGAGTAAACTATTATTATGAATACTTCAATTTTGGGGTTTCAGCCATCCCCCAAGTAAATACCATCTTTCTTTGACTCACTCACCTCCGCAGTCCAGCATGTTATACTCATCTGGTTTTTCAAGAGGCCAACAGTCATAGTCTTTGTTATCTAAATCATGCCACCCCTCCACTAATATCACCTGCCAGAAAAAAAAAAAAAAAAGAAAAAAAAAAAAAGTCAAAAAACAGTATGAGAAGAGGGAAAGGTTGGATTCTATCTCCTAAGTTTATAATTCTTCTACAGAAATCAAACAAAATGGAGAAACACAGGCTGGCATATTTTGACTTCTCCAACTTCTGGATGAAAAAAAAAAGAAAGATAATTCCATACAAATACAACCAGTGTGTTATTTTGATCTGTCCAGAAACTGACATGAAACAGTTAGGGGATTTAACTAATCTTTCTCTTCCAAAATGGTTCCTTACAAAGAGCAACTGTTTTTGGACCATATGCAGAGAGACAGTTTAATCTCCCCACTCCAAACTGCTGAGATTCTTTTAATCTTTTATACCTAAAATCTTTGAACAAGTAATTTTTTTGTTATACTTTTAATAACACAATACAAACTTTAACCATATAAATGTCAATCTACACAATGACACATAAAATAAGGATTGCATTACCCTATTATAGGTAGAATACAGCATCATAATAGCACATGGATTGAACTGCAACAGTAACAAAATATACATTATATATGTATATATAATACATTATAACAGATTGTATTAATCATGTATTAAAAAGTACACTTTAGGGTGTATATGAACAAATCAGAATACTCTATGATAATGCACTCTGGGTTTATTCTATTTCTAGTAAAAGATAATAGTTTTTATTCATACAATCTGCTATTGGTTTTTTATATATTATTAAAGCATAATCATCTACTGTATTATGCAATTACTTATCACAACACAATGTGAACAGAATAAGATAGAATGATAGAACTGATTTTTCCAAGATATCTTCCATTACTCTTGGTTTCTACACTACTAAAATAAAAATCAACTACTGCCTAGTATAAATAGCTGTTTCACTATAATAAGATGTATACAGTTCTTTCTGTATGCACAGATGGGAGGAATACAGCAGATCCAGTAAGCAGATCGAGGTAGACCTACCAATAAACTGAGGAGGCTTCTGAGCTCTACAGCTGGTGATTTGACAGCTTCCATGCTCCGTAATGTGCACCCAGCTCACCAAGTGTCAGGGCCGCTTCTGATGTTGCTGTTGCTTCTGAATTAGATGCCCTTGCCTAAGAAGGGGGTTGCTAGGCAAGCAGATCCTGGCAACTCCAGCTGCTGCAGCTGTTCTGCCTCCTCCTTCCCTCTTCTTCTACTGCATGGTGTGGGGTGAAATACCCATCTGCAACTCTGCTGAAACCCTTCAAAAAGTCCCCACTTATTGTAGGGGCAGCCCCAACCTCCTGAAATTTGTACCCCTTACTGCTTAAAACTAGAAAACCAACTGGGGGGATTTTCTTGCAGTGCCTTGTCAAATGTGCGCAGCATCCAACCCTTAGGCAGATGAATTGATGCTGCAGACATGAACAGAGAGACATAGTTGAGCCCAACTCAACTAAGTCTAAGAACTACAACTAAGTCTACAACTAAGAAGTGTATAAACACCAAGGCAAGAAAAGGCTACCAATATAAGATTAACAGTAAGGCTGATCAGCTGACCAGCTTCCTAAGCTTCCTTCAAACCTGAATTGTATGAGACTCTGTGACTTCATTTTCTCAGTCCCTGAAAGTGTAGGACAGCTTCTACCCAAGTGTCCTGCAACATATGCAGGTGAAACAGACTTCTGTGTAGCCATGCTGGCACAATAAGGACATAGATGAGTTCATGAATATCTGTTTGCTAAAGCCCTGCCAATACAAATCTTCAGCTGTGATTCAGCTCTCCTGAATATTTCTCTATGCTGCCTCTTTAATTCTGTCTCTCAGCCCAATCTGATATTAAGAATCTTAGCCAAGCTTCTTGAACTTCACTATTTCTTGCACCAAAATGGCATGAAAAAAACTGCAATATGTGCCCAAATAATCTTGAAAGAGCTGTAGATTAATTTAAAAAATGTTTGGCTTTACTCATTAAAGAGCTATGTGTATAAACTAATATGTTTTAGGTTAAAATTTTATGTTTGTTGTGAGACGCTAAACCTCATGTGTGTTTTGTCTTCCTGTACTTCACTATGATGACTTCACCCAAATGATGGGTTTATCTCTGTGGAAGTCTTTTAGAGAATTTCAGCATGCCACTTCCCCCCCATCTTTTATTTTTTGTACAATTATATACTTAAAACAGCCCACTTATATTAACATCTTGGAGAGGTTTTATTGGCACTCTGTTTTAGGATATCTTTACTTGATAAGGGATTTGCTGACAGGGAAGCTAAGGATTATAACTTGTTAGATTACAGAAGCCAAAAGATTTCCAGACTGATCCTATTTTCTTTAATTAGACTGACAAATATTCAGATGACGTTAATATCATGATTCAAGGACTGTAAATAGGGTTACCTTTACATTACCTTTACAGCTACTTGTCTATCACCTCATTCAGAATTCCTGGAGAATGGCCACATGTACTTGGGAATCTTGGATTAAAGATGGACAAACAGGAATGGCTGACAATTGTCTGATATAACAATCTATCCCAGTTACTTCATCTGATTTAACAATGTATCCCTGCTACTTGAGATGCACATTACCATCTCTGCATTTAAGCGGGGAAGCACTAGAAATTTTAAAAAGAAAATCAATGCAATATAAATATATAAATCTTGTTAAAAATAAAGGATTGACAGCTAAGTAAGCAATATATTCTTCAGCTCTATCCACAACTCTCTGTATATAAAAGAAGTGAGAAATACATTTTAATAAAGTGAAGTACTCATCTTAATAATATTTGCTTTACATTTTCTCCTTTTACTGTTTGTAAATTATATGCAGTTACATAATTTGCACAAATATCTTCACATTCCATCATACCACGGATGAGTTTATTATTACAGCCAGACCCAGTCTAGCATAGATTAAGTGAATTCTATGTACTGCTGCTTGACTTGCTTAGTGCAGTAACACTGAGTTCTTTGGCTCCTTCTCTTCAAAGCATCTCTTAATCTGAAAAAAAACCCTCAGGTCATTTCTACTGATTGAAATTGAATTATCAAATCACTTTATGTTTACAGATACATTTCTATTATGTTGGCTGTACTCAGATGGCCCCTTTAAGCTACATTATTTCCATTTTAGTAATTAACACAATAATACTACTATGAAAGAAACAGAGGAAAAATAAAGATATTTCAAAAGTTTGAGCAAGAAAACTTTAGCTAATGTTAAAAACATGCATTCTTATTAATGTTTCAATAATCATAATCAATAATCAATAATCATTTGTAATATTTACAGCAAATAATAACAAGGGATACAATATTGCTGAACAAAAGTTGCCACCTATGTTCAGTATTTTAGGATAGCAATTTCCAGCAGTAAAACAAAACAAAAATTAGTGTGATGAAAGCTTCAGATATTCTTGAAAATATTTATTCTGGCATTCAAATTTTCCAGATGGCTCTTGTCTTGGAAGCAAGATGAGGATATTGAATTAAAAGCAAACAAAAAAGCAAATAACCCTTCTAAAATCCCAAACAAGCAACAAAACCAAACAATCCCCTAAAAGCAACAAACCCCCAAAACCCCCGAACCCAAAACCCAAAAACAAACAACCAAAAAACCCCAAACAAAAACTCAAAAGCCACTACGAGGGCTTATTTGACATTTAAAAATTATGACATTCCAAAGTCACCATTTATCAGATTCATGAGGACTGTGGTGTGATTTGTGAAATCAGTAGCTAAAGCTTTAGTTCTTAGCACATAAAACTCCATGTCCCTATGCTCATCTTGTGCATGGGTTGGCATCCTGCTCAATGCTGCAGGTTCCTAGCATCTACAGGGATGTAAGATTATCCATGCTATAGTCATCTTACAGTTTTAGGTCTAAAATAATTTTAAACGACACGGAGTCCGAAGTGCCTTTCTCATCAGGACCAGCAGAGATTCCCCTATCCGCGGCGTTTGCGGGGCACGGCCAGAGCACTCTGACACTGCTCTCTGGTGGTTTACTTGCAGCACAACGACAGGCAGGTTCCCACCGTGCCCGGTCTGGTTCAGGTACAGCTTCCACTGCATGCACCCACTATGCCCAGGCTGGTTTAAGGAAAGCCTCCTGATGCACCCATAGCGCGCAGTCTGGTGCGAGAAAAGTCCTCACTTGATGGACGAACTGTCGCAAATGGAGTACAGAGCAGCAGCGTAGCAGAGAACCGATCTGATTTCAGGTTCTCACCAGGGAGCTCAGAGGCAGCAGATGGTGGCCTTCTACCCCTTCCCAAGAGCACAGTGATGCACTGCGCAGCCACAGGAAATTCTCAGGCCTCTGGCATGTGGTGACAGTACTACAAGCACAACAAGAGATCACACCTTCACTGGGTCGCCCTAATCATTTGTTTATGCATTTTTAGCCTGCAGAGAATGGGTTTTGCTGACCTATGTAATGCAGCCCTAGAGACAAAGGGTGTTGACTTCTGTCTTGTAAATCCACATTGAAAAAAAAATTACATGTGCCAAAAGAGGCCTTTCAGCATGGGCTTCTTGTTCTCTCCCCACGGTGCTGGCCTTCCAAGCTTTCTGCTGCTTATGAAATGAACAGGACAACTGGATCAAAAGCCTGATCTGTTACAACTGCTATGATGATGATGATGATTGTTATTATTACGTATTACCTTAAAAAGATTCAGTGGTTTTTTCCTTCCCACCCTTGTTTTTTTATCATCATTCTTGTTTCAAACACTTATTCAAGTAAGACACAGTGAGCTTATATGGTTCACTGACATTTACACTCATCTGACCCTGGATTAGCAAGTTTAAAAAATAACACCTGATTTTCTCTAGAACTACTGATAATTTAATTAAAAGACTAAACATTGTAATAACTTTCCTAGTAGATTAGTAGCTTCAGAGATACTGAGTGCCCCCAGTCTGCTGGGAGATCTGAACAGATAATAAAGTGTGAGTCTGAAGAAATGCTGGAGAGCAGTAAGCAAGATCCTGAGCCTTGCACACACACAATCTCTTAACTTTATAGCATCTCTTCATTGCTCTAATAAATTTTTCCAAATATTGAAAGTTTGAAAGAATTTCAAAGAAAAAGGTCTCAAGCTAAAAAATGGTAATCATAAATTAAAAAAGAAGTAATGACATATTGGTTTTCAAGGATCTGAAAGGTTTATGTTAGGTGATTAATCTTTGATGACAGTCTACTTACAGCAGAAGACTTACATACTTACACAAAGGAACAGAGCTGGGAGGCAGTATGAAAGCAAAACAGATAAAAAAATAAACTACAGCCAGTGAAAACTATAGCAAACAAACTGCTTATTGTCATGGCCACCCACAATGTTGCACGTACCTCAGAAACTCAGAGAAACCTCAAAAAAGCAAGTGGTATTAATTGGTGAAGGTGACAGGTAGTCTTCCCTTCACTCTCAGGTTACTGGGAACACTGAACAAATGTATGCTTTTATAGATGGGTTTCTTAGGTTCACTCTAGTTCATGAGGCATCATAGGAAGGCTTGTTCTGTTGCTGCACTTTGGGTTTGATCTGTGGCACTAAACAAGCCTAAATATTTAATTTATTTCAAAAATGTTAGAAAATCCATCAAAACTTGAAATGAAAAGTATCTCGTATATTTCCTCCAGGTTGTATGAGGACTGTCACCTAGGATATGTTACAGACTTGAAGAAGAAACATTTTTCCTTAAGAATAAGACTATTCTCTGTTTAGAGGACTGATCAGTACAGGAGCTACTGTGGAAAAAAAGCAACATTCTAGAATTTTCATCATGTAAAACAACACGTAATTTTTCTTCTTCTAAAGAGAAGATAAAATTATAATAATCTAGAATTCTACAAGAAAAATACTCACAGATAGAAAATTAACAGGTATCAGTGATTATCTCATTAACTGAAAATATTGGTGATGTTAGTTAGCTGATGTCATATATAACTGAAAGCCTCTAAAGAGACTGGATACTTTTCAGTTCTTAGAAAAGCCACCAAGAATTTTATTTTCAAAGTAATCCAGGTTAAAATTTAGAAAATCCTAGCCTAAGTACATAACTTAATATAGATTTCTGCATAAGGGATTTTCCTGAACAAATCTTTGTGTTTCTGTTACTGTAACATAGCACGTCAATGCTCTAGTCATTCAAAGGACATTCAGCAAGTCTGAGAATGTAAGAATGAATTTCAATTTGTCAGGATGACTGCCTGAGATGCTTAAGAAGAGTAGGACCCAGTTCAGCACAGAACAATTTTGAGGTTTTCAGTTGAGCAGAACATTACTGATGTTCTCAAATTCCTCCTATATTTCAGTCCTCCCACACAGGCAGAAACGTTACAGATGTCTGCAGTGCTTAAGAACAGAAACCCTGGCTGCTCTTAAGATCTACTGGAGGACCTGGGTAATAGTGACAAGCAGCTGA
Organism: Acrocephalus scirpaceus scirpaceus; assembly: GCA_910950805.1. Taxonomy (NCBI): domain Eukaryota; kingdom Metazoa; phylum Chordata; class Aves; order Passeriformes; family Sylviidae; genus Acrocephalus; species Acrocephalus scirpaceus. Next base: position 47,790,192 of record OU383776.1, read on the forward strand.
GGAACAATTCTGTTCTTAGCCTCCATTATGGTCCTAAGATACACTGGTCATTCCACTGGTAGCAGTGGCATTCAACTGAAACCTGCCTTTTCCCTGAATGAGTTTTTCCTGTCCTCTTCACTTTTCACTGTATTAGTCATTCCTGTTTCCAGAACTCTTCAATGATTTTCCCAAGGTCATATTTTTATGTACAATTACCACTGCACATCTATGGACATTGCACATAGCCCTTCTCTCCCTGGTAAAGATGCCCTCGTAAGCCACAATTGCTTCCATGTTTCCAGGATGTCACGCGATCAGGAATTCCTGAGAGACACTGAGAGATCACTGAGACAGGGTGTCTCCTAATTGAAGGAACATTTAGCCTTATTGATCATCTCTTTGGACCAATCTACAAAAGAGAAAGTGATCCAGACTACTTCCTCTCCTCAAGTCATGATCATTTCTGCATATGCCAGGCTATAGAGATGTTTGCCTAACCTATTTTTAATAACCTTCAGAAATGGAGCCTCTATCCTTTCCTTTGTAGTGTAATCCAAGGCTTCACTACCCTTCCTTGATAGATGGGCTTCTCTATAGCCCCACCAGCTTCTATCTTGCTGTAATTTCAGTTCAATACTTATCCCAGCTACACAAAGCACAGTCATATTGTTCTGTATCCTTTTTATATGCTCGAAGTCCCCAAGGCTCTGTTTTCTGCCAGTTACTATGTATCAAGATACCTTACACACATGTATTCTTGTATTTCTTCACAGGGAAAAAGGATCATCCTAGTTTCTGTAGCACAATGCAGGAATAAACGCAGATTAAAAAAAAAATTAAGAAAAGCAGAACAGATATTTTAACTGTAGAATTACCACTTTGTCCTCAGATTTTTGTATGCAACAAGTGATTCTAAATGCAGCCTGGGATCACTACCATGCAAGCACTCTCATTCTGTAATTAAAATAAATGTCAGTTACAGAGAGAAGTAAAAATCAGTCTTTAACATCAGTCTTTCTGCTGATGGAGACGTTGTCTCAATGACCTTTTTTAATCTGTGTCTCAAATGAAGTAAACTTTGAAAATGTCCAGTTTGGCATAACGCCATTTTGTAGAATGTTTTGTGACTGACTAGTTGTCAGAAATAGTCTAGTGGGAGAAGAAGATTTTTGTATGCTACTGAACCTGAAAAGATTTCTCTGCTATTCAGGATTCTCTGCTTCTTTGGGTACTTTACTTTTGTGCTGAAGTCAGACATGTCTTTCTTCAATCAAAAACACTGGACAGCCAGGAACTTCTTCACCCAGAGATCAATCTACTACTTGCACTGTAGCTTTGACACAAGAAATAGTAGCTCAAATGGTGACTGAAAGGAAGAGCTAGAAAAGAAAACTGATTTAAACCCCAAATACATGATGTGACATACCTGTTGGGAATAAAATAAGGAATCCTTCATAGCCACATGCAACCACCATCTGGTTTAGGCATCAGTCTCACTTTAACTGAAATCCCTGGCACATGTCTTTGCTCTTCCCAATGATGTGCTAGCTCTAGAATGGAAAACTTGGGAACCTACTGCAAAGAGAAAGGTAGGCATATGAAGTCATATTTATAAAGAGGATCTTAATTTTCCATTATTTCAATTTTATATTGTTTAGGTCTACTTCTAATTGCTTGTTCTCCTGTTTTTTGATATCCTTCTTCATTCAGAGAGTACACTCCAAAGTGGAATCCTTAATGATTTCTAGTGCAGTCTGGTTGGGAAGAAGCATGATATGTCAGATGATTCTACCATAAAGTATCTCAGTGCTCTGCTCTGTCAAATACTAGTTAGGAGTTGAGCTGTATCTTCTCATCTTATACATTCCCTCCAGACCCCTCGTTTCCTTTATATTTTAGTTCTTATAAAAATATTCCCTGGCTTTTTAAATTCCAAAAGGAGATTCTCAAAGACATTAATAGCAACTAGAGGTCTGATGCCCACTGAATCTTCACATGGCTTTCTGATACCTAGTTCTGAAAAGAATATCTCATTTTTATGCATTATGTGTAAAGCAAGCAATAAAAAGGAAACACAATCCTGACAGGGGTTACAAGTGGCTATGCTCCCTGAGCACGCCCCTCTCTCCTGGAAGCTACCCACCTGGTCTCAGGGCCAACACGGATAGTGCAGCTCTCCAGCCATGAAGCCACATGCAGGAGTGTTGCCTGAGAAGCAGAGACTCCTCACCTTTCTCCAGGATCTGTTTTTAGGCTGGACTCTCACACTTGTTTTCTGCCAGAGCTATATTGCACCTATGCCCACACCTGGCCAGGAACCCTGTTGATCTGAATACTTTCTCTGACCACATGAATTTGCTTCCTGGCTTGACCTTGGATTTATCTCATAACCATGTATTCATCTGTTAACCTCTGCTTTTGGCTGGAGACTATCTACAGGTCTGTCATTATTGCCCTCCTCTGACACTGTAGACCTGGCTATCTTTGGGGTGTGGGTACTCTGCCTGCCTTGCTGCCCGATTTTCCTCCCTTGTGGAGCATTCTGTCCTTGCTCAATGACAAGGATACCTCAGCTATAATGATGAAGGAAAAAATTTAGAAGTATTAAAAATAAAGAAACAAAAATAATGGTCAGGAGTAAATATGCAATAAAATAAAATTCTAGCCAGAAAGGAAAACGTAAATGCTTTGCTCAAAACCTCAGAGAGATTACTCTCCTACAGTATCTTTTGCCAAACTATTTCTAATTGCAAATAAGGATTTTTGTAAAGGACTTACTTTTTAAAAACAATAATTTCATTCCTTTCTGTTTCAGTAGAAATTACCAAGACAGGACAGAATTCTACACATCATTAACTTGAAACACAGACATTATCACTATCTTTGTATTATAAGTGGTTTCAGTAGTATTTTAAAATGAACGGTATTGCAGCTGATTTAGTTTCATATCCAGTTTCACATCACACCCCTTCAAAGTATCTGCTTCAGATGGGCTGTGGTTTTAGATATTTTTATACAATATATATCAGCACTTAAATTTTTTACCACTGATAAGTTTTTGTTAATGCTTGACCATGACCAGGTGTTGTATTGGCTCATAGTATCACTCTTTTACTAGTCATTAAAATGATGAGGCATAACTTCTCCTCATGCCCCAGGTGCTTATTCCATTAAGAGGAGATGACCTTTAACTTATATATATTTTGTTCTCAGTACTTCAGTTGGAAGGAAAAACCTACCTTATTAGTCTTTATATCCCATGCAAGCTGCATAAACTGCTCATTACTTCATGGAAAAATTTAGAGATGCAAGTAAGACATTTGGAAGAAAAATACAAAAAATTCTTAGCCCTCTAAGTGTGAAGTAGGATAAATCTCCCATCACTGTCAAACAGAAGATTAAAGAACCAGACAGGGTGGGTGAACTAGGTATGCTGTATAGGGAAAATCAGGAAAGAAACTGCTCTTCTCTGAACTCCTGAAGTTTTGTTTCCCAGGGATCATGAGACTTGCTCATTTTTCTTTTTCCATATAAACATCTGGGCTGTAAGGACTAATTTCTGTGGATCCTGAAATGCAATTGATGTTAATGTATTCTGCATTTAAGAAGAGAAAGGGTGCCTGAGAACCTGAATGTCCAGGTACTCCTATACTTCTGTGCTGGTGAGAAAAGGATGCCATTTTTAAATGATGACTATGAAAGAACGGATAAAGATAGTGATGCAGGCAATCTTGCCCCTTATGAGTTGCAGTTGCCATAATTACTGAAGAGTGGAAACAGCCTTGCCCTCAATAGGTCACAACTATGCCTAATAAAGATGAGTGTTATAAAATAGTGGAGGGTTTGTTGGAGTTTGCTGGCTGTGCTGTGAGGAGGAAGGGTTAGGTGGTTGTGCAAGGGACAGAAAAGAGTGAGTTGGTTGTGCAGAAGGACGAGAGGAGTCAGTGTTGCGAAGAACTGCCAGTGGGAACTCACAGAGAGATGGTATGAAAGTTTTGCTGTAAGACTAACGCTTGCTACCATCTTCAGCAACAGTCATTTGAGCCCTCTGACAATGAGGGGAAATGTAAGACGGTGTTACTGTAGGACAGCAAACTGATAGTGTCAGTGCGTGTCCACTGCCCAGTAGTGCCAAGCACTGCCACAGACAATTGGTGCCCTGTGTGCGGACGGGCACTGATAGGTGACCTGGGAGAAATTCTTTAGGAAGACTAGCAAAGGACATCACAGGGTCTTCTTTTCCCTTTTCATTTGAGTACAAGGATGCTTTTCATCTCTAGTTTGGCTATTTCTGACACTAGTTAGGGCATGTTTCAAGGTAATCTCCATGCTTCATGAAGGGCTAATGAAAAGACTATTTTAATCACATGACTATTAGCAAGTCTGTCTAGTTCTCCTGCCTCCCTCAGGGTCAAATTATCCCCCAAAAGTGCTCTGATTATTTAAGAGATTTAAATTGGAATTCCATTGGGAAGATATGGCTAGCATTAAGCTGAAGAGAAAATTACTTGTTTGACTTCGGGTAAACAGAAGATCATTCTCTTAAACAAATCAGTGTTTATTTTTATTTCCTTTGAGGTATCAACGGTTTAATAAATACCCAACAGGTAAGTTTCATTCTCAAACCAGCTTACACCTTGTGCTACTTCAACGCCCTCCCCCTGCCAAATCTGAGACAGTAAGAGTCTATGAAATAGTGACATCTCTATGTATTATGACTGGGATCATAAAGACTAGGACCAAAACCTGATCTTCCTAGTCCCACAAACAGCATTCTCTTATCTCCTAATGAAGTCTGAGATTACCTTCAGTTCCAACCATGAAACTAACATGACCTATCTGTAGCAGCACCATTTTACTCCATTACTCTATGTCTACAGCATGTAGTCACTGGGTCAGATTTTACCTTCTCAAGAAGCAACACTTCTCCCCCTAATCCCATCTTCTGGGAGGCACTTTTGTTTAAAGGAGCAGTCACAATATATAAGAAAATCATATAATACACTCACACCATATATGGATCTTTGTAATGTAGATTTTTTAACTGCATGTAGAAACCTGATTTAGCCAGTTTTGTTAAGTCTGCCAAGCAAAAGTCTTGAGGTATAGATGTTACGGCCCAGGAAGAAGAAAGAGGGAAAGAAAATTTATTGTAGAGTTATCTACACTTGGAAGACCAGCAGTTCAACAGGTTATATGCATTCTGGAAGAATTTAAATAGCAGAAATGCTTGTGGTTAAAGGAGTAAAGAGTATCCAGGGCAGCAAGTGAAGTAAAGAGTAGCAGCAGGATCACAGAGCAGAGCTGTCAAAAGAAAGGTTTACCTGGCATCTCACAGTGAGACAGTCCTTGTAGTAATGGGGAACAAAGAGACATGGACTCTCTTATGCATCTGAAGGCGATTCCTTTATTGTAGAATAATAACCCCCTTACAGAGCTTTAGTTTCCACCAGACAGAACCAGAATTTAACAGAAGGGCACTCATTGGCTGCTCAGCTGCCAATTAGTCCACACGTTCCTCCTCATAACTGCCTCTCACCCGCAGCTGACCTCCAACTGTCCAGCCTGCAGCCGCCTTCCCCACAGGGTCTTCTGGTGAACATAAGCCTTTACAACTTCAACAAATATAACCCCATATCCTACAAGTCCTTGTACCTCTGTGTTGAACAAACGTTTCACTAGGTTTTTGGGCTGAAAATTACCTTGGTGAGATGTCATGGACATACTCCAAGTGCTCTGCTCTGCTGTCTCCTTTTTTCTGATTGGTAATCCTGATTGTGAAATGAAGCTGGCTGAGAGACAATAGATTTGCTGAATGCTGTTGATGTAATATAGAGTGCAAAACAGCCTTGTGATTTCTTAAGTACTGGGAGCATAAATGAGAATTTATGCAGGATGGCACTTGGTAAGCAAGTAAGGAAGAAGGTAGAGGGGCAGAGTTCATTAGCATTTCCCTCCTCCCCCCCAATAAATAGTGTCAATCATCAGTTTGGTCTGCTTTAGTCGAGAAGGGCAAAAGGACCTTTAAGGAAAAACGAATCTTCATTGCTAGGAATGAATATGGGAGTGGTACTCATAATTGTGAGATATGTATTTATACACACACATATTTACTTTTTATTAGATGTATGAAATTAAAAATTACAGGAGCCAACCATCTGGACTTACCTTGTGATGCCAATAAGCACATAATCTGTCTTACATGAGAATGGTCACCAATATTTGTTATTGCTGCCTTCTGTAGTGAATGCAGTCTCCCAGTTTCTTTAGGGTGTGCTGAAAGAATTGCCTTGTTGTAGAACTTCAAGAAATAACAAAAAAGGCATGTGTTGATACAACAGAAGTCTCAGCTGTCTCATGAACTGCCAGAATTCAAGCAAGCTCTAATCTTTGTGCTTTAAGCAATGCAAAAGAGCAATGCAAGTTTCTACCTGATACACAGAGAAAAATCAAAACTGTGAACAAAGATCACAATGACCATGCATGACTAATCATAATGAGAAACTCTGGTAATGTAACATTTTTACAGACATAATTTTATCATTTTTCTGCAATGATTTTTTGAGAGTCTAAAAACTGATTTAGCCAGGGTGTTACCGTTCTTAACATAGTCTGTTTTGTAGTGTATTTATTGGCCAAGATGTTGTTCTTCTATTAATACTTTTAGTTAATTCAAGAATACATTTACTTAATTTTTTTTAGTGCTAGCATGGCAGGAATCACAAACATAATTCTGTGTGTGTAACATTCATTTACTGTTGCTGTAGAATCTCTGTTCTGCCTTGGTGGCAAATCATGTCCCACTTGTTAAAGGTAACAATACTCATGGTTAGAGCTATACAAAAGAAACATCACCAAGCAGGTGAATTCTTTAAAACAATTTTTTCATTCTGGTTTCATCACAGTATTGAATTTAGGAAAATTGATATCAAGAAAAAATTATAAGAAAATAATTTCTATTATAATAGATTTATAGGATTCAGACAAATCAGAATGATGAAACACTTCAGTTTGCATATCCTTTTCTTGGGCCCATGTGGGCCGACACAAGCCTTTAGCTAGTGCTGGCTTCAGAACTGTTATCTGAATTTCTCCTTCCTTAGACTACATTAGGCATTCAGCACAAAAAAATATTTCAAGCATCTACCTTCAGAATTGTTTCCTACTGCATGAGCTAACCAGTTTTTTCAGAGTTGTCCCAGATGCATCACTATTCTACTATAAATATTTAATGACTTTTTAAATTCTATTTTTATTAGTAGTTGGACTTTATTGCTCTGCTAAATTATGGGGGAAATATAATCTATCACAACTGCCAGGATCAACTAAATTTTCTTCTCAGCATTTTTTCACTTTCTTTCAAAATGTGATTAAAAGCATTTCTAAAATTCACTTGCCGGTATTTTTCTAACTCAAAAGCCTTCTCTTTTAAAAAAAGTAATATTTTTTAAATACCTCAATTTTTGGCTCAGGTCTCATGAATTTCACTCACTTCTTCCTAAACTGTTAACTGTTTCATTTAGCTGGGAAAAAAGAGCAAGAAAAAGAGAGACTTGACTGCCCAATAAACTGTCAGCAGCATCTACTCTAAGTGCTATTTTGTGCAGAAATAAGGAAAATGAGTTCTAGGAGACAGGGACAATGGAAGAGATATATATGCCTGACTTTCTCTTTCATAGAAAGTGAATTTACAGGGGATTTAGGAAGTGCTGGGGTACATCAAAAAATGACGGCAATTTCAGTAACTACATGAGGCAGGAAGGTTTATTATTTGCTTTGAAGTTTCTAGGGCATTAGCGTGAAAACAAACAGATTAAACACTTTGTCCCAGAGGAAAAAAAAAAAAAAACAAACCAGAACAAACAGCTCAGACTCATCACACTTAATTACAGAAAAGAACAGTACTTGGAAAGGATAGTAATTTGGCTGCTATTGAAATATTATTATGGCATGTTACACCTCTCTATAAGCACAGTTCAGTGATAGTAGTACAGTTCTATTAAATCCCTCCTGAAACAATGCCAAGGAGGCAGTTTCCTGCACTCATGCAGACATTTAACATAAACTTACTTATGATGGTTACCTGAATAAGGACTTTAAAATGCCTGATGCTGATTTACCACTAGTAGACCTCAACACTCTTGTGAAGGAAGCTACATTTTATCTGCACATCCAGGCTTGCCTCTTATTTGTAACTAAATGATCCTGGTATTTCAATCCCTAGGACTACCATTTCAAAACCTCAAGTTTAAAAATTTCATATCCTACTCTCAGTTGAGGGGTCTGCCACAGTTCCTAACTAAGGGAAGTCTTTAAATGTGAGCAGACCAAAACTCCCAGGGGAAAAGAAGCACGGAGGTGGGAAATAATGTATCCAAAGGCTGTTAGCTCTGACTCAGATGACTGAAACTAAAATGCTCCAAGGATGCCAGTGAAAATGTAAATGAAACTGGTATCCTTATTAGTACAGATTTTGAATGGTTTGGTGGGCTACATCCAAGACTTTCTGCAACTTGAAAATGCAGATGGCATAGTACTAATATAATATTATAGGCCAACCTACCACAGAAACAGTTCCAACTCTGTCCTAGACCTGCTCTGTGTTTGCTCTTCAACTTTTCTATTTTTGAAGAAAGGCTGCAGGGTAATGACTAAATCACAAACTAGATATTAGGAAAAAATAGGTTGCAAAGGTTTGGTTGCTACTGAGCTGTATTAGCTGCTCAGTTGCAAGGTAGGTTATAGATCTATATAATTATAAAAAGTATTTGCACACTGAAGTTTTTAAAATTCATATGAAAACTTTAATATCCCATGTAAGTCTTGCAAGAAAATGTTTAGGTTAGAAATCCTCATGAACTGTAAAAAATGACTATGTATTTGACTTCGCATTTTACTCTGAAGAAACTATATGCAACAACACATTAAGAATTGGTCATGCTATAGAGAAAGAATACCAATAAAAATAAATAGGACTCCTTCTATATAAGCCTTATAGGTGCATGCATGCATGTTTATAGACAGATGCTGAATGCTGGCATTAAATGTAATTCAGTATGCAGTACAATATCTTTGTTCCTTTTTCCAAAAAATTAGTTCAAATTACAGAGATTCTTAGCAAAACTTTCAAATTCTGGGATCTCAGTATTGACTTTAAATTAGGTGTTCCTTCTTCCAACTAGGGTATTAATTGCACAGATAGTAAGTGGTTTTTATCTATTATCTATTTTTACCCCTTTTTAGAAGCCGGTTTTTAGTGCCTGTGAAACACATCTTTTTTTTCCCTACCAGAACTCAAGCTGCAGCCCTAGATGTTTTCCAAGAATCCTCTTTTGCTCCAGATGTTGTATTACTTAGTAATTTCATATCAGTTCTGGGTCTTGCTTTTTAAGAAGAAATTACATACTGTGAGCAGTGCTGAATTAAGAACAAACTCTCTTCCCTGCTTTATCAGATCACAAGGAGACCTGGTGAGAGCATTAATTCAGTCCTTGGGCAGCAAGACATTTGTGCTGAAACTGGAATTCTGCATAGCTTGAGTCCTTGAAAATTACCAGGAAATTTTCTCTTTTGGTCTCATTAACAGAAGTCCACTACCTTTCTTGGTATTCTGAATCAACAGCACTTCCAGCTGTCACTGATAGTTTTGGAATTTGAACACCTTATTCTAGGTCCCTTGTTACGTGCATTTACTCATTGGGAAGAAGGCAAGGAACTAAAATTTCTCTATGGAGATTTGTAATAGTAACAATCAATAATGCCATTGCAGACAGTGAGATAAAAATTATTTCATTTAAAAATGTAAACAAGGAGTCATGAAGTAAATTTTATGTAGTTCTACTGGGCGTACATGAAAGTGGATACAGAATCGTATCTATTGGGGGTATTTACGCATAACCACACCAGCCAACTAAGAAATAAACCTCATCTTCTGTAGGGACTGAGAAATACAAAACATTGGAGAAGGAAGAGTAAGCATAACCAACATATTTTTATGACAGCAAACATCTCAGGATTAAAACAGCAAAAAAATTACCCAACAGAAACACAAATACAAATGCAATTCATTCCAGTAAATACAGATCTTGTGAACTTTTATGAGAGAAGTCTAAAAAACCCCACACATCACCTCTGTAGTGTATAAAAAATTCTTATAATTCATTGCTTCTTTAATCAATGTGATGCCTACAAGATTGGCAGTAGGAGCACCTTGGCAGTAGGAGTACCTTAAAGTACCCATGATGCAAATGTTAACTATTCACATAATTCTAGACAGTCCACAGATTCTTAAGAGTACTGGGCTGCTTAGAGGTACAGTAGCATGTGGGATTAAATAACTGGGAAGGAAACGCCTGTCACACAGCCTTTTTTCTTTCAGGGACAATGCCAGCTTGAAGAACAAATCACAAGCCAACAAAATTAGGAGATGTGTCACCACTAAAAATTTGACAATAAAGAATTAAGAAAGCAAATTGTTTGTCCAAACAAAATGAAACAAACCAGGCCAATTTCCTTACTTTTCAGAAGACAAGTAACAAAAAAGGAAAAATATTCAAAAAATATGCAAAATGTTAAACTTGCTACTTGGTACATCAGGCTTTCCAGGGAATGATTAAGGACTGCATTTGAAAAATCTAGAAATGCCTGTCAATAATTTACCAATCATGCAACAATCACCTGATTTCTAGGACTAGTTTCTTGGTTTCCTCAGTGGGATTTTTTTTTTTTTCTGACAGAACAACAGCTAAAATATTCCAGTCCAAACAACTGAAGCTACGTCTGATAGGAGAGCCAGAACCCAGGAGTTACTGCTCCGTTTCCAGGAGTAAATGGTGCATACAGAAGTTTGCAACAGCAACAGCCGTCTGCTAAGTACAAAGTAAGGCCCATTGCTTGTCATAAAATACTTTATTTAAAGTAATCTATAATCATGGGCGATGTTTCTTTCTTCTTCCTTCAGATATTGAATTTAGTTCAGTAAAACCTAATATGCAGCTACTTGAAATAACAATAGGGATGTATTTATTAGTGATGAAGTCAGTTTTGCTTTTAGTACAGAAATGTCAGCATCGCGAACAACCTGCATGCATGGAGCTACAAGCCTGCGAGGGGTCCATCGCAAAGGCCGAGGTGCGATCAGCACGGCTCCTCTCCTTGCCGGAGCCGCTGACTTTCAGCAGGTTTCAAAGCGAGCGGGGCTGGTGCAGAAGGCCCGCGGCGGCTGGGGGCGCCGTGCCACCCCCGCGGGGCTGCCGCCCCGGCGCTCCCCGCGCACGCTGTCCCGCGCGCGCCGCCAGGTGGCGCCCCTCTCCCGCGCACCGCGGCTCCCCGGAGCAAGATGGCGACCTGAGGGGGTGAAGGAAGATGGAGGCGGGCGTGGCAGAGCCGCGAGGCAGTGAGTGGTGCGGGCTCCCTAGAACAGGCACTCCGCTCTCGTCTTCCTGATGGTCTCCTGGCCACAGCAGCACTTGCCCTTCTAGGAAGTTCCAGCTGTCAGGCTAGCCTTGCCTGCAGCTGACCCCCATCTAGCTCTCTCCTTCCACTTTTATCAGCGTGTCCTAGCAGCTGCTGAGGCCTCTACTTACTATGTAAAGCAGAGAAGTGCTGATTGCCCCAGTTTGTAAAGGGCTGGGCGAACTGCAGAGAAGAAAAAGGAATCACAGAGCTCAGTTTGCGCCAGGTTTGGCTGGTAGCTGTACTCAGGAACATGCCCAAGGTGGCCAGTTGTTCAGTCCCTGGGGAAACCACCAGACCATCCCCACTGGCCAAAGCTGTTCGCAGTCTGAGGAGGGGATCAAGGCTAACTGCAAATACCCTGATTTCCTCAGTTCCTTTGTGCTTTGCGGCATAATTTACACCATGAGAACTCTGTACTCAGATAGCTCCTGTAGGCCATGTCTGATGGAAGAGTGAAAAACTCATCGTTGTTTTCCTTGTTTGCTCACTGTGTTGAAAGACAAGCTGAGAGAGTTTACATGACCCAAATGCAAACTGGTTATTATGCAGTAAAAGCTCCTCAGACAAAAAACCAAACAAACAAAACAAAAACCCAAACCAAACAATAACAAACCCACAAACAAAAAAACAGAGGCCCTGGTCTAGATGTTCTCTTTTTTGATGGAATTTTTGTAGAGTTGAACTGCAGCAGTTTCAGTAGACTAAACTAAATAGGAAAAAATACTAAATAAGGAACGTACACTTCATTGGAGGCAAATACAGGTCCACTACCAAACATACAAGATGATGTTGTTGAGTGGAGTAACTTGACATTAACATCAGTGTCTTCTATCCAGTACCTTTATGAACATATATTTTTCTACTAAGACACCCATTAGAAAGTCCTTTGGCTCGCTTTTTTCTGGGCTTTTTTCCAGAGAAGTGTCCCAAAGATGAGGAAGAATTGCTCAGTAAAGCAAGTATCTCAAAGACAATTCTGAAACCTCCCTGGGTGTGCCATGCTTTGGTGTTCCATTGCTGTCCTGTTGGTGAGCCAGACTGCTTTGGGAATATGATTTGCCTAGACTGGGGCTGTTGGTTTTTTCCTCTGTTGCTGTTGTGAGGACAAATTGCTAAGCAGGGGATGTAAAAAATCTTACTATCCCTAAGTGTTGTAGATATATTTTTCTGTTACTGAAGCTCAGAATAATGTTATTAAAATGAATGGTCTTTAATGAATGGTTTTCAAATACATCAATAATAATAAGAAATCAAAGGATAATGGCAGACAAGTTACTAAACAAGAGGAAACATAGAAGGCAGAGTTACTGAACGCCATCTTAGAATTGGTCTATACTGACAAGAACAGCCCTTATGAATCTCCAACCCAAGAGACCACGGCACAGAAATATTGGAAGGAAGATTTTCCCCTGGTCGAGGAGAATTGGGTTAGAGAACATCTAGATAAATTTGACATTTATAAGTCCACAGCTCTGGATGCTATACATCTGTGAGTACTGAGAGAGCTGGTGGACACCTAGCAGTGGCTACTCACAATCATCTTTGAAAGGTCTTGGCAGCCAGGAGAGCTCCTGGAAGCCTGTAAATCATGGCTGGATATCTCCTGCTGTTGTATGATACAAGTGAAACCTGTGGAAAGTAACTAATGAAGGGAGTCAACGGGGAACTGCAGAGTTTTTCCAGTAACTGGGGAATATGTAACCAGGCCTAACTTTAGTGGTCTGTTCTCAATGCGCAATATTTGCATTCATATATTCTGTTTTCATTACGATACAGATATTATACTTAAACTTGTAGGAATTTTTAAGTTACAGGCTAATTATTTCTGCACTGAGAAATACAGAATTATGGTCAGAGAAGTACCAAGAAAACAGTCTTTTCTTTATTTGCTGGTAAGTGGTATAAAGTCCCTGTAAATCTGAGAGAAGCAAATGATTATCAAAGCAAGGGAGTGACCTCAGCAGCTATGGAAACAGACCTGCCATTTTTCTACTAGCCATCCACACAACAAATGGTTTCTGACTTTATAGTCCTTCAGCATTGCTTGAATTTTATTACAACACAGTCTCAGTTGTTACATAACTTAAGAGATGCGACTAATAAGAGTAATTTTAGGTACAGAAGCATGTAGTGCTCCTTCTATTGCACTTTAAAGATAAACAGTATTAATCCCAGGAAAACAAAGTTAAGAAATTTTCTATGCCATGTGGAAGCAAAGATTTCATTGTCTATCTTACAATGTTCATTCTCTTTTGCTTAACCCTGGTCACTGGAGATGGAAGAAGAATGTAAAATATAAAGAACTGCATACATTACAAGGCTTCTCCTTGAAAGTCAGCTAATATGCCTGAAATACAGAGAGTGTGCAGTCTGTCTGACCAGAGAAAAGACAAAGAAACTGTTGAGAAATATATAATTTCTGTATTTAATTTCTGTATTTTAGTAGATGATGTTGGAATAAAGTACAACAGTTCTAAATGTGGCTAAACTTTGTACAAAAGAGTTTATTGTACAGTTTGTTAGATTAAAGTATGTGGCAATAGCTTCTGAGAATGTCTTTCATGAACATGTGAATTTCAACTAAATTACCTTTAGCTGAACTGATTTTTCACTCTCAAAAATGTGAAAATTGATAGTGGACACCATATTCCAGGAATTGCTCAGCAGAACACTAAAATACATTTCTTAGGATGATATTGACCCATAGATATTGACCCATGACTGCACTCCAGAACAGAATTACAGCATTTGCTGGTCACTTGTGCTGTATTTATGAGTAAAAGGTATTCCAGTTTTCTTGACTGTAGGTCTTTGTAGGTCAAATTAACTGTGTCAGTTCATTTTATATGGGCTGGTAAATAGCTGTTAGATAATGTCAGATTTCAGTTCCTGCTGTGCTAGGCAGGACACAGCCTGTTGCCTTTGGAGTCACAGGGCAAAGAGTACCTCTAATTAAGATGCTGCTTTGAATCTGTTCAAAAAGCTTTTTCAGAAAGTTAAGGTTTCGTGTTCAGTTGGTCTGTCAATAATGTCTAGAAAATGTCTTCACTCCCTACATGCAATAGGTATGCATGTATCCATGGAGGCTTATATTTCAACAGTTGTTTGATTCATACATGCCAATCTGCTTTAAAAAATCCCCACAACTAAACCTGGTAAATACAGTGAGTGTGTGAGCAGCTTGACAACTGTAACACTAAGCGGTGGGTTGGGTCTGATAGTATGAGCCTCAGCAAAGTAGAACTTTTGTGGACATCAAAGGGTTGTCATACATGGTATGTATTTTATATGTGTGTGTATGAGTTTATATGTCCATACTTCTGCAGTAGGTCCATTGCTTGCTCTTCCTTTTTATATCCTTTACCAGGAAGGCAGGGAGAAAAGGGATTTCCTGAACTGATAGATCTGTGTGGGACATGGCCATTTCCTGAGGCAAAAGTGGAATCATGGAATATTCTGAGTTGGGACAGACCCACAAGGGTCATCAAGTCCAATTCTTAAATTAATGGCCTATACAGGGATCAAACCCACAACTGCAGCTTTATTAGCAACATGTTTAACCAGTTGAACCAATCTTGAGGTAAGATCTGTTCCCTTGAAAAAATTGGTTTCTTGAACCAATTTTTCTAACCCAAATCTGTCTAACAAAAGATCCTTTCTGAGGTTTTGTAGTAAATATACAAAGATATAAGATAACACTGTATTTAAATGTTTGAATTTAAGAAACAAACTTCTACATTCATAATTATCAGATCCACTTAAGGCACTAAGCCCATCACGTTAAAATCTCGTTTTCCCAGCCCCATTCATGTTTCTTTTCCTTCTAAGATAAAGGATTTATCAGTGTTATGTCATTGCAAAACTCATTTGGAGGAAGTAAGGAAGGATAATGAAGCCAAGCATAACTGTATGAGAAGGTGTGAAAACTGCAGATGCCTGCTCAATCAGGCAATGAGGTAATGGTCCTTAAGGTTTCTCTCCAGGATTCCAGGACACTAGAAGCCTTACTAAAGCCCATGCTGAGCATGAGCTGAGGCTTCTTCTCAACTCTGAAGGATTGAAATGTAGAATTTACCGAGGGTCATGCTATAGTGTCATACTCATATGTCATCCAGAATTGCACTCAGCCTGATTTTGGGAAGTTTCTGGCAGTGCTCTTCCTTTATCCAAGTGAAGACATTAGTGTTCTTCCTGTGCTGCTGTCAGCCCTGTCTCCCTGCAAAACTGAAGGAAACATAGCAGTCAAACCATTTTATTAAATCATTTTATTAAACCATTAAACAAACACAATTAGGTTCTCCTGTTGGAGTTGGCACGAGAGTTCACCAAGCCTCTTTTAATCATTTGCCAGCAGTCCTGGCTAATAAGGGAGGTCCCAGACAACCAGAGGTTGTCCAGTGGGATGCTCATCTGCAAGAAGGTTTGGAAAGAGGATCTGGAAAACTACAGACCTGTCAAGCTGACCTCAGTGCTGGGGAAGGTCATGAAGGTGATCAACCTCAGTGCCATCATATGGCACATGTAGAACGACTGGAGCATCAGGACCAGCCAGCATGGGTTTAGGAAGGGCAGGTCCTGCTCAAAAAATCTGATGTCCTTCTATGATAGAGTGACCTGTTTAGTGGATGAGAGAAAGAGAAAAAAAAAAAAAAAAAAGTGGACTTTTTTTGTTTAGTAAAGCCTTTGACACTGTCTCCCACAGCATTCTTCTAGAGAAACTGGCTGATCATGGTTAGGACAGGTGCACTCTGCACTGCTTAAAAACAGGCTGGGTAGCCCAGCCTACCACAACTCCATTGTAGTGAATGGAGTTAAATCCTGTTGGAGAACAGTCACTAGTAGTATTCCCCAGGGGTCAGTATTAGGTCCAGTCTTGTTTAATATCTTTATCAATGATCAGGATGAGGGCATCAAGTGCACTGTCAGTAAGTTTGCAGATGACACCAGGCTGATCTGCTGGAGGGCAGGGATCAGCAAAGGGATTTGGATCCATAGGCCAAGGCTAATTGTATGAGGTTAAACAAGGCCAAGTGCCAGGTCCTGCACTTGGATCACAGCAACCCCATGCAGAGCTGCAGGTTGGAGGAATGTAGCTGGAAGTCAGCCCAGAGTAAAGGACCTGGGAGTGTCAACAACAGCTGAACATGAGCCAGCAGTGTGCCCAGGTGACCAAGAAGGCCAGGATATAGTGAGCAGAATGGACCTTTGGGTATCTAATTTAAAACTATGAGGTTTCAAATGGCCTGTACCAGCAATAGTGTAGCCAGCAGGACCAGGGCAGTGGTAGTCTTATACTCAGCACTGCTGAGGTCACGCCTTGAGTTCTGTGTCCTGTTCTGGGCCCCTAACTACAAGAAAGTCATTGAGCAAGTCTGGATAAGGGCAATGGAGCTGGTGGAAGGTCTGGAGCACAGTCTGATGAGGATCAGCTGAGGGAGCTGGTCATGGAGAGCCAGAGAAAAGGAGGCTCAAGGGAAACCTTACAGCTCTCTACCACTGCCTGAAAGGAGACTGTAATGAGGTGAAGGTCAGCCTCTTCTACCAGGTAACAAGTGACATGGCAACAGGAAATGGCTTCAGGCTTTACCAGGGGAGGTTTAGATTGAGCATTAGGAAAAGTTTCTTCCTTGAAAGGGTGGTCAAATATTGGAACAGGCTTGGAACAGGGAGTTGGTTGAGTCACCATCCCTGGAAGTATGTAACAGACATGAAGATGTGTCACTTGGGGATTTAATGGAGTAGATGGCAGTGTTAGATTAAGAGCTAAACTCAGAGATCTTTTCTTGATCGATTCTGTGATCCTATAAAAGAAGTGAGAGATAGAAGCTAAATTAGTATGTGAGTTAGGTAGTCTATTGGGATATAGTGAGCAGAATGGACCTTTGGGTATCTAATTTAAAACTATGAGGTTTCAAATGGCCTGAGCTGACAAAGACACCAGGGTACACTTACATGAAAGCATTCCTTATCACATTTTCCATGACTGTGTATTGGTAAGCTGTGCCAAAAGAATGTATTATAAACATGAAGACATCTGGTCTCATGTTTGAATGGTATTGACTATAGTGGAATTTCTAATCTAGAAAACTGGTGAAATGTGGAAAAAATACTTAATTATATTATTTATCCAGGTAAATACTCATCTCTGTCTACAGAAGGTGTGATTCCTGTAGCTATAGAAAAGGAAGAGATAAAACACTCATTGATGAAGTGGGTGTTATGATCTGCCCATGTACTCAAACCACTGAAAAAGCATACTGAGTGTATGCTTTTTTCCTGCACTGTACCTGGGGTTCTTTTATTCTTTCTTATGGAAATAAATTGGAACACTATATGTGACTGAGCTGACTCAAATGTGGGCCAGTGTGCAAATCCTTCTAAAATATCTGAGTAGATAGAGGGAGATGTTTCAAGCTCTAACAAGCCTTATCTTGTAAACTGTGCTCTCCCATCATTCTAACCCAACAGAATTATCCAGTTTTACACTGTTTTGCCAGGCAGAATAAACTGATAATTGCTTCTGTTTTTTCTTTGGTTTGCTGTAAGATGCAAGTATTTCAGAATTTGACAACTGTTGTTAAGACAGGAAAATCAGTGAAATGTACAGTGTTTCTTTTTAGTGAGCTTTGCAAATTTAATTGCATTTCTGCTTCAGTAAGGATACCAGTTGAGTGAAGTATATGTTTACATTTGTGAATAAGCTTAAATATATTGAAGGTTTGGAATTTCAAACCAATGCATGGTTGGGACATTTACTTTGAGATAGATACCTAAAAAGCCAGAATTTGGGGGCAAAATTGTTAAAAATAAACCAGAAGAAATTTACAGCAGAAATCAGTTATGCTGGTAATGGTCTGCAGAAGCTTATACAATTACACTGTTAATTGGTGAAGCCTTGCTTAGGTCCGTAGCAACCAAAAGATGATGCTGTGGTTGGATGGAAAATTCCCTATCACACAACCCAATGATCTGCCACTTCAGCTGCCCACAATACCAGAGAGGGCAAAGCATCCCCTTGAAAGAGCTGCTTTCCCACAGTCCTAGATCAGAGTGGCAGCAGAGACAACAGAGGAAGTTCCGTCTTCTGTAGAGTGTGTATGTGTGTGTGCCCAAGACTGCTCAACCTACATTTGATATGGACCAAAGGAAAGCTCTTTTTCGGAACTACTGTTTCTACCAAGTTTCTCCAAGAGAGTTTTCTTGTACCCAATCCATAAACTATTCAATTGACTCCTGAATTTCCTCCATAGTTTGCCCAGCTGTGTTTCCTGCCTAACACTACAACTCTGCTTTTAAGTCCTCCATAGACAAGGCTACGCTTGTTCCTTTCTCTTTCTCCCACACTCCTCATAGTTCCCTCATAAGATTTAATTTGTTTATTCTTTTGGCTGCTCCTTTATTTTAGGAGAGGTAGGCTTTGTACTGCTTCTTGTAACATGAAGGAGTGTACTGCAGAAACCCTGATACAGGAACCTGGACAGAACCAGCAGGATTTGAAGGCCTCTGCTGCCTAGCTCTTGATAGAGCACACACGCTACTGGACTGAAATGCTCCTGTATCTTCTTATTTCTTGCTGCAACAAATTACTTTATGGAGAGCAAAAACTGAATTAGGAAGAGTGGAAACAAAACTTTCTCCATTTTTCTTTAGGAATAAATCAGTCTTTACTGAGGTCTTAGTTGACAAAATATGGGAGATGCACCAAACATCTGCTTCAAAAGGAAACACTTCTTTACAGAAAAAAAAAAAAAAAGGCATCAAACCAATCAAACAAATAAACAAAAATATCACAAAAAAACCCAGGCATGGCATCTTTTAAAATCCACTGGATGCCAGTGTTGTCCTACTATGTCGGTATGACTTCTCTCATATTTGAATTGTTGCTAGTTGCCCTTAGCAATGACAGAAGTTCTTCCAAATAGTGGTTTGTCCCTTGCATCTGAAAAAGATGTGTAATACTGAGCAGGGAAAGTCATTATGTTCACTTCACTTGCACTGGAGTCATCAGGAGGTCCCCTTTTTAATTCCACAGTTTCTAAGGTGTCTTCTTATTAACTAGCATCCTAAAGGACTGCCAATGCCTCAGGCACTGCTTTCCCTTGCTATGCACCCTCAAGGGTGATGCTCCCAGCAGTGGGGATTCCTGCAGCCTGGTGGAGGAGGATGGTCTCCTGCCACCTCAGCAGTCAATTTGCAAAGGAAATGAGATACTGCATCCAATGAGATACTTGAGAGACAGACTTAAATTGCTTGCCTACTGTTTGTTTCTTCTTCATCTACCACAGCTTGTACTGATTCAATGTATTACTACATAATGTTACTAAGTCTTACAGCTTTTAAAAATACGTGACAGAATGACTGTAAAATGGTACCACAAATGAAGTTCCTGTGACGTGAAGTTGGTAGCATCTCTTTGGCTTGAGAATGATATTTAAAGGTCGCAATGTCTGTATTCAGCATTATTTTTTTTTTCCAAAATGCTACTAGTCTTTCCAGGAAAGAGATCTACTACTTTATTAACCAGGGGAGTGAATTCAATGAGATAGCTCTGTGTCTCACAGATGGTCTACATGTCATTCTTCTGGATGCTGCTTCACTGAATTCTTGCCTAACTATGTTGTTGAGGCTGAGCACACTAAAGTTTTGATGAAAACAGTTAGGTAGTACCTAGCTAGGTAATCAAGGAAGTCCTACAGAAACTGTCTACCTGCCTTGGCAGTTAGGAATTAATTTAATTAGTGCCAGCAAATTTAAGGGGTAAGTGGCAGGGTTTTTAGCTTATAGACAGCAAGCTGTAACTAATGTACTCAGTGACTCCAGGAATGTGAGAAGCTTATTTATTAATATTAAAAAGCTCAAAATAATCAAGATGTAACTTCTAATTTCTTGTTCTTGCCAAAACCCAAGGTTGCCAATCTTTTCTGCACGGCAGTTTAGTATGTATGCTATAAATATATCTAGAACATCATAAAACATGGTGTGAATAATAAAAAATGGTTTCCTTTGTGGGTATCATGCAGTACAATTAAACAGTATGGAGCTTAAATTTTCAAGAGAATTTTGGTTTAGAACCACAGCTTCTCTAATTCTAAGTGTAAATCATTAATTCATTCTTCTCTTCTGCTTAATTCTTCTAAATCACTAATATTTGCAATCTCATTTCTATGTAGAAATTTTAGCTAATTCCGCTGTGATTGTTTGCTATTTCGAATGCAGTTATAATCTTATTTCTGGATAAAATTTAAGAAGTGAGTTCCCATTGTGGACTAAGTAGTGTCATTATGGAGGAAAGTTCCTATATGTAGAAGGAAATCAGTGCACAGTACAGCAGGGCAGAGAGACAAATGCATAGTGTAACTCAAGCACATCTAAGGATACTACTCCTTTACTGTTACTATAAAGGTGTTCATGAAGAAATCATTGCATTTTCTTTTTTAATTTATGGTCAAACTGGTTATTATTTACTATATTTTATGATTTCCATGCCCCTCCTAAAATCCATTTTTCAAATGTGTCTGCTATCATGGCTGTGTCACAAACATTTTCCTGCTAGTCTGCACTGGTGGCCTCTTGCATACAGCTGAAAGGACAGAAACCATGGTCATGTGGATGCCTGCAGGGATGGTGAAACACAGACTTTTGAGTGTGTCAACTGAATCATTTTATTCTCCTTCAGCCACCTCTCAAATGTAATGTCCTGTAAGACTCACATTCATGATAACTCAGTTTCTGATGTTGTAGCCGTCTTTTGCACCCCTCATTCTGGAAATCAGATTTGATTCTCAAGACTTGCCTGCAATCTGTTGCTACTGGCCTGTCACAGAATCACAGACTCACAGAATGGGTCATGTTGGAAAGGGACCACAGTGGGTCATCTCATCTGACGTCCCTGCTCAAGCAAGGTCTCCCTAGAGCACATTGCACAAAATTGCATCCAGACAGTTCTTGAGTGTGTCCAGGAGATACCTCCAGAAGGAGGCTCCATGTAGATGTTTCACCTTCTGTAGCAGCACATTTTCTGGTTTTTATTTATTGTTAATAATCATTTGTTCTGTAATGGTTTAATCCAAGTTCCCCCTGTACTTCTCCCCATCTGGTACAATCTCCCGCCTGGGAAATTCCGTGCTTTTATTCCCCTCTGTTGCCATAAGTTGTTAATCATCTGTTGCTCTCCTCCCAGGTCTGCCCTCCTCTGGGAGGCCTCTCCCCCTCTTTCCAGAGACTTCAGAGGGACTCGGTCCTGGATTGGGACAGGCTGGGAAGTTCCCCACCCCTCGTCTTTCAGTGGTTGTCTGTG
Organism: Acrocephalus scirpaceus scirpaceus; assembly: GCA_910950805.1. Classification (NCBI taxonomy): domain Eukaryota; kingdom Metazoa; phylum Chordata; class Aves; order Passeriformes; family Sylviidae; genus Acrocephalus; species Acrocephalus scirpaceus. Next base: position 47,811,928 of record OU383776.1, read on the forward strand.
TGCCATCCCCACTCCCCTGATTGGTTTTCCTCTTGTGTCCACCCCTCTTTCCAGTCCCTTATAGTCACTAACCCCACCCCCAGCTCTCTCTCTCGCCCTCTCTCTTCTCTCTCTCTCTCTCTTTCTCCTCGGACTTGTGGCTGCCTGCACCATGGGGTGCATGTGACAATAAACTCCATCTTGCCACGAGGTCTCTTCTGAATCCTTTGTCGAAGCCTCACCAACAGCTCTCGTGTAACTCTGACCCACTGGGGGGTGGTGGTTGGTCTGCCTGCTACTGCCTAACCGAGTCTGGAACGATTCCTAGCCAGGGCCAGCCAAGAGTGCTGGAAAACCATCTCCAGCAGGTACAGGAATCATTTCAACCTTCCTCACCTCTCATAACAGAATTCTTTAATGTCTTCCCCAAGAATAGGCCTACATGCCAAATGTATCTTGAGCAGTGGCTCTCTGCCTGGGGCCACATATGGCAGAACACTTGCTTTCCAAGCTGTTGCCCAGGAGCACCTGCAGAAATAGCATAGCGTCTTTAAGTGATGGTCAAGGGGCCTGGAAGTGTGGCCACATGCTTGGGATGATTAGACTTGCTGTCTGCAATGCACTTGCCAAGGCTCCAGTGCTTCCTGCAGAAATGTGCCACCTGCTTCCTGCTCTGGCATGCCACTGCCATGGCATGGGCTGGGACATTATGTCAGAGGCATGACAGATAACTCATCCAGCAGCTGCTGCCCCATGCTGTGTGGGATAAGAAAGGGACTGGGGTTCATTTTCAGCTTGTCTCACAGGACAAGAGACAGCAGGGTCAAGTTTTTACAGGATAGTGATCCCTAATTTCCCAGTCATGGGTTCGTGCTGAAATGTGTCCAGAAAACATTTAAAATTGAACTTACAGGTGACATTGAGAACCAGAGAGTAGCACTGGCTCAGCAAAGACCCAGAGACCAGCTTTAAGAGCCTAATCTCCTGTCCCCAGAAACTAATGGAACTCTTTAATCTAGCTGCAGAGATTGTTGTCCAAATGCAAAGTCATGGTATTAAAACTGACTCAGTGAGACAGGAAATGAAGATGGAAACTTTTTTCCCCTCCGGCATAAGTGGAAGAATAGCAGCCCAAAAGTATATTTGCACAAGTCATGCTAAAAGTCTTTTGGAGATTATGCAAATGTTAGTCTTTGCATTATGACCAAAGATCAACCCAACATTTGAAATAGCAAACCTGTGACCATTAAGTGAGAAGATAGCAGCAACATTAGTGGCAAACAGACGCTATTCCAGTTCTTACAGAAATTAAGTGTTCTGTTTCCATGCTGGTAAACACAGAAGTGGGAACAAGTTGTGTAATTATTCTGATCTGGTGAAAAGTAAACAAATTTTGACCCTTTCAATATTGTTACTGATGACCCAAACTGTTCTTTTCTCTGGAAGACACATTCATTCTGGTTAGTGCAAAGACCAGATTATTCAGTTTTTAGTAGCATTTTATTTGTTAATTTGCTTTACAAAAGTAAGGAAAATGTGTCAGCTGAAAGAATGAATAGTCTGTTCTTTTTAATATCATATATGGCAACTGTTTTCTACTTTTATGTTAGAATTTTCTGTTGGATAAGGTCCCTAATGGACAGTCTCTTTTCCACTTCTTTGACTTCTGTCCCTGGTATTTCTTGTAAATATGAATCTGTGTTAAACAGCAGCCCTGATCCTTTGAGTCCTTGATTATTAAGCAGCACGAGTGTTTTGCATAGAGCTGTCTGTATGATTTATGAATCCCAAAATTATTCAAAACTGATCTGCTTGCTCTTTCAGATGTGAAAGGGGTGTTTTAAAAGGATTTTTGTGTTGTCTCATAAAACTCACAAGCTGTTGTGGTTGTAAAATCAAAGTTGTCCTAGCTAAAATGTATTTGTGCTTTAGGCTGCTTCATTTTTTGAAAATGCCTGTTCCCATCATCTCAGCCAATATAGCCAGTATCGGATATTCTCTTGGTAATCCATGGGCTCTGGAAGTGTCTCATATTTATAATAATTTTCATTTCTTTTCATCTCTTCAATTTATACTGTACAATTTCCTGTTTTCCTAGTATTTCAAAAATATACCTTGAAGTTTGCTTTCAAATAATAAAAAGCAAGAAATTCAGACTTAGAGAGAAACTTGCAGCTAATTTGCTTTCTGGCACCTAAAGGCCAAAGAGCAGCAGGACTTAGTTGGGAGACCATATGGGAAAGCTCTTGGCTTGCCTCATTACCTCTTTCTCAGTAATCTCTGCATTTGCAGAGAATCAAGACACTGAAAAGTATTCATAGCCTACAGTAATACTGGGTCCAATATATTCAGAAAGAAAATTATTCAGGCCTTATATCCATGGCATAGTTATATGACTCAAGCATTAGTTAAATTTCCTTTGTGTTCTTTCCTGGTGGACCATGGATATGGAAGCCAGCTTTGATTGACAGCTTGGTCCAATGCTCTTAGATAAACTCCAAGTTTAAACTTTGCTTGGGAACAAGGAGGTGTTAGGAAGCCCAGTTCAGGGTACTGGAGAAGAGAGAACTGGACCCGTTCCCGAAGGGAAGTTTCTTTGGCCTTAGCCTTAGCAAAGGCCGTAGCCTGAAGAAAAGATGAAAGGAGAAATTGCAAAAGAAGAAATTTTAAGTCCTATCCTTACATTATCCTATGTTAAAACCCAGAAATTTTTCTTGGTATAACACTTCTGTGACCTTGAGAAGGAAGTTAACCTTTATAGAATGAAAGCTTTAGAACTAAGGGAAACCTTGTCACATGAAATCTAGTGAGCTTGTCCAGGCCCTAATACTATTCTTTTAGCCAAAATGAATCCTTTTGTCCTCAACAGACTCCAACAACTGCAACTGCAACTGGACCTGTGTAAGATATGATGAGGAAGTTTCTTCTTGCTCTAACCCTGCTATTGAGACCAGGTAGTTAAGAAAGATGCTTTGAATACCAAGGGTATACCAGCTAAACATCTGTGTGTATGTCAAGAGTGAGAAAGACTGTTGGAAAATATCAGGAGAGAGGCAAAATTAATGTTCTGAGTTTTGGAGTGGAATAGTAGGGCCAGATATCCAGCATCACATAAAAATATCTTTGCAACTTGATGAGGAATAAAGAGATTTGAAGGGTGGATGACTTTGACTTGGCAGGAGAAGAAATTGGAACTGATCAAAGGAGAAAAGATAAGTCTTAATAGGTGAAAGTGAAGACTCAAGGAGAGACAGTACAACATGTTGTTCAAATTGCATTTAAGAGGGGTATGCATGATAAGGCATCTAACACTTTTCATTTCTGAGACTGTTGGAGATCAGGATCTTGTGAGAAATAAAAATATATAAGAGTTCCATTCCTGCTCTCACCCTCCTGCCTTTCTTCTTCTCAGAAAGTTCCTCACGATGACCAGGGTTTGGGTAGATGACATCTCCAGGATATCTTCAGCAGATGAGAAATTGCTTGTTCGAGCCCCTCTTTCCTTAAGACACTCATAAACATGTGAAAAGAAGTCTTGGATGGATGAAATAGTGCATTACATTTGCAACCTACAGACCTGCCATCAGTTTATCTTGGAGCCACAAAGACCTTCCCTCATTTACAGTATGGGACATATGCATCCTGTTTTGCATAAATGGCTAGCACTTTATGTCTCAAGCAATCATAAGATTTTAGGGGAAATAAAGTATTGAAAACAAAGAGTAAAGAATTTTCATGCTTCTGATGGCCTAGAGTGGCATGTGTTGCAGAAACCATAGATTCAAACACTATATCATAGATTTATCAAGCACAAATCATTCTGCGTAATAGGTTTTGTGTTTACTGAGAGTCAAATACCGTGTGGTGGTGCTTGACACCTATGCTTATATCTACTGGGAGAAATATTTCCAACAAACATTATGTAAGATAACTTTGAAAGAATATACAGTTAAAGCCTGTGAGATGAGATCTAGAGAATTACCCTGTGTGGTGGTTTTGACCAGGAAGTGAGTTTTCAGGAAGTTCGAGAAAAGAGCCAATTAAGAACAGTTACATCGCCGTGGACATACAGGGTTAAATATTGGGAGATGCTGGGAAACTCTCCTTTTTCCTTCCTGCATTTGGAACAGGTAACAGGGCCGGTCTCAGTTGGCTGTGTGGCCCCAAGGCCAGGCCCACTGCTTCCCCGCTGCTGGGGGAGGACTGGCCGGGCCTAGTCATGTCTCCAAGCCCCGCATCGGCTGCCAGCAGGGGAAAGCAGTGGTTTTAACACCTGGCAGGTTTTAAGCTAGTCCCGGTAGCTGGCTGTGCCATCGGCCGGGGCCAGGGGTGGTGTGGGAGAGGATGTTCTCCCTGCAGGGAGCAGGTCCAAGCTGGGCCGGGCCCATCCCAATTGTCACCGAGAGGTGAGCAAAGAAGTATTTTATAGTATTTATGATCTCTGACTGTCCAGCTGCTCTGATTCTCCAATCTCTCAGCATGAGTCCACGGCCTTGAAAAAAATCTAACACCATAAGCCGCAGCTGGAGAGAAAAAAAAACATTGAGCAGATTTAACTCTTTCTTGGCACAAGATGAAGCTTTGGATGCTTAACTCTTCCTTGAGAGAGAAGACAGACGAACAGAGTGAGCATAGAGAGGATCCAGCATGAAGTCAGATAGAGAGTGAAGGACTAATTAGAGGAAGGATGGAGCAGTTACCTGCTGGCTAGACTTCTTACAGGGCTGTAGAAATGAATCCTTTAAATCATGGGGAAAAATATGCATTTGGGGAGATTACTGCTTATTTGTGGATTTAAGCAAAGAGTGAATATTGAGCTGATAGCTGTGATCTTGTGATCCCGTCAGATGTTTGAGCAGAGAGAGATGAGAAGCCCTCTGCTGCAGTGAGAAGAAGTGAAGAGACAGCTCTGTTCCCTGAGAAGAAGAATCCATTGCCTCTGGAGTTGTGAATCTTTAAACAGTGACACCCCAAGATGCCTGAGTCTCCATGTCCCAGAAGCAGCTTGGGAAACTGCTAAACCCAAAAAGTGGGTTTACCCAGGCAGTGGTTTTTGTGACAGTCAAAACCCACAAGAGAACTGTTCTATGTTGTCAGTGGCATCCATGACTCTAGTAGAGATGCCTCTCCTAAAGAATTGATGAAAGACTATTTTCAAACGGTGAAACTGACTGAAAATCACAGATTTTGTCTCTCTGTGTTGCTTGTAGGAAAGTTTGTGGGGGAAGGAGAAAGGTCATGAAAGTTTCTTTTTTTTCCCCCATTTTTTCCTCTTTGTTTAGTGTGTGTTAATAAAATCTATCTGTTTACCTTAAGTTGGGCCTGTTCTGTCTTTTTAATCTTATCTTACAGCAGAAAAACATTTAGACCACTACACTAAATTTAGCCAACAGAAACAGAGGTGAACGTGAAACCACTACAGTCTGTTTGATTTAACTTAACTGTCTGGATACTTATTCTGCTGCCACATGGCCTGTCAATTGATTTTCCTTTATCCTATGTATTATATCGATGACTAAATGTATGATGGAGTCCCCTGTGGATGACTCCCCACACAGAAAGTTATTTTTAGATCTCATTTTTTAACCTTTGTGATTTTCTCACCTGCTTCTAGCCCTCCGGCTTTCTAAACATTAGAGGCAAAGCCATGTCATTTAACTCACATCTATATGACTATGCGAGATTTCTCCTGTATCAGCTGGGAAGTGACAGAGTACAAGGTGACAAAGGCATTTTTCCATGGTTCTATTGTCTGTATAGTTTTTCTTTCTTGCACTGATGTGCAGTGAGACTGGGAAAAATACTCATTTTGAGACAAAGAATATTCCGAGTGAGGAAGAAGGAGGCAGATTTGTAAATGGACATACAACAGCATGCAGTTTGGAGTTTAAGGATCAGAGGTAACAAGAAACTCACAGTAACTTGGGCTGAGTCAGTCTGTTCACCAATCCTTGAAGCCATGATTCTGCCAAAACATTGCTTGATTTTAAGTTTCTGAAGATTTTCTCAGATTCTTATACTTAACATTATTTTTTTTCTCCCTTAGAGCATCATAACCTGGAAGTATCAGAAAAGCAAAGTTATATTTCTCATTTTCTTAAATGTCCACATTTTTGGCTGACAACTGAAGAACAGCCTTGCCTTTCCTTCCCACATTGTTCCATGTCTGGAACTGCAATGAAGAGTTGCACATGAAGAGTAACTCGTGTAAGCATGTACCCAGTACCTGTGTAGCTGTTTCTTTGGTTGAGGCAGACAGATATGTGCCATCCTGCCTTTAAGGATAACAGTGAGAGAGAGACTTCACACTGTGGGCCTGTGGATGCTATCAGAGAAGGGATGAGATCATTGGCTCTTCAAACTCTTTATCAAATGTTCTGATGGCTCACATACACCCTGTTGTGGCCTCCAGTCACAAGTTACCTAAAAAGACCTGCAGATGTTTCTGTAGGTAGGCTGGTTAGAATGATCCTGTGCTGCCAAAAAGTTACATGGTAAAACTTCCACCAGAAGGATCTTGGTTTCTAACACGCACAGCTGTTAGGCAGTAAGGTGCTGTTAGGCTGCAGAAAATGCTATTGTCTTCTCTCTTGTATTAGTGTTCTTGAAAAGGATGAAGCAGGAGACATGCCGTTTCAGGTATATAGGAGAAAATAGAGCACTTCCTGTTGAATGTGCGAAACAAAGTGTTCCAGCTTTTCTCCGATACGGTTGTAAACCTGTCTTTGCTGATATTGATGTCGGCTGAGTGCCAATGGGTGGGGCTGCTGGAGCCGAAAGCATATGAATGCTTGCATGCTGTCTGGCCAGCAGAGGATCCTTCACTTTTAAGATGTGGTTTATTTTCCATGCTGTAGGTATTATTTCCATGCTGTATGCTCGAGCCTCATTAACAGTCCTGAGGAAGTTTATGGAAAAGATAAGTCTTTATAATTTGTATCAGCATGATTCTAAAATTAAAAGTTCATTTGTCACTTGATCCCATAGTGTTATGGGCTAACACAGTTTGATTTTTTAGTTAAAGAGATATTTCTCATGAAATTTGAATTGTGTCTCATTGGTGACTTTCTGACTCATAAGGCTGAAGTCAAATTACTCGAAAAATTTCTACATCATAAAAGGCTTCAATGGAAACTCACTTCTTACAGAAGTGAGGAGTTTGTATCAAGTAATGAATCTGAACTAATAATGCATTTTACTTTATAAAATGTGTATATGATTTCCTAGGAAAATAATTTGATTGTAAGCTAACTTACTCTAAATGTGAATTGATATTTTGCGACCTGTAACAAGTAGCTAAAGGCTCTGGCTTTGCCTAGTTTGGAGATAATGGGGCTAAGGGGTGACTTCATTGCTCTCTTCAGATTCCTGAAGAGAGGAAAGAGAGAGGAAGGTGCTGAGCTCTTTTACCTGATACCCAGTGACAGAATATATAGAAATGGTTCAAAGCTTCACCAGATTAAGTTTAGACTTGATATTAGGATGCATTTCCTCACAGACAGAGGGGCTGAAATACTGGAACAGGCTTCCTGGAGAAGTGCTCAATGCCCCAAGTATGCCAGTGTTTAAGACATTGGGACAACACCCTCTTAAGCTTTTCATCACCCCAGAAAGGATCAGGCAGTTAGACTGGATGTTTTTTGTTATATCTCTTTCAAATGTAATTATGCTATTCTACTGTATTTTATTCAATTTCATTCCATTCTATTATTTTGCTATAATTAATTTAATTGTTTTTTTAAATATCTCTCACGTGGTTTTTGATATGGCTCTGAATAACAGTATTTCTCATTCTTGAGGCCAGTGGCAAATTTTTTACTGATTTGCTGTAGAATAGTAACAGATATACTATGGTTAATGTAATGCAGTAAATAGTTTTCAAAACTGCTCAGTGTGAGAAGAAATATCAAATATAATTTTTTATTAGAATTATCACTTCTGCAGTAAGTTTTTCCTGACTGTTTTAATTACGGATTTCCCTGTTTCTAGAAACTGCAAAGCTGTGAAATTCTCTGCATTTTACTTCATTTTTACGTATCTACTGTTCAAATTCAGAATATCGTCCCTGGTGTAAATATTTTAATACTTTTTTGAAAATTTTGGCTTAAAACACTTTGAACAGATCATTTTAGGGTTCTCAGAGACTGCTAGTTTAATGTTGTTCTGACTGTTAAAGAAGTATAATCCAATTACGAAGTGAGTTTTCCAAATCTGCTCTGGCTAATGGAATACCGCGACTTTTGTATTGAACTTTTCCTTACCATGCAGACAAAGATCCTCTTTTAGCACACATGCTTGAAAATACCAGCAAACACTGCTGTCCTTGTTGTCCAAACAACGAGATATTATGCAATTTTAAATAGGATGGATTATTTCTCTTCTGTGGAAAGAAACATCAACTTTGCTGCTTACAGAAAATTAGTTTTCAATTATGGGATAAATATGGAGAACAGATACCTACAACTATGTCGTGGCCCTAATAAAACTGAGAAAACTCTCATTGGCTTAGGGAGATACATGTTTTTTACTTGGTAAGGTTATTCTGAGAGTTTATACAAGTCGGAAAGCTTGTGTTATTACCTGATAGAGTAATTCTTAATCAGAACCAGCTGACAGCTTTTCAGGAACAAACCTGTGCTAGCCATAGATGAGAAACAGGATTATTTTTTGCCTCAGGGAGAAATAAAAGGATAAGAAAAGTCAGGACATAAACAGGAAACAGGGTAGATGTCTGAAGGGTAATGCTTACCACTTTTTCAGATTCTACGGGCTGCAAGAGATGCCAGAATGCAAAATTCACCCTCTGTCTCAGGTCTCTCATAAATCAACATGTCATAGGGTAGAGCCACAGTCCCTTTGAATTTTCCACCAGTCTGAACCTGAACCTTGGTATGCCTTTGTTTAAAACTATCACTCTTGGATGAGTTTAGAGGATCATGAAAGTAAAACACTCTATTATAGTTGGCACTGCTACCATGGTTTACACTAGATGACTATGTGTATGTGGTTGGTCCCAACATATATTATGTTTTTACATGATATATAAAATTATTATTGAAATTTAAGATTATCTATATAGATGACAGCTCTGTCTCCCCTCCAGTAGAACTATTAAAATAAAACCAAAAAACTATTGTTTGGCTTTGTTGCAGAGTTTTAGTCATTAGACTGCTTGTAAAAGCTAGGCATTTATCCTGTGGTATGAAGAATAATTGTTTATTGGTGGGTACCATGCAGTACATGGTTATAGACTGATGCTTATCCTTGATGCACAAAGAAAAGTAATTTTTGTCAGCAACAGAAATAGACTTCATGTTGCAAAAGGGAAACATAAGTGGCTACTATGACCTAATCCCTATAAATAAAGGCAGAGGTGTTTTCCTATTAAAGCAGTTAGATGTTGTAGGTTAGACACTCAGAGATGCACAGAAACAGAGAGAATTTTCCAAATAAACCACAATTGTTAAAGGAAGCAGACATGTCTGAGCTCTTCTGGAAGAGCTCTTCTCTTCACCACAACAAAGAACCAAGATGGTTTAAGCCGATGTGTCAATCAAGTAAAATAGTTCAAGTGGGGCTCAAAAAGTGCCACATGGCTTAAGTGACAAAGCACTTAGGATCTAGACTGGGAGTCATATCACCTATGCACCCAAGGTGCATAGTTTATTCAACCTGTTGTTAGTACTGAGGCTGACTGAAAATGCTTTCATGTCACCTCATAATCAATTTTCTGCTAACTCATCCAGAAATCAGCCTGAGATGGTGTTATAAAAATAAATTATTTGTTATGAATTTCATTTTTGCAGCAATCATATTCTTCTTATGCTTTTCTTCATTGATATATCTAGGGAATGTTCATAGACAGCTCTAGGGAAATGTCCAGCATGTTTGCTCACATATTAGTTGTTTGTGAACCAAAGCAGAATTTTTAGAAAGGACTGAATCTAGATTTATCTGAGAGGAATCTGGATTTAGTCAAAGAAGAGGGAAGTGAGAACTGAAACTGGGGAAGGACAGGGAACAATGCAGGGACAAATGTGTACTGTGTTTACCTTTTTGTTTGAAGCAGGATCAATCCCAACATTTATTTGCTTTCCTGTTGTTGTCTTTTCACCATGCTACTGAGGAGAAGGACATGTAATTACAGAACAAAATTAATACTAGAAAACTTTGGAGTTCTTTATGCTTATATTAGTGACTATGTAAAGCTAGATGCTGAATAGCATTCAACAGCAACCTCTTCCAAGAGAAAAGGGAAAATGGAGATTTTTTTTCTCCTTTAGGAGTGTTTTATAAGTGCAGATGTTTTTAGTGCCCTTCAGTGGTAGCAAATATTATTCATTATAAAGAATGCTTTTTTTTCTTCAGTGTAGAAAATACTGATCTGACCTTAAAAATACCAGATTTAGTGTAGGCAAGGGCAAACAATTTGATAAAATGGGGCAATAGTTGTATGTCTTTGTTCCTTGATATTAAAATATTACTTTGAATTGGGGGGAATAATGACCTTTTTTTTGTCTGAAAATGCATCCTGCTTATTCAGAAAAATAAGCTTGTTACCTTTTCTTCCAGGTCTCTGTACAATAAAATGTTTCTAGAAAATCATGTAGCAACTTCCTAAGTGAATCAGTTACTTTGAAGGTTAAAAGAGAAATTAATTTCTGTTGGCATTGCATAGGAATGTACTGATTAGCAATTCTCATCACATTGAGGCCCCCATTCTGCTTGGTTTGAAACACCATTATTTTTCTCCTTTCAAAGGGCTGCTTTTGTCTTAATTAAAAATGGCTATTTGATGAATGATGTCACAGTAAATATCCCTTAGCCATTTAGCCAGTTTCTCATCCACCTTTGAATAAAGCTGACTAGGATGTGGAGAGCAATCTTCAGTATTTCCGTAACTGTGGCTGCAATCCTTCAATGGAAGAGAATAATTTGAATAAATCAGCATCGGTGAAAAGTAAGGATACCTTATTGAGTGCTGAAAATAATGTTCCCTTGCTAATCAGATTAATTCCACTTCCTTTAATCATAGAATCATAGAATGCTTTGGATTGGCAAAGATCTTAAAGATCATCTAGTTTCAACCCTCTGGCCATGGTCAGGGATGGATCCGTTAGATCAGGTCCAGCCTGGCCTTTATATTTGTTCAATTCTATATAAGACTGCCATGAAGGAAAGCCCTTTGACTTACTAAATGCTGACTTCAAAATACAAAACCAGAAGAAAAACACCACCCCAAAATACTGATATTCAGAGGACAGTGTAATCACTAACCTGTGGGACTGGAAGTACGCAGGTGAAACTTTAGTTCAGCATTTCCTATTCTTCTGTTTCATGTTAAAGGACTTACATCCATGCAGCTTTGGTTGAATATTCTGTTGCTGTTGAATTTTTTAGATGAATTGTGAAGATCCAAGATTACACTTTCTAGTGTATCAGACAGAGTATGTCATTTGGGACACTGAAACATCAGCACAGTATAAAATGTTTTGGAAGTTTGATCGTGGAAGTTTGATCCTCCCAGTAATTTGATCACAAAAGAATGTCTATTAAACACATTAAACTCTGTTTTGTTTTGCTATTTAATCTTACTGCTTTCATAATGTGCTCTTGATTAACCAGTGTTTATTGCTGTTCAGAAGTATATTTGCCCCTAGAAATATCCCTTTAATATCGAGGAGACAGAAATTTTGTTGCTGTCATGCTGCAATATTTGGGAGACACTGTTTACTCTTAAGAACCCAATTTCATTTTCAGAATTCAGTCTTCGTATTCTACATGCATATTGTTAGTTTCATCCAAGGTCTGTGGCTATTTAACTATTTCCCTAGACCTCGTTAAAGAGGCCTGATACCCAGCGATGTAAGTGAAAGTCACTTTTTCATATTATTCAGAGAGTAAAATTGTTCTTTTATGATATGAGAATCTACTAGATATGAGAATTTTGCTTACCACACTCTCAGTTGCATAGGCATCCAGTATATGTAGTACTTGTAAAGAGCAACATCTTGAAAAACTATTAGGCCTGAAAAGCTTCATAACCATTTATTTCTTGAAATCAGATTTGAGACAAACTTCCCAGAATGGGATGATACTAAGTAGCAAATATGTCCATTTTTTAAGCACAGAGAGATTACTCCCAAACCCTGATTTACAAAGAAAAAAAACCAAGGTGCTTGTTTCTCTATCTTCTTTGTTTCAAGGACTGATCAGCAAGACAATTTTCTTCTGATGTTTGTAACTTTTAACCTTTCTAGGAAAAATAGGATGCAGTGCTTGCATGGCACTTCTGACTTGGAAACATCTGGTTTTCATTTGAAAATTACATGAGAAGGTCTAGTTATGTGCTTAATTTCAAATAAAATCTGTGTGGCTGTAATGCAGAGCACTGTTCTGGGTCCTGGTTACAAGGAGCACCTTAATTGAATTGACAAAAACACTCCCCTTTCTTCTCTTCCACACCAACTCTCCCAAGTTCAAAGTTATATTAAGAATAAAGAGTTGGAACGAAATAAAATGAAATTAAATAAAGACAAGGACCCTTTCCAAAAAATGTGCTCCAAAGTGTCTGGATAAAATAACCTTATCGCTTGAGCCAATCCTATGAAATGGGTCAGTCAGCTGTGAACTCCATTGTGAAGGAAAAAAAATAAGAAAAAAGTGGGGAGAGTGCACTAGGAAGTTCACAAAAGGAAATGTTGATAAGTATAAAATTAATGGATCTTCAGCTGCGTGGATAAACCCTGTACATTGTGTTATTTTAAAGCATACATCCCTCAGTGGGTTTCCCATGAGGGAACTGCAAAGGAAGGAAGCAATCGTTTTGTCTTCATTTTTGAAGATAGTGTAAGTTTTGAATACTCTCTTTGAGACTAATTCCAACCATATGGAGAGCTGCCTTTTCTCTAGTTGCTACGTTCAGACTGAGTTAGTCACATTTTTGGGGGTTTAACTGTCTCTGATGGCAACTTGCCCATCTAGATGTAGATAAAATCATCTAAAATCTGACTTCTCTACTGCCTTGCCACAATTTCCTGTTACTGGTAAGATGACAACCACACTATTCCTGGGAAGGAATAGGAATGCAATTTACTTTTTGTAGGTGAGGATTTGCAGCATAAATTCCCAGAAAAAACTAAAATGCACACATGTCCATCCTGTTGCACAACAGGAACAAATGAAGCAGTTGGATAATTTCTAGTCCAAGTGAGAATGTGGTCTTGCTGAAGCTGCAGTTGTTTCTACTGATAAAACCAATGTTGCCATTGTCCTCCCCTTAGACAGACTGAAAGACAAACTGAAAGAGAAATTTTGCTGTGTCCAAACATTATAAACAAAACCTGGACAATTGCCTTCCCTGAAACTTTTGACCAGTGGGTTGTTTATCTCTCAGAAACAAAAGGATTAGCCGTATTTTGACCCGTCCAGCACTGTTACACATCACACAAGGTAACCTCCGAGTAAACTTCACTTTCAGTTCTTTTTTCAGCTTGAGGTTTCTGTCCTATAGTCAGCCACAGCCCTTGTAGTGCAGGTTGGCCAAGCTGTGCTCTGTGCAGATAATACACAAATTCTGGTTGATGAAAAATCAGGAAGTGAAATACTCTGCTGATGTTAGTTCTCTTGATTCCTAATCACTGTCATTGCTCTCTGCATTAATGAAGTAGAAATTAGGTGAGACTATTTCTTGCTGTACTGTACAGAGGCCAAAGCAATGGCTCTTTCCTACAGCTCACCCATGTCCTGAGAAGGGCCCCAACCTCTCTCTAATGATGAAACTTTTTTGATGATAGTTTTCTTCCAACTTGTCTGCATGCTTGTTATTGTGCTGCCACAACATCTATGTGGCTGTTGGTATTATGTCTGCGTATTCTGGAGTGACTTGCTGAACAGACATAATCTCATTGTCTGGTCATTTATAATTGTATTGGAGACAGTTCTGGAAATATACTGGCAGGATGAACTCTGGTGATTTGAGATAGCCTAATGGATCTCTTCCATCTTTCAACTTTAATAATTAATGTCTCATTTTGTTTAATTTGCAGTGATTAGTGGCTCTTAAACAGCTGATAAAAATATCCAGTACTTTTCATGCGAAAGCTAACTGAAGCAATCAGCGAACTGCATACAGCCAGACTTCAAGGATGGTGAAGGATGTGGAGGGGAAGTCGTATGATGGATGAGTGGCTGAGGTTGCTTGGTCTGTTCAGCCTGGAGGAGAGACTGAGGGGAGACGTCACTGCAGTTACAACTTGCTAGGGAGGGGAAGAGGAGGGGCAGACACCGATCTCTTCTCTGTGGTACCCAGTGACAGAACCCGAGGAAATGGCCTGAAGTTGTGTCAAGGAAGGTTTAAATTGGGTATCAGGTATAAGTTCTTAACCTAGAGGGTGGCTGGCCACTTGTGGCTGGCCTTGGCTCCCTAGGCAAGTGGTCACAGCACCAGCCTGATTGAATTCAAGAAGTGTGTGTCTCTTGGGGTGTCCAGTAAAGAACCAGGAGTTGGACTCAGTGATCCTGATGGGTCACTTCCAACTCAGCATATTCTGTGATTCTATGATTCTACGTTTGCAATTTTGATCAGTGAGAAGTTGTAAGTTGTCCCTTCTGAGATTTTCTCTTATTCTATAGTTCCCTGCATCCATCCATCTACATGGAAGTACACTGACCACTTTTACTGTTTAGCACACAAAAAAAATTCAGACTGCTCTCTTATAACCTTCTTTGTGGTTACAGGATCTGTTCAAAAGGCAAATCAGTCAGGATGTGAGCTGAAGCCTTGTCTATGCTGTTTTTCTTTGTTCTCATTCGTTCCTTACCTTCTTGTATCACAGAGCAGACTATCTTCCTTTAACCACTCATTTTGGCTTCAATGACACATGAAATTGGAAGACTTTTGACCTGTATTACTAAAAATAAATAAATTAGTACTTGAAAAAAATAAATTACAGGCTTTACATGATGTACTTTTGGGGGGCAGGAAAGAAAATTCCAGTATTTGAGAAAACACTTTAGTAAATGACCACAGAAATTCTGCTCTAACCTGTCAGAGCAAAATATCTTCACTCTTTTAAATGTGATTTTTCCTGTAATGTGACCAAGCTATTAAACTTGTTAGAGATCATGGCAGATGGCAGGTGTCATATGAATTTGAGCAAATGTTATTGGTTCAGGAGTCATAAAAAAATAATTGAAAACTCTAGCTCTTAGCTGCATAGGCAAGCAAGGATTTTAACATAGAGAAATGTTATAAAGCTTTCTTTGCATACATAAACCCTCCCTTTTAGCACTGGGGCTTGGTGTCAGAGGCTTTCTGAGGAAAAACAGATTTGTCAAAGGCAAGAGGGGCTACTCTTCAGCAAAACTGTGGTTTATAGACACATAATGAGAAGCACTTTGGTTTTTTGTAACTCAGTTATTTTCCTTTCATTCTAAGAAGTTCCAGATACCTGAAATGAGATGATTTTCTCTGTTCCTTAGCCTCTGTTTTACATTGCATATGAAATGTTATCTAAACTCTTTAAAGATTTGTTCCCCATTTTAAGCCCCTTTACTCTGACACCAGACACCGTGATCTGCCCTCCAGCCCAACGCTAAATAATGCTGTGGTCACTGAATGAGTGGAGCCACGAGATACCCAGCAGACTGTGCTAGACCACCCATGAGGAGATTAATGCATGAGCAACCCTTCAGACTGCAAGAAACAGCTCCTTGTAGGACTTTCAGAGCTGCAATGCACAGACATGCATATATGGTCAAGGGCAAAATACGTGAATTGCACCCCATCAAAGACACACAGATGCAGGTCCTGAAACACTTGCATGAGAAACATTTTCCTCCAAGAGCTTCATCTATTGAGGCAAGTAAATGTTGACATCCACTTAACAAAGGGTGGTTTACTGGATATGCCTGTAGAATGGCCATGGACAAGGATATCCCTGCAGAATGGCCACAAACAACATGCATGCAAATGCCCACATGCAATCAGAGTCCCTTGGGCAGGGATGAGCTGTTAGATTGCAGGCCCTATCCATGTGTATAAGTTGATAACTGTCCTTTTTTAAATAGTGCTGGTTTTGGGGATGTCATGGTTTAACCCCAGCCAGCAACTAGTACCACACAACCGCTTGCTCACTCCAGCACCAGCAGGATGGTGGTATCAAAAAAATAAGAAAACTTTTGGGTTGAGATAAAACATAGTTTAATAGGGAAAGCAGAAGTTGTGCATACAAGCAAAGCAAAACAGAGCTAATTCATTGATTCCCATGAGTAGATGAGTGTTTAGCCATCTCCAGGAGAGCAGGACCTCATCACGCAGACAATTACTAGGGCAAACAAACACCCAAACATCATCACAGTCCTTCTTCTGCCCCTGGCTTTATATGCTGATACCATAGAGTACAGGATATCCCTTGGGTCTGTTGGGGTCAGCAGTCCCAGATGGTTGCCTCCCAACTTCTTGTGTGCCCCCAGCCTACATGCTGGGAGAGTGATCAAAGAGGCAGCAAAGGCCTTGGCTCTTTGTAAGCGCTGCTCAGCAATAACAGAAACATCCCTGTATTATCAACACTGTTTCCAGCACAAATCCAAAACATAGTCCCAAACCAGCAACTGTGAAGAAAATTAACTCTATCACAGCCAAAAACCAGAACTTTCATTCCTGAAAGCTGTTACTGAAGTGATACAACAGCAATCTGTGTTCTGGCTCTGCCTCATCTGCATTCACACTAGTTGCATTGCTATATCAGAGGCACCATGTCTATGTCACCACGTCTGATTTAATATATTCCTACAATGACTAATTAAGAAGGCAGTGAAGGAAAAAGTTGCACCAGATCTTACACATAAGAATTAGAATTGTCTTTCATCAAGTCCCTTACAGGTAGTCTACTAGCTTACAAGAAAATTCAAACCTCAATTTCAATTTTTTTTAAATTACGCCTGTTCAAATCATGCTCTTCAGCTAAAGGAGAAAGGGTTCCTAAATGGCAGGATAAGAGTTCTTCTTCCTAGGGAAATAGAATGGTACTTGAGAAGTGGCACCCACATCCTTAGTCTGCAGGCACAAATATTTTTGAAATCACCTAAATTATAGGAAGGAAGAAGTTCTAGTTACTTATTTTGAGTCAGCAGTTTAAAAAAAATATCATTAAATCGTTTATTAAAAGGTTAATTTAACAGCTTCAGAGTTGCACTCAGTTGTTTCCCTACTGAATCGAAAGATGTTTCTAATTTTCTGTTTCCCATCATTTGAAAGATGTCATGCCAATAATCTCATCTTGGATGCACTATGTATGTGTTTGGTGACAGCACCTGAACCTGCAACCTTACAAGTAAATGATAAATTGACAAAACAGCAAAGTGGAGTTACCATGTTAAATAATAGCATAAAGTCCTATCAATTTGCCTTTGAAACAGTCAGGAGAGATATTTTTGTCTCTATATGCCAAGTGGAATCAATTAAAAAGGTGTATAAACAATTTAGCATCTAAATGCAACTCCTTGGAAAACAGAGGAGTCTGGACAAGGCTGGCTGGGCTCCACTTGGCAACACACAATGCAGCCAGTGTATATTTCCAGGAATGCTGGAAACTAGATCTCAGTGCCCTGCTGTTTGCCTACATCTCCTTGGTGGCCCCATGCAAACACTTGCAGCACTGCATGGCCATGAACTTGGCACTGCTGTGTGTTTTAGGAAGTCTAGAAGGCATTGAGGAGGAAGAAAGTGTATTAAGACTTGCCCGCTCTGTTTACCTTTATCATAGCGACAGTGGGTACTGTCTCTACAGACAGAATGAATTGCATCTGGTTCTTCACAACACAATGGCTTGTCCTTTATTCTTTTTCTTTTTCTTTAATTAAAAGTTAGTCTCTACAAAGTTTGGATGAGATACAGAGCCTTTGAACATCAGAGAGAGCAACACCATCCTTACAAGGGCAGACCACTTCAGCACTATAGTTCCTCTTCTCTGAGAATTCATTTGTTAATAACCTATAAATAAATGTGCTTTCCACTAATTCAGCTTCCAAGAAGTCATCAGGAACCAGTTAGTCATTGTATCCCAAATCGTCTGCTCAGAAAGAAAGGTGCGTTAGTCATAGATGGCCAATTTCAATGCCAAAGGTAATGAAATATAGTTAAGAAGCTCTAATTTAAAGTCAGATTTATCACCAAGTAGTCAGAAGACTAATTTTGTGAAATGTAAAATGATGCCTTATTCTAGAAAAGACAGCAAAATGTAGCTCACTATTTATTTTTACAAGCATAGGTGCAGGATGGGGAGCTGCTCATTACAGTTACAGGCCCATTAGTAAATGTTTGCCTTGCTTATGTACTTCTTTTTCCTTATAAGAAAATGTGGAAACAGGCGGAGGTTCTCTGGTTTTAGGCCTATTTCTCCCTCTAGAGGTTTACTCTGAGCAGGCTGTGATAAGCTGCTTATAATCCTCAGATTCACAGAAGATTGCATGGCATCTGGCTGCTCCTGGTCTCAGGATACGAGCTTGGAGTCTTCCCTCCAAAAATGTACACTCCTCTACTTTGGTCTGTGTCCACTTTTTGGATACTATCTAAAAATTACAATCAACCCAAGTAAGAGAAAAGAATCTGCTTAGTTCTGGTGAGTATATTTTCCATTTGGAGCTAATTCCAGTATTTATGAAACCAGTCCTCCTTATTACTTAGATATTAAGTAATATAAACAGGTTGTGATGGGGTTTTCTTTTTGGGCAGATGATTCTTCAAAAACCAAATTATCTCTTAATTCATATCAAACTAATGTGTGCCGTTAGTATTGATGTGTAATGCTACATAAGAAAAGAACTGAGCAAAAGTCTCAAATCTCATTTAGTCTCTGGACCAGAAAAGTGCTGAGGTATTTGCTTAGTTATCAGGGATTATGATGCTTGAAACTTCTGTCTCTAAATAAAAAATCATAGCTTTGATAAAAGGAAGTCTCCACTGATGTATGAGGAAATCTTTGGGTTTTGGGGGGGTTGGGGTTTTTTGGGGGGAGGGGGGGTTGGTTTTGTTTGTTTGTTTGCTTGTTTTGTTGTTGTTTAAGAAATAGGGATGTCTTCAGGCAATAAAATTTGGGTTTGAAAATGTTGTTGGGCTTTACCAGCACTGTATTTCTGAACCACGTTATTCCCAGCTGGCTTGCAACTGCATCTTCATACCTTCAAAGTTAAGCACATTCAAGTAATTTGACCTGGAATTCTGCAGTCTGATGAGCAGTGAATTGCTTTAGTGGTTTGGGTTTGACTTTAAATATTAACCGTTATCTACATGGATTACCAAATATTTAACCACAAAGCACTAAAATGCTCCTTTCCCTCATGTCTCCTGCACTGCCTTCCTACAAAGCCTGTATAATTAAGCTGAGCATGCAAATATTATCCTGAAGAGGAACACTGGATATTTAGTAATTCTTCTTCTAAAGCCATATTCCTCTAAATAAGACATGGTATCTTCCTTCAGGGAAGATGATATATGTCGCCCAGGCAAGTGGTCCTCCATGGATAACGGTATTTAATATCTGAGGGAATTGGCTGTGCTGGAGGTGCTTATGATGACCTGGACAATGAACAATTATCCATATGAAGACCTGTACAGTACCTGTGTGGGGTACATTTGAAAGGAGTGGAGCATTGTCCTATGCAAGATCCATTGGCAGTAATGATTTGGAAAGACACGGAGGGACAAAAGGTGAATTGAGTTGGCTGGATAACTGTCAGTACAAAGAAAGTCTCTCTTCCTCCCACCAGGTCTGCATGTTGCCTGTGGAAAAACTGTCCCAGGGATCCCCACAGTTTGAAGAGGTTGTACTCCCCATGTGTAGGGATCAATATCTTATGAATTAGGAATAAGCATTCCTCTGCTCAAGAGAGAGGATACAGTGGGTACACGCCATGGGCCACTCTATGGTTTTACTTGCATGACCATGGAGAGGACATGATGAAGGGTAGTGGAAAATTTACTGACCCTAGAGGCATGGGTACATGAGTTGCAGGGGAAACCAATCACAATACAGTGTTCTTCAAGAAAAAATTACTGCTCTAGTTTCCAGTGTGCAGTTCCCAGACAGGAAGGGCTGGTCTTATTTCTGATCTTAATAAAGAGAGACTTCTGATTTGTATTTACAAGAAGCGAATAATGAATATTATGACCAGGATTTAGATGTGCCTTGCCTTCAGCCAGGTGGAGCAAAGGGACAACCAGGTTTACTGGAATGTGTGGATTTGATGGTTTGGCACAGCAGCCCCCCAGGAACACAAGGCTTTAGACACTGGTGCAGTGCACAGTGTACCCTAATGCCATCAGGCTATGCAGGGACAGAACCCACTTGTATTTCTGGAGTGACAAGGGGATCCAAACAGCTGACTTCATGGGAGTCTGGAGTCAGCCTGACTGGGAAGGAGTGGCAAAAGTAACCCATTTTCACTGGCCTAGAGGCATCCTTGGAATAGACTATCCTAGGAGAGGGAATTTCAATGACCAAAAATGGTAAACTGGCCTTTGTTTTAGGTGCCTTGGAGGCAGATGAAATTAGGCATCTGTCTACCTTGCCTGGTGTCTCAGAGGACTGTTCTGTTGTGGGACTGCTGAAGAACAGCAGGTGCCAGTCATTACCGCAGTGGTGCATGGGAGGTAATGAGGCTCCAACTGAGGCTCTGTAACTCCTACCCATAAATAAGGTGGTTTGCTGACTGGAGAGCCAAGGAGTGATCAGCTGGGTCTGCTTACCCCTTAACAGCCCATATGGCAAGTGTGAAAGTCTAATGGCGATGGAGACTAAGAGTAAATTATCAAGGCCTGAATTAATGCCCCCTCAGAGTGCTGCCACAC
The DNA here is from genome assembly GCA_910950805.1 of Acrocephalus scirpaceus scirpaceus. NCBI lineage: Eukaryota > Metazoa > Chordata > Aves > Passeriformes > Sylviidae > Acrocephalus > Acrocephalus scirpaceus. The sequence continues at coordinate 47,832,758 of OU383776.1, forward strand.
CCAACATTCTGGAGCTTCAATACGAACATGGGTCAAAGGCAGCTAAGTGGTGCCATCACTGACATTGCTGATGTGTTTTTCTCAATCCCTCTGGCAGCAGAGGGCAGGCCACAGTTTGTTTTCACTTGGAGCATATCCAGTAGATCTGGAACTGACTGTTCCAGGGGTGGAAAGGCAGCCCCACCATCTGCTATGGACTGATCCAGACTGCCCTGGAGCAGGGTGAAGCTCCAGAGCACCTGGAATATATTGATAACATCATTGTATGGAGCAGGTGAGGGTTTTGAAAAGAAAAATAGAAAGAAAGTGGTCTGACTTTGCTCTAAACAATAGTGACATCAAGGGGCCTACACAGTAGATCCAGGTTTTAGGAGTAAGATGGCAAGATGGAAGTCATGTCCCAATGGATGGGATAAAGTAGATAATAGCAGTGTTTTGACCAACAAGCAAAAAGGAAACAAGCTTTCTTAGGTGTTGTGGGGTTTTGGAGAGTGCACATCTCAAATTACAGTCTGATTGTTGGCCCTCTCTATCAAGGAACTGAGAAGAAAATCAGTTTTCACATGGGGCTCTGAGCAACATCAAGAATTTGAATAAACTCAGTGGATGATAGTTCATTATTTGTAAGTTGTAATGTGTTCTACAGTGCAGCTGGGGAGGATGGTCTTTCCTGGAGCCTCTGACAGAAAGTAGCAGGGGAAACTCTAGGTTGACCCTTAGGGCTTTGGAGCTGGGCATACAGAGGATCTGAGGCCCATTATAATCCAGCTGAAAAGGAGATATTGGAAGCTTACAAAGGGTTTCAAGCTGCTCTGGAAGTGATGGGCACTGAAGCAAAGCTTCTCCTGGCACCCCAATTGCCAGTTCTGGGCTGGACAACCAAAGGAAGTCTCCTCTACACATCATTCAGCTGATGCTACCTGAAGTGAGTCACACTGATCCCACAGCAAGCCCAGATAGGAAACCCCAGTCACTCAGGTCCTTGAGCAAAAGCAATATCACAGGGATGTCTGCCTTTGCCTGAGGCAAGAATAACACAGACTGCTTCCCCCAGCTTATTTTTTATGTTCAGTGCAGGAATATAATCCCCTTATACAGTACATTAAAGTTTTGGTTGGATGGAGGCAACCTGACTAGTAGAGCCCCTAGTGCTGACAAACAAGGCTGATGTTAAATGTATATGTAAATATTTTTGTCCCCTTTATTTGCATAGCTTGCTTTTAATGGATTTTATGTCTGTTGTCTTTTTGTTGTTTTCCTTTCTATTACTGTTTTTGTTGTTTAAGCTATACTTACCTCAAAACACAAGTTTTCTTGCTTTTACCCTTTTGATTCTCTCCCCCATTCCAACAGAAGGCTAGTAACTGAGTGGCTGTGGTAATTGCTGTCTGGAATTAAACAATGAGATTGGCATTGCTTCAAAGAAGTTATTCAGACCAGTGACTATCCCATCTCATATCCTGTCCTTGGCACTTGTAGCTGCTTTAGAGGAAGTTTAAGGAAACCATGCAGTATAGTTACAGAATAAGCAAGGGTTATTTTTGCTGCGTGACACAGTCACATTAGTAATTAATAAACTTAAATACTAGAATTTCATTCTTCCAAATGCTGTATTCTTTTACTGAGGACTTGATATGTGTGCTCAAGTTTTCTTTAATTTGTATCTACAAATTTTCAAATGTACTGCCAAAGTTCACCAAGAGTTTGGAAAATATTTTCTCGTCTGTAATGTAAAACCTCCCAGAAAATCCATTATGTCAAACCAGTACTATTATTTCCTCATCTGCAATGTTTTTTATCTGGGAAAGCTTCCATGAAATTTTCTTCCTCTCTGAATTCCTACACAAAAAATGAACTGAAAAATCATTCCTTGAAAACTTAATGAAAATAGATCTTCCCTTTATTTTCTTCCAATAAAGTGAAATATGTTTAAGTGACAGCTTTTGAACAGGTTCTTATTCAGTGACATTCTACCCTGTGTAAAACTACATGGAGTTTTACAACCAACTATGATTCTTCGGACATATTGGCACTTGCTTTTGCTTCCCATTTAATTTCTTCACTAAACAAATATGGTTGTCACTCTGTGCAGAGAAATTTTATTTCTTTTTATCTGAATACACCTGGGAAAGAAGGTTTTTCAGACAGCTCTACACAGGTACCACAGTTTCAAATATGCAAACAAATAACACCACAAATATAAGGACTCAATAAAACAAACAAACAAAAAAACACCCAAACAAACAAATAAATAAACAAAACCACAACAAAACAAAAAAGTCATTGTAGGGCATGTAGGATATTAAGAATGCTTTAAGAAATTTATATACTCTCAGAAATCATTGTTCAGGCCTTCATGTGTTTAACATTCTCATGTCTAGTTTAAGATAACCGCTATTAATAGTGAAATTATTTCTCATGGTAGTTGATATGGAGCATGCACTTGCTTCCAAGTTCAACCTAACTTTCTTCTTTGTTCCATGACCCATCCTTTTTTTCCCTCTTCTGTAGTCCTTGATTGAGGTGTTTTTGCTGAGATAATTTAGATTATAATTTTTAGATTGGTCTACACTCTTAATAGCTCATACATATCACTGATATTTGATATAAATTCAAAACTGGAGCTCAAGCCTCATTCCTTAAGGGAATATTATTGACTGTGTATAAAAGAAATACAGAGAATAAAGAACCAAGAATACAGAGATTTCAGTACTTTTCAGGAGATGTTTAGAGGACTGTTGTAAGCCATATGGTTGTGTTTAGCACTATATTCATTCCTCTATTTTCCTAACATTTGTTACCAAAATCTCCTGTACTGATTTTAAACCTGTGGGAAGGAAAAAAAAAGAACGGAAAGGGAGGAGGATTGAGTTCTAGGTGTCTGAAACACCAATGAATATGAATATGAATTTGTTTTTACATGCTGGTATGATTTAGAAGATTGACATGATAGTCACTTGAAACAGTGCATCAGGTTTAGCTCACAAGTAAGAGTACAAAAAAACCACTCCTAAATAAAGTTATTTCCCCTACAAAGACAAAATATAAACAAGAGCCTATATAAGAGAGCCTATAAATAAGAGCCTAATGAACTGTAGACATGTTCAGAGTTTCATTTAATGACAAAATCAGTTTAGCAGTCTGTTGCTTATCAGAGACATAGTTTTCTTCTGGAATTTCCATATAGCTCTGAGATGGCTATTGCAGGGTAAAGAAAATCCTGTAGTGCCCCGGAACCATGGGACGACCTCTTTCTGCATCCAGTGTAAGGGCCTGGGTGAAGTAGAGTAGGCTCATATGTTTATTACTAACCTATCCCAAGAAAGCAAGACTAGAGGAGTGCCAGGCCAACTTTCTGTGCCTTCTTGGCTAAGCCTAATGAGAGCCCTCTTGAATTTAGTCAAATTCCAGGAGAACAATGTTGATGAAATGAAGGGGTTCCTTTTCCTCATCTCTGGGTGTATGTTTGAATAAGTTTACAAGGAGGAGAAAGGCAAACTGCTTACTGTATGAGATTATTCAGCCAGGCACAGAAGAAAGAAGCCTTCTTCTAAAATCCCTGTTGAGCCTGGGCTCATCACTTGGAGGGGTGATCTGATATTGGGAACCAAACTAAGATGTAACATTTGTCACCAGCCACCAGGCATAGCCAAATTCTGAATTCTACATGCACAACAGAAGCTTGTCAATGATCTATTCTTCAGGACAAAAAGACATCTCTGCTGCCTACAGCTTCACTGGAAGACATTGAACAAGAGCTGTCTGACAAAATTCTGGGTTTATTTCCCCTCTTGGAGGCTGGCATGAGTTTTCATATTTGTACTCCCAAAAAATTGTCATGGAGTTTACTATCTATTCTATTTTGCACATGTACTGTGCTAGTAATTTTGTAGAGGCACGTATTTGTCCATGACCTGTCCCTTGCATCAGCTTATTCATTTTGGCGTTTTTGGGACTAAAAAGTATTAGATGAATTGCTGGAGGCAGAAGTTGCCAGCCCTTGCAGCACCTGGTAGCCACTGTGAAAGGCTTCCCGCTTTGTATTCAGCTAGGAACCTACATGAATCAGTCAAGAGAAGGCTACAGCTGTTTGTCAGACCATCTGAGTTGCACACTGTGTGTGCTGAATCACAAGTCTAGCAGAGGCATTGCCACACCCATATGCATGGATGTCTACTGGGGCATGAGTGCTCTATGAGGTTTACTACTACTTCTGCCAATACTAAGTTTCTCAGGCACCTGAATGGTCTGCTTTTGCTTGGCCTTACTACCTTTGTCAGGGTTAATAAAAATATATATTCCCCTGGTCAAAACAGCAGGAACAGTTGTTTCAGAGGTAAGGAGGGAGGGATAACTTCCTCCCTTTGTAGTGTGACTCACAGGTAACTTTCTCGGATGCTTACTTTAATTCTGTGTTCCTGGAGGGTCCAAGGGTTTTGATCTTGCTCCAGTCCTCTTATGAAATGACTGTGTGATTTGAGGCTGTTGGTTCTGAGTTACCATCTTTTATTTATTTTGAGAGAATGTAATTTATGACTTTTTAGTATAAGGGAAGTATTGGGAAATTTTCTTTCCAAAAGGAGTACCTAGCTCACAGTTCTTTGTTGGTTGCATGAAATGAAATTTGTCCAAGCAGGTGAGTCCTTACACACCTGTATTTCTATACTGCTTGCTATATCTATCAATAGAAAACTCTTCCTAAGACATGTTCTAAAAATTCTTGTGAAACTTAAATGAAAGGTTTCATTCTCTCCTCATAACTCTGCAAGTCATTCCAATGAAAATCAGAAGTTTGAGAAGGTAGTTCTACCCCACAAGTTTGTGCATTTGAAAATGGCAGATCCTGATACTGGAGCCTTGCAGGAGAAACAACTTCACAAAGGTGTCAATTTCTATAGAATTATTGACCAGAAATGTATAAAATACTCAGTAAACATGAATTCAGATTATTCTGCATTCTGGAACAGCAAGTTTCTGTGTGATTCCCCTCCCACAACCTGCTTTGAAATCAAATTAATTGGATAATCCAATAATTGTCCAACAAAATAAATTCATCATGCTGGTTGTGAATTATAACTGAGATGTTGTAGTATTCTAGCACTGACAAAGAAAGAAAAAGCCCAAATTTGATTGGAGGGGAAATAATTCCTTTGAAGTAAGGGAATCTTATTAAACCCCTGTGCTCTTTAACTGAAATTCGTTATTGTATTTAACCAGCCTGCCAACAAGGCCCAGTGTGTAATGTTCCTTCAATCCATCAGGTTTACACCTCCTCCTCCTCCAGTAGTCTGCTCTTTGTGACCTTTGCATATGCTTCCTGTGTCACACTGATGTGGTAAGGCCCAGCAAAAGTGAGCTGTTGTCCTTGCTTGCCAGATGAGTCCTTTCTGTCAGAGCATGGTAAGGTGTTCTGCTGGCTTCCAAAACTCCACTTCCCTCCATACCTCCTCTCTCCCTGATTAAATACAAAAAGCACCAGGATTCAGTTATTTTCATAACTTTTGGGACCTCTTACATGGAGAGGAAGGGGGAGAGAGGGTAGATGCAGAGCAGCCACAACCAGAGTTTGTGGCTGTCGATTTATGCCTTGGAGCTTCTCTCACTGAACAAGCCAGTGTTGCTGTGTCAGATTTTCCATGTAGGAGAAGTGTCTGCCTTATATGGCAGGTGTGAAAGCTGGGTAGTCAGGGTGAGTGGATGCCAGAAGACTGCTGGGGTCACAGACTGTCTGGGAACAAGCAGCACGTTTGGTGCTCACTTTTTAATACTTCTGTATTCAAAGACTGAAAACCCAGGGGATCTTGGACTTCCTAGTCCTTTAAACTTGCAGATCAGTGTGGATACTGGATGAAATCTTAGCTGCTCTATAATTTCAATGAAATCAGAGTTTTAATTTGTAAGGGGTGAATAAAACCAAGGAAGTAGTTGTGGTTTTGTGACTATTAAAAGAGTATTCATTGTTTGACTTACTAGACTTCCTAAATCTGTAATAATACAACAACAGGAGCTTTTCTTTTACTCCTAAGCCAGATAGTACACAGCAGACTGCAGAGATCTAAACCCATAGGTAAAAAACAGCATGCACTTGAGGTATTTTTCATGCTCTTTCCTAAAGGTTTATTTCAATTTCTAGACCACTCTTGCTACTTCTCCAGGTACTTTACAAAGTCAAAAAATATTCTCTCTACAAACACATATTCTGATTTCTCACCATGCATATAAAAATACAGCACATTTAGAATAAATATGAGGGGGAAAAAGTGTGAAAAATAAATGTTATGCAATTTGAAAACAGGTATTTGAAAAAATAATGGATTTTTTTACAATTTTTCAAATTTTACTTTTGCCATCTCTAATAAGCTTTTCTAAAGAGCAGTTTTCTTTCTGTAAAATGTTGAAATGTGTTTAAGAAATACATTACTAAAGTATGCTACTTTGCATAATATACCATCAAAACAGTGCTCTGCTTTTTAAAATTGTTTTGTTCTTGTCAAATGGCTGAAAACAGCTTTAAGATCATCAGAGAAGAAATTGTCACTACTTTTTGGGAGTTGATTTAATGGATTACTTTGTGACAGAGATCTGAGATTCCTTAATTTCTGCACCTCATATTTAAATAGAAATAGATATTTTCTAAAAGTCCTATGTATTTCTTTGGAAGCCCTTGTGCCAAAACTGGCTATTGTACTGCAAACATCATGAACTGTACCACAGCTTTCATGCTGTCTCATCCAAAAGCTGAAGGCCTGGAATTTTGCCATCATGTAAAAGAATTGATTGAGGTTTTGCTAACATTGCCTTGAGATTGAAAAAATGTTATACAAAGAAATTTAACCAGTATAACCTGAGAGCAAGTTTGGAGCTCTTGATATTTTGTCATTCATTCATTGCACAGGCACTGCTTGGTATAAGTTAACAAATATATAATCCAATGGAATCACACCAGAACCCTGAGTTATGAGCCTAATTCTTTCTAAAGCCACTGTCAAAACAGAACAGTGAAGCAGGATTGTGTCATTTCTTTTCTTTAGCTTTATGAGACCTGCACTTTTAATTCAGGTCTGTCTTTGTGAAGATGAAATCTGTGAAACAGGACAGGGCTGCCCTGGTACCTCATGACTCATCTGATTCCAAAAGGAAAAGAGCCCAGTGTAGTAGACTAGTATTTACCAACATGTGGGAATGCATTAATCTCATAAATGGAGTTGTCCATTTTGTAGGAAACCAAAAAATGTTATAAAAGAGTTAGTTGTATAAATACTCTGTCTCTAGTGCACCAAATATCCTTCTGTAAAACTCAATCTGTATTTCTAACCCTGTGATTTTTTTAATTACTCTCAAATAGTTGCTAGACAATGTCCTTCATTTTATGTGGTCTCAAGGACTAAGAAATAGATTTCAGTGAGAAAGTTTGTCCCCTTTCTACTGTTGAAAATACAGAATCTAACTATAGGGTTGAAGTAAAAATAGTAGCATAGCAAGTATCGTGAATATGGTCATTCTCTGTGAATGAATGTAACTGTGTTTTCTTTATGGCACAAGAGTGAGCGAGCAGTGTTTAGCACACTATGTCCATAATGGCTACATTTATTCCCTGTGTTGTGGGCTGAGTTACGTCAGGTGTTTGCAGGGGAGAGAAAGCCTTTAAAAACAAAAAAGAAGTTAGAAATAAAAATGTTAAGTGCTGGCACAGTGCAAAAAGGAAAAAACCATTTTGCTGTGGTATTTTACATCTCAGCATGGATCATTTTGTAAGCTGCAACTAGACTTTTAGCTAAAACTTGAAAAATTCACAAATTCTGTCCTTGATCCCTGTAGTGCAAATTCAGAATGAACATTTATTGTCAGTGAAGCTGCTGTGACATTTGCATTAAAGTAAATGATTTCTAGTGACCAACATGCTAGCAGGCCCATTAAATTTCCAACAGCTCACAAAGTGTCACTGGAATCACAAGTAGATTGTGGTGAAGTTTCTATCTTTGTGGTGTCCAAGGCTTGGGATTTTTTCATTCCTTCATGCCATCTTTCACTGGGGCCATACAGAGCAGTGGCAGGCAGTGTGTGAACTCCAAACCACTGGTGGTTCAGCCACAACTGTGTCTCGTGGCTGTGTGCTCCACCAGCTGTGGGAGAGGGAGCTGTATTGAGGAACTCTGGGATTACACCATGGTTCACTTGATTTTTTCAGAAAGTCACACCCTGCTCTTCTGGGGCCACTTCCCTAAGCCCCAAGTCCTTTACTATGAGCAGCACAGGTACACAGAGATTTACTTTTAGTGAGAAAATATGGAAAATGAGAAAAGACTCTGGGTGACAGTGTAAGAGGTTTTGTCAAGTCTGAGGTTTCAACTGATGTTCAGTCTGAAGGCTTTACTAGCATGCTAGGCTGCACCTCAGCCATCTACTCGAGGAAATCTTTCTGGCTTAGGTGGCCTAATTTGCTAGCCTCTGGATTTGCAGGCTTAAAGGTTGCCTTGAAATGGCCTTATGCCAGAGGGTGATTATGTTGCTGAGGAGACTTCTCCAGAAGTTTCCTGGAAGATGGTGAGTGTTCTGCTTTCTTCTCTGTGAGCACGGCTCTTGGTGTGTGGACAAAATAGAGGATTTGCATGGATCGTCACTCTAACACACCAGCAAACATTTCTACCCTACAGTATAGCTTTTTCTACCTTCTGGTGTTTCAAGATAAGATTTTCACACTCAAAAGCCATGCAATATTTATATTGCATTTGAGCAAACAAAAACATAACATTTTCCACATTATCAGAAAGGCAGAGCTGGGACTAAAAGATCTGCTCAGTGCATCTTATTGAAACATTAGGGATAAAAACATAGAGGACAAGGCAGAAAATAGAAGTGAAAGTAATTGTAATTATATCATTCAGCCTCACAGTATGTTCTTACCATGCCTCTCCATCTCCTCATATTGACAGTCAATGGTTTCTTTTTGAAGATAACAAGCTGTTCCTTATGAAAAGATAAAAAAGAATGAACTTCTTAGGTCAGAGGGGAGGAAAAGGGGGTGTTACAGAGGATGAATGAAAAAATGTACAGGGCAAAGTAGGTTGTTCTGGTGCACTCTTTAAATAATTTCATAATGTTGGGGTCAGTTAAATTGAAGGGTGGAAAAAGCATGAAATTACATAAACTGAAAGTATGAAATAGTACCATAAAGTTAGCCTTTGAATCTTGCTGCTGCCAAGCATCATTGTGAAAACAAGCATTGCAGATTTGAAAAGAGTTTGATATCACCATGAAAAAGGAAGCATCCATCATTGTAAAATGGGATAAAATTTCCATGACAGCATTCTTCATGCTTGAGAGTGCAAATTCCTTAGCTAAGGAATTAAGAAAAGTTAAGGTTAGGAAAACTGCCAGTGGAAGCAAGGTGTCTCGAAACATTGCAACAGCTGTGTGGCTTGGCAGTGTCTGGTAGATCCTGTGCAAAGTCCCAGACCAAAGCGATACTGTCCTGAGAAGGAATCTGATAGTCCTACGCTTGGTTTTTTCATTCCCTAAAGTGCCTGATTTTAATTCTTGCCCAGCCTTACAGGCTGTTGATATTGTGTGTGTGGGCTGGAGAAGTGATTTGGTCTGTGGTCAGCTCTGCTTTCTGAGCCCCCCAAGGATCTGAGAGACAAATTCCTGCAGCCACATGACTATTTTCAGGCAGCAGAATCTCACTCGCATTGAGCCCTTTATTCTGTCTTGAAGCGTTAGATTTAGACTGTGTTCACCACTTAAGTCAATCATGGGACGTTTGTCTCACTGGTTATGACAGCATGGCATTTATTCCTCATGAATATCACATTCATATCCATGTTGAAATCCAGAGACTTTAGATTCACCTTTTTTATTTTTCCTTTATTTTTTTCCCTCTCTCAATGTTTTAAGTCTTCCAGCTGGTCAACTTTTCTTTAAAAAGAACTTCATTTGCCAGCGTTGTAATGAGGATTGTCCTTCCAATCTGAAGGTATTGAGATGTCAGGGAAGAAAGAAAAGGTGTTAAAGAGCATAATGTGCAGTTTTTAAGTGCTCTGTGCACGTTCCACATTTGCCTATTTCATCTCTCCCTCCTCTTCCCCCTCCCCACTGCAAACTCGCATCTGTCTGCCTCACCTCACCCACAGCCTCCTGCCCAGGAGGACAATGGTGATCTCATTTGGAGCACACCAGTCAGTATGCTGCACAGACACTACTCACAGGGCTTCACTGACTAAAGCTTATGCAACTGCAGAACCTAAAAATCCAACTTTATTTTTGGCTTTTTTTCTCCTTTCTTTATTAAAGGCATACTGTGGAAGATAAGTCCCTCACAATAGGCACTTTTATTATGAAGAATAAGTGTATGCAGTTAAAATAGAACTTGACTACATATAATATAATATTTAATAATTTATCTGTACAGGGTGTCAGCCCCATTGTGAGTGTCTCATTTCTGATGTCCACTGTCTCGTCCCTCAAGTTCTTGCTTTATTGAGGTATTCATGATATGCACGCACAATGTGGCTTGTGTCTGCTGTCTTACCTTTGTGAAATTATTTTTTCTTTTTATTTCCAAATATAAAGTGTAGAAGTCTGTTAATTTATTTCACAGATTCATGGAGAGGGTACCACAGTTATCTCTCTCTTCTCATTCGTGACAGGTTTGTAGCTTTCTCGGAATTGAAAGTAAATGGTCATATAGCAAAGTACTATAGTGTGGGTTTGATTGTTTGTTTGTTTGTTTGTTTGTTTGTTTTCCCGTGGTAGCCAGAAAATGGGATTGCTTTTCTGATCTTTCAAATTTAGCATCCAAACTCAGAAGCACTAAGATATCTAGGGTCAGTGTTAGAGTTATCATATCAAAGATGCTACTTTGCTACTTATCTGTGGGAAATCAATTTGATTTAAGTTGATTGTCTTACTAGGGAGGAATCTTCCCCTGCTTGCATTTTAAAGACCATTCCTCCCTATGCTAAAATAAGAGTCTATAGCCTGTTTTGCACAAGATGAATGGTGATTGCTTCTGGACCCAAACTTTTGCATCATGACAGTTTAGTACAGGCTCTTTACAGAATTAAATCTACATATTTGTTTCTAAGATGTAGTTGAGATAACATATTTCTAAATAAAAGAGAATACATTCTTATAGTCAGAGCTTTCTAGTCTGAGAAGTGCTGCAGCTCTTTCATTCTGGCTTGACTCTAAGAACTTGAGAATGGACAGAGAGATATCTAAATCTAATTGTGATGGCCTTCACATTTTTTGTTGTTGTTGGCTCATGGCAGTAGAAGAAAAATTATTTGGGAACAAAAAGCAAGCATGATGAAGACCTCAATTCACAGAGTAACTTTTCTGATTCACATTCTTAATTTTATTTTACTTTTTCTTTTTAATAGGTGGATGAACTCTGATCAAATGTTTCTCAATGTGCAACCTTTGGGGTGACTCTCTCAGTTCAGTTGAAAAACCCTTGAGTCTTCTTATAGGTGCATTGCAGAGCCAGCTGACACTGTTCAGAGTTGTTATCCTGAAAGCAGATCTTCTGGGAGCCATGCTGAAAGCAGGTCTGATTTCATCAGATGTATTAAATGAATGTACGTGGGATGTTCACATTTTCTGGAAGCCAGGTTGCTAACAGCACATAAAAGTATGTTCCTGAGGTGGAAGCTCTGTGGAAGTTGGCCCCTATCCTGAGTAGCCCATACTGAATGTAATAAACAAGGGCAGGAGAATTTTCTCCTTTTAAGAGCCTTTATTGAGATCAGGTCATGGTGGGGGCCTGAGGGGTCGAGTGCACGCCACCGCTGCTCCCAGAAGCATCTCGGAGGATGAGGTGTGCAGCATCTTTGTCCACTGGGCTGCAGGCTGCTCTCAGAAGCAACTCGAAGGGGGGGAGGTGTGCAGCAGCCTCATTCACTGGAGTGCAGGCAGTGTCGGGTTCAAGGTCCTCACCGCCCGTCCCAAAGGCTTGGTTGGCTCTGAAATTCCAGGGAGGTCCCTCTCTGGGCAACATCTCTGAGAGTCAGGGTGAGGGGTGAAAACTACTCAGCTTTGGGAGGAGGCAGTGTCACTCCTTGCATGGTCCCTCCATGTGTCTTGGTGGTGCAGTCTAATAAAGTTTTTCTGGTCCGGAGTAATAATTACTTCTCCCAGCTGGCACTGCATCTCTTCTATTTGCATGTCTGCTGGATTTCTCCTCCCCCTGGCTTTTTTGGTTGTTATGTTGGGTGTTGGGGTAGCCAGGGGGCTCAGCTCGAAGGTGCAGGAGAAAGAGAAAAAAAGAGGTGATTAACAGGGTGGGGGTGAACATTTAACAAGGAGCACTGGGCTAACAATGACTTCATTTGCAACAAAATTACCTTATTTATCTCACTGAACATAAATATTTGATATTTAAGGGACAAAGACAGATTGCATCCCCAAACTTTTGTTTGTCTGTATGACCTAACCAATATGAAGATGAATGCATTATCAAGATCTGGACAAGACAGCAGGAAACTTTGGATTCTCTGAAATTTTGGTCCAGTGCCACTTTTTCCATGTGATTATGTCAAATTTAAGGGAAGACAATCTCTCCCTTCCCTCCGTGGCCCACACTCCAGCAGTTCCAAATTCCTGAAAACCTAGCCTCTGAGTCTTAAAACTGCATGCTGGCTCTTTAGTGTGTCATATTTGTCTGAAAGCTACTTTTCTCTCTGTGTGATATGGTGAGGTATGAGGAGAAGGAGTGATTAAGACCAGCTGTTTTCCCTGAGCAGTTTTGCTGCGTTCTTTTCATTAATAAAGAATGAGAAAACAGTGGAATTCGTAAGACAGCATAATATTCTTCTATGTGTGGATATTACTGCAGCAGAATGGAATTTCAATAGTGTTAGGAAACCAACTCTTAAGCCAGTGTGCAGAATTCCCTCTAAAAACCTTTTATTAAACTAGCCTGTTGAATTCTGTCAGGTTTTTTATCCTTTTGTAATGTCATAGGATGTTCTGATTAAGGGATGGATCCGTTTTTCTTTTTTCCGTTCTCAATACAGCTCTAGTAAATAAAAGCCGAAGCATTGTGATGCTTGCTTTCCCTGTAGCGTTTTTCAAGCATATGTCTCTATTGATAGAAGGGCCTGACCATTAACACCCTCCTGCTGCCTGCTGTGGTTCAAAACTTCCTGAAACAAACTTTTTACAATGGAAAACAAGTCTGATCAAAACATTTTGAAGGAAACATTTTAAGCGAGCACTATAACTTGAGTGCCTCACTGATCTTTTGACAAATGATGTTTTCTTCCTCTCTGTTGGTCCTGCAGGACTTGGCTTTCCTTGTTGGCAGTGAGGGTAATGGTGCTAGGGGGTGCCTTTGTGGAAAGGAGCTGCCTACTGTATCTGGGTTACAATCATCCTGATCCTTTTTCTTCTCAAACTGTAAGTGAAATTCTGTGAACCATTTAATGTCTGTATTGTCTTCAAAAGTGGTCTTTTACTTGTGCTCTGCCTGTGTTGCACTGCAGACTGCCTGTACTAGCACGCATTCAGCCACATCCTGAAAGTACAAGAAGGTCAGCGGGTGTTAATGTGACATTTAACAGCGCACATGTCTTGTAAGTGACATTTTATTGAAGGAGGTCTCATAAATAGAGCAGTTTAATAAGAAGCAGGAAGTGAACATACAGCTATAATTTATAAAATTACTACACTTCTATTTTCTGATAGTTTTTGTCAGTAGTCATTCCTGTAGACTAAAGTACTAGTTAGTGGCAATGATGCACATAAAGGGAAAAGGAATCTAAAAATTCTTTGTGTTTTACTGGAAACCACTGCAATTCTGAAATTTAGGATTAGTTTTATTTAGCAAGAAAAAGATTTATCTTCTGTTTTCAGTCATTGGGTAAAATTAATTTGATGAATAAAAGGGATTGTGGTCAGGGAGCAGTTACCGTAACTTTTAAGCAGTAGCCTACAAGTCTTGGAACATATTTATGTTTTCAGGATGGAATCTGATGTAGCATATTGGAAACTGCAAGTTCATTATTTCAGACTCAAATCTGGTTTCTTGACTGTTGAAATTACTTAATTTCTCCTAGTGGTTGTGCTCGTTTTCTTTTCTCATTTACCTATTCTAATTTATAAGTGAAAGACATCCATGGGTAAATGATCACTCATATCTCACTTTCAGGCCAAGATGACCTACCTCAGGAGAGGGAGACAAGGCTTTGTTATTCATGCTTAAACAGGCTGATTGCCTCTCCTTTTAAGCACCTCACTGCGGAAGGTTGATTTGCTCACATGTCTTTGAAGCATGGCATTCTGTCAAACCAGGACGTCCTAGCAGGCAGAGCACTTACACTCAAGGCATACATAGAGATGGTGATGGGTAACATGAGCGAACATCACAGCTGGTATGTTGTCAAAGGGGAAATCATCTCCCCTATCCCTTTAAAAGGACCTTACTCTTGTAAAATTTAACCACAGGCAAAAACACCAGGAAGATGTCAATTAATAACACTGGATCTGATTTATTCAGTAGGCACATATTTTCAGGAAGGATTAAGAAGGCAAAAGTAGAGAGGAAATGAGAAACACCCTTTTCAAGGTCAGATGTAAAGCAGAAGGGCATTACTTGTTTCATATCAGAGCATGGGGGAGAGCAGCAGGTCTCAGAAAATGATATCTAATCATGCTCATGGCCACCCAATCAGGAAGGGAAAGTAACTGTCAGACAAATATTCATTAAAGAGTCAGAATGTGAGAGCAAGACACCCACTGATGGTAGATTATTAAAGGATTTTTATTTGCTTTAAGGTTGGGGGAGAGGGGGAGAACTTTATTTCTTTTCACAGTTTGCAGCTCTGGGCATCTTTCTGGATGTAACAGGAAATGTAGCCTGTCTATTTAATAAAACACACCATTGTCACTGGGCTTGTGTGCTGTCACTCTGAAGAGTCCTCTCAATCATGCATATTTCATCACTGAAATGAAGTGTGATGGAAATTGCCTTCTTCTTTCAGTGTTCCCACTAGCAGCACCCCCATCACCATCATTTTAACAGTTAATCCTGTAGATGCCCCAAAAGCACAATCTCGTGTCCAATCCCTTATTAATTTTAATCAAATACTTAGAGCATCTAGGGGGAAATGGAGAACTGGAACTTCAAAAAATTGGTTGTTATAGAGGGAAGTGAGCAAAAAATTCATCCCAGTGACATCTTTGAATTTTGGCATGAATATTCCTGAAATTCTGGTAAGGCAAGCATGTCTTGAATACCATTTTCTCGGTGGGTGTCAGGGTTCCTGGAAACGGGAAGGCCTGATTGGATTTTCTATTAGCTGAATGCTCTCGATGAGTGCTCTATTTCTCCTAGGTATCGGTATCGGTATCGTCACACCCACATTGATGTGGTGATCTTGTCTTATTGTTCTATCTGGTGGGGAGGAAGGCATGCCTCCTGCCCATTCATCTATGCATTGATTTTGTATAGGGGGGTAGCTCAGAACACAGTTTGTTTTATACAGGAATAACCTATTTCTAATAAAACTCGAATTAACCATATATTTATAACACCTACTGACCACAAGCTGCTCAGGGAGGAAATTCTGTGTGGAATTGCAAGATCAGACTTGAGGTTGATGGTGCTGATGGCATTTTGGGGACTGGAGATCTTTGGAAAGAGCTTTTTACAGTGTATCTGAGATTCTGTCTGCCCAGCTTATATCCCTGTGCAGTGGGCATGGGGAGTGGCTAACAAAGCCTGTTGGCTGGGGTTAGCCATGTAATGGCCAAGAGTAGCTTCACCCATCTCTCTCAGAGTTCAGATATTCCTGAACCTTTCAGGGGTTTTCTGAATGTAGTGAACTCCATTGATGGTGAGCAGGAAGGGATTTTGTTGTGGGAGTTGATGTTAGTGTATGATTAGGCTAACTGGTGCTAGCAAGAAAAAAAGAAAATTAATTAGTAAATGGGAAGGTTTGCTTTGTGACCAGTGTTTTTTACACTGAGTAGTGGATTCTGTTCTTATTAGCCAGTATGTGTAGATGAGCTGAGAAATGTATAAATTTTACACTACCGTGTAAAAGCTGTGCATGGTGAAGTGAGAGAAAACATTAGAAGTATTAGAAATTTACTAACTTATGATTCAGTGTAGTGGGAAATCTAAAAAAAAAAAAAGTGGGGAAGTATATTTACATAATAAATGAAGGGAATCCTACTTAATGAGCATCTCAAGTAGGAGACATGCAGTAAATAAAGTTCTTTTTCTTAAATTAGGCATATGTAAGTCTTGGTTACCTCATTTATCAGTTACATTTTTTGTAGTTTGGCCAGCCCAGGCAGGTTTCAGGCTCTGCACAAATCTAAAAGTGGCTTAAAATCTCAAAGCTTACAACAATAGTAGTTCATCCTGAGTGAGTTTATTTACATTCTGAACAATCAAATTGCAGACAGGTTGTGTTTTCCAGCTTGAGCTTGTGAAATAGAAGACATGGGTACATACACACTTTGCTTTCATGCATAAAAGGGAAGACTGTCCACTTTTTTTAAGTTATGAGGGAACATACGAAGCTTTAATAAGAAATCTAACTGAAGATTGGGTTTTACAAACACATTTTTCTGTGACGAGAAAAGGTACTGGAGGAATTTATCACTGATACCTTTGTTTATGTCTGGTATTATATACTTGTATAGCATTTAGTTTACTTTTATAGAAATATACATTTGTGGCTGCTTTCTCACTGGAGAAAAGAAATACTGATGCACAGATTAGTAACATTCAGAGATTAGAAACTTAGTTTTCCTATTGTCTTCCAAGGTTTTACCTTTCCTTGTCCTGCATAAATCCTCAACTGTGGAGTCTATTTAAAATACTGTATGTCTTAAGGACACAGTAGAAAACTATGTGCCAGCCAAATAGCTGTTCATTCCAAGTAATGTCAAACAAACCCATCTAGTCAGATTTCAAGAACTGTTTTTTTTTTTTTTCGTTACTTTATAAGATTATTTTGAATTTTATAAGACTTCAAAAATGGTGTTTTTCAAAAGCAAAAGTTAGAGACATTCGTTTTGGACAAATCTTTTATAGCATCTAATTATTTTGTAAATGCTAACTAAGCAAGCCACCCATTTTCAGTTAAAAATATAGTTGTCCTTAACTAAATATTGTTCAATGAAATACTGTGTATATAAAAGATGCATGGTACAGTTTATGTAATAAAGCATAACAAATAGGAAAATTGAGAGAGGATTGAGATGATGGTTTGCCTCAGAATTTCTATAAGATCGCTTGGTGCAGTTCTTCTGCAATGTGAAACTAAAGAGAGTACAAATCATTTCCTTGGGCATATTTTACTAATTAGTTTATTTGGTATAGAAAACAATGTACAATCTAAACAAAGAAAAATCTATTGGTCTGTGACTTGGCTTTATACTTTCACTTAGAGAGGAAAAATCTCTGAAAACCAAGCTGACACTGTTTTATGATTTGATCTTTAACATCTAGGCCTCCATATGGAAAAGCTTTAGAATTTGTCTGGAAAATTTAACCCTTTTTTAAGACCTTTAAAATTTTACTAGAAAACTTGCTCTAGTCAATATCTTTTCACAGAAAATTTTAAAAATAAGTGTACAGGGTTGTTGCTAAACTCTAATACTTGGACCAGCTATTCTTGTAAATAGAACAGATTTGTTAAAATCAATAAATTAACATAAATTAACATGTGTTAAAATTAATGGATATTTACACCATGTAATAATATGACCTGAAAAGATTTGCAAATGGCTAATATCTATAGAATTCCACTAATTTCATCCCTGTCAAATGCTGGTAAGTTTGTCCCAGATGCTGGCTTGCTTATTTCCCATCATGGTTATGTGTCTACAAGCCACTCTGAGTGGCAGGCAATCTTTTTTATCTTCACTTCCAAAGGAAATAAGACTTATGCAATTGCGTTGTCTGTCTACTTTGGAAAGCAGATGAAAGGGGAAAGGCAGAAGAGTATTGCTTGAGCCTGGGGACTGAATGTCACACCTTCATATTATTTATTTTGAAAACCAAGGCAGGACCAAGCTAAACAAAAATTATTCAAATGTGTTTGATCTTCTATTGTTTAAGCTACAGGCCACTGATTTTTTTAACTGGGTCCACCATAAAACAAATGGGAAAAATTTGGAACTTGAGGAAATCTTTAGCCATCTTTCAGATCAGGATAAAATCCATACCTGGATGGCTCAAGAGCCTTCTCAGCTTTTGTTAGTTTAGACGGATTTGTTTTGAATGCTCTGTTTTGTTAAATGCTTTTCAAGCCATTATATCATTCTCTATTTTCACTGTACTCCAGTCATGCCTTAAACTGTTACAATCAAGCTAAGTATATACGTCCAAAGAAAACACGTTTTTAAGACAGAATATGGCAGTGATCCTCTTTAGAATACATACTTCAGTTTTCACATGCAAGTAGTCCCACTGAGTTTCAGGCTTTTTCAAAATTAACTGTTTAGTATAACTCTTTGCATAATTAGGGACAAGAAGTAGAGGGATTCACGGGCTCAGAGATCTTGTGGGTCTTATGCTTGGTTGCCACCAATTTGCAAACATTAAAATATAAACTACTTCTCATGCCTGCTGTTAGCAAAGTGAAAATTGTTAGCATTATTCCAAAAGCTATTAAAAACAGAGAATTCAACACTGCACTTGGGAAAAGTTATAAGTGCAGAGGCTTGTTGTGACTGAAAGAACACAGGGAAAGAAGACAGACTGGAGTGAGTGAAACTGGGAGGAATGAGTGGAAGAGGCTGACAACAAAAGAGCGATTTTGTTTTTAAAAATAAATTTTAAGAAAAAAGTAAATAAAAGGGAAGGTGGGCAGAAAGTTTGTTGGTCATGTAAAACTGATTTTCTGGAAACTTAAATCAGAGCAAATTCAGGTGGGATTATAATGCTTTATTTACTTTTACATTTAAATATTATTAATACCTGATCTTTTATAAACCATGTAAGATGATGTACTAAGCACCAAAACTCATTTGCACAGTGACTGGCAGCAGAACTACTGGTTTTTTTCTCAGATATTTTTTAGTTTAGAAGACAAAAAAGAAAAAAAGGATACAAAAAGCATCCAGAGATTTTGGGAGAGCTGCAATACAATTTCTCACTGCACTTGAATATTAACCAGTCATGATTTGGAGAATGATTGATGCATAATGCAGAAAATTGAATAGTTTTTATATTAAATACTGGTCGGTGTTTTTTAATGCCTCCCTTGCTATGTGTCTACAGTGGAATTCTATCTTCAGCTTCAGTACTTCTTTTAGTACTTTTCTCTCCTAAAGAACAAGGTCAAGAGTCCTCAGATAAGGACATCCTGCACCCTTTTTCTCCCAGATAGGAGAGTACAAAGTCATGTAGGGGCCTGGAACAGCTTTTTTCTCTTTCTTGAAAAAACTCACTTATTTTCCACTGGATCCTACTCTCTTTTTTTAAAATTTTGAGGGTAGATTACAGGCTATTTTTTTTCTTCATCTCTACAGTTGTGATATCTGGGCTTTGTGGATAGTTTGTACTGCTTAGTTATAAAGTAATCTCAACGTCAAAGTAACTTGTTGGAATGACTGTAGAGAATGTTTTACAATGTCTATTTCAGGCAAAGATGTACTTACCTGTTGCTAAGCTTCAGCCTTACTGTTGTTCTGGTATTAACTTACCAATCCAAAAGGGTTAGCTCAGGATTTTTTAATGTCAGTCTTATGCTTTTAAAGGTTGATTCAAAAACTAATTGGAGTCTTTCCATACTCATAAGAAGATTTTCTCTATCTTTTTGTGGACTTCAAAATTCTGAAAATGCAGGGTGACTTTTATGCTAATCTGAAGTCCTTGAAATTTGTTATCTATGTTGAATAGAGACACTTTAGCAAATGAGAGAACCCACACAAGATACTCTATTTCATAGAGGAGTGGGAGGACTACCAGAATGAAGACAAAACCTGACAAACATTTTCAGTTCTTTTAGGGTTACTTTTACTCAAACTTTGCAGAAAAAAATTCCAAACCTATTATTTGTTATGTTTGCATGGTAGTAAGAATTGAACTCTTCAAAGAAAAAAAATGCACGTGCATAGTTGAAGTTTTAGGCCAATTTGCAGATATGCTTCAGTGTTCTTCAGCAACCCCAGGTCAGTTTTGCATGAGACATCTAACAATCACAACAGAAGAGACATGGAGAAGAAAGGGGAAAACAAAGACCTTGGGATTACCTAGAGCAAATTATCAGGTCATCTGAGGTACCTCAGCAGTAATGTTTGTGGTCACTCATCAGTAAAACATATACTTGGGTTTCACTTCTTTTGCAATTTGATGATTTCACAGACATGAGAAAACTGAAGTGTTTTTTTCCAGCAGAGCAGAGGGCATTACAGCTGACCTGCTTTTTCATCTGAGCATGGAGAGAGAGCTCTCGCTGGTGTAACATCCACCAAAAAACAAGAAAGACAGGTAAACATTAAGAATTATTTTAACTGAAGTGAGTATTGCCATAGTCATCCTCACACACACACATCCTTTCATCCAGCTTTCTCTTAAATTCTCATGAATTAATTAAAGGATTTGAGACTTTTTATGTTTATTGGGTCAAAGCTAATCTTCTGTACAAGAAAATTTGCTTTGACCCAATAGAGAATAAGGAGTTATGTGACTAATCCCTAGAAATGGATGGATCTTTTGTGATGAGCTCTCATAGTTTCAGTAGTGTATAGTGTACAGTGGGATACAGTTCAGCAAAGTGTTGCAGCCTGTTCCATTAAAATCCAGACTAACAAGGGAATGATTTCCATAGCACAGGGATATGTCAGCAGAGAATAAGACACCACTCACCTTAGCAGTGCATACCTGCAGGTATTCAGATGGAAAATGTTCCATGCTGGACCTTTTGGATCCATTAAAAGAAAACGTTCCCATTAAGAAGAAGTGATTATTAGATTTCTGCTTCCCTGGGCTTCATGGTGCCAGAGGAGCAGAAGAAGCCATGGGCCAAATATTTCCAATGCTTTCACATTAAGGATATGATTTTTTATCTGTAGGGGACTTGATTCTTTTTTGTTGCTTGGGTTTTTTGCTTGGGTTTGGTTTGGTTTGGTTTGGGGTTTTTTGCTCATGATGCCTATTTTGTGGTGGAGTATACCTCCTGACACTCCTCAGCTGTAAACTCTGGAAAATATGTGGCATTATAGGAGCTTCCAAAACTATTGATTTTTAGGAAAATGTTAAAACAGAGAGAAAAAGCAATGAACCATTCTTTCTAAAAGAGTAACTTTCTCAAAAAGGTGCTTATATGTGTGTTTGTCAGAAGAGGGGAGGCCAAAGATCAGACCATGATTTATTAGGAAGATATACTGAAAAATCTTCATCTGACAATGAAATTTCAAGCTTGTACTTTCCTGTGTGTCATCTTGTCTATGTTATGGTTTAAGTACCTAAAATTTCTTGCTAGGTTAAATTCTCACTTGCAGGTAGATTCAAATATCCTTTGTGTAGTGCTGGGATAACATCTGTGTCCTACTTAAACATTACCTGTTTTCTGACTTGGAGTTGAGTGTAAACATTCTCTGTGTGACTGTCTGTGCAGAGCTATGTCACATAAAAAAAAAAAAAAACCAAAACAGAGCATGCTTTAAAAGTAATGCTTTTGTGATCAAGTGCCTGTACAGTAAATTAATAATGTAGAGTGCGGATTAGTGAAAACTGGTCTAGCTACTGATTCCTCTGCTGCAGGGAACAACAATAACAACAAACCAACCAAACCAAAAACCCCAAAAATACAGCTATAATAAATTTTAATATGTATCTTTTGCAAAGAAATGTATAGCAGTTAAGCTTTCAGAGCTTAAAAAGTCAGGATGTTTTTTCTTTGTATATGTATGCATAAATGTATATTTTAAAAGTGGAAAAAAAAGAGAGAAAGAGAGAAAGTGAGAGAGAAAGAGAGAGAAAGAGGGAGAGAAAGAGAGAGAGAAAGAGAGAGAGAAAGAGAGAAAGTGAGAGAGAAAGAGAAAGAAAGAGAGAAAGAAGGAGAGAGAGAAAGAGGGAGAGAAAGAGAGAAAGAGAGAAAGAGAGAAAGAGAAAGAGAAAGAGAAAGAAAGAGAGAAAGAGAGAGAGAAAGAGGGAGAGAAAGAGAAAAAGAGAGAGAGAAAGAGAGAAAGAAAGAGAGAAAGAAAGAGAGAAAGAAAGAGAGAAAGAGGGAGAGAAAGAGAGAAAAAGAGAAAGAGAGAAAGAGAGAAAGAGAGAGAGAGAAAGCGAGAAAGAGAGAAAAAAAGAGAGAAAGAGAGAAAGAGAGAGAGAAAGAGAGAAAGAGAAAGAGAGAAAGAAAGAGAGAAAGAAAGAGATAAAGAGAGAAAGAGAGAAAGAGAGAAAGAAAGAGAGAAAGAAAGAGAGGAAAGAGAGAAAGAGAGAAAGAGAGAAAGAGAGAAAGAGAGAAAGAGAGAGAGAAAGAAAGAGAGAAAGAGAGAAAGAGAGAGAGAAAGAAAGAGAGAAAGAGAGAAAGAGAGAAAGAGAGAGAGAAAGAGAGAAAGAGAGAAAGAGAGAAAGAGAGAAAGAAAGAGAGAAAGAGAGAAAGAGAGAAAGAGAGAAAGAGAGAAAGAGAGAAAGAGAGAAAGAGAGAAAGAGAGAAAGAGAGAAAGAGAGAAAGAGAGAAAGAGAGAAAGAAAGAAAGAAAGAAAGAAAGAAAGAAAGAAAGAAAGAAAGAAAGAAAGAAAGAAAGAAAGAAAGAAAGAAAGAAAGATCATTTCAGTCAACAGAGAAGAAAAAGTGTTTAAATATGGCCAGGATTTGACATGACAATGCAGAGGTAACTGAAAACAGTATTTCTTTAAATAACAAGTGTTGCAAAACAGCTGCCCAAAACTCCAGATGTTTAATCCTTCCCTCACCAGCTTCAATGAAACATGACATGTAAACAATACAGTACACTCTCTACAAAAATAAAATAGATGGGGAATGTCCAAGTGTGTGGCTGAAGAGCTTTGTCAGGGTATGAGAGGGATGGATGGGAACACCCTCCCCACAATTTCCGTTCCTTTCCCCTTTTCTCTCTCTCTGTGTGCCAATTTGTATTTCATAATATGATGAGTTACAGAAGTTTGTGAAACAGCACGACATGACTGTACCTCATACCCCTGTGAGATGGCTCAATGCAAAGGCTGTGTGCCTAATTCCCCATGTAGAGTGTGGGTCATAACCTGTTATTGTTGTTTGGTTGTAGTGATGCCAGAACAGACATTTTCCTTGTCTGGATTCCAGTAATATATCTCACAGCTTGCTATTTTTTTTTTCCTCATTGCTAGGCTAATCTATCTTCTCAGCTTACATTTTCCCCAGTACTGCTGCTTGCTCTGTTGGCTACTAGACTGTTGAAATCTGTTGCAATCATTCCTTTCATGATGATGTGGGAGAATACAAGGCTGTGGCTGGGGAATTACTGTGTGAATAGTAGAGGGAAAGGATTACAAATGCTTTGTGCAAAGCAGACCATTGGCTCATGCACTGTTGCTATTTTTCCAGAACTTTCCCCTTGCTGTCTTTGCAGTCCTGGAAAAAGAAAATAAAAAGGAAAAGACAGAGTTTTCCAGGATTCTTGCCTGGTGAGATCACCCTCATTCTAGATAGAAAAGTGGGAGTGTGAGAGAGAAATTCCATGTGTAGACTGATCAGAGGAGAGGGCTTGTCCCTGCGTTGTTGTTGTGGTAGACTTACACCTACCTATTCTGGACCTCCTCACAGTCCGTGTTTGTTTCTTTAGAGAATCTGAGGCAGATGGTAGTATGTTTTAATATGTGATTGCACAACTTAAATCACTTTATGTGATATGCAACACAGGTTGCTAGGAAAAGATGTGGTGAAAGAATATGTTAGTAGTTACTCTCTCCTAATATTTAGATATCCCTGGTTTTGTGCTATGCATTAGGACCAATAGGTGTTTGTGTATGATATCAAAAATTTGAAGAAAATGAGGAAAAGATAGGTCCTTTAAAAAAATTATTTTATTTTTTAGAGGAGTAAAGTGCAAGAAAAATTTGCAATTACTAAATTTGATCAAGTTGTACCAGATGTATATGTCTCTTTCCAATTCCTTGCTGCAGATGTCAGCTGCACCCTAATTGTAGGCATGGTATGAAATACAGAGATTGTCTGTTTCATGTCTCTTCAACAAGAGGAAAGTGAAGTCATGTCTAAAAATACATTTTAATTTAATTTTGAAAAATGTTCTTTCCTTTTCGGGTTAGCAATTGAAGTTTCCAGTAATCGATGACAGATCAATTTGTTTCTTTATATCTCATCTACTCCCCACAAATATTTAAAATGCATTACCTGTGGACAAAACACTGAACAATAACACAGAAATACCACATGGATTAGGTGTTGAAGCTATTTAGTACAGCAATTGTGATTGCTTCAGCCAGTCCTTTCACATCCTAAAGTGGTTCCATGTCAAGCTGGAAGTCCAGCTGAATGCAGTATCAGCTGCATCAGCTCTCAAGTATAAGAAAACAGCAAGCCTAAATGAAAGTGGCTCTTCTCCAACACCCTTGGGAAGCTTCAAGGGACATAGGAAGGTTTGTCAGTGCAGAGAGGGGAATTGTACAATGGGACTTGCCAAATGGTTTTGGTGAAGGAAGAAGAAGAGAGATTGTGGGGAGAGTGGGAAGGGAGGAAGAGAAGGAAGAAGAAAAGAGATTGTGGGGAGAGTGGGACCATTGCTTATCTCCCCTCAGAGCAGCGTCATGTTGGTAGATAACATATTTGCACAGTAGCCCACCTGTACACTCGAGTCTAAGAGACAAGTGCCAGATTCTCAAGGGAAAACATAAAAATTCAGCCTGTATAGTTATTTTATTGCATACTGAATAGCTAATAGAACAGGTTAGGACTGCCTTCCTGCATATTTTCCTTCTCAATTTGAACATAGAGATCTCAGTTGAGAAAACAAAATTTAAGAGATTATACCAGAGCCTAAAAAGGACATCAGTTGTTGATAAGAAATATTTAAATTAATGTGATAGACATGGGTTTGAAGATTATGGCCTTAATTCCTGGTAAATCTGGGGGGAAAAGGAGGCCAAAAAATATCATGTCCAATAACTTCATATATTATTTTTGAGCTACTTCAGACAACATCTGAAAGGCATTGTACAGACAAAAACTCCTCTCCAGGAAAGTTCAAAGTCTAGATAAACAAGTCATACAGTCTGCTGTCCCCATTTAGTGGGGAAGGACTTCATTTAATAATAAAATTATCAGCATTCAGAGGAGAAAGGCAGGTATCCTAACTCTCTTAGGCAGAAGAAAACAGTAACTTGTCTGCTCCAAGGTCAAAACTCTATAGCTTTGTCTTGTCTTTGTACATTGTTGGAAAAGTCTAGGAAAAGATGTTGTTCATTTGGAAACAGTTTGGAGGAGGCCAGTGAGAACAAATTGGAAAATGTAGCTGATGAAGGAGAGCTACACAAACAACAGTTATTTAGTCTACGTGATAGTAGATAGGGAAGAAAGAAATACTCTAATTTGTGAAATTTCTGCATAGACAAGGGGGGATTATTTCCAGTCCCTTCTACTACAAATGTTTAGGAAAAGTAGGAGGAAATAAGACTCAGGTTCAGCATGAGAAAGGACATTACGATTATAAGGGTGGGGAGTGGACCTAGGGACTGACTGGACTAGGAGTCACACTGTTTCTACCCTGGAAATACTTAAAAATTCCTTAGCTTTTCAAGAATGGTGGGGATTATTTGTCTGTCCTTGTAAAGCAGCTGTACAAATAAGATGAGTCCTTAAGGTCCATTCTAAGTCATCATCTATGTACTGAAACCCTGAAAACAGAGGGGGTTTTGTCTGTTGCATGTAAAATAGGCTCTAGAGTAACACCATGGCAGTGATTGTTATTGTGTATATGTAATAATATGTTCATGTATGATTAGCAGACTGGAAAGGCTGTGACAGACAACCAAGGAGCTGCTCTCACCATCTTCCCCTGTTGCCTGTCTGTGGGTGTCACTTGGTGTCACACGCCAGGAAAAGAGTTAGAGTGCAGCATTTTTCTTAGGTGAACAGGTAGGGGTTACCTTGTGTGCAGCTAAGGTGGGCACCTGAACATACCTCCCTGTTTCGTGATCCAGAGGTATGACAGTCAGTTGGGCACAGCCAACAGACCTGGGACTGTCATGCAGCAGCTTAAAATTTCTTTGGTGAAACTTTGGTACTTGATAGCAGTGTATTTTCCCTGTAGCATAATTTTTTCCTTCACATTCAGGATGTCAGTGGCCAGTGTTCTCTCATCCTTCTCTCAACACTTCTATTTTTTTACTGCCTGCAAATGCATTCTGTAACTTTTGCTTTATTTCTCCTTGTGTGTATGTCTTTAAGTGTCGTAAAAAGCTAAGCACAGGTTCAGGCCTGCTGTTTTAATTGTCTGTAATTGTGCCCATTCATAACTACCAGTCTACCTGGATTATGTCTTTTGGTCCCTGACCACCCCATTTAATGCAGACAGGCTTTCTGTCCTGCCTGAGCAAGAGGAAAAATTGCAAGGTGTTTTTCCAGAAGGGAGAATCAGAGGAATTAGATCATCCTTTTAATCCCTATTTCTTCATTTCTGTGGCTATGTGACTGCTTTTAATTCCTCAGGTTGGATAGGACTGAAGAGATACAGCTTCATCTAAAGTTCCATGCCTTCTTTCACCAAGAGTCAGTGGCCTGGGAGAAATCAAAGGCTGATAGCAGGAATGTTTTCAAAGCTTCACACACATTAGAGAGAGCTGGTGAAGTAAGGGAGGCTAACAGGGGAAGATAATGTTTATTGAGGGCTTCTACCCCACTACCAAAAAATAAATATGGTTTATTCCTCTCCTATAGAACATGCGCATTAAAACAGATTAATTACTCCTTGTGGAGAGATACTTTCCCTTGCTTCCCTCACTTCAGAAGAGTTGCAGTGATTTATGCTTGTAAGAGGTTTGTCCCACAAATTATAAGAATGATCAGGTAATACTATCTCATTGTACTCATTGCATTCATAGAGCATAAGATTGCAACCAGATGTCCAAACACAGAAGATATAATGATGAAAAAGACATTTCAATGTGTAGATGAACTGAATTCACAGCAAGAATTAAACTAAATAAGGGGGATGCTGCTGCAGATGCGTAGAACAAAGAATAAATAAAAGTTTGTACTCCATGTTGTGTGGACTAATACTTCTGAAATATTATAGTGTTAGGGAGAAATTTGCCTCCTTTGATTCATTAATTTCCCTTTAAGGTGCTTCATTTCCCCTACCAATCATCTGTCAGTTATTTTTTTGCCACAACACCCCTTGAAATGTGGAAGTGCTTCAGCTTCACGTCTGGCTCTTGCCCTCTCTTCTACTTTGTCTGTGACCTTAGGACTTCAAAACTATTTTCTTTCCTGAGCCAGGAAGAAGAGGGCAGCTGGCTAGGGCCTTGCATTCATCTCTGTTTGTCCACCTATAATATGTTTGCTTTCCTTTTCCAGCTGCAGTTTTATCTTTCCCCCTTTCAGTCACTCATTATTTGGCATATATTGTGGGCTTGGTTCTCCAATTATTTTACATGTGCACAACACTGTTTTTTCATGGTTTTAAGAGAGAAGAGACCTTGATTTAGTACTGGTGCTTCCAAACACACATTCTACCAACTTAAGGGGGAGTGAGTTGTCACAGGTCATGAAGATTTAGGAAAAATATAAGAAGTTTGTTGATGTCAAGTTAAAATGATTAAAAAGAAAGAGGAAAAAATCCACTGAAGAATCTGATTGAATATATCTTTCAACATGTTTGCTGAAAGGCAGAAGGGAGGGCTGAACAGCTACAATCCCATTCCTTTGTATTCTTACCAGGCTGTGTAGTTATTTTATCACCTTTCTTATTGTGTACTTTTTTCCTCATCTTCCTGAAGCTAAATATAGATTCCTGACTATCAAGACAATTGGGCCAGATGAAATCTAGGTGTAGTACACAGATAATGTCAAGGTTCTGTAAAATGAAAAGAAAGATCCTGCTGTGTGTTGGATTGATTTTCTTTATTTGGTACCCTAGTTCAGAGGTAGATAGGGCAGGTGAGTAGGAGATGCCATTCATCAGTCTCCACCTGCAGATACAGAGCTGTAGTTCTGCTAATTTAAAATAATGTCATCACTAAATGGAACATAGAATAGTAGCTTAAGATATCTGGAAATGGACTGTAGTTTCAAATCGGTCTCCATCATGTACTATTTTCAGACACAAACAATTATATTGTCTTAGTTGTAATGCACTCTGACCCTGGTCCAGCAAAGCACTTAAACATATGCTTAACTCAGATATGTTGATCTTACTGTGTTTTCTTGCATGCCTAATATGAAGCACATGCTTAATAGCTTTGCTGGATTGGGCTCAGGGTGCTTTGCATCTTGTACAATGGGATTCATCACTCACACTGATAATCAAGGGTTTGAAAGCCTTCATAAATTAGTAACTGGTGATTTAATATAACAGCTAATAGCTATTGTTCCTCTTGAAAGCAAAGACATCCATTTTTAATAGAGTTCTCTTTCTGAGGTCACTTCTTTTGTCTGTAGCTTGTCACGGCATTTACCTCTGTCTAAAAAAGAGTTAGTCATTGGCATAGCAGGGCCATGAAACAGACATCTGTATGCACAGAAAACAGCATCATTTTCACTACGAGTTGTGGAGGCTGATCAGTCTATAATTTGCTTTTGGAATTGCTTCTGAACTCCTTTGTGGTTTATAATCCAATATTCAGATGGTATCACCAGACCAAAAGTTCTTAATGTAAAAATAGGAAGGATCTGCAGAGTGCCTCACTGAGTCTAACTGAGCTGTGTTCCGCAGTGTGCCACTCCCCTGCCTTTGCCCACAAGCATGCACACATCCGTATTTAGTCATTTCATTACATGAGATGCTCTTTTCTTAGCAAGGGAAAGGGGATGTATGTAGCTAGCTGGGATCAACACATCTGAAAGCACTGGGCTGCTGGCACATCTTATGTGACAGAATCTGCTGCTACCACCATAATTGCTCTGTTCCCCTAGCAGATGCATTACTAAATGAAGACACACATGTAGCAGAAATTTTTGGCAAGTCTTAGGGTAAAGTGAGAGTAAATATTATTTAGTAATTATGAACTAAAGCCCTGGCTTTAGCCTTTTGCTAAACTATCTTTTTTCCATATAAGCTAGTTTACTTGAATCAGCCTTTCATAATAAGGCTGACTTGGCCCTACTGTTTTCTGTGATTGACCTGCATCTACTGTCACACCATACCACACCATACCATACCAGAGCATTACTGCTCTGATTATTCATTACCTGGAATTTTCTAGGGTTTTTTTCTTGCCATCCACAAAATCCTTGTCTGATCCACTGAAACTGACAATGATGAGACATGGGTTAGTTCAACAGAAATTCTGGATGGCCATGGTGGCTAGAACATATATATATTCAACTATTCATTACATATTTTAGTTATATTAATATATATTGTGTGTGTGTGTGTGTGTGTGTGTATATATATATATATATATATATATATTCTTGTTGTGAAAAAATAGAAGTCATTCTGGATCAGCAAGCCAGAAGTGGAAAACTGCATTAGCAAGTTTTATTCCTGCCATAAAAATGCCTATTGAAAAATGAAATTTGTGTACCTTTTTGTTCTGCATTTGTAACTCTGTAAGAACTCATTATTTCATCTTTCTATTAGTTTTTCACCTCATTAGCCATTACTAGAATGATTCTGCATCAGCTCTGTATACTTTGTCCTAAATTTACAGGGAGCACATGCAATGTTTTCTGAGAGACACTGCAGAAGTTTCTTCAGATGTGCTAGAAATTTCCCCTTAATTCAAAAATGCTCTAGCATCAGATTACAGGAAGGATAGAATCCCAACTGAAGGCCAGCTCTATGCTTCCTGTCCAGGTCTGGAGATCCACTCTCCATTTTAGACCTGTCGGTCAGACTTGTTGCATAACTCAGAAGGGAGAGTTTTGTCTAGTCACCTCTGCAGTGTTTGACTGAGCTTGCTCACCTTCCACAGAAGCCTTTAGCCTTGGCTGAAGTGTTGAGAGAAAAGTGGGGTGCCATTTCATGACCGGATAGCCTTGCTCACTGACAAGGCTTTGCCTCTGTTGTGATGGCAGCTGGTTGGTTTCATATTGTGGCCATTGCTTTGTATTATGTGACAGATAGGGATTATGATCAACTGTTTTTTCATTCTCCATTTAGCTGCTAAACTAACCACGCACAGAGTGTGATGAAGAAGTTATTAGTGGTGTGCACATCTGTACATGTCAACATAAAATCATTAGTACATTAGTATTATTATAAAGCTAACATCAAAAATTATTGACAGACATGCTTTGTCCTTAGCATTTGTACCATTACATGCAATGACATTTTCCTTTTACCAGCACATGGTTTTGACCACTGCATGATGCCTTTGCATCCTACATGCATACATTCACAGGCTCTGAGAGGGAATCAGGTAGGAGCTCTGTTTGCCCCAGTCAGTTAGAAGGGTAGAAATGACTGATCAAGAGAGAATAGCAATCCCTTTGCCCCGATGCCATGGAGCCGCCCTGTTACCATCGTGCTGGCCAGCAGCTTTTGCAGTAGCAGGGGAAAGGTGGAGGAGAGGGATAAAGTCCTTTTGAAAAAGTGTGGCTGATTGCAGACCCTTGAAGCATGTGGGTTGTGTCCAACCCTCCGTCCTCGAGCACCAGGTGCCAAAAAGGTGGCAGTCTGGGAGAGCCAACCCAAATGACAGCCTGGAGCATGAACCCCACTGGGTGGCCCAGCTCTTGTGTGAATACAGCCAGCCTCCTTATGCATCAGCCACCAAGCAGCTGAGCAAGAGCAAGGGGATCCTCGGTTTCCATTCGCAAAGTGCTCTTTTAGGGACTAGGAGAGCCACCCCAAAAGACCACATCCCAGCTGTAGCATGGTGAGTGATGGTCTCTGGTGCCTCTTCCCCACTGCATGCTGTTGTTCTGACAGAAAAACTCTGTAAGTAAATAGGTAAATAAGAAATAGTAGATCAATCCAGCTGGGCTGCCAAAGGTAGATATTGGAATGATCCCTAGGCACCCCACTAGGCACCTTGTTGATAGTCAGCATGCTGGAGGATGCTCAGCTGTACATGCACAGACTACAAATGATGTGTCTGGCCTGTGGATGTCAGAAATTTCCTCTGAAATCACACTAAGCTGAAATTTCTTCAATTAGCCTTCCAACCCTTCTCTAACTTACTAAAAAAGAAAAATCTATCCCTCTCTCCAAAAAAAAGCAGTTAAGGGGCTGAAATATAAACTAAAATGGTTCTGATTTTTTATTTTATGCACTTAAGTAACATGTTTTAAAGCTCTTTTCTGTGGCATAACTATAGCTGATGGTTTATACAGATTTTTTTAAATTTTTTTTTTCTGCTTTTGAACACACAGGTGGCAAATATTGTTTGGTTTTCATTTATTAACCTGTATTGGCCTGGCATAGTTTCAAAGACTCCTGGCAAGAGTCACATAAGGTGCTGTCATTTGTGCTTTTAAATTGTCCTAGGCCACAGAAAACGTTAACATGACTTTGTAATCCTTTGGTGCTCAGGATGCAGTTTATTAATCAAACACAATGTGGTGTTTGATTTGGACTCACGAGGTTTTTCTCATGGTACATGGCAGTGCTGGCAGGAGTGCTGATGGAGGACTAGTACCAGCTTGTCAGAAATTCCAGGAAAATACCAATCCCAGACACCTAACCAGTAGAAAAAAGGGCCAAACAAGCTGGTAATTCAGCACATTAAGCAGTGGGATGCAAAAGGGGGTTTGTCTGAGAGAGAGTAAATTCTGTAGGGTTTCAGTGAGTGTTGGAGGGTGGAATTGTGGCGCAAATCGTGTATGCCTTCCTCTGCTTGGCCCTTGAAGGAGAGGCAAAAAGCTACTGATGCAGAACTTGGAGCTTGCATCTGGAAACCACCTGTTTCAAAGAGGTTTAAATCTTGTGCTCCGCAAGAGAAAATAAAAGGAGAAGGGGGAGGCATAGGCAGGAGTGGACCCTGAGAGGGAAGGATAACATGAAGACAAGAGATATTCTGCATGTGGGAGGCTTTGCGGGCCCTTGTTTGTGCTGAAGAACTCTGTACCACATAGAACACGAGTGAGTGCTGCCGTCTCCCTTCACACAGCCCTTCACAGCCTGTGCATAGTTACCCTGCCATCAAGGATCAGTAAAAACCCTGCCAGCTGTCAGCCACGCGTCTTCCCTTCAGCTGAACATTTGTTCTTCTGTTTGAAGCTCCCAGGGTAGAGATTTCAGCTTCCCATGCAGAAGACCATTCATGCTCAGTTCACAGGCTGTGATCAGAAGTTGTTATGCACAGGGGTGACAGCATTGAAACAAATATTTTTCTGCACTTCAGAACTTAGTGAAATTATCCAGTGCCTTGTGGTGATGTTGAATTTGTACATCCAAATGGCACGTGATCACTGAATGTACACTATTGGTAGAAAGAATTTTGTGCTCTTTCTACTTATCAAATGCACTTTGTACAAGTGCTTTTTAATATTAATGGTCACATCCCTAATTTTTTTTTTTTTTATTAATTGTATGGTTTCTCTGGTCTTTGGTTCTCTCTTTAGCAATATGCTGCCAGTGAAAAAAGACGGAATTCCTGTACTTGCTGTACACAGTAGCAATCCTAACTATCCTGGTTTCTGGAAAAGCAGCAGACTCCTAGT
This sequence comes from Acrocephalus scirpaceus scirpaceus, assembly GCA_910950805.1. Lineage (NCBI taxonomy): Eukaryota > Metazoa > Chordata > Aves > Passeriformes > Sylviidae > Acrocephalus > Acrocephalus scirpaceus. The sequence continues at coordinate 47,865,510 of OU383776.1, forward strand.
GTCTCCAATGGCCACTGCAGCTATACAGATATGAAGTAGAGACAGATGTCACCAACTGCATGTTCCTTTTTTTTCCTTCTGGAATAGCTTTGTATTGCTAAGTCAGGTAATGTGGGTTATCGTTTGTATGGGGATATAGCTGTTTAAGGGTAACTGTAAGTGAAAAACAGATGTACGATTGCAACTTAAACAAATTAGTAAGAGTTTGATATTTTTACTAATGAATGGATACAAATTTAGAGAAATCCCATGAAGCTGTTTCACTGTCACTCCAATGTCAATGGGGCATAATGTCTTCTGAAAATGTTTCCTGCAGAAAGGAAAGAATCACAGGTTATTTTCTGACAAATTTTGCTTTTCTAAATAAAAATGTTACTAAGGAATCAGTAAACACCAGAGCTAGATCAACTGCAAATACCAAGTATAAGTTTTATTTCTGAGGCTTGTAAGGAAACTGGTGAAATGGATGTAATTTTCACTGTTTTAATGAAAAAAAGAATAATATCTCTTTAGGAAAAACGGTAAAATTCTCCTTATCTATAAGAACATGGATTCTTATCTGCATTACATTTATCTTAAGCCACTGAATACATCTTAAAGTTGAGTTTTTTACTAGTGTTGACCAGATTGATCTTTATCAATTTACTCTTGGTCTAAGACCGAGAATCTTGGTCTACAACTTTTCTTTGAGAAAGTTTCTGTTCTTCCATCAAAATTTCCTTTTCTATATTTTCATTTTTTGCTTTTCTAGATATCCCACTAGACATGTAATACTGTTGGAGTAAACCTTACAAAATGTCTTCATTCTCTATACTATAACTTAATGAATATTTATTTTTGTATCATATATATTAGTAGCATGTTAATAACATTTCCATTTGTCATATCATTTGTCCATCAGTCTTTTCTTCATGTGAAATTCTTACTGTTACTATCACACTGCATTGGCCATGTTGAGCTGAAATAAAATACCAAATAATAAAACCTTTCCACTAGAAAATTATGGCTGTAATATTTTTGAATATAACAAGGAGTACACATTTGTTTAAAATTCCTCAGTTAATTATGAAGCACAGCACTTCGTGAAAGTTTCTTGTCTTTAGCTCCAAGACATCATGGTCTACAACCAAAAGCATTAACCTTTGCTTCTCATTTTCATAGGTTTTCATCCATGATCACGTCATTGAAATCATACTCACGAAATTTCAAACCTATGAGCTCTATAAAAGCTCTTAAATTAAACCTAAAATTTCTCTGAACCAGGTGCACTGCCCTCCCTTAGTCAGAAGAAGCCATTCATGTCCCTGTTGGCTTTTCCTGCAATTCCAAACTCTGGCACTCCTGGACCATCAGCAGTGGTCTTCCATGGCAGTTGATGCACTGTTCATTGCGTTGCTGATATTTCATCTCTGTCTCTCTTTAGAGGTAGGTAGTTGTGACAGAGCACACACTCTTGTAATGCAGGGGTGTTGTTACAGGGGTACAATACAATGCTGTTACAGCACCAGGGCTATTGTAACCCCATCTGTGAGGCTTCCACAGTGAATATACACCTTTTTTCTTACCCACATCCCCTTCCTCTGGGAGGTCCACAGGCATCCCTCTGTTCTGGCATGGGGTCCTCCATGGGTTGCAGGTGCATCTCTGCTCCACCATGGTCCTCCATGGGCTGCAGGGGTGCAGCTGTCTTACAGTGGTTCTCACCATTGGCTGCACAAGAATCTCAGCTGTAGAGAATCTCAGGTGCCTAGAGTGCCTGTTGCCCTCCTTTTCCACTGACCTGGGTGTCTCTAGAGTGGTTCCTCTCACATATTCTCACTCAAGTATTCTCCTGCTGCAATTATTTTATGCTGTGCAATAATTTAATTTTTTTTTTAATTCCTAAATGTGTTATCACAGAGACAATCTCACTGCCACTGATGGGCTTGGCCTTGGCCAACAGCAAGTCCATACTGGCAGAATGTTCTCAGAGAACCTACCCCTGGACCTCACTCTACTGCCAAGACCTGGCCACACAAAGCCAGTACACAACGTTTGAGAGTTTCTGTCCTGACCTACTTTATCCCAGGACATGGTAGCTGAGGAAAAGAAATTTGAGGCTCTTCCCAATACATTTACAAGCAAGCAGAATTATTGAAGACAATTTTTTTTTTTTTTCATTTTAACTTGGTGGGGTTTTATTTGTTTATGTGTTTGGTTGTGGGGTTTTGGTGGTTTTTTTTGGAGTCTTATTTGCCTCAAGGAGAATACATGTTCCATCTTCTAGTACATGTTCCAAGTGCAACAGTGTATGACCCTTTTCTTACCCCACTCTGTCACCACTGTGAGCTTGGGGTTTTTTTGGGGGGAGGGGGAGTTTAGAGCAAAGGGAAAGAAAGGTCAAGGCAGAACCAACCAATAAGACTTCTATGATAACTTATTTAAGAAGAAAAAAGAAGTTATTGCACACGTGTAATTGCGCTCAAAGAAGAAATGAGTGAGAATATATGAAAGGAGCAACAATACAGTCACCAATACCAGTGAAGAAGGGAGAGGAGGTCCTTCCCTTCCCTGCCCTTCCTTCACCTCCCCTCATCTCCCTTCCTTCTTCCCCTCCCCGTTCCCCTTCTCATTTCCTTTTCTTCTTCCCCAAAGATTGCAGAAAGGAGAATTCTGCACCCATTCTGGCAAGAAGGACAGCCATGAGTGATCGTTCATTGGCAGAGTCATCATTTCAGAAGTTCTTCACACCAGCTCAGATAGGATTCAAAAGCTGTTTTTTAATTACTGAGTCAGGAAACTCAAGAAATGCTTGTAAGACCTTCAAATTGGAGGCAGACTTGTATGCCTGTGGCAGATGAGGTAAAGGAGAGAACACAGTTTCCCTAGGCCAGCACTTCAGGATCCTGGGACCTTGTTGAGGAGAGTCATCAGCAGTGGGAGTTCTTGACCTATTTTAAATCCTAAGATGATGGTGATATTTTCTTTAAAATTACTTTGTGTGTGTGGAAGCAAAACCCCTTCAGATCTATTCTTTTGAAAGTAAGCTGTGTGTAGGAATGGAAAGGGAAACACCAATCACTAAAACAGAAAACAGCACTAAACTTGTTCTGAACACATATGTCACCATTTTTTAGACGGTTAAGGATTTAAAACTTTATGGGGCTTTGCAAGACAAGACAATGACATAAACCTTTCCAAACAGAATGTTGCTTCTCAATCACTGAGGACAATAGGATCAAAGATTAAAAGCAAAGTCATTGCCCAGTGTAAGAACGAATCATTAGATACTTCCCATTGAAAGAGTTTTTTAGGAGGCTTTCTTATTCACAAAAATGGTTTTGAAAAAGGGATTTTTCATCGGGAGAGCCATGGTGATTCAATTCATTTTCTCAATAGGTGTACAAAGTGGACAGAAATGCAAAACTAAACTGGTGGCTATCAGTCTTTGCTAAGGCCTGATACCAACTCAGTTACCATATTGAACACCCAGAGCTGCATATGACAAAGTGGGTATTTAGGACAGGGTACAAATCCCAGCAGTAAAAGAACACTTTTTAATTTTCTTTTTAATGCAGAGTAGCCACGGCAGCATGGAGCTTTAAGGAGAGTGGAAACCAGACTTTGAAGAGTTGATTTATCTTTGTGTGGCAGCCTGTAAGGCATGACAGAGTGCCAGCTGCTCTATAAGCACCTGCATTTGCTCTGGGACAGCTGGGTATCTTTAAGACAGCAAAAGGAGCCATCCTCACATATAAGTCAGAACCCGATGTTGGAAGGCATTAAAGGTCTTTAGGCCACTTCACCTCTTATATTCTTGTTTTTTCAGAAGTTTGAAGCTACCATCCCATTGACAAGTTAAATTTAAACCTGTGTGGCTCCACAAAAATTCTTTAGTATCTAATATCTAAGTTAGACTGAAAAGCACTTGAGTAGAGACTTAAAGACGTCATTTAGAAAATTATTTATATTCCTAACTTCCACTGTGCTCTGATACATCATTGATTCAGCTGTAATATGATAAATTCATCTGTCTAAGAATTGGCTTTAAAATTTATACCTGGCTTTAAAATAAAAACGAAGACTCAGATTGTTGTTTCTTCAATGGTTTATCTTCTTCCGTATGAAAGAAAGAATCTCAATGTTTTACTTTTTTTGGGGGGATAAGATTTTTTGAGAATATTTGAAAATTCTACCTGCAGCATAAGACAGCAGTTCTTTTTTATTTTATTCTTTTGTTTGTTTGTTTGTTTTGGTAAACTTAAGTTTAACTTTGATCAGCGAGATGCAAGTAGATCTTGCAAATAAAATTCTGCTCTCAGCAGCCCTAAGAAAATAACACTTAACTCAATGAAATGATACTATCAAAAATACTTAGACCTTCAAAATCACTAGTAAAATAATTTTTTCCATGTATTTATGTATTTCACAAATTATTTCAATACTGATTTATAGACATGGCTGTACCATGTAAAAGCCCCCATCAAAATGCCAGGCATCTAAGAACAACTGAAGTCAGACTTCCCTTTTACTAATTTTGTCAAAAAATTGAGCTGAGACTTTAAAATCATTCTCTGAAATGAATGGTAGAATTGAACAAAATATTCTTTCCCTTTTGCTGATTTCAGCATGAGTTCCTACCTTGTTATTATGTATGTTGCTTGTTTGGTTGGGTTTTTTTTTTTTTTCACAAATTCATTCAGGAAATTTAGCTTCTTTTCTTGCATATGATTTCATAGGATCATCCTTAAATGGGTACTACTGACTTAAAACTCCCAGACCAATTTCACAAACAAGAGTAGCTGTTTAGCAGCTACTGTCCCATGCACTCTCAGAAATAATTTCCAAGAGCTTCTAAATCATCTTGGCATTTCTAAATATTTGAACATTTAAGAAGAAAACAATATGCCACCCATGTAAGGAAAGAAGAATAAGGAGTGGAGGCAGAAGAGAGCAGGAAAATATGAGAACTAAAGACACTAAAAATAAGATGGGAAGAATAGTGAGGCAGAAGTTTGAAAAGTTAATGCCCTGTACTGTCACTTCCCTTCCTCTGCTGAGAGTTCCTGCATTTAGTATCCACTTAGCGAAAAGAATGTACATCTTAATAAATTCAATACAAAATCTGGTGTCTTATTTTTAAAAGCCCGTAAGAATGGATTTTCACTTCTTCACCAGATTTTTTTCTCTACAGGCTCAGGATATGACTTGAATTTCCTTCTGCTGGCACAGTGGGGTGGCAAAGGAGGAGTGAAGACTGAGAGGTGTACTGAAAGGGCAATGGACATTGATTGGCATGATTGGCTCTTAAAGAATTGATCATATTTTGCTGCAGTGTGTCAGGGCTCATCTCAAGCCCATGCCAAGCCTCTCTCAGCAGTCTCTTCCTAAAGCTGTGAGAGTCTCAACTGATTGGCCAGATTCATTATAATTGTGGGGTTTCTGCCATCAGTTGGTTGTGATGTTCCCAGAAAAATACCTTGGTTGCTGAGTTTAGAAGCAAGGAGTGATGGTGCAGCTTCAACAAGGCCAGTGTTAGTTCATGAAGATGTATATGGAAGCATTGATGAACATGGCATTGGCTTCTGACATTGAACATACCTCAGAGAAAGTATAGAAGGATCACTATTATGAAAATTGAGTGTCCAGGACTGCTTCTCTCTGAACAATATCTCAACCAGCTGTGGTCAGGAAAGATGGAAAGGCCTGATGGCTGTTGGTTATAACCCTCTGGATAATTTCCACATTTTCGAGTTCGTATCCAAAGAGGGGATTTCTACTGCCGTTTGCTAGCAGGATGTGAAAAAGGTCTCCTCCCACCCCACAAAGTCCCTTTGATCTCTAAAAGATGATACATCTGGTGTAAGTTCAAGTGACTTCTCAGTTGCCTTAGGACAGGAGCTCACAGGCTGCAGCCAGACAAGCCCATTTATCTTGGGCAAGTGTTATGGCCAGAGTCTGACATTAGGAGAGAACACAGGCTGGCAGGGCTCACTTTCTCTGATGGTAGCACTTGCCATCCTTCCCATGGGATAACGTCTGGGAGTGCCCTGGATCCTGCATTTCTTGGACTTGGACGTATGCTTGGACTGCTTACGTCTAAAGCAGCAGTAATCATCTTATGCAGCTGCAGGTAATGCTGAGATTCTGGCCGCTCATCAGGTGCCACTGGTATTTTACAGTCATCCTTGCACTGTGCAGGCCTCCCAGGGTTTATAATGTCAATGAATATGAAGATGATTAATAAAAAACATCAGCAATCCCTTATAAAGAACAGAACCAGCTATAACCATTGCCTCAAAATGAAGGGTTAACTTCTAACCTTCTTCTAAGTTGGAAATTAGTCAATAAAATAAATCCTTAAGAATTTAATTCCTTTTGTTCTTAATTCCCCTGTCTAGATTTCCTAAAAGATAGCTTAATAATTTATTGCCTACCCACTCATCTTTTTTCTTTTCTCTAACACACAGTACAGAAGTATTTATGATACCCAGATTCTTCTTTCCACAACATCCTTATTAATTTTTACTTAACTTAAAATTACTAACCCTTTCTCATCTAGTCTTCCAGTTGGAAAGATTAGTCAAGCCTGTAGGGCTGGTGTCTGCAAAATTAACTCCCCTTGAACTAGTTATTCCCTTGCATGGTCTGCAAGGTTCAGCTTTCTGAAAACAAAGTGAATTTACATGGATTAGCTTTGTCAATTACAGCCTTATGTTCAGGATACCACAGCAATGTGGAGACATAGGCTGAGATTCACTTAGGATGGAAAGATGAATGCACAATGAATAAGCCTGCTTGACATAACTGACCCAGAGCACCTAGCTTGTTTCTTGAACAAGCCATGTTTTGCAAATCATATCAAACATTGCATGAACTATCATATTTTGAAACAGTCATCTGTAAGTCTGAGTCCAGAACTCCACTTCTGGGTGTGTAAGACTCCAAGATCTGATCTTAAGTTAGAGAGGTCCATGGTCTTCAAAACCCATGTAAGTCTATCAGCCTCTCCTGTGTCCTCCTGCGTCTCTGTTGTTGGACTCCTGGAGATCCAGGCTGAGGTGAATATTACCAATAAAAGGTAAGTTGCTAGTGTGTGTGTGACATCTGCTTGCATCACTTAAAAATAAAACCCCAAAATTCTCAGAACTGTGTGACTGGGAAGAAATTATGTGTGAGGCAGTAAGTGCAGCATGGCTTGCATAACTCCTAAGCTCCATGAATGTTACCTCTATTTGAGGATGCCATAGTTCAATTGATCAAGTGAAGAAAGCAAGCACTTTTGGAGCCAACAGCTGTAATTTCACATTTTTGGACTGGGCAGCAGGCAACTTTGTTTCCTGAACGTTTCACTATCACAGCACTTTCTTTTTCCCCATCTTTTTCACTTGCCTGTCCTGCCTCCCTTGCTGTCTCAGACTGGTTTATTTGATTTATTGCAAAGTCACTGGGGAAGCTTAAGTTACAGCTTTGAAGTACAGTGACTTAAGGGTCCTTGGCATGCACACACTTTCTAAATTGCATCAGGCTTTGCCCACTCTCAGAGACGCCCTTTCCTGAGTAAGGGAACAGACTTTTATAGTTCTTGATCTTTACAAATTACCTGTGGGCGATACACCAGACTATGGGTTTTCAACTCTTTAGGTCTGGGCTTTTTATTTATTTTCAGGTATAAGACATGCATAGAGGACTAGTTTTTAAGAAAATTTAAAAAAAAAATCCAGAGCTAAAATTGGCTGTATTTTATGCAGCTATATGAAGTTATCCAATTAACATCCCAAGCAATAATAAAAGGAAATACACTATTCAAAATAATGAATAAGATCCTGTTCTAAAAATTTCTTTTCTCTGTTGATGGACACATTTGCTTTCAAATTCACAGATGTGACTTCCTGAAAACATAGCTGTCTTATACATCTGCCACATGACTTTTTTGAAAATGTCTTCCAGAAAGCCAAAAGAAAGAAAAAGTATTTATATACACAAGTCATCAGAGTGACTTTGAAGGAGATTTGCACAACTCTGAACAGCAAGCATAGAATTACCATCGTAACACATTTTTCTTGTGGTGAAGTAGTTGCTTTGGCAAATTTTTTTTCTATTCTATTTAATGCATAAACAAACCTTTCATTGACAGTGGTTAAATACTCAAAAAAGTTATATACAAGATTATTTTGTTATCACTGCAGATATATGTATGAATACTTTTTTAGCCATACAAAAATCTACTGGCTATGTTTACAAATGTGAATTCTATCTTACTCTGAAAAAATTTGTAGATTGGTTTTGGTTTTTTTCAAGGAATCTGAAATAGATAAAGTTGCCTCCTAACCTTTCTAGCTCATTGGAACTGAACTTGTTATTATTCTCTGGAAATTTCTCTTGAAAGCACAAAAACATAATCTAGATTTTTCAACCCTTTGTCATAGCAGTCAAGATGTTTTGGATGACAAAAATTTTCTCTGCTGATGCTTTTCATAAAAGCAGAAGCACGACTAGTACCACTTTGTTCCAGTTAGTGCAGGCATCATGTGACAGCTGAAGCACTTGTAGGTTGGATTTATAATCAAATTCCAAGCGTCATAGTTTGTGCTGAGGAGATATGGAAAGATTAGAAGTACATAAGCATTTCTACATAAGTACATATTGCAAGAAACCTATTGTGCTTTCCATGCATCAGTCCTTAACTTTGGCATAGTGTAATAACTTTTCTCAAATAAATTGGCAGTGCTATTCTACTAAATTTCTAGCCTATATAGAGATTTGTACATAATTTTTTTATGTTTTTCTCCATAGAAAAACATGAAACATTTGGAAAGTACTTAAAAATTTTTAAGTATTCCACTTACTAGCACTTCTAGCCAAATCACCAGTGCTTCCTTGAGTATTAGTTTCTTGTGGTGTACAAATTGTGTATGGAATGCTGGGCATAGCAACATTTGACAAGAACACTTCATCTGAGTCATGCTTTCCTGTCATTCAGAATGCTTGAGCTTGAACTTTGCTGAGTTCAGAAGGCAGTTTATTCTGAGTCTTAGCAACTGTGTCTAGCAGGAACTGGTACACTGTCCAGCTGGTACACTGTGCTTCTGCTCTGCCTGCAGGATACCTTGCCTAAAATGTGCTCTATAAACGCTCACCATTATGGCTATTAAAGCTGTCAGGAAATAGTTAGCAATTAGAAAGCCTTCTGCTGAGACCTTGACCAAATGCTGGAGCAAGCACTTTGATATGCAGTGTATGATGCTCCCTTTAGTTTAATATTCAAATAGCAATAAGTCTGCATGGAAAAGTCTAGTTAGCTAGGGGAAAAAAAAAATAAAAGGTTGTTTGTTGGGCTCTGGATCCTATTTTTTATTTTTTAAATACACATGACAGTTCAGGGGCAAACTGATTTCGGAACTTCTCTTACAGAACCCTGCTGAGCATCCAGCCTCTGGGATGGGAAACAACTTGCCACATACTTACCCTCATGCCCACACCACTCTGTGTACACAGCTCTTGCTTTCAGAGACAATCAGCTGATGCCTCTGGGAATCAGTTTCTGAACCAGCAAAGGTTAATTGTGCCCCACTTCTTTAATTATTGAAATACAGCATGTCTGCAGGACCCACTCCAACCTTGAGCAGGAAATTATGAAGTGGGCTGTAAGTATGCAGAAGTTTGAATACCTCTGCTAATTTCAGTGTCAACGAGACCTCTTGCATTTCCCCTGCTTTTTCCAGGGTCTGCATGGGCACTGGTGAATTATAGGGACTAGCTAATTATTAGGTAGGGACTAGCTAGTTTAGCAAGATAAACCATAATAAAACTGAAAGTGTAACACTCGGTTACAGGATGTAATGAAGACATCAGTTATAAGGACTGGTGATATACATTTTTTATGTCTTCAGGATATGCTTAATACAGGAAAACATAATTTTCTTCAAAAGAAATTTGTTAATCTATTGTTAGTGTTCATCAAGCTCCATGAAAACCAATGAAGATGATCATGTTCTCCAGTTTGACCTTCAAAATCTATGAATTTCTGAACTGTCTTTCGAAGCAAGTGGTTCTTTCACTCTATTTAACTAGTTCTAATTATTTATATTTATCTTCTTAGGTGAACAGTACTTGTGCGAGCCCATGAAACTAACTGTCCCCTGTTGTGTCCCACCTGATGCTGAAATTTCTCTCTTTCCAGAACTTTCAGAGTTGCTACAGAGAGCAGACAGAAGGAAAGCCATGGGTTGCTTTTCCTATAGCTGCCTAGCTTGGATTTCTGTGCCAAGAGGCCTGTAGGACAGATATTCTTTTTACTGAGGGAAAACATGTGGTGTTAATGAGATGTACAGTAATGCATTTTTGAATCCAAAGCTACCCCAGAGGAAGGTGCTTCAAGGATTAATAGAAAGCAAAACACTAGTTATCTTGTTAAAATTTCATTTACTGTCCTTCCTATCAGGACTTCCAAATACAAAATTATTTATATTTTCAGGATGTGTGATATTTCATTTCTGGAGTGGTTGTTCCTTGATAATTTGCCTTGTTAAAAAACAAAGACTACATAAGAGAAGGAAATATCTTTATTTAATGGTAGGGATTTCCTCCTCAAGGCTTTTTGTAGTGCTGAGAAAAGGCAAGAAGGATTTTCCCTTTTCCTGAAAGGAAAGCACTAGTTAGTTAATTTTGTTTAACCCTGCATTTCTTGAGCACTTCAGGATAGTTCCCAAAGTTAGATAGGTCACCCAGGAGAATGAAAGAAGCACACAACTGCCTTGCCTCTCATTTCCCCTGTTGTTTTCATGAGCAATCTCATATCCCCTGTGATATCAGCTAAAAGATTATCTCAAAGCATGCCTTAAAGCCTTAACAAATCAACAGAAAACTGTTTTCCACTGAAATTTGCTTTTGGCCTTAGGCTTCACTTTAGCAGAGGAAAGTATATAAGATAATTTTTTTGGTAACCAGAATTTTGGTACAAAACTTTTCAGCTTGAGTCTTTTGGAAGTATACTACTGCTAGCTGAGCAATGCAGGATGCTCTAAATATCCACTAGTTTTTTTTAAACTATTTCCAAAGGAGAGATCTGTCAAAAATCAACATTTTTGTGCAGATGGAAACAGGGTTTTTTTGTGAGAAGATACAAAGGCCCAAAGGTATTCTCAGTAACAGGAAAATTATTTGCAGTTGGTCAGACAAGCTGTCTGACTCAGGTAATCTACAGTTCATCAGGTCATGTGGTTGAAACTGAAGTCCAAGACACTCTGTTCAGTTAAAATGAATTGTAATGAAATTTCGTGCATGTGCATGGGCCAGCGTGTGTGTTTTTCAGCAAGAGAATCTGGAATTATTTGCTCTACGTGTACTAAGGTGTCTCCAAAGCCTTTGGACAGCAGCAAACCAAACTGAAGAACAGACATTTCATTCATCAATTTACTTTAGGGGGTGAAAAAAAAGGACAAACTATTTCAGGAAAGAAGATACAGATGTTCTACATTAAAAACCAAGAGAATTGGGAGAAATCAAAATACCTAAGAGACTGGTATCCAAATAACTACTGGTGAACAAAGTCACCAAATACCTCTCCTGAAAGAGGGTGAGAGATGTGTTTAGCATTCTCATTGGCAACCACCAGTGGCTGTCCAAGTGTTTTCTCACCAGCAGGGCTGGGAGAGGAAAGACTTGCTTTGTCATTGCTTGACTCTGGAAGTAATAGGAGAAATTTTCGATGATTGTTTATACTGTAGGTGTAAACCCCATATCCCCAGTGGAAACCCCAAGTCATGCAATGTTAAGCTGTGTGTCAGCACACAGTGCTAGATGATCCCTGTCCTGAGATTTTATTTCTAAATGAGGTTTAAAAACAAAGGCAGGGAAAGATGTTTGTCCCTGTTGCAGCCTTGTGACTAAGTCTCTTGGTCCCTCACAAATTAACCAGTGCCCTCACCTACTTTTGCAGGTGGTGAGACAAAGGAAAGTGTAAACACAGTCTGATCTGGGTAGGAAACTATTCTGTAAGACTGTTGCAAAGCAATCATCAGAGCTGATTTCTTCACCAAAAACAAGTGACACAGCATTCAGCAGTACCCCACGTTTTGCTGCTGTCCTGGTAGCAAATTGCAGTGGAAGAGGGCAGGAAAAGGACCAGTCCTTAAATTTCAGTGATGCTGGTCTATTTTTTCTCATCTTTCTCCCCTATCCAGGCAACTTCCCTGAACAGTTGCTTACAAAAAAGTCCAGCAAATCTCTAGTTAATGCCTACATGTGCTTCTGATTATCTCTTCCTCCTCCCCCTCCACTGAAAACTGTGGTTTGTGCACAGCTCAGAGAAAGCAGTCAGAGGAAGTAGAGGGCTGTTTTAGGGAGCTGTTGATTTTCTCCAGTTGGTCCTGACTGTAGCAAATAAACAATTCTTGTACATATATAACTTGTATGTAACTTTCCTGGGCATTTCTTCTTGGACAGGAAACTATCAGCAGAAAAGGAAAGAAGTTTGACCACAGCAACAATGGCATATCTTTAATCATCTCCTCTCATTGCTTGGTCCAAGAGCCATGACAATTAAAGTTCTGCCTGTAGACCACTGCCATGACACCACTTAGGAGCTCAGCCCTGAGTCTGATCACGCATCCTCTTCTCATTCACTTAAGAATAGGAATTTTGCTTCACCACAGCATCAGGACACATCACTTTCATCATATGTTCAAAACTTATTTGATACCTCCAGAATTTTTTTCTATTTTTCCATGTGTACCTGTGAAATCTCCACCAGACTTTAGTGAAGTAATCAGCAGAGCCAACTTCTTCACCAGGAACAAATTACCTGGCCTGATCTCCACCATGTGTTTGTAGGAGTCACTGCTACCTGGGAAGAACCACAAAAAACCTAAGTCTTGACTTACAAAAATCTGTATTTGAATAATTGGCAGGTACTCATGCATAGGTTTTATACTTGCTCTTTAGGAAAAAGATTCTTCTTCCCAGGAAGGGGAAAATTACCTTTGAGAAGAAGACTATATTTGCCAAGGAAACAAGACAGAAAAAGAATTATTCTGTGCTTAAAACAAGCATCTTGAGAGCTGGAACAGAAGTCAGAAGATTGGTGGTGGTGTGTTTGTGTGCCCTGCATCATAAATTGCAAAACTGACCAAAAAAATGGGCTAAAGGTCACAAATGTCAAAACATCATTTCCAGTCCTCCCTTCCTACTTGATTTCCCTGTGTTCAGGAAAATAAGTTACAGATTATTATGTTACAAGACAAGAGTCCAGGAAACATCCCTCATGGGCAGTCATATCTCATCAGATGGAATTGCTTGGAGATAGTCTCCAACTGTTGCAGCACATGCCCTTCCAGCTGGATGGAAGCTTTCCCTGTTATTTGTATTATAATAACATTTTATAATATATTTTGGATATACTTAGAGTCCCAGCTGACATAAGATCCTTACTATATTATTTGCATGGTTGGGGAAAGAATATCTTGTGGTGTTTAAAGCCTGCATATAAACAATTCAAAATTACATTACTCAGAGATTCACAAACTCTTCCCATAGTATGCTAATAGCAGTGGTTTCACCTGATCTTTTAGGTGCAATTATATGGAATTACATCAAGAAGAATTTTTAATCTACCCCATTACTCCTGTGAATAATGTTATCCATAAGCACCACAATCTGACTTGAAGCTTCTGATGAATTTTCCTGAGAAGAAAACAGCTGTTGACTGAAATTTAATTCTTTCTGCTTGTGTTTCTAAAAAAAAACCCTAAAAACAGAAAAAAACCCCTCAACTAAAGTTTTTGTTGTAAAATTTAAATACTCAAATCAAAAACTGTGTACTGGTTTACAGTGAAAATAAGGTTTGTCAGGGGTTTCATTTCACTCTTCTTTATGAGAGCAGGGGAGAAAATCATTATATGGTTTCTACAAAAGTAACAATTTTTTTTAAAGCTCTGTGTCTGTTCAGAATTGTACGTTAACTTGCCTCTGGTACTTTCAGAAAACACCATCTGGAAGTAATATGTTCCCTGGTGGAACTTACGGCCTGTCTGGAGGGAGGGAGGGGATGGAAGCAAGGGTAGAAAAAGGAGAGAGGACATACCCTCCTTCAGTGCTTGGCCCTATTTGCAGTGCCAGTGCTCAGTGCCAGCCCTGCCTTGCTCCAGCCTTGCCACGTGCTGGAGCAGAGCTCCCAGCTCCCTCACAAAGGGCTGCCACAGCACATCCCCATCTGCTGCCGATTACCACGCAAAACGCACTAGCCTCATGTGGTTGGCAGCCGGCACCCTGGAGCTTCTCCTGCTCAACAAAAATACTGAGCAATCTCCAGAGCTGGATGGCATCCAGCCTCCAAGAGGGCTTAGAGGAGTATCCCCTTTGAAGATTCTATAGGTTTGATGATGGATGCCTGAGAACAGCACTGTAAAACTTGCTGGTTTCTAATGGGGAGTCATTACCCAGTGGAAGCTTTGTGGCATTATCAAAAAAAAACCATTATAAAAATGGCATTATCAAACAATATAGAAGAATGAAGATAAAGGCAAGCTTGTGCACACAAGCTACCTGCACCATGGCAATGCATTTTAAGGACCCCATGTACACCAGGTGAGTCATTTACTGTGGGATGGAGTTACTTTGCAGAAGGAAAAGGAAAAGGAAAAGGAAAAGGAAAAGGAAAAGGAAAAGGAAAAGGAAAAGGAAAAGGAAAAGGAAAAGGAAAAGGAAAAGGAAAAGGAAAAGGAAAAGGAAAAGGAAAAGGAAAAGGAAAAGGAAAAGGAAAAGGAAAAGGAAAAGGAAAAGATTTTCCTTTGGAAAATTCTGTTTTGAACCAAATTAGCAGGGGTATGAAATATTAATATGGGTTTAAAAGTCTTAGAGTCTTGCTTAAACACCTACATTTACTTGATAGGGTCTGGCAGAATGAGAAATATGTAGTGATAGCTGATTCTATTATCAGGGGAGAACCTGGAGCATGACTGTCAGTAGTCTCAATCCTTCTAGCTTACAACACAGTCTCTCTTGTACACTAACCTGCCTATGCCTATAAGTCCCATTTTTGAAGCTGATTAATTGTAAGCAATGGCTGGCTTTGTGTAAAGCAGCTGGAAATTGCACAAGCACATTACACCCAAACTTCACTCCTTGAATTCCTGACTTCCCATGGTGACTGCAGTAGCATTTGTCAGCAGAATGATTCTGATGCTTTATAGAGCCAAAAGAAAGTTAATACTGGAGAGGCTGGGTTACAAAAACAAATGAACTTTCAAATTATGCTAAATGGAAGAAACCAGATCATTAAGAAAGACAGACTGATGTATTTAGTCCGACAACAACATAAGTAGCCAGAGCATCATCTCATCCATTAAATGCCTTCATTTCCATTTCTGCTACACTTCTTTTTTTCGTCAGTAGGTGCTGTAGTTTGGGTAATGTTAACTGTTGGTAGAGATCTGACAAATATAAACACAAAACCATTGATCATCCTAATTATTAGAGTTGTTACAATACAGCTGTTTATATGTCATAAAGCAAGATGGAGACACTACAAATGTAAATTTCCAATAGCCTTTGAGCCCATAGAAAAATTAGAAGAATTTGACACTATTTACTGTGTTCTATAGTTAACTATATGAGCTATATAACAGCAGAGAACTTCCAACTAAGATTCAAAACCTTGAGTGTCATAAAGGAATGCCCAATTGACACAGAACCACACTTTGTCTGGCATGGTCTCCAGCAACTCATGCTGACCTGATTTTTAATATTGGTATTTCTGGTCACATCTAATTTGTCTCAAGTTTTAACCTTCTTCTGTTATCAGGTGCAGAATCTCAGTTTGAGGCAATGTGAAGGAAGTAGCTCAAAAGCCTTGGGACTAATTGTCTGTTACATCCGTTTCAGGTAATTTCCACTTTGCATATTTTGACTTTATGCCTAAATACTATCAGAACTATTGTGCAGCTCATGCTGAATAGAATACTGACATCTACATGAAAGATAAGTAGTGTGCATAACCTGTCTTCAGGGAAGCCTAAATCTAAGCATAAGCCTTATGACTCCAGGTAAGAAAGAACCCTTGAAAAATAGAACATGACCTCTGTTTCGTTTTTGCAAATATATGCATACTCAGAGCCACCATTCACTGCTGACTCCCCTCTGTCTGAGGGGCCATTATAAGAGGACAAACTGAATTGCTCCATTTCCCTTAAAGAAGGAATGAGTATAGTTCTTTTGCTTCCACAGGCTGCCTCTTTCCACCAAACCAGCTGAAATGGAGGGCTGCCTTCTGTTTGATTCAGATGCGTGTGGATGACAGGTTTTTTTCTGCTGGGGGACAGAAGCAGTAATCTAACTGTTCCCATCACATACAGAGGGAATGTGATCGCATGCACTGAAACAAACAAACAAACAAGATGTGCATTTCTGGTAATGTTTTTTGGGTTGAAATGTTGGAAAATTCAACTGGCTTTACCTCTACCTGTGAGACCTCTATAGTATGGAAACAGTATTGTTGCTTCCCCCTTTCGCACTAAAAATAAATACACACAGAGAAACATTTCTTATTACACTTAATAGTACAACACTTGGTTCTTGTCCCCCCTTATTCATGCTTAATATTGCAGTTTTAGGCAGTAATTTGAGAAGACAGTATAACAAAGGTTCCTCAAGCATTCAGATTTTAAAACAAATTCTCTTTTATTGTCTCCAGCTCCTTATTGTATTAGGAAATATTTTAAGCCCATATTTGGCACAGGACATAGGGTCAAGCCTAAAACAAAGAGTATGTTTACTTCCTAACATCTCAAGTGCTATTAAAACTGGACAAGTTTACCATTAAGTATAGGCATGAATCTTCCACAAGTGAGTGGTGTAGAACTTGTTCCAAAGCCTTGTGGATTCAACAAAAAAGGTTACCTTAATATTCTTGGTTTCAAAACTGACCCTTAAGAGAGCACCTGGCTACTTCAGTGTGGAAATTTACCAGAAAGGAAATTCTAACTGCTTAGCAAAAAACAAGAATCTCTGAGGTTCTCTGGAGACCTAGGTTTTTAGTTAGGATAAGACTGTCTTAAAGAACTTTTCTGCTTGATTTTGCTGTCTTCACAGTCCTTGAGAGGTGAAGCTAGAAGAGACTCCAGCATTTCTGCAAATTCAGTCTTTATAGTCCACAAGTCAGTTAATGAATTACACTTTCCTATAGAGACAATCCACTAGAGTGCAGGCTTTATCTGGAACTAAAAGAAAAGAAGTAGGTAGTCAGAACTTATTCATGCTCCTCTGTTGCATGTAGAACAGCCAATGATTGCCAAATGACTCCACAGCAGGGAGAAGAGCATGGAGGTGGAGCACACTTCTATTTCCAGGCAGATACTGCTGCTGGCAGATCCTTTGGCTGCATGCGAAAGCACAGATCAACGTCCCTCTCCCACAGCATCCTTTCTGAATTTACGGTGTTGTTGCAAGTTTTACTAGGGGTCCTCCTCTGAGTCCAGTTCATTCCTGATTCCTTTGCTTTTGCCCCCCTTGCTACAGGTCACGTTAGCTATGGGTGTTGGAAGTCTGTGTTTCTAATAAAGTTTATGAATATTTTTTTGTCCAAAAGCATTTTTGGAAAATGCAGCTTTGCCAAAACTCTGTGTTTAATGAAAGAACTTCAAGTTCAGGAAAACATTTTTTTCCCCATTTTAGAAAAGACACTGCAGCCTTTCATTTCTCCTAACTTTATTTTCTTTTTTTTTTTTTTTTTAGAAAATTCTGCTTTTCATTTTAGTTCTTCTACTGCTTGCTTTTTTTAGTACATTTATCTCAGAAAGTGAGGGAAGAGCATTGAAAACCTAGGAGAGGGATGGGAGTAAACAAAGAAAACAGAGAGGGAATCCTCTCTCCTTTCACTTTCCTCTTCCCCGTGTTTTTTTGACCTGTGTTCCCTCATGGACAAAGAAGCACAGCCTCCAACATGTTTATAATTTAAGTCAGCTTAGAAGTGAATGCAGAGTCCTTCATGTCTCCTTGCCCAGATGTGCAGAAGTGGACTGCACAGCTGTATAGCCCCCTGCCAGCCCTCTCCAAGTCTCCCAGAGCAGTGACCTTGAAGTGTCAACACCCTCAGTGTCTCATGTACCTTCCAGGCCCATCAGGATGTCAATTCCCCAAATTGGTCATAGTTTTCTCAGCCATAGCTCTCTTGCTGCCCCATATTCTTCCTCACCTAGATAGAATAAGGCCCCTGAACTAAGCCCACCAAGTTTTATGTAATCCTATTAGACACATATGTAGGGTAGTTTGCTGTCCTTGGGAAAAGTATTAATGGTTTTCATTGTGTGCCCAGAAACAGAATTTAATTTACAGGTCTTCTGGACACACTTGTCTGGCAATTAGTCACCATAGAAAGAATACGATATTCTGTGAAGCAAAATACCATATTTCACCTGCAAGAGTTTGCTGCCATGGTAAATTTCAAGGTGATCAGGGAAACTGGTTTAATAGACATCAAGGCAATGAAATTTCATTTTTCAAATAGCAATGAAAAACATACAAACAGTGAGTGAAGTATTTGAACAGGTCACCATGACATGGCAAAGCTACCTCTGTGCTTATGAAAGCAGTGAAAAATGAACTTTCATCACTGCCAGTTTATGAGGCTGCCATTAAATAGTAATTGCAAAGTAATTTCATCTGGTAGTGTAGATGTTTAACCCTAGCAGGCAACTAAGTACCATGCAGTCACTTGCTCACTAGAGCCAGCTCATTGGCAGGATGGGGAGCAGAATCAGAAAAAAGGTAAAACCTGTGGATTGAGATAAGAACAGTCTAATTATTGAAATAAAATAAAATAAAGTAAAATAAAATAAAGTAAAATAAAATAAAATAAAATAAAATAAAATAAAATAAAATAAAATAAAATAAAATAAAATAAAATAAAATAAAATAAAATAAAATAAAATAAAGTAATACTTGTAGTAAAAAGGGCCACTCTGGTGAGGAAGAGGCTAACTTTCAAGAGAGAAATGTGGCTGCAGATGCAGGGCTAATACAACACTTGCAGTTAGCTTTTCCTATCATTAATTTCTCAACTTTTTTTATGTTGCAAGTCTTTAGTGGGTGCAGCTGGTACCATTCACTCACCATCCTGCTGATTCCTGTGATTTTGAAGCTCATGGATGGTAGTATTTAGATGTGTAGCAGGCCGATTTGTGGGTGTGGGGCTGGCAGCAAGCTGTGAAGTGCTACCATTTGGCAGTAGTCTTGTGAAAACCCCATTATTAACAAGCATGATTGCACATTTATTGTGTTAGGAATATTCCTTGGAGACTTTTGCTAATTTCACACCTTGATTCTTTGCAATGATGAAGGTGCCTTTCACATTTTTTTAAAGTGTAGACTCTGGTGCTGCCACTGCTCATTTCAGTCCTGGTAGATAGATTTGGAACAGGGCCATTACTTTCAACTGATAAAATTAATTCCCACCATTAACATTCATCGAGCACATCTGCTGATTTTATTTCTCAATTTCTTTTGTAGATTTGATTTTCAGTTATTCTTTTTTGTTTATATTTTGTTTTATTCTTCCACACAATTACTGGACTGCCAGAGTTCGGGCTTGATGTCTCTGCTCAAGTCTCCTTGCTTTGGAACTTGACACAAGACAGAGAAAAACGGTTCTTGTGCTGACTAGAAGAGAATGCAATGAAAACGATTTTTACAAAAAATCGTTATTTTTCTTGTTGACTCTGATTTTTAAATTTCTGTGTACAAACAGTGGGACTTTTTAGGGCTGCTTTAAATAACGATGCAACTGGTTTGGACCTCAGGTACCCACAATGATAGGAAAAGGCTATACTGAAAATTGTCTTTGAAAAATTCTAACTGCATTTAGTGCTCTGGCATAGCAAATCTGCAAAAACAAGGTATCTTAAAATTTACCTCAGTCTCAAAGCCCAGTTAGACTGAGGTTTTGGCCTGCTGTTTTTAGAGAAGTTCCCATTGTTACAATATGCATAAACATATTTATTTGTATGTCTTTATTCTACATTAGGTCATGGGGAAAATATTTTAAAATAATGGGGTATGAAGACTGCACATTAATGGTTATTGGTTTGGGGGTTTTTTTAATTGTTATAAATGAACAGCCAATTATTTTATAAAGGAATTTATTGAAAAATCGAAATATAAAATTCCAAGAAAAGCCACAAACAAAATCAGTTCTGAGCCTGGGATCGGAGCTGGGTGAACCTCAGATTCGGCCTCTATCGCACTGAATCCCCCACGGTTCAAAAGTGCATTGGTGACTGTTTTTATACAGTTCTTTGGTTGGACAGCAAGTCGTTTCCCTTCTCTTTGTCTTGTCTTGTTTCTTCTGCATATTCATGTAGTTTCTTTTCTTTGCTACCAGTCCATTGAACAGCTTTCTGGGAAGAGGTAGGTGCTTGATTCGATTTACTGGAAATAGGTATTGGGATGCACACCCTTGCCGATTTTTAGATACATATCGGGTGTTGATCACTGTGTCATTGTCAGGCCCATCTCCGTAGAAGGCCTGTTCTATTTTCAGTGCTACCTGTCATTTTGTTGCAAATGAGTCTCTTCCCCAGGAAAGGGGTGGCATAGTTTCTGCTTTCTCAACCATGAGTGATTTTATACCATTTCATTACAATAAAACATGACTTATTCCAATAAAACACAAATTATTCCATAATATATATTACATTAATGAAATCTGCATTTCCGCTAAAGTCAATCTGGCTAACAAACATTTAAAATAGGTATTTTTACTGCATCCTGTAATAAGAATTCCGTATAATGTCCAGTATGTACTTCTAAAATTTGGACTCCTAGTGCCATTTTCTGTACTTCTGCTATGAAGCTTTTTACTGGGGGTTCAGAAAAGCCAGCAGTTTCATGTTTACTGTGAACACAAAGTGGATTGATGGCTCCCCAACCCGCCCTAGCTGAGCGCAGGTGAGCGAGCAGAGGAAGCACTGCTACCAAGGGGTGCACCAAGAGACTTGCACCAGGCTATGTGTGGAGGTCTGACTGCAACACGAACAGACAGCCTGAATGTCTCCCCTTGTCCCTCCTCACTGCCTGCTCCACATGTTCTGAGGGGTCTGATGGTGACACATGCCAGCCCCGTCCAGCAGCCCAGGTCAGAGCTCCCTGCAAATGCAAACCTGCTGCAAATGCCGTGCACACGCCAGCGCTGAGTCACTGGGCTACAACGGGCTGCAACAGAAACAGACCTCCAGAGAGTAGAACGAAGCTGCGTGTTGTCAGGAGGGTGATGGAGAGGGCTGGAGAACAGAGGGAGAAAGCAGAACAGGAAAGCAGCTGGATGCCTTTTTTTCTTTTACTTTTCTTTCAAATGGAAGGCTTTCTCCAGCAATGTAAGAGGTGCTGCTGAGGTGCTGAAAGGGAAGAGGGAAGCATAAATAGAAAGGTGAAAGAGATGCTGGGTAAAGGAAATTCAGACCAAGGAGAGAAAATCTGGAACTATTTCAAAGCAAAACCTTCCCTTAACTATGGGGAGCTGGCCTGTAGGTCTGAACAGGCTATGTAATTTGCTGTAGCTCATACCCTCTAATTTAGCAACTAGGTATATTTGTACAGAAATACAGAACTAAAAGAGATTCAGAGCATGTCAGGAAGTGGAGTTGAGTATGTGTTTCTTGGGACTCTGTCTAGTTAAAGTCCACTTAAATACCTGTTTGGGAATATAGGTTTGGCGAACAGCATAACCAGAAAAAGGAAAAAAAATATTTTTACTTCAAAACTCCTCAGTCATTAGTGAGCTGTGCTGGAAGCATTAATGAATTGCCATTTCAGAAATTTGTTCAGAAGCTGTCACCACAATGTAGCAACAGCACTGTTTGAAAACCAGGGAAAAGATAAAAAACCACTTTTCAATTTAAGAATGGTCAGAAGAGTATTGAAAAATACCTGGAGGTGCAAAATGTCTGTTTGTTGCAGGATTTGCATTCATCTATCAGGCTTTTTCTTTTCCTTCTATAAAGCAGTAGTTCATAGACATCTTCATTGTTATAAATGACAATTCTTCAACCTTTCAGTAAGGAAATTTATTGGAAAATAGCAATATGAAGATCTGAGGAGAGCCACAATCAAAGTCAGTTCCGAGCCCGGGAGTCAGAGCTGGGTGGACCCACGGACACGGCCTCTATCGCACTGTGTCCCCCATGGTTCACACAGGCAGTCTTTCAGTGCTGGCTTATATACAGTTTTCTGGTGGAACCTCGAGTTTCTTTGCTTCCCTTTGTCTTGTCTGGCTCTTCTTGCATATTCATAGAGTTCCTCTTCATTAATGTTAGTTTGTTGTATAATGTTCTGGGAAAAGGGTACAGTCTTTGTTATAAACAGGGCAGGAGATTTTTCTCCTTTAAAAGCCTTTATTGTGATCAGCTCAGGGTGGGGGCCCAACAGGTCGAACGCACGCCGCCGCTGCTCCCAAAAGTATCTCGGAAGCTGAGGTGTTCACAACTTCGTCCACTCGGCTGCCGGCTGCTCTCAGAAGCAACTTGGAGGGGAGGTGTGCAGCAGCCTCATTCACTTGGAATGCAGGCAGAGTCAGGCTCAGGGTCCTCACGGCTGCCCCATCCCGAAGCCTTGCTTGGCTCTGAAATTCCAGGGGGTCCTTCTCTGAGCAACGTCTCCACGAGTCAGAGTGAGGGGTGAAAACCGCTCAGCTTTGGGAGGAAGCAGTCTCACTCCTTGCATGGTCCATCCATGTGTCTTGGTGGTTTAGTCTAATAATGTTTTTCTGGTCTGGAGCGATAATTTCTTCTCCCAGCTGACACTGCATCACTTCTATTTGCATGTCCTCTCGTTTTCCCCTCCCCTGGATTCCTGGTTGCTGTGTTGGGGGTAACTGCGAGGCTCAAAGGTGTAACAAAGAGGTGAATGGCCCGGTATTCAACAGAGGGGGTGAACATTTAACAAGGAACATTGAACTGACAGAGACTTCATTTGCAACACAATTACCTGGTCTATCTCAGTCCCCCCTCTAATTCTTTGATCGGGCTTAGACCCGCATCAATTAACTACCTTGAGGTCTTGAGCATAGATGATTTTTTTTTGTTGTTTTTAATGGAAGTTCTGGCTTACTTTGTTTCCACTTGAGTAGCTTTCATGGTCCTAAGCTGATACTTTCTCATGGCTAGATATCTGTCATTTGGGAGTTCCAACTAAGTCTACAAATAAATTCTTTCCTTTTGATATTTCTAATTCATCTTTCACACTTTTGGAGGCAGTTGTCTCTTTATTGAATCTATGAGGTTATTGTTATATACTAAAGCACAGCCACTCTTGTCCCACAGGGCACTCTCCTAGCAATCTTTGTCGATATGTGGCAGTATTTCTAATCATCTAATACTGCGGTCTATTTTCCAGTCATGGTCTCACTAGGGAAAGTTTCACACATGCTAGGTTCAGCTTAGTATGAATCTGCAGTAAGGAACTTCTCTTCATGGTGGAGAGGCTGATAGCACTTGATGCATGGTCCAGGTGGATCTTCTAAGGAAGTCCCAATGGACAGGATCAGCACTATTCTTCTCAGGAGTCCGGTATAAGCCATCTTTCAAGATCAGCTTACCTGGTCTTGCCTCCTGGAATTTTCCCCTCTCTGGGGAATACTCTGGAGAAGTTCCTTCTGCCTTGGATTCCCTTTCTTATTATTTATTTTCTTTATGAAGAGGAGAGAACTCTGTAGGAGATTGGCTTAAATCTCTAAGGTGTTATATATATATATATAATTTTTTTTTTCCCCTCCCCTTTTTATCAGCTTACTAAAAGTACTCTTTAGGTTAATGGAAACAAAGCCAGCTTTCAGTACGTCATAGGGAAATTCAACAATCATTACAACTTATAACAATTAACAACACTTCACAAACTTATAGAACATTGCTACAACAAATCTGCAACTGGGGGAACTTTTAACAGAGGACAATTACATTCTGAGAGGAAACTATACAGCAGTGCTGCTGTCTCTTACTGGGCAGTTTTGTTTTTAAAGGTTAATTTCAAAGTCTCTGGATTTCCAGTTACTGTCCATTGAGGAGATTTTGCTGCTGACTTGGGATAGTCTTGTCTCAAATCAGGGGGTGTTACTGGCCCTTTTACTCTTGTGATGTGTGTCCATCCTTTTTCTCGTGTCCTTACTGCAGTGTTTGTGGTAAGGAGGACCTGAAAAGGGCCTTCATACTTAGGGGTCAGTGGAGCCACATCCCATGATTTAATCAACACCCAGTCCCCTGGATTGATAGTATGTACTTTTACATCTAACGGGGAAGTTTGAGGGAGGTATCCTCTTTTTCGTAAGTTCTCTAAAGTCTTACTTATAACTTCTAAGTATTTCTTGGTGGCAGCTTCTCCATCTCAATAAGTCCTAACATTAGAAGAGGTTGTAAGGAAGGGGAGCCCAAACATCATCTCGTATGGGGAAACACCTATGTCTGCTCGGGGCCTTGTCCAGATTCGCAGGAGGGCTAGGGGCAAACACTTTAGCCAATTCATTTTAGTTTCTTCAAGTAATTTAGTTAGTACATTTTTTAAAGTTTTATTCATGCGCTCCACTCTACCGGAGCTTTGGGGGTGCCATGGGGTGTGTAGTTTCATCCTTATCCCCAATGCTTCAGTGACTTGTTGTAACACTTTCGCAGTAAAGTGTGGGCCTTGGTCTGAGTCTATATAATTCACTAACCCATACCGTGGGATAATGTTCTCTAAAATGATTTTAACTACTACTTGGGCAGTTTCTTTTTTAGTAGGAAAAGCTTCCACCCAGTGGGTCAAGTGGTCAACTAAGAGGTGTTTGTAGCCCTGCAGTGAGGGCATTTCTATAAAGTCTATTTGTATACTTTGGAATGGTCTTTGGGCTAATTCCCTCCCTCCCGGTTCAGCTTTCCTCATCACTTTTTGATTGACTTTTTGACAAATTACACACCCCTTAGTGATAGCTTTTGCTAAACCATACACTCCTAAGCATAAGTACCCTCTTAGGAAATGATCACATAGTCCTTGCAACCCCAGTGTGTTGACTCATGCAGCTCAGTGAGTATCTTTCTGGCTAATGGTTCATTTAAGAACTGACGCCCATCAGGGGTCAACCACTTTCCTGTTTCCCCCAGGTGCAGTTTTAATTCTTCAATCGTGCTCATCTCTTTGGCACTAAAGATGAGCTCTCCTCTCTCTTCTCTAGATGTCTCTTCTAGCGTGTGGATTTTCACTGGATCGCCTGGTCCTAGTGCTGCTTCTTTCGCTGCTTCGTCGGCTAGCTGGTTTCCTCTTACTTCTAGGGCATCGCCCTTCTGATGTCCTTTCACGTGGACTACTGCTACTTCTGCTGGCTTTTGCAGGGCTTCTAGAACTAATCTCACTAGATGCTCATGAATTATACTCTTTCCTCTAGAATTTATATAGCCTCTCTCTTCCCAGATCTTCCCAAACGTATGAACTACTCCAAATGCATACTGCGAGTCAGTGTAAATCGTTCCTGAATTTTTCTCAAGCAATTCCAGTCCTCTTTTTAGGGCATATAATTCACAACTTTGGGCTGACCAGTTTTGTGGCAGTTTTCCTGTTTCCATTACTTCCATGGCTTTTCCGTCTACAATTGCATAACCTGAAGCCCTCTTCCCATCTATCATCCTAGAGGACCCATCTATGAATACTACTTCCCCATAAGGCAACGGTGTGTCCTCTAAATCTTCTCTTACTTTTGTCTGGAATGCTATGAGTTCAATAAAGTCATGCTCTAACTCTTCTAGGGGTTCTCCAGAAAGGAACTGGACTGGGTTCAGGCACTTAGAAGTAACTATTTCTAGGTTTGCGGTGTTCATTAAAATTACTTCATATCTCAGGATCCGGGCATCTGTCAGCCACTGCTGTGCTTGTTGGCTGAGCACAGTTCTCAAGTCGTGTGGGGTATGCACTTTTACTCTCCCATATAGTGTTAGTTTTTGGGCTTCTTCTAATAGGACAGCAGTGGCAGCTATAACTTGCATGCATACTGGCCACCCTCTGGCTACTGGGTCCAATAACTTTGAGAGGTATGCTATAGGTTTTTTACAATTCCCCCACTCCTGGGTCAATACTCCATATGCTGTTCCTTCTTCTGTATTTACAAATAAGTCAAAGTCCTTTTTCAGATTGGGCAGGCTCAGGACTGGGGCTGTGGATAATTTGTTTTTCAGAGCTTGTAGTTGCTCGTCATCCTTTATGGTCCAGTGTATGGGCTCTGGGCTGATTAACTTTTCGTACAGAAACCTCACACACTCCGAATATTTCTCTATGCATAACTTGCAATACCCCACCAATCCCAGCAGCTTCCTTACGTCTCTCTTAGTTTTTGGTGCTCCAAGGGACAGAATCCCCGAAATTCTCTCCGGGCTTAGTTTCTTGTACCCCCCCCCCCCCAGTTAGGTGCCCTAAGAATTTTACCTCTGGTTCAACAAATTGTAATTTATTTTGGGATACTTTTAGTCCCTGTCCCCCTAAGAAATTTAGAAGTCTGATACTGGTATATTTTACTTGGTCTCGATTCTCCCCTGACACTAACAAATCATCTACATATTGGAGAATTTGCACTTCTTCTTCTGAGACAAATTGTTCTAACAATTTTTCTAAAGATTGCCCAAAGAGGTTTGGAGATTCTGTAAATCCCTGAGGGAGACGTGTCCACCTAAGTTGTTGTTTCCTTCTTGTACTAGGGTCCTCCCACTCAAACGCGAACCAATCCCTGCTTTCCTCTGCTAGGGGGCATGCCCAAAAGGCATCCTTAAGATCAATTGTTGTGAACCACTGGTGTTCTCTTGGTACCTTACTAAGGAGTGTGTAGGGATCTGGGACCACTGGGTGTCTTGAGACTGTTCTCTTGTTTACCTCTCGCAGGTCCTGCACCAGCCGGTAAGTTTTGTCAGCCTTCTTCACAGCTAGAATAGGAGTATTATGTGGGGACATACAAGGTTCTAAAATTCCTTCCACTAGTAACTGCTTGATTATTTGGGCTAGCCCTTTCCTCCCCTCAGGCGAAATGGGGTATTGTTTAACCCTCACAGGTGGAGTGTGCTCCTCCATTTCTACTGTTATCGGGGGTATCTTTAAGAGTCCTCTTTTTCCCTGCCCAGCCCACACTTCAGGATTAATTTCTGCTAAATCATATTCCGTGAGTGCCATAATCTTTACTACCATTTTGCCATCTTCTGGAATCACTCCAACTCCTAAGCGGACTTGCAGGTCTCTTCCCAGTAGACTGCTCTCCAGCTTAGGTAGATAAATAAGATCTACCCAACACTGCTTTGAATTCCCTCTGATTTCTACATTCTCAATTACAGGGGCTCTGAAAGGCTTCCCTTCTGCCCCCAGTACTTCACATGTTTTCCTTCCCAAGGTGACCCCTATCAGTAGCTTGTTTATACTAGACCTCTCAGCCCCAGTATCTATTAAAAATTCAAACTCTTCTTTCAATGGACCCACTTCAAAATTTGCCAAGGGCTCTGTCAGGTGTATCATGGGGTCCTTGATTATATAGAACCCCTGACACCCCTAATCGTCTCTATTTGGAATTTCCTTGAGTGGATCTTGGTCCCTGGCTACAGCTTCATCAAATGAGAGTTTCTTACAGTTCCTTTTGATGTGCCCTATGTCTCCACAATAGTAACACCTCCTGTTGTCACTAGGGGTTCTTGGCTTATTTTCCTAAGGTAGCGAAGGTTCATCTTTCTTGGGTTTTCTGGGTGGGGGTCCTGGCTCCTCTCTTGGTTTTGACAGGGGTGCTGACCTTTTCTTCCCTCCCCCAGCACTTTCTCTCGCTATGGCTACCATTACCTTAGCCTTAGCTCTTGCCTTTTCCTCCTCTCTTCACAGGTAAACTCTAAGGGCTTCTCTTAACAGCTCATTGATCCCCTTCTCTTGCCAGTCTTCCATCTTTTTCTATTTTTTTGCGGATATCTGGCCATGACTTAGTAACAAATTGGACCTTTAGCAACAGCTGCCCCTCAGGGTCAATATTAGAGTACAATTGAAAATTTCTCTTAAGACGATTTAGCCAAGTGGCGGGGGTCTCATCTTTCTCTTGGGACCCGTCAAACGCTAACCTTGTATTGTTTCCACGTACTGATTCTTTAATTCCCTTGACTATGAGGGACTGATAATCCCTCATGTTTTGTCTACCCTCTTCCTCATTAGGGTTCCAATGGGGTTCTGCAAGAGGCATTTTGTGGTCTCCTGGGGGTCCTAACCTTTTTTCTCTTTCCCAGATTCTGATGCCTGCTGCTCTTATCATTCTTACTTCTTCTGCAGAAAACAATATATTTAGAATTGAATTCAATTTGCTCCAAGTATAAATATTTGGCCCTAGAAATTGGTCCACCTGGTTTGATATGCCTACAGGGTCCTCTACTAGATTTCCTAGATTCTTTTTGAACCCCCTCACTTCTGTTGATGTCAGTGGAGCATTCACAAATCCTACCCCTCCGGCTATCCCTCCCATTAGGACTTCCCGAAGAGGATATAACTTCACTACTCCTGTTATCTTTGACTCTGTGTTGTGGTACAGGCTATTGGATATATCAGGAGTGCAGGTTGTAGGGGTTTGATGGTTGCGTGGGGAGGAACTTGAGTTAGACGGGGATGGACTCAACTCGCAGTTGGGAGAAGGTAGAGGGACAGTGGTGGATGAAGGAGAAGGGACTGAGTTGGTTGCAGAGGTCATGGAAGACAGAACTGGGAAGACCAGTGATGGGGTTAAGGGAGCGGTTGGAAGCATAGAAGGTAGAGAACTTGGGCAGCTTGGGAGAGGGGTGTCAGGTTCAGGTGGTAGAGGAATGGTAGCTGAAGTTACAGCAGTTGCTGTGGAAGTTTGGTTAATTAGGGGAGAGCAGATTGCTGGGGCAACCGGAGAAAGTGCTGGATAGAGAGGGGGAGGGGCCTGTGGTATGTGGGCAGTAGATGGGGGTAAATTCTCAAGGGGATCCCACTTCTCATAATTGTCATTTTCTCCTTTGATTCTGTGGTTTTTCTCTTGTAGTTTACAGACCTTCATCCCCTTGTCTCTTCTAGCGTTCTTTAGCCAGCAAGCAGCATACTCTAATTCTTCTAAATCAGGATCTTCCCTTGCTTTCAAACATTCATTCAACTGTCTACACATCCATCTATCCTGTGTTCCTACCCAAGGCCATTCTACCTGTAAATCTAATTCTGGCCAAACCTCTACACAAAAGTACACCATCTTTTCTTTGTCTAATTCTTTAGTCACTTCCCAAATGTCCCATTTGGCTAGTAACCTTCCCAGGGGACTATTGGGAGGAATATTCTTAACCCCCTTCTCTTCGTTTTCACTTGTACTTGCGCTTTTGCTTATGTAATTTCCCATAGCTTAGGCCCTAGATTAAACTACGAAGGTGCCCCTACCCAAATAGACACTTAACTGCGCAAATTAACAGATGAGCAACTCAAATTCTGAAATCTCTTGGGGTTAAAGGTAGTGGCACCCGGAAAGCATATCCATACTTGGGGACACCCCCGACCAATGCCTGCACTGGCACCCGGAAAGCGTGTCTACACTTGGGGACACCCCCGACCAGTGCCTGCGCTTTATTCTTCTGTTCACTCACCTATCACTCTTGCCCTGGGGATCCGAGCTGCCGGCCCCCCGTCTCACTCACACCTCCCTCTTGCTCTGGGGATCCGAGCTGCCGGCCCCCCGTCTCACTCACACCTCCCTCTTGCTCTGGGGATCCGAGCTGCCGGCCCCCTGTCCCACTCACACCTCCCTCTTGCTCTGGGGATCCGAGCTGCCGGCCCCCTGTCCCACTCACACCTCACTCCCTCACCTTCCGTCACCAATTTATCTCACCAATCTGTCGCTGCTCTTTTCCTGATCCAGGTCCAGGTCACCAGCGATTCCTGAGGGTCCCTTGAAGATTCCTGAGGGTCCCTTGAAGCAGGCAGCCGTCGTCTCCGGGGGTCCTCTTCAGGCGTGGTGATCCGGGACGAGCCCCCAGCTGTAATAAACAGGGCAGGAGATTTTTCTCCTTTTAAAAGCCTTTATTGTGATCAGCTCAGGGTGGGAGCCCGACACGTCGAACGCACCCCGCCGCTGCTCCCAAAAGTATCTCGGAAGCTGAGGTGTTCAGCAACTTTGTCCACTCGGCTGCAGGCTGCTCTCAGAAGCAACTTGGAGGGGAGGTGTGCAGCAGCCTCATTCACTTGGAATGCAGGCAGAGTCAGGCTCAGGGTCCTCACGGCTGCCCCATCCTGAAGCCTTGCTTGGCTCTGAAATTCCAGGGGGTCCTTCTCTGAGCAACGTCTCCACGAGTCAGGGTGAGGGGTGAAAACCGCTCAGCTTTGGGAGGAAGCAGTCTCACTCCTTGCATGGTCCATCCATGTGTCTTGGTGGTTTAGTCTAATAATGTTTTTCTGGTCTGGAGCGATAATTTCTTCTCCCAGCTGACACTGCATCACTTCTATTTGCATGTCCTCTCGTTTTCCCCTCCCCTGGATTCCTGGTTGCTGTGTTGGGGGTAGCTGCGAGGCTCAAAGGTTTAACAAAGAGGTGAATGGCCCGGTATTCAACAGAGGGGGTGAACATTTAACAAGGAACATTGAACTGACAGAGACTTCATTTGCAACACAATTACCTGGTCTATCTCAGTCTTGATTGGATTTCTTGGGCTGGGCATTGGGATGCAACTCCTCGATGAATCGAAGAGATGCTTATCTGGTATCGATCATCAGGTCATTGCCTCGCTGTCCTAGGGTGATGTGTATCCCCAGTCGTCTGTTGGGTGCAAAGGGGAGGGGAAGCACGGTTTGTTTTTCCCCAGAAAAACTCTGCTCCTCGGAGTGACCTTGAAGTGGGGGAGTTGGAACACGGCGAGACAGAGAGAAGCTCTGCTTTTTCATTTTTTTTCCCCGGGAGTTAGTTAGTTAGTGTAGTGCTAGTGTAGTTAGACCCTGTAGAATAGCTGAAGTTTTTCCCTGTTTTTTCCCTTTTTTTTCCCCTCTCTTCGGAACTGTTCTAATCTCTCCGGACTGAGGACCTGGGGGAAGCGCCCGGGGGCCTCCACAGGGGACCCACCCCACCAAGACCAGCCCTGCACATCTCCTTTTCTCTCCCAGCACCAGCAGAGATGGAGCAACAGAACCCAGTGACCATCTTCAAGAGGAGACCTTCTCTTTTCCAAGTTTGTTATCCCTCACACTGCCCGTAAGCAGCACGAAGCTCTTGTCATTGGGTATTGTGCTGGGGAGTGCTTTGCCTGTGTAATAAACAGGTCTTTTCCACTTCTCTCTCAGGAAGTCTTTTCCCGAACTGGTTGGGGGAGGGGAGGTGGGCCCCGTGGGAGAGTTTCTCCCAAATGTGCCTGAAACCAGAACACTCGCCCATCACTGCCGAAGGCCTGCACCTCCCTGTTTTCTCCTGCTAATTTTCTCCAGCTTATGGGAAACGGATAGCATAGATGGCATAGCTTCTGCTCACCCATTACCTGATTTATACAGTGTGTCATAATGAAATACATTTTATTACAGTAAAATACCGAGTTATTTCAATAAAAACACTAATTAATCCATGACATATATAAGACTCATCAATCCTCTTATGTATGGTGAGACAGCACACAGAAACCAGAGATGCTAACAGTATGATTATCCTGCACTTCCTTCTGCAATCAGGAAAGAGACCATTACATTGTGTATTGCGGTGAGAACCTGACACTGATTTTGTGGGGCTTGGCAGCATTTTGAAGCAGTAGGTTGCTCCTGCGGGGAGGGATTATTTGTGTAAGAGCCAATGCCCTCAAGTGTGCTAGATCCACACAGTGTGCAATGCTGAATGAAGTACACAGTAAAAATCATTTTTAAGAGACAAAAATGGAAGAAATAAGAAACTACAAATGGGAACCAATAGGAAAAGACTGCAGAAAAGCAAGATCACATCAATCAGGATAAAATGCTATGCTTTTGGCACCAATGACCTCACACTCTTGTGGTCCTCCAGTACTACCTCCCTCAGTGCCATTTCCTGAAAAGGTCAAACTTCTTTACCTAAGTCACTTTATTCTCACAATATTTCACCCACAGCTGTTGCTGGTCCTCTCCACATAGAAATGAGCACCCTGAGCCTTAAAATAAGGTCTCCCACTCTTACCATCACAAGTGTGAAATATCAAGCACTGTCAAAGTGCTAAACACATTTGATTGGAGCCCACATCTAGTTTAAGGCAATTGCACCTGGATCAGCTGCAAGCTGTGAATTGGCTTATTACTAGGGGTACAGTTTGTGCAGCAGTGCTGGAGAGGTTTTTCATGTATCTATGCACACAGGTATAGAATTTTAAACTTATAACAAATGAAGGGGGTTGGTTTGTTGTGGTTGTATTCTGTATTATTCTGTATTATTTTTCTATTTTTTCTGAACTCAGCTTTATTATTTTCTATTCAGTATTAGTTTTTTAATTTTGCTGGTGTATGCTGGACTATTTTAAATGCTGTAGCTTGTGAGAGTTTTTACAGAATTTAAATACAAAAGTTATTGAGGGGTTATCTGTCCAGCATATGTAGTTAGACAGAAATGGATATGTAATAGAAAATTTTTAATATAGTTCATATATTGGTCCAAAGTTAACTGTTATCAATTTTTCTATGGTTTATAGACTGTAGTTTTTACATAGAATAGGTAATGCATTAGTCTGTAGTTAATAAATAACTGACACAGTTACAGTATCTGTTATTGACAGAAGAATATTTGCAAATATTGAGGCAACTTATATAATGCCTGTAAAATCTTTCACTTCCTTAATGTCTGGACTAAATGTAATCATGAGTCACCTAATTGCCTGGAATGGTGCCTTTTGTATGCCCAAACACATAAGCTTATTAAGAGGATAGGTGAAGGGAAAAATGGTGTGGTTTACTGAGGAATCCATTTCTGGCTGTTTTTACTGTGTTTACTTGTAAAAATTTCCCAACATGCTGAAAGGCAATTATCTGCCATTGGATACATACTAAAAATCTGTGGCATGTCAACAAAGACCATAATTCATATTTAAGAGGATGGGGTCACAGCTGTAGTCACTTTCCTGGGCTTTTGATCAGGTTTGTGGATGGAATGGAAATTGCTCCAATGTGATGGATGATCTTGGGCTCCCACAGTAAGGACAAACCTGGCAAATATTACCATCAGCGGGCTTGGGGATTGAGCATGGTCTTTAAAATGTAACATTTTAAGTACTTTCATGCCATTAACAAGAGCCTAATAGCAAAAAGTTTGACACAGTCAACTTTGCTTCTACTTCTGTGGACAGAAATAGTTTATGCCCTACTGAAGGCATAATCAACAGGAATGCATTTAAGCAAACAGAAGCAGCAAAATCACTCCTTTGGTTTCCATCTCCATTCTTATATACAAGCCATCAGAAGAGCTGTTTGGTGAAGATGTTCTAATGACAGGGTGATACTGTCATGATAACAAGCACATATCCCAGCTTAAACATGTGTACTTGGGAAAAGAGTACTGCTGTATTTCTCACATATGGAATTCAGTGTAGGACAACAAATGGTCTTCCCTCAGTTTGACTGCACATCAGAGGATCTGGGTAGGTATGGCCTCCCTGCAAGGCTTTCTGGTTGTCATGTTAGTCTGAGACAGTATTCTCAAGGACTGCTGATCCCACAGCCTTGTTTGCTTTCCTGAGATTAGGAGATTTCATGTTCTGTTATGTAACCAAGCTCCACGAGTTTTCTAAATTTAGGTGCCATCCTTGGTACTGGGAATGTTCAGATTTCTCTCTGTTCTGGATGAATTTTGTTTTCATGTCATCATGATGACATGAAATATTCATGAAGAAGTTAGTCCAGGCCAACACGTAGCTAAGGTGTTTAACCCATCTTTCAATGTGTTTAATGTTCATGTCCACCTTTTCTCTATCCAAAATTTGGAGCTCTATTCCCATGCACTGCCTTCCCTGAAACTTGTGTCACTCAGCTGCCCCTTTTTCCTTGCACATTTCACATCCCATGGGACAGTTCATAGTCAGGATGCAGAAGAGTTGCTTATTGCAATCATTCAAGGCAAACATGCTCCTTCTTTATGCACAGTTCTTCAGTGAAACACCTGCAGCCTGGACAAGAGCATCCTGGTAGTTAGTTCAGCCCTCCCAGTGCTCTGCTTGTTAAAGACCATGTAAAATTACAAGGCTACAGCTAAGGGTTGCCTGAGGGTAGTTGCAAAGACCAGTTCCCTACACATCCTGGTCTAGAATCTGCTCTCCCCAACAAGCCCACAAAGAACTTCTCACTGTTGGCACCTTCCCCATATTTCCTGGGGTTGAAAGAGGACTTGATTTACATTGAGTTTCAAACTAAACAAATTGACATCAAAGCAAGGGAAATCAGACCCCAGTAAGTGGTTTATAAATGCAGCCTAAGTGTTTGAATCAAAACAGTTCTTTCAGGGAATTTGGAGGGGTAGGTCTGTTGTCCTTATCATTGTTAGTTTCTGTCTTGAAAACACTGAAAGGTCACTCACATGAAATCCACTCAGGGGATCTTTAGAAAAAAGTTTCCATTCCTGAATAAAACCCTTACCGGTAGGTTTTTCCTGGGTTTTTTTAGGGGGGTTTGTTGGTTTTGGTGGTTTTTTGTTGGTTTTTGTTGTTGTTGTTGTTGTTGTTGTTTTGGGTTTTTTTTTAATGGTATTACTTGGAGAGGATAGTAATCTAAACAAGAAAGGTATGTATAGATTGTCTCAGAGAAACCTCCTGTGGGTTGTATTGTACAGAATTAAGGAACAGAAACTCAGCTTGTGCATGCTTTTCTCATACCAGATGGAGAAGACAAGGCTTTGCTCTGCAGTCTTTGCAAACAGCCTTGAGACTTCTTCATATCCCTAAGAGCTTATGCAGAGACACCCAGTGAGGACCAGATGTCTGACTCATAAAGTACTTAACTGAAACGACAGCAATATATAAGTTTGTTGAATGTTTGTTTTAGGAAATGTGCTGTCTCTATCTGTATATCTCTGAGACGTCAATGACAACATTTCCTTACAAAGCTGAAAGAACAAGTGTCTTTTTGTAGTACTGGTGCACCTATTGGCTGCACCAAATAGCATAAAACAAATACAATATTACAAGGAAGGAGGAAGGAAAATGCAACAGCTTTTGACATAAACCTTTTATGTAATTGGGTATCTAAAGCTTCATGGAAGTATGTGTATAAACACAGCACAGAAGATAAACAAGGCTTCAATAAATATTTTATATTACAATTGACTCAAACAACAGAATTACTTAAAATCCACTCTTCATCCAGATTTGACTTTTACAAATGGATCTGGGATATCTGATCAGCTGAACTAGAAACAGCAGTGTTGTTACTCAGGACCTGATGCACTGAGGTGTTCAGTAGAAGCACTGTGCCTCAGAGCAATTTTGCCTTCTGTCTTCATCTGCCTGAAATGGCTGAGCAGGCACAGTGACGTCACCCTGCTGATGTGACCAGTAGGGGAAGGAAAAAATTTCCCAAAGGAAGAGCTTAGACTTTGATAAACTGAGGTAAAGAATGAAGTCCAAAAACACAGAGGTGCTTCTGTCTCTTTCTGCCATTGAAACCCTTTCAGAGATGGACACCTACACTAGCTTGATGGATATGAGGGTAAATGCTGAAGGTTGCATTTGCACCAGAGCCACTGCCCACCTAGAGGGAAGATGTCTGCTGAACATGTGCCATGGGGTGCTTTTTGCAGGAAGCCTGAACCTCCAGAAGCCTGAATCTCCATTTCACAGAAACATGTGGAATAGCAGTATTCTTTCTTAACAGTCCTGCCCAAAATGGATGCAGGTTTTCCCATACACTATGGCAATAGGAGAACATTGATAGCTGTTATTTTCATTACAAGCAGAAAGACAAGATCTACACATCCCCATTTTAATTAATGAACCAGGGAGATTTTTTTTTTCACTCTATCAAACAAGCTTATGTAGATGCTCACAACAGGAAATCATTCCAACACAAAATGAAATTTCATATGTATCTGTTCTCAGAACATTATAGATTTGATAGATTTTTCTCTCAGTTTCATCTAATTTTTTCAAAATGTAAAATTCAAACAGTCCTTTTTCCCAAACTTGACTTAGAAGAGAACCTCCAAAGAAGAAGAAGAATAAAAAAATCAGTCATGACTGAAACTCTTCTTTGAGCAATGTTGCCATTAAAATGTTACATTTTTTAACAGCCATAAGGCAATGTCATACCCTTTTACTGTGGCTAAGAACAGTCAGTAAACTGTAGCTCACTTATGAAGTAAGAGAAACTGTATAAATATTCAGTAAATTGCTCTTCATAGCGAACTGTCTGTCTAAGCAAAAGCTTGTGTTATAGTCCCGACAATTCTGAGAACTTTCTAGCACTGACCTTAGAGAAGACATACTGTATAGCCCAAATCCAAACATGACCAAGCTAAATACAAGCAAACCAGGGGTACTTTCCTTTCATTAGAATTTCTCCCTGACCTCTAAATGACAAGGGCATAGGAAAAGGAAGCAATTTTTCTTCTGTGCTTGGGGAAAGAACATTCGAAATAGATTTCCTGTGACTGGCCTACATCATCTCTCTGGTACCTGATGTGAAACTCTGGAAGACCACCTTTTTTTAGCATCCATCACAAGCATTTACTCACTCTTTCTCCATGAAGGGCCCTGTGTGAAATTCAAAAAGTTTTAGGTGGGTACTGCAGGTAGCTGGATGGGATCAATCAAAATATTTTAGCACTTTAGAGAAAAGAAGTGTCTCACTGGAACAATTGTTCCAAAGTTAATCCTGCTGATCTCCTTAAATTTTAAACTACTTCCCATCTTTTTCTCACCAAAGGCTGTAAAGGTCAATTAATAAAGTTCAATGCTATATCCTTCTTTAAGTGTTTTGTTGAAAGTTTGAGAAGGCCCATTTTTAAGCTTATGATAAGTTTAAAAATATATTTAGCACCCCAAATTTTTTTATCAGTTTAAGTTACCACCATGCCTTATAGCAATAACATTTCTTGTGTACTTCCAATCCTTTTGAGTTGTGTCCTATTTAATTATGGTAAGGCCAAAGTCTCTGTTCTCAGAGTCACAAGTTCCTAGAGGACCCTTGGCTACAACCAGCAAGCCAGAAATCAGTGCTGGACCTCTCCAGATTTCCCTCTCTGGTGATATCCACCTAAGGGCAATTTATGATCCTGCATTTCCTATCAGAAGGCCTTCCTAATGTGCTTACTGCACATTAGAGTTTTCCTTCTCTTCTACCTGGATGAAAGAATGCCTCAGTATTCTCTCTCTTCTTTCCTGTTGTGCAAGTTCCTGTAAGGTAAGGAAGCACCCACCAAGAGTATCATGGTTTACATAAGTGTTTTACATGGTAACATAAGCAATATTACCCTACACAGAGTGCCAGCTACATGAAAAGAGAGGCACTGTGTAAGAGAAATGAAGGTATAAGCATGGGAAAACAATTGATTCCTTCACTAAACAGCTAAGCTCTTTTAAATATGGGCCTCTCAGATGTTATGATATTATGCAACTAAACTTTTTGTCATTTTTCTCAGAGAAGCAGATATGTATTACACTTAGAGTGATGTCAGGCTACAGCTATTATCAGGGTAGACATTAGGATCAGCATTAGGGTTTCAAGGAGGCAAAGAAACAACAGGTAATATTCACAGGCATCCTAATTTTTTCTTTCCTTTGTGCAAACTGGGAATGGTAAGATCAGAGGCTTCAGAGAAACAGCATTAGGAATAAAATCAGTTGTAACTCTGGTGAGGGATCAGAATGGAAAATATGGCTGGGATACAGGGGAAGGAAGGACCTGAAAGCAGATTGGAATACATTAACATTTTGAGCTTCTTCAGTTTCTGGAGCTATTTTTAGGAGTCAGGGAGATGAGAAAAACTAGAGGTATAGTGAAATTGGGGAATTCAGGAAGCATCAGCTGTGCTGTGCTGAGATCTGCCATCAGCTTGGGTCCATATTTTCTGGTTCAAAGAACTGGTGGTGTTATAGTGCAATGATCAAGCATCTTAATGTGATTTAGGCAGCTAGAACTGAGTGGTCACCTCTGATTAAGACATTCAGGACAAGTTTCCAAAGAGACCTGAAAAGAAATAGGCATCAGTTACAGAGATGCTTTTATGTCCTCCATTATTAGTGGTCTATAAGCTATGTGTGGGGGTTTATAATTAGAATTTAGACTTCATAAAATTGATTAACTGTAGAGACAAATGTGTTTAGAACAGTTGCCCAGTTACTTTTCTTTTCTTTCATGTTTGTAATGGGCTTGATGTCAAGAAAAGGACACTAAAATTTTGAAGCAAAGAAATCATTTAAAATTGCCAGATAATCTTGTTTAGAACTACTGGTAGAACTACTGGTAGCTCCAAAATAACTTCTAATTCTGGATTTCGTGTGTATGACTTTGACAAGTATAAAGTATCAGGTGTTGGTTTAAGTAGATAATTGAAAGAAATTTAAAATAGGTCACTAGATATGTGGAAAATTAGTATCACCATTATGCTCAAGGTATTTTGCTCTGAGGTTCATACATACCTCTGACATAAGGTTCACATTTAGAACATTCCTACTTAGTGTTATTAAATGGAATTAGCAGTGTTGTGGTATTTGAAGAAAGAAACCATCGAGGAAGTGTTGAGTTCTTTTTTAATGTCACTGAACTAGAGTTTCACTTGCTAAAAATCCTCAACACAGGATGATGTTGAGGTTTGGATTTCACAGAGATCACCCCACTGAATGTAAAACTGTTGCTAAAACAAGGGCTGTGATTAAGGTTGAAGTTCAGGGTGGGAGAAAAAAAGTGGAAGGAAAAGAAAAGTCTAAGAATAGTACAGCAGCTCAAGTTAGGACCTTTTGTGGCTTGCTGCATATTTTTATCTCTTGGGTTTGTGGTGTGGGTGAGGCTTTGTCCTAGATTATTGGTGATACTCTGTTAGGAAAAGCAAGACAGTGAAAGACTACCAAAAAAAAAAAAAAATCAGAAACACAAAGAGAAAAGGACAAGCAGCTCATGGACAGTGTTTGAACCTTGGCCAATGTTTTCTTCTTGCTGCATTCTCCTGCTCTGAAGCCTAACCCTGGGCATCTACCACCCTCCCATTAGTCCCATAGCTTATCCCAATTCTTTCCTGGTGTTAGTGACCCAGGCAGGGAGGACCCTGGGCTCTGCTGAGGAGCACACCCAAGGCAATGTGGAAGGGAAATATATTTAATATTCTAATAGTCTCCAAATATTTATGGATTAAAAGTAGTAAGTGGACAAGCTCTTGTATTATTCCTCAATTCTGCCTAATTATGTACTCTCTGCTTCTAACTCCAGCTTAACATTTTGATTCCTGATCCTGGCTATAAATTAACTAGCCTATCATTAATTCAATATGAAAAAACACTGGAAGACAAATGCTGAAGGAGGTTTTATCTTAACTAAATGGCCTTTAGGTGTGATACTAATGATGCTTGGGATTTTCGTTATGTCTTAAACCAAGACAACTCTCACAATACCCCTGGATACAGCTTTAGTCTCAAGACAGCCAAGAATCTTTAACCTAAAATATGACAAAGATTGTTTTGGACATCAATCCTCAAATTCTCATTGCAGACCACTTACCATCTTTTTGTTACCAGAGCCTTTGAATAAGCAGTCTAACATTCTGAAAATCAGAGTTAAATTAACATAAACAAAAGATGCCATACGTAAAAAGGATTTGAAACAAATGGGAAAAATATCCCACTGTGCACCCCGTTTCTCCTTATCAGAAATGTACTTGAAAGTGAATGCTAGTTGGACAAACCAGCTTTGCCAATGAATGACAAGTTTAAAAGACCCATGTTGTCATCAATCACAGATTTCCTTCTTTAACATCTTCATGCTATATTAGCCCTTATCTGGGTCTCAAAGCAAAAGAAGACAGGAAGAGTGAACTGTTGTATGCACTCTTGTTGGAAACAGTCCCAGAATATTAATATAATTTTTGCATTACAATGACTTCAGAAAAACAGAACACCAGTCTATGGTTTTTGTTATTTCTTCCACAAATCTAAGTTTAAAAATTAATACATATACCTGTTGTGCAAACAATGTTTCCTTTAGAAGGCAGATGGTGTACTGTACAGGTAAAAATATTTGGGGATTTCTAGCAGGGAGGATGTATTTGTCAGCCTACATTTGGACATAAAACCTGGGAGCTTGAAAAAAACTAAACACATACCTAAGTCCATGTATGGGCAAGACCTCAAATTCATCTGTTTTATCCTGCATTAACCAGAACTCCAATTTCTCATAGGGTGAACCCTAACTTTAATTTGAAGTTTAGCCTCCATAGCACTGAGACAACTCCTAAGCTTCAGGGTGGATACGTGAGAAGCAGGATGAGTGAAATGCCATTACTGTTTCTGTAAACTTTGAAAAAACCTTTTAAGTCCTCAAGGGAGGAAAAAGAAATTGAAATCCTCCAGGGCAAAAAAATAAACCTCAAAAAGCCAAGTCCATAAGATGCATGTCAAGAAGATGTGCAGAAGATGAAAGGAAAGTTGTGTTTCTTGTGTTCCTCGCTCTCATTTCTGTCCAACAAAACCAGTGACTCCTCCACTGGGCCCCATGTGACAAGAAGCTTTCGTCCTCCCTCGGCAGGGGAGTCCCCCAGTGTTGGCTGCCAGCATGGATGATGCATGCTGTGAGCAGGCATTCTCTGCATCCCAGTAACAAAGGGCATTCCCGACCGGATTACTCATACTCCACTGGCTTCTGTTTTCCTTCATGTGCACTCATTTGCAAGCCATTAAACAAGAGACACAAATCTGTCTGTAAAATACAGTCACGTGTGTGTTGCCCTATCAAGCCATCAGGTTTGCCAAACCAGGATTTTCCAGCCATCACAACAGATTTTTAAAGCTCCATCCATGACAAAATGAGCAACAACAATAACAACAACAGCAACAACAACAATGGGGGGAAATAATAATAATAAAAAAATATCCCTCCATTCCAAAAACCTGTGGTGACAAGAAGTAAAGACGAAGTTAGTATCGCGTGACACTTTTTTGATATATTGAAGTATTGTTCTTCAACATGACATTTAATTTCCAACACAAGCTGATGTTTATTACTACGTTTAATTATTTTCTAGCTAAGATGCATGTGGAAAGACAATTCTATTTTTTACAGAATATTGGGTTGTGCAGCAAAAACATCTTCTAGGCTGAACATGAACTGAGCCCTGGGATCAGAGAGTAGACAAAAATTTACTCAGATCATGTCAAACTGGCCACTGCTGACATTCACCCAGGACTTCAGACTCCGGACATACAGTACCTCTTCCTTTCCATGAACTGCACACACTTTCTGAGCTCAGGGATCTGTCTGGCTTTTGGAAAAAACATGTCAGGTTCAGGGGGGTAAAGAGGGTTCTGGAATGATGAATTCCCAGAGGCAGAAGAATCTTAAAAGGGAAGCGAGGGAATGAAAGCTTGCAAAAAGGATGTTGTAGGAATATTTTTGTTAAAAAGCAAAATATTTTTGCCCCTGATAACAGGAGATTTACCTTGATAAGTTGGCAAATCCAGACAATCTAGCTCTGAGGGCTGCTGGCAAACTAGTAAAGTGCCTCATGCAGGGCAAAAGAGAGAATGAGACAAGTCAGAGGTTGTTCTGAGCCACATCTGGGAGATTTTACTTTGAGGTGGGAAAAAAAACTCAAAAGGGGAGCAACATTGTCATCCCTTTGTACATATTTAGATTACACAAGAATTTGTGGGGAATCCATGTGTAAATCCAATAGGAAAGCTTAGAAAAATAAAACAGAGTTGCTGTCATCCTGCACCAAGAGACTGTGAGACTAGAAGTATGGTGGGAGCATTGGGCAGCAGAACCAACGCTGTTTTTCTCACCCAAGGTAAGGAAAGAGCAGTAGGTAGAAGTCTCAGCCTGCTTTCCTCTGAATGGTTATGTACTGCCTCTATGAACAACATCACAAAACTACTTTTAAGAGCAGCAGTTCAGAAACTTAGCACTGTCAGATGTGTGCCTGTTGCATTGCACTACAGCCTTTCCCCTTTTCTGCCCACCTGTTGTCTCTGCTGCAGCACAAATGGAACAGGAATACAAGACAGAAACAAGTGAGGTCCCAAGTGATTTATCCTTCCTTTCTGTAGTGCTGCTCTCTAGCTGCTGGGACCAGCAAGGAAGTACTCTGACAAGGTCTCCCTTGTGAGCATATTCTGGAGGGCCAGAACTGGCTATTTCTTATGAACCTGGGCCAGATCACAACCACAAGCAGAATTCATCTGAAATTTGAGATGTTTTGATAATTTTGATGACAGATTCAGTTGTAGGAAAAATTAAGGTCTTGCTTGGTTCCCAAGTGTGCATGTGAAAACCTACATTGGCATCATCCAATAGAGAGACAAAACAAACCACCAATTTGGTTTTGCTCCTCCCAGAGCATGGGAGTTCCACCAGTGAGGTGAAGCTGCTGCTGAGCAGGCATTTCAGCCTGAGCAGCAAAGTAATAGTCTGCTATGAGTGCCATTTTAATTAGCATTAAAGTTTTTAGCTTTCACTCTACCTGTGAGATATGTTTGTTCTTTTATAAGGTAACAACATGAGCTCCAACTGAGAGATCTATGTAGCAGGACACATTGTACACATTATTCCATCTGGGTTTTGGACATAGTAAGTTAGTTTCAGCTACTGCAGCTCTGCCTCTGTTGTCTGTCCTAAAATTACACTGGGATAAATTTGAGTCAGTGTTCTTAGCAGTATCTCTTACATTCCTGTATTATATGATGGGTGGGGCTGGAGGTGTAACACAAGATATTTTATCTTCTCACTGGTTATTATTTCAAAGGTTTCCATTGCTAGGTAAAAGTCTAGGTGGAAAAGCCAGGCAGGGCTGAGCCTGAGCCTACTCCCACTTCTAGCTCTCTCTGGACTGGGAGCAGCCCTGAAGAGAAGGAGTTGAGGGTATTGCTGAGTGAAAGATTCAACATGATTCAACAATGTGCCCTTACAGCTCAGAAGGCAAACCATGTCCAGGGCTGCATCCAAAGCAGCGTGGGCAGCAGGGGAGGGAGGGGATTCTGCTCCTCTGCTCTACTCTGGTGAGACCCCACCTGGAATGCTGGATTCAGCTCTAGGGTCCCCCGCACAAGAAGGACATGGACCTGTTGGAATGAATTCAGAGGAGGTCTGTAAAGACAATGGCTAGAGCACCTCCCCTATGAAGACAGCTGGGAGCATGGGTGTTGCGGTGTGTTTTGTATTTTCATGTTTTGTTTTTAACTATTTTTCATATGTAAGTTCTGTAATTTTTCCTAAGTTCCCCCCTGTATTTCTCCCCATTTGGTATATCTCCCGCCTTGGAAATCCCTACCTTTGTTCCCCAGGGTCTGTCTGTCCTTCTCCAGGAGGCCTTTCCCCTCTTTCCAGAGACTTCGGAGAGACTCGGTCCCAGATTGAAGCAGTCTGGGAAATCTCTCATCCCTCCTTTCCTATTCGTTGTCTTGTGCCATCCCCCCTCCCCTGATTGGTTTTCCCTCTTGTGTCCGTCCCCTTTTCCTAGTCCCTTATAAGCCATAACTCCGCCCCTCACAGGAGGACTTGTGGCTCGCCTGCATGCATAGCAGATGACAATAAACTATCTTGCCACGAAGTCTCCTTCTTCTTACCTTCGTCGTAGCCTCACCGACAGCTCTCGTGTAGCTCTGACCCACTGAGGGGTGGTGGCTGGTCCACCTGCTACTGCCTAACCAGATCTGAAACGATTCCCAGCCAGGGCAGCCAGGACTAGCTGGAAGCCACTTTCCAGCAGGCACAGGAATCATTTCACATGGGAGTTTTTCAGCCTGGAGATGAGAAGTCTTCAGGGAGACCATGTAGCACCTTCCAGTATATAAACAGAACCTACAAGAGAGCTGGAGAGGGACTTTGACAAGGGCATGTAGTGATAGGAAAGAGGTAATGGCTTTAACCTGAAAGAAGGTGGGTTTAGATGAGATATCAAGAAGAAATTCTCTACTGTGAGGGGCTTGATGCACTGGCACAGGTTGCTCAGGGAATTTGTGGATCCCCTGAAGTGTTCGAGAACAAGTTGGATGGGGCTTTGAGCAATCTGATCCCCTTTAAGATGTCCCTGTCCATGTTGAGGCCACTTGGAACCAGATGATCTTTAACATCCCTTCTAACCCAAACTCTTCTATAATTCCATGATTTTGGAGGGATGAGCAAGCAGTTAGGCAGCGCTACAGTGTACCTGCAATACTCTGTTGTAGGAATGAGGTTGGACAGTCGGGACGCTGATGGGACGAATGGAGACGAGAGATCTCAGGAGTTAAGCCTTGTTTTGAAGCATGCGGTTTATTGTCTAGGGTGTGGGTGAAGGGGCCCTGCTACGAGCTGCCAGCTGCAGCTTGGAGCAAGCCAGAGAGAGAGAAAGCAAGTGAACAAGAAGAGGAAAAAAAGAGAAGAGAAGAGAAGAGAAGAGAAGAGAAGAGAAGAGAAG
The DNA here is from genome assembly GCA_910950805.1 of Acrocephalus scirpaceus scirpaceus. NCBI lineage: Eukaryota > Metazoa > Chordata > Aves > Passeriformes > Sylviidae > Acrocephalus > Acrocephalus scirpaceus. The sequence goes on from OU383776.1 coordinate 47,910,028, forward strand.
AGAAGAGAAGAGAAGAGAAGAGAAGAGAAGAGAAGAGAAGAGAAGAGAAGAGAAGAGAAGAGCGAAGTTCCTGTTACAATACATTAAATCTTCTATACTGAATATTCTAATTTACACCTAACAATCTACTACAAGATACAAATCCTATAATATTTACATACAGCCTGTAAGAATCATTACATGACCATACTGTGTTATATTTTAAACTCTAAAAACTACTCTTTGGACCCCTCCTGCTAAGCTAGTAGGGTCTGCTCTGACCCTTGGACTCTTGGTAAGGAGAAGGGCATTGTTTCATAAAAGGGGATTACCTTCAGTTGGCCATACTATTGTTTACCAGTTGTTCAGTAACTAAAGCTTGGCATCTTAGACATCGAAACTTGCCTTCAACTCTACTTCACTTATAGGTTTCATATTCTCGAAATCTAAGCAGTCATATTTATAAGGCTTTCCTGTTTTATCTTCCCCAACACTTTGCTATAGTCCTGATTTGTCAGACTGCTCCTCTGGCTCTGCCACAGAAGTGGGCAGCCATGGGAGGATCACACACTCCTCGCTGTCGCTACTTAATCCTGTTTTGTAACACTGAGCTTTGGATAGCCTTGGCATTCACTACTGAAAATGTTTAAGGACTCCTCTGGTTGGATGGGCCATGCCACAGCTACTCTTTCTAAGAGAACATTTTCATTATTTCCAGTATCTGTGACAGAGGTCATCTTCTGTGCCATGAAATAATAGACAATAACTTGTTTTCTGACTGTGGGCAAGCCTGGAAGAAATCTTTACTTATTTCTTAGAAATATGATAACAGAGTTAGCTTCTAAGCATGAAAATACGTATGACCTTAAATGTCATTGTGGAATATCTCGCAGCTATTAAGCACAATTGCTGACCCCAGTGTGTAAGTATTCAAAGGGTTCCACATGGGGCATAACCTTTCTTGGGAGTGATTGCGCAAATTGCCTGTGTTTGTGTAGTTTCCTGTGTTGTGATATTGAAAGTCTGTATGTAGCTAAAATACAGCAACAGATTTTTGGTGAAAGCAACCTTATATGAGACTAAAACAGTGTAATGAATATCACTAAAATACCTTAGCAAGGCAGAAGACCAGTGTCTAAATGTCTTACTGTCATATATGTCTCTTTTTTGTTGTTGCTCAGAACAGAAGCCTGACTACATGCGTGTATATACATATATACACATATGAACACATAAATGTTTATTCATTGTTATTATTTCATTGTGAAATAATAGCAAACATGCTATTCTTATCCATAGGAAGATGGCCAAACCTGCCGCCAGGAAGAGGAAATTCTTTACATGTAGAAAGTGGAAGATGTACTTAGGAGTAAATCCTGTATGTCCGGGTGTATCTGAAATATGCACATTTCCAGGCAGATTTTGTTGTCAGCATGAGCAGTAGTAAAAGTTCTGCTTATAGCAACAGGAACAGGATCAGACAGTGATGTCTTTGTATTTTGAGATTTACAGTGTACAGGGTCTGAAAGAAAATAACTCTTCATTACTGCTGTGAATTTGGATATCATGCAGGCAACAAAGGCTGGAAACTACCTCTTGTGCTAGCCTTTTGTGTTCAAACACTGGATAGAGACAGTCACTCTAGAAAAAATGCAGCCCCTTTAGGACAAGAGTGGAGGAAATGGTTTTTTGTCTCAAGTTTGTTCTCTGGTCCCCAGAGGATTATTCTGAGAATGGTTATGAGTTTGAGGGTCTCCCAAAACTGATCCAGAGAAAGGTTGATCATCACTAGCTTGGATCTGATTGCATTTGTTTGACACTGCATAAATTCTTGGGCAGCTGATAAAATGCCATGGCTCAAAATAGAAATCTGTCAGTCCAATGAGATGGTCTGCTCCCCTTAGGTTGTTTTACAGGGTAGTTCATGGTAACCACTGAGAAACCTGCTAAAACCAACTCATTGAACTGTGTACCTCTCCTAGAGACAGGTGTATATTTATGAGACTGGGCCATATTTAGATTACAATTCTCTTAGTAAGATGGTTACAAAAACAGAAAAACTGTCTTTGGAGAGACTCAGCATGACTTTCCAATCCAGGTTTTCTGAAACTGCAGAATGATGCTGATGCATAAAATATGCCTGTCCAGTACTAAGCTTGTGTGTGGCCTGTGATGTCCTCATAAAGGAGAGCTGGATGTGGATGTGTTTGCAGAGCTCAAAAACCTGAGCACCACTGATCCATACTCTGAGAAGGCTGCCAGGAGCCTCCCAAGGCATCCGGATCTTCCAGAGGGGAAAAAAATCAAAGCTTTGTAAAGGATTTCTCAGTTGTTCTTTAGCTGATTTATAATCTTTTTGCTTATTTACCATTTGCAAATACAGAAATCTTTCTTTTTTTCCTGATTTTCATACCTTACAAATTCTCTTGCTATTTTTTTCTCCTGTGTAACTTGGTAGTTTTTATGCCTGCAGGTAATTAAAATCTGTACATATACACTTCTGTTCTGAAAATGAGAAATAATACAGGAAAAATGAACATGTAGATGTAAAACAGCCATTACATTTTTTTTCTATTTTTCAAATCATCTCTGTGGGAATTTTATAACTCATCTGGTTTTGAAAAAGTATTCCCTTTTCCTCTTCTGAGCCTTCCTCTCCAATTACAAATTCAAACCAGCCATTTATAATGTAACTCACATCTGAAAGATCTTCATTTTCACATGTAAGACGAAAGAAAATTAACACTCTTCCTTCTGGCTGTTCAATGCATTCCCACTTATATTAAACATGTGTGGCATGTCCCACCAGCCAGCTGTCTTTCACATAATTATGTGTGTGCTTGGAGCCACTGCTGCTAAGTATGTGTTACCTCAGTGTGACTGTACTGACGGCTTACTGGGAGGGATGGCACCACTTGTTAGGAAAACACATCCACTACTGATCGAAAAACAGATCAGGTGGCAGGCACACAAGCTTTCTCTATATGTCTGGAACCAAAACATCAGAACAGAAGCTAAATATGTGTGGAAATGAATGTTCCATTTCCATAATTAAAGACATTTTGTGTCTGTGGCACAGGGTGATGTCAACAAGGTTATAGAACTCTTAATGCCTGGGAGGGGACACAGAAAGAGAAGAGATTCATTTTTGCCTTGAGGCAGTCATTTCTGAAGTTGCATTTTTAAAATATATTTTTAATACAGATTTGAGAATGCTATAGTAGTGTAGCATACATTCTCCCTGAGTCAGTCTAGTGGCTTCAGTGCTCTGAAATACATTTGTTTTAGAAGGGAAGCTGAAACAACACAAGCCGACCAGATAATGTCTCTGGATAGATCTACGTAGGAAATGAGTCATTAGACATCATTATTCAATGATCTTTGTAGGACACGCCTTTCCCTTCTTCATTAAGGCTGCAAGTTTTGTATGGCTCATTCACTTCTGCACCATCCCAGGGTCGGCATTCCTGCAGGGTAATTGAAACCAGCTGTTTACCTACAAAAAAGACAGAAGGAAGAGGTCACATAAGTTCAGTTTTTTGTAGTTAGAGACATCCCTTTGGAGATAAAGATGGCTTTGACAGTGATATTTACCTTCTATTTGTCATTAAAACTACTGTATCCTTTTCTTTTCCTGGACACCTACAAGGTCTAGTGGCCCTATTTCTGTGAAGAATGAGTGCATTTAAACTGCTTTTGGCAAACAGCAACGACTTTTTTCCCCTCCATAAAAGCAAACTAATGTAACTGCACTCTCAGTGCACTCTCAGTGTAGTTAAATGATTGTATATGCAATCTTTTTCAGGAAAGGTTAAATAAGGTGTTAACAAGTGAAAGACAACACTTCAAACTAAACAGATTCATCTGGGGGACAAATCCCTCAAATTATTTGAAGTTCAGGAAGCCTTGGCAGGAATATGCATTTGCTTCCTCACTTTCTGAAAGATGGAGACAAACAAAAGCCACAAGAAAGTTTGACAATATTACCTGGCTTGTCCTGCAGACAACTAAGGATGCTTAATTTAGAGAAGGTGCAGTTGCACATAAACCTTCAAACCTTTCATCCAAAAACTTGAGACATGAGGCCTGCCCAGGAGGTGCAACAGGGGACCTAGCAAAGCTGATGGAGGGGCTTTGAGAGACAGTAGGAAGGAAATTGTGGTTTCATTACTTTATAGGGAAGCAGTGGCAATTCCACTGCAGTATTTTCACTCAGTGACTCCTTGGAACTTGCAGGCAGTGTCAAAAAGGGTCAGGATATTTAGAGTGAGTGCAGGTTGGGCTGAAACCCCACATCTCAAAAACCTGGGGTGAGACTCAGGATCTGGGAGAGTGCGGAAGAAATATCTGAGAATGGATGCAATCTGAGCTGCAGCAGCAAAACAGGAGAGGAGGGAGCTGCAGCCAATATTGTCTTGTCTGTACAGAGGAGAGCACAAGGAGCCTCAAACAGCTCTTAAACACCAGGTCCCAGTCAGGACTAGACTAGGGACCTGTAGACTCTCTCAGAGCTGGGAGTGGTCCTTGTCTGCCTCTGGGGCAACAAAGTTTTGGTTAGCATCATGAAATACATGCAGATGTCCACAGCATAGATCAGGAGGTTTTCTAGAGTTAGTATGTTGCTGGGTTCCATCCTGTCAGGTGCTCTCTGAAAGTGACTGGTCTCTTCAATCACTATGGTGGCCTCCTTTTTATTTTAGGAGCTTACCTTGTGTACCTACAAAAGGACAAAACATTCCAAGTTTTACTGAAGAAGCACCACTAGTGTGCAGATTTCTTTAAGATTATATGATATTATCAGAGTCCTTAATGTTATGACATTTGTTCAGAAATCTTAGGAAGCTTCTAGACAGAATTCAGTCTTGCACTTTGAATTACAAAGTAACTGAATGCTACTAGTAATTTCAAGAATCTCTGTCCTTGGTACATTCAGCAAATTACAATTAGCAATTACTTCAGCCTTATGACCCTTACCTAGCTGGATTCACCACAAACTCAGCTTTAGATAAGCAGCAAATACCATGGGAAAATTAAGGAACCACCAAGTTTACCTAATTGTTTTTCATCACAACAATGCAAGCAACAACTTATGCTTTGAAAAGAGCTATCTCCAACAGCAGGCCTGTGTTTCATCCACTTCAGATGCTGCTTCAGAACTTCAGCAAAAGTATTCATCCATTTTTGATTTTGTGGCAGCTCAAACACAGGGTATTTTTGTATCTTCTCTGCTTTTTTCCTTAAGCATTTCTTACTTAGCCAAACTTCACAGATTGATATCACTCTGTAAATGAATTCTGCTATGTTTTAGAACCACTCTGTTGCCTTTGTGTGTTTTGCATGGAGAGATGACAACTGCACATGCCTTGGACAAAATAGTTCATACCTATGAAAAAGTCAGAAGATGATTCCAGTATAGAAGGGCAGATATTACGTGCAATCCAAGCAAGAAGTGAATCAAACCAAATACAACAGTTTCTAGATGCCCCAAATATCTTTTCAGTATTACTGAGGTCTGCCCATAGCTGGCCTGCAACAGATGATGAAACCATAGGCAATGACATTGAACTGGAGAAGAGGGGTTGCAAAGCGCTCACCTGCCAGGAGTGGGTTGTTGGAAACAGTGGTCGACATGCCAAGGGATGCTGGCATGGAACTTACATGTTATTACTGAGTAAATGATATTTCCCAGAAATGGAAGAGTGGACACGAGTAATGCCCACTGAAATCACTTAGAATATCTGTCAGGCTGACTGATGCAGGCTGTATCAGTATATTTTCTGGGGTGCCTTGTAGCATGTCTCTTTCTTTGAAGAAAAATATAGGTATTGTCTGTTGACCTAAATGATCTATGCCAGCAGCATTTCAATACTGTATGTGTATGTTAAGGAGAGGTAAAGTCTTCAGCCTGATTTCAGCTCTATGACACATCACACTTCAGGACATTCCTTGAGCACTTGCTGATACTGCAGGTGTGCCTGAGCACAAGGGCAGAGCAAGCCCATGGTAACACATATTCCTCCCTTGAGAAATACCAAGATATTTTATCTACAGCAACCTCTAGCTTAAAAACCTGCCTGATATTACTTGAGGAAGGAAACAATTTAAGAAATAGTGTAAAATATTCAAAGGGGAAAGCACTAGAGAGGAACTTTAGAAGTGGCTCAAAGCATGTTCCAATTACAATGGAAGTTTTAGAAGGAAATGAATGAAAATAACTACTCTAGCATTCTTTAGATACTCTGAATTATTTGAAAAAATACATTGAAGCTAATTATTTTAATTAAAAATAATAAGATCCCAGGGAAAGAAAACCAAAACCAGTAGCATAAGCAAGGATTAAAAAAAACAGGGAGGAGGACCTAAGCCTAGCTGAAGTTAAATAAACAGCATAACCTGGGCTTTGTTTGCAATCCTGGAAGGCTGAACATAAGATAAGGTAATGTGTGTAGTAACTGTTTAAGGATTACATGAAATAAGGGGTTTGGAACGAAAAGATAATATAAGAGTAGAATAATAAACCCATTTAGATCACTTAGGTCTGCACTTGAACTGCTGAATGCAATGAATACTTTATCAAATTTAGGACTGTACTTTAGAACTGTAATTTAGGATAACTCAAAATGTTATTTCATAACTCAAAAATATTCCCTATGCCTCTGTGCTATGTCATACGTCAAAAATTGTTACTGTCTCTTTAAGACCTGTTGACTGGAAAGGGAATTGTGGAGGTCGGGAAATGCCAGGACCTTTTTTAAGGTCAGAGCTGCTCAGGCAGGAGCTCTCTTGCCTTTATCTTTCATTCTAGTGGGGAGGCTGGGATGGTGCAAGGCACAAGCCTGTTTTTCCTCCTTCTGGTCTCCGGAGTAGGTGCTTCAGGCAGGCCTTTGAGTAGCAACCCAAGAGACTGAACTTCGCAATCCTGAACTGTTTCAGGCAGATTCCACAATCCATGCCTGCAACCTGGAACTGGAGCCATTCGGAGCCAGGCTGCTATTCCACGGTGCAGGTCGGTGGGACCATTTCCTCTCCCCTGCAACACACCAGCAGCTCGGGAGACACAGTGCCAGCAGCTGCTGGGCCAAGTTGGCCACGGGAGCGGCAGAGAGGTTGGCACTGCGATGCCACTCATTCGATGAGTTCTTCTGTCCCTGACTTCCAGATGCCAGAGTCCGTCAGCAGCTTTCGTCAATAGCGAGATTGGCAGACTACAGCTACCACCGGCGAGATTGAGAGGGCCTTTCTCTGGTCTTGGACTCCAGGTTTTCATTTTGTTTGATCCTTATTTCCTGTTGTTTGTTTTTTGGAGGAAGTGGGAGTTTTTGTCATCACAGCAGTTCAGCTGCTGCTTTGTTCATTCTCTCTCTGTTTTCAGGCTCCACACAAGGCTGTCTGTGGAGGGTGCCATCATGGGACAAGGGCTTCTCCGCCACCTTGTTTGCTTTGTTCCCAGGCAGGCTGTGAGAACTCACCACTTTGTGTCCAGTGAATGATTACCGTTATTTTGCCTGTTATTTGTTTCGGGTTTTTAGTAAACTCCTATTTTTTCACTTATATCTTCTCACATTCATCTCTCTCCTTATTGATAAAAAAGGGAGTGGTTAAAAATAAAAGAGATGGTAAGAATTTTGCAGTGTCTGCCCCTTCAGTTGTATTAAACTCAGTCAGGCATCCACTATACGTTAAGAGCCCAGAAATATTTAACATATTTTTCATATTATTACCCACTTGAATCCCTGCTATGCTTTGTGGTGTTGTGTATGTCAGATGTTTAGACCATTGCTGCTGATTCCTTGTGACCAGCAGAGAGGTCACTTCCAGATCCACAGGTGGCACAGCTCCTACTTGTCCTGCTCATCATCCTCTTGGATGCAATGTTTCATAAATGGGTGGTGGTGGTTGTCGTCAGGACTGGATCATGAGCCTTACAAAGCCGACAGATGCTACACCGTCTACCTGGGTATGAGAGATGTGATTTTGGGTGGTGTCTTGTAGTTAAAACATCTGACAGTGGTTTTTTACTAGGGTATTGGTAAATGCAGTGCAAAGGAGAGAGGCTTTCTGCACTACCTCACACAGGAGCCTTTGGTGTACCTGGAGTTACATGTAATTTTCTGGTGAGCAATGGTACCAATTGTGGGATCAGACTCACCTGTGCTCAATAAAAATTTCCCACCCAAGAAAAGGCATTTTTGGCACTGTGACCTAAGGAAACTTTCAACCTAGGAGTACGTGCAACCCAAGATGGAAATGGAACCAATCCTTGGCAAATTATGTTGCCCATCATGACAAAAACTGGGAATAAAAAAAAAACCAACAAAACCCCCCACGAATTCAAGAGTTGCAACGAATTCCAAGAAGCTGTGTCCCATTGCTGTCGACCAGTGCTGGGTGATGAGGTTGTCAATCACATACCTTTTCTTGAAAAAGTCACTGCCATCAAGGCATGTTACCTGCCATGGTGTCAGCATGGTGTCAGTCCAACACCACCACCACAACCACACCCCCAAGGTTCTTTTTCTTCAATTAGTACTAATGGTTACCCCAGTATTACCCCATTACAAATTAAACAGCGCAACAGGCCAGGAGCACATACCTCACATCCCTTAACAGAGGCTTATGTGGACGGGCGCCTTCCAGCCATTTCTGCACTCAAAGAGAATCAGTGGCCTCATGCAAAAGGCTCTCTTAACTGAGTGGCTACAGTCAGGGACATTAGAAGTCAAGTAAAACAGATGGCAGTTAATATGTTCCTTTGGTCTCCCCAGATTTTTCAAGTTTCACTCTATCCAACCTGCTGCAGACACCATTCCAAAACACCACAAAACCCTGAACAAAAGCCTCAGGACAGCTAGATTAGAAGAAAATGCCCCCAACAACTTTTGGTACTATGTAGTGTCTTCATTTCTCTATTTTACAGTTGCTAATCCTGCAACAATTACTTTACTCACATTTTTAGCTTTTTTCACCACTGTGAACAGTAGAAACCTTGTAAAAAAGCATTTCCTGGGGCTTCATTCATGTTCATTCATTTAGTGTAGCCTCAAGCAAACAGCTGCATGAGATGGAAGATGAACAAGAGAAATACAACTATTTGATAGAAAAAACCACAGGGAAAAAAGTCCAACAATAATGTAAAATAGTTATTTTTCTTTTCATTTTCAATTTTGATTTTGGAGTACAATTATTAAACACTTTTGCCCACTGCTGCATATCATTATGAAGGCTACAATGGCAGCAGTAATGCATAGTCTTGTGCTAAAGTGGCCTGCAAAGTTCAAGAAACAATTTCATGAGCAGAGATGGGCTCAGGGCTGTGTGTGGTACTCTAGAAAAGGTGGAAAACTTACTGTTTGTGATGATAGGCAGTCAGCTCAGGATCATAGCACCACAGAGTTCTCTGGTGAAATTACATCTGTCTAATCAAATCCATTTCTTACTATGTCAAAACAGATATAACACATTTGTGAGGTATTTAACTTTTCACAAGAGTTGTTCAAATGGGATTGGATCTAAAACAAAAAAAGAGATGTAGTCTCAGTGGGGATTCTTTTTTATGATGTGATCTAGTAATTCCTGAATTTTCTGAAGATATTTCTTACCAGCTTTGTAGAATTTTGACCAAAAATCTGCAGGACTGAGATGAGACTGATGTCTCCTGATTTTTTGGTGCCCCTATTAGTTTGTATTCAGTCTGAGATAGTCAGGACAAGAATCGATGAAGTGCTGTAGTTGCACATGTGAAAATAAAGGACAACTTTTTGAATGTTGAATTTGGTAGTAAATTTGTCTAAAAGATTTGGCTTACACAAGGACTCTCATGATTGTTTTATTATGCAATGCCAGGTTTGCTATTCCCTTAGCCCCTTTGATCTTAATGAGACCCACTTTGCAAAAACATCATGCAATCTGTAGGGAATACATACAACCTTACATGTTTATTTAATGTTAGTTACTTCAAGACTGTTATAAATGAGTATAAGCCAATTTAAAAATAACAGGGTTTATTAGCGAAATTTCTAACACCAAATTAAAGCCACAATAAAAACGGGACAACAATCGATCGAGAGTTGGGTGGACAGAGTGGTGGTACAAAGGTACCCTCCGAATTCTGCCACACTGCTATGTTTCAGCCTGTGGGTTTTATACAGTTTTTTTACCCTAAGGCTAAGTCCAGTTATGCTGTGTTTCCAAAAGAGTCTTGTCTGCATGAAAAGGTTGCTAGATAGTTTCTTCTGAAATTCATCTTGGGAGGGGTGGTCTGATCGTCCAGGATCTCCACCAAGATCGGTATCGGATGTTGAAGAGCTGTGAAGTGAGGGTTCCACCCTTAATGGCTGGGCCATCTTCTTGCTCTGCCTTGTTGTTACAGTTGTAAATGTGTTTAGGAACTTTGGAATCTTGGAGGCATTCTCGGGTAGCTTCTTATTAGTAGCTTAAATCCACACGAATTTATCTATTATACTTATTACAGTCCCCCACCTTTTTATTTACCCAAATAAATTCGTGTGTGTGTTGGATTGCCTTTCCTTAGTAATTGCCTTTGAGTCGTGGCATTCTACCCCTTTTTCTGATTCACATCAGTGTTTAGTGTCATAAAAGAAATAATCCCTTTTTCCTTTATCTTTGGGACAATCATAATGCTCTTGATACTTCAGGTTTTCTCTGGTGCTATGTTTAGCTATAGTTCACGTCTCTTCTTGAGGGTCAGCCTCTGTGGGCCCTTGGGGGGGGGGTCCCCCGTCCCTCGGCTCAAGACTACGAGGACTTTCTACTACAACATGCCTCTGCCTTTCCCTTCGCCCACGGGGTAGCAGCCCGCGGCGGGGTAATCTATCTTCTCGGCAGCAGGCATATGCTTCTGGAGTCCTGTCAGTCTGAGCTGCAAACCTTTTTTTTTAAAGGCACTCCACCGGGACAACTTGATTGTATCGGACCAGCAAGGTACTTTGATTGTCTTTCTGCACTCGACTTTGAGCACTTCAACTTTAGCGTCTAATTGCCCTTTTGTCCCCTTTTTATATATATAATACCATTCTGGAGAATCTAACTCCAATAGACTCAAGTTAGTGGCAATTACTAAGAAATGGCTAGTCTCTTTTTGTTCTTTTTCTAAACAGTTGGTACATAATCCTTTTGGCCTACGCCCCCTTTTGCAGTGAGCAACCTAAATCAATTTACAATATACACACTTGAAGTGAACAAAGGGAAAACATTCACAATCTGTTTTTTTTAAAAAGGTATAAAGGATAGAGGGTTTGGGGTTAGGCGTCCTAGCCAGCGAGCTCTTTCTGGTCAGGACTAGTGGATAGGAACTGGGAACTGGGGGGGGTTGCAGGGAGCCAGAGAGACTGCAGACGTCCTGGGCTATTCTGCGCGGTGTGGTTTGCTGCTAACGACCCACTTTTGAAATAGGAACAGGGGCAGGGACGACGAACAGGGATATGGGGTAGCAGAAAGGCAACAGCAGCTTCAAGCTTATCTGTGCTCATTCGGCAAGTTCTACTCCTTATCTTGCTCTCTGAACAATAGGAGAGAGAATCATGGAATAGAATTCACAACTTGTTTATGTTTATGAAGTAAACATACATAACATTAAAAGTTAACAGGGTAGCTAAAACTGTTAGACACTTCGGGATGGAGTGACTCTGCAGTTGCTACGGTAGTATCTGGTGGAAATGGTTTAGGCAGGGTGTGGTTGAGAAGCTGGAACGATTGCATTTGCATATGAGTATAGCTGAGAGTGGGGTGGGGGTTTCTAGGGGGGGTGGGGAAAGCTGGGGACCTGGAAGGGAGAATTCTAAGGGAAAGATTTTCTCAGATCTCTCCCCCCCCTCTTCTTCTCCTCGGTTTCTGTTCTCACCTCGGGGGAACTGAGAATGGGAAGAGGATGGCTCTTTGGGGGAAGGGGGGGGGCTAGAAGCAGGATTGGGAAAAGGGGTCAGAGAGAGACAGAGAAGGCAAGCAGGAGGACAATCCTCTGCTGGACACAAGGATGCTATGGAGGTGGCGGTGCCGGCCGCGGGAAGCAGTGGGATGGATGCGGCGCTAGACGGGGCGCACGGGTGGGGGAGGCCCAGCACGGGCGCAGAGGGCGGGCCCCCCTCTCTGCTAGCGTGCCCTGGACGGCGGCCCCGCACCCCGCGGTTTGGCTCTCGGCACGCAGCAGCGGCTGGCAGCGGCTGGCAGCGGGCTCTTCACTCTCCCTAACTTCGGTACAATAATAAATTAGTTTTTCTTGGACTTACTTTTCAAAATGGGACACTCTCTCTAGTGCTCTAAGATCTATCTCAGTGGACTTTCTGGTGGGATTTCGAAGGTATCTTTTCCTTTTCTGAGAGCATGCCTTTTCTCTGATTCTTTCTGATGTTTACTCTTTCTTTGCCCCATTTTTTAAAAAAAAAAAACAAAAAACTTTACCTTTTGGTAATGGATCGCAATACTAAATTCTTTCTTAGCCTTAGCTCTGGCTAAGAGCAGGGATCTTTCTCTAAACTGTTTTGTTACAAACCGGGTTTCCGTGTATTTCGGATTACTTACCCGTCCGGCGAGCTGAACCGTGGGTCTGTTCGTCTGATGAAAAAGTCTTCGGTTTGCGTCCTGGGCTTTTACTAGCCCGTAGCAAAAGGGTTTACCGGTTCCCCAAACCCAGAGGGACGTATCCTTCCCCTTTTGCTTCCTTGTGATCGATTCCCCCAGACTCCCCGAGTCTGGGCTTTGATGAGCAAACGAGTTTTCCCCAATTCTCTTCCCCACCAGCCGAAAAAAAACCTTTGCGGGAAACCTGGTACAAGAGCTTACAGATCTACCCTTGTATCGTGGCAAGGCCACGTCTCGCTCACCCACTCAATCACCCACTCAACCAAGCATTACTTACAGCTATTTTCTTGCTTGGAGATCTTCGTGCACAGAGAAAAAATTTTACGAGTGAAAAGTAGCCGCGGCTCCGAAAAGACTCCTATGTCTTTTCCCGGGTTTTCTGCTGGATCCAGGCCTTCTCCCTTTTTATTGTGGCGCTTTTATCTAATTTTTGGGTTCGTAATACAATAGGTGCGAAGGGGTTTCCTGCTTTGCCGGGCCGCCGAAAAACCGGCAGGGCGCCCCCCGTGCAAAGGGATTCCTCCGCAGCCAAATTGTATCCGAGTCACGGCACCAAATCTGTTATAAATGAGTATAAGCCAATTTAAAAATAACAGGGTTTATTAGCGAAATTTCCAACACCAAATTAAAGCCACAATAAAAACGGGACAACAATCGATCGAGAGTTGGGTGGACAGAGTGGTGGTACAAAGGTACCCTCCGAATTCTGCCACACTGCTATGTTTCAGCCTGTGGGTTTTATACAGTTTTTTTACCCTAAGGCTAAGTCCAGTTATGCTGTGTTTCCAAAAGAGTCCTGTCTGCATGAAAAGGTTGCTAGATAGTTTCTTCTGAAATTCATCTTGGGAGGGGTGGTCTGATCGTCCAGGATCTCCACCAAGATCGGTATCGAATGTTGAAGAGCTGTGAAGTGAGGGTTCCACCCTTAATGGCTGGGCCATCTTCTTGCTCTGCCTTGTTGTTACAGTTGTAAATGTGTTTAGGAACTTTGGAATCTTGGAGGCATTCTCGGGTAGCTTCTTATTAGTAGCTTAAATCCACACAAATTTATCTATTATACTTATTACAAAGACCACTTAGGATGAGGAGGAAGAAGAAGGCTTGGTTCCTGCATGTGCAAAAGTAAAGGCATATACAAGATGTGTTATGAGATAAAGGACATACTTGGAATTAATTAGTTTCTGCATTGCTTTGAGAATATTATATGCTGGTCTTGAGGAGTGCTGCTGATGTCATCTGCCACGAAAGCACAGCTGGAGCACAGCATGAGGGCAGCAAATCCTTGAGACAGAATCACACTCTTGGTACTTCAGCCACAGCCACGTGGGGTTTTCTGGCAACTGGGCTGTGTTACAGAAAAGAAGTTTGTTTGGAAGCAGAGACATAGATCTGCCCCCCCAGGTAGGAGGGATTCCTGCCCAAAGGCAGGGTGGCTGTCAGAGCCAGTGTGGCTCAGCCATGCACTGGCTCCCATGCACTCAGTCAAGCCATGGCCATTCGGGTCTGTCTGCACCTGCACACTGACCTCAGCATAAAAAAACAAAGAACATTTCTTGTGTCTGTGTTACAGAGATGTCTCTGTACCTGAGCAGGACAGAGGTACCAACAAAGCACATGGAATAATAGACTGAGAGCAGCAAAAAAGTGAGGAATGATAGTCCTGGTTTAGCAACAGGAGGAAAAGGTTTTGAGTGAAATGATATCACTCTGAGTACTGCACATTGCCTTGAACCACAGACTAGGAATCTGAGTTCTGAAGGATGGTAAATCCACACTTGGCATGTAAATCCTAAGCCAATAACCCTTTGTGCTAGGGTAGATCCTAACAAAGGATTAGAGAGAAAAACCTGGTTGAAATGAGGTCTTGCTGTATTCTGAAATTTCATGGTTTAAATCTTGGAAAAACAAAAAAAGGCATGTTTTAGGTCAGGCAGAGCTGACCTCACATCTTGTTGATGAGCCGCATACACCTTTCCACTAGCTCCCTTTTCTTATGACACTGCTGTATCCTGAATCATTCAGAGTCCCATCTTCTTAGGACTGGACTTCCTCTAACCCCAGTGCAGTAAAGATTTTGCCCAGGAGTCTATTAATAATGTAGTGATCTTTTCAGAAGTGGAGGCAGTTTCCTCCTGCTGCAGCCCTTTCATCTTCTAGGTTTTGGGCTAAACATTCTCCGTACTGTAATGTGAAATGCTGTTAAATTCATGATATTGTAGATATCTTTACTCATATTGATGGAGTTATGCTTTCTCTTTTCCTGTTCCTTCATAAAAGAGCAGCATGTCATCTGTATTTACAGCTCAGTAGAGGCAATGTCATCTTTCAATTGAAATTTGGCTGCACCGTGAATTGTTTTGCTCTTTTTTCTCTTTCTTTTTCCTGCACAGCTGGAAATGAATTCCTCTCCAGTCCAGGAGAAAAGTGGAGAGAGAAAAAACAAAACTGGCAAGGACAGTGCTTGTTCTAGATAAAGTGAAATAAACTGAAGTTAAACAAGGCAGTGCTGCCTCTTCAGGGTTAAGCTGACAGTTGCGTCAATACTGGACTCATGGAGCAGCAGCTGAAGTGTGGGGAGCTAGAAATGTTCAGCAGTTTGGTAAGAAGGAGGTTGGCTGCTGACCAAAGGTTTGGGCACACAACTGTGAAATGCGTACATGGCCTCCTTGGCCTAAAGTGGGGGATAGAGAGAAACACCGTGGAGGTTCACATAAACCGTGGCTGACCTCTCATTTGCACTCACTAGAGGGGGCAAAGCTGTGTCTGGATGTAGTAATGCAGCCACTTCCCTCCGTCCCTGGGAACAGGGTAAAAATTACAGCTTGTACAAGGCATTTGACACAACTGCAAATGATGAGAACAATGAGAACACACACTTGAAGTGAAGCTGAGATGCACAAGGCTCCTCCTGAAACACAGCTTGCTGCTGCAAAGAAACTCAGAGCATGACTCAGACCCTACTCCTCCCCATCACCACCACTCGGGCTGCGGGACGGCTACGCAGGCAGCGATAGACTGAGTCACCAACTTCCCTGCCTTCATGAAGCTTGCAGGGGAAGAAATTAAATCAGACCACAAATCCAGTGAGGTTTTATTGGAGATTTTCTTTTGGAAAGTATGCTGTGGGTTTCTGTTGGGCCTAAAGTTTTTCCACAAGCCATCTCAGCAGCTTCCCTGCCTACTTCTCCAGCCCACTCATTGCACATGTACATATTACCCATTCTGCACATATACACATACACAATACCCATTCTGCTACCAGCTCAGAAAACATAAAGCTTCCAATTAAGATTTTAAATTTAGAAACAGTGGAAGCAAACCCAGAAAAACAGAAGTACTGGCTTAATTATCTTTAGACTAGAAACTGTTTAGAGTAATGTTAAGTGACATCAGTTGTGAAGATTCCCGAAGGTTAACCACACACCTCCTAATTGCTTTGAAATTCTCCACTGCTCCTGTAAGAGAATTCACATCTGCAAGGGTTGATAGAAAGAAGTCTGAGGAGTCACAAAGAATGAAAGGCAGGATAACAGAATGGAGAAAACATGTAGCTTCTTCAAGGCAGGACATGGTAATTAGCAAGAAATCCTTAAGGTTCCATAAAGTCTAAAAAATACCAGCTCATACTTTCAAATGCAAAACTCTGTTATTTTCTTCTGTTTGACAGCATACTACATGCTTATTAGAACACAAATCATCTTATGTTAAAATAGTCATAATATTGATTAGAAGCTAAATAGGAAAATGCATTACAGCTCTTAGTTCTTTCAGCAGCTCCTTACACTGGGAAAATTTCCTTGGAGTGAATACTTGTTCTTGAACCCCATAGTCTTGCTCTTTGTATGATGTTTCCTTAGGCTGATGGGTAGAAATGGCACAAAAAAGAAAAGGAAAGCAAAACAGCAGAATATAAGCAAGACTCAAACACAGAGGCTTGGGTTTGCCCCATCTGTCCTGTTTGGGCTATTCCAAGCAGTGAAAGGAGAACTAGGAAGTTTAGAAGTAAGAGACTGTCCATCCTTCTTATTTAGGCATTTACAGAGATTCTATATTGCTTTAATTGTTTAGATAAAAATACCCACCAAGCAACACCGGCCCAGAATTCCATGCAGACAAAACATACAGAAAAGAGGGAGAAAGAACAAGAAGTTACAGATACTAGTCTTTAATTAGATTTGCTGCAATATAAAACTCTTTAATGGTCAAAGAGAAGGGGTCATCAGTGAAATATTGAAAGGGACTGAGATTCTCACTTGAGTTGACTATACTGTGAGAATATATTGCACCATACAATGCCTTCTTGTCCTTTGATACAAGTTTCTTCTCTTTGTAATAGCTCCATTCATTCATATTTAACTTTACACTGTCATTCCTAATTTCATCTATATTCTCACTTATTTATTCCTGAACATATTTACTTGCCTTTTTTTCCCAGAGCTCTCCAACAAACCACTGTCTTCCAGTCTCGAGCAGAAAAACATACCAACAAGCCAATACAGCCATATATTGATGGCCATAACGAAGAAGAAATCTGGCAATCACTGGTAAGCCTGTGATAGCTATTCCCTGAATGTCAGTCTAGCAGAAAAGGATAGGTACTTGCTTCTGTGACCTGCATGTGACTGCCACACCACTTATTTAGGGCCCAAAGAAACAAATTTACACTGCACTACTGCATGTAAAAAAAAAAAAAAATGACACAACGTGATGTTTGGGGTTTTTTTATTCTTCACCCATGATCTTAAAATCCTCACTGCATTTGCAAAAGTGCTTTAAACATACGATTCCACAACTGTTTCAGTTCCTGTATCATCACCCAAATTAGCAGTTTAACAGGTGAAACTGCTTAGCTGTCACAAAAGCATAAAAAAAGTGGCATCACCCATGTGTGTGCAAGGAGGTATTTTTCTATCATCGACTGCATTCCCAGTTTGCTGTCATTGTATGCCTCTGGATTCACTTTCAGTAGAGGGTAGAAATCAACATGAGATTCACCAGGCACAAATTTGATATCCTCAGGTTTTGCCAGAGATGCTCAGCAAAGATGTGCCCAGCCCAAGATTTTGTATCCAAAGGAGATTTGAGAGAGTTTGGTGTTGCACATGGTGCTAAATTCAGTAGTCACTGCAGTAGCAGTGCTCTAATGAAAAGTTCCTCATCCAAACATCACTAGCCTTTGGGCATGTTGCAGCTTGAACTTGATTCCTATCATCCAGGTCTCTCTCTGCTGTACAGTTCCTTGTTTCCAGACAAGTGAAAAGCCTTTTTTTTAAGCACTTATTTCAGGTAATGTATTTTTAAATTCTTAGACATAATGCCATTACATGGTTTGTATAGCATACTGTTCAATGCCACTATTCAGGAGTATGTGTCTTGGTTTTGAAAGACAGGTACTGCTAAAGAGAGGCAGGGCCTCTCTTGGGATGGATAATTCAAATTCCCTTCCCTCAAATTATTATAATTTAGAAAAAAAAAAAATTAAAACGGCTCTCAGGCAGAGATATGGGGATAGGAATAACAGTTCTTTACTAATAGGTATAACAAGGCAAACAAACAACAACTACAGCAATTAATAGCGAAAACAGAACCAGGGACCTTGACGGAGCTTGGTCTCACAAAACCCAGGGCAGTCTGGTCTCTGGGGACTCCAAAAAAAAAGGTACCAAGCTGGAACGGTGGGGTATCCCGGGCTGGTGGATCAGATGAAGTTCGGAGCTCCGTCGGTGGTCACTGGGGGGCAGGGATGTCTGGCAGGGAAGGCAGTGCGGGCCTGCGGTGCAGAGCAGCTCTAAAACAGCGCCGAGGCAGTGGGACAGGGCTGAGCCAACTCCAGCAGGGCAGCAAAAGGAGAAATCAGGATCTTCCTGGGCACACAAGCAGATGATAGCAGCTCTCTTCAGGATTAAATCCTGGTGGTGCCAGTGAGAAGCTCACGCAGCAACGGCAGCCCCCTCTTCTCCCGATGCAGACCACACCAAAAGTGAAGCTGCCCTCCAGCCCCGTCTTTCTCCCCCCCTCGAGAGAAACTCGCAGAGACAAAGGGTGTAGCCAAATGCCAGGGTCCATCTTTTTTGTTTCAGCTGAGCACTGATAAGTATCAGCAATTAGCTGCCAAGCAACCCTTGGGAAAAAATTCTGTAGGTGAAAAAGAAAAGAAACCTAACCCCCAACAGTATGGTACTTGTAGCATCTAGATCCTAACAAGTCAGAAAACAAAGGAGTTACATTTCAGAAAATAGTGTTTGTGCAAAATGCTATAGGGGCACAAGCATTTTTCATGCAAACTATACTTCCAGAAAGCAAAGTTAAAATACATATATGAGAAACTCCAGTTTGGGAATGAGTTGTATTTTGAAGACATTCATTTCCTTCTCCTTTCCCCATGAGATCCTTTCCCCATATACCTTTTCTTTCATCTCTTGCCTACTGATGTTGACCCTATCACTCTTGCACCAGAACAATTAAAAAACCCCACAGAAGGTGTTATTTCTACCTCCAAGGACTATCTATGATCTCAGAGAGGCCCAAGATCCTCACAAGGCAGCAAATTCTCTCACCCTGTTCCCTGAAAAATGTTTTTTCTATAATCTAGTTTAAAAATATGCACAAAGGGTAACATATAACTTGTATTGCCTAAAAAACACCTCAGTCTGTAAGTAAATTATATTTCTCAAAATTATCATAATTTTCTAAATGTTTGGTTGTTATCCTTACTGTTGTACATAATGTAGAGTCCCTGTGGCGCTTGGTTTTACTTTCTCTGTGATCTCAGACTTGCAGGCTTCCTTTCACAAGAGCACTCTCTTGTTTAAGCTTGGCAAAATACGGGATGAAACATGAACCTATGCATTTGCTTTGCAGCTTTAATTTGGTGACATTCTTAACTGCATCTGTTTACTTATGGTAATGCTGGCTGAAGAAAAAATCAATAGCTGAATACTTTCAGCAGCTGAGGCAAGAAGAGGCCTTCAAACAGTAAAAAAAAGAAAAAAGTCCCCTAAAATGAGTCTAAAAGAAGAAGAGAAATTAACATTTTTCTGTTCTAGAATATAAACTGGATTCCTCAGTTAAAATGAGGAGGAAGCATCATACCCGTCAATAAAAATTCTTATTTATTTATATTTTAAAATAGTTTTTTCTTTCTTGCATGCAGCTAGTCACTGCATATCATATGAGAAGTCATTACCCTCACCTGTAAACGGAGAACTGTGGATCAACAAGACATTTTGGAAGGAAAACTGTGGGAGAGTTCTTCAGTTCTGTTTCTGTGGCTAAAAGTTTATTTCTGACAAGCTTGATTGGCAGTGGTGCTCAGGCTGAGGATTGCCTCTTCTGAAATATTTTGCAGATGTGTTTCTAGGAGCAGCTGCTGTTTAGAAAGAGAGGCAGGGAAGGAACTGCTCCCTCACACCACACACCACCATCCTTATCAATGGCTTATAGGTCTCGGTGTCTGCATCCTCCAATTTTGACAGGAAAACCATAGTCAGAGGTGAGTGTGGAAGAATATTTTGCCCGCATTAACTCACCTGGTTTAGTCTACCTGCCTGCACAGTTGAGAACAAGTGTCCAAGGCTGCAGCTGAAAACAGAAAAATCTGAAAACCTTAAATTAAAGGCCACAGAAGCCACACTTCAGAGGAACTGATACCTAATGTGACCTGAGCTGTTGATGTCTCAGATACACAAGACTTCCTTTTGTAGTGCAAAGATTCGTGCTGCAGTGCAGCTCTGTGTGTGGGAAGTGCACTGGGGCCATGTAATAACCATAAGCAATTGCTTGGTCATACATCATTTTGCAAATGAAAGCCATTTTTTTTTTCTCCGGTGGTAGTAAGCAAATGAGATGGCAGGTGATTTACCAGATAAAGCTAGCACATTTGGAAATTTGAAATGTCTTATAGAGTCTGAGAAAATGTACCGATTTCATGGAATGGGGCTAAGGGAGGGAGTTGTATGGCATTATGTGTCTCTATCTCCTCCTGTCTCAAAGTCTTCCTTCCTGCCTTCCTGCCCTCCTGCCTTCCTTCCTTCCTGCCTCCCTCCCTCTTGTGGTGACTGTTAATACATGAGGTTATATGTGTTCAATACCCTACACATAGTTTACTTCCCTGGTTCACACCATGTGTCAAACTGGTCTGCCCAAACCCACACGACTTCTGTTGCCTGCTCCTCTTGCTTCTCTGTCCCTTCTGATGTATTTCACAGTTCAGGCTTCCTTCTGAACACAGGACTGGATGCATGGCAGCCTCCACTCGAGCAGGACTGCCTGTCAGGCTCTAGGAGCCTTCTAGCAGAGGTTATTTGCAGGGGAGCAGCCTTTGTTCCATGGTGTAGGAGCAAGAGAGCACCTAACTCTTCAGGCCATTAGCATGGCAGTAATGACAGTTGTAAGGGGGAGCTTTTTACAGGGCTAGAGTGATCTTTAAGTAGGGACAGGCCTGATGACAGCAATCTCAAGATGTATGAAATACCACAGGGATCCTCTAATGGGATACAGGAATGCCTTTATTCTCATTGACTGGCTACAACTGGAAAGACATATGATTTTAATTTTGGCTAGCTCTGCACCATTTCAGAGAGATATTTACAAGAGTATAAATAGACAGAACAACTCTGCAGACCAGCCCAATGAAGTACCCAAGAGCATAATCTCCCCACTCCTAATGCCACAATGTAGGACCTACAATAACAACCTGATGGAATAGACAAAAACAACCACAGAAAGGTTTCATGCTTAACACGTGTGGTTTCATGTACTTTTTCCTGTCTGAGTGTATTTGTGCCTCTCCACTGAACAGCCAGTGGAAGATAAATGCTGAACCAGGCATCCACAAGGGTTTTTTTTTTTAAAAAAAACCATGTAGACTGCCTTGTACTAATAATTTTGTTAGATCCTGTAACGGATATTTTATTTGTTTGTTTGTTTATTTAATTTTTTTTTAAGCAAGTGTTCTTGTAGGGTTGGTATGGAATTGGCACACCATGATTATACTGAAGGAGACAGCTGAAATAATACCCACATTCCGTGTGGCCAAAGAAATGATAGGCTGTCTTGAGGAAGGTGGCCCTATTAGTGCAAACCTGAAGGTTTCTGAGGACTGTAATCACAGAAGAGAAGCAGAAAGTACATCAGTACCATGAAGAGGATCCCAGTTTGGAACAAACTCGACTTATTGCATTAGCAAAACAACAACAGAAATGTGTCTGAAGGTCTATAAAATCCCCCAGGAATAGTTTGTCATTGGTGTATCTTGTGCTTTCCAGAGCAGAAAGGATGCCATATGCTTTGTGAATTAGTCCTGTTAGCCAGAAACGAGGCACAGAAGTGAAAGTATCTCAGTCCCATGAGACATTTTTCAGATTTTTTTTAAAGGTTTCTTTCAACTGGCTGTGTTTTGTCTATGCAGTCAAAATCTACAAAAACAATAAATACAGTTTTTAAATAACATGTTGAAAGCACTGGTCAGCTCCCTCACTGTAGGACTTTCCAGTTTTTCAGTCATGGCTGATACATCTGACTGTGTAAATATGATATGGCTTTGTTGTTAGGAACTGAACACTCTTTTTCAAAAAAAAAAAACGACCTTTTTTTTAATCTGACACTGGAGAAACTGAGAGCTTCAGGGAGAAGACAAGGCTCAGTCTAAAAGTTTATACTGGAGCTGGACACTAGGAAACATTGCCTCTGGCTGCTGTCTTGTTGTTTGGGAAGATATTTAATTGACCTCAAATTTTATTATGAAGAATATCTTGCAACCGTTAGGGGACAAAAAGAACACAGCAGGAGGACATTTGGTTGTTGAGAAGACAACATCTTCTCAGTAGTCTGGCATTTTGCAAAAAAATGCAAGCAAACAAGGGATAAGGGGATTTTATTTGCCTTGAATTGCAAAAATCTCCTTTTACATCTCCCAGATCAGACTTGCCAGCACACTGTTCTGTCTTTCCTTATCCTTCTTGTACTCTTTATCCCTGGAAAGAAGACTAAAAGAAATGTCTGTCAATCCTTTGATGCTTTTTCAGCAAAGTGCCACCCCATCCCAAGCTTGGCCACAGCAGCAAAGCTGGACCTGATACTGTTGGGCACTGCCTTCTGTTATAAAGGTCCTGAGCCTCCATGAAGTACCTAGAGAGGATGACATGAAGATTGTACAGGGGTAAGGCATTCACCTATTTTGTGAATTTATCTGGCAGGGTTCTTACCATTCAACATTCCAATTTTTGCCTGTGTAAGAAGAGGGGCAGTTGTGCTGCTCCAGTGCACGCAGGGTTGTGAGTTGAGTGACATTACAGGCATAAAAGCACTCAGGCCCTGCAGCAAGAGAGTCACAGTGCTTCAGACAGGTCAGCTAAGTTTAAAATCTTAAGGGAAATTTTATCTTAGATAAAATATTATAGATATGGATAAATAATGAATGGCTGCAACTTACCTAAATACAGGCAGTGTCTAGTGTCAAATCTGTCTGAACAAAGCAGCAATATACTCTTGGACATGTGATGTCATGTCTTAACTCAGAGTTGTAACTCAGTGAGGGAAGTCCGGCTATGCTTTTGTTTTGTTTGAACGTGGAGATTGTGAATGTTCTGCCTTGTGCACACTGCTACATATATGTGCATTCAGAAACACACTTGTGTTCCCAGGAATGCTGTGACATATTCAGCAGAGCTGGGGCATCCCAGCCACTCCCAGCAACCCCATTCAGCAGGCAACAAGTATACAGGTGATACTAGAGAATTTGCTCCCTGGAAGTACTGAGTTACTTTCACTTCACAATTAGTCAAATTTACCTTCCTGAAGTCCTACTGGAAAAGTCAACAGAGTGTCAGGGGCTTGTTAGTTTGTGTTCTTCTAAAGGAGTATTTGGCAAAGCACAGCACCAAGCAGGTAGCTGCCTCCCTTAGCCCATCAGTACTGAATATCAAACAGGAAAAGATAACTGAGGTTGACTCAATATAGTGTTCTATTTGCCATATTGGTAATGCTTCAGTGAAGACAATGTTCTTTCTCAACAGTTAAATAGCTTTATTATCTGAACACCAACTACTGCTAAAAACCCAAAGTCATTTTAGGCTTTCACCACTGAAAACTGTCAGCTTTAGCCATAGTACTCCTGTACAAAGGAGACCCTGAAATGAAGGCACAATCACCAAGAAATCCAGACAATATCTTTGCAGCACTCAGGTAATGGGTCCCTGCAGTCAGCAGGGAGCTGACTGCAGAACAGGGTCCTGCAGCATTTAATGGTGGATTGCCAAAGGAAAGCACTGGGTAAATACATAACAAAATTATGAGAAGCTGATTTTGGAGGATCCTTCCTCAGCCATCCCTGAAAGCCATTCAAAGGAGTTTAATTGTCCAAGACAGGAAGCACAGAGATCTAGAACACAAAGGACAATTACTTGCACTGGCAAAAGTCTCCATTGTAACCATTGAAAAGTAGCTCAGGAGTCAATACAGCAGTGCAGGGTCTCATAAGAGTGTAGGAGAATAAACTCACCAGATATGTGCTACTAGTGGAAGCACAAAGAAGAGATCAGGAACAGCCATCACCCATGAAAACAATGCCACCAAACTATGGCAGGTCTGGGTCAAAGTAAGGGGGCAGCAGTAAATCCCAGTATAGTTTTGGACATAGTAATTCCTGAAAACATTAAGAAGGAAAACCTGCCTTAGGTATTATCTACACAAGAGCAGTGTTTATGAATAAAAAATATATTTACAGCTTATTGAAGGAGAAGCTATACAGTGAGAATTGGACTTCAGTAAGATAAGGACCTCAGATGTACTGAGCACTGTACCCATGAGGTTTCTTAGGAAGAAGAAACCTTTATTTTTCCACAGGGTACGTAGATAGCACCCAGTCGGCTGAGGCTTGATTACAGAGCAATAAGAAGAGCTGCCCAACTACTCAACTGGCCACAGAACAATTGGTGAGGATTAGCACAAACCAAAAATTGGGGTAAACACAGACAGATTCTTCCTAGGGGGAAAAAAAAGGAGGAACTAATTAAATACAGCCCCTTATGATAACACAAATCAATAACAATGATTAGGCAGTGAAAAACCTCCTCTCATCTGGAAAAATGTTCTTCTGACCTCAGGTTCACTGCATCCTGAGCGTCTCATTAGCAGGTACCCTGAGACCCCTACTTCCTTTCAGAAAAAGAAAACAATGCTATGGTAAATAGAATAGTCATTTTTCCTCATATTTTGAAGTTTCTAGGAATTTAATTACTAAGTTTCAATTCCTTTTGTTTATAAAATTATATTTTCTGGCTATTTTTTCATTAAGTATTAGTATTCAATAACTGTAATCATTCTGTTGTGTTCCCCAATTATCTTTTCCAGTAAAGATGTTTCAAAGTCAATTCTTTAGAAATTAATCATAGAGTATTTCAGGGACAACCAAAATTAGGTTTATCAGTGAAATAATGAAAGTGTCGCTGCTTAAATGATGGCTGGAATTAAGATTAATTTGCAGCTTGTGAAGGTCAAGGCTGTAGAGCAAAATAAGCATGCCACTGCAAAGCAGATCCACATTAAGTTTATGAGAGCAAATATAAGATTTTGCAATGAAAAATTAAGGATTTTGTATCTGTAGAGCAAACAAATTTAGGAAGAGAGTTCTGGAAGAAACAATCAGCATGCCTGTCAATGGATTGCACAGAACAAGATCTTAGGTCTTACAATAACAAAATTAGGAACTAGAATAAGAACTCCATTTGAAAGGTCTAGTATTAAGTTTATAGAAGAAGAGAGCATGCCAAATAAATGTAGTACAAAGCTGCACCATTTTAAGAGAGGAACTGCAAAACAAGAAGCAAACTATAAAGCAAATAGAAATATTTCAGGCAGAAAAGGCAAGAAAAGAAAAGGTAAGGCAAGATAAGGCAAGGCAAGGCAAAAAAAAAGAAAAAGAAAAAGAAAAGAAGAAAAAAGTTTTAAAAGGGGAGGAAAGGGGAGAAAAGAAGCCTACAATCAGCCAGGGAGCTTTCAAAAATGTGGAGTTAGAAGCCAAATTTAACTCTGCACTCCTGCTCCAAAAAAACCCCAAGCAAAATAAATCCTTCATAGTTCAGAGACTGTAAGAGTTAAAAACCTTTCAAAACAAAAATGTGGCATTCAAAAAATGGAAAGGTTACTCAAATAAAAACAACAGGAAAGTTTTGAAAAGTGATTGGAGCAAGTTGATAAATGACAAGTTTGTCAGTCGGCTCTATAGTGCATAGGGAGGTGCTCTGGAACATCCCTGACAAAAGCAGATATGTTCCCACACCCCTCTTCCAAAAATTTAGGACAGTAGATTTCTCTAGAGTTTCTAAGAAACTTCTCAGTCTTCTCTTCATCAATCAGGCAAGAGTTAAGATAAGGGTTATATTCAGTGAAGCTGAAGCAAAGGGATACATTCATTGTATTCTGCTCTGTCCCAACACACTCTACACTTGTAAAAGCCTCTCTCCCTGTGTTTTATAGCCACCTTTAAGTACTGGAAGGTGCTATAAGGTCTTTCTGGAGCCTTCTCATCTCCAGGCTGAACAACATTGGCCCTCTGAGCCTCTCCTCATAGCAGAAGTGCTCCATCTCTCTACTCATCTTGTTGACCTCCTCTGGACTCACTCTGACAGGTCCATGCCCTTCCTGTGCTGGGACCATGGAACTGGATGCAGGTGGGGTCTCACCAGAGCAGAGCAGAGCAGAGGGGCAGAATCCCCTCCCTCCCCTGCTGCCCACACTGATTTGGATGCAGCCCAGGACACGTTTTTGATTTCTGGGCTGTGAGTGCTCATGGCCTGCGCATGTTCAGCCTTTCATCCACCAGCACCCCCAGTCCTTTTCTTCAGGGCTGCTCTCAATGAATTCTTCTCCCAGTCTGCACTCATGTCTGGGATTATGCTGAAGACAATCCTTCAAGCAGAAGAGGTAGAAACTTCGTTCTACAAGATGTCGCTTCAATTTGTGTAATTCTTAGCTTGGGATTTATTTTTTGATTTACTAGACTGATAGTTAAAGAACAATGACAGGAAGAAGAAGCAAACAGTAAATCCACAACAGTGGATTTCTGCTTCCAACAGACAGAAATACAAATTTCATTAGGCATTACTGTGTTATGTCTTAGTCTATGTCTAGTGTTAGTCCAGGTACGTTAAAAAACAATCAGAATAACAATAGTAAGGATATAATAGGAAGGCAGAACCTTAGGTTAAAAGTCTGGGCTGAGAAATATAAGTGATCCATTGTGGCTCTGTATTTTTGGGCTTCGGAATTCTGCTGGTAGCTATTGCGTGCTGATTCCCATGGGAACAAGTTCCCATTCTCATAACACTGTCTTTGTTATTTTATAAATATTTATGTGAGCCTCAACTCTTCTCAGGATTTTCCCAAAACACACTCTTTCACCTGGTGTTTACCAAAGGGGAAGAGAGGCAGTCCTTCTCGGACCAATCACTGCCCTTTTAGCACACCATGTTATAAAAGTGCGAGAGAGGAAATGTAGAAAAGCCTTCTGATCATCACCAAACTGTCTGTGTGTCCTTCATCGCCTTTTCCTACTGCGACAATCTATAGAGAAGACTATGCCAAACTCCTTTTGTGGACTAGTCCTCAAAGCTCATTTAGAGTAAATTGTTTTTTGGTATCATATGTTTTAATTTGTGTTTCCATTTGAGTTATATAAAATGAAGAGGTTTTAAGAAAGCCACAAAAGTTAAGCTGCATCAGTTTCCAGGACAGTGAATTTATGTTTGAGAATGAGATATTTGCTATGAGAAATCCAGGAAAGTAAAAACTTATAAAGTGGCAAAGTTTTCTTTTTAAAAACATATCTGGGACACATGGATTATTCCCATGGATTACTGTGGAGCACCAAATGGGAACATTATGTACGCCCCACAAAGAACTCCCTACAACACTTCTCTAGACCTTAAAGCAGTACTGCAGTCAGGTGGATGGCAATGTGTACCTCGATAAGGACAAAACTCACTATTGGTGAGGTATATCCTCAAAAGCAGAAAAAGCTACACAACTTCATAATAACAAAAAAAAAAAAAAAAAAAAAAAAAACCAAAAAAAAAAAAAAAAAAAAAACCAAAAAAAAAAACCAAACCAAACCAAACCAAAATTCTCAAAACTGCTGGATCTAGTGTTTGCTTCATGGTTCCTGAAGCTGTCTTCCAACTCCAAAGAAAACATGATTAGGATGGTTAAAATGTGTCTGCATGCAATTTGCAGAGCAAACTGTTCTCAATTGCCTCTCTGCCAATCTGTGACTTCAAAAGGTTACTTTACATTTATATTTAGCTAAGACATGGAAGCTCTGTTGCACCAGGATTTACAAACTTTCAGTAACTCTGCAAGCAATTATGTTCTTTGCCATGTGACACAGAAGGTTAAAAGCACAGGTTTTTCTTATTCCTGAAGCCCATTTTTTTCTCTCATAGCAAAAGCAAAAAAATTAATTCTTTTAAATAAATAATATAAAACTCTTTTTTATTGAATAAAAGTCTTTTATCAGCTGAAACTGATCCTTAGTATATAACTAATGCCTTTATCAAGCAAAATACAATTCCTTTTGTTAGTGTTGTTTATTCCTCTCTTGACATGGGAAATTTGGATTGGATCTTCAGAGTAATTTTTTCTGATACTGAGGCAAAATTTCCACCTAGGGATTGGAATGGAAGGGCTGTATATCCAATTTAATGCAGAGCTCCCCTTACAGTTTGCAGCTAGTATCCACTTGAGTCCAAACAAGTCCAAAGGGGGATTGTTGCTGCAGAAGCTATTTCTGTTGAAAAAGTTTGTGCCATGCACACAGGGAAGAGAATTTGGATGGAACAGGTTTTTATTTTCTAAAAAACACAACCTTTTTTTTTCTTTTCACAAAAGCATCTCATGTTACTAGAACTCTGGCTATGAGCTCTTAGGGCTGAATGGGAAGCATAGGGATAGTCTAGAACATATTAGTCATGAAGCTGCTCAATTGTGGATTGTGAGTATTGGTGAGGTTATTATTTCCATGCCAACAGTTTTCTCAGCACTCTTTCTCTAAAACATTTCTTAGATAAAGGCTGCAATTCTAGGGTACTTCAGACTGGGCAAGACCTTAATATTGGACAAAGAGGACCCAAGGAGGTAGAGGATTTGGACTTCTAACAGGAAGAAGAGACTAAATTTACTCAGAAACCTCTCATGCTGTAATTTTGGAATTCTCCTATGGTCCTAATCTTTTGACTAACTTCAAG
The DNA here is from genome assembly GCA_910950805.1 of Acrocephalus scirpaceus scirpaceus. Classification (NCBI taxonomy): domain Eukaryota; kingdom Metazoa; phylum Chordata; class Aves; order Passeriformes; family Sylviidae; genus Acrocephalus; species Acrocephalus scirpaceus. Next base: position 47,938,845 of record OU383776.1, read on the forward strand.
ATGGGGCTATGAAGATAGAGAAAGGAATTGTTTCCATTAGACATGAGCAATTTCTGCTTCCAGACAAATTAGTCTTATAGAAAAGCCCAATAAGGAAGGATTTGCATAACTCCTATCCCAATTGCACAGACTAAGAGATTCTGTTAGGCATCTGGATATTTAACTGCTTTTCCAAACACAACTCAAAAGTATTGAGGTTGCAGATTATCCAGACCATATACAAATCACTGCTGAAGTCAGATGGAAACTTGCTGCATTCACATGTTTGCAATTGCTCCATGTCCTCATGGAACTATGCAGTAGTAGGGCATTGAAAGGCATGACAAGTATTTGTGGAACTGTGATTTGTCACATTTGTTACCTCTGACCTGCTCATATTTCATGCTAAAGGCATAGAGCTCACTCTTAGTCATGACCCCCTGTGGCAAGAGTCTTTGTCCTGTGTTTCACTTGCAAGTATGTCTTATTTTCCCAGTACATCAAAAATATTGTTGACCAGATGTAAAATATTGGAATACCACAGTTCCTGAACATCATCACATTCTTTACTGAGGAATCTGTGTCCAGATATTATACCATCCTTTCTTTGCTTGGAATGTGACTTTACTCTGCAACATGAAAGAATGTCATCTCCATTCCTTCCTGCTGTGTTCTTGGTCTGAACTTAGACTCATGTCAGGATGCTTTACTGAAAAAAAAAATATTACTTTTCATTGCCTTTTATTCTATCCAGCACTCATGAGACACCCAAGGTAACCGAGAAGGAGCCATCTTCAATTATTTTTTCTACCTTGCTGCACAATAGGTGCTCTGAGGAGCGTGCTGTGAGTCTTGGGAGCAGTGCTGTCCAGGGCTAAGAGTTGGACCTGATGATCTTTGTGGGTCCCTTCCAACTCAGTGTATTCTGTGATGTTGTGATTTTGTTACTTTGTTCATTAAATCAATCAAATTAATACCAAAGTGGCTGTATCATTGAGACAAACAATATCCAGAGAAACAGACCTCTAACTTCTTTGTGCATGAATAAGTTTGGGCTTGTTTTCATCTTCTTGGTTCTGACAATATTGAGAAAGTTTTGGCTGATGCACATGCTCTTAAGATACTATCCATCTTAGCTGATGAAAGGATGAAAAAATGATGGCTTCTTTGCTGGAGGAAAATGACATATGTCATAAAGGACATACATGACTCTCTTGAGTGCAAACCTTCTTCATGCTAACAACTGGCAGCCTCTTCCTGACCTTCCCAGTTTTTGATCAACTAAAGAAAGTATTGCTAAGGCAACGAGCAGTTTTTACATTTTCCTAGTGTCTTGGAATCCTCTTTAAATTCATTGGTGGTACAAAGTCTCCTTGCAAATCTGTTGTGCAGAAGCTGCTGAGGTCATACCAGTACATCAGAAATAGTTCTGCATGCATGCAAGAGGCAGAGCTTTGCTCTTTGGGCTGAAGAGCCAGGCAGAACGGAAGGAATGGCCTGTTTCTTCATGGGATTAGCCAGAGATATGAAATTACCCTTTGTATTCATTATGTTCAGTGCAGGGTCATGAATGACAAAGAGGGGGCTCTTGGGGTGTTATTTCCATGAAGAACAAGCAGGAGGCTTCTTTACATGACTTCTGTTTGAAATCTGTAAGGAGATTTCCCTTTAAGAATCTGGGTTCTGGAAGATGCAAGGAGAGGCTGAAAAATTCAGACCATTTTCTGTTCTAAACAAGAATTTCCTTCCACTACTGACTGATTACATACAATGGCTAAATACAGCAACCCAACTGTTTGGAGTTCTAAGGATTGGAAGGATTTAATTAATTTGGGGATAGTCAGTTATACAAGTGCAACGTATAAGTGATAATTAGTTGGTAAAAAGTAGTGAAGCAAAGCAGGAGGAGTTGCCTTTCTTTCTCCCTCTGCTGACAGGCTTCCACAAAATGAAAAGGCTCAAGGCTGAGGAAATGTCCATTACAGATTGTGCTCACCTTTCCTTTCAATACCATGTTTGTCCCACTAAAGCAAATCAGTGATTTGGCAGTGCCTAAGTGCGGGAAATACAACTGCTTGCAATGACAGCTCTGCTTGTTGCTTCAGCAAAAGCAGAGCTTTCAGTCCTAGGTGTGACCCCACTATTCCCTCAGGGTCTGCTGTCTGTATCACAAACTGACAGAGGAAAAATATCCATCAAGCAGAACCACCTCCCACAGAAGTCCACATGTTCAACACATGTTTTCCTGCCTCACCCTTTGAAGACTCTGCTGGGAGCATCTGTAAATGTTTTCTGTCCATATTGGAGGAGGTAGTGAATTCTCACTTCCTTGAGTCAAACCCTGCAAACTCTGCAAGAATCTCAACCTGCTACTGACTTAGACCTCCAGTGTTAAGCAGCACCAGCAGAAGGGCAGAGATAACCTTTCCCCAAAACAACGGACCTCGTTACAGATACCAGTGTGTTAATAAGAAGTTAGCTAACCTGGTGCACTGAAGTGGTGACAAAATGAATATGAGAAGCTGACCATCACATCCTATACATGTTCACCTGTTCTGTGGATTTACCAAAAAACTGATCAGAAATGCCACATTGCAAAATGGGTGGGAAAAGGAGTGGGATGGATGCAAAAGGACAGCATCTGTGACATCAGTGGTCTGTAGCCTACCTGGCTAAAACGCAGTATAGGAGAACCTTAAGAGCCACCATGAAGTTATGGCAGCTCACCTGTCAGTGACTTGTGGCAAAGAAATTAGCAAGTGCATTTATGACAGTGTCCTCCAGAAGAATATGCACGCTTCCATTGTTTCTGGCAGAGGAATGCAGACAACACAGACAACCAACAATAGCTGCAATTTAAGTCTTACTTGGATCTGATAATATTTTATAACCAGAAAAGGAATCTGTCATGAATAAGGGGGGGTTGCAGGACTTCCCACAGTGATAGTAACTTGATGTGTGCTGCTGGCACAAGATAAATATTTTTAGCCTACTGTCAGGTGCATAGATAAGAAGATGACAGTAAAAAATAACTTGCATATGTTATTCTAATGGTTTTCTGCCCTTTAGCTTCTCCCAGAGGCCCTTGAAAGCATTCAGGAACTTAGCTCTGCACATGTGCAGCCCAGTCAACCTGAGGCTGTATGATAGTCAACCCCTTCAAGGAACTACTGGATGCTGAGCACATGAAAAAGGTCTGATCACAGGTCACAGCCATGACACAGCATCTGCCTTTCATCACTTGGCCAGAAACACTGGAAATTTTAGAATGGTTATTTTTGCTTTTTGTTATTTTTTTGTTATATTTATATATCCTTCCAAAGAACCATCTGTGTGGAGTGCATGCGCTCTAGGCAGCCATGCAAACATAGGCTGCCGAGACCAGCTGAATGGATTAGTTCAACAAGGCCATGTGCCAGGTCCTAGTCTTGGGTGACAACAACCCTAGGCTGGAACAGAGTGGCTGCAAAGTGGCTCAGCAGAGAAGGACCTGCGGCTGCTGCTCTGAAGACAGCTGCATGTGAGCCAGCCGTGTGCCCAGGTGGCCAAGAAGGCCAGTGGCATCCTGGCCTGTATCAGGAATAGTGTGTCCAGCAGGACCAGGGCAGTGACTGTCCCTTTGTACTTGCCAGTGGTGAGATCACACCTTGAGCCCTGTCCCCAGTTTTGGGCCCCTCACTACAGGAAGAACACTGAGGTGCTGGAGTGTGTCCTGAGAAGGGCTGTGGAGCTGGGGAAGGGTTTGGAGCAGACTTGATGAGAAGCAGCTGAGGGAGCTGAGGCTGTTCAGCCTGTAAGAAAAAGATGCTTGGAGGAGACCTTATCACCCTCTACAACCACCTGAATGGAGTGTATAGCCAGGTGAAGATTTGTCTCTTCTCCTAGGTAACAAGTGACAGTAAAAGAGGACATGGCTTCAGGTTGCACCACGTTTGGAATGGATATTAGGAAAAAATTCTTCACAAAGGATTGCAAAGCATCAGAACAGGTTGCCCAGGAAAATGGTGAAGTCACCATCCCTGGAAATGTTTAAAAAATGTGTGGTAATGGCACTTGAGTACATGGTTTAGTGGTGAACATGATGGTGGTTCTACCTTTACAGCTGGACGATTTTAGAGGTCTGTTCCCACCTTAACGATTCTATGATCTAGCCCTTCTTTTATGACCATTCCTGAGAACTTGGGCACTGTGACACAATGTGGCAATGAGTTGTACCTAGGGATATTTGTGCTGCCAGATGTGTAGAGGCAGTGTCCACACTTATACAGTATTAGTATTGTCAGTGCACACTGACACTCTTAATCCATGACAAATCCTAGTATCAATGGAAAGGAAAAGCAGACACATTTTTAAGGGGTGTTTGTGCTAAATCACTGTTCACTCTTCCTTCTCAGCAGCACTTAACTTTTCTCTTCCTTATTGTTATGAATAACAGCAGGCAAGCTTCTCTAGGACCAAAAGAGTCAATAACAAAAATTTCTTCCATCTATTTTGCAAGCTTTGAACCCAGTGATTTGTTTTACATATATCTACAGTGTGCTAAGTGCATGTATCTAGTTTGTACAGGGCTAAGCCTATATCCAAACTGTTCACAAAACTTTCCACCCACTGCTCCTTTTGCTTCATGGAGTGCAGCACTTGCAGAAAACTTTTCAGATTAGATACAGTTCATGACTTGTTTCCAGACATCATGGTTCTTGCAATCCCATTTTGGAGAATTTTGACAATAATTTTGTGTTTTCAGTATGCTGGAGGGATCTCTTTTCTTTCTCAGGCATTGCTGCTGAACTCTGCCATCGTTTCTTTTAAGCTGTGGATGTCACATATCCTTAGCATTAGTGCTACGACTTTTTTGACTGCTGCTCTGTTGTTTTTCATCTTCTCAATTGCAGCCTGTATTACTGACATTTCTATTAGACTGATATAAATGATATCTTGGCCAAGTTCCCACATTTCACTGGATCTTGTATTAAGGTGTAATTGACTCTGTTTGGAAGTCCCATGTCCTTTTTTTGTTTTGATTTGTTCTGTTCTACCCAAAGCTAAGGATGCTTTGCACCTTTGCTTTCAATTCACTCATTTCTTCTTTTTCAGATTGTCACTTGAGAGAAGGCTCTGCATTTACCCACTTCACTGTAGTTTCTGCTTCAATCATTAGTTCTTCACTTACTTCTTTTGCTTTTTCACTTACTTCTTTTGCTTTGCTGCTTCCCTGTTCTGTCTGCTTCCTCAAGCACCTCATTCCCATACCTGGAGTTTTCCAGCAAGCTTTGCAAGAGTCTTCATTGTGGGTTTTGTTTTTTTTTTTTTTCCTTTCCTGAGAAGTTCTCCACATCTCTCTGTTTCTCAAGTTCTTGCTCACTAGATTGATATCCAGTTGTTCCACACATAACTTGATGTCTGCTGTATCTGGATAATGTCAATTATTCTTCCAGTTTCCCTTTTCTCCTTTCTCTCAATCCATTCCTCAAGATTGGAAAAGAATGAAAAGAAGGAGATTCTTGCAGCACTGTCTTTCTTCTCCAGTATGTGTTCTGCCTTATATATACTGTATATACTCTGCATTTTCCATCCTCTGATTTTTCTTTGCAGGAGCTTAGCTGCAGTGTTAGCACAGCTCTCTTTACCATGCAACACTCCTTAAAATAAAGTCATGTATTTCTGAGAACTGACTGTTCCTCTTCCTGTGACTGTAGGAACAAAAGTGTAACATGATGTTCTTCGTCACAGAAATTATAATGCCTTCTGGCTGAAGGACAGGAGCTCTGTTTCTGCTTTGTGGGTCCTTCTGCCAATGTTATTTGTGCTGAGTAGTGTCTTGCTCAGCTGATTTTACTCTTGAAATCAATGAGGAATGAGGAAGGGCAAATGGATCAGTCCTAGTGTTTATTATATATTTATTACTAAAGCTTTTGCTTGAAGTGCTGGACATTCTTCACAAACCTTAAAAAAAAATAAGACAAAAAACACTACCCCAGAACCAGAGCATTAGGAAACTGTTCCATTAGGAACTCAGCAGGAAGGCAAAAAGTTTAAACAAGTGAAAAACAGAGTAATAGACAGCTGTTGGAGATTGTGGTGTAGACACATTTGTACAAAAATATTAATGATGTATGTTGTGAAAGACATAATACCTCTAATTCAGCCATATGTAAACAGACACAGCTTCAGATGAGCAAACCAAACTTCACACACCTAAACTCTGGCTTCTTCTTCGTGTATGTTTATACACAGAATCTGCATTTGAGAAAAGAGGAATTTTATTGGTGCATGTTTTGATACACATCAAATATAAAAATCTTTGAGTTCATTTTTAAAATATGTTTTCGTGTTCTGTAATCAGAGCTGGGCAAATTTTGGACTAGTTTCTTCTTTCTGGCACTTGGGAGCTCCAGAATTCTGTTCTCTATTGCTAGCTCTGACAGCAATTACATGGACAGCTTTGAGCAAATCACTAAACTCCTTCATTCCTTAACGGAGAATATACCTCTTCCCTGTCTCTCTGCTCACTGCTTATTTAGAGAGAAAGCTTTAGAAAGTATATTTGTTCATATCTGGAACAATAAAGTCCTAAGCCCCTTGGGTGGGGCCTCAGAGGCAGGAGAGATGCTGCTGCAGTAAAAGGAGCTTCCAGATCCACCAGCAAAGGACTAAGATGTAGTGAAGAGTAAGCAAGCAGGTGAGCAAGAAGCAGGCACTTTAGTAGTCACGACTCACAAGAGCTTTCATGCAACCTATTGCTCGCTAACAGCACAAGGCAAGGGCTGTACTGTTTCAGATTAAACAAAAGAGCAGAGATGTATAAATCCTGGTGAGTTAAACTTTTTGAGTTTTTTCAACATAGACACAAGCCTTTTAACACTGCTATGGTTTGGTCTTGTTTACATGTTTATAGTTACGGCTCTCCCACTCCTACTGATATATGATCCCTTCTACCAAGGTCAGTACTAGTTGCTTCTGTCAGAGAATACCTCTCAAAGACACAAGAAGGTGGTATTGTCTGTAAACAACACAGGAGGACTTTTACTACAAGAGATATTCAGTATGACAGAGGTGTTTATTAGACCTAGCTTAGAAGCCTCTTTCATAGCCCTAAACTGACTGGCATTTTGAAGTAAACACAGATAAAGGAGGTAAATGTGCTTTGAAAGGAAAATACCCAAATGAGAAGAAGGAATGTGTGTCCTTTGGCATATACATTTCTGCTTCAAGCAGTTACCTTAGCCTTTGAAAGCCAACCTACCTTTTTTCACTGAAATGATATACAAACCACTTATGTATCAAATCTTAACATGAAATCTAAAATCAGTCATGCCTATAGGGCAAAACAAATCTTTTACTGCTGGTAGGAGAGATTTATGGCATCACTGATTACTCCAGTTTTAAGAAAAATGAAAGAGAAATATGTTTGCTCTTAAAACATTCATCTTAGGTGAGGTCTTCAGGTATGGTCAAACCTTTTTTTAAAAAAAGCACAAGTCGTTTGTTCTGTCCCTGCATTCCTGTAGCATATAGATGATTGGAGAGCATCACAAGTCTTGGACAAAATGGAAATTTTGTCAGTTCTCCAGATAATGTTGTTTGTAAAAAGAAACAATGAAACCCATGGGATGATATTGATGACAAAAGGCATATATTATTATTATTATCGTTGTTGTTGTTGACATTTGGTTTTGCCAACTTCTGGGTTTTTTTCTTTTAATAAATTTTTGCTCTAAAATCTCAGAACATTACACAGCTTTCCAATATTTCTGCTCTATACCCAGTCTCTTCACTCCATGTGATTTAACCACAGGCATCTCCTTAGCATAGTTTTTCTGAATGGCAGCAGCACACTGGCAGTAGTGGAGTTAAAGAAGGTTTGATAGCCTTCTTGGCTATCTGTCCCCAGCACCAAGCTATCCATATGTCAAGTACTTAACGGATCAGAGGAGGAGGAATGTCCAGAGGTAGCCTGCTTTCAGGTTTGCTGCAGGGTGGAAGGGGAACTTTATGGGTAACAGCTGTGTTTATTTGATGGTTTCCTGATTCTGCCACCTGTGAGCCACCAAGACTGCCATTGCACAGCGGTAGGTGGAGCTTTTACAAAGAGGCTCCAAGCTCTGACATGAGTATTTTAAAGTCCCAGCACAGGATTTGTTTTACTGTTGGAGATTGGGTGCTTTTTGTCACAGAGGCCCCTATTTTTCCCCCCTGTTCTGTGACCCTGCACTGCATGTCCTGTGTTCTGCATTGCTGAGAGTCAGGCATGACATTTCCACTGCCAGCTGACAGAGCAAAGCCAGTCTTATGGCTACAATGTCGGCAAGGAACTCCAGTTCATGTCTGTGTTATTATGGCAGTAACACATTATTTGTCATTATGGCAGTTTACACAGAGCTGGAAGTGTGCTGCACAGACTGAAACCAGGACAATATCTGTCAGTAAGAGTTGTAGCAAGACATAGTAGGTAGTAAGGATACTTTATACCAATGTACCTTTTACCTAATTTGAAACGCCAAGCCAGGAATCATGCGCTTCCAACTGCTAAAGATCTATGGAGGGGCTGTGCACCAACTGCATTTTTGTTATTTGCTTTAAACTATAGCACTTGTGGGTTCCACTTAAAACTGATGTTTCACTCTTCTGGAGACTGTCAAAACCTGGTTTCTGACTCAAAGAATTTACAAATCCCTACTGTTTCTTTGACCAAGTTTTGCATTTATACATTTAAATGGAACATTTGAAATGAGAATATATATTTTTTGACCGGAGTTAATTATTTCAGAGTTTTCAAGGCTTCCCCCTTAATTCCATGTACTGAGGACCTCTCTTCTTGAAACCTCTGACCCTGACATGCTCCAGAAATCCTGGGAGTTGTCCTGGACTGCAGCAGTTGCCCAGCTCACAGATGGGTCCCAGAGCTGCCACCCTCCTCCTCCACTTCTCCTCCCTCCAGCCTAATCTCTACTACTCCATGTTGATGAGAGTTTCTAAGGATGGTGACTTTTTAGGAAACAGATACTTTTTTTACAGGCAACCATTCACTATCCATCTGAAGATAATCCTCCTCTAGATAAAATCCATATGTGGGTAGAAGAGAAGCAGATTCATTGTTCTTGGTAGACTCTTGGAGGCAGAGTGGAAACTAGAATGGGATGATACAGACACAGAGAGGTATGTTTTCATCATGCCAAGGATGCTGAAAGGAGGCTTTCCTGCCCTGCACAGGCAGCATACTTACTATGAGCGGTAATCTATTTCTTGTACTCAGAGTATTTTGTAGTTACAGCAGTGTAAAGCAAATAAATTTTTGGCATAACAAAGCCCAAGCTCCTGACCAGTAAGACGCCGAATAGGCAAGTCCTGCTGCCTTTTACTCTCAGGCTTCATCTGAGGTACCATGGGTATCTGTTCTGCTGAATGAGCAGCGTGAGGAGGTTTGCAATTTGAGGAGCAGCAACTATGTGCAAGCCTTACTTGAACGACTGACCAAAAGTGCATCTGGAAACCACCATTCCCAAGTCACAAGGAGCACATTGCTCCAGGCTTCCAGAGAAGTGAATCTCACTTCACTCATCTAGCTGCTCATAGTCCTCAAACACCCCTTGAAGAAGAAAGATAGTTCTTTGCAGTCACATAAAGGGAATCCTTCTTTTTTGTCATTGCAATTTTCAAAGACATGCATTTTTTACTATGTGTCAGAAAGTAAGATGCATTGCTGGGATGATGGATCAGTGACTCAAAGTGGTACCTGGAGGATTTTTTCTGAAAAGAAGGATTATTTCTGCTTATTTCTGTTTGTTTTTCACGCTATGAATCTTGTCCAATAAATGCCAGCCAAATGGAAAGAGGCACACTGATACTGCTGTTTCCAGTGATTCAAGTCTTACTCTACCTTGTGTTGGGCGTCATTTCTTTGTCCAAGAGATTTGGTCACATCCATGGCTTAAGCAGTTCTTCCCAACTAGAACAAGTTCAACAGACAACAGTCCGAACAGGGCAGATTTGTGAAGCCTCAATGTTACATAGCTTAAGAAAGTGGCCACATGTGTGTGCAATTCAGCAGTAAGGTTCCCAGTATATAGAGACAAACAACCTTGCACCCTGACCTATTTCTTCCCATTCAACCTCAGCATTTTGCAACTTTTTTGGGGAGTTTCTGCTGAGAAGGGAAAACCCTAAATTTCAATATATCTGTGTAATTGCTAAAGACTAGATTTCTGGTTGACCAATTTAATAATGTGGGGTTTTAACTCTCCTGGAGGGTAAATGCCTCTGCAGTTTCCATTAACCTTCACAGGGCATGTGCACCTACCTCAAAGAAAGAAAAAGTCTTTGTTTTCAGATTTCATGTGCAGTTTATGATCTGGAGACTGAATTTTGGCCCAGGATCTTCTGTGGAAAGATTCCAGAACAATTGGAAGAGATCAGTCTCAGGTGGTATATTAAAGATTTCCTACTGCATTTGACTACTGCATTTGACTACTGCATCCACTTAATGATAATTCAAATGGCGCATGTTCATTAATTAAAAAATAGCTACAAAATAATTTTTAAAATCATGTTCATAAAAATTACCATTATTCTGTTGATGTTAAGTGCAAATAGTCAATTACAGATTTGTCTCCTAACTCCTATGAGGAAAAAACTTAATTCCCATTTTAATCACTCACTGTTAAATTGCTGGTTGTTAATTCAATCCCAAAACCAGTGAATATCTTTTTCTATTCTACTCTGTTGAATAGTACTAGTGGGTAAAACCATACAGCATGGCCTGTTTCTAATTATACTCTCATGTTTCCTCCTAATGAACAAAAAAATCTCCGTTTGGTACGTTGCCTGTTAACCTCTGTAGAGGTCAGTGCCTCATTCCTGTAATGCAGCACACCTTTTTCCCTTCCATTTAACACAGTTATTACTTTCTGGAAGGTAGGATGTTTCTCATTCAGATTGATGCACAATCAAGCTGGCCCTTTTCATTCAATATATTATATACTTCTGTATTTGAAGGCTCAGGGAAAAGTAATTTACCATCTCTCTTCAGAATGGCGAAATGTTTTGTTGTTTCATATTATTCATTTTTTATGCTTGTGGGCACTTTATTCGTTAAATAAATAGTTTTTTCCACTTTTCTCCAAGAAAATCTTTTCATGAACCAGTTGAAGGAGAGGCGGCTTGAATTTGCTATTCTAAAGAGACTCCATTCAAAGATTTTCTTCCAAATTTGCCTTAACCAGGACAGTAATTACGTCTGACCACGAGGATAGTAGCTGCCACAGAGGTTGCCTTGGCTACTCATCCTTCGTGTGCAAAATGGATGACTGATGAAACATGTTTTCCATAAAAATATATACATGGTTTTGGCTTGAAGGTATTAAGCCGTGGTAGAGAATTGACTTGAATTCAATTATTGCTAGTCCTGAACAACCCGATACCCATTACTACCATCAACAAAACTATATGTATCAGCAACCCATATTCTTCTGCCTACCAAACAGCCTATTTCTGTCATGGTCTAAAAACCCCAGTTCTGTGACTGGAAATCTCAACCAATATACTCTATTGCTAATTAACAAGCTGCTAGTTACCAACTCTGTACTGAGAAATAAACAAACACATCTCAGCTTTGTACCTGACATTTCTCCTCCTCCCTATTTACTCCCTTTTTTGCACTCAGCCCCTTCTGACATGCGGGTGATGACAGAGGGGACATGGTTGTTGTTCCTTTACTTTTGCTTTTCTCACTCCTAGCTTCACTGCCCCAGTACAGGGTCCAGCACAGGCTGTATGCCCTCCTGATCCTCCTCCCTGCCCCTCCTGGATGACTGTTCTGTGCTGCCTGAGAGCCTCCTGAAGGGAAAAAATTAAAAACCAAAATCTGATGGGGCCCCAGGTTTGTTTTATGGCACAGCCCAAAAGCCAGAGCTGGAGCTATTTTTTGTTTCTCTCAGTGCCAGGAAGGTCACCATCAGGGCAAGTATGTCTCCAAAGAGTTACTGTGGAAATTACCACGAACTTTGAACACCTTTTTCCTACCGAAAGGAGAGCTGGGCATCTAGAAATCTTGGGAAATCACAATCCAAGCCAGCCAACTTCTGGCAGCAGGTCAAAAAAGTAGATGTGCCACCAAGAAAGGCATACTCATCTTTTAAAAATATGGGGTTAGACTTCCACCAGGTTTAAATTGGCTTTAGTTGATGAGGTCAAGGACTCAGTCCCCACACTTTTCTGGCATTAAACAAATGGTTTTCTACTTTTTTTCCACTGTAGCCCTTACTCTGTCTGCCTGGTGAAAGAAACACAAAGGAACTATAAGAACAATTGCAAACAAATACGGCGTGTATTACTTGTGGGATTGTAAACACAAGCAGTGATACAGCCCTAAATGGCAAAGGGAGTAGCAGGCAATCAGGCCTTCAATTATTAACTAACAAGACTGGACTCACCCCAGGGTCCTCCTCTGTGCTTGTGAGGCAGAGCAGGGGCATTTCACTGAGTGCACAGCATCAGCATGATTGGGAAAACAGTGTTGCAGCAGCCAGCCAGCAGAGCACTCCTGATGGTTCAGCCCAAGGATTACGTGGGCTTTGCTCCTGTGGAGCTGACAAAAGCCTTCAGATATCTTGATTATCCTAGCTTATTCTCTCTGGGCAAGGAACTGAATCCAAACTGACACATCTCTTTCCATCTGGGGTGCCCCAGAGTATCCTACCCCCTATTCCAGAAAGACGCAGATGCATTTCCTGCAGCTCCTTGTGTGCCCAAGACCTACTGGATGGGGGTTAGATAACCTTAACAATGTCTATCGAACAAGTAATGACATGGTGTGAAATACAATTCTTATAGCTAGAGATCATTCCCTGTCCTTAGTATCCCTTAGACATGCTGCTGAAGTTCAGGAGAAGCAAACCTGACAGAGCATCCCAGAAAAAAGCTGGGATGGTCTTCGTAGGAAAATGGAGTGCCTGGAAAAATGGGCTTCCAGCTCTGTTATCTGGTATCCATGTCTCCTGCCTTTGTGCTAAGGAGGGTTGACATGAAAATTTTCCCCTGCCATCTGAGCACTGCTTCTTTCTTGGTGTGGCCCTGCCCCAAAAAGCAATATCAGAGATAATTAATTTCTACCAACACCAGCAGGAGTTTGGAGGAGTTAGGTGAAAAAGGAAGCAGAGGAGCCCCAGGGAAGAGAAGAACTTGCCTCCAAGTGTCTTGTGAGCAGTCTGCATCCACACTTGTCCACTTCCACTTTTCCCCTCCTGTTTATTCTTCATTGGGTTTGTTGGTTTGTTTGTTTGTTTAAATTTATTTTACTCTAATTTTAGCTTTCTTAATAAGTGCAAATGGACTGAAATGGACTCTCAAATGGACTGAAATGGAAATAAAATAAGAAATAAGAGACCTGGTGTCACTTCTGACACTAAGGATTGAAGTCTTTCCAGCCTCTCAAAGACAGCAGAAGCCCTGCTTTGACAGAACGCCCTTGCTCACTGCTATATTCTAATATTCTAGATTTGATTTTTCTTTTCCCCTGTCCATTAGATCTGCTCAGACATGAGGATCAGCAATGAGCCACAAAGGACAGAGATATGCTTGTCACCTAACTGAACCGGGCCATTTTGTGACAAAAAGTGTCTGCAGAGCCACAGTGAAAATAAAGCCAGTGTTGCAGTAGAGTATGGGAGCAGAGGGAAAGTTTACAGAGGAGTTGTGTAAGCCAGAAAAATTAATCTGTCTGTGGTAACAGACACAAGAAGTTGGTTCCTAGACTGTTCATTAATTAAGCTTGGAGACCGGAAAGATTATTGCAATAGGAATATGTTTAATAAAGAAGGCATATGCTCTGAGGAGGAAAAGTGCATCTTCTAGTGCCTGACATTGTTCCTGTATTTGCACATATTTGGAAGGAATTTCTCCCCACATACCTACAGCTACAATTTTCTTTTGTCCTCCATATCCATCACAGAATAACCCTGTTGACTATAATTCCAGTGTCACCTGGAATGCATTTTCCTTTGCCTTGGAAGAATTTATTGTGCATGGATCCTGCATACATTATTTAAATGGAAGAACTAAGAAAACAGCATGAAATGTGTTCATCAGCTTGACTGACAGAGGTGTTGCACACCTGCAGGTCAGTGGAAAGTGGGGACAGAGGCATCTCCTCTTTTGCATTCTGAGGAATTCTGAAGTTATTGAAGGTTTTTAATGATGCAATCATTATAAGCAAAAAGCTACAAAATCAAATTCAGAACAATGAATGCATCAGTTCATTAATGGAACAGTTCCAGCCATCTGGTATTCATATGTTCTGCACTGGAGTTGCTATTGTACAGACAAAAATGACCCAATCTTACCTTCCAGCAAGAGCTTTCATTAACTAAATATATTCAAATTCTTTATTGTTCAGCTAGTATTACAGGCCCTATCCTGTGTTTTGGAAAGGCTGGGTTTTTTGGGTTGGGTTGTTTGGGTTTTTTCCCCAGCTTTTTTCCAGTTAAATCTTCAGTCCCACAGTATTTCCCCTTTGGGTTTGTGTGTGTGTTACCCATCCTGTTGTGGACATGGCACCTCTTGGAAAACTTTTAGTGACTTCTGCTGCTGAAGCTCTACAAGAGACGTAAGAGGTTAAAAGTGAAAATAAAAACATTAAGACTCTAGTAAGAAATACTATCTCTGGAAGGAAAAATTCCAACGTAGCACTGAGTTTTCCACTTGGCATTATTTACTTTTTTAAAATGATAGCTCCAGCAGCTTTTCAAAGCCCACAGAATCACAGAATGGGTAAGATTGGAAAGGACCACAGAGGGTCATGTGGTCCAACCTCTCTGCTCAAGCTGGGTCATTCCAGAGCACATAGCACGGGACTGTGTCCAGACACCTCTTGAATATCTCCAGTGAGGGAGAGTCCACAACCTCTCTGAGCAGATTTTTCCAGTCCTCAGTCACCAGCAGAGTAAAGAAGTTCTTCCTCATGTTCAGGCGGAAATTCCTAATCATCAGTTTCTGTACATTGCCTCTTGTCCAATTCTTGGCACCACTGGCACCACAAAAGCCTGGCTTCCTCCTCTTGACATCGTCCCTTCAGATATTTATAGATGTTGTAGAGGTCCCCTATCAATTGTCAGTTCTTGAGGCTGAACAGGCCAGGCTCCCTCATCATTTCCTTGTAAGAGAGATGTTCCAACCCATTGTTGTCCTCTGCTGGACCCACTCCAGGAGGTCCATATAAGACCTGACATTTAAACAGACCAAACCAATGTGCGAAGTTGTATACAGTACAGAGGCATTCATGTGACTTTTTCTGAGCAATTTATGAATTGCCTAGGAATGAGTATGGCACTCAATTTATTGGAGTACAAACACCATCCAGTTCAAGATGAAAGGGCACAGACAGGCAGGCTAAATTATGGATTTTAGATGCTGTCTATTGACTAAGGATCCCAGTTGGAGCAGGATTTTATCATCTTTGGACCTTGCAATTATAGCCAAAGGGGTAGGTGCTGGAGCAATGGACCCAACAGCTACCACTGCAGTTGCTGGAAGAAAAGCTTTCCTTGTTTCCCTGTATCCTCATGAGAAGGGGGATTACAGTCATTTCATGGCATACTAGAGCCCTGTGCTTGATGAAAAGACAAATCAGAACAGTATTCTCTATCCAGTCATCCCTTAACACCCTACAAACAAACACTTTTTCAACAATCTTGAAAATAAAAGGCTGAATAATAGCAGTGTTCAGGCAGCATAAACGCAGAGCTTCCCTGAAGCAGCAATGGTGACCCAGCCCCAGGCTCCAGTGCAGGTAATCCATAGAGCTGAAGGGCACACAGGAGCGTTCAACACTGCAGCCATCTCATGGGAGATGGTTGCCCCCACTGCCTTCCCTCCATGGAACCTGCAGCCATCCCTGAGCCTGCGCTCACCACAAAACCATAGCTCCTCCTCACTGTCTCGCTTCCCTCACCACAGTGAAGTCGCAAACATCAGCTTCCTGGCCTCCCATCCAGGAGCCTCCTGGTAACCTTCTGTCCCCATGCTTGCCCCAGACAAAGCCCATATGCTTCACAGAGCCATCAACTCCCTTTGATGCATCTCACAGCATGTGATTTTTAAGATTCTTAGCAACACTGGGGTCTATGGTTCTGTACAAGTTGGGTTAGTCACCAATGCACTGAACTCCTTTGCATCTCTGGCAGTAACTGCCTGAAGCATCTTGCAAACCCTAGTCCAGTCATCTCAGGGCAACATGGATGTTACAAGTGCCAGGACAAACCCAAAACTTCTTTCACAAATAGCCCTGAGCCCTGGTCGCTTGGACAGACATTGCTCTTATTTCTAGGGCAGGCATTGTCTAAACAGCCTGATCTGACTTAGATTTTGCCATAGAGGCTATGATAATCAGCCATCTTCACTCCTTTTATGTATATATTCCTAGTCCTCAATATACTCAGGCACCTATGGGCACATTTTTTCTTCAGTCCTGGCCTTGCAGTCCTACTGTTAGGGGCTAGGCATGGGCAGAAAGCCATGAAGAGCCAAAGCTTGGCTTTCAGGAGCACTATGGTCGCATTAACTTTTCAGCAATCTGCTACACTTCAGAAGGATTAGGATATCCTCAAGTTCAGACAACAGGAGGCTGAACCAGGGAGAGGGAGAGTTTCCATGGAAAGAGCTGCTCTTTTGTCTTGAGAATTTAGGGGTTTTAGGGGAGTTTGTGGCTTACAGAATGTCATTAACTGCTGCTGCATCATAGCAGGAGCCCAGAGGAGGCTGAACCGAGGCAGAAGCACTGCCACAGAAAAAAGATGACATAGCTTTATGGATAGGGATGTTTTCTTTCTGTGGGATTTCTGATGTGTCTGAAGTTTATCTGGAAAACAGCATGTCTTCTAACTATAGGTAATGTTATTTGCTCAGATTCCTCTGCATCCTGTTCTGAACAGAGATGCCTAGCCTGCGAGCACTAGGCTTCAGAGAGTATGTATGTAACAAATGAGCAAAAAGTCGAACTCCAGAGAGTGCATTGTTGGAGCTGTTATTTGTAATATATAGATGCTTTTGCAATCTACTACAAATGGTAGGACTCCAAGAAATAAAAGCTGATCAATAAAATTGAAAATACTGTTCAAGGTCTCTAATTATTCCTATCTCAGATAGTGCTGAAGCATGCCAATTTTTTCAACAGGAATTAGTAGTGATCTCATAGAATGTTTTGTTCAAAGCATCCATTGCACTGAAAATTTCATCACATTTCCAATCCAAAATGAAATTATCCATTGCTACTCACACCAGAGCATGTTGCATAGAGAAGTGACAGAGTGAAGAGATATCTTAAGTGTAAATTCCCAGGATTTTTTTTTAATTAAAAACACAAGAGGTACTTTCCAGGCCTAGACTAAAGAGGAATTAGATGTTTAACTTCTCTGGGTTTGTATGACTAATCTTGCAGCCACTCAGTTGAAACTATGTGAATGCTGAGAATTAAATATATCAATGTCTGCACATGTCAAGCATACTCACGATTTGAATCAATTCACTAAACTGAGCACATGGAACTTACATGGTTTCTTCTGGAAACAGAAGTTTTTCAAGACTGAAGAATGTGAAAACTACTTCCCCATCTAATGCAATTCAGTACATCTGTGTGTGATTACATAAACATGGCTCAGACCACAGAGCACCACAGCCAACTTTCATAGCAGTTACATTCATTAAACATGTGATCTTCCCTGGACCTTCAATATTTGACTGTTTGTAAGATTTACTGAATATTTCCTATATTTTCTATTTAGAGCAAGAGTGGCTGACTGAGAATTAATGATATTATCCTTGAATAAATGACAAATCAACACTTCAGGGCTGAGCAAGCATGCCTGAAGTTACTAACAGAAAACAAAAACTGAAAAAACATTGCTGCTTTAATACATCAGTTCGCTGAAAGTCGACTCAAAAATAGTTTTCTTTAAAATCTTTTGCTATCATTTTACCTTCATATAATTCCATCTCATGCACAGATCAGCCTTTTCCCATGAGCTCAGGACTGCTATTTTTTGCTATTTTCCTTCAGGGGTCAGTAGCTAGAGTTGCTGCAGAGGACATCCTAAATAGAATTTTTTGAGTAACCATAAGGATGCTAAGCAGTGGTGATTTCCAATTTGCAGATGTAGTAGCTCTTAGCAGCAAGCACTGTCCTACTGAAGAAGACTTTACATGCCTGAGGTTGTAGGTCTCTCTCACAGAGACATAAATCTTGTCAGATCACCCTTTGCTTGAAGCTTTGATTGCTTTCAAGTTGATCTTGGTTCTTATAGTGGTATCTGGGCAACTGGCTGAGGACAGGGTAGATTTTGTAGACAAGTACAGGCAGCTTCTGTCCCCAAAAGATGAGTAAAACCTGGTTTATAATGAAGCTACAGCAGATATACTGCCACAGGACTGAAAGAATCAATTTTGCATCCTGAAGACCTGCTTTCTAATCAGTGATTCATGTCTGTCATCCCTTTTCTACCACCAGGGGAGGACATCTGCAGTTTGAGCACACTGATTCAAGACTGCCCAGATGTGGCCTATGCATAGGTGAGAAAACTACTAAGACCTGCCACCATAATTGATGTATAGATGCTAAACCACCTATAAGAGCTTGTAACACAACATGCTTTTTGGTGACCTCCTGCAAATCCTTGGTAGCTTGCTGTGAAGAGGTAGAAGATGAAATCCAGCACTTTCAAAAGTTACTAGCCTGCTGAATACTTAACAAAATTTTCAGCACATTGAAGTCGACTCTCAGAGCAAAATTACAATGCTGAGTACAAAAACAAGGTCTGTGTGGTGACAACTTCTTCCTAAGGAGAAAGCATCTCACTAGCCACGACAGAAAGAGACCTCTAATTGATGGCCAAAACTTTGTTAATAACCGTGTCTATGGTGCAGCAGATATTGCCAGTAGCTGTAGCAGACTGTCATTACTGTGTTGATGACACACAAGCAAAGATCAGACCTGAGAATTGTCTCTGATGCTTTCGGGTTCCTTGAGAAATATGAGTGTTTTAAGGGGGCTTGGTGATTCATAATAGACTTTTGTGTTGCTGGAGGCACTGATGGCTTGTAGAGCTGTAGGTAGCCGCCCTAGAAATCTCACTGCAGGGGTTAGAAATGCTTAGCCATTTCAGCCACTGAACTCTTAAGTGTTGTGCAACAGGTCTTTTCACTTGATGCATGTACATGCAAAAGTGACCTCTAGATGCTCCAGCAATTCAATTAAATCAGACTATTTCACAGTAAAAACTTATGGGGGCAGGGAGTGGGGAAGAAGAAGAAGTAATTTAAACCTGGTTTTGCATAATAAAATAATTCTTCTAATCTGTAAAACTGTTGTGCAATCCTGTCCCTTTCCAAGGATGAGTGCTGGGTGAACCTGAAAATTGACTATTCCTATGACTGGGGGTCCCAAACGGCTCTTGCCGACATCGGCAAAAGATTCAAAAGTTTCACAGGACGAGAACTGTGGCTGCTCCAGGAACACCTGCATGCTGCCGCCACGCAGCTCGAACCTCACCGCCCTTTCCCAGGGCAGCCTCCGCGGCCGGCCAGGGTGCATTGAGGAGAGCGAGCGGCCGCAAGCCGGGCACGCGTGGGCTCCGCGGGGCGGGCGAGGTGGGCATACCTGAGCCCCGTCCGGCGGAGGCGCGCAGGCGGAGCGGGGGCGGAAGGAACCCGTCCCGTCCCGTCCCGTCCCGCTTTATTCCGCTCTGCTCTGTCCCTCCCCGTCCCACCCCTCATTCCTCCCTTCCTCCCTCCCTCCCCCCCTCCCTCTCTCTCTCCCTCCCTCCCTCTCTCCCTCTCTCTCTCTCTCTCTCTCTCCCCTCCTCCCTGCCTCCCTCCCCTCCCCTCCTCCCTGCCTCCCTCTGTGCGCGCCGGAGGCGGCGGCGCCGCGCTTCCTCCAGCCGCGCCCGCGCAGCCCCCGCAGGTAAGCGCAGCGCGGCGGGCCCGGGGGCGGAGCGGGGCGGGGGGTCCCACCATTCTCGCCCGCGAAAAGATGCCCGCTCCCCATTCCCCGAGGGCTCCGTGCCCAGGCGCCCTTCTCCTCCTCTCTTTGGCTTTTTCTCTCGTGTTTCCGAACCTGGTCTAAGTCCTGCGGCGCGTAGCGGTGTGCGGGGTGGCGAGCCTTGTCGGGGGCCCTCTCCGACGAAGGGCTCCTTCGGAATGGGCTCGAGTGGGTTCGAGGCGTCGGGTCAGGCTGCTATTCCTGCTGAACTAACGTCTCCCATGCTGGCCTGGAATAAGTGATGGGCACTTGTTTAACTAAGGAACACGAACAGGACTTACTTAGGGTCTGCCCTTTTTTTTTTTTTTTTTTTTTTTTTTTTCCCTCACCCCTTCCCTCCCGAATTCTCTTTGGATTTATTTATACCAAGTTAAGGCAGTGGAAAAAGTCCTAGATAAAAAATGGTTGCCGTCTCTGTCTCCTGACTTCGTCAGTCCTTCGGATGAAGAGCCTGCTCAAGTCCGACGGCAGCAGTGTCGGTGTATCCATGATGTTAGCAAAGATGAAGGACAGGGAAAAGAAGAATGACAAGCGTAAGGGTGTGATTTATTAAAAAAAGATCAGGAGCGGGGGAGACAGGAGGGAAGCTAGAGGACAAAAGCCGTTAGCAAACTGAAGTGAGAAGACAGAGGTGGAACCAGAGGGACTAAGTTTCTTCCTTCTTTTCCTGTGTTCTTTTTAAATAGCTCCGCAGTGGGAGTCATCCCAAAAAACTGCTTCCTATGGAAATATATGAAAAGTTTTCATTATCACAAAAATGTTGGAATGTCTGAATTTAATTTTGTTAGGGATATCTCTATGGAACAAGCTCACACCTTCATGATTTCAGTTGTCTGTGAATGTTAGAAGCTGCCTAAATCCCCCCTTTTCTTCTTTCTTTTTCCCCATCCTTCTTCGCTCCAGGTTTGGGTTGGTTTTCTGCGTGTGGTTTTGTTTTTCAATTGTAGTTGTTAGCTTGTTTGGTTGGGGTTTTTTTGTTTGGCTGGGGTTTTTTTTAAGTTTCAAGGCAAAATAACTTGGGGGAGACCCTGTAGGTAACTTGTGTTCTCAAAGTGCGGGGGAATTGGAGTAGCTGCAATCTTTTTACTGCTAAGAGCTGCTGCAACTCTTATCTTTTCAAAGAAAGTTCTTGCATGCTAGCTCAGGTTTGGTGTGTTGTACCGTTTGGTCTATAAGGAATCACTCTCAGGTCAGGGAGTCATATTTCAATTTGGCAGCCAGGGCTGTGTGTTACTCTTGTGCGAGGATGGGCCATACTGCAGTACTAAAATAATATTTTTGGCAATTTCAGCAGTGGACTGAAGCAATACTCTGTGTGCATAGGCGTAAGTGAAGCTCTGCCCTGCAGCTTGCTGTTACTGGCTATAGGCGTGCCACATGTTTTTCCTTAACTGGTATGTGCTTGAACTTACAAAGCAACTTGATAGGTGTGTGTTTTACTGTTGTTTTCGTTAAATATTAACCACACAAAATTGAATGCTGTTTTGCGCCAGAATAGATTGACAGTGTCTCATCCTGTGCAGTTGTACATGAATGGTGGTTGTTTTCCTTTTTGTACGGCAAATAACCAAGGAAATGTTACTTAGGAATACTGAGAAGCACTGCTGCATGATCAGTGTGGAGTTGTCTTTAGCACTCCCTATTACAGATTTCAGTAATTAGACCATTGGTTGCTATAAACCTTGTTCTGAGAGCTTAGCAGTCTCTTCCTCTGCTCTTCAAAACAAATATTGAGGGTCAAAAGGTTAAACTGCTTTTGAGGCAAAACACATGGAAAATGCAAAATTAAAGTAATGCTGCACTGCATACCCAGTTTTAATATGTGAACTCCACGTGTGAGTAACAGACCATCTTATCACTGTGAGCAAAAATACTTTATGGTCATGTGGTTTTTCATCAGTAGCTCTGGAAGATTGTGACTGAAATATAATTCCTTCTCTGCTTAAAAATGGGGAAAAAAAAAATCTGTCTTTAACTTGGCCTTATAGTGTCAGTCAGTTAAACTCTTTGCGGAATCCAGGAGAGGCTGTTGAGGAAAGTATTTTGCTCTGCTTTGTACTTATATGGGATTAACTTTAATAACAGCTTAATGGATAATTAGCTGTTTCTCAGTGGCCTCTCCATATTGAGCTTGCTTTGTCTCATTTACAGAAGTTTAAATCAAAAGGTAAGTAATTCTTCTGAGCAGTTTATTCCTTTGGGAAACCACCACCATCTTCCCTTTGAGTACCCAGCAGTTTGAGCACTCTCAGAGGTGAGCTGCCTTCTCTAGATGTCCGAAGAACTGGCTTTGAGCACCTCTAGGTGGTGACCTGCCAGCACTTACTGAGCACTGTTGCTGTGTATCTGGCTTTTTAAATCAAATGAATGCAGAGGAAAATTGAGTGCAGCTCTTTTGCTGTCAGGGCTGAGGGGGGAACTCTTCACAGGTCGTCACTAATGGTCTTGGTGATGCTTAAGGATACATGGAAGAATTTGAGAGTGGAAAGAGGTACTGTGTGACAGTTGTCCTTTTCACTACTGTTTCCCTCACAAAATTAGAATTTGCTACATAAGTGCAATTTCCTCCCTTTCAGAAAGAAAGGTGCATGTAATTTAAGGGATACTTAAAGCCAACTTTAATTCATAAATGGGATATTTGAAGAGCAGCTGCTACACATAATGCCAAGGGAAAGATGTATACAACTGTTTTACTGAAAGGATAGATCTATCAATATTTGAGCCCTCCAGCATCTTTAGTTAGTGGATTAGTTCTTTATATGTTGCGCATTTCACTGCTTCATCTTTCACAGTGAGCTGTATTATTTTTTCTATCAGTTCAATAGGGTGGAAAGAAAACCAACCTTTGAGAAAGTGTGTCTTTCCTTTTTCCATCTTCCCATGTCCTTTTCTTTAAGATTGCTTTCAATTTAGGTATGTTGCCTTAGGAGTTTTGATAATTTGAAGGGAGAATGCTGGTCTGCAGAAATGCTTGATTGTGAGGTACTTGAGGCAGTAATGGCTTCAACTGGTAGTGGTTATGTAGCATCTGGTGTGGTTTTGACTTTTCCGGGTGTCGCAGGTTGATAACTGTAGAGATGTGGCACTCCTCTGCAGTGCTGCATTAGGGCTGAACTTACACACTCCATGTTTTCCCCCATGTGTTTTTCTTCATAGCTAAAGCAAGAGCTTAAGGCTTCATCCATGGCCCGTAGATGTCAATGGCAAAATCTGTATTGGATAACTGACTTTGAATCAGGTGCGAGGCTGATATGTTGCTTTGACAGAAATACAAAATTGTTCCCAGGGCAGAAGAAAGTTCTGTCAAGGAAATGAGAGCTGCTTTTCTACTTGCATGTCAGGGAATTTGAATTTTGGTTTTCTTCATTTATATTTCAATCTTAGTTTCTTTAAAACATGTAGAAGCATTGCCTGTGCATTGTTGCACTTCCATTGATGTACTGGTGCATATGACAACAAATGTCTGAATGTCTGGTGTCTTGGTTTTGTTTCTGTTGATAGTAAAGGAGAATTCTGAGAAGTGCCTCTCTCTGTGTACCCACACCTCTCCTCCGCTGATGTATCTTAACTGCCCAACACTCTTTCTATACTCCCAAGCTGATTAACAGCACGTCTGGCTTGCAAAATCTTGGTAATTGTTTGGCTGAAGGTTGCACTGTAGGGTCAATTTTCATTTTTTAATGACTGGTGTCTAACTGCTGGAAGTACTGTTTCTATCTGTGCAACATTGAGCACCAGAAAAGAAAAGAGCCTATGTACTGGTGCTGATTTAGATAATATATGTGTGTTCACATCTCACATGGCAGCTCCATGACCATGGCATTTCTCTTACATGTACTTGATAAAGAATTTTGAGGTGCTTAAGGCATTGTATTTCTCTGCAGAGGAACAATATACTTGTTTGGATTAGTGCAAAATGTCCAGAATTTCCTGATTGGCAAAGCCTGGAATAGTTTGTTGACCATATTTTTTTCAGTCCTTTACCTATTTCCTACTGGATCTGGCTCCTTCTTGACCCAGATACTGTAGGCATTTAGGTTAGTGCACATAAAGAGGAGGGCACTGGTGCATTTACCCAAGAAGTAAAGAAACGTTTCTTCTTAAAAAGAAAGTGAATCTTCCCCCTTTGCTTCTGGCAGGCAAAACCAGCCACAGACTTGCAGGTCTGCTGTGGTTCAAGAAGTCTGGGTAAGGCATGCCTGCCCCTGCCGGCAGCACAGCCTGAGAGGGGGAACTACATCCCTCTTCCTCAAGCAACTCCCAGGATAAATAGCTTGGACAGGGCTCTGGCCTGGGGTGCATGCAAAGTGTTTTGCTTTCCAAGTGCCTTGAAGATTTGTGCTGGTGGACTTTGTGAAGGGTAATGTTCTGGCTGCTGATCATGCTGGGGAAACAGGAGCAAAGTGTTGTGCCTTGGTGTTTCCCACTCAGACATTGCAATGTGTTCTGCCACTGATGATAGGTGGTGTGGATCAGTGGCACAAGAAATGCCTTCAGTTGCAAAAGTGAGGAGGCTGGGTCTCTTTTAGAAGGAAATTTTGGGAGTACAGATACTGTATTGCTGAGAACCGTATGTAGACTTTTGCGCCAACTGAATTATCTTTATTTTAGATTTCTTCAACTTGACAAGCATTAGAACTGCTATTTTTTTAGTCTTCCATGTGATATATTCTAGAAAAAATTTGGAGGTCCTCTCATTTTCTTTTTAAAAATACAAAGACGATAAATATGGGAGCCCAATATTATCTTTCTGGTTTTATTTCTGACTGTGACTAAGAGGCAAACACCTCCTAAAGTGGATTTTTGAAACTGTGGAAAAAATTTCTGTGAGTTTGATAGTCCTATATGATAATCCCCAGTTCAGTGTAGGCCTCATGTTGCTGTACTTTACAGACCAATCTGGCTTTTCGGTAGGAATTTACATGCTACAGTGACCTTTGGAGCAGAATGGATTTCACAGGCACTTTATGCAGTACATCCATTTCTTTGCCAGCTAGAAAATGTATTGCATATTGCAGTGCTTGCAGGAGCAAGCCTGAAAGCACTGGATTGACATCAAAGGCAAGATCTTTCTGTACAGAATGCTGGAGATTTTAAGAGTGGTAAAAATCTGGCAAAGGAAATGCAAACTGTTTTTCCTTGCAAGCCCCTTTCGCTCCCTCCTCCCCATCTTTTTAGAGTATATATGACAGATATGAAATAGTGCTGGTGCATTATTTATGGGAGCAGAAGTTTTTCTTAGAAGTTTTTTGCCATTTGAGGATGATTGTTTTCACCCTGGATGGAAAAGTGTAGCTATAGTAGTATCCATTTTTTATTAAGAAGAAATTAGCTGTGGCAATAAATGTTGTATGAGTATTGAATGTTTACAGCATAGAGAAATTTGTATCTTCTTTCAGTGGGTGATTATTTAATAGCAGTGAGCTGAAGGTGAAATCTAGCAAAGACTTACTTGAATCCAAGCAGTCAAGAGAGGTACTGTACAGGTCACACATGTCTTTAAGGTGGTTATACTTAAGGTTGGTGTTTGTAGGAAAGGAGAAAGTTGATAAACTCTCAAGCTTTCATATCTATGTAGCTTTCAAGTGTGGCAAGTGTTGTTTTGTCTGCTGCAAAGGGGTATTGATAAAGGGTCTGTAGCTGCTGGATTTCACTAACTTTGAGAGTGGAGTCTGTTTTTGACTTGTTGTGGTTGTCAATTGAGCCGGACAATGTCCTGAAGCCTTGAGCTGCTGGTGGTGACAGAGCAAGGGAACTGGGGTGGCATTGCATAGCTGCAATATGTGAAGGGCAGTTGCCTCCCCAAGCCAGGATGTGGGTGTGGGATGTGGGTGTCCAGCCAGGGTGTTAGTGCAGAAGAAAGCTCAAGTTTGTTTGCTGCTCAGTTCTGAACCAGCTTTGCTGGCATCAGGTGAGGTGGAAGGGCTGAAGGAGGGTTGGAAGGCTCTGGGAGTGCCACCTGTGCAACAGTCACTGTCCCTTCAACTCAGCACAGAAGCCCAGTGGATGGTGAGCATCCCTACACTCCTGCTGCTTTGGATCAAGGAGAAGCAAACTGGCAGAGGGACACCAGCTGCTACTGGTTGGATGGCTGGTGGCAGGAGACCTCGTGGAGGACTGCAGGTTAGTACAAGCCAATGGCAGTGTCAGAAGGTCACCTTGGCCCTGGATGTTGCCTTGCACTGGGTGGTCAATATTGTTGTCGGTACTTTTTTGGTTTGGGCACCTGATTAGCTGCTCACTGACTCTCTTGGTGAGATCTGGGTTTTTTTGTGGTTACTATGTTTTTTTACGATCTCTTACTGTAACAGTAGTGTCACTTCTTGGGTCCTGGAGCTTTCAAGATTTCATGGTTGTGTTACTAACCATTTTTACTGTTACTTGTAACCAAATATGAAGTAGCAAAGGGTGGCAGTCTTTATCTGTGCTTAATGTTCTATCCTGAGGCTTCTGTGCTCTTTCATTGATACTCCAGCTAATATAAGTAAATTGTGCACTTTTGTGCATAATTGAGTTGTTGTTTCAATGCCTACTGTAAGAGGTGTGTTTTCAGTGATTGTCTGTAGAGACTGGATCAGTAGTCTTACAAGATATGTACAATTCTCTTATGAGTTGCAGTGGGAGAGGGTCCATGTGGTAGTGAAGCTGTTATGTAGGATGTAAAGGGGAAATTTGGCTGTCTTGCCTAAGGTTGTGCTTATAGGAGTAAACTTTGTAGCGCATTTCTGTAGTTGCATGCTAACTTTGAATATATAAAACTAATTACTGAAGTAAAAAATTTGAGAAATTGGTAGGGGAAAGTTAGATAGAGAAGCATACATTCAGACTGATAATGATAAGCTTGTCAGTCCCAAAGGAGAGTAAAGGACAGTAAGGTCTGTATTAATACTGTGTTGCATGCCACTGGCTATTGCACTTGGAAGGTGTCTTTGCAAATGTGTACACAGCCCCACTAGGGTGTTGTATGTTCTATTGGCAAATTATCAGTACAGGAGAATAGCCTGAATGTTTCCTGCATCCATCTGAAAATGTCTCCAGGCATTTCTGTCTTTCCAGAATGAGTAAGAGTAAGAGCCTACTAGTAAGAACATGTTGTCCTATGTCCTTTCTTGTCCCTTGTAACACTGGGATGAACTAGGAGTAGTGTTTGAGTATATGTTAACCAGCCATGTAAGCATCAGATTTGGTTGAGGAGCAAAGCCTGGGCTTTCAGTGAAGAATTAATTGGGATTTTCAGACGTTTCTTCCATGTGTCTCCCTGTTTGTTGCTACACTCCCTGCCCCTTCATTCCTCTTGTCAAGGAAATGGAATTCACCAATTTTTTTCCTGAGATACTGCAGTGGGACAAACAACTTCAGGGAAATGGATGTATGGATAGGTACACAGCATTCAAGGAGTATGTTCTTGAGTGTGACTTGTACTTGAAAGATACCATTATAAATGTCTCAAGTTTATTGGACTTTCTGTCTTTCCCTTTCCTTGCTGTCCCACCCAGAGTGTGTCATACATGGAGAGCAATTCTGTGGAAGTGCACCTTTGAGATGCCCTGGGCATGGTTTCTGCACAGGGCTTTGAGATCTGTCCCGAGGTAGCTAGCAACATTTCAGGATTGTTTTGCTCCTCCTAAAGCTTTTGTTGGAACTACTGAAAGCTTTACCTCAGAGCAGTGTATTTCCCTGTATATAAGTCTTGCAAACAAAAGAAGACTTTCTGAATTAGTGTTTGCTCCCCTAGTCTTTTAGCTTTTTGTTTACAGTAGTTACAGTGTCCTATTTCAAAAGCCCATGCTAGTTGGACTGGAAACTGACTGAGTATTCAGAGTATTACTGTAATCACAACAATCATGGTATTTAGTGAATAGACTAAAAATAGGTCTCTAGAATTATTTAATTTTGCAAACAGTTGATAGGAATAGCATAGGTTAGTGCCTGCTTCTCCAAGAAGTACAGTGTGTTTCTGTTTCTTTCCATGGATTGGTTAAGTTTCACATGCAAAAGCATCCTAGGAGGTTCAGCCTAGAGCAGAAAATTCAGGAGGAGATGTGTAAGCTAATGACAATCTGATGACAGAAGGAAATTACACAACTGTAGGAAACATAAATGCCTTAAAAATAATATGCCTGAGCAAACGCTTATGCCATGACCCTGCATATTTCCATCCCCAACAACTCTTCCACAAAGTTTCTTGCAATCAGTTGCCCAGATTTTTATGACAAATTTCTGTTTGAGAGACTTGTTTACAGCTTTTTCAGTTCTTCTTTCTCAATTGTTTCTAATGTGCTATGAATACTCTGTGAGGGGATCTTTGGTATAATTTTTGTGTGAAAACAGTTACTTTTTCCCTCAGAAGAGTGGGACCAAAATGCAGGAGCAGCTTTGGCAAAGAAGCCACATTCTGCTCCTTCATGCTTCACGTGAGAAACGAGAAGGGAAAAAACCTGACTTTTCTTGGAGCTCCCAAGGCGAGGTGACATTTCTTGGTTGGCAGGGAACCTGAATGTGCACTCGCCAAGCATCTGCCTCCTGCAATTGGGCCAGAAGTCATTCTGTGCTCTATATATCCCTCTTACTGTTTCTCTTGTGGTTTGATGAACTTTCCTCCCAAGAACCTGCGTCATCTCCTGCTTGTATAAGCTGTGTCTCCACTAGAGGGGGGTGCCAGTATTGCTGTAGTGGGAAACTTTGAGGATTTGGTAAGTTATGGTGCTTTACTCTTCCTTCTTGCCTGGCAGTGTTGCTCGTGGGATTAAGTGGAGTATCCTTGGAAGAAGGCTGCTGAAAGACTGAAGGCAGCAGCTAACCAAGTAGTAGGCATTTGGTTTCTCTAAAACACTTTCAGTTCTGCCAGTATAGTGCATTTTTATGTAGAATCATAGAATGATTTGGGTTGGAAGAGACTTTAAGGATCAGCTAGCTCCCAAGCCCCTGCCACAGACAGGAACCCTTTCCACTAGACCAGGTTGCTCAAAGCACTGTGCAGCATAACCTCTAGCAGTTCCAGGGATTGAGGTGTCCACAGCTTCTCTGGTCAACCTGTTCCAGTGCCTCATTACTCTCACAGTAAATGATTTATTCCTAATATTAATCAATATATACCCTCTTTCTGGGTCAGTTACCCCCTGTCCTATCACTACATACCCCTGTCACTTGCCAGCTTTTTTAATAAGCCTTCTTTAAGTACTGGAAGGTGCTATAAGGTCTTCCCAGAACCTTGACTTCTCCAGGTTGACCAACTCCACTCTCTCAGCCTGTCTTCATAAGAGCAGTGCTTCAGTCCTCTGATCACTTCTATGGCCCTCTCTGCACTTGCTCTTTCTTCTGTACAGAGATCCAGAGCTGGATGCAGTACTCCAGGTGGGGTCTCCTGAGAGTGGAGTAGAGGGGGAGTATAAGGTTGGCTGACCTAAGAGAGGCTGCTCAGTAGCAGGAGGCTGAAAATCAGATCCATGCCTAAGTGGGCTGTGTTAGGGATGAGAGTAGCTGTGCATGGGCCCCAGGGTTTAGTGTCATGGACACAGCTGGTGTGTGAAATTGTGGGATGCCTAAAAAATCTGGTTTGTGGGTGGATTTCAGTACATTCTCCTTTTGTGGCTTGGATCCCTTGAACTTTTTAGTCTATTTGTGCTGTCACAAAAAAGTCTTAGTGGTTCCCAAGTAATGCTTTACGACTTATGCTTTTGTTACAAAACTGTCTGAAGGCGGCTTTGAAGTGTGTATATGTTTAAAGTTTGTACCCCTGCTAGTGTGCACCAAGTTCCAATGGAAGAGCTGGAGGCAAACTACTAGTTAGTTTTCATTTTCTTTTTTCTTTAAGAATAATCCATTGATATTCAGTTGTACTTTTGTCCAATAGGATTGTTTTTTCGCCTTTCTTACTCTTAAAAACAGATGCAAAAGGAGTTTATCTAAAAAAAGGTTGAGGCAGACTAGGTAGTGCTTGGACACTAACCTTTCTGTCATCCTATGTGTTAGAAGGTAGGATGTTTTGGGTTTGTTCTGTTCTTACATCAACTCCATTCTGCCTCCTGGATTTCTGTTTTTGCTTGAATTTGTGGCATCTCCCAAATATTCTGATTGAAATATTTGTTGTTTCTGTTGGGCATTGTATATGTTGAGGACCTAATCAGAGAAGCTGAATAATCACTGAAGTATGGTGTGAATTTATAACAGCCAGCTTAATTCATGTGACCTCTTGTATGCACCAAGAGCCTGTCTGCTAAACACAACTCAGAGTTAATCCAAGTCAATTCTTAAAGTGAATTAGCCAAGCTGTGAGCTAATCTTCTGTGTTTACCTGCTTGTTCAGATAGGCAGCAATCTAAGTCACTTTAAACTTGATGATTGAAAGGGCAAGGAGGGTCGGAGGGAAAGGTGAAGAAGTCCTGGTGTTTTCTTCATATCTCTCCTTTCAGGGCATATTTCAGTAGTGCTTTGCATTTATAAGTCTTGAATTCATAGAATGATTAGCATAAGCTACCCCAGGCCAAAACCTGATGCAGTTCTCTACCAAGCATTCCTGACAGCTGCTGTTGTTGTTCCCAAGGTATTTGGGGGAGTGTGTTTCTTCTGGATCATCCATAAAAGCTGTTCCCCAAAAAGTCCAACCAATTGAGTTGGCATACTGTAGACAGCAGGGAGCATGATGCAGACTGTGAGGGCTAGGAAGCCCTGTCGACCTCCGCCAAGAAACTAGTAACCAGCCCCAGTTTTACAGCAGGGATTCACAAATTCTGGGTCTATTGTTCTGAGCACACCAGATACTTGCATGATGGACAAGAAGTAATTACATTTCATTTGTCAACATCAGGATTTTTGTTGTCTTGAGCTACTGGGTTTGCTCCCCCTCTATTTTGACAAGATCAAAGATAAGATCTTATTTCTTGGTCACTGCTGTCCATCAGATAAGTTTGTTTGTGGCCTTAGAAAAGAGCAGTGACATGAGAATAGGAAATTTAAATCCTGTCATTAAGATAATTCTTTCTTATTGTTAATTCTAAGTTCTTTCAAACTTCTTTCAGGGTAACTTTGCAAAATACAGCACTGCGAAAAGTGTCTGTAGAAAAGTTGAACCAATGCAGATGTTGCATAAATATTTCTGAAGGAGCATGACTGTTATTTCTGGCTTGAGGGGTTGATAAATAGTTCCTGTGTCTGCATTGGTGGTGGCCTGAACCACATTAAGCTATTGCCTTCCTTAATGTATTTAAATCTTTAATGTATTTTCAGGAGTTGGGGGAATAGGTGGCAAATTTCTATTTCAGATAAACTAAATTAAACTCCATGTATCATTGGTCATGGTGCATGTAGATCTATGTTGAGGTGGTGCCTTTGTAATTTGGGATTTGGGTTTGGCATGCTTGATTGTGAACTTCCTTGGCTTCAGCATTTCCAGATTACTGTATTTTGTGGTGGTTTATTCTGCCTGAACATTGAACATCTGTTTTGTGGATGTGGGGTTAAAAGGAAGTATTTATTTTAAGGCTGGCCCCCCTCAAAGCTGCTTAGAGAATTGTGACATTTTGTTATCATCCAGATGGGGTTTTTTGTCTAGCAAAAGGATATTGCCTGAATGTTTAAATACAAACTTGTTTCAGAAGAGTGCCAGCCTATTACTGATTTTCTGAGTTTAAAACAAAAAGGAGTTTACAAATGGAGTTGCAGTTGCTGATCCATGGAACTCTTGAATTGTATCGCTTTGTTATTTCTGGACAGAGACACTTTCCCTAGACCAGGTTACTCAAAGCCCCATCCAGCCTGACCTTAAACACTTCCAGGGATGGGGCATCCACAGCTTCCCTAGGCAACCTGTGCCAGTGTCTTACCACCCTCACAGTAAATGATTTCTTCCTAATATATAATCTAAATCTACTCTCTTTCAGTTTGAATCCATTCCCCCTCCTCTTGTCTCTACATGCTCTTGTAAAAAGTCCTTCTCTATCTTTCTTGAAGGCTCCCTTCAGGTCCTGGTAGGCTGCAGTTAGGTCACACTGCAGCCTTCTCTTTTCCAGGCTGAACAATCCCAATTCCCTCAGACTTTTCTTTTAGGAGAGGTGCTCCATCCCTCTAAACATCTTGGTGGCCTTCTCTGGACTCAGTCAAACAGGCCCATGTCCTTCCTGTGCTGGGGACCCCAGACCTGGACACAGGCTTCCAAGTGGAGCAGAATCCCCTCCCTCCCCTGCTGCCCACATGCTTTGGATGCAGCCCAGGACATGTTTGGCTTTCTGGGCTGTGAGTGCTCATGGCTGGGCATGTCCAGCCTGTCATCCCTCAGCAACCCCAGTCCTGCTCACAGGGCTGCTCCTCATTTGTTCATACCCCAGACTGTGTTGATACATGGACTTGCTGTGACCCAGATGCAGCACCTTGCCCCAGTCTTGTTTAACTTCATGAGGTTCCCATGGGTTCACTTCTCAAACTTGTCCAGGTTCCCCCAGGATGGTATCCCTCCTTTAGGTGTGTCAACAGCACCAATGAACTTGGTGTAATCTGCAAATTGGCTGAGGGCGCACTCTATCCCTGTGGCTATGTCATTAATAAAGTTGATATTAAAGTCTTTGCCCACTGTTATCTTCTTTAATGATATTGATTAGTAAGCAAAATGGTCATGAGAATGTATGTAGAGCTAAATTCTGTCCACTACCCTTTCAATTCCAGTGTTCAGAATAATTTTAATGAGCAGCTCCTTGCTCTGTCACTCTTTTTCTCTCTCTTTTTTTTTTTTTTTAAATAACAGAAAAGGACAAAAGCACATGCCATACTTGCTTATTTTATACACACATGTGCATACAATGCTGGCAACAGTTAATAATATATCTTAAATGACGAGCTATCCATGGTTACTTTGAACTTTGCTGCCTCTTAGTTAACTACTTCAAATTTCATGTCTGTCAGTAGAAATAAACAAATATAAGAGTTTCAGAAACTGTTTTGAAATCACTTCTTTTAGAAGTATTTGGTACTATTGATGTCAGTAGGATGAAAATGTATGCAGCTTCATTGTGGTTGTGCCATGAGAGACCAGCCATATTGTAGTGACTTGTCTACATAAACCTGAGCAGATTGGCATTATTCTCCTGAAGCTGGTGTCTAGCTGCATTTTTTCCTCTTTATATTCTTGTGATTCTGGAAGTCTAAAGTAATGAGATAATGTTGAAATTAGATGATTGCACGAATTATTATTCTGGAGTCTTCCTAGATGTTGCTTTTACTCAAAATGCAAGAATTAAAAGTTCACTTTCAGGGATATCTTACTGTTTTGGTACTTACCAATTAAAAAAACATTGTAGAGCTGCTGCTGCAGTTGTTTCTTGAAGATGATGCTGTGCCTAATAGAGATGTTTTAAAGCAATTTTTGTGTGTCTGTATGTTTGGTGTGATTATTTTACACTGGCCTGTTCATTGTGTTGAAGAGGCTCCTAATACATCTCAAGAGACATGCATCTACCAGCCAACATCCCTTGCATTTAGGCAGATGCTCACTCTTTTTCCCCCAGAGGGTGAGAAGAGATTCTCCAGCCTTAATGAGTGGCAAAGGAACAATCATCTCTAAGCACTTCTTAACAAGCAAGCACTTATGGAAGTCATTAGGAGAAGGTAGATAATGACTAAAATAATTCTAGGGGTACTGGATAGTAATGGGAAGACAAATTGATGTGTTGGCTTTAAAGGGCAAACTCCAGGGAAATGAGAAAACTGGGGAAGCCATGCAGAATTTTTTGAGTTTTCAGACAAAAGTCAACTTTTCAGAGACATAGGAGGCTTCAAGAGAAGCCTTGGGTTCTCTGGGTTTAAAAAACAGCAACAAAATGCTTCCCGAGAGATGGGTGTGGAATAGATAGAATATGGAAATAATCAGGAAAGGAGGTTTAGCAAGTGAGAGAATGCACAGGATAGTGCAAACTGAACTAAGTCAGGGAAGTATGGAAAGGATTCTGGAAAAGGACAACTACATAAAATAAGTGGAAGTTTTGTCTGACTGCAAATGAGATTAAGTGCCTCAATCTGTAGCAGAGAAAAAGTTATCCTGTATTTAGCAAGGAAAAGGAGTATGATTCAGTTTTGGTGAGCACAGTCATGACAGTTTTAGCAAAAAAAGTTGAGATGTTAATAGAAAATTAGGAGTGTGTCTCTTTTTTTTTTTTTCTTTATTTTGGTAAATTTCTTTTCATCAGTATGCAGAGAAACCTGATGTGCTTCTGCATCTCTTGTGGATTAGCCTGCTGCTGAGTCCAGTTTGTACCATAACTGACATGTCTTAGGGTGAATGTGTTCATTATTTCACGTTACAATGCTGAATCCTATGGGTTTGGCCTTTCAAAGTATGCTTTCTGTTACTTAATAAAATGTGACATTTTCTTCTCCCTCCAAAAAGCCCAAAATAACAACAACAAAAAAAATAATGCTCCAAAACAAAAACAATTCCTGAAAGAAGAGACAGCTTGTAATTTCGGGAACAATCTACTCACTTAAGATCATCTAGAGGATCTTTCTGAGACTGAACCTCAGAGAAGGTAAAGGAGAAAGTTAAACATGTGTAGTTTAATTACAGACCCTTGAACTGTCTGCCATTTGGTGGAACCCAGTGCATGACAGTGGTCAGTTTGCTTTTGTCATCCTCAGAAGGCAAATTAGAGTGGCATATGGAAAAGATTTCCCTGCAAGATAAAGGCTTGAGGATATTATACTCTCTACTGGTTTGTTCGGTTATTTTCATTGAAAATCTTGGGAAGAGAGGTGTTTGTCCTTTTATACATTCAGATTGGTCTTCTGCTTTTGTCTGGGGGTGTGGGCAGGATCTCTAACCTTGCCTTGGTGGGATCACTGTGAAGGTATCTTTGCTGAACTACGTTCTTTGTCACAGCTGATTATTTCTCTGAGGGAGTGCAACTGCATGATGATACTTTTTTATTGTTGTAAACTAATTCAGTGCGTGATAAATTATTAGGTGATAGATACCTCCCTAATCTTACAGTGGGGAAAAAGGACAGTTTCACACAACACTCTCTCTGCAGAGTTCATGAAACTATTAAGCTTTGGTTAAGAGGGCTCCACCTGGGGCATCTTTGCTGAACTTGCAGGCTCTATTCTGTCGTGGGAAGCCTTAACAGCAATCTCATAGTACTTGTGTGAGTGAGGCCAGAACAATGATCTTCCCCAGATTAGCCACAGAGCTTCTATTCAAAAAGGTTTGACTGATGTAATCTTTTTTGTTTGTTTGAAGCACAGACTGCACTGTGAATGCAAATAACTTAGATTTGAGATCCTCTGTGGAACATTGTGTTGTGGAAGAGTCCTACTGAATCTAAGGGAAGTTTTTTAAATTTCTGTAGAAATAAATTTTTAGCCTCAGATCACTCAGACGAAATCTTCGTCTTTTTTCCTTACCTAGGCTAGCAGCTGTATTTTGAAAGTAAAGACTGAGGTAATGTAAACTGAAAGTTTCTTTTAGCTCCAGGAAGTTGCAAACTTCCCTGCAGCAGCTTTTAAAAAGTCTAAAAGTCTTTGAGGTGTACAGGTGTGGTTTGGTGGAAGGCAGAATGGAAGATAGGAAACATGAGTTTCTTTTTTTGTTCTTTTTTTGGTTGGTTGGTTGGTTTTGTTTTTTGGAGTTTGTTGGGTTGTTGTTTTTTTTTTTTTTTGTGGTTTAATACACTTCTGGACTTCTGCATTTTAGTTTGACCTTTAAGTGAACTCTTGTGTTTGTTTTCTTTGTTTTGGTTTGGGTTTTTTTGTCGGATGCTTTTCAGGTACCTGGGCATCTTGAAGTTAAATTTTCCAAGGCGTTGTCTGTTATTTTATTTTGATTTGCTTAAATAAAAACTGAATGCTCTGGCCAGCTGATGCCATTTCAGTAAAGCAATGTGCAACCTGATACACAGCTAAACATGCTGTCCTGTTTTTAATGCTGTTCATGGCTAAAGAGGTGATTGCACTTAAAATTAAGCTGAATGTATGCTTTGGCTGACAAATTGCAATCAAAGCAGGCATCAGAGCAACAGAAAAGCAGATGTATTACAGAGAGCCATAGCACTAATAAAATCCCTGACTCTTTGTTATATCTTTGTAACACTGAATCACTTCCAAGACAATTGTTCAGAGCATAGTTGTTCTGAAGGGGCAGCAGCGGTGTAGGCATTACCTGTTTTGACACATTCAGTGGTTGGGTTTGATCTGTAATTGGGAGAGTTTTATGTCCTGTTTTTCTGGTTGTCAAAGTCCTGAGTGCTCAGATTGCTGAAAACAAAGAAAAGAAAAATTCTACAAACACACACACACAAGAAAACAAACAAACAAACAAAAAATCCACTCCAAAACAAACAAAAAACCAACCCAAAACAACAACACAAAAAAAAAACCTCCCAAAAACCCCCAAAACCAACCCTGATAAAGGCCAGAAAACAGATTATGTGCATGGGATGAAAGGAAGGTGGTTTTCAATGACCGGAAGAGCATACTGCCATTTTTGTGATCTGATCTGCTTGGTTATCCATGCCGTTTTTCCCTTGTCTTCCCTGAGATTTTGAGGTGGGCCAGATAGCATGCTGGAGATCCAACGGTGGGTAGTGATGGCACTTGCTGTCTAGTGGTCTTGCTGAAGGCTGTTCTGTTCTCTCTCAGGGCCTAGGCAGGAGGCTGTCTCAGCTGACCCCACTGACAACCCTCCTGTGATCTGTCCCCATTGCACAGGACATCCTGTGAGTACAGGTCTGGTAGCGCTTCTGCAGATCTGCTACAAAATGTTGTGCTACATACAGCCAAAGAGTGAGGTCAGGAGAGAGGGTTTAGTACCAACCAGTTCTTTGGGCCAACCAACTCAACTATCTATTGTAGTTTCCAGTTTATTTATTATTGATAAGTCATTTTTTGAGGACAGTATAACATTTAAAACACTACATTATTCTTGTTGCAGGTCTCCTTCCCTCTCCTTCCCTCCCTTCTAAGCCTTAATGAGATTTTGTTTAGCCAGTTTCTGTGTTGTTCATTTTTGTGTCAGGCTGGAAAATGAACCTTTTTAATAATTGCTCTGGATATGTTTGTGCTGAAACAGCTCAATACTTCATCAACAGCAGGAGTTCTGTGAGCAGAAGCAGCCTGAATATAAATTGATTTCCAGTTGTGGTTTCGGTAAATATAGGGTTTGGGGATGGAGTAATATTTATACAAGCATCTTTTATTCCGTATAGTTATTGCCTGTCTTCAGCGCATATGTAAGAGATTTTTGCCCCTATATGGCATGCTAGTTCAACAGCTCCATGAAAAATTCACCTTGTTTCCTGTGAGGATCTCAGTTTCTTCTGCAGAA
Organism: Acrocephalus scirpaceus scirpaceus; assembly: GCA_910950805.1. Taxonomy (NCBI): domain Eukaryota; kingdom Metazoa; phylum Chordata; class Aves; order Passeriformes; family Sylviidae; genus Acrocephalus; species Acrocephalus scirpaceus. The sequence goes on from OU383776.1 coordinate 47,976,152, forward strand.
GTGAACAAATAAGCTCAGTTTTGTTGTACCTTGAGTCTGTCTTTGACCATTATTCTTGAACTTTAAAATCTGGCCAATTTCTTAGGGCTGGTTGTAACTTTTGTTAGTTTTATAACTTTTGTTACTCATGATACTGGGAAAGAGCAGAGTCAGGTATGTTTTACTCTGGGTTTTGGTTTTGTTTTTATTTCAGTATTTGCAAGGTAGAGATTTCCTATTGTTCTGTCTGAACCTTTTCATATATTAGCAAATTCCATTCTGTTTTTCTAGACAGTGAATTTAGACTCAAGAAATGTCTGGGTTTACTGGCAGGGACAGTTTTCAGGGAGGTGATGGTGCAGCCAGGACAGACGACGTGGTGAACTTGTCCTTTGTTTTTGGCACTCCCCTTCCAGACTTCCATGACCCCTCAGCAATACTTCACAAATCCATTTTCACAGTGAATTTATTCATTCCTATGAAGAGCTTCCAAATGGGTGAGAAGCTATAGCTCTGTAGTTTTTTCAAGCAGTGATTAGAAACAGCAGACAGGAAGGCTTTGTTGGTGAAAGTATTTGTAGAACTGGTCTTCACTGGAACGATGGGGGTGTTGCATGTGCTGTAAAAACAGATGTAACTTGTGCATTTTGTTGGCAGTTGTACCAGCTTGATAGCAAACCACTGAGAGATTCCAAGTCCGAACTACAATTTAATTGGAAAATTGAAATAAAGGTAGAAAACACTAGCTTAAACTAGAGTCCGAAGACAACCTGACACCTGGTTGGTCAGGGTGGTGATAGCAGTCCAATTAAATGGTGGATGTGGTTGCATTGAAGTGGTGATCCTGTAGTAAAGTCCAGTCCTTCTCTAATTGTGATTGTCAAGCTCTTCTCCTCTGAGAATCCAGTGGTAGAGGCTCTGGTGTTCTACATTCTCAGATTATATCCAGGTAGGAATGCTTGGTTCCTTCCCATGGATGGAGCATCTCACAATGGAATGATGTAATTTTATGAGTCATGCAGTGAGACCTTGATGTCTCATTAACAGAAGATATTTCTTGAAGTGAGTTATCAGGGATGTATTATCGAAGAGGTAAAGAGCACTCTCCCACCTAGTTTTAGCAGCCAATGAAAATGGTGATAGGATACATACTTTTGATTGCATCTTACATTGTTACTTAAGACAGCAGTTGGTCTGAAGGTGTGCTGATTAGTTGCAGTCACCACTATTGAACATATTTAATCAATACCATGTACAAGATCTATTTCAGTACTTATTGCCATGGTAATAGATAGTGGGTGTGATGACACTCTATCCTACTTTCTGGAGAGGGGTGTCAAGTAATAGAGCTAGGCTGATACCAACCAATGTGCAGAATTTGCTCTGTTAATTATGTGTATTCAAACACAACCTATCAGCAAAGTTTGACGGGACCGTTAATTTTGTGCTAGCTTCCAAACTGTTGGTGCATCTCCTGGGGCAAGAGAAACAGTAGCCTCTTTGCTGAGACATCAGAAATTTGATGGGGAGATGGTGAAGAGTCTCATTAAATGGAAAAAATTTTTGCTCACTGTTGTTCAAAAGAACTTTAGGGCAAGGGTACAACAATGGTCTGCACCACCTGTCTGGAAATCTGTTTTATTTCTTTTCTGCTTCTTTTGCCCAATACCAAATCGCAATCTGTTTTAAGTACTGAACAGGGTGCAGTGGGTTATCTTCACTTGCATATGCAACACCCCACGGAACAGAGAGAGGGCAGAACTAGGAGGAAATTGTAAAGATCACAACCACTTCCACTGAGGAACACACTAAAAGAAGGTAGCTCAGCTTACAACCTGCACACACAGAGCCACCTGTATTAACTATATTCCTCAAAATGACTTAAAGTAGTTTGGCTTGTCCTTATGCTTTGGTGGTGTCCTGGTTTTTGGTGAAGTAAGATCAAGGGATCTGCACAGGAAATTCAGTTTTTAGGAGTAAAATGATAAGATGGACATTGTCAGTTTCCAGTGGATGAAATCAGCAGAATAGCAGCTATGTGCCCACAGCCAGCAAGAAGGAAACACAGACTTTCTTAGGAATTGTGGTTTTTTGGAGGATCCATATTCTAGAGTAGAGTCAGATTGTAAGCCCTCACTATCAGGTGACATGGAAGAAGAATGTTTTCAACAGCAGATTGTTCATGCAGTGCTTGGACCAGCCAGGAATGTAACAGTGTGATCTACACTGTAGCCAGGGAGAATGGACCTTCCTGGAGCCTCTCTCAAGAAGTACCTGGAGAGACTCAAGGACAACCCCTGGGGTTCTGAAGTCAGCAATACAAGGGATCCAAGGCATCCTATGCCCTGGCTGAAAAAGCATATCTGGCAGCTTATGAAGGGGATCACGATCATTCCACAGCAAAGAAAGAGAAAGAGGCATCACTGGAGCGTCACAGAAGGGGTTTATTCCTTGTGCTCTGCTCCAGGGTGAAGCCCAGAACAAAGGGAGAGCATGAGATTATAAGGGACAGGGGTTTAGGGGCGTGTACAAAGTAAACAACCAATCGAGGAACAGCATGGGAGTGGTTTGGGAGTGGAGTGATATACAGAAAACCAATTGCAGGGAAGGGGAGGAGGATTCCCTGAGCCTGCCCCAATCAGGGACTGACCTCCCCCGAACCTTCTGGAACTAGGGGAAAGACTTTCCTGAGAGTGGCAGGTCTTGAGGCAAAGGACACATTTGAGTGGCAGGGAACAGTCTCCTGGGAAATAGCTTAGGGACTTTCCAGCCACCAGGGGAACATACCAACAGGGAGGGAAAAGGAGGGGAAACTTGGGACAAACCATTTCCAACTTAAACAATATACATGTAAAAACAACACTTAATATTTGAAATATCAACAGTGCATAACATAAACACTGAAAGTGCACTGCTACAGAAATCCAAATCACCAGAAGTCATCATGAGCTGGCACAAAAGCAAAAATTTCAGATTATCATCAGAAGAGGAGGAGGAAGTAGTGGTGGCATGGACTGAGGAGACCTTATCGTATAATCAGCTAGTTGAAAATAAGAAGCTATATTCTCTTTACTGACAGTTTGTGCCATATCTTAGGGATATGTCAAAAATGAAAAGCTGCTGTATGGAGTCCTATATGGCAAGTTGCAAAGCCAATGAGGGAAAAGTTGGATCAAGTCGGGTTGCAGAGCTTAAAGCCATCCAGCTGACTTTGGATATTGCTGAATGAGAGAAGTGGCCAGCGGTCTACCTCTGCACTCATGGATGGTGGCAAACACTTTGTGGTGATGGTGAACAATGGAAAAAAGACAACTGGCAGCACAGAGGGAAACACATCTGGACTTCTGAATTGTGACAAGGCATCTCTGGCTGAGTAGATGAGTTGCTGTAAAAGTGTGTGCTGTAGATGCACATGCACCCAAGAGTAAGGCTTGTGAAGAGCATTGCAACAGCAGACAGGTGGATGAACTGCCAAGGTTGAAGTATCTTGGGTGGATCTGGACTGGCAACAAGAATTACTTCTGGCTCAGTGGGCCCATGATGCCTCTGTAATCAGAAAAGAGATGCAACATGCAGATGGGCTTGTGATCTAGGGCTGGATGTAACCATGGAAATATCTCCCAGGTTATCCATGACTGTGAGGTGTGTGCTGAGATAAAGCAGGCCAAGCAGGTGAAGCCCCTATGGTATGGTGGGATGTGGTCTAAATACAAGTATAGGGAGGCCTGGCGGATTGACTACATCACGCTTCCCCAGACCCACCAAGGCAAGCGCTATGTGCTGACCATGGTGGAAGCCACCACTGGATGGTTTAAGACCTATCCTGTGCCTCACACTACTGCCCAGAATACCATCCTGGGCCTTGAAAAACAAGTCTTTTTCAAGCAAGTACCAAGGAAGGCATGGTGCCCTTGAGAGGGCTGAGTCTGAAAACAGGACTCATTTCAAAAACAGACACTTGGCCCAGAGAGCACAGGATTGAGCAGGTTTATCATAGTCTATCCATCAGTCTCTGTGAAAATTCAACAGTGCAATGGATTGCCAAAAGCAGTGGGTAGTGGGACCTTCAAACATCAGGATCCACATTTAGCAAAGGCCACCTATTTAGTTAACACTAGAGGCTCTATTATTAGAGGCTCTATGACTTGAGCTGGCCTTGCCCAATCCAAACCTCCACATACTGTAGAAGGGCATAAAGTCACTGTAGTGCATATGGTAAAAGTGTAAGGGAAGACAGTTTGGATTAGTTGTTGCCTCAAGAAAAGGCAAACCCATCTGTGCTGGTTTGAAAGCAAAACCAGTGAAAGACTCCAAGTCAGAAACACAAAAGGAAAAGAAAAGAAATAAAAGAAAGTAAAATAAAATCAAAGTAATAGTACAAAAAAACCCCACCCCACTGACGGAGTCAGAATACAACCTGACACCCTATTAGGGTGGTAGTAGCAGTCCAGATGAGATCCTCTTGTCAAAGCAGTGATTCCTGTAGAAACGTCTGGTAGCTCTTGCCTCCTCTGGGAGTCCAGTGGATAAAAGCTGCCTGTGCTGTCTCAAACCCTGGATTATATCCAGGTGGGAATGCTTGGCTCCTCCCCCTGGGCGGAACATCTCACAATGGGATGATCTCATTCTATGAGTCATGCAGTGGGTCCTTGATGGCCCATTAAACAGAGATAACTCCTGGAGGGAGTTATCTATGAGTCATGTGGCAAGGCATTGTTAGGCTCATTAAGAGAAGATAAGGAAAACACTGCCCCACCTTGGCTCTAACGGCTCATGGGGATAGAATACAAACCTTGGGCACAATTTTACATTGTAACCTAGGACATAATCCACCCCTTATTCTATCACCATCTACATCATACACTCTTACAGATACATACATATACATACATATATACACAGAATGAAACCTTACACACTAATTCTAGTTCTCACTTAAAATCAGGTCTCTTTGTGGTACACAACGGGTTTCTCCATCTTTTTACATTACCCATCAAGTATATCCAGGTCCTTGAGCAAAAACAATCCCACGGATGGGTCTGCCTTTGCCTGAGGTGGGATTAATCCAAACAGTCTTTCCTAAAATCCCTTTCATGTGTACCACAGGGACTTTATCTCCATCCACTGTGTGCAAGGGTTCAGACTGGGCAGGACCAGCTCGATTGATGGAGCCTTGGGTGTTGACCATCCAGGTAGCTTTGGCTAAGTTTATGTCCCAATTCTTGAAGGTCCATCCGCCAAGTGCCTTCAGGGTAGTCTTTAACAGTCCATTGCACCATTCAACTTTTCCAGCTGCTGGTGCATGATAAGGGATGTGGTATATCCATTCAATACCATGTTCTTTGGCCCAGGTGTTTATAAGGCCATTCTTAAAATGTGTCCCGTGTCTGACTCGATTCTCTCTGGGGTGCCGTGTCTCCACAGGACATGCTTTTCAAGGCCAAGGATGGTGTTCCAGGCAGTAGCATGAGGCACAGGATAGGTCTCCAGCCATCCTGTGGTTGCTTCCACCATGGTCAGCACATAGCACTTGCCTTGGCGGGTCTGGGGAAGGGTGATGTAGTCAATTTGCCAGGCTTCCCAGTACCTGTACTTCGACCATCATCCACCATACCACAGAGGCTTCACCCGCTTGGCCTGTTTGATTGCAGCACAGGTCTCACAGTCATGGATGACTTGTGAGATGCTGTCCATAGTAAGGTCCACCCCTCGGTCACGGGCCCATCGGTATGTTGCATCTCTTCCCTGATGATCAGAGGCGTCGTGAGCCCAACGAGCTAGGAATAATTCTCCCTTGTGCTGCCAGTCTAGATCCACCTGTGATACTTTCACCTTGGCAGTTTTGTCTACCTGATCATTGTTGCGATGTTCCTCATTAGCCCGACTCTTGGGTACATGCGCATCCACGTGTCGAACCTTCACGGTTAGCTTCTCTACTCGGGTGGCAATGTCCTGCCAAATCTCAGCAGCTCAGATGGGTTTCCCTTTGCGCTGCCAGTTGGCCTTTATCCAGCGATTCAGCCATCCCCACAGGGCATTAGCTACCATCCATGAGTCGGTGTAGAGATAGAACCTCTGCCACTTCTCTCGTTCAGCAATATTCAAAGACAGCTGGACAGCTTTAAGCTCTGCCATCTGACTCGATCCACCTTGTCCCTCGGTAGCTTGTGCAACTCGTCGTGTGGGGCTCCATACTGCAGCTTTCCATTTCTGGTCAGCGCCTATAATTCAGCAGGAACCATCAGTGAAGAGGGCATATCGTCTTTCAGTCTCCAGTAGCTCGTTATATGGTGGGGCCTCCTCGGCACGTGTCACTTGCTCCTCTTCTTCTTCAGAGGATAATCCAAAAGTCTCACCTTCAGGCCAGTTCGTTATAACTTCCAGAATCCCAGAGCGATTTGGGTTTCCAATACGGGCACGCTGTGTAATGAGGGCAATCCATTTACTCCAAGTAGTGTCGGTGGCATGATGCGTGGAAGGAACTTTTCCTTTGAACATCCACCCCAGCACCGGCAGTCGGGGTGCCAGAAGCAGCTGTGTTTCAGTGCCAGTTACTTCTGAGGCAGCTTGAACTCCTTCATAGGCGGCCAAGATTTCCTTCTCCGTGGGAGTGTAGTTGGCTTCGGACCCTCTGTAGCTTCGACTCCAGAATCCCAGTGGTCGACCCCAAGTCTCACCAGGCACCTTCTGCCAAAGGCTCCAGGACAGGCCATTGTTCCCAGCTGCCAAGTAGAGCACATTCTTCACATCTGGTTCTGTCCTCACTGGTCCAAGGGCTACCACATGAGCGATCTCCTGTTTGATCTGGGCAAAGGCTTGCTGCTGTTCAGGGCCCCAGTGGAAATCATTCTTCTTGTGGGTACCCAGGTAGAGGGGACTCACAATCTGGCTATACTCAGGAATGTGCATTCTCCAAAAGCCTATGGCACCCAGGAAAGCTTGTGTTTCCTTCTTGCTCGTTGGTGGAGACATCGTGGTGATCTTGTTGGTTACTTCTGTGGGTATCTGGCAATGACCATCTTGCCACTTGACTCCCAGAAACTGGATTTCTTGAGCCGGTCCCTTAACCTTACTTCGCTTAATGGCAAAACCAGCTTTCAGTAGAATCTGGATAATCTTCTCTCCTTTCCTGAAGACTTCCCCTTCTGTGTTCCCCCACACAATAATGTCATCAATATACTGGAGATGTTCAAGAGCCTTGCCTTTTTCCAGTGCAGTCTGAATTAGTCCATGGCAGATTGTGGGACTGTGCTTCCACCCCTGGGGCAGTCGGTTCCAGGTATACTGCACACCCCTCCAGGTGAAAGCAAACTGGGGCCTGCACTCTGCTACCAAAGGAATGGAGAAGAAGGCATTGGCAATGTTGATGGTCGCGTACCACTTTGCTGCCTTGGACTCTAGCTCGTACTGAAGCTCTAATATGTCTGGTACAGCAGCACTCAGTGGTGGCGTGACCTCATTCAGACCACGGTAATCCACACTCAGTCTCCATTCTCCACTGGACTTACGCACTGGCCATATAGGGCTGTTGAAAGGTGAACAAGCCTTGCTGACCACCCCTTGGTTCTCCAGTCTATGAATCATCTCATGGATAGGAATCACAGAGTTTCTGTTGGTGCGGTATTGCCGACGGTGCACTGTTGCTGTGGCGATTGGTACCTGTTGCTCTTCAACTCTCAGCAGTCCCACAGCAGAGGGGTCATCTGAGAGACCAGGCAAGGTATTCAGTTGTCTGATGCCTTCTGTCTCTACAGCAGCTATCCCAAAAGCCCAACGATATCCTTTTGGGTCTTTGAAATATCTATTTCTGAGATAGTCTATGCCAAAGATGCATGGGGCCTCTGAGCCAGCCACAATGGGGTGTTTTTGCCACCCGTTCCCAGTTAAACTCACTTCGGCCTCCACTACAGTCAGCTGCTGGGACCCTCCTGTCACTCCAGAAATAGAAACGGATTCTGTTCCTACATACCTTGATGGTATCAGGGTACATTGAGAGCCAGTGTCAATCAAAGCCGTATACTCTTGTGGGTCAGATGTGCCAGGCCATCGGATCCACACAGTCCAATAGATCCGATTGTCCCTTTCCTCTATCTGGCTAGAGGCAGGGCCCCCCTATTCCTGGTCATGGTACACACTACTCTCTTCCTGTAAATATGTTCCTGAGGTTCCTTCGAGAGGATCAGTCATATCATCATTCCTATCCTATCTGGAGTTTTGTGCTCGAGAGACTGGAGCAGCATTGACTCTAGATGAACTTCTTGTGGTAGGGGTCTCTCTTTTCAGTTCACGTACCTGGGCTGCTAAGGAGGAGGTGGGTTTTCCATCCCACTTCCTCATGTCTTCTCCATGCTCCCGAAGAAAAGACCAGAGGTTACCTCGTGGAGTGTATGTTCTCTCCCTGGCTGGGGGACACCTGCTCCTAATGGCAGAGACTCTTGTTGGTTCTGGTGAGACGTGGTAAATTTCTTCCTTCAGTTCTTTTTTCAGTTTCTGATGGCCCTCTTCAATCAAGCTTTGGACTTGCTCAGCCAGCCTTGTTTCCACGGATGAGACATGGGTACGAAATGGGGCGGTGACAGTGTCCTCATAAATTCGTAGTTTATTGACCAAGATGCCCACCCTGTCCTCGCCTGCCCTCCATTGCAGCATTGCCGGGTAACCTGAGTACATCTCTGGTCCAAGCCGTGCAAATCTCATCTGCGATGTGCACTGGACTTCATCTGGGCTTTTAGGAAATCTCTCGTCCTCTGAGAAAATGATCTCCAGCACAGCCAATTCCCTCAGGCATCGGATACCTTGTTCCATTGTATTCCACTTTCCTTGGTGCACCTGGAGATCTTCTTTACAAAGGTATCTGTCCTTCACACTTGTTAGCAGTCGTCGCCAGAGGCTGAGAGTTTCTTGGGTTCTCCCAATCCCCTGGTCAATGACCACATCCCAGGACAGCGATCCCAGTTGCCTGGCCTCACTTCCATCCAGAATGGAGTCATTGGCTGCAGCGTCCCAGATACGGAGCAGCCAGGTCAGGACGGATTCGTCTGGTGGGTGAATTCCCTCTGCAGGTCACGTAGCTCACCCAGGGACAGAGAGCGAGTGATCATCTCTGGCTCTGTCTCTTCTGCTGGGTGCGAAGGTCCTGCTGCATCCTCATCAGTCACTGTGTGGACTGATTTGCTCTTTGCTTTCTTCTTCTGAACAGGAGCAACTGCTACCGGTTTAGGCTGTTCTAGTTCAGTGATGGTTTGTGTGGAGATGCTGGCATCTTTGGCTTCTTTCTCCTCTGTGACAACCTGCACAGACACAGACAACGTGGCTTTGCTTGGTGCTTCTTTCTCTTCTGTGACAGTCTGCGTAGACTCAGACACTGATGCCTTGATTTCAGTTCCTTTCTCCTCTGTGACAGTCTGCATAGATGTGGACACTGTTGCATTGCTTTTGGCTTCTGTTTCCTCTGTAACAGTCTGCATAGACTAGGACACTGTTGCCTTCCTTTCTCCTCTGCCTCAAGAAGACGCTATGCTACATCATGTAGTGTTTTGTTTCTAAGCATGGTGCAGGCTGTGCAGAGAAGACAAAGCAGTACTAACAACAAACAACATTATGCTGTCCTTGGTATCCAGAGAGAACTCAATATTTTCAAAAACTGCTGTATCAGGCCTGAAAGACTGGAAAAAATCATTCTTTACCCCTCCCTACAGCGGCTGGGTGAGATTTTTGAGACCCCAAACAAAGCATCCTAGACCGGGACAAGCAAACAAAATTGAGTACATATTCCGAATTATGCTCATTGCCTCGCAGGTTATCATGCAATAGACATAATAGACCAATAAAGCAATTTTAGTGCCATAACCTGGTTTACACCAGAATATTAAGATCTGCAGATACTGCCCCATGTGCGGAAAGATATAGAGAGCTAGGTACAAGACAGATGTGAAAATGCTGAGCATCATACTGAAAAGGTGTCTTTTTTTTTTCCCAATACAAAATTGTAATTCTGACTTTTCTCAGTACCTCTTGCCCCACGTTGGGCGCCAAAAATATGTGCTGGTTTGAAAGCAAAACCAGCTCCAAGAAAGAAAGACTCCAAGTCAGAAACACAATTTAATAAGAGGAAAAGAAAAGAAATAAAAGAAAGTAAAATAAAATCAAAGTAATAGTACAAAAAAAACCCCCCACTGACAGAGTCAGAATACAACCTGACACCCTATTAGGGTGGTAGTAGCAGTCCAGATGAGATCCTCCTGTCAAAGCGGTAATCCTGTAGAAACGTCTGGCAGCTCTTGTCTCCTCTGGGAGTCCAGTGGATAAAAGCTGCCTGTGCTGTCTCAAACCCTGGATTATATCCAGGTGGGAATGCTTGGCTCCTCCCCCTGGGTGGAACATCTCACAATGGGGATGATCTCATTCTATAAGTCATGCAGTGGGTCCTTGATGGCCCATTAAACAGAGATAACTCCCGGAGGGAGTTATCTATGAGTCATGTGGCAAGGCATTGTTAGGCTCATTAACAGAAGATAAGGAAAACACTGCCCCACCTTGGCTCTAACGGCTCCTGGGGATAGAATACATACCTTGGGCACAATTTTACATTGTAACCTAGGACACCATCCATGGGATTGTTTTTGTTCAAGGACTTGAGTGCACTTGGTGGGTAATGCAGAGGGATGGGGAAACATGGTGTGTTTGCTTTTTGGGTGAGAAGAGTCTGTAATGTTAAATTAAATTAATTTAAATTAAAATAATATTAAATTAAATAATACTGATTGCTGAATGACAGTACCACTGTATGCCACAACTACCAAGGACAATGAGTATGGGTGCTCCAGATACACCAGTTGTGAGCTCCTCACAGAGCCCAGAGTCATGGACTAAATTACCACAACGGACATCTTGGAGGCATGGCCACTGGCTATGGAAATGATATCTGTGTTTGTGTGTATCTGTTTATGTAGGTGTGTTCTCAAGGTGAACAGGTGAAAGTTGGAAGGTGTAGGATTGGGGCATGGTGTAGATGGCGTAGAATAAGGGGTGCATAGTGCTTGTTTTTTGGCCAGGACAGAGTTAATTTTCTCACAGTAGTGATGAGAGGTCAGCGTCTGGAGCCCTGTGCCTAGGTGGTTGTTCTATGCCATGCACGTCACCACAGGAGGCTGGAAGTAAGAGAATCTTGCTCCCAAGAAAGAGGGGGTGCTCCCAATCAATAAGAAAAACATGGGCACAGAGGGTCTGTGCATGGTTCATTGTCTCAGGGGCAGCATGGCACAAGGTCAGTCTTTGAGCACTTCTGCATGTAAATCACCTTCTTTATGTATACTTAACATTATTTATATTGTTGCTGTTACTGTTTGCATTCTTATCTCATTGCTGTTTCCAGTAAATTGTTCTTATCTCAATTTGGGACAGCAGAAAAACACTTGTGCTAACTAGCATTTCATTCTACTACTTCAACAAGTAGTAGAATGAAATGCTGGGCAGGACAAGTCACTGCTGTTGCTCTTTCCTGGATGGTGTTCGTTTTTCTTTGTGACTGATAAGGCTGCCATGGTGAGGTGATGCATTTATTTGTGAGCTGGATTAATTAATTGCAAGCAGGATTGTTTAGTGAAGACTGCCAGAGGTGAGTGATGCCAAAAGAATACTTTCAGATGGCAAAAATTGAGATGTGACATCTGGACGTGTGACATTTGTATGAGATTTCTTTTGTACTTTCTCACCTTTTTTACATGGTGTTCAAATGTTTTATTTTCTTCATTGAGTTTACAGGACATATCCATCTGGGATCAATTAGTACTTTACTATAAGCTGAACAAACTTCAGAGGTTTTTTTCTTACTTTTTCAGGTTTTTTTCTTTATTATGTTCCTTAGTAAAAATGTTTGTTTTCTCTCCTTTTTGTATGACAGACAGGATTCTAAGCATACTTTTGGTTTTGATTTAGACAGTATTCCCTAAAGTCAGCTTCAACTGTAATTTTTTTTACCACCTACGTTATCCAAAAGTGGTAGCATTTCAGGATTAAGAGAAAAGATTTTAAAGGAAACTCTTGCTGTAAAGTTGGTGCAGTTAAACCGCTGCTTTTAAGCATGTCGTGAGAAGAACAGAAAAAGATGTCTTCTGAGATACTATTTAAATTACAGTTGCAACAGGTCACAAGACATTGATGAGATATGTTGGTTGAGGGTTTTCAGGCTGTTCATAGAGTTTTGCTAAAAATTACTGTCAAGTTTTAGAAGCTTCTCGAAGTCAGAGTTCCAAGTTGATGCTATCTGTTTCCCTCATCTGGCAATAGAAAAACTAGTGAATTTCAGAAAATTAGTTCAACTCCCATTTTTGAAAGAAAACAGGAAGCCTGAAGGTTGCGTTTGTTCTTTTACTTTGTGAAGACTATCTTGAAGAGATGCTATGTCTCCATTTTCTGCCCTCCCCATGAGTATAGGAGAAGAAATTTGGAGCAGGGAGTGGAAAGAATGAAAGGCTTCTAGCAAGAACTGAGTAGAAAAGAATAGGGGTCACTGGAAAGTTATATAAAGATGGAAAAAGTGATCCTAGAGCTTGGAAGATGAGACCAGCTACATGTGACGTAAGGCATGTGGGGATGTGTTGAAATGTGAAGCAGGCATTTCAAGATGATGCTTTTTAAGAAGGAGGAATAATTTCCACAGTGGCATGCAAAGGCTGAGTTTAAATTAACAAGACAGAAAAAAAAAAAAAGACATAACTGAATCAGAAAAGCACGTGGAGCATAACTTTCCTACAGCATTTATCAGTTCTTTCTTGGCTTGGAAAATGTTGCCTGTGAAAAAATGAACTTATGGCCAGGAAAGTTACTGGCATTGTCTGTGTAACTACAAGCATGGCCTCAGTTTGGAAAATACCACTGAAGTTTGGAGTAATTTTTGGTATGTTTATTGGATGCTGATTATACTTTGCATGAGTAGATTTCTGCCATGACTTGCAGAATAGGAAGTGATAGAGGAGGGTAGCAATAGGTGCCCCTCCAAAATCCTTTCTGTGGTGACTGATTTGTAGGTAGTGTTGTATATGTCTGGTCTCACTAAGGGAAAAAAACCTTAAGCAGTACTCTTAGTCTAGAATTTTTTAATGGGATTAGTATCTTGGATGTTTACAGGGGTTTGCACCTCCACCTTTTTGTTTGTTTATTTTCTTTGCACACAAGAGTAGAAAAAGAAAAGAACATATCTGTGGAAGCTGGACTGACTTCGATAAACATGATAGCTATGGAGACAACTTCATTCAATTGAATCTATTTAATCAATTCTATTGATTAAATTTTACAGTTTGGTATATTCATATACTGCAAATCTGTGACTACCTGGAAAAAAATGGTGTCATATTTTCAAGTCATAATGTGTAAGTTGTTTTTCTTAACAAAGAAGAAAAGTTCATGTGGTAACTGAACTGAGAGAATAAATGTATTCTGATTCCGGCAAGTAATTCTATGAATATTTTTCTGTGGGAATTTTCTTTTTTCTTTTGTTGTGGGGGAAACACACTTCCAATGTTCTGTAGGTGACCATATTTCCTTGGAAAAGAAAAGCAGTCTGTGTATTAACCTTCTTGCGGATTTCAGTTTGTGTGAGTCTAGTTTGTGTTGTCAAGTGAATTTTTTTCCTGTTCTGGATCAAATTCCAGTATGTCTTTTGAAACTTCTCCTGTGAATCTGCTGTGAGTGGTCGTGTCAGCAAGTGGGGCTGTACAAACTCAGACTGGTTTTGCAGCAGTCCAGGATCTTGGTTGTTGACTGCCTACCCAGTTCTCTTGTTCTTTCTCAACAGGTTTCTTTCTTTCCTTTTAGGAGTAAATATCAGTATGACTAGAGTTTGAGGAAGGGCTTCTGTGTTCCTACCAAGAGCTTGCTGGTGCAGAGGAACAGTGCAAGGACAGCAGGAGCATTTTGAGCTACCATGGATATCCCTACCGATTTGGTGATGTCATCCATGATGTCCCAGCCTGAGATGATTGAGGTGAGTAGACCACGATGAAACTCCAGCAGGTAACTGATTGAACCTCTTTATTTCCTGATTGAATCCTAGCTTTTTCTCCTCTCTCCTTTTGAGTCATCAGGAGAATTTTCTGGAAATACTACATTAAAGACACTCATCACTTACCAGAAGTGTTGTTATACTTTGACACATGACATTGCTGTGTTATAGTATTATTTGTAGAAGAAAATATATGGCAAAATATCATATTTATTGACTCCACGTAGGTGATCACTGCGCTATAACTTGATTTTTACTGTGTTTAATAAATACAAAATAGAGGCTGTAATGTGGATAAGTCGGAATAATATCAAAGGAAATTTCAGGTTCAGTGTTCTTATCAGAAAAGTTTTAAGTGAAAAGCAGTAGTAAAATTAATAACACATTTAGCATTACTAACACACTAATCTTGCTTTCCTGCAACTACTGTGTTTCAGACTCATTTATAAAGGTTATTTCTTAGCTTCATGTGCTGAACACCAAGTTCTTGAGTATTCTGATAAAGTAAAAACTACAAATAGAAAAGGAGATGCTCATAACAGTCAAGATTTCATTTCAGAAAAGCATTTTCAAAGTACTTTTGACTTCACAGAGACCCAAGTGTCTGTTACAACTTAAAACATTTAAGGATGTGTCTTTTACTGAAAAAGGCACCACAATAATTAAGGTAGATACCAGAAAATTTGACATCAAATATTTATTTTGCTTGGTTTTTTATTATTCTTGTTTTCTGTAGATTATTTGGCTCAGGAGACTATAGCTCTCAACAATATGCACTGAGAAGTGCTGTATTTCAAAGATCCCTAGACTCTGTGAATTTAGGAAAAAAACACATCCACTACTGGATGATGATGAGCAAAGTCTGCTTTTGAGAGACTTCCTAGCACTACTATTTCTCCTGTGTATCAAATGGAGAGCTATTTTTGTTGCTTTTTGAGTCTCTGTTAAGGGTCCAGAAGGATTTTGGTTTTTTACACCAGAGCAGAACACCTGGTAGAAGGTGAATGCTGCACACCTTGTGTCCCAGCTGCATAACTACTGCCAGACTCCTCTCCCTATGTGGGGAAAGATTCCTGCAGGCCGTCACCACACATTTACACCCCTGTCTTTGTGGGTTGCCTCTTCAGAGCTTTCTTTATGTATGTGTAGTGGGTTGACCTTGGCTGAGCACTAGCTGCCCATCAAGCTGCTCTATCAATCCCCTTCCCAGTGGAACAGGGAAGACAAAAATAATATAGAAAACAACTTGAAGGTTGTCATAAGGCAGTTTACTGAAGCAAGAAAAGGTGAAAGTTTGTGTGTCTATGTAAGTGAAGGGAAAAATACATTAATCTCCTTCCCATCAGTGAGTGATGCTCAGCCACTTTCTGGGAAGCAGGGCTTCAGCATCAGGGCTTCAGCATCTGGTTTGGCTGCCCTGGAAAGCAAACACTGTAAAATAACTAATGCCTCCCATTCTTCCTCCTGCCCTCTGTCAGCTTTTGTATCTGAGCTGGTATCATATGCCATGAAATATTGCTTTGGTCAGTTTGGCTCTGCTGGCCTGGTTGTGTCCCCTCCCAGGGTCTTGCCCACCCCCAGCCCCCTTGATGGAGGGAGGAATATTGGAGAGACAGCACTGATTCTTGGCCAGTGCTGCTCAGCAGTAGCCAAAACACTGGTGTGTTACCAGCACCTTTCCAACTGTTGATGCGAAGTGCAGCAGCACTGTGGGGGCTCTTATAGGGGAATGAGTTCCTGCTCAGCCAGACCCAATATAATCTCCACCCCTTATTCCATACCATTAATTTCACACTCAGATGCCCCATAATTCATGTATTTTCTGACTGTTCCTCTCTATTTCTCATGACTGGAACCCCTTCTTACCCACACATACAATGCAAACTACATCCTTAAACCATCTCTCTACCAAACACACATTTTCATTAACTACTGTCCCCTGCTCTTTCACAGATAGATATTATTTTCCAGATTCATGGGCTTCCTTCATCCCTCCAGATCTCCAGTCCATCAGGATGGAGCAGTCAGGACAGGAGAAGTGGTGTACTTGTTCACTGGGCACCAGCCCAGCCTGGGTTGCCATCACATTCTCCTTGCTCCTCATAAAAATCATTCTTAATCCATTCATGTCACTCCTGCTACTTTGCTTCCTGCAACATATAACTTACACCACAGTATATTTTTACCCAAGGAATAAATCTCCTTGAGGCACACACCAGGTCTCCCTATCCTTCTGCATCCAAGTACTCCTAGGTCCATGGGCAAAGGGTTTGCCTTAGTGGGAGGAAAAACCCACACTGACTTCCCCAGCCACTTCCCTGCGTAGTGCAGGGACCTGATCTCATCTCACAGTCCGAAGGGATTTTGTTTCAGCAGGACCAGGACAGTCAGCAAATCCCCTAGTGTTAACCAGCCAGATGGCTTCTGCTAAATTTGCATCCCAGTGCTTCCATGCCTCATTACCTAATGCTCTTAACATGGTTTTCAGCAGTCCATGATACCTCTGAATCTTCCCAGAGGCTTATGGGTGATAAGGGATGTGATATATGCACACAATGTGGTGTTGCTTTGCCTGAGACTTCATGAGGTTATTTTGAAAATTAGTCCCATTGTCTGATTTGATTCCCTCTGGTGTACCATGTTGCAACAAAATGTGTCTGTCAAGGCCTGAGATGGTGTTCCAAGCAGTGGTAATGGTTTACAGGTATGTTTCCAAACAGACAGTTGTTGCCTCTACTACGGTGAGTATGTACCTCTTGCTCTGGTGTATTTGTGGCAGTGGTCCAATGCAGTCAATTTGCCAACCCTCACCATATTGCAAACCTAGCCACCACCCTCTATTCCAAGGTGATTTCACTCATGTAGTTTGCTTGATTGCAGCATGTTTCATATTTGCTTGTATCTAGGGATTGTTGTTCAGGACAAATGCCTTCTCAAAAGGAGAATAAGAGCAGCTGTAGTGTGAGAATGAGCTGAAGAAAAGCTGTCACTTATAAAGGACTTGGTGATCATCATGGTCATCTTTCTGCTGTGTTGAATAAATGCACATATCCTGGATCTGCAGGGAGTTTTCGCTGAATAAGTTCTGCCTGAGCTTATATCACTAGTCCAAAGACTAGAAATAAATAGATGATTCTGGTCATTTATTAGTAATCTAGAGGTCTCCCTTCACACTCAAGTTTTAGAAACTGTGTTTCAATGAGATTTGACTTGGGAGCCAAAAGGAAATGACAACAAGAAGGAAAGGAAAGACCAGTATCTCAGTGTAGGAGATTGTGGTAATAAAAATACCAATCTCTCATCCTCATGTTGTAAAAGCTCAAAACTGGTATCTGTATGAGAAGTCTTAAATGCTTGCATGAATTCCCACAGATTTCAGTAAATCGTTGTGGATATGACAGCTGATAGAAGTCTTCAATCATATGTAAAAGAATAACATCTCCAGACAATCCACTGGGAGCCATCTTTATATTTCTGAGAGTAAGGAAGACCTTTTTAACAGACAAGGACATAGTCAGATATGTATGTAAAGAGACAATTGTTAGATGAAATACTGAAGTAAAGCACTTTTCATACTTGGGCAGGAAGGGCTTTTGCCTTTAATGTTTGGAGTGAATTTTTGGATACAGCTTAGAAAAACAACGTTAATTAATTTTTTTTTTCCCTCAGACAACATTATTTTGCCTTTTGAAATTGAGGAGATGCCTCAACGGTGCACTGCAGAAGTAATTTAGAGACTAGGGTTTTAAGGAAGGCTTTTTTAAACTTGGAAGGAACCTTGCCTGCCTTTTGCGTGAGCTAGATGGCATCTTAGTTGCAAAAGAAGAGTTTTGCTACTTTACTTTAAACTTTCTTTTTTTTTTTTTTTTTAATCCTTATCTGTAAACTTTCCTTTGGCATTGCCAGCATAGTTGGCTTCCTTCACATTAGGTCAATTTATACTCAGAAGTAAATACTATCTATTTTGTATGCCTATATATGTGTATACGTACATGTTTATACACTGCAGTAATAAATACTCCTCTGCTTATCATCAGTCCTTTAACTGCACCAGGCAAACAAACTTATTTCCCCTGGGAGAGAATCTCAGAGACCTCAACAAAACCTTTTTTGAAGCCAGAGCTCCTTCTTATAGGTTTTTGCTTGGACTTCAGCCTTATAGCTGCTCATTGTGGCACCACAATAAGAGAGGTTCCTGTTAATTTAGTGACAAATGGTATTTTCCCAAGATTTGTACTCTGAGTCAGGTAGCAAAAGGCTCATATTTTGAAAAAGTTTTTGAAAGTCACTTCCAGGTACCAGATGTGAAATTGTTAATACTGTCTTAAATATTCTTGTGGCTAGTGTGTCAACATAGGACCTGCTTCTGGTGCTTCTCTACAACTCTCTATTGAAGCAACAGAATTGCCATAGTCATGTTTCTTCATACCCCTGCAACACGCTAATTTATTCAAATCTCCCCTCTTCTTTTCCAGCCCCGGTATCTTGTTACCAGAAACAAGTGGTGATTAGGAGTGCAGGCATCCTGGTCATGTGTGAAAATGAAGGATAAGTAAAGTTTCAAGGTAGTTTACCTGTCTGTAGCTGTGATCTGAAATAGAAAATAGTTAGGGGACAGCATTCACAACATGAAGTGAATGAAGTCAAAGAAGTTAATGAAACAAAAAAATTCCCAAATATACTTTGAGCTTTTTGCCATGGGACTTCATTGTAAGGCTAAAAAGATCTCAAATTAATCACAATAAATCACAATGTGAGTTCTGATTAGATGAGCTTTTCTATTCTTAAAAAGACAGAAATAAAACATAGCAGAACTTCTTGACTTTTAATTTAGAGATATTTTGCATACATGTTATGACTTGATACCTCAAATATGGATAAATAAAATGATCTTATAGGAACCTGACTAGTCTGGTTATGCATTGAACAAAGTTTAATAATTGTGTAAGAAGCATTTAGCATCCCAGAGGGCTTTGCTGTTTGCAGAAAAAAAAAGAAACATCACAGGTGGTGACCCATACTGATGAAGGTATTCTCTGAAGAGATTAGTAGTTTCCCCCTTAGTGAATGGCATGAGATGAATTCTGTTGTAAAAGCTTTGAAGAAGTAATGATTTGAGCTCCTGTTACTTAATGAACCAGGGACTTCCAACAGGCGTCAGAAATGCTTAAAACAAGAAAACAACAAGAATTCATCATCCTCTCTTTGCTTTTGCCAGCAGTGGGTCCTAGCAGCCAAATACTAGAAGCAAATGAGTGCGTTTTAATAACTGCCTTGCAGCTGTTCCAAAAAGAAATCCAGAGCAGTTTCCATTAGAATGGCCTTTCATGGCCAGAGCCAAAAACCACTTCTTCCACTCTGCGTCATTGAATACATCTCTGTTTTCTCCTTGTTTTGTTTGAATTGGAATGGAAGAGATTTAAACAATCATTGCCACAGCATGGTTATCCTTCTCATAGTATGCTTGAGATCAGGCTGCTGTGGGCTGGCTCTAGCTGTAGTCACCCCTTTCCCCAGTGAAGTGCAACACAATTTGCATTTTGGATTTGGTGCCCAAGTTTCTGCAGTCAACAAGAGTGTGGATTTTTTTGTCCCCCTTGGGCTGAATAAACAAATTAGCCTTGTTACCAAAACAGGCCTCTGGTTGTGGTAAATTCAGCAAACAAGAGAACAAAAGGAAATGGTGAGTCTGGAAAAAACAATTTGTGACTCGAAGTATATCCACCCAGTTACAGACATCACAGGGAAAACTAAAAATACCAGTACACTTTTTTTAAAAATTATTTTACTAGATGGGATTACTGGAAGTTCAAAATACATCTCCATTTTTTTAAAAGTAGACCAATAATGCCTTAAAGGCAGCTGCTCAGTAATGTGTGAACAAGTTAGTTATAGTTAGTTATAGAGTTTATTGTTTATAAAGCACTGAGACAAAGATTTTTCAATATTCTGTTTATGTTTCACAAATATTTCAATATATCAAAGCAAAAGAAACCCAAATTGTCTAACATATATTTATAACATGTATATACAATGAGAATAGCCTTCTTATTTCCATCTGTAAATCTCTATTTCCAGTCCCAAAATGAAACTTCCTATGCTCATTGACATAAGCATTTTTACTTGTAGGCTAAACTCTCCCAAGGGCTTGCTTTGCTGGTTTGCCTGGTGAGGAGCAATGGGAGGTGCACCCTGGAGGTGGATGCAGCCCTGGTGTAGCCCACAGTGTTTTTTTCGGCATAAAATTGCAATCTTTGAGCTGCTTTAGCCAATAATTAACTTCCAACTTGGTTTACTAACTGTGCCTAAAGGATACACATTGTAAATCATTATGCATAAAACTCATTTGGGAGGTTATAGGTGCAGATTTTTTTTCCCCTCTGCCTACTTCCACTCTGGCTTCTAAAGAGCATGGATAGGATTCTATGTGCTGCACCTCTCTCCAGAAAACTCCTCCTAAGGTGGGGGTATTTAATAAAGGTCTGTCCTGCACTGTACTCGTCCTCACAGCAGCATTCAGGGACTCACAGCAGTCTGGATGTCTGTCTGTGATGTTCAGGTTGAGGGTAAGGCAGGTGGGCAACTGGGGATGAACTGAGCAAGATATTGGAGCAGCCCAATCAGTATCATGGCAAAGACATTTTCTGAAGGCATAATCTTCATTTCAAGGTATAAACTGTAGGATACAGAGAAATTCTCAGTTCAATTTTTAGTCATTGAGACATTTGACAGCTCTGAGACTCTGTAGTAATACAGTCTGTTACAAAAGCATCCTAAAAATTACTGGATGCACTAAGTCTTGCCACATGATCTTCAAGTAACTTTATGCTTTAGGATGTTTTAATAGGATTAAATGGACCCCCTTGCAGAGATATTAGTTTCCTCCTGTCTTGTCAGCTTTGTGAAGGGCAAAATGAATCTAGTGAAATGAAGTAACCTGCTGTGACAGAACCACCCCATCTTATTATACAGGTTTATCCTTAAGTCTGTTGAATGGTTACCTTGGGAGATGCAGTTCTGAAGAGAAGGAGCCATTCTATGTTGGTGATAGGGTTTCATACTTTCATTGTGCAGATGAAAAATATGTCTGCGCTTAAGGCTATAACGGATCAGGACTCTTGTCTTGTGAGTTCATGATTTTTTTACTTCTGCTTTTAACTTTAAAGGAAACACATCTTTTCCACTTTATTTTAAAGCTTTTCTTTCATGTTCTTCAGCTTGAAAAGTAGTTTACGTTTTTCATTAGGTAATGGACAACTGGTTTTACAAACTGGTTTTTTTTTCCTCATCTGTTACAACTTTACTTTTGTAAACTCCACGTTTAGCAGTTGTGGGTTGATGAAGTATTTACATATTGATTCAATTATGCCTATACTTACTTGCTTATCCTTATTTTAAAGATATTCTTAATTTATACCCTTCTTTGGGGTTTTGGAGTTGGTAGTTCCCTAAAGTTTTTCAGCTTGACTCTGGGTATGTTGGTAAACTTAAGGTATTTACCTAAGCTGAAAGCAGTGGTACTGATTTCCATTCACTGCTGCAGTAAATGTATAGATATAAGACATTTATTACGGTTTTGTAGTCTTAGTTTACCACACCAGTATTAGAAAAATGAATTGTTTTTCATCTCCTCTGTGTTCTGGGTAAGAAAATAGTGGCATTTGGAGGTTAATTCAGCAAAAGACAAAAAAGAGAGGATCACAGTGTGTTTAGAGAGTTTAGGGTTAAGAAATTTTTAAGAGATTTCCTGGATATGGACTCTTTTTTCTGGCTTACAAGTTTGAAAAGTGCTGCAAAAGTCAGACCTTAGTATTCAAAGGATGTTCTGCTCTGTTTCTCTCGACAAGAAATAGATGCAGCCATGGGTACTGGGGGTGGGGAGATGGTGGCCTGCCTTTTTTTGTTACATGGATCAAGGAACTCTCCAAACTCTGAGGTTGCAGTGGGGTTTGTAAAGTGATCGTCTTCCCCTCAGGCACCTTGTGCTAATTAATGCTTTTTTTAGGCAGGATCAATCCATGGTATTTTAAAACTTTTTGAGGGTTTTTTCCACCCAAGCATCTCTCCATTCGCAGGCCTTACCAGGTGAGCTGTCATTCACCATGGAGCTGGCAGGATGCAGAGATCCCTTCTCACCTTCTGCTCCAGGCAGACACTCCAGGTTCTCCACTCCTGCCTCTGCCCCAGAAGGGGCAGGTAGGGAGGGGCTACTCACCCAAGGATGTCCAGTGGTCAAGCAGCTGTGGATCCAAATTGTCACCCCATTCTTTAGGGTGTGATGCAGAGGTGGGGCAGAAGCAAGATGAATCAGGCACAAAAAATGGGAAAGTTTACTTGGGCTCTTCTTCCCAGTGGTGCCGCTGTGGTGTGATCCCATACAACCAGAGGAGAAGAGACAACCAGGCAAATAATGCCTGAAAAGGTCAGTGCCAAGGTGAATTGAATGACTAATTGCTGAAGAAGAGTGAGTTTTGTTTATTAGGTCCTGGTGCCAAATTTCCTGGTCTGCATGCACTATGCTGTGGTTATAATTATGTCTCATGATATTAAGAGATTCAATTCCATGTACTTGTGATTTTTCTCTTCTTTGATTTGGGACAACTGGGTCTTGGGTCATCTTCATATGGTGAGAGGAGACTTTGCTTTTAGCCTGCCTTTGCTTCATTTTTCTTTTTCTGTCTTGTTGGTATATAAATCAGTGTTTACTTCTTACACACAGATGCATCCTAGAGGTTTAGTTAACACAGGCAATTTGCAGCTCGGTATGTTTTAAACTTCTGTTGAGATATATTGAATGGATGAGGTAAATCTCCAGGCACCACACATCTGGCTTACACAGGCAGTGAAACACACTGAGTGAAACTTCAGGAAATTAAAATATAAACTTCCCTGCCCCTTTTCCTGCAGGGGCATGAGAGGGGATAGGATCTGTCTGCTTGCATATGCCTTTGTGGTATGTTAACACTTTGAGTACTGAGATGCAGTGCATTTCTCTCTTGCTTGAGCCTTTCCAGTCATCATCACAGCTAAATGCGATGCCTTGGGATTTTTATGTTTGTGACCTGGGAGGTCAAAACCTTCCTTTAAGATACACACTGCCATCTGAGAAACTGATCATCTGGAAAATCCCTGTTTGAACTTTTGCCAGCAAACTACCTCATCCTGTTCTCTTCTTTCCCTTGTCAGAGGGTGTGGGGAGGAAGGTGTGTCTGAAAAGATTACTTTCACAGGAGATTCCAGGTTTTAGATTAGAATGCCTTAAAAACAAAACTTCTCCAAAATCCCTTACTGATTCTGATGAATGAACACAGCATTCTGTTTTTCTGTCTTCAAAATGAGAGAAGCAGCAAGCCTCATGCTAATTTCTCAGAGATTTCTCAAGTGCTGTCCTTTTTAAATTGAGAAGACTGGCTCTGTAGCATTTTATGTACTCTGTGTGTACATACATTCCACCTTGGCTTGGAGTTTTGTGAATAAGTCATATTTTTTGCCAAATTTTGTTTCAGATTTCAAACGAAAAAGGTAAGGGAGAATATTGCAGAATCAGGGAATAATTCACATTTTAAGCCCAGTGCAAAACAAAAATACAAAGAAAAAAGAAGGAAAAAGAAAGTAAAAGCATAATATCTGCCACATTTTAAATTCTGAATTAAAAATATATGGTTTTCCAGGTGTAGCAGGCCTCTTTCCACAGAAGCAACAGTGGAGCAGGAATCATTATATGTGGGCATCAGACATCTGAAAGAAAAAAAAAGTGACAAATACACAGGCAAAGAGAATTTATTCAAGATCACAAATATCCATTAAATCCTACATCCAGCTTAAAATCCTGTGCATTACATAATTAATGCAGATGCTGGCAAGCTTTTATAAGGGCCACTAATTCATTCATGTGACTTCCTCTCTCCCTCAAGGTTTCTTATATTTGACCTGTTATTACTACAAGGTCTTTAACCAAAGAATTAAAGCCAGATGTCTTGTAGCTAGGTCTCCTTTTGTTAAACGTCCCTTATAAGTATTTTTTAATATGCAACAGATTCTACATGAGAACTTTTAAAATTTCTTAAATAATTAAGGCTAAAAGGCTTCAAACTCAAGGGTTGATGTATCCTAAAGAATCAATAAAAGTATTATACTCACTGTGCTGAGAAATACTATTTAACTTTTTATTATCCTGGGCCTGCAAATGTTTCTGGTCAATGTTTAGGCTGGAGGTAAAATTTTTCTTAAAAGACCTTTTTCTTTAACATAAAATTAAATGTCATGTAGTCCATTTGGGATATAGGTGGAAAGTTTTGTATATTGCTTTATTGGAATTGGCTTAATTGCATTGACAAATGTAGAAATGAAAAGAAACAGAAACAGCTTTGGGTAATTCTAAGGAGATCTTTATCAGATACTATTTTCACTTGAGTCAAGTTATGAATTCCATTTACATTTTTGTTTTCAACAAGGTTAAGTTAGCTGTAGCACTTCCTGCAGAGTAAGTATAGCTGTCCAAAGCATATGGTTTACTTTGTATGTTTTAGTGGGAAGAAATTACCATCTTTTACTGTTGTTGATCTGTTCCTTGATTGGACTTCTTACCTGCATTGCTAAAATTGGTCCAGTTACTGTAAAAATTCAAATTTAGTTGATAGAGTTCCAGAGCGATAAAAGCAGAGAGGGAAAAACAGGTCTTATAGAAAGAGACTTTTTTGACATGTGTATTATGGCTTGATTTTTTTTATTTATTTATTTTTTTTACATCTTTGTTGTATACCCATGCTAAACAAGGAACCAGGATGTTATTCAGAGGGATTTCTTTTCTTAAGGTTGCCTTTTGGGAATGGCACCTTGAGTAATTGAATGGAACTGAGAAAGGAAACTCCTTAGGCATTTTCTTTTAAGCCAACAGTTTTATCCAAAACTTCTGTGTTCTGGTGGAATATGGGCTTGTTTTTTGCTCCCCTAGCTGTTCTCAGTGGTGTACTCCACAAAGAAAATTAATCATGTGTTCTCTGATATAGCCACAACAATATTTAATGCAGGACATAAGGTTGGATGTTTTTAACACTAGTTAAGCCAAATATTAATTTTCTTATTTCTTCGCTCACTCGTATTTCAAATTGGAATAAGTCAGTTCTGGTGAGTTATATTTAAAAGCATTGTGTATTTCTAATTATTTCTAGAAAGGTGGCTGGTGCTCATAGAAATGCTTTGTCATGCTTCCATTATTGTTCATAAAAATGCTTTTTATGGGCATACATCACCCCTGGTAATTCACAGTCTCAGAGCATACTGACAATCTGTATTTAAGGTGTTCTTCCCATGTTTTAAGACAGGACGAGAAGGAATACCCATGATAGAAAATTGAATGAGTTAAAACCTGCTCAGAAATATAATGCACATTTCCTCCTCTTTGAAGAGCCACTCTTCCGCTACAATAAAACAACAGTTTTGTGCTCTGATAACATAAATAAGGTGTCTAGCAGAGTAAATTTTTCTTAATTACTAATTGCATGCTTTTCCCTTTAATTGACTCTCTCAGCAGGTCTGCTTGGCCAGAAGCTCATTTTCTATGCAATTTACAACAACATCAGAAATCATGCTGGCTCCCAGAGCAGATGAAACTGTTTCTGATTCTTTCTAATCTGGTTGCTGTTACTAGATTCCTTAGAGCTATTGTTCGTGAGTTGTGGAATGCCATTTGGTCTGAAAAATAAATTTGTTCTGAAGCATGTTCCTTTCCCATCCCCTCCCCGCTCTTTGTGTATGTCTCATCCATGAAGGCAATCATATGTTTTCAGTTCTGATGTCATTCTGGTTTTTTTTCTCTCTTTTTTTTCCCTCTTTTTTCAGTCCACAGCCATGAGCGAACCACAATGCTACTACAATGAAACCATTGCCTTCTTTTATAACCGAAGTGGAAAATATCTAGCCACTGAATGGAACACTGTCAGCAAGCTTGTAATGGGACTGGGGATTACCGTCTGCATCTTCATAATGCTGGCCAACCTCTTGGTTATGGTGGCTATTTACGTCAATCGCAGATTCCACTTTCCTATTTATTACCTAATGGCCAATTTGGCTGCTGCGGACTTTTTTGCAGGGCTGGCCTACTTTTACTTAATGTTCAACACAGGACCCAACACTAGAAGATTGAGTGTAAGCACCTGGCTTCTCCGTCAGGGTCTCATTGATACTAGTCTGACAGCCTCTGTAGCCAATTTGTTGGCCATTGCTATTGAGCGGCATATTACAGTTTTCCGAATGCAGCTACATACTCGGATGAGCAACCGCCGAGTGGTTGTTGTAATTGTTGTTATCTGGACTATGGCCATCATCATGGGTGCCATACCAAGTGTTGGATGGAACTGTATTTGTGATATCACTCACTGCTCCAACATGGCACCCCTCTATAGTGACTCCTACCTGGTCTTCTGGGCTATTTTCAACTTGGTCACTTTTGTGGTCATGGTGGTCCTATATGCTCACATCTTTGGGTACGTTCGCCAGAGGACTATGAGAATGTCCAGACACAGCTCTGGACCCCGCAGGAATCGGGACACCATGATGAGCCTCCTGAAGACTGTGGTCATTGTGCTTGGTAAGTGCTTACTTTGCCCACCCTCTTCTTCCTGCTCTGTTTCTTACCAGGTGATTTCACTAATGCATGGTGAGCTCCTGGGCATCAGCAGAATTTGGAAGACACTAGAAGAGGTGCAGACAATAAGAACACTCAGAGTTCACTACTATGACCACTGGGACTATCAAGCTTATTTATGGAAGTTGATGTAACATGGTCAGTCAGCCCTATAACATGGAACTGGTGAAAATCCAGATGTAATGTGGTGGTTTTTTGCAGCAACACATATTTAAAACCTTTTGTAGCAACCTATTATTTGCAATGTTCGTCCTATTGCCATTGAAGATGCCAAATGGCTTCAAACTTAAAGTAGTACAGGGAAGGCTCAGTATTTTACTGAAGGACCTATTGTTTCCTTTTTGCCACCCAAAAGGTGTTGTGTGTGTTCATGCAATATTCCAGTATATGGAGAACCATGAGGGACTATTCACAAAAAGATTGAGTGTTAAGCGGGACTGCATGTACTCAGTCCAGTAGTGTTTGGTACCATTTGACCATTTGCTAATACAGGAAAGTAGCATGTGAGATATACTGGTGTGCTTAAGCACATTGCTCAGGAAGTGCCTAAGCTTCAGAGCTTGGCATGAGGGAAATAACATAACACACTTCGGATTCAGGAGGTTTTTATCATTTTGTGAATTGTTTTACGTGGTTTTTTTGTCTGGGGCTTCCAGTTTCCTTATGCAGAGGCACAGCCTAAATGCTGAGTACCATTCCCTGGTGATCTTCTTTGCTGTTTGTTGTGGTTTTTATTGCTGAAGATGATAATGAGCTGGAGGCAGTAAGGATGGTGCAGGTTTTCTCCTTGTCCCAACATGTGTTCTCACCTATTAGGTCTTCCAGTACAGTACCTGGGTCTTTAGGTATCCCAGTACCTTATTGCATCAGATGGTTGCCCCAGTGGTCCATAAATGCAATTGTTATGCAGTCCACAAAGCACAAAACTTAGCCCCATTTCTCTCCTTGACATTATGGTTCCCACAGGTTTATGCTGCAACTTGCTCTTTTTGTCATAAATGTGGCAGAATGGTTGCAGAGACTCAGTGTGAGTCACTGTGTCAATCTCACTTGTTAGTTTTAAGAATTTACATTTTGTACTCTGACCTAGTGATTTGCTTTTTAACCAGAATATGAATTTTACAGTTAAGTAACATGTTAGGCCATTGATAAGATGTATCCCTCCATGTCCTGCTCTTCTCTTCAGGGAAGGAGCTTCTATGAGTTCTGCAAAGGAGACTGTAACAGTTGGTAAAACCTCTCCTGACTTCCTGGTGGTTCAAAAATCTGTCCCTTCCCATCTCCATGATTTTCGTGGCAGAAGGCAAGATGAGGTTAAGAATAAATAGAAAATTCAGGTTTTGCAGTCCTCTTTTAGGAAACGGTTCTCTATTTTCCTTCCTGAAGACATTATTGTTCATACAGCAGTGTAGTATTTCCTATGAGGTGAAAGACTGGCTCAGACTTAAAAAAAAAAAAAAAAAAGGCAAAAGACCCCAAAACAACAACCGACAAAAGTAGGTGGAAAATAGTAGGCACTTCTACCAATGCAATGTGGAGTTGTAGCAATAAATAGTCATTGAATGAATAGCAAATGTCAGCTAATCCAAATGATATATGGTACTAGAGATATGTATATGCAGCAGAAGGGATAGGTGGTGACCACATTGTTCCTCCTTCTCCTATGAGAAGGGGTCAAAGGGAAGACATACAGGCCACCCACTGTGGCCACAACAGTAGTGGTGTACAAGGAACATAAAGTGACCCATTTTCTCCTAATAAGTATTTTTTTTCAGGTATTGTTCTAGAAAGAGTGAAGCAACTCCAGGGGTTAAGGGACATTAGCTAAACTGAAGGTGAGTTCAGTTTAGCTGCAGATGTAGTTCAGTAATACCTCTGATTCCTCACTAAGGTGAGATTTTTCAGGACTGTGCAAGTGACACATATTGAAGCTTTCTTCAAAATTCAAACACGATCTTATTTCTTATTACTGCTGCACTTCATTCAGTGTTTTGCACACACTGTACCTAAGTATCTCTTCAAATCTGCATAAAATACCATTTACAGAAAATAATAACTTATTATTTTATTAAATCTGTTTAAAGGGAACAGGCACTTGTAGGTTGTGACACTCTTTATCATTTTTCCAGCTCCCAGCTTGGTATTATTTTGCAAAGGGTTTGGGTTTTGGTTTAGTTTGGGTTTTTTTTCCTAAGCAATGTAGTTTCTAGAGGAAAGTCAAAGGAGGTCAGTCATAGGCCTGTAGTGTAAAGAAGCAGCAATGCTTTCAGCTGTTTACCACCCGGAAGCACAGTTGCAGGATAAAGATGGTTGGGAAACAGCTGTGGGTTTGTTGTGTAAATTATTTTAATTTAAGAAAAAAATAAAGAGTATTTTTTTATTTTATATATATAAAATAAATTATTTTATATATAAAAATAAAGAAGTCCAGAGGTAGGCTTTGGGGTAACCAGAGAGACTTTTGGGGAGTTAAATATTTGAGTATCAAGGTGTTACCAGACTGCTAGGTGCACCATGAGAAATGTTCATTAGTTGCCATCAGCTGGGGAGTACCATCCCATATTGCTGAATTTGCACTTCAGGGGACGATTGTTTTGTGGTTCTAAAGAAGAAAAGCTAAGTGTCACTTCAAAGTACTTCTGGGCAACAGATATCTCAGATATCAGCAGATATCTCTCAAGCAAACAGTGTGGTCAGCATGTTGATCAGGCAGGTGTGCTGGTGCTCTATCACTGTTTGTAGTCTACTTGTAAGCCTGGCTTAAAGTTTTCTTAAGCAGAAGTTTAATTTCAAGGGTCATACTTCCTAAGTGCCTTGTTGAAAAAGTATTGCTGTAAGTTCATCTACTGGAGCTTTGGGAGGGGCAGAAAAGCTGAGTGTCTTAGGCTGCATGGAGCAATTTGCTGAATATTTATCTTGTGGTATCTACCTTTTTCTACATCAGTGAACCTCAAAAACATGGAGGAAAAGAACCCCTGCCTTTCTTAATGGTGCAGATTAGGGTAATAATACATTACTCAATACATTGATATGAGGCAGAAACCAACTTTTTGCAGGAAGTGAAGATGGGAAAGAAAGCATATCCAAAGATCACCCTTCCTCCTCTCCTATCCCATTGACTGGGGAAGGGAGCTGGTTTCTGCTTTACTCATGAGAAGACAATTCATTTTGGAGGAGAGGGAGGGTGCCCTGGGATTGAAAGGAAAACAGAACTGAAGCTCTGGGTAAACCTGTGAGCATTGGCATAGGGAGGCAAACTGTTCCTCCTCTTAGAATCTTTGTTAAAATGCTGCTCAGCCATAAGTAACCCCATTGTGAACTGTTCATTTGACTTTAAAACTTTCATAAATGGGTGTCCTGGAGTAGTCCTGCTGGCTGTACTCCCTGGCAAAGCCATGCCACTGCTGCAAGCAGAAGAGCATCTTTTCCCCTGTCTGCATTCTAACTGTGTTTGGTGGGCAGGAGGAGGAGGGAATAACACAAGAGCTTCTTGTTTGTTAGCTGCCTAACATGGCCTGCCCTCCTCGTTCCTTGCTGCCTTGCTCCAAGAGGAGAAAGGGTGCAGTCCTGCAGGCATTGATGCTGCCTGCATGTGCAGGGAGGGTGCCAGCTGCCTCTGACAAGAGAGTGATTGTGTGGGGAGGGCTATGGCTGCTTGACGCACAGACTGGAGCAGTCGGGATCTGGCACACTGCGTCATCCCACAAAGCGGGTAGGATGCTGAATCCTAGGAACAAGTCAAAAGCAGAGAACAGATTTTTTCTTTTTTCATGCCCTCTTGTTTTTTTCCTTGAGTAAAATAGTTTAAACAGAAGGAAGTGATTTCATAGCTGAGCCCATTTTTTTCTTTTAACAAGGCTGCTTTTGAAATCTTTCAAAAGTAACAAGGAACATAAAGCTCTTTTCTAAACCATGCCTTTCCTTTGCATTGGGACTAAGGAAGAAGTGATCTGTGTACTGCACATAGCCATAAAATCATGTCTGGTTTGGCTTGCAGCTCAGTGACACTTTGCCTTTCACCAGCACCATGTGTTCCCTTTAAATGAGCAATCAGAACATGCAGAAACTGAGCAGATCCATTAGCTGAACCTTGGCATCCTCTCTTCTTTTCTCCACTTTTTCTCATGTTACATTTAAAGACAAAGCTAAAATGTTTTTCTGCTGGGGATCATAGTTAGACTCTGAAAGTATTTGTTTGGGCCAGTTGTAGGTTTGGCCCAAAAATGGATGACAATATCTAACGTTTCAAGAAGTAATGAAAGCACCAAATTAAGGATTTCAGAGCCCAGGCATGGATAAACTAGCTCTGATCTGGATTTCCTTGGCCTGGAATCGGTCATGAATGGCTAGGATCTTTCAGGTATTTTCAGGTGCATACCTGTATTTGTAGAGAAGTACTGGCTTAGAATGTTACTGTTGGAAAGTCAGCCTGTATTTCTCCTGCCTAAAAGCTGATTAAATATCCATTCTAATTTGTCACCTCTTGTTTTTATTGTATGGATACCTCTGCCATATACCTCCATATGCATCTTTGGGCCTCTCTATTTAGAATTTAGACTGTGAGATTGTGATACTGAGGGTTTATAACTGAATTTCAAATAAGCACAATACCAACAACCCTTTTTATTTGTATTTTATTAATCCTGATGATTAGCTTTCTATGTTGGGTGAGTTCTCAATATTGTTTGACAAAATTAGGCATGTCTTTTGAGCCAAGAACCATCACTAGCCCCCACGATGCAGGAAGACCAAACAATGAATTCACAGTTGTTTACCCTTTGTATTTCTGGGAAGTAAAAAGACACTTAGGACTTTCCTGCCTGTAGAATCATTCACTTTGTTTGCAGGAATGTGGTTTACTCTGTAAGATTGGGAATATTGGCACAGATAAAAAAGGTGAAGGTTCTTTTTGTATAAACTTTGAGTTTGTATAACTTTTGATTTAAAGGAGTCTCACTGTGTTTGAAGACAGTCCTTTACATTTTATAATGGAGAAATAAATGTAAGAAAAAGATCTATAAGTTCAGTATAAACATCTGGAAGGGTAGAACTGCTCAGCAACAGCTTTTTTCCTGCCCGCTCTGCTGCAGTTATGACTTGCATGAAACTTATTTTTGTACTTACGTAGCTTTTCTTTCACATCTAGGTACCAAATGGGGTGGGGTAACTGGAAAAACTGTTAATGCACATGAGTGTTCACATATGCTGTAGCTATACTGTTGAAGGAAATAAAGTGCATTATTGATAACTTTAACCTTTCTGATTGGTTGTTTTGACATGCGGTCTGCATCTTCACTCCCTTTTTCTTCATATGCAGTAAAAGCATTTGATAATCAGTAGAATAGAAAAAGACTATGAAATAGTGCTACAACCTGACTGAAAGCACATGGTGTCATGATAGAGGCATGTCTTTATTTCCATATCCCTCGTGCAGCATCAGGTAATTAACTAGAATGGCTTATCTTTGGTTGGCCTTAAGGCTTAAACAATATGAAATATATTTCACCAGTTAACAAGGCTGTGGTCCTGGACTGAGATGATCATGTCTAGACAGACATTGGTTATGGTATCACTCAAACTTTGACAGACCTTCCCTGTCTGTGGAACATTATACCTGCGGGCCAAATGAAGTATCAGCGCTCTTAGCACAATGCAGCTTATAAGATGATCTTCTGGAGAAGCCAGGGTTTAACTTTGATCCCAGTGACTGTAAGAAGACAACTTCACCTATTTACCTCCTCCTTGAAGAGTCCTGCTGCTGTTGAAAGGCATGAGCTTTGCAACAGCATTTTTCTTGAAATGAGAAATTGAGGATGTAGTCTTAGCTTGGGGATGTCCTTCCATCAGGTAACAGTGGCCTCATGAAGAGAAGAGGAGCATCCAGTCAGGTTTTTCCTTGTAATTATTACATTTTCCACAGTGAGGTGTGCCGGGCAGTAACATCAGGCTGGAGTTCAGATGAGAACAGCATTTTTCACAGCTTCTTCTTTGGAAGTGGTGCAGTGTGAAGCCATAAATACTGTGTTACCCTGTGGTCTGCACAAGGGGCCAGTTCAGAATCACCAACCCTGCCTGATCCCCGCGTCATAGAAATGTTGCTTGTGTATTGATCTAGTCCTGACAGAAAAAAAAGGGCAATAAATTCTGTAATTGGTGCAGGCAATACAAGTCTGAACATCAATGACTTTCTGTTCTAGCACACAGGTTGCAGTTATGTGCAGTTTTTAGATAAGTCTATTTTAAATGTGCATAAACAGTGAATTTAACCCTACACTCAGGTAAACTGGGAAATTGTTGCTGATGACTGTAGTCTAAATTAAGAGCTCATAGAGTTTAAAGGATAAAATCTTATTACATTGTTTGAAGAGCAAAGCTTTGTAATACCTTCAGAAGCCTTCAGAAATGCAGTGTGACAGCACTGCTTTCAAGCTATATCATCAAATATTTGCACGAAAAAGTGAAGTCTTGATGAAAATTATTTTTTTATAGCACACCTTATCTATCTTACTGGATTTTGGATGACTTGGATTCCCTCTCCTCCCTCTCCACCCTCTCCTCCCTCTCCTCCCTCTCCTCCCTCGGCCTTAGGAGTAGTTTTGATTGCTCCTCAAAAGCTTCCTTGTAGGAAAAAAGATGCAGTTTAGGGAGTCAATGGTTTCCAGGCCTTGCCATTTCCACTTATTGTGTATTATGTAATATCTTTTTGGTTTTGCTGTTGGTTTTGGGTTTTTTTTAATTTCTCTATGCATCTTAATGACATCTTAGTATTGACTTAAGTAACAGTGTACTTTTAGCTTGCCAGTAGATGAAGGGGAATGAAGTTATTGCATATATTTGTTAGAAGATTTAATTGAGATTTGATCTGAAATCATTCAGATTTAATAACAAGAACTTTAACTTTTAGTCAGTGATTCATAACAACTGTAATAATATTTTTATGTTTGTAAATGTAAATGTCTGTATTCTGTTTTCTTGATAAATACAGCTTGATCACTATGTTTTACAGGTCTAGCACTGTTTTCTAATAGGAAGAAAAATTTTCACAATGAATTATTAAAAATCAGGTTTTCTTTTTCCAGTTAAAATAATGGAGGCATGAAAATTTGCAAAGGATCTATGTATAATATGTACGTAATTATGCAGTGATTGATTGTAGTGTGTTTTAAATTTAACACCCTTTGTAGGATGTTTCTTGGTTGCTTGTTATATTTCATGCTGCTATAAAAAAGGTACTATATGTGCTCTGTCTCAAAATCTCAGTCACAGATAATTTCTATTATTTATAGTCCTGCAAATGAATTCTGGCAGATCATCTTGATTTTTTTCTAGTAGTCCCAAACCAAATCCTTTCCTGTTGCATGTTGGTTGACAAGGATGCTGAAAGGAAAAATAATAAGGAAGCACAGAGTCTGGAAACTACAGTGTGGTCAGTTTGTGTGATAAACTTCATAAGTAGCTTTCTTTTCCAAAACAAGCCCATGCAAGCTCCACTTGATGAAGCAGAACTCACTGGTGCCTTGTATTCTGGCAACTCTCTCTGAACCCAGAGTATTGCTGGATGTGTGGAAAGTCTCATTCTAAGTGTTTTGCCTAATTTCTTCACCGACTCTCTCACTTAATTTTATTGCATCCACAGTTAAAGCTGATACATCCCTGGTGACTGTCTTTTCTCTACAGTATTCCAGGTATCCCTACGGCATTCAATGCTTCACCCTGGGGAATCCATTTAGAAGTTTTCTCCTTCTTTCTCCCTTCAGTTAAGAATAAAAATTATTTATTTTCATTCAAGATCCTTTGAAAAGTGCACTTTGAGGATCTTCCATCATTTCCCAAGACAGGAATGTAGTTTTATTTTATTTTATTCTTGAGAGGGAAAAATATCTCTAGTATATACATTCCTTTAAGTATGATAAAAATGAGGCCTTCTTTAATAAAAGTCTTTCCCCTGGCTTTAGTATAATTTATTACCTTTTCAGGGGAAAAATAAATTTAAAAGGCAGCTGAAAGCACTCTTCATTTTTCCAGGAATGGCCTGAAAGGGGTAAACCTTAAGTAGATCTTGCACTTCACCTTTTGATTAAAAAAAAAATAAAAAATTAATTCCTGTTGCTGGCATGTTTTGTCCTTTTACCAAGAAGCTTCTAAAAAACAGCTGCAATGGCAAAAGTAGGTATATTTCTCACCAGGCCCTGAAAATTGATTTTTATTTTCCTTTAATTTAATAATAGGATTTGGAAATCACACCTTGACCTTGAAAAATAGAATCCAAGATTTTCACTTGGATTTGCTGACTAAGCAGTGACATTCATTTACTGAAAATCCTCACCAAATCAAAATTAATTATCTTGCCCTGAGATCAGACTCCACTTAGCAGTGCTACATCCATGAGTGGGTACTCATCAACCTGGGCTTCTCCAAAATGCAGATGGGCATGTTTTGTGGGACTTTTGCTCTAAAACAGAGGCCTTGATAAACTTTGCTGAATACCTAGGGCAGAAATTGTTACCAAGAAGAAGTTTTGAAAATCAGCATGTGCAAGAAGACTTACTGTAAAATGCCAGAACATGACCAAGTCCTACTGATCTCTCAAAATTTGAGAACTTTTAATTTTTTGGAAGAGAAGATGGGAACTCATCCTTTCTTTGGTAGAGGCAACAATAGTGCTTTTACAAAATGGCTGCTCATGACATAACGTTTTTGTCCACTAGAAAACACATAGTTGAATGGGGAATTTGCTTTTAAATGTTTTGCGTATTTTGTTCACTGACTTTCCAGATTATATTTCTTGACCCCTCAGCTAAAACTAATACATCCTTGGCAACTCTTAAAGGAAAGCATTTGCAGTCTGAAGATACTGGGTAAGGTCTGTGTCCAGCCACTGGCTTCTGTTTTCACCTTTGTGATACCATTTGTCTTTCCAGTATTTCAGCAAACACCACCCAAGTGCTGAAACAAATTTACACCTAGACTTCAGCTTCAGAAATTACGTGAACAAAAATGCCAGTTGTTAGCTTGTCTCATTGTAAAACTGCATTCAGTGAGGCACTGCACTATTGTTTGTTTCCACCAGTGGAAAGCACTGACAGCAACAGACTGTTTTGTGCAAGAGAAGTAGTGGTGCTCCTTCTGCATTGCTTCATTGCACATGAGCAGTGTGATTAAGTGTTATGGATTTGATTTTTCTGGGACAATCCATAAAAACAGAACAGTAACAATTTTCAATACCAAATTATTTTTGCCTTTACAGTTTCAATGAAACTATGGCTCTTAACATCAAATCAAAGAGCTACTGCTGATAGCAAAACGTGCTGAGACATTTGAGGTACAGCAGCCAGTCAGTGCAGTGGGAAATGGTCAGCAGTGATTGATAGCTTTCAGACAGCAGCCATGCTTCCACCCTTCTAGCCTCAGCATGAAAAGAATGTTCCTCAAGAAGGCTTAGTTTCTGCATTTTTTTAAAATAAGTGTATTTAGGATCTGAATGTGAAAGGAAAATATGATTGAGTTGTTCTGGTGGGAGCAGGAAGGCTTCCTATTTTCATGTTTCACACTCATGGATGCTGTCACTGAGCTCACTGATGGACTACTTTTACTTTCTTTTTTTTTTTGTTTCAAAGACCTTTCTAGGGTTTTTTCTTCCCTCCCTTTTTTTGTTCCCAACCAGTCCACCATAAGTTTCTCTCACAGACTTACACATTGGATGTGCTTCTTTAAAGCTGGAAGCAGCAACAGCAGCAGCAGATCCCCATCCTTTCTGTAGTTCTCATTTGGGAAAACTTTGTGTCACACTTCTACTTTCCTCAGCATAAGAAACTGTCTCTGAATTTCATTTTCCTGGATCCATATGGAGATGTGCTGATATTATGTCCAAGTGTGCTGCCTGTGTAACGTGACAGATCTATTGCTGGACACGTATCCTTACCCATCAATGCCTAGAGAGCAGCAAGGGCTTGGAGCTTGTGTGGAAGGTCAGGAGGCTTCCAAATCTGTGACATCATTTGTAAATCTGAGGTACTTTCCTGGTGTTGTCCATCACTCTGCGCTATTTAGTGACTTACTGGAGCAAAAGGAATTGCTGTAAGTGAAAAATGCTTGATTTCCAAACCCACCAGCAAACAGGAGGAATTTGAACAGGGATGAGTGCTTTGAAGTTGTGGATAGGGTGATCTAAAGTTCTGCAACTGGGAAAGTGAGAACTTGGTCTGTAAAACTGCCCCAGACATATCTGCCATGGGGGTGGCCATGTGCTGCTGTTAGGAGAGTAGCCTGTTGTGTGTTGCAGAGGTTGGAGTAATTAATTCCTTGATGTTGGCGTTAAAATTGTATGAGGTTACTGTAAAGAAAAATGGTTGATACATGTTTGAGAGGAGTGACAGAGTAATTCTGCTGCATTTTTTTTTGTGTTTGAGCAAGAGCTGCCTGGGTCTTTCTATTTTAATAAAGTACTTGGTATCTCATTACAAGTTTGTTAATATAACCATAGATATGTGAGAACAGCTAAGATTTTTGAAATATTTTCCTTCATGAAAAAAGTCATCTCCTGAAGAAAAGGGAGATTTAGCTATTAAAGGGAGGAAAAGCTGCCAAGCTGCCCTGGATTCAGTACCTTCCTTGTTCTTCTAAAAGCAGTTTTGAGGGAACTGTTTTACATCTTCTGGTATTGATATAACCTCAGAAAGAACTTATTCTGACATATGGCATTGATAATTCTCATCTTCCCTTGTTTTAAGTTGCTTTAAGATGCTCATTTTTTACTTTTCTAGATAAGTACAAGGAGTAATTTATAGATGAATTTTCTAAACCAAAGCTCAGTATACAGAGAGTAAAAAAAAAATTATTTAAAAATATTGAGGTTTTTAGAATGGTTGCCACTTTCTTCATTTAAACAGACTAAAATTGAAAACTGGAGAGATGCCATATTGTGAGACATAGCTGTAAGGGTGCTGGGTGCCCAGGGATCATCACTTGCAACCTGCTCCCTGCCTGGTGCTCAGCCTTGTGAACAGACTTGGCCTTCCACTTGCATTTTGTATTTACCCTCCATCAACAAGGAGAGAGTAAAATCAGAATACATTGTAGCTTAACTTCTTTCCTATTGTTGTCACACACACACACACAAAAAAGTAAATAGTCAATAGACTGTAATGCCCTTGTAGACCGTGGGGACTGAAAATGGTTGTTTTTTGAGGGTGATCTGCATCTGATCCTTGCCTATTTGGCCAGAATTCTGCACAGAATGAGTTGTGTGGATTTCTGTCTTTCCAGCAGAAAAGCTTGGCTTGGTTCACTCTATGGGGAGGAGGGATCAATTTAAGTAAACAAACCAAGCAAAGTACTTAGCTTGAAATAAGTAATGTAGCATTCTTTAAGTGAACTTTCAGCCAATTCACCCATCAAATACCTGAGTACTGCGCTCACTATGTGTAGTCCTATTACAAAGCAGAAGGCTTTCAGGTACACTGGCCTTGCCACACCAAGTAGGGTGAGAGGTGTGGATAAAGCCATATGCACTCCAGAAATACGAGCTTTTAACATTCCAGAGAACACAGTACTGATTGATGCTGTTTCTCATAAGGTTTTCCTTTTCTTTAATTTTTTTTTTCTTCTTCACCCTCCTGCCTCTCCTTTTCCTCTGTTCCCATCTCTCCAGGGATTATTCATAACTTTCTCTGCGTGGTCTTGTCACTGTCTGATTGGCAGGCAGGAGCAACACCTCTGGCAGCCAGCCTGACAGCCAGGATAATTCATGGGAACCTGAGCCGTCAAAGGATGTTCTGGGGCCTTCACAGTAGAGACCACCCTGTCCTGAAGCACAAGTGGCCCCATCTCACATGCCTCTGAGCTAGATTGGACTGCCAGACTGTCCTGGCTTGTGGCACAGCATAGAAAAGCAATTCCAGGCCTATTTCCAGAAAGTAAAATGTAGCCACCTTTCTGCAAACCACTATCATAGGCATAAATATCCAGTGTATAGAGATTTACTCTTAGAAAGAAGAGTAAATATTTTTTTCCTGAATTATTGGAACCAGGTTGTGAAATGACAGGCCCATCTGTTCCATTTTTACCCTGCCAGTTAGTCTTCTGATTGATTTATCCCTCTGATTGAGGGAGAGAAGTGCCTCAGCAGGAGGAGTATTGAGCAAATGGCTGGGTAGGCAGCCATTTGCTTCCCAGCTTCCCTGACTATGCTGATCTAAGAAAGGGAGGCACTAGGATGCAAAAGAGCCTGCTGTCTCTGGCTGCTGGCCAGGCACAGGTCAATTTACTATTGCTGCTGAGATTTTGGGGGTCTAAGGGTTGAGTTTCTTTCCTTGGGTAGCTCCCTCTGCATCCATGGGAGCTCTCAGAAGCCAACTAGGTCTGAGACACATCCTCTGGTAAAGGAGGATGTGTCTCAGGAAACATGACTTTCCAAAATTATAACCTCTCCTCAGTGCTCTGGGAAACTCAACATCAAAAAGATACCTTTTTACATTATTTTATTTTATTTTATTTTATTTTATTTTATTTTATTTTATTTTATTTTATTTTATTTTATTTTATTTTTGTAGTTGTCTTGTACTTCCAGTTCCTAAGTCCAGGACTCCATTGATCATCGGTAATTGAAAAGGTAGATTGTACAGAAATAATGGTCAGTTAAGGTTTGATCCATAAGGAAATTGCACCTGTTTGAGTATTTACCATTGGGATGGATGTACAGCCACAGATGTAGCAATTTTCTAGGATACAGTGCATACAACAGTGTCTCAAAATCCAAAATCTCCTGCATTTAAACCTGAGAGGGCTGGCCAAAGAAGTTCTGCATTTGTCTGTATAAATACAAGGATTTCTCCACAAGTACTGTTGAAATCTTATCTGGGACATAAACCAGATTTCAAACCTGGCCTTGACCATGAATTATTCAGAAGCCTTGTACTTTATGCACTTCACTTTAAAACAATTCTCCTTTCTCCCCCAAGTTTGCAGAGTGGTCTCCTGCATTCACAGGCTTTCAAGAATTATCCTTGACTCCTACAATACAGGGGATCTTGCAAAGTGTCTCTTACGGGATGTCTTCATGGCATATTGCATTGTTGAGCGCAGATTTCCCCGCAAATAACAAAGAAAATATTATATTTGCTAGAGGCTGTGATAGAGAAGCTTGACATTCTTTTCATTTGAAATTTAAGTTCACTGCCTCTTTTTGCTGCAGTTGCTTTCAAACGGAAGAGATAAATGTCCAATGGATGCAGCAGTTTCACTGAGCATCTCCTCAGATGTATGTAAGAAAGCAGAAAGCTTTCAACAAATAAAAATGCCAGCCCAAGCAGAAAGCTTCTGATACTGTTGTAAAGAGTTAAGTTGGATTTTTTTAACAGAAAGTAGTGTCAGTGCACAGCTCTAGTACCCAGATAGAACTGCCTCAATATCTGCAGGTATGCAATTTTGAAGGCAGCATTTTGCAGCAGTGTATTGTAGTGAACTTGTTTTGTGCTGAAATCTGTGATAGTAGGAGATGTTTGTTACCACATCTTGAACCCATATCCTCCACTTCTGTGACACAGACTGACCACTTTTGAAAAAAACAAGGTAAGTCCACATACTTGGAAAATGGGTAGTGTAATTTTTGGTGTTTAAACACCTCTATTTCTCATGCCTCAGAAAAATAAAACACAAAGTTCTTGGAAACACTAAGCACATTGCCAGCTTTTTAAAGACCTCTGAAAAGAGTAGTTAGGCTACCAGTAGGTTTGGAAACTTGATGAACCAACGTGAGAGGTATCAGTAAGAGAAATATCTGGAAATATTTAATGATCCAATAGCTCAGTTCATGTATGAACTGTTCTATAATTTAGATGGAGGACTTGTGTTAGAATATTTTTATCCTTTTTGATTAAAGGATGTTACGTGTATGTTGCAGTTTGTGCCCTTGATACGAGGGTTTTCCAGGAGACCCCGTATTGCTGTGACCACAGCTGCCCTCTTTATGGCAATGTCTTCTGGCTCCAGGACTTGCTTGGCGTTCAGAGCACTCAAGAGCTGATAAAGACACCTCTGTGATGTTCTCACATTAAGAGTAAGGCAAATCTTCCTGGCACAAAAAGAGTAAGGAAATGTAACCGGAAGATAAACAGTCCTGTGTTTCAGCTGGTCCTCAGATATCAGAGGGGCTGGTGGTGGCTGGGCTTAGATTCTGGGTCATAGACAATTCCACACTAAGTAACAGAAATACAGAGGCGATGCAGCACTTTAAATCCAGCCATGTTCAATAAGAACTACTCCGATTACAGACTCACAGGTCAAAACAATACCATACAATACACTGTAGGCCTAGTTGTGCCCAGTGTACCCTCACAGCCAGAATGAAAAAATCTGATGGCATCAATACCTCTCACGGCCAGGTACAAAATAATGTCATTTCATGAGCACCAGAGATGCGGGTTCTTCTTGGATTGCTCATTATCAAAACACTCTCTGTGAAAGCATGTGTGAATACTTAAAATACGAATAATACAGATGGTGAAAAACGCATTAAGTTGCAAGGTGAGGATATGTGCTAAAAGTGTGATGACAACATAAGTTAGCTTTCTGAATTTCCCTTAGTATAATACTTAGTATAGCTGAGTCTGACCCAATAGGTATTCCTGCAGGTGAGGAGATATGTACAGCCCATTGACTATCCCTGGATACACTGAAAAAGGACAGCTACAGATAAAGATGGAGAGGTGGCAAGTTACATATGGCTCTCTTCTGCCATAAAACTCTTGGGATTGTCTCTTTCCACCTGGCTGACATACCTCAGGGCAACATTTCTCTGGAAAAGATTGAGTTTTAAGTTGCATCCATAAACTTTTACATGTGTCTGTTGCAATGATATGCAATGCTCTTCCAGGCATTGCTACCTCTGCCTCTTCCTTTCTCTGTGCTCATGGACAGTGCTTCTATGGTGACCCCTGTGTATTGTCATCTCACTGCTTATCTTAAAGCCTCCTGACAATGTCTACTGCAATTAGCAAACCAGCTCATTTCCTTACTTATTGACGAGTTTGCTGTTGCCTATGCACTGCACCATCTACTGTGAACACCTGAATTTTCCACTCTAAAAAGCTTGCATTGCAGTAACATTCAAGCTCAGACTTCACAGCTAGCCACAGGGTTTTACAGCCACAACTGAACCTTGGGAGATCTCTGCATTCATCCCTCTCCCATCTGTCCTGGACTCCTGCACAAAGTAACCCTTATGAATATGGGAATTAGTCTGTCGTGCAGATTAAGAAGGAAGAGGTGAAGAACATCCAGGCTCAGGGTCAGTTACAGGTGCCTTTTGGGGGGTTGTTTGTTTGTTTGTTTGTTTCTTTTATGAATGAAACGTACAGCTGTAACTGCAGTAACATGCTGCCATAATTGCACAAACATAGAACACATCAAAGCCAGTGAACATCAAAAAGGTGGATTTCAACAGTTGCAGTTTTAATCTCAAGGGAGCTCCCTTGGCCCAAAGAGAAAACATGAGATCCAGTACTGTCTGAGAGAATAACACAGTTTATAACTTACTGTAGCAAAACTCTCCTGTTTGGGGAGGGTAAGAGGAGT
Organism: Acrocephalus scirpaceus scirpaceus; assembly: GCA_910950805.1. Classification (NCBI taxonomy): domain Eukaryota; kingdom Metazoa; phylum Chordata; class Aves; order Passeriformes; family Sylviidae; genus Acrocephalus; species Acrocephalus scirpaceus. Next base: position 48,018,352 of record OU383776.1, read on the forward strand.
CCAGCAATACTTCTTCCCATTCTCATTCATTCCCTTCCCCAGGCACACACAGTTGCGGTTTTATAAAACCCCATGATTCTCTGATACTGATAGGTACTGATGCAAGTTTCTCCCGCCATGGGTTAGGTGCGAGGAGAGCAAAATTCACATGAAAGCCTTGTCAGTGAGAGGGAATGGTGGCTGGATTGTAACCAGGATGTCTTGTGCAGTGGAGCATGGAACTCACCAACCCAAGAGACTCATATGGCATCCCAACATTGGCTTTGCAAAGTGCTCAGCCAGCTTCACACATGAGCTCCACAAGAAGTGGATTAAAGTAGCAGAGAGTGATAACTGTCCTGCACAGACCATGTTACTTGCCCTGCACCTGTACCTTAGCCACTGATGCTGCATTCTTAAAAGGATTCAAGCTCGTGAAACTTGAATAAGCCTTCTCTAATAAATACAATTAAAAACAAGAGGACAGACAATGAAAAATATAATGAGTGACTGCTTGTTTTCAGAAAAATATGTGCTGAAAATACTTTGAAATCAACAAATTTGCAGTAGTTCATAGCAACATATTCTCATGCTCATAGATAATGAGCACGATTACAGTCTCAGGGTTTGGATGGCAGTACAACACAAGAACACCAATACTAGTAAAATGCTTGTGGTGTCACTGAATGCCTAAGGGAACTGAATGCTCATTATTTTGGAGTGCAAATAAGTGGGTTCATACATCATTGCTTGCCTCTCCTAGAAGATACCAGGGACAGAGAAATCTTTGCCCTTTTTCTCCCCTCGTAGTTTGCAGAACAGTTAGAGCCCAGCAGATAGGAAGCTTGCAGTGGTGGTTGGTTTAGCTCCTTAGTGTTTAAGGCACAGCTGTAATCAATCTCCAGGCTATAAAGTTATAAAGAGAAGGCTAGAAACATAGGCTATTCCTACAGCACGGGCCCCTCTGTCCTGCATTTGTCCCTCATTTAGCTAGCCTGACTTTGGAATGGCCACTGCTCTGAGCTCTGTAGAAAAATGAGGAGCAGACAGCAAATATCACCAGGAACTTCAAATGAAGTCCAGCAAAAGCTGATCTGAGTTTGCCTCAGGGCCTTTTCCTTATGCACCTCCCCTATTGCTGCTATGTTGGAGTTTACCTCAGTGTTGCTTGAATATTCCATTGCTAAAAAATTTTGAAAGAAAATAAAGTCATCTTTGAGTGGTGCCCTTCAGTGCATTGCTGAGTAGTTAGGAGAGTTTCCATTTCTTCTGAAAAAGGAAAAAAGCTTTATATTTCATTCTGAACAGCAGGGGTACTTAGAAGCAATTAATTTGCTGAGTAGAAGGATTTTGCAAGTGATTTTCTTACCATGTACTAATTGCTTGTTTATCTCTTTTTTTAAAATCTGAAAATTCCTCAGTGGAGGGCCTTTTTGCCTGGAAGGTCTCATTTTATCTCATGCAGTTTCCTGTTTGCTTTAGGCACAAGCAAATTAGCAGATACAAGTATCTGCTAAAACGAAATTAAAAAAACACAATCCTGGAGAAGCCTTTCAGATTCATATATCAGCATGTCTGTCCCAAAATAATCCAACTTGAACTACTGCAAGCTATGGTGAATTAAAACATCAGAATGATCCCACAGGTACTATTTTGCGGGGGTGTTGGAGGAGGAGTGGTCAGTACAAGTGCTTTGATTAGTTAGCATTGCAACAAAAAATATTTCCTGTGTCCCCAGGTTCTACCTCCTGGGCATGTGCTGGTGGGCACAGCCTTTCTGCTTGGTGTGGTACATTTTTTTAACATGGAGCAATAGAAAAGCTGGGAGCAGGGGATTTAAGGAGGGGTCTTTTTTTGGTTGTCTCAGCCCTGTTTCATCCCTTCTGCTAGTCTGTCAGTTTACTGCCTCTTCAGCCCCATAGGTGAGCTGCAGACATGTGCAGCTGCTGAACGTAATGCAAGTGGAAATTGTCATTGCGGTTTGGTAACGATCTTGGTCCTTTGGTCCCTTTTCCATCAGGCAACCACAACTGATGTTGCACTAGTTCGGTTTTCTATGTCACATTCCTGCATCCACTGTATTGTTTAAAGCAGAAAGACACAATACAGTAGGTGGCCTAGGCATACTAACACCTTCATTTGAGGACTGATAACTTTGCCAAAATTTCTTCTGAGTTTCCACAGTGTGGAGGAGCCTTTTGTTTTCCTTTCAGAGGCTAGCTTTCAATGCAGCTGTAGCAATTGCAACTGTTTGTTTTTGCAATTGCTTGTGGGAGTTAGTAGAGTTACAGTTTCTTTGATGGCTGACTCCCTGCTTGTATGCTGTCCCCTCCCTTGGAGCAGACATCCCAGCCCTGCACCTAGAGCCTGTTCACACAGAGAGGTCAAGGCAGCGTGCTCCACAGACACATCTGGTGATGGCACAGGATCAGTCAGAGGAGATTAAAGCTATAAGGGCCATCAGATGAGATGGAACAAATTAGGCTTGCTTTCTGGATGCTTGATCACTGTCTGCATGAAGTCTCAGGCATTCCAAGCGTGAAGCAAATGCTTTCACAAGTATTTTCTGTCTGTGGCAGCCATTGGTGTGATCTGCATTATACATCGTTATCTGCCACATCTGGTGGAACGTTATTAGTGGTTATTTTTAAAGGTAGAGTTCTACCCTGCTAAACATAATGGTGAGGTGCATTTTTACCACATCACCTTGGCCCACATCTTAAAGAATTTTTTAAACTGCCTTCTGTTTTGAAAAATTCTAGATCATTTCATTTCAGCTGGCAAAGATTTTACATTGGATGGCATATAAATCTCTTACCACTTAAGGACTAAAGTACGTGGCAAGCAGAGAGTGCTAAAAGGGAAGAGTTTTCAAGTTCTTGCCCTGCAGAAGCAGCACGTTCACTGGCAGGTCCATGGGGGCCCCTGTGGGTGCACAGCCATGAGCTCTGCCCTGGCAGGAGCTTCTCTTCTCTGTGTCACTGTGAGAAACAAGTTGGCATTGCCCTTAGGCTGAAGGCTGGTGACAGAAGAGAATGATTACCGCTGTCTTTGACAGTCTACAGAGGCCAAGAGTTCAGAGGTCACTCATGCTCCGTGCCCAGCAGCAGAAAACCCAGGACAAAGCCAAGCAGCAGGCAAGGCATGCTACAGAGAAAGCAGCAATGTTAACACCTCTGCTTTCCTTGCATGGTAGATAGGGTCTGGATCTGAATGACCTTTGTCTGGCACTTCTCATGAACACCCCTGAAAGAGATGAAGGTGGCTGGCAGCCCAGTTTTGGTACAGACAGTTATTTCAGTTTTCTGCTGCTACTCAGTTGCTCTTTCACAAGAGGGTGAGAGTAAGGAAACTGAAAGTTAAGAGACTTGGTACCTTTTTTTTAACTTGTTGTCCCTTGTTACATGTAGCTAAAACCTACAGTCTTCTATGGGGACACTGGAGCAAACTGTCTGCCAGCAGTCAAAGGAGTCACCTCCTCAGAAACAGAATCCTAGCTGAGTTTGGACTAGGGGGTGAAAACAGGTTGCCAGGTATGAGCTAAAGGTTGTTTTTTAGACCCATTAGAGCAGATTCAGAGGAGGGCCAAGATGATCAGAGGGCTGGAGCAGAGGCTGAGCGCATTGGGCTTGAAGAAGAAAAGGCTCTGGGAAGAACTTATGGTGAGTCATTAAAAACCAATATGATCACGGACAAAGACCCTCTAACTAATTAAAGTTAGAAACTGATATGTTCACTGGCGGGCAGCATGAAGTCATCTCCGAAAGACGTGACCTCCCCAAACAAGGTTCTTTGCTCTCTATTTATTTTCCAAGATCTTACATAGAATACGTATGCATACCCCAGCACCTCCCATCCCCGTTCAGTATAAAAATGAAGCTATTAGTCCTTCACATGTGCACAGTTCTTCCCTTGAATTGGGTCAATGGTCTCGAATTGGGTCAGGTGGTCTCGAAGGATGAAGTCAGGAGAGTCTTCATCAGGTCTCTGAATGATCCACGGTCCTCTGGCACAATCCAAGGTCCCCTGCTTCATGATTGATTGATTGATATAAAGTCCAGGTGCTGGCCATTGTTTTTACTGGTTTCAATCTGTTCTTACAATGGTTCACTTACTCCACTTTCTTCTGTAGACATGCTCATAATAAAAATTAGCTCTATCTTAGGCCTCTAATTATCATTAACCTACCATTTACTTATCTTACTTACACCCTGATTGATATGAATTGCTTCTATCTCTTAGCTAAAACCTTAACTCTTTAAAATCATGATTCAATAGCAACTCTCAGTACCAGAAAGGGGCCTTCAAAAACACTGAAGAGGGACTTTGCACAAGGGCATGGAGTGATAGAACAAGTGGGAATGGCTTTAAATGGAAAAGGAGTAGATTAAGATTAGAAATTAGGAAGAAATTCTTTACTATGAGGGTGATGAGGCACTGGAAGACTGCCCAGAGAAGTTGTGGCTGTCCCATCACTGGAAGTGTTCAAGGACAGGGCCCTGAACAACCTAATGAAGTGGATGGCATCCATTCTCATGGTGAGGGGTTTGAACTAGATGATGTTTAAAGTCCCTTCCAACCCAAGTCTTTCTAGGCTTCTAGTTTTCCCCAGACATCTCTTGCCTGCTTTTCTTTGTCCTGTGACCCAGGAAGCCCCTTATCAGCAGGGCTTATGTGTTCATTTTCCAGCCAAGCTACCAGAACTCATTTGGGACTGTAGGAGCATATGTTTTCAAGTTAGAGCACAAAGGCTTGTCTAGAACACCCAAAAATTGAAAAAGACACCAAAATTTCCTCTGTGTGTCAGGTTTTTTGGCAACAGAGAAACTCCATGAGGACTTCTGGTTTTTTTTTACTCAGAGATAAATAATCAGATTGCTTTGGCAATGCTTTTATTCAGACATGAAATTCACGTATCTTTATGAATTTAGAAATCAGTCAGAATGCTGACCACTGGCATTTAATGACTTCCTGTTTTTGTCTAAAATGCTTTCTGTTGATAAAAGCCTTAGTTTCTCCCTTTGCAGAGGGGCAGTGCACCATCTCTCTCCTGCAGTTTCTAGATCAGGATTAAATTCCATTTTTCTTGTTTTGAGGCATTCAAATGGATACAGTTAAATTGCAACAGGATTAAGCTTTTTCTTTTATTTTTGGAATGCATTTTGCTCATTCCTCTTTTCAAGTTGATTTTTAAAACCATTACAAGTATGTTCTAAAAGAGGACTATTCAAATACCTTTGGTTTGAAGATGCCAATTGAAAAACCCTCCTGATCTCCTCCATTTGCATTAGTACTGGAATTCTCCTTCAGAGATGGCAGCTGTGGAATAATTGAGGGTGGCTGGATCAGCTGGCCAAAAACCAGTTCACTCATTTGCAAGACTGCAAGCATCAGGAGGAGAATTGCATCAAGTGTTAACCTGGGCTAACAGAGTTTGGCGAGCATTCATGAAATAAGCAGGTCAGTTCTGGTGGCTTGCTACTGCCCAGTTTAATTTTCTCTTCAGTTAGTTTTATTTTGTATTGGTCCTCCCCATCCTTTTCTGTTTGTTTGCTGTTTCAAACTTCTAAAGCTTTAGATGCTACAGGGATACGAAAGTGCTTGGACACCATGTGGCATTGGAAACACCCACATCTGGTGCCAGGTTCCATGGAAAGCCCACCAGATGATGTCCAGGTGGGAAGACATGAAATCAATAGGATCTCCAGAAGGAAAGCTGGGAGTCCAAGTGTCAGCATACCCTGCCTCCAGCACATGGCACTGAGCACTCGGGGCAGTAAGCACAAGGTGCTGCAGAGAGCAAGCTCACATAGATTCCCACAGCTGCCACTTATGAGTCTGGCTGAGCAAAACCTGCTCTTCTTCACCTCTGGTCTGGACTTGAAAAGTTAAGCAGGAAAAGAAGATGAAAGGTGTTGGCCTACCCTGAGATAGGGAAAGGTATGATCACTGTAGATGCAGCCCTACTGACCACAGGCATTTTGTGTCTGAGTATCTCTACGCTCAGAGACAGTGCTGATGCAGCTAGCTGTGCCAATGGAATTGTTGGCTAATGGTTGTTGTCAGCTCCCTGTGAAACACCATAATAGGTCAGATGTTTCTTCAGTTGACCCTTTGTGTAACAGGTATAGGTGCCAAAGCTTGTCTTGTTTCAAAGAAAGGCTTTGACCTAAAGATTTTACCGAGATATTTGTGTGTTTTTCAATGATAAATTGTCAGGGGCAATGTGGTGATATGAGTACTGGAAGAGAACAGGTAGAGAGCAGAGGCCAGCCTGTAGCAAAGGAGTCTAGGTGCCAGCAGAAGTTATCATTGGTAGTCAAGATGGTGTGCCCCTTAGAAAGAGTTTTTTACTGAAAGAATGAAAGAATGTGATGAGGATTGGATGGATGAACAGACACACATGAAATACTAAATATTAAGGTCCAGACACAGGTGATGCTAACATACACAGGACTTCACTCTTTGGGGTCAAGGCTTGCTACTCCTTCCACCCCAGGCAGAGCACAGGCAGAGCCCCAAGGCTGCTTTCATGTTAAGTCATTAACATGTTTTAAACCAGACAAATGCGTGAATAGGGAAGAAGATGGGTTCCTCAGAGAAGGGATGGTTTGTTGACAAAGATAGCCAGGCCTTAAACACCAAAAAATTCTGTGCACCCTCAAAGGTGAAGACAGATGTTTGAAGCAGGCACATTCTGAATTCCTGCTGAGAAGAGGAAATGCATTTTTAAGCAAGACTCGATTTCTCTGTTCCTACACGATCCAGCCATTATTTTGTACGAAGTCTGGGCAAACTTGCTAGCTGAAATTCACAGAACAAGATTCAGCAAGAGGTTGGTGTGTGCAGGTAGCTGTGGAAAAGATAGGAAATAGGGATCTGATTAAATACTAGCAGAACCAGTTTATTTTAAAATCTCTTTACAAACCATGGGTACAGTAGACTGAAAAATCTCCCACACCTGTCAGTTGCAGAATTCATGTGGAGTTAAGGTATTTGACAAAGCTGAGGACAGGATTTTATCTATAACTTGAACATTTAGAGCTGCTCAGCTCTTGGTAGACTAGAAGACGGATCCCTAGGGATAAGGCATATATAGTGCTATGAAAGACAAGCTGGTGGCTTGTATCACCAAGTTCCTTTCATATGGTCTCTAATTGTGTATTCTCTCTTATGTGCTCACATCCTCTTGGTTCAAGTCATCTCAGAGAAGTGTATGTAGGATGGTTTCACATTAATATGAATGTAGATTTTATTTACCTTTGCATTGTTTCTCATTTCCTATTTTACACTGTTATCCCCTCTTTCTTTCTGGAGATATCTCTTTCTTTTACACACAGCCCCACCAGATAAATGTTTGGCTTGAAACACAAAGGCACCCATAGTGTTAAAGTCTTGTGGAGGCACATCAGAGAAGGCAGCATTTTACAATCAATCAAAAACTGCAAAAGGGGTATGCTATGAATCTCTCACTCTTTCAGAATTCATACAGCTTCCTTAAATATAGGCACCTTGAATAAATGAAGCTATTCTTATAGCACGTTTTTCAACATGGCCATTGTTACTGGTACCCTGTAGGCAGCTCTCCCCTACTTGGGGTATTTTGTGAAGGTCTTTCCTTCACTGTCATCCTCCTCAAGTCTTTTGGGGTCTGTGGATGGAGAGGCAAGCCTTTCATATATGAAGTTCTTCAGAATTTGCCAAGTTTAGTATACCATTACTTTAAATTTATTAATCTGATCCAAATGTGGTAGTCACATTTTATTTCTTCACATGAAAATTCCATGGGTGGAAGCAAATGTTACCCCTATGTTAATTATTTCCAGCAGAAAATCTGAAAAACAACAGTGTTCTCATCCACCAAGAACTATTAGCTATATTGTAGTAGTGTTGTGTCAAAATTGGAAAAAAATAGGCCAGACTAGAAATAGAAGAATCACTCCTACGCTCTGTATGTTTACAGCATGATAAATGCTCTTCGTGATCTTTGGCATTAATAATCATTCATTCATTTTAGATTTCATGCTGTCATATCTGTGTCAGGGAAAAATAATACATAGCTGTAAATAAGCACTATTGCTTGCACTAAGCACTGTATCTCTGTTCATGCTATGCACAAGATAATGCGCAGTGTGATAAGGAGGATTATTGATACAGTTTACAGATAGCTAGGGCATGAAGAAGTGCAGTTGTGTTGCAGCTGATGAGCTCATGTTCAGCTAGCATAGCAAGTTGCTTTCTCTGCTGAGAGTGGGATTATATCAGAATATGGAAAATGCCAGGCACTTCTGCAGCCCTTCTTGGCCATGGTTTTGTGAATTAAAAAAAATCATTCTCCCAGAGCATTGCTTTTAGCCTGCACCAAGTGCAGAGGGACTCTTCTGCCTGTTGATAGTTACGATAACAGTGATAGCAGTGATGTTCAATGTCCTTTTCTCTCTCAGTCCGTTGTCCCAGAGGAAGGGGGGGTGCAGCTGCCTGTCACAAGTGCCAGTCTAACAACAGGAGGGGATTTGGAGAGGACAGCTGGTGGACAAGAATAGGAGGGCAACAGCAGCAGATTATAAATGTTCCTGCAGTTCAGCTGGAATAGATCCTTTCTGTCTTTAGTATGCTAGTTCCTTATCCTATTCCTATAATCTTTAAAAACCTGCAAACACAGGGGAGATTTTTTTTTTCTTCTCTTACTCCCTAAAAGAGGCCCTTTCAATGTTTTTCCTCTCCACGTAGACTGAAGAATTTGCAGGGTGAGTGTGAGTGCATGCCAGATATCAGGGTTAATGCACAAGATGAACACAAGATGAAGAGAGCACATGAAAGGGACACAGTGTGGTTAAGGCAGAGAAAAAGGGTGTTTCAGAATAGGTGTGCATTGACAAGAGCTACATCTCTCTGGAGCCTCTGAAGGACAGCAGAAGTACTTCTTTTGGCAGAAGCAGAAATACTTCTTTTATTTTGCTGTTTTGAGTTAGAGGAAAACAAATGTTCGCAGAATAAACACAGACATAGGCTCTCCAAGGCAAAAGACAAAAAAACCAAACAACAACAACAAAAAAACCCAGTACTGCTTAGGAAACACTTTGCCTGCTAAAACAAGAAGTTTCATTAGTAACCATCCAGTCTGGTATCCTAGTAATGAATGACTAGTTCATCGGTGTTTATTCTTGTGTAGCTTATTACTGCTCTGCTGCTGGTTTTTGGAGTTGTTTTCTCTATTGTTCTTGTACTCAATGATTTTTGTGTGATTTATCATGGCTGGTTTCATATGCCTACCTACAACAGTTTTTACTCTCTTGCAATCAAACCTTGATGTGAGGCCTTGTCTTGTGAGGCCTTACCCAAGGGTTTCCAACATCCAGCTACCATGGAAACGTAATCTGCACTGATGCACCAGACAAGTGTTCAAGATATATGTGATGTAGTCATACCATGGTCATTGGGAAGCCTCCAATGGCTTCTACCAGAGCTCTGCAAGACAGACAATGCACAAGGAGTTGGAGTTTCATTTCACACTGGGATGAGAGGTATCACACAGCAGCAGAAAATTAGATTAGGTCATAAATGTTTTTTTGTAACTCATATTTCCTGCTGTAAAACGTGCTTCTCAGTCCGTAGGGGCCCTTCAATCTTTTAAGAAGATGTGCTGTTTCACTAGTTCCCTCAAGCATTCCTGTCTAAGGGCTAGCCATTCACCCCTCAGTCTGATGGGCATTTCTTCTTCACCCAGCCCTCTGTGGCATGACTCTCAGGACAGACCTTGGCCATGCTCCATGGGAATGTTCCTTCTGCTACAACTGAAGAGCTCGTTCAGCTTCTTGCACTGCCATTGCCTTCAAAGAACTGCCAGGGCTGGAGGTAATCCCCCAAGGTGCTCTCTGTCCAGGCAGAGCTCTTCAGCCATCCAAGGACATAGTGTCTGCACTTTTTTTCAAGTACGTTGGGCTCTTCTAGTGCCATGGTATGACTACGGCATATCCACAAAGTTTCAAATCACTGAATGCAACAGATCTGCTTGTATGTCGTTGTAATTTAGATTTGACCGACTTTGTAAAACACTAAGACACACCTGGAAATTACTAACACTGGACTTTAGACTGCTCTCAGTCCTGATTCTGAGCAGAAAAAAATCAATACTTTTGTATATGTGTAAGGCTTTCCAGTATATGGCAGCAGGAAGCTTTTGGATGTCACTGTTTTATTAAATGTGATATTTTTAGATCTTCATTCTTGGTGAAGTCAATTCACAACAGATTTCTGCAAGGGGAAGAATTTAATCTCACTTCCAGTTTACTTCAACAAATACTCTAAGTAAGAGGGAAAAAAGGAAATTTCAATCCTTTCCCTTCCAGAAAAAGAATTCTATGTTTAACAGATGAATTTTCCTAAATCTGAAGTATTAAGAGCCTGACATTTATGTTTTCCTTTGTATGTAACTCAAACACATCCTTACCATCAGTGATGCTTTTCAGTATTTTCCAGTGTACCAATAGTTAACTAAAAAATGAGCAAACCTGAGGCATATTTGTGCCACCATTTACAAGCACTTAATAAGCTGCCAGAGCTATTAGCATGGGGCATGTTTTTCTAGGAGCACAGGGGTGACAACTTGCAACATAGTGCAAGCTTCCTTCCAGATCTGGGTGGGAAGGCAACCTTTGTTTTTATCATTTTTCAGTGTAGCTTGAGCTGCACAGAGCAACTAGGTGGTTGCTCAGCCAAAAAGTCCACTTTTTCTTGAGTGCAGCCAATCAAGCCTCAGCGCACAGGTTATCAGACCTGTCTGAGGTACTGAGGAGCCCAGAGAGGCTCGGGAACTCTATCTGAGACAAGTGTTCAGTGCAGTGGGCTGCATGTGGGTTTTTCTGGATGTCTTTGGGGCTTTCTCAGGAGCAAATTACTATCTGCCTCACCACAGAGCTTCTTGTTGCTGTTTCTAACATATCAAAAATTATGCCAACAGAATGTTCCGTTGTTCCTCAGCAACAGATTTAAAAAAAAAAAAAAAAAAATGGGAATTGGAAGCTTTCAATTGCAACTTTGAACAATGCTATGAGAGCTTTCCTGCTAGCTCCATTGTTTCCGCTTTGGACTTTTCTGCCACAGGCCTGGTGAGAATGCTGTCATTGTCTTTTGTCCTTCACTGTAGATCCCATAACTTTCAGTGTTCCCCTCTCTGATGTTGTTCTCCCAAGGCAGCCTATAGTGAAGAAAATATATGCTTAAGCTAGAACAAAGTCCACTGCGGCCTTACTAACTAGGAGGCTGAACACAACATCCACAATCTCAACAGTGAGTGGTTGAATTTGAATTATTGACTTGGTTTCTGCAAAAACCAGCTCAGCAGAGCTTTTCTGTGCAGGGGGAAGATTCTGTCAGGATGGACAATACTGCAAATAAAGAGGTGCAGTTTTCTACTCTTATGGCAACATGTACAAGGAAGGGACAAAAGCCTATAGTCCTTTGCATGGGTTTCAAGTACTCTTTTCTAGGACTGTTGTAATCCAAAAGAGCTGCACACAAAAGCTATGAAGTGGGTTCATGTGTTTGATGCCACCTCAGCATGGGAAGAGTTTCATCCCCATGCTGTCAAATTGCTGCCAGAGACTCTAACAAAGTCACTTGGTGAAAGGGCTTGATGCTTTGTACTGGCAGCTGGCAATTCACCCCCAGCTTCTTTCCACTGGTGAGCTTTCTTGGTCTGCACCATTAATTGCAAGCAAACTCAGTTGAGGGATGCTTTTTCATGTGTAAAAAGCCTGTGTGTGGTTTCTTGGTTGGTAACTAGTGTCTGTCACCTGGCATATATTGCAGACTTGCAGACACCTTCAGAAAATCTTCTATTTAATCTGGGTGGGTTTGGTGTCCAAACAGAAAGGTGTCCAACAGGAAGTTTACAGTTGCCTAAGCTGGAAATTGCTGGCACCTTCTTGGCAGGCATGGCAAAAACTCTGCATGCCGTGGGAACTGACGTATCTGCTAGTGCTGCAAGAGACCATCACTCAAGAAAAAATGGGAGCAGTATGTAAGCAAATAAATACCATGATGACAGGAGAACCAGTTTGAAAACAGCACTTACTGCATAGTGTTGGGAAGCCCTTACTGCTGCTGCCTGTGCTAATCCTGCTCAGTGATGAAAAGACGTTGGTTTCCATCTCAGTAAAGCGGCCTGGAAAATCTCAGGAGCCCTGTCTTTGTTCTGACATGATTGGTGTGTAAGGGTGCTTTTATTTAAAGCAGTGCTTATATTTAAAGCTTCTCTAGCCCTGCAAGGAGTTACAATCTTCCTTTAATTCAATACTCCCAGTAAAGTACAAGGCATTTGATTTAATTTCTGCAGTGGGCTCTGAATTTTGTTCTGGGCTTTGTTCTCCTCAGACATTTGGGAAACAGAGAAAGGAGAGGGGGGAACATTTTAATCGGTGTAAGACTCTTTGACTTTGATACTATTGAAGCATGATGAGCCTCTGAATTTCGATTAAATAGAACCCTAAGAAAAGAAGTAGATTTGTTGAAGGATGGCGTTTGAGTGCAAGAAGGATGTGTGTTTAGGATTTTCCATTACATAATGGGGCTGAAATGGGTTAACAAGAGCCAGGCTTTCTTTTTCTTGAGAATTGCTGCCTGCACCACTCTTTTTCTATTACTGATGCTTCAGTCAAAGCTCTCACAGAAGGGTTTTCTTTGTTGTTATTAGTTTGAGAAGTAAATTGCAGTATTGTTTCTCCTGATCAAGAGATTGATTAGTCAGAGGTCTCTAGCTGAAGGAAAAAAATGTTCCTCATTATCAACTTTAAATGTAAATGTGTTTGCCAAGCAGAGTTTCAGATGGTGGGGGGCTGGGGCTTGGAGGTGTGTCTTGCTCTTTTGATGTGCTGCCCATAGCCATTTACAGATCTTTGAAAGGCATCCCTCTCATCCGGTCAGTGATCAGGGAGTGTGGGAACAATGCTCTTGAAAGAGAAAATTAACCATTGCTGCTTCTGTGTGGATGGTTCTTGTGGTGTTTTGATGAGTAATGGTGCATTAGTGTATTTGTAGACTTTGTGTTTTGACCATTCTTTCTCTTTCTAGGTGCTTTCATAATCTGCTGGACCCCAGGATTAGTCTTGCTGCTCCTCGATGTTTGCTGTCCCCAGTGCAATGTCCTGGCCTATGAAAAATTCTTCCTGCTCCTGGCAGAGTTCAACTCTGCCATGAACCCCATTATCTACTCCTACCGAGACAAGGAAATGAGTGCGACGTTCAAGCAGATCCTCTGCTGCCAGCGCAGTGAGACCACCAATGGCCCCACCGAAGGCTCGGATCGGTCGGCGTCCTCCCTCAACCACACCATCTTGGCTGGCGTCCACAGCAACGACCACTCTGTGGTGTGAGGCCACAGCCAGCTGTGTCACCGACAAAGAGCAGCGTGCGACACTGTGGGGCAGGGCAGGTGCCTGGCCCCAGGGAAGGTAACCCGCTCACATTTTCTCAAACACTAATGGACTACAAGTGCATCTTCTCCAGGGGGCCTGACATACTAGACTGCCCTGTCTGCAGGATTGGCCATGCTGCAAAGCCTTTGATTTCTACTTTGAAAAAGTAGAATGTAGTTGCTTTGCAGAGGAGGTCATCAAGAGCCCATGGAAAGCCTTGCTGAGACTTTGTTGGACTTTGCTGCATCTTGGTGCCAGTCTGAATCAACTCTGATTAATTAAGCTTATACCTGCTTCACTGCATTTACGTGTAGCCACTTAGTATTTTTAAAAAGGGAGTAAAGGGGATAAAAATATGCCTATCATTTAATGGACATGTAATATGTATCACCATCAGCATGCTTGTGATGAACATTTTCTGTGCAGGGAGTAAAACTGTTCTCTAGTCTTTGTATCCTTAGACACACTGTCATAACTACAGTAAAAAGAAAAGAGTTTTTTCTAACACAGGCAACAGAAGATGAGGGAAACTGACTCATCTTACGTTTTTTACTGGCGTTAGAGAATGCATGTTCGGTGTGTATGCAGATTGTTTTAATTACAGAAAAAAAAAAGCTCTTTGTAAAGTCTGCTGGAAAGTAGAAAAGCATAGACTGTATTCCAGTGTTTGTTTAGATTATGAAATAAACAGTACTTTAGTCACAATGTATATAAGGTTCTTCTTTGAAGTGCAGTATGAAATTTATAACTTGAGGGGTACCAAGTTTTTTATGGATAAGTTCTTAAAGTCAGACACATCCCTAAGGCTCTTAAAGGGCTCCAGTCAGGTCGGTAGATTGCAAAAATTGTATTTATGGCATGTTCTTGGAATGCTTTTCTTGTAAATGGCAAAAAGCATATGCATTTTTAATGAAAAAAAAAAAAGGTATGTCTTTATGAAACTTTTCTTGTAATTGAAAACAAAACATCATCTGCATTTTTGCACTGAGAAGTATACGTAGAGTACCGTCCAAATGATGCCCCCTTCATTTCAAAAGCATTGGGCTACTAAGAGCAAAGGCACAATTTTATTTTGTGAAGTCAACACTTTACAAGGTAGTCATCCATTGCAATGACCAGACCATATTACAGGTAGTAGCCACACAGGTACACTGTTATAAATAACTAAGTTAACAGGTGGGTTTTTTTCATGTGAGATGGTTTTGAAGAGAAATGTCTCGCATGTGAATATCAGTTGCCAAGAATCACTGATAGTAAGCAAAACTCATTAACGGGGGTAAATGTGAGCAGAGGTGGGATCTTGCTAATAAAAAACTTGGCACCTCTTTCCAGGAAATTATGTGTTCTCCTAACAATGTAAAATATATCAACAGTAAATTCCTGGCACTGTTTTCATCATTGTAATTTGTCTCTATAACAAAAAGGAAAAAAAACAAACAAAAAAAAAGGTGAAAAAAAACCAAAAATCAAGAAAGAAAGAAACACACTCACAAAAAAAATAACCCCACAAAACAAAAAAACCCAGAGATATATATCCTTTGTTGTACCATACTGGAATGTAACTTAAGAGATGATATTCTCTCATTTGGGCAGGGAAAAAAATGGAGGATAGAGGGTCAGCCCAGCAAAAATCCAGTGTCTTCAACATCTCTTGCTTTGAGGAGATGCTTGGATTTTATGCTTCCAAGCATAAAATTGCTAGAAATAGGCAGTTCCTTGCTGAGAGAGAGAAGAGAAGCAAGTGAACAAAACCTGCTTCCAGTGAATAGAGTTTTGACACTGCTGTCAGTAAAACAAATCCACCTGAACTGTCAAGCTAGTTTTGTGTGGGCACTGTGGAAGGTGGAGTAGACAGAGAGAATAAACATAACATTGTCTGCCAGTTGACCAAGGTTTTGAATATATCCACTGGCTTTGAACAAAACCGGTCTTTTTTTCTGACTCCATTTGAGAGCAAGTGAATGTACAGGTTGATTTGGTTTTATCCATAGAACTGTACAGAGAAACAGAAGACTAGGCTGTATGAACTTTTTCATTTAAAAGCATCTGCTTGCTAATCCACTCATAATATTTTCCTACTGCCTGATTGATACTTGAACTAGTGCAGGTAAGCAGAAGAAAGGAGAGGGTAAGACTGCCTCCAAAGACAGGGGACATCTGACAGAAAAACAATTTCCTTTTCTCAAGAGTGCTTGGAGCTCCTGTCTTCCTTGGATCCAGCAAGAGCACTTTTTCTTAACATCCCCACAAAAGTAGAAGATCATAGACACTTTATTCTAGGGTTTGGGAGGTTTTGGGCTGGGAGTTGCCCTTTCCAAGTGTTCTTTTCACTGCTGTTTGCATGCTTTTATTGAACCTCATCTAGATAGGGTGGGAGGATGATGATGCAAAACAGAAGCAAATCATTCACCCTAGCTTAACCTGCTGGAAATCTGGTGGATTTTGAGGAGCCATGGGTGAATAACTTCAAAACAGGGATGGTATGGTTGTTTGAGACGTGGGTTGGTCCGGAGGCATCTTGTGAAGACATGCCCAAGGAGATTTTCTGTTGTCACTGTGATTGTGACAGATAGCATTTGCTGTCCAGGTACATTGATCAATCCAAGGAGGAACCCAAAAATTTAAGAAGAATTTACGAACCTTTTGAACTCTTAGCAGCAATTAAATTTCAGTTGTCAGGTATATTAATCCAGGAGCATGTCTATCAACAGGTGGCTTTTCTTCTAAAAGGTGAAGTGCAATGTTTCAGATCAAATGCAACAGGAAGAACATTGCTTGGAATTCTGCTAGAGGAACTCACTGAGCATATGGTTGCTGTATAAAAATTTGATCAATGCTTTGTGTTGTTGACATGTTGTTCGTATGTCCTTAAGAAATCTGATCTGTGAATTGAGTAGCTCTTTGCAAGCTAATGAAATTAAAGCCCCAGTGAGCAAAGAGAGTAAAAACCAGAGCCTGGAAGAGAAGGATTCATTTGGTATGTTCCTTAGAATGGTTCCCAGCCATTTGTTTTCATCTCAGAATTTTTTTAGGTTTTGCTCTTCTCTTCAGATTTTCCAGCCTCATTGTACAGAAGACTTCTTAAAATACCAACAATCCTCCCACAGTCATTAAAATCCTTTTGTTGCTGATTGCCTCTGGTCCAAGTAAATCCTCTTGAAGTTCAAATGTAATGGTGTTTGTGTCAGCAATTGTAGTGGTGGGGAGTTATGTATTAAGAGGAATATTATTTGCAGCTCAAGGAAAATGTGTTTTTCTATTTCATGTATTTTCAGTGACAGTATAAATATGAAAACTAATTAAAGAGATGGCCTTTGAATTTTAATTCCATGTGAATTTTAATTGCTGTGATATATAGAGAGGCTAGGTAACTCATTGGTAAGAAAAAGCACAACTTTTTTATAAAAGATTGAAAACATATTCTGTATATTTTGACACATTGGGGTTTTTTGTCAGCACTTTTTTTGTTCTGAGTCCTCTGGGATCCCTTGGCAGCTTCAGGCTGGCTTCTGACTGAGATACTAAAAGCTGGACAGATAGAAGAGAGGGCAGACCAATAAAAGGCTTTTTCAGTGATTCTTAAAATCAAGCATACCTCTCTGTCCATAATGCACGTAAGTAACGGAGTTTTTTTAAATAGTTGCCGCAAGATTCACCTTCTTTTTTTTGTTTGTTTGTTTTAACTCTGCCTTTGCCAAATAGTCACAGCTGTAGCAGCATTTAAACAAGCAGGCAACAAAGGCTGGGAGTAGGCTACTTGGTGGAAAGGGCGGGCCTGCTATCTTCATGGGGCAAACTAAGCCTGGGTAACTTGGATGTCAAAGAGGAAAGGACATGTCTTATGTCCAGTGTGTTAGTTCTCCTTCCTCTGCTAAGAACCTTCTCAATATCAACATAAATTCGTCCCAGAATGGGATTGTACTGAAATGAAACTTTTTGGGTCACTCCATGGACTATCTTTTGATCTGTACTGGTGTGGTGGGCAGGGTTTTAACCATGGCCAGTCTGGGTCCCAGGAGCAGTGTGTCAGGGGAAACTCAAGTGAGGCTCTGCTTCTGAAGCAGGTTTTGTAGCTTTTCCTAACCTTTGTGTTGCCCCAGAAGTATGCTACCAGTTACCATACTAACTACTGTAAAGCCATCTGGGGTTTCTATCTGTGACACTGCTGCAACCAGATCTGTCTGCAATGGATATCCACAGACAAAAAACATGCAGCTTTTTCTGTGAAAGAAATAAAAGTCCACCCTGCAGATTGCTCTTTCCAGGTGGGATTAAAAAGAACACCATCAATGGAGAGGCTTTGATGCAAACACCTTTGGTCTGTCTTTCAGTTTGTATGAATCAAGGGGATGCAAAGGAGAGTAGGCAAAGGTGTTTCTCTAGGGCACTGTCCCCACCTCGTTAGGTGTGACCCCATTCTTGGTGTCCCTGTCATTGTTCTGGGTCCCTTCTGACTGGGAGACTGGACGTAGCTGGCAGAGGTCAGTCTTAGCAAACTGGCTGGTTTTTTCCACTTGCTGCAGAGCTAAATACAGGCTTTTCCTTTTTCTGGTCCTTAAGGGCTTTCCTGTTATTGCAAGTGTACCTGCCATGTCCTTTAAAACCAGTTCTTGCTGTGAGGCATCAATCTGTGCTGTACACTGATGTCTTTAAGGAGGGGATTTGCAACTGCAGTCTCATTTGTTCAGACAAATTTCTTGGGCTTTACCATTTGATTGGAAAGGCGACTACCAATAGAGAGTTAGCTTAAAAAGTACTGACGCCCACAGCTGTCCAGCCACAGTTCCTTAAGAAAATATGCCCTTATCTTTCCTTCCATTTTCCTCTCTTAGAGGATTTTCTAAGAAGCTACTCACCCAGCTCCTCCTTTCTAAATCTATCAAGGGTAAAAAAAAGAGGTTGATATTTAAAGAAAACAAACAAAACACCCAAAACAAAACAAATTACAACAAAACCCTCACAAAACAAACTAAAATAAAAAACCACAAGAAAAACACAGAGCACAAGGATACTAAGCTATGCTGCTGTCTTCTGTGGGACATGGAAATCCAACACACTGATATCTGCCAGCATTTTAACAAGAGCCTCCATGAAATGTTCCCATTTGCCTGTGATAAAATTCTGATAACCAGAAGTGTATGTGGGAGACTCAGGAATCTGTTAATTTTTCCTGTTTAAATAAAGCTGTGTTTGTAATTCAAAAGTGTTGAAAGAGCCAATGAGCTTTGGCAAACAATTTTGTTACTAAGTGCACTTACTGTAAATGTTTAGAAGCTGTATCTAGCACAATAAAGTATTTGGCATGTGTAACATGGAGTGTGAAAGAAATACCCTTTTTCAGGAATGCTGGTATTTTTGGATATGGAGGGGAATTTGTCAAACACTCTATCAAGGCACAGGCTTGTCTCTTCCAGGAGACAGCATAGAGCTAAAACACAGGGACAGCAAAGGGACAGGTTATTTCCAGTAAATCACTTAATCCATTCCGTTTGTGACACTTATATGCCCCCCTTCCTTTCTTTGAAGCCCACATTTGCACCATTTAACCTCAGACTTCATCTTGTTGCTATAGAGAAAACGTTTCCTGCACAGAGAAAATAAATTTACTGCTTCTTTTCCCACTTCCTATTCCTTTCTTTCTCCCTCTGCTTTCTTTCTTTTCCTTTTGCTCTTCACTTTCCTTCTTTTTATGCATGGACATGTTTCTCCTACAGTGTGTCCCCAGTTTTGATTTAATCATAGAAGGTTAACTGAACCAAATCTGGTTGGCTTATGTGTAGAAATGGATGTGTCCACACGTAGATCTGCCATAGGAAGGGGGCAGAAGTGAAATAAGATTATTCTTTCAGTGCTTTTTGAGTGTGGTTCTATAAGACTCTATTTTTCTGCTAAACCCTATTTCACATTTCATATTTTCACATTTATGTAAAGGGTTCATTAGCCCCCTGCCTTTTGTTAGAGAAGCCAATCACTTACACACTGATGGAAGCCAAGTGTCTGCTTCAGCAAAATGACAGGAAAAGAAGTTGGTGTTCCTAATCACTGTAAACATTATTAAGTACAAAAATAAAAAATGAGAAGAGTTCAAGTTTGTTCATCTCCCCAGATCCTGGTGATTCATGACTAATGACTTGGTGCTGAGCTTTCCATGGCATGGCATGTGTAATGTAAAGCAGCCCCACAGAGCTTGATTGCTGGACATAATGAGCAGAAAGCCAAAACACACAATTGCAAAATAAATCATCTGTCATGAAAATGCACTGCAATACCTCTGGGATTTTCTGCTTAAGCCCTGGATCACCATTTGCTGGGAAAGCCAGACTGTTTATATGGCGATCTGCTAACATTAAATACACAACACGTGCAGCACCACAGCTCACAGACTCAGCGCGCAGTAGGAGAGGGGCAGAGCAGGAGCTCTGAGAGTAGAGAGCCAGTACATTTGAGATCTCAATGCCCAGAGCCTGTAGTGCGTTTCCTTCCCCGCTCTGCCTGGGCCAGTAATCACTTCCTGCTTTGTGCCTTTTTGTGCTCCTTCAGAACAGGTGTGTCTAGGTGGGCAGTACTGCCTCTCATGAGCTGGACCCAGCAGGAGCAAATGCAAGTCAGCCTCCTTCATGTTTATCTAAAGCCTTTCTCCCCTTAACTGCTTAGGCTTCACAGGGTTACAGATGTGCTGCTCCCTCCTCTAGTCCTTGCATGCCCAACCTCTTGCTGAACATTCTTGTCACTCCTCAGAGTCCTTCCAGTTCCTCATTTGTGTTGCCTTTCTCTGTGCCTCCTTCAGAAAACCAAAACCATCTTTGTAGGAAGCTTCAAGGTGACAGCCAGGTGTTTTACACCACAGCTGCAGTTCCTTTGTAATTCCCTGGAGGAAAAGGTAGAAATGGAGTTAAAGTCAGGCAGCATGTCACAAGTGGTGTTCCCCAGGGCCCAGTTTTGGAGCCAGTTTGGTTTAATATCTTTATCAATGATGTCTGAAGGGCGTCACTATCCCAGGAAATATTTAAAAGATATGTAGGTGTGGCACTTAGGAGCATAGATTGCTGCTGGGCAGTGATAGGTTAATGGTTATAAGTCAATGGTCTTAAAGATCTTTTATAACCAAAACCATTCTGTAATTCTATGGGAAATAAATAAATACAATATATAGAGAAAAAGGAAGTGAAAAATTGCGAGAAATAAGGGACAACACAGAAGAGATTCCCTTACCTTCTGTGCAGAATTTGGTTTATAACCCTTGCAAAGACTTTCTGGCAAGTTCAGGAAAGACTTCTTGGTTGTAGCTTTTGTTCAAGAGGAAAGAATAATGCCTCTTCCATGGCACTACTTTTTATTTCTGATGAAAATCTTTGTTGTTTTAGGTGTATCTAATTTATTAAGAGATCAAAAGGCCAATTGAAACAAGGAGGAGCCTTCCCATTTACCACCCACACTGAGCACAAAATTAAACTGTTTTTATATAAATGGTGTTTTAGTACTCAAAAGATTGAAGGATGCTTCAAGGATCACTGAGACAGATTGGGGTTTCTCTATTTCTCTGTTTTTCCAAAGTTCACAATATCTGGATATTTTGCTGCTTCTTCTGCCACAGATTTTTAAGTTTGTACATTCTTCTTGTCCTCAAGTGTCTCTTTGCAATCCTGCTTTTCAAAATATGTAAACACTCCAGAGTTCAGGGGAGTTACTCAAAAATGCGCCTGATTTGAGCTACTCCAGCTGCTACTGCCTTCCAGACCCCTCTCCTTTCTGATCAGTGATGTCTGATTTTGAGCCACAAATATATGCTAAAAAGTGACAATTATTTTGTTTAGAAATTCTTGTGTCAGGGAAAATGTCGATATCATATATATGTCTATACAACGAATGCAGTGTTCTTCAGGCAAGCTGGCTGTCCATATGTTGTTTCTTAAAGAGACTTATCAGGAAAACAGACTTTCCTGAGCTGGGCTAAGGGTTTGAAAAAGGTGGTTGACCTTTCTTTTATTTTTTAAACATCATTCCTACATCTTTGCCTGAACATGCTTAGAGGTGAGCTGTTGTTTAGTCTTGAGATCATCTGTCCTTTTTCCTGCTATTCAGACATATGCGCACTCCTGTTTGTGCTCCTAGAAAAGCCTACATATTTTTTATAAAGTGGAAAACCTGTTTTTCAGTCCACATGCTTAAAAGCACAAGGAATCCACACATGATCACTCTAGAGAGAGTGCACAGGAGAGTGGGAACTGTGAGACCTTGACTGTCAGACCTCTTTTCTTGACAGCTGGACATGTGTCCAGTCTGTGTTTTGATGTCTCTTTTGGTTTGAGAACACCAGACATCTTCAATAACTTATTCTAAGGGCACACATAAAACAAAATTGTGACATAGGCAATGATTTTGCTTAGTCAAACTCCACGGAAACTTGCAGGATTGGAAAACTTCCACATGAAGGGTGTATTTTTTGATTTCTGTTTTTTACTTCTGTGCAGAAAACTGGAAAAAGTGGGCAGCATTACTTTTTTTTTTTTTTTTTTTTTTTTAGGCAGAACATACCCTGAATCTAAGTAAGAGTTCCAAAATCCTGGTAAAGCACAAAGAACAAGACTAAAGGGAGAAACTACTTTTTGTTTTAATAGCAATCCGTAGGTGACAACTTCCTTTTTTGAACAAACTATGTTTAACCTAGCTGCTGTAGGAAGATTACTATGCTTGAAAACTGTGAAGCTGCCAGCTTCTGAACCTGACCTGCAGGTTCCCTATGGGCTCAGGGAAGGGGAGCAGTCACGGAGGTTTTGTTCACCCTCCTGCCATGGCTGTGTGGTGTAGAGGGCAGCAGGGACCAAAGGGGCTGTGGAGGGCAGGGTCACTTGTCTCTCTGAGGCGTGAAGTCAGCCCAGACGTGGGCAGCTGTGCCAGGGCAGCCCCACCAGGAGCAGCAGCCACAAGTAAGCCACAGGGCCACATTGCAAGAGGGACATGGCAAAAAATGTTTGCAAGAAGTTATATGAAATGGAGACAAGCTGGACTACCCTCTTGTCTGCCTCTAGTACTTTACAAAGAGGTGGAATCTCTGTGGGGATACAGCAGAACACCACTAAATTGGAATTGAAGGAATGGTATTTTTATAATGAACCCATAAAATGGATTGTAAGGATTCAATAACCAGCTCAGAGAGAAAGGATATAAATTTTGTCTAGGATAAGTCTTGTTGTCAGGAGTTATCACAGTGCTCCACAGTGAACTCAGGATGGGATCCTCTGCACTGTCCTTAAATTGTGCTCTGTGACTATAACTCAGCCAAATAGGACAGGTCAAATAACATATATGGTTTTGAAAATATGAGAGGGTCTTTCCAGGTGTGTGTTAAAAATAGCAGCCTGCTGGCCTCTCTGCCTCTCCAGTGAGTACTGAACAGCAGACAACGCTGGCTTGCATTGCCTGGCCCAAAGGCTGTGCTGTGGTAGCAGAATCCATCCCACAGTGGGTACTGCCAGCAGGATGCATGTATCTTGCACATAGAAGCAGGCTGTGGGATTTTCTTTCTGTCTAGAATTTGAATAGCATTTTAAAAATTTCTTGCAGCACAGTAACAGCCACGGTAGATATTTTATTCATTAGTGAGCACCAGGCAGTGGTGAAAGAAAAAGCATCAAAGTCATCTAGGCAAAATTCAAGGTTTTTCTACTCATTCAAGCTTTTTCTACTCATATTCCAATAAACAGTGGTATTAAAGGAAGTCTTTATAACATGGCTGGGTTTTTTCCTTAATGTCTGTGCTTTGTTCTTTTACTTCCTGCTCTGTTCTTTTACTTCCAAGGCTAGCATTTTCAAAAAGCATTTGCATAGCTGAAGAAGCATCAAGTTTTATTTGAGTAATTTGGCTCTTAAAAAGTCAAAGGCAATTTTCTTCACAAGTGCCTTAAATATGCACAAAGGTGGCTGCATTCATTTTATTGAGTTTGACGGAAGAGACACAACTCAGCTTGTGTCTGACACAAGCCTCCAATTGCTTGTGCCAGTGCAGGTTAATCTCATTCAGGAACCAAAAGAAACTGCACTAGTAAAAGGCACCTTTGTTCCAGTGTCTTGTATTTCTATCTGAAGGTACAAGCATTGAAGGAAAAACATTCAGTCCAACATGTGCCAGTGAAATTTTTCTGGTGTAAGACATGGACTCCTAAGTAGCTCAGACACTTTTGAAAATATTGCTTTTCATCCAAATAAAGTAAAAGAGCAGCCAATATTCAGAGTATGTGGCTTTACTAGTAATGTTGCTTAAAGCAACCTTCCTTCACCTTCAGTGAGTAACTCCATAAGTGAAACGTCTGGAGATGGTCCAAACAAAACAGTGTGTCTTCCATTAAGAGTGGGGGAAAAAAATTACACAGCACATAAATTTACAATGAAGCCATGTTGTTTGCTATGAGCTAGCAGTGATATACATGTGATTTTAGTAAGAAACCCCATAATTTCTTTAGTTAACACTGTGTGCAAGTCAAGCATACAATGAAAAACAAAGCAAATCCAGTCATTCATCAAAGAATTGTCCATCAATAAAGATCCTGAGCCTTTGAAATTCCACCACCAGTCTGGGTGGGCTTCTGCTTCCTCCGCCTCCTTCTTCCCTAATCATGCCCATCCTATTCACAGCCGGATTTTCCCCCACAGTCAGCAGTGGAGCACTGCGTTGAGGAGGGCTGTGGCTCTGGTCCCAGTGCTTGCCCCTCTCCTGGGGGTCAGTGCCGATGCACAAGGCTATTCCATGATGAGATGCAGCAGTCCAGACCCTGTGCCACCCTGTGCCTTCCCTTCCCAGAGACTTCCCTGATCTGCCTCTAATCCAGAGACCCAGGACACAGTCAACAAATGCAAGGAATAATCAAAAGAAAGAGGAAATACAGCCAGATGAATAAAATATTGTGCCAAGAATCTGAACAGAAAAATTATTCCCAGCTCTGCCACACATTATGTACAGTTAGACAATTAGCCCCCAGTATTTAAGTTTTCCATTTCAGTAAGGGGTATTAGGTTTATGCCCTCTGCTTCCTTTCCACCATGATTCTACAGTATGGGAAATACCTCTTTGTAATGTGTTTTTGCAGAACCCAGAGAAATTAATGAATGTGTTCATGGGAAAACATTTCCAACAGCAAATGAGACTATTTCTACATCAGGACTCAAGTCACTTTGTTAAACAACTCTGTAACCCAGCTGACTCACTCTCAACTCAGGTGTGAACTGGTTGGTAATCTTTTTAGCTCATTCTTGGAGGAGAGTTTGGACAAGAAAGAGAGAATTACGTAAGAATGCAGTTGGACACTAAAACATAGTAATGAAGGAAGAAAGCAAAATATATGTTCAGGGATTATAAACTAAAAGGAGAATTGTAGAAAAAAATAAAATTAATGGACTAAATGTAAACTCCTTGTGATTAGGCTTTGCTGAACCACAGAAAGAAAACTAATGGGCTGCTAAGCTTGATTTTCTGCAGGCCTGGAAATGAGGAAGCCATCAAAGGCCCTGCTGAAAAGTAGGATGCCGAAGTAGACTCCATCAGGAAATGGCTGTGTTTCCTGAAAACCTGGAAGGGTTGAGTTAGTCAGCAGGTTTATCATTTAAACAAACCCAGACCCTTACAGCTGCTGAGGAGGGTTATTGAAAATCAATGGGACTATATAGGCCTGTGGAGTGGTGTTGAAGGGGAGCCTGTGATACTTGGGAGAAGAGAAATAAAGGAATGGGCTTTGCCTGAAAAACAGGGAGCAGAAACATTCAGCTCCAAAATATGACTAAAACACAGAGCAGCATTTGTTAGAGCAGACACAGGTAACAAGAGATCCGTTATGGAGGATCTTGGCTGAAACCTACAGCATAAAACTCACTAGCGGGTGAGATGGCTGCTGGATGGGAGCATGAATCCACAACACTCTATGAAAAAACATTACCTGAATTTTCCCTAGTTTTCTCCCCTGGGGTTATGCTCCTTTCAGGCATGGTGATTCCCCAGAGACAACCAAGAATTTTCATTCATAAATACTAAGAAGAAATGAGGGAAAAAATGCTCTGGTGACCACATCAAACTGACCCTTTGTGTGCCAGCTGCAAGCTCAAGGGGACTGATTTCCACCACACTCTTTGTGGGATGGAGGCCAAGCCATTCAGCTGCCAGCTCCAGTTTCCTGTTGTGTTTAGTTCAGTTGGACTTATTTCTTTCCTCCCTTTTGTGATGGCTGGAAACGTGTTCCTTGCTTCCCACACCAGAGCCAAGGCCATGGCCACAGATACGTTTTGCTGAAACCATCAACCTGACAGTCTCTTGCTGAATTTTGTTGTAGCAATTAAGTTCAGAAGGAAGGTAGTACAGTTGCTCAAAATAAGCATCATGACAGCGTGTTTATGTCTCTCTGTAAAGACAGATCAAAAGGCATAAAGGATTTTCCCCTGCAAGAGCAAACTTAACTGAATGTTAATGAGGCATCCAAGACAGATAAGGTTGGTACTATTGGAAGGGATTTCCTTCTAGCATAACTGAAATTATGCAATTCTAATGGTTTTAGGGCACATGAAAGCCTTCTCGCTTAAATTGTTTGCAAAATCATTGAGTTCAGAGGTCTGCTACCCAGGACACTAAAAGTGATGCAATAAAAGACTTGCTGACTTCTGGGACTTTTAGGTGGGAATATCCCTACTGTGGGAGGAAGTAGGAGTCTCACCAATGGTTCCAGGGGCTGAAGCCAGCACAGAGTTTCCCATATTGCCCAGCAGCAAGCATCTGTATGGGATGTTCAGGATGCGCAGGATGTTAATACCCACTAAGTCCTTGGACACCTCCCTGGAAGCAGAAAAGAAGGCACCTCACCTGGGCTTTAACTGGAATGCACAACACCAACCATTCATGTCTACTTTATTAGCGCGTTTGTCCTTTAGGTCAAACAAATGCTCTTCAGGCAGGCCAGTGGCCCTTTTTAGGAAGCAAAATAATACACCTTTTTTATGAATTCTCCATCAAATTTGCTACAATGTTCAGTGCACAAGCGGGAACTACTTCTTCAACAAGATCATTAACTTGTTTGCACAGTTTTGCAGATGGCATACCCTGGAAAAATCATCACAGGTTTAAATTCCTACTAAAACAGATCTTTAAAGATGTTTGCAGAACCACATGAGATGAAATACAGGAAGTGGTGTTACTGTTGTTTCTCTGGAAATGCCAGATGATCCTATTGCAATCAGAAAATCAAATCCAGGTGTATGTCTCTAAGACCAGATAAAAACCTGGGCACTGCCTTCTACACTTTTTTAAGCAGGAGTTATACCTGTCTTTGACACAATCTCTGAAAACTCATGAAAATAAAAACAAAGGACAAAGTCCATACAAATATTCAGGACAAGGGCAAACTTCCCCTGTACCAAGGACTGGTATTAAGATTCTGAACTGTCTCTGTGACAGCAAGGGATCAGGCTGTGGAAGGTACAAGCATAGCTGTGGGTCACTCATCATGGCCTGGATCCTGAATTTCCTACTGTCCTAATCATTATCCTCATAATATTTGGGGGGTTTTTTAAAGGTAAAGATGAAGATTGTAGTTTGAAATAATCCAAATACAATGGCTGAGATTTCAAAAGAAAACCTTTCCACATTATTTTAAATAGAATTAACCTTGTCACAACCAGTGAGAATCTTAAACCAACAGTGCAAATGAGTTTCAGAGAAACATTTCCACCCTACTTCACAATCTCCTACTGCCACTACAAATTGTGGGGCATTCATAGTATACATATTTTGGAGACTTTTCAGAGGCAGGAGTGGTTGTCAAAAAACTGGAGCTCTGAAGTCAGGTAGTGATCAACATCCAGTGGGGATAATACCTCTTCCCTGGTACATTATCCTCTTGGGGGAGCAAGCATGTGTTTGGAGACCCAGTAATATCGTGGCATCCTTGGCAAGAGACAGAAGCACTGCCAATATTATCAAAGGTAGGTTTCAGAGTTAGCGGAACAACCTGCTTTTCCTGTAGTTTTTTTTATATATTGTAGACATTTAAAAACCTTGTGTTCATAGAATCTAACTACAGAAATGTATTTGCTTTTCAGTTTTTCAAATATGTTTGTCTATTCACTGTTCTTCTAGAAATCTAAAAAATACCTGAGGATAACACTATTAACCATTTTGTTTGATATTCACTGTTTTTATCTGCTACAGAGTCAGATAGCCACTTACAATAAATTTTGCACTGGTATACAGTGATTTTCTTTAAGGTATTTATTATTCAGCAAATAAGTCAGCATCCAAAAGTAAACTGAAAAGAAGGACAACCAGAAATACAGGTGCAGTATTTGGCATATAAGTTCCTTCTTCACCTCAGTTTGACCATGTGATGAGCTGCTCTCAGGAGGCATTTCCAAAGTTTGTACATCTGCTGAGGGGCGACTCACTCCGTCATGTGAAAATCCTGACTGTGTTGTGATGTTTATTATAAACAGAGGTCGTGAGGTGGTGTGGAGAGAGGAAAGCTTAGGGCATGTATAGGAGACTGGGTGAAGGATACTTTTGGCGTATGCTTTATTTGCCAAAATGATGATCTTAATCAACTGAAGAATGCTCACAGCTTCAGACATAAAGATGGGCCATCTTTAGAAAATACCTAGAATTTCTGGCCTCCAAGAACTATTTGTGGGAGTTAGAAGGCTGGTTCCAGTACATCACCAGCCCTTGCAAATCCCAGAATGTTCCTCTCCCATCTCCAGCTGCAGAAGGGCTGAGGAGCCAGAGCTGCTCTGTAATGACTTGCCTTCAGCAAACTCTGGATTAAAAAACAGCAAACTCTGACAGAGTAAACAGAAGTAATGCAGTTGAATGAGGACAGACTGTTGGAGGTCTTTCCAGAAATGATCCATCATACATTGACACAGACATGTCAGGAGCACTATGTTTCCTATTATTTTGTGAATGAGTACTCGTAGTTGTTGTGGTAAGGAGAGAACTTAGCTGAATGATGACTCTAGGAAAGGGATGTCATGACAACATTCATGGTATGGAGAGGTGTTAATAGCAGGAAGGGAGAAATTTTTGGAAAAAGGAAGTGTGGGACCTATAAAGAGGAAATGGCAACAAAGCACAGCCTGCATAGATGGAGAGTTTTTTGTCTGATCCAGGCAGTGGTGTCACTACAAAGTAGTTTGAAAACTACTGCTTTGTATATTCCAGTCCAGTGCACACAGTTTTCACTCAGGAAAATGTCTCCTTCATATATTTGCTTAAAACAACATCCTTGTGATTTCAGAGGTGCCTTTTTCCATAAGGTGTGGCACTACCCTGTTTCTGAAATCAGTGCTAGAGTGCAACTACAGGTGAGGAAAACAGCAAAACCAGTACAAAGAATTTGTTTGTTTGGAGTATCATTCATCAACTACTGTGGGATGGAAATAGCTTTTAACTCATATGCTGACACAAACCAAACACTAGCGCCAGGAAATGCTTATGAACCCAACTGAAATCTGGGTTACCAGCAGACCTGAGAGAGGGAAAGGCAGGCAGGCATCCATCCTGAGGCACCTGAGAGGAAAAAAGAAACATTGATGCAGCAAGTAGAAAATGTCACCATCTTCCACCAAGCAGTCCTTGCATGGCAGAGGGCCTCAAAGCACTTTACAGAACATCTGTATTGATGCCAGCCCCCCAGGATGATGATGGTCCAGGACTGTGGACCTTGGGAGAAACAGATCAAACCTTGCCAAGCCCTTCTGGATTGGCACAAGAGGATCTCTTCATCCACAGCTGTCATCTCTCTTTGGTGAAATGGGAATATGGAAATCCATTGACATTGCATACCTTAGCTCTGTATCCATGTTGGGGGTTAGGTTTCTTTCTTTTTCACCTATAGAATTTTTTCCCAAGAGTTGCTTGGCAACTAATTGCTGATACTTATCAGTGCTCAGCTGAAACAAAAAAAGATGGACTCTGGCATTTGGCTACACCCTTTGTATCTGGGAGTTTCTCTCGAGGGGGGGAGAACTACAGGGCTTGAAGGCAGCTTCACTTTTAGTGTGGTCTGCATCGGGAGAAGAGGAGGCTGCCGTTGCTGCATGAGCTTCTCACTGGCACCACCGGGATCTGATCCTGAAGAGAGCTACCATCATCTGCTCATGTGCCCAGGAAGATCCTGATTCCTCCTTTTGCTGCCCTGCTGGAGTTGGCTCAGCCCTGTCCCACTGCCTCGGCGCTGTTTTAGAGCTGCTCTGCACCGCGGGCCCGCACTGCCTTCCCTGCCAGACATCCCTGCCCCCCAGTGACCACCGACGGAGCTCCGAACTTCATCCGATCCACCAGCCTGGGATACCCCACCGTTCCAGCTTGGTACCTTTTTTTTTGGAGTCCCCAGAGACCAGACTGCCCCGAGTTTTGTGAGACCAAGCTCCGTCAAGGTCCCTGGTTCGGTTTTCGCTATTAATTGCTGTAGTTGTTGTTGTTTGTTTGCCTTGTTATACCTATTAGTAAAGAACTGT
Source organism: Acrocephalus scirpaceus scirpaceus (assembly GCA_910950805.1). Taxonomy (NCBI): domain Eukaryota; kingdom Metazoa; phylum Chordata; class Aves; order Passeriformes; family Sylviidae; genus Acrocephalus; species Acrocephalus scirpaceus. The sequence continues at coordinate 48,048,234 of OU383776.1, forward strand.
TATTCCTATCCCCATATCTCTGCCTGAGAGCCGTTTTAATTTTTTTTCTAAATTATAATAATTTGAGGAAAGGGAATTTGAATTATCCATCCCAAGAGAGGCCCTGCCTCTCTTTAGCAGATACCTGTCTTCTTTCAAAACCAAGACAATCCAGAACAGGCAGATTAATCATCTACTCTGTCTTGTAAGTTATCTTAAAGTGAATCAAGACACATGCTCCTGAAGAAACTGCACAAAACACCATAGACATGTTAGCTGTGCTGTAAAAAACTATCCCAGTACTTGGGACTGCTCATATTGGCAAATATATATTTTAGCAATGTGATGGCCAAGGGATTAGTGGAAATTCTTGTGGGATGGATTCTTGCAAGAATGGGTATTATTAAGTGACCTTCCTTCTATAAAAGTCTAGAGGTGGTCTGGAAAAATCTAACTGCCTGTAATAACTCCAGGCTGCTAAAACTTAGTTTGACCACTGCAGAATCAAAGTGTCTTCCTTAAAAACAGATGAGAATTTCTCATTTTTCACCTGCTGGAGATGCTGATTTCTTCAGCTCTTCCTGCCTGTTGCCACACAGCAGGGCTCTTCCATCTTTACCTCTCCATCTCTTCATTTTTCTTTGACCATGCTCCCCATCTTCCAAGTGCTTCCTGACTCAGCGATGCTTTGCCAGTCAGTTCTACTTCCTGTTGATTACTTGCTTTGACCAGGGCTCTTTGAGTTTACTTTCCATTAGAAAATTTCTTCTATTTCTGGGTCATCCTATCTGCAAGAGCAGAACCTGAAGATGAACTCAAACTTTCTATCTTTCAGAAGTTTCATTTAAGGTATGCATCTCTCTGGTTTGAGCTCAACTCTTAGTCTTGTGAATAAAACCTCTCATCTCTAGCTCTGCCTGTCCCAAGCAGAATATTCTTCAGGAATATTCAATCTCAGCATTTCTTTGTGTCCAGGTGCTGTAAGAAGAGCAAAAGCAATTTACACAATCTAGGAAGAAACACAGCTCCAGAAGGTGGTCCTCCAATGACAGCCCTCAACAAATTAGCTGCACTTGTCTATCTGAAAACATGCTTATATTGCTACCTTACTCTCTCCTCTCTCTCTCCTTGGCCACTTGTTTCCCCCATCTGTTGCATGTTTTCATGAATATAGGACAAAATTTTTCCATTTCCTAAATGTTTTTGCATCACCTAGCACCATAAAGTCCTAACTTTACAGAGAACCCTTGGATACCACAAAGATTTCTGCAGCAAATTTAGACCCCTTAAGTTAGATTCAAAGGATGTGTTTTGAGAATTTGTTCCAGCAGGATGAAGTAAAAGGTTTGGCATTTTACATGTGCAATGATCATTGCAAAATTATACTGGTTTTTATCCTAAATGAACCCGCCCTACAAAAAGAAGTACCTGGGAGGTTCTTTTCTGCCTATCCTTGCATGTTAAAGCAAGAGAAAATTTGTGCTGTCAGAGAAATGGCATGCTAAACTCATAAGCTGCATAGTTGGTAATGTGGAGTGTCACATGTGAGATTCTGTCTCACTCTGTTGCTAAGCCCTTTAAAACGCTTTAGAACAAATAGACAGTTACTCCTCCAAGGACTCTGATTCAGTTATAAAACTGTCTTCTAGATCAGCGAAGATATGAATCAGGCAAGACATTTTCTGGTGATCTCTGGATTCCACAATTTGAAATAATCTTGCTGGAGAAAACAAAGTTGTGACTTTGGGGAGCAGTTAACATGATTTTGGAAAGATAGAGGATAGATTTGCATTTCTTGGCAATTTTTTCCCCTTTTTTCACATTGCTTTGTTTTCTTTTTTGTATGTATTAGAATTTCTCCCTTTCGTATTGCATAAGAATTCTTCTTCTATGGTTGTTTGCTATTAACAAAGATACTGCAGCAGGAATAAAAATGGATGTATAAATGGTAATACAAATATCTTCCCATCTAATAGACCCATTGATCTGTGACCACAATTGTACTGATTTTAGTGGGACTGAAAGAAGAGTTAACTGTGACCTGGGAAAGCTTGTCCATGTTGCAGGTATGGGGTCACTCCTGTAGCTGTGTGCACACAGAGACTGTTCAAATCATAGGGAAAGTCTGAGCCTTACTTCATACAACTCATTCAAGACTATTCTCAGCCCAGTTCCTATCAGCAGCCTGGTTAATAAATCAAAATTCTTTGAGCTGCCAACTGTTTTCCATGAAACTGTCCTGGGACGAATTTTTGGCTAGTCACAGAGGCCTGTTAGTAAGAAATTAATTTTCTGAGCAAAGAACTAGTATGGGATTTTTATCATGCTGCAGTGTATGGTACAACCATATACAAAGATGAGAAATTGTTCCCAAAGTGACTCTAAAGAAGAAAAAAAAAAATAAAATTACCTTGTGCCAAATCTCTCCTTGCAGTCACACGCCTTGAAATTAAAACTATAGGAAATCATTAGCAGATTTGGTAACAACTCCCACTACTTTTAATGAAAAACTGCTACAGAGCTATGAGCACAATTCCTATTAATCAGCACAGCCCCATCAAAGTGACTCTTCAGTTTCTGAAACCTCAAGTTTTATCCTGAAGATTACAGGAAAAGCGAGTCATTCTAGTAGCATAGATCTGTTCTACAGGACTCTAACTATCCACCCACCAGACAGGAAGGGCATCATGCACTGCAGAGCAACTTCAGTTATAACTTGGATGAAAATTATGTTGGAAAAGATTTATAATAGGTTAATGCAAGATTTCAAATGTTTCATGTTTCATGTGTGTCATGAAGGATTACAAGTAACTCTGAAATAAGCTAATAAAAAGGCTAGAGGTAACTCATTGACTTTTAGACTCCTTAAAAATAGATTGGCAGTCACTAAGGCAATCTATTAAACACCTATTAATAAACTTTTTTGAGCCTTTTTTATAAAGCTTTCATGAAAACTATGATCTATGTTCATTTTCTAACCCTTCTTCATCTACAGAAGTCTCTGTTTTGCAACAAATAATAGCTGCCCCTACTTCACTGGAGCTCATGACATGATTCGCTGATTTCAAAGATGTTCTGCAAGTAAAGTACAACTTACACTGATCAAAGAAGGCAGAATCAATCTCACACCCCCTGTTATTCTAAAAGTGAAATTTTTTTTTTCCATAGAGAAGAATAAAAATGGCTGCAGATTCATGGAGAGATAGCAAGTATGAGATGCTTTCAGACAGTTGCAATGCAGAAGTCAGAGCCAGGATGGGTGAGGCCCTGTGTCTGCCAGGCAGACAGACAGATAGGAGCAGCAGATCATGCACTCCTCCAGATGACAAAACCACCTGCCCTGGCCTTGGAAAACGCATCTGTACTCTGACTAACTTGTTTAACTTACCCTGCCTTGTCCTTACTGTTCTGCAGTAAAGGAAAAACTGCCTGTTTGCTTTCTCAGAAGGAAAGAGCATAAAAGAAGGCAACAAGGTAATTTTAATAGCTTGGCTCACAAAGCTAGGAAAAACCCCATCACACAATTAGAAAGTCAGATTTTCTGCACGCCAGTTCAGATTATTAGAAAACATTCCATGGAAACCTCATGAAGAGGTGTTTGGGGGTAAGCTAATAGCCACTTTTTTCTCTGTATAGCTGGGTGGAGTTTTTAAGGACTAACCATCCTGAATTAGCTCAGCAGAGTACTAAGCACATAGCTGGCAAGAGAGGACCTTCAGAGACTCACTTTGGATAGGGAGAGTTTAATAGCAAAAGTTCTGCTGAGTAGGGTAAAGGAGTAGAATTGAGGCCAGTGATAAGGAAAAGGTGATATTTTGAAGTATAATATAAAGGCAGAGTCAAGTCATTGAGTTATATACCTTTTGCAGATATATATACCTTTACCTGTCAGAAAATCACTTAGAGAAAATATTTTCTATGTCTTGAAGTGCATATTTTGCTTACAGATACTTCTTATTTTTGCAAAATATCTATTGCATTCACTGTGGCTTTTCCTCAGACATCTGCTTTTATCCTTCACATATGTAGTTTTATATTTCTCTGCCACCACCAGAATTCTGCAAATGAAGTACACCCGAGATAGAGACCTGATTTCTATCCATAAAAAAATCCTACAATGCCTCTATCTCTATTTTAGAAGACTGAGTCCCACTAAAACTGGTGGTATTTTTTCTTCTGTTCCTCAGCAAAGGAGTAGCACTCTAGTGAGTCCTTGCAATGTCCTTGTGACATTGATTTTTCCAAAACATTTCAGGAGGTTTTTATCATAAGAATTTTCCATTATTTGTTCCACTTTTAAATTTGTCTCCTAAATCTATTCTCAAGTTTGTGGTCTCAGTCCCCCACCATTTGTATTTTATAGTATAAGACAAATCAAGAGATGTGAAAAGAACATGCTGGAGTCTGTTTCATAACTCAGCATCTTCATGGAACTTCCTGACCACACACAGAGCAATCATGAGTAGTCTCTATAATTTTCCACAATATCAGAGTATGGAAAGTGTGCACACAGATTTGAAACAGAAGATTTCAGCAGAGATGCCAGAGACAGTCATGTTCTCAGGACTCACATCCAGGCTGGAAGGTTTGATACCATGGGAGATAGGGAACCGCATGCCATTACTTTAACTGTATTATAAATTGGCCCTGCAGATGTTCACCTCTGCAGCATCTGGTAGGATAACAGAGCTGCCAGTGCCATGTTTTTTGAGAGTAGCCTCAGGGGTAGACAGCATGGGCAGCATCAGGTACACTTGTCATCTTTGGCAAAAATCTGAGATTTTGTAATGGCTGCCTCCATTCCTGTTGCATGAAAGGCTCTGGACAACACTTGGCCTATCTCTCATCTTGCTGGACATCAGAGTGTCCCATGTGATCACTGGTGAAACAAATGTGTGTATTGTTCTCTCACAACAGATTGGAGATAGGAAGTGTAGTGAGGTTTCAAAACTCCCCAGAGTGAATGTGGCAGGAAAAATTAAGCATGACTCATGATTTTCAGCCTCTACAGGCTTGGTCCTTTTCTTCCCAGTACATCTTAAAAGACATCCAATACTTTGAATTTCTGTGTTGTGCAAGAGCCACAGAAAAGTTAACAAAATTGCTTCTTTTCCCGCCTTTTCATGTATCTATGAAGAGAGTTGAGAGCCAAACCAAAAAGAGTGGAATTTCAGAATCTTTCCACACAGATCCAATGATGTGCAGAAATACGGACCAAAAAACTCCTTGAATGTGATCCATGGTTTAAGACATGTAACTACTTTACTGAGTGCCTAGCTCTAAAATATGCCTAAAGGCTGCTGCTCTCATGCCATTTCTTCTTGACTGCTGTTCCCAGACTTCACTGGGCTCACAGATACATGAAGCTGAGTACTGGAATAACACAAAAAAAGAGGCAGGCTCTCTCCAAAAAAACTTGTGTTTAAGACCTAATCCCAAAGTTAAATCCATGTGGGTAGAGCTTTTATCCTATTTCCAGCCAGGATGGGGTTAATCTTTAGTAGCAGCCAAGAAGAGGCATGGATAGGACCTGAGATTATTCTATACCACCTCATGTCATTGCCAGGCGAGAGGATTTGGAGGTCTCTTCCCAGGAAAAGGAGTCTCTGCCAGGTTGGGATAGTTTGGTGCAGGGAGTGGTCAGGTATTGTTGAGAGGTTTCCCTGTGAATCATTTGCCTCTTTCTTGCACCCCCTGTCATTAGTATTGTTACCATTGTGATTCATTTTCCTATCTCATTGCTGTTTCCAGTAAATTTTTCTTTTCTCAGCCTGTGACCTTTACCTTTTGTGCCTCCAGGTCTCAATTCCAGCCACCTGTAGCGGGAGGGAGAAAGGGAGGAAGAACAAGCAAGCAGCTCATGGTTTGGAGAGTCTCAGTAAGAGTGCTTAATTGGTGAATACCATTGCTAAAGCGTGATAGCCTTCTGTGCTCCAGGGATATACTTGGAGCATTGCCCCAAAATATGCCAGTTAGAACAACACCTAAGCCAATGCCACATACTCGGCCAAAAGGAAGAAGCAGAAGAGAAATAACTGGAAATGGAGCAATATACTTTAGTTCTGTACATTATACATGGGCTTCAGGCTTTTCATTGTCTCACAAAGCTGTGAACTTCTCACCAAACTGCAATCTCTGTTGCTGAGCTTGCTGCAGGCCAATCTACTAGGCCCATACTCCCAAATCATCTGGGTTCTGTTTGTGTCTCATGTGATTTGGGTCAGGGAAAAAATGATCGTCCATATCAACCCTCTCATTTCCAAATATGCGACACTCTCACACCTACCCACTCTGGCGCATCTTTTCCTTTCTACCCCCTCATGGTGTACTGTTGCTCAAAACATTGTGCTAAGCCTTCAGATCTTTTACCATGGTCTGTTTAAAAAAGAAAAAAACTAGCCAAAAAAATACCCAAACACCAACAGTTTCCTATTAATTGACACTATTCTACTAAAAAATCCTTGACTTGAGTCATTACATTTTCCAAGGGCCAGTCTTCCAAGAGTGCCAATTGGTTCCTTCAGACACGGATGGCTCCCACTTTGCAGCAGCAAATTTCTGTTTTGGCAAATGCCAGCATAGCCGTCAGAGGTGTGATTTAGTGCCTGCAGACGTGATCCAGTGCAGGAGCTCCAAAGGAGATTAGGACCATGCCCTCATCCACAGGCAGAGGCATCTTCCTGGTACATCCCCGGACCTTGCTACCAAGAGAAGGGTGAGAGCAGCATGTACCCCTAAATGAGACGCTAGGCATGGTTGTGTCTTCTCATTAAGAAGCAGGTCGGTGAGTCAGGACACTGGGGTGACATTTAGCTCTTTCCTGTTGGCACTGGCCTGAGTGGGGCCAGGACTGTGCGAACTGGGACTCTGGGTCGTGATCAAGTTGATTTATTCAGGCTTGGTTTCCAATAACATATGAGATTATGGGGAGAAGTTATTTAATCTCTTTAAAAGAAAAAGGTATACTTACTTAAGAATTAAAAAAAATAGCTTTGAGGGTCATATTTTGAGCAGTACTGGATTTTGCAGCCATCCTGCAATGTATGTTTTTACTTTGTTTGGGAGGCAGGGAGTGGAAAACTGCTTTCCCTGTGCTCAAAAATTATTGTCCTGGGCAACTACCAAACTATATAGTCAGGCACACTGAAGCCTCATCTCCCCTATTCTGATCAGAGCTGTCTTGCTAATAGTTCTCTGTCCCTGTAACTGACAGCATTGTAAATATTTATGAGCTGATTCTCTGCCCTGAAATGCAACGGCTGTTGTGTTGAAGAGTCCACAGATGTTGTGTGTGGCCTGAGACTGCTTGAGTTGGCAGACATTGCCACAAGTTTGAGAGCACACACAAAGACACTTGAAATGTGCTGGCAAAGAGAACTGTGGTCCAGAAAGAGTGCATGAAACAAAAGCTGTAAACCTTTTCTGTTCCCTCCTGGAAGCAATATCAGCTAACCAAGAGTCAGTTTTATCTCCCTCACAGGGCGTGCAAGGAGAACTGAACTGAAGGAGCTATTAAATGACCTTCATCCAGCTCTTCCTCATGACTTTTGATTTTCACAGAATGCTAATTTGGAAGGGACTCACAAGGATCATCAAGTCCAAATCCTGGCCCTGCACAGGACCATCCCCAAGAGTTGCACAATGTACCCAAGTGCATTGTCCAAACGCTACTCTGGCCAGTTCCTTGGGGAGCCTGTTCCAGTACCCAACCACCCTCTAGGGAAAGAACTTTTTCCTAATATTCAATCTAAACCTTCCCTGACATGCTACTGCCTCAGGTCCTGTCCCTAGTCACCAATGAAGAGATCAGTGCCTGCTCCTCCTCTTTCCCTCAAGGGAATGTTATAAATGACAGTTCTCCAATATTTCGTTTGAAAGGTTTATTGGAAAAATGGCAAAATGAAGAGCAAAATGAGACAGAGCCCACAATCAAAAGGACAGGTCTGAGCCCAGGGTCAGAACTGGGTGAACCTGGGACACGGCCTCACTGGACCAATGACCCTCTATGGTTCACGCCAGTGCCTTTCCAGAGCCGTATTTTATACTAGTTTTGTGCCCTGAGGCAGTCCATTGTTCAGTCTAGCTTTTGGAAATGCAGATAGGGTTTTCTTTATTTCGGTAGGTGTGTTGAAATGGGTTCTGGGACGTGTGTACAGTCTTGATTGAATCTTCCCAGTCGGAGCATAGGTGTGGATGTCCCTGATGGCTGGGCGTGATGCTTATCTGGGCACGATGACTGGGTCGTTATTGCTGTTGTCCTGGTCTCCGGTTTGTTGGTCCTCCCTCCATTGTTATCATTGTGCCATCGTATGTCTGTCTGGAGGATGACATTTTCCCTGTTCACTCAACCATGAACAGATTGCTGCATAGGGGAGTACACTGAGGAATACCTTTAACTTTGATACATACATTCAAGGCTCCTAAAAAAACATGAATTAATACCTTATTTATAACAGGAAGTTACAAGCAAACTGTAACTGCAGTGAGGTCTCCCCTCAGTCTCCTCCAGGCTGGACAGACCAAGTGACCTCAGCCACTCTTCACACGACTTCACCTCCAGACCCTTCACTATCTTTGTTGCTCTTCTCTGAATACTCTCTAATGGTTTTATGTCTTTTTTGGATTTTGGCACCCAAAACTGCCCCCAGCACTCAAGGTGAGGCCGCCTCAGTGCAGAGCAGAGCAGGATGATCCCCTCCCTTGTCCTGCTGTGATGCTGTGCCTGATGCACTCCAGGACATGGGTGGCCCTCCTGGCTGCCAGGGCACTGCTGACTCATGTTCAACCTGCCATTTACCAGGACCCCCAGGTCCCTTTCTGCAACACTGCTCTCCAGCCTCTCATTCCCTGCTCTCTCTGTACATTCCCTGTTCTCTCTCTGTACATGCCCCTCCCAGGTGCAGAATGCGTCATTGTCCCTTGTTGAACTTCATACGGTTGGTGATTGCCCAGCCCTCTAATTTCCCAAGGTCTCTCTGCAAGGCCTCCCTGCCTTCAAGGGAGTCAACAGATTTCCTGATTTTATTCTCCTCCCAAAAAAAAACCATTCTGTGCTGTTGTCTCTGTTGTGGCAGCATATTCTTGTGGTTGTGATTTGAGTGTGCATCATATTTTGGCAGTCCAGCATCACCTAAAAAATAGACACATACCTCCTACAAAGCATCTGAACTCCACAAACCTGTTAGCACTTTCTGAGCCCTTTATTCTTTACACCTGTAGAGCTCACTCTTGTGTGACCCCTCCTCACACTGCAGAACAAGCCATGGAACTCAGCTGTTATAGCTCCTCTTGGGGGACTTTTCTGGGGGAAGAAACTTACTTCTTTCTGAAATTTCTTAATTCTGTCTAGGTAGAAGACCAGGTGATTTTTATTTGGGCTTTTTTTTTCCATCTGTAATAAGTATAATAGATAAATTTGTGTGGATTTAAGCTACTAATAAGAAGCTACCCGAGAATGCCTCCAAGATTCCAAAGTTCCTAAACACATTTACAACTGTAACAACAAGGCAGAGCAAGAAGATGGCCCGGCCATTAAGGGTAGACCCTCACTTCACAGCTCTTCAACATCCGATACCGATCTTGGTGGAGATCCTGGACGATCAAGATCACCCCTCCCAAGATGAACTTCGGAAAAAACCATCAAGGAACCTCTTCATGCAGACAGGACTCTTTTGGAAACAAAGCATATTTAGACTTTCAACAGGCTTAGCCTTAGGGTAAAAAAAACTGTATAAAACCCACAGGCTGAAACATAGCAGGGTGGCAGAATTCGGAGGGTACCTTTGTACCACCACTCTGTCCACCCAACTCTCGATCGATTGTTGTCCCGTTTTTATTGTGGCTTTAATTTGGTGTTAGAAATTTCGCTAATAAACCCTGTTATTTTTAAATTGGCTTATACTCATTTATAACAGATTTGGTGCCGTGACTCGGATACAATTTGGCTGCGGAGGAATCCCTTTGCACGGGGGGCGCCCTGCCGGTTTTTCGGCGGCCCGGCAAAGCAGGAAACCCTTTCGCACCTATTGTATTACGAACCCAAAAATTAGATAAAAGCGCCACAATAAAAAGGGAGAAGGCCTGGATCCAGCAGAAAACCCGGGAAAAGACATAGGAGTCTTTTCGGAGCCGCGGCTACTTTTCACTCGTAAAATTTTTTCTCCGTGCACGAAGATCTCCAAGCAAGAAAATAGCTGTAAGTAATGCTTAGTTAAGTGGGTGATTGAGTAGGTGAGCGAGACGTGGCCTTGCCACGATACAAAGGTGGATCTGTAAGCTCTTGTACCAGGTTTCCCGCAAAGGTTTTTTTCGGCTAGTAGGGAAGAGAATTGGGGAAAACTCGTTTGCTCATCAAAGCCCAGACTCGGGGAGTCTGGGGGAATCGATCACAAGGAAGCAAAAGGGGAAGGATACATCCCTCTGGGTTTGGGGAACCGGTAAACCCTTTTGCTACAGGCTAGTAAAAGCCCAGGACGCAAACCGAAGACTTTTTCATTGGACGAACAGACCCACGGTTCAGCTCGCCGGACAGGTAAGTAATCCGAAATACACAGAAACCCGGTTTGTAACAAAACAGTTTAGGGAAAGATCCCTGCTCTTAGCCAGAGCTAAGAAAGAATTTAGCATTGCGATCCATTACCAAAAAGTAAATTTTTTTTAAAATGGGGCAAAGAAAGAGTAAACATCAGAAAGAATCAAAGAAAAAGGTGTGCTCCCAGAAAGGGAAAAGGTGCTTTTGAAATCCCACCAGAAGTCCACTGAGATAGATCTTAGAGCAATAGAGAGAGTGCCCCATTTTGAAAAGTAAGTCCAAGAAAAACTAATTTATTATTGTACCGAAGTTAGGGAGAGTGAAGAGCCCAGTAGACAGTGCCGCTGCCAGTGCCGCTGTAGGGGAGGGGCCGCTGGGCTGTCAGGAGCCCCCCGCGCCAAGCCGCGACTGCTGCCGCTGCTGCGTGCCGAGGGCCAGCCCGCGGGGTGTGGGGCTGCCGTCCAGGGCGCGCTAGCAGAGAGGGGGGCCGCCATCTGCGCCCGGGCCCTCCTCTGCGCCTGTAAGCCAAGTATGGCAGGGGCCCGCAGACCTTCCGCAGATGGCAGATCAGGCCGGGCGCGCCGAGCCCATGCTGCGCCTCCCCCACCCGTGCGCCCCGTCTAGCACCGCATCCATCCCACTGCTTCCCGTGGCCGGCACCGCCACCTCCATAGCATCCTTGTGTCCAGCAGAGGATTGTCCTCCTGATTGCCTTCTCTGTCTCACTCTGACCCCTTTTCCCAATCCTGCTTCTAGCCCCCCCTTCCCCCAAAGAGCCATTCTCTTCCCATTCTCAGTTCCCCCGAGGTGAGAACAGAAACCGAAGAGAAGAAGAGGGGGGAGAGAGATCTGAGAAAATCTTTCCCTTAGAATTCTCCCTTCCAGGTCCCCAGCTTTCCCCACCCCCCTAGAAACCCCCACCCCACTCTCAGCTATACTCATATGCAAATGCAATCGTTCCAGCTTCTCAACCACACCCTGCCTAAACCATTTCCACCAGATACTACCGTAGCTACTGCAGAGTCACTCCATCCCGAAGTGTCTAACAGTTTTAGCTACCCTGTTAACTTTTAATGTTATGTATGTTTACTTCATAAACATAAACAAGTTGTGAATTCTATTCCATGATTCTCTCTCCTATTGTTCAGAGAGCAAGATAAAGAGTAGAACTTGCCGAATGAGCACAGATAAGCTTGAAGCTACTGTTGCCTTTCTGCTACCCCATATCCCTGTTCGTCGTCCCTGCCCCTGTTCCTATTTCAAAAGTAGGTCGTTAGCAGCAAACCACACCGCGCAGAATAGCCCAGGACGTCTGCAGTCTCTCTGGCTCCCTGCAACCCCCCCAGTTCCCAGTTCCTATCCACTAGTCCTGACCAGAAAGAGCTCGCTGGCTAAGACGCCTAACCCCAAACCCTCTATCCTTTATACCTTTTTTAAAAAAAACAGATTGTGAATGTTTTCCCTTTGTTCACTTCAAGTGTGTATATTGTAAATTGATTTAAGTTGCTCACTGCAAAAGGGGGCGTAAGCCAAAAAGATTATGTACCAACTGTTTAGAAAAAGAACAAAAAGAGACTAGCCATTTCTTAGTAATTGCCACTAACTTGAGTCTATTAGAGTTAGATTCTCCAGAATAGTATTATATATATAAAAGGGGGACAAAAGGGCAATTAGACGCTAAAGTTGAAGTGCTCAAAGTCGAGTGCAGAAAGACAATCAAAGTACCTTGCTAGTCCGATACAATCAAGTTGTCCCGGTGGAGTGCCTTTAAAAAAAAGTTTGCAGCTCAGACTGACAGGACTCCAGAAGCATATGCCTGCTGCCAAGAAGATGGATTACCCCGCCGCGGGCTGCTACCCCGTGGGCGAAGGGAAAGGCAGAGGCATGTTGTAGTAGAAAGTCCTCGTAGTCTTGAGCCGAGGGACAGGGGGATCCCCCTCCAAGGGCCCACAGAGGCTGACCCTCAAGAAGAGACGTGAACTATAGCTAAACATAGCACCAGAGAAAACCTGAAGTATCAAGAGCATTATGATTGTCCCAAAGATAAAAGAAAAGGAGATTATTTCTTTTATGACACTCAATACTAAATTTGTGAATCAGAAAAAAGGGTAGAATGCCACGACTCAAAGGCAATTACTAAAGAAAGGCAATCCAACACACACACGAATTTATTTGAGTAAATAAAAAGGTGGGAGACTGTAATAAGTATAATAGATAAATTTGTGTGGATTTAAGCTACTAATAAGAAGCTACCCGAGAATGCCTCCAAGATTCCAAAGTTCCCAAACACATTTACAACTGTAACAACAAGGCAGAGCAAGAAGATGGCCCGGCCATTAAGGGTAGACCCTCACTTCACAGCTCTTCAACATCCGATACCGATCGTGGTGGAGATCCTGGACAATCAAGATCACCCCTCCCAAGATGAACTTCGGAAAAAACCATCAAGGAACCTCTTCATGCAGACAGGACTCTTTTGGAAACAAAGCATATTTAGACTTTCAACAGGCTTAGCCTTAGGGTAAAAAAAACTGTATAAAACCCACAGGCTGAAACATAGCAGGGTGGCAGAATTCGGAGGGTACCTTTGTACCACCACTCTGTCCACCCAACTCTCGATCGATTGTTGTCCCGTTTTTATTGTGGCTTTAATTTAGTGTTAGAAATTTCGCTAATAAACCCTGTTATTTTTAAATTGGCTTATACTCATTTATAACACATCCATGAGTTTCTTATTTTCTGTGTTTCCATTTGATGCAGATGCAACCTGTAGCTTTTTAGGCAGCCAAGAACTACTCACTAGTCGTGTCTCAGCCTCCACAAACCTCAGCACTACTGAGTGCAATGCTTAGCCTTATCTTGTCCTCAATTTACAGTTTTATTGAGAGGGAGGAGAGTAAAGCAGCCTGACTTGAAGAGTCGTGTGAGTTATTGCCTTGTTTTCTCAGGAAAACAAGGGAGGATAGGGAAGGACAGGGAAGAAGGTCTCCATTAGTCAGGACTGTGAATAGTTTGGGCAATCACTGTGAGAGTTGATTCCTCCAGCTCTTCTTTTTCCTTTGTACAGCTAACACTGAAACAGAGATAGCACAAAGGCACGCAGCCAGGACCACTATTAGTGATTGTTATAAATATGTAGTTTAATTCGAGGGTTTTTTTACTGTTATAATTATATGGTTTGATTTAAATAAAGTGTGCTAAAAGGTACCCCCTTGCACAGAAACCAATAAGGGGGGGGGGGTAGGTAACTGGCCTGCCGATAGAACAATAGACCTGTATTCTCCATATCAATAAGGGGTGGACCATGCTAAAGGGGCGCCAGATAACGATCACTAAGGCCCATCAGAGCTGATTCAGCTCTCAGAAAATCCAGTCACTCCATCCTCCTGGAATCCTGACACTCGCTGAGACCAAACCCAAATCAAGGTATGTTCATCTGGTAGGAGCTTCAAGAATAATTCATAGACATGTTTAGTGAAGACTTCAGGAATAATTCATGGACAGATCCAGAGATGTGATCAGATTTCCCAGAATTCTATTCTACTCTCACTCCAGGTGGATGGAAATCCTATCTGCATATTCAGACTGGACAGAAAACTAGCCTCGGGGCCTAAAAACCTTATAAAAACTAACCTTTGAGAGATGGTTGGTGTGAACTATGGGGGACCCAGTGCGATAGAGGCTGGGTCTGGTTCACCCGGCAGCTCGAAACCCGGGCTCAGAGCTGCTGTTTGTGGGACTTGTCTCTTTTCGATCTCATTTTGTCATTTTCCAATAAACCTCTAAAACGGAATATTGGAGAACTGTCGTTTATAACAGTGATGATGAAACCTGTGTAATCCAAGCCATTTCCAACTCTGCGGCACTATTAATTTTTTACATTAATGCTTCATTCCCTAGAACAACTGCAGAAATTTGTCACTGCCTTGTCAAAGAAAGTCGGGGAACAGCCACTAAAGTGATATATGTTAGAATGAAAGAAGGGAATGGATATCTTCACCCTCTACCTCAGTTTCTCAAATACTGTTTTAGTACCGTTTCAGTTTAACAGATTTATAAAGTATCCCTCTGGAAGAAGTTTGCTCATTGCTGGAAAAAGGAGCCCATGAAAAGGCTTTCTAAGGGCTTGGTTTTTTGTAAAATAAATTCTCAAAGAAAGGTTCAGGTATGTTTGCCATCTTGAAGCCCGGGGATGCCAATACCAGGGAAAAGCAACCATTGCAGCACTCCTTATTGCTTTCCAAATGTTTGGACTTGTGTTTAAGTTAACTACAGTTGGCTGTGAAGTGTAGCCATCTCCTAAGTGAGGTCAATAGGAATCATTAGTGGGAATTGTCTTGAATTAAAGCTGGATCAGACCCCATTATGCCAAATGTAACAGCTGTAATGATAGATAACATATTTTTGTCTGTATTTTACTCAAAGCAGGGTGGAGAACATGGCTGAGCCTGTTTCAGAGAATTATCTTGTTTGGCAATAAGTTTTTGGTTCCTAGTCAGATGTTTATAGGCAAGCCTCTGTCAAATACTGAACTTTTGTGCTCAGAAAGAGATAAACTGCACACACCCTTAGGGCAAGCTTGCTTAAGTATTCTCACCTATTGACTTCATGAGCAGCTCTCAGAAGCTCATACAAAATACACAATAGGGATTAATTACTATCTTGATCTCAATCTATTCACAATAGGAGCAGAGTCTCTCCTTGCTCACCAACAGGCAGACTATCTAATTTTGTATGAGTGTCAAATAATGAGATGGATGTGGTAGGTCTCACAAAATTTCCATTATGATACTTTTGGTGTATATTTGATGCCTACATTTGGACAGACTTAGGAAAATGATTTCTAGACAAAAGCCTGCTTCACTGAACCATGGCTCTAAGGCCACCCATTTGTTTATTCAGGAATGTAGGTAAAGCTTAGAGTAAAGTAAGTGGGACTCAATGATCTTAGATCTCAATCAACACTGTGGTGCAAGTGTTAGGAGGCAGGTGTTATAAATATATGTTTAATTCGAGTTTTGTTCCTTATTAAAATCATTACTTTGTGTAAGCTATCCAAGAGACAGAGCCAGTTAATGGTTGGCATACCACGCCTAAGGAACATTTTCACCTCAATGGAGAGCAAGGACACAGATAACAAAAAGCCACCTGAACTATCAAGGAGACTAATCAGCACCCAGACAGAGGAATCCACATCCCCGTCCACTGGCACCTGGGGAACTGTAAACAAGACTAATTTATGGACAGAAAAATCAGTTTTACCAGAAAACTGCTTTACATATTATGGACTGTAAAGATCAGATTTACCGGAAAAGCTACTATAGACTATAATCTCATCTGTACTATTCACAAACATAGCAGGAGGACATTTTTTCCCTATAAAATATCCAGAGAAATATAGGAGGGGTGGGACTTGAGAAGGAAGCTGCAGGACAGAGAGCCTGTATTTCGTCCTTTCTAGCAAGGTTCACCCAGTACTTCCCGGGTAAAGACTGTATAGGGATTGTGGCTCTTTCTCGGTTTATCACTTTGTTGTTTTTTCAATAAATTTTCTTAAAGGAAATTATTGGGGAAACTGTCGTTTATGACACAGGGGACAGTGCCCTCCTGTCATTTTGACCTGGGAGACTCACAACATGAATTTGCACTGCAGTAGGTGACAAATAGCCACATTTTTGCCTTATTGAAACATGCATTTAATTTTACAAAAGAGAAACCTCACTGGAAGGGCACTTCCCCAGAGCTTGCTGTAACCTATTAATTCAGCCAGGGAGGGACTACAAGAAGGCTCTTTGTGAAAGTATCTCTGAAGCAAAGGGAAAGAGGAAGAGAAGAAATTTTACTTGTCTGTCTGCCAGCAAAATTGTACATCTGGAAGATGTGCCTGAGGAAGCATCAGGCTATTTGGAGTCTCATTTCACCAGAAATTTCTGTATCTGGAATTTGCCAAACTGTTTGGATCCAAGCATAAATTTGTCACCAGAAGATGTCTAATTGCATGTGGGAAACTGCCAGGGGAGGCCAAGTGCAGGTCATTCTTATATAACTCCAGCATGAATTTGCAGCAAGTCAAAAAACTCTGTTACGTGATCAAAACTGTTTGTATTTACAACAGCATAGGTGTTATAACTCTTTGCCTTGCATAGCTGTTGATATTACAAAAACTTTGCTGTCAACAGTGAGGCTGGCATTTTCAAACATGTTCTGTGCAAGCCAAATTCTTCTAGTACTGCCAAAATCATGGGAAGTTCAACTTCAAGGGCCAGCAAGCAGCACTAACAATGCAGGGGAGGGTGAGGGATGAGTGTTTAACTACTGCCCCACTTTTTCTTCCCCAGGAAATGGAGGAGATCGGGATGATCCCGGCTGTATCCAACCATGTCTGTTACTTGGTAACAGCATCAACACAGTTGCTGTTGCTTGGTTAGGACAAATTGTGTTCCTAAGGACAGAAAAGCCGTCCCAGAAGCAGTCACACCCAACCTGAGGTGCCTTGTGGAGGTTGTCCTGCAGTATCACTGGATCTCTGCAACACAAATTCCCACCATGATGAGCAGAGTGTCCCACAAGTCTTTCTCCTTCTTACCACCCAGCCAAGCATTGAGCCTGACATAAATTCTCTTTCTGAGCAAGAAAGTTCTGAAAATGCAGAGAGGTCCATGCCAGCCCTGGGTTCACATCCTTGCTGGGGCAGCAAGCACTGGGATTGTCAGTTTTCTTGGCTGTGGGTGGAGCTGCCTGCTGATTCAGGGAGCCATCTGCACATGAATCATGGGTTTCTTTGGAAAAGACTGGCCCAGGAGACACAACGCAGCCAGCTGCTTAGGTCAATCGTTCCAGGGCTTGGAACTGAAAGAACTGCATTTGGCTGTGATCATTTAAAGCTGGGGACTGAGGGCTGCTAGTGACTAGATGGAAAGAGCTTTTGCTAAGAAGTACTGCTGCTGATACTCTGCTGGTGTTTTACAAGTTATGACATGGCCAAATCTGCAGGAAGAATATTACGTGATCCTGTGATGTGTGTGACCAAATGAGTTCAGTGCAGGGGCTGCCTTAGGGACAGATATGGACTTCAGAATCCAGTGGAGTGTGCATTCACTTGTCAGCACACATTTCCCTATGGCTTGCTCAGAGACAAGGGCCCCAAATGCAGGTGTACACAGTTTTAGTCTGGAAAACATCTGTGTGCAATCCCTATTGCCACAATGGGATCACAGGGTTAGTTCTGAGCTCAAGTGTAAGTACCATGTGCAACTGTCAGGGCTTCAGTCTCTAGAAGCTGCCTCTGCAGATAAGCTTGGCTTCTTACTCTGTATCATCTGGTCTGTTTTTCCTAATGCCTTTCAGTTATTTCCCTTCAATGTTTAATGCTGTTACATCAGCTGGAAACATATCAAAAGTCATTAACACAGTCAATGTAGCAGTACTTTGAGTTGCACCAAGAGTTTGTTTTGATTCTTTTAGCTCCACAGGTGCAGACAGTGCAATTGCCCATTGAAGGATGCTCAGATTTTGGTTCAGAAGGTGTTATAAACATTACCCAAGTAAAACTAAAACATGGGACAAGAAAACAGAAAGTTAACATTTTTTCATCCAATTACATGCCAATGCCAAGGCCAGACCAACCAATTATCGTTCAGGTAGGAGACACCTGTGACCTGAGCCCAGATTTTACAACCCAGGCCCTTCCATGAAGGAATCTTAGAATAGGAGCAGTAAACCAGGTATCAGAAGGACAGATGTTTGGTATCATGATTCCAACTGTTGCTAGCAAATAGTTTAAGAAAAGCACCAGTTCAGGTCATACCTACATCCATAAAGTAGGTTTTTTGCTCTTTGTTCCTCCAAAATGCTCTAGAAAGCAGCACTGTAAAGCATTGAAGCTTTCAAATGTAATGCAAATTCATAGGCATCTCCCATATGATTTTGTGTAATTTGTTTAATTTTCTTTTCCTTTAAGTGTGTTCATACTTTGGCATCTGTAGCCTCATGTGCATATAATTGTGCCCTGTGTATAATCTTTTGCATCATTGTTTTGAAGCCCCTTCATTTTAATGTTGGCAGAAGCAGTGAATAATTATCAGCCCCACTAATCTCTCAGTAAAGTTAGAATTGCCAGCAAAGGCAAAGAGGATCTCAGCGCTCCAAAAGAATGTACTGTGCAGATTTTTTATTGTAGACAGAGGTACTTCTATCTCATGTGTAAGAATTTAATCTAACACTTTGTCTCAAGTTATTTTTAAAAACTTCTTGCTAATAGATAATCCTTTGTCTGGATTGGCATAAAAGGGTAAATGTGTAGTAGCTACTACTTGACTGCATGGTAGCTGTCCAAGAAAAATATTTGTGGAAGTCTTGCTGAATCAGGGTATGTTTCCAAACAGGCAGAGTGTCCCTCTCATTGACAGGATTTATCTTATGCAAGCTAAGTCAAATACTCTTCTGTCCTGTAGACTCAGGGCAATGGTGTATATTGTTAGCAAAAGAGACAGCAATCCTGTCAGCACAGTGTGTAAGTATCCTAGTGTTGTGTCTGTATGTGGTGTGGTACACAGTAAAATAGATTAGCCAGAAAATTTATTGTTCTGTCTAGACAGGTGTCATCTGGTGCCCAGACAGTCACAGTTTTTCACATCTGAGATTAATGAGAGGACAGATCACTAAAATGCTTTGCTGTTGACTTGAAGAGCTCACATGTAAGACATACCAATACCAAGTCATCTTGTCCATTCCCCTGCCAGTCCACGGCTGTTGGACTGCAAAGTGCTACTGATACTGAGCTATAAATCAGAGCAGTTTCTCTTGAAATGTTCAGCAGCCTAGCGGCATGCAGATGCTCCTGGCAAACTTCATCAAGGCGAGTAATGACACCCAAACCTGAGTGGCTTTTCATTGCTGTAAGCTTTGATCTGAACATTTTGTGCAGTCCTTCCCAGGAGCTCTTTCCAAACAAAATGCAGCCTCCCACCCCCATAAAGACTTGCACCTGTATTGCAGGTCAGGTACCCACCTGGGGTAGGGACAGCACTGCTCTGTGCAGGGGCCAAACAGCCACACCTCTTCACCACTGTAAGAGGTGTGGAAATGTTCTTGTTTACTGGTGCTGCCCTGCTCCACAAACACCTGTCTGGATCCTATGATCAGATGAAACTGGTGCATTGCTGGGGGGAAGGGAAAGGGAGCAGGGCTGTCCTGCTGCTTGCATTGAGAAGAGCTCAAGGTGTGAAGAGTTCAGGGTCTTGGAGCATGAGCATCAAGAAATCTCATTGTGTTCCAGAACAGACGAAAATGTAACAAAAGCACTGCAAATAAATCTCTACCAAATCTGAGTGAGTCTGGTATGGGACTGACTGTGCCTGGTATTGTATCCTTCAGGAAAATGGTGTTCTCCTTGGTTGAGGAATGGCCTGCTCCTTGCTGCACTTTTCATGTAGGCATCCCACATTATCTCATCTGTTCTCAGCCAGTCACGGGAAGTTCCCCATCTTCACAATAACCAAAGCCCTCCTGTTCTTCAGTGTCACTGCTTTGAAGTTAGCATTACTTTAAATAAGAAGTCAAAATTAGCACAGCATAATCTCAACATCCAAAGGGTGAATAACCCCCATTCATTCGTCTGGCACCCCTCATTTCTGCACAGATCTCCTCTTCCATTAAGTTTTGTGTTTACATAAAAGGTTTTTTATAAATATAAATATATTATATAAAATATATATAAAAAGTATCTTTTTTATATAAGAGCCATGGGGGAGGGCAGATAAACATACAAGTGCTTCAACGTGTTCACTCATGCCCAATAGAAATGTATGGTGTGGTTCTCTCACAGTCAAAGTAAGCACACTGGCCTATAAATGGCACAAGATTTAAAGGATCCCAGCAGACAGAAGAAAAATATTTAATAATAAATATAATAATTAATTTATTCATTTTTTGGTCCAAATTTGTCATAAAACCTTCTGTCAATCAGTTGCTGATGAAACTCTTATTTATTCAATACTAAATTTGTGGGAAATTTAAAGATGCTGAGTTAGCACATGAAACAGCGGTAGAAAGTATGACCTTTGCTAAGGGCTACCACTCCAGCATTGAAAAAAATTGCTAGTTCCGGTTTTAAGGGCAGCTCCGAACTCCTCATATGTTCCCCTTTCTATCATCTTATAACTGGCTACTGTACCACTAAGTATGGACAGAGGCCTCCAGGGTCTGGAGGCACCTCAGCAAGACTATATAAAAAAGTGAGTTTCTAAAGATTTGTCAATAAATGAGTACATAATTTTTCTCCCAAGGTTGAAAAACTTGTAAAACACCCATGACATTATTACAACAGGCTCTGTGGTTTTGGTGGAATGGGTAAATTGACAGGATTTTTTTCTTTTCTTCCTTCTTGTTAATAATAAAATGATCCTAGTCCTGCATTTGAAAGTGAAATTCCTGCAGTGAAAGCCTCTGAATTCTTTGTGAAATGTGAAAAGCTGTTTCATGTTACTTCAGAGCTTCAGATCTGCAGCAGAGGGGCAGCAACTCCCACATCACTGCAATGGCAGAAACTTAGCAAAAGCCTCTTAGGACCTCAAGTTTCCTTTGAGGAAGTGAGATGTCATTACATTCAGCTGAAGATGCAAAGTTTTAGAATGAATGGAAAGACAGAACAAGAAATTTGCATAGAGGGCTGAGTGAAACCTCTTTTGCCCTCCTCACAAAGCAAGCTTCCTCACCCTCTTCTCATACACACATACACAAAAAAAGGATATGCATTTACAAAATCACATGTAAAAACCAAGGAAAATAAGTTATCTATTACATGTTTCTGCTTTTCCCAGGCACAAGTTACTCTCATTGTTTCATGAAGGATGGCCGAATTACCCAAAATACTCAGGGAGACTCAAGGCACTGGTGTCATCCCATTGTGCTGTCTGCTTCAGGTGACCCCAGAAGGGGGTTGGAAGAAGGGAAGCCTGGCAGAGATTGTACTGCTGAAGGCAACAGGTTCTGTCATAAGGTCAACTTTTTAGCCAGGCTAAAGAGTGTTTCTCTACAGATTCAAAAGTGTGTTCATTTTGTAGTGGGAAATGAGTGCACCACTTCCTCTCGTGCCTTGCAAAACTTGGCATATAACAGTCAACCCTTTAATATGAGTGAATCTGATTGAGAGGAGGAAAAAATAACTCCTTCCCTAATTCATTAATGACTTTCTCAGCAAGGATAATATTTACAAAACACTTTTTTCCCTAAGACATCTAGCAAGAAGATTTGCAGAAAACATTTTAGATTGTGTTGAGAGTAGAGAGGGGGAAGAGCAACAAAAAAAGAATGTATTTCCTGTTTTCCTGACTAACTGTGATGAGAAAGTTTTGTTTGATTCCCCATTTCTGACTGTTAAGCACTTGCAATTAATTTTGAAATAGTTAAAATTCTCATAGACTTACTGAGTGAGCTCATCTTCAAGGATCATGTGCAGAAAAAAGGAATTAATAGCCTTTTAGATAAATGCGTTAGCATAAAACTTTGCTCAGCTGTGTTCTACAAACAAATTGAGCAAACTCAATTCCCTTTTGATTTTATATCACATTTTAATTCCACACATCTAGATGTGAGACCAGAATGCAGGCCCAAATACCAGTAGATATTGGGAGGGAGACAGATGTCATTCCCATGTGTGTGAGGCATCTTACACTTTGGGATAATGGTCAAGGAGCTACAATCTACATTGCTGTAAAAACATTCTCCTTTCCTTTGTCCAGCCCTTAATGTGTTCTCATAATGTAAAGTTTCATAATGTGTTCCTACAGCACCCAATTTAACCCACCAAAACAACATGTCTTTGAACATATATAACAAGCTGACTTATTACTGCAATTGCCTGCAGTATAATCAATGTGATATTAAAGATGTAACAAGGATATTTTAATAAAATGAAATACATCCATTTTCAGAAAAAAAAGTGCAGAAACAAAACCAAACCAAACCAAATTAAAAAAAAAACCAAACAAAAAAAAAACCAACACAAAAACAAACAAAAAAAACCACCCCACCAAAACATGCAGGAGAAGGAAGAGAACAGAGAGAACAAAATTAGTATTATCCTTTTCAATGTCTCTTTGTTTTATGAAATATTGCACACATGAGTTACACAGGTTGAGATAATGAGAAATGTACATCTCTGCTAGGGATGTCTTTCAAAGCCATAATTCATAAAGGTATAACAAAAAATCACAGAATAATAACTAGTATATTCCCTTGGGTAAATGAGACGAGACAGTTAGGTTTAGCCCACAAAGTGTTTTAGAGGAAATTCCTTCTAACCAAACTTGATCGTGTTGCAAACAGTGTCCAATCAATTGTGAAATTTATGCTTATAGAAGTGCATTTTAAATGCAACTGTCAAGCAAAGGCACAGGAATATGAGAGGATTTCTGTGCTGTTTGGTTGGTCAGATTTCACAATATGTCACCCAGGATAAAGATGTTCTACCAGTGCTCAAGGCAGCACACTTGAAAAGGGAATGGATACATCAAACATGCTGCAAATCCTCTTCTTGGGCTTCTCATCCAGATTGCTGGGTCCCTCTGCTATCAGCAGGAATGGGAACCAAAGCACCAAAAAGTTTCATTTGCAATTCATATATTAGTATGGTCCCTGCACAAGGGTGACATCCAAATTTATGAAGCATTCCTTATTTTGGGGGGCAGTATAGACTAAATGTAGAACTAAATGTAGAACTAAATGTAGAAAAGTGCTCTACCTTGCAGCACACAAATGTTCAAAGAAGGAACACAAAAATGTTCATTTTTGATTCATCCTCTCTCTCTACATGAATTATAAATCCAAACTAGAGAAGCAAAATATTTTTGCTTCCAAGCAACTTTTTTTGAGTAACAAAATTTTCTTGCTTTTCTACTCTCTCATAATCCCTTTGTTTACTCCCATTCAAAATAATTCCTGTTACTTGATAATAGTACAGAAAGTCTAGAAGAATCTGGCATAGCACACTGTATAACATAGAATGAAGACAGTAGAATCTTAAATATAAGGAGAAGAAAAACATCTGTGAAAGAAGGCATGTTGTGAAAGCAGTCAACCTCCAGCTCCTAGCAAGCTGAAAAGCATACAGCAGAAAGAAACAGTAAAATCCAGCTACACACTAAGGCAGCAGAAGTCCTACTACAATTTAATCCTCAAAGGACAGCACAATTTAGGTGCTAAGCCTTCCTGCTGGATCGGTAGGCAGATGCTATTACCATTCCTGGAGAGCATGTTGCTGAGAGCTTCTCTGAGTCTTGAAATGATCCCTTTCCTCCTGCAAGAAAGGAAGCTTTTTCCTTCCTAACCTGCATACACTGACTACCTCACACTTCAGTATATGTTTATAATGCAAAGACTGGAATGCTGGATGAGGAAGACCAAATTTTCCACTGTTATCCAAGATATGGGGCCACTGAGAGAAGCATTTAGGCCAGGAAAATGAGATGAAAGGGCTACACTTCCAAGTCTATGGGAGTCCTTCTTTCACAAAGACAGTGAGTGAAAATTCCTAGCATGTGACATTACAGGCAGCTAACAAGAAGAAAACGGTAACTATGGTTTTAAAATTGTTTTCCCGGGCAAATGGGAGAATGAATTACTGAAGCCAGCACTGGGGATCCTAGAAGGCAGAAAGGCAGACTGTAAATGGGTGTGTTAGGTCATATTTAGCACACAGTGCAGGTTTTGCACCTGTCACTGTGTGTTTTGCTTAGCGTAAGAATCATTCCAACTTCAGAGGAGGTGCTAGGTACCTGGACCCACACCACTACCCACACACAGCTTCTGACCCTGCCCTCTCTAAAGAGGGTGACAAAATGCCTGATACCTTGAGCACTGCAAGGATCTTGAATGTGCACCCTCCCTTACAGAGATGATGCAAGTCCTGGGCTCTGTATTGGGGTTCAGCTCAGCATCATCCCCATCCCTCCATCCTCGGAACAGGGAGGACAGAGAGGGAGCTGATCCAACCTAACAGATATTTAATGATGCACACTGCGAGGTGGTCATAATGCAATAACAAGAGCTATATAAGGAAATCAAGTATAATTTTCTTATTGAAATTCAGGGCTTTGGGATTTTCTGAGGGTATTTGTCTTTAGCGTCCAAACCTCAGTAAACTGTTGTGTCATAGCAGCATGATGGTAGGACTGCTAAATGAGTAAGACAGCACTGGCCATTTTGTACTCACTGTGAAGATACCATTTTAGGACTTCAAGATTTTGCAGCCCAAACCTCTTTTCTTGCCACTGTCTTTGGTGGCAAGCTCTTTCCTCCAAGTGAAAGTGAAAACATTGAATTATGCTATTGTGGTCACAATCAGAAAAAACCATGGTTATATGAAAAAAACTCAACAAAACCAGCAAAATTAAAACCCAAACAAACAGGAGAACAGCAGAGGAAAGTATGATCTTTCCAGTTCTGTTCTTTATAATGGTTTCAAGCTTACTTTTCAGAAACCATAGATAGCTGCTGCTTTCTCGATAGGCTAAACCAGTGTGTCCCAGTTATAGAAGCCACACCAAACACTCATTCACTTGCACTCCTGCTCTTCAGTCATAATGCACATCTATGCCTCAGGCTATATTTTGATCAGCAATGAGGGTCTGGGGCAACTGCTTCTCACTCCACAAGGAGCTAAAAGGTTACACCTGTCATCAGAGGAATAAAATTTTCTCTATCACTGAAGTATCCATTACAATTTGGGGAACTTTTAGCAGAGAAACATTTGATATTTGGAGATGGGCTGCAGGCTATGTGTAACTGAGGTAGTTTCATCTTTGCCCTGTAGATGGACAGTTTGCAATTCCTGTGTGCACCCGCTTTCTCCACCTTCTCCTAACTGACAGGTTATTTCTGAAGGACATTGATGGCAGACATCCACCTTCCTTACTTCTCTGTCTCTAAACTGCAGCACAAGGAAAGGTGGACAGCAAATATTGTAGGAGGACTTAGGAGAGTCTGTCAGTAAAGAAAAACCAGAAACAGGAGGCAAAGATTGTAAAGGAGAAGGAAATAAACAATTAATACAACCTGCCACACTTCTGTAAGAGGGGATGCATTTCTCTCTGCTTTTGGGATGGTGAGGACTGTGCAGCAGCAAATAAGTACACCTTGGATGCCTACGAGGTGAAGCACCAGGCCTTTTGGATGAATTCCTCTTGTAGCACCAAATGACTGTTGCTTCAGGGAAAGGCAGGAAAGATGTGCTGCAATGCTTAAGGAAAGCTTTTAAGTAAGACTTTACCAAACATCAAATGAAGGTGACTCTGAATTTCCCACACTGGAAAATGGAAAGTGTCATGCTTGACAGGAGTTTGCCTGTCCTGGTAACATAAGATGCAGGTAGCTGCCAGTCATCCAGCAGGCTCCTGTTTGACTCTGTCAGTGGTGTTGTAATGAGAGAGTGGAAGTTAAAAGAAAGACGAAAGTGACCTATGGACACTTTTTCTGAAAAAAATGGCCACTGGCCATGGCCACTTTTGCAGAAAACATCCTTTTTCTGCAAAAGAACTGAGTATGCAAAAACAAAATAGTAAACAGTATGCAAAAATAAAATAATAAACAGTATCCCCAAAAGAAGATTGAACTCTGCAATCTTTTTTTAAATTATACTTGAAAATGTAAGAGAAGGGGGGAAAAAAGGTAGAAGCCAAGAGTGTAAATGCAGAAGGGCATGGTGGGATCTGTTAGGAAGGGAAGAAACAGTGGTTAGGAAGAAACATTGGTTTGCCTTCCCTGGGCAACTCTGTGCTCCCAGAAATGCTATATATAAGAACTGAATTAGCATGACCAGCACTCCCACCAACCTGTGGAGTCCTGTCTTGGTGGCTAAAGGTAAGCCCTGTTGTTTGGGAGGTACAGTCCCACTCATGGAGATGCATAAGGGGGTACAGTGTATTTCTTGCTTGATAGTGAAACAAGCTGGTTTTCCTCCCTGAGTGGGACATTGTATGAAGCCACCATCACTCAGGGGCTCATGGCCTGATCCAAGTCAGTCTGGATAGGTGGACACAGGAGACAAAGAAGGAAATGCATCCCTCAGACAGACATGTTGGCCATGGCCCTCTCGTACATGCGCTCCAAGATGCGGTGGATGCTGGGAAAGCCTGGCCGGTCAGTCGGCAACTTGCTCCAGCAGAGGCGCATCAGGTTGTAGAGCTCCAGGGGACAATGGTCTGGGCAGGAGAGAACATTCCCATCCCTCACGTAGTAGATGACCTCCTCATGAGCCATCCCGTAGTAAGGCTGCATGCCATAGGAGAAGATCTCCCACAGCACCACTCCATAGGCCCACACATCAGACTCTGTGGTGTAGCGGTTGTAGAAAATGGACTCAGGGGGCATCCAGCGGATGGGGATGGCATCGTTCTCATTTGCTTTGTAATAGTCAGCTGAATACATGTTCCTCGAGAGACCAAAATCGGCAATTTTGACCACCATGTTCTCCCCCACCAGGCAGTTCCTGGTGGCCAAATCCCGGTGCACAAACTTGCGCTCAGAGAGGTAGGCCATGCCAGCAGCGACCTGCTTGGCAATGCAGAGCTGGCTGGTGCAGCACAGTGCCAGAGGGTTTGGGAGGTGAAGCCTCGTGTCCAGGCTGTCCTGCGCCAGGCTGCAGAGGTTGCAGGGCAAGCGGTCACGCAGGTACTCATTTAGATCCCCATAGGCCATGTACTCGAACAGCAGGCACATCGGCTTCCCAACTGCACACACTCCTGGGACAGGACAGACCACACAGGTCATTTGAGTAGCAAAGAGAGTTCTGCTGCGCAAAAGCCAAAAAGTCCAAAAACACTTGTGCAAAAGGGACATTCTCAATAATGCAGAGAGAGGTGACCATGCAAATACCATTCACTTTGCATGCATCTATCATGCATGCTGCCTCTTCCAAAGTCCTTCATCGGGGATCTAATTCTGAGCTCTGTGGGTGATGCTAACAAGTCATGCACATGCCTACATGCAGAATTTTTTCTCAACATCCCAGGAAAAACACAGACTTTTGGAGCTATATTTAATTAAGAGCCTAATCCTGCTTAAACTAGCATTAACAAAAGTATTGCCTCTTCCCAGGTGCAACTGCAAGGACTTTCAGGAAGTAACCTTTAAAGTTCTGATCATGTTATTTTAAATTCTTTTGTTTGTTGTGATCATTGTTGCAACAATACTATGTAGGGGTGACATATAAGCAGGAAGACTTCCAAAGTATTCACAAAGGGTATGTTCGAGGATTCAGTGGAACCCTTGAATTGCAAGGAAACTCATGGCTTTATGGACTTCTCTTTTTTTTAAACAACTCATGCAAAAAATGTTGGTTGAGGAATTACTTTTGGCATGACAGATACTCAAAAATGAAAGAAAAATCAGACATGAAAAATCGAATGGACAACAGAAAGGAGACATTTGCAATATCTGTTAGATGCAGAATGCAGTCCCACTGAAGGGCACATGCTTGGCTCTTCATCAGCATTATTGGTGGGCCAGCATTAACCACACTTCCATGAGCCTTACTGTTCATACAGTGATATAGTAATATTTGTGTGCCTACCATGAAGTTGCTAACCAGCAAAGGCCAACATTTAAAATGTGTTTTGCTTTTTTCGGGTCATCATTTAGCAAGTGGTGATGCAAATTATTGCGAAATCTAAAATTCTGGTTGATGACCTAATATTTCAATTTTTGAAGAAAAACAAATGGCTGTTCCCAATCTGATGACATCAGGATCTGACAAGCATGACAAGTATATGTGAGAGAATTATCATCTAAGCTGTCTTCAATAATGTTTCTCCACAGCCCCATGATGTGAGATTAGTTTGTGCCTGCACCCTCTTCTGGCCTAAAATGTGTTAACAATAGTTAGACAAAGTTTAGTCCAGCTCGGTGCGTTTTCTGCTTTTCCTTTCTGTAGCCAAAGCACCTGTATCAACCCAGCTTTCCCAAAAGTGTGGTTTATCCATTTCAAAATGTTGTGGAGCTTTCTACTGAAATAAATTAAGATCTCAGATGCCTCTGTTCATGAGAATCAGATCTGCATACAACTCAGAGCAGGATTGCCAGATAAAGGTGACCAGCAGCATCTACTTCAGACAAAATCGACAATTTTCTAAAAGAATATCTTTGGTCAGCAGCTTTCTTCTCAGAAAATGCCTTATTAGCCAACCTACAGTGTCAAGACTTTCTAAGAAAAATTCAACAAAGAAGGATGTCCTTTCAGATGAGAGTGGAAGGAAAAGAAGAGACTGGTTTTGTGGCTGGCTTTTTTTGTTCATTTAATTTTGGTTTTTTCAATGCTATTAAGTGTCCAGACATCACAATAGTAAGTGGGATAGATAAAACTGACAAGACTTGTGCTATTGCTTTTCAGTACCCACAAAATAAATTGTATTCCAGGAAGCTCATGTCTTCCCTTGTAAGATATCTCTGTCAATGTTATTAGATTGGAAGCAGAACTAGGCAGCAAGATGACCAGCAGTATACTCAGTGCAGCATGAGGAGGCTTTGCTGTGATGCACCATCCTGTTAAGGCAATAGGATGCTTTATTGAGATACCTAAAAGTTTGACGATGTTTGGATTGTCAAATTCTGCCATGAGAGCTGCTTCCCTCTGAAAGTTGGCCTGCATGTCTGCAGATGCTTCCTCTTTCAGCATTTTCACTGCTACCATGGTGAAAGGTTCATATGGCAGCAGCCCTGGGGCCCTGCAAGGAGAGGGAAGAGAGGAAGCCATCAGTGATGAATACATCCATACTAAATATAGGTTCTGTTTCTGGTGCAAAAGGAGAAGCCGATTAAAAAAAAAAAAAAAGTTGGAAGGCCTCAGAACTGAAGAAAGAACTTAAAGCTCAGTTTCACTCAGTTTCATCTCTTGGAACTGCAATACGCATTGCATATTATAGCGGTTTTTAATTTGGTTCAGGTGGGACTAAATTCAATACAGCTTTTTTTGATCACTGGTCTTGCTGCTTACAGACTCTTTACCATGTCTGGTAAAGACATAAATAAGTAACAGGCTGGTAAGAATCAACCTCCCCATAGGCTGGAGATCATATCATAAACTTAAGGGAGGACAGGATGGACTCTTCAGTCCAAACAATTCACTTTAGGGGCATAATGGCTGAGTTAAAAATAAACCTATTTTCTGTGAAATTGATGAAACAACCTCCTTTCCCATACCTGGCACAATGGTGACTTTGATATATCTGGCTACTGTGAGAGCAAAAGTAACAATTACAGTAAGTGTATTCCCCTGGTTTTGTAAGGAAAATAGCCTTTTGTTACTGTTCTCTGTGTATGTGTGTGTGGCACATGTATGCACCTTTAATTAAACAAGTTATAAAACCATTAGCTAATTTCAGCTGGATTTAATGTGGTGTAGCTGAGGTCTAGAAAACATTTAATATTCCTACAAGGTTGTGGAAACACGTGACAGGACAGAAGGGACAAAGCAAGCCTGTGCCTTGTATGAAGAACAAGTTAATGTGCAAATACGCACGCTTTGACACTGGTGAATATTCAACTAAAACTTATAGACACAAACCCTTGGGAGACAGAATCCTGACTTAGAGCAACGAACTTGTTTTCTTATCCACAGGCCCCTGCACCCTTAACAAGCTTAGATGGGCTTGCCAAGGGTTATGGGGTAGCTGTTGTCAGAGAAGAGTAAATTTCCATTCTTCAAACATGCACCGAACCTCAGACGTACATTTTGTTTCCTGTGCAAATTCTTCCCAGCGGCCTTGCAGCTAAAACACATTCTGTACAGGTAGCCAGCCAGAGCCTGTGGAGAGTGGTGCCCATTTATGTGTCATGTTACTACACCAGCCTGACTGCCCTCCCAGTGCTCAAATGACGGGTTGCTTTATTGCTCAGTAGCAGCTAGAGAAGGCTCCAATTTCCAAAGCAAACTTCCAGCTTCCTTGTCTTCTACTTCAGACACATGATAGTTGCAACAGTTGCACTTGGATGCTGTAAATGTCAAATGTCACTAGATGGCAGGGTGTCCATCAAGAAAGGAAGCACAGGTGGCTAGATCACAGCTGAGACACTCAGGCAACGAAGTCTGGCATGCCAGAGCAGAGGATCAGACCCCACATTTGTCTGCTACTGCCTCCATTACAGCACAATGTCTTCCCCTGTGCTGGCAGCAGTTTCCAGTCTGGTAGGAGGGGAGGAGTATGAGCACCTACCACCTGCTGTCAATTCTCAGCGCTAGAGCCAGCAGCAGCAGCCTGAACAAAGTAATAGAGAATTTAAAAGTAAAAATAGGAGGCCTTTATGTTTTCCAAATAATGTCATAGATTACCACTCATCCCTGAGTAGCACACCCAGAAAAGTGCCAAAGCAGGAGATTTGACATTAGGAGCTCAGTCCTGCCTGCTTTGGAGACAGAAACTCACCCCAGGCTGATGTACACCCAACCACCTCATTTCACCAAATCCTGTAATGTAAACTTATCTAAATGAAACTAAGTGAGGTTAAGCTGCACAAAGTCTTTTAACTGGCCTTCAGGCAGAAGCAGGAAATTTCACCTTTGGTAGCTCATGATGATTCAGTACAGTTCTTAGCAGGCCTGGGAAACTCACACTAATTTGGCACAGAGGCAGAGACTGTCTGAAGTCTTGGCAGACAGCTGTCAAAGTTAACCCCTTTCATGCCCTAAAGACCGTCTTTGCACAAATGATAGGGGCACATCTGCAAGGTAGCAGTGGGAAACTGCTGCCTCTGAACCTGGAGAATTCAGGTGAAGGGCCAGAAAGGGGAGTGTTTTTAGAAAAATAGGTTAATTCTCTTCTAGAGCTGGGAAGCATCAAAAGAAATTACTTTAGGTAATCTCTCTTGCAATTAGTTAAAATTTGAGGAGAAATTTGCACTGTGCGCAGGGTGGACAGCAACAATCCTTTGCCTGCTTCACCACCAACGAATTTGTGCACCAGAGGCATTCAATTGGCATTTAAGTACATGCTGTTCAAAGAAATAAGCAGCAGTGTAGTTAGGAATTTCACTCTAAGCCTATCTAGAGAATGTCTGATTTAAGTTCCCAGTCAGGTCTTCTATCCAAAGCAGTAACTATGAAAAAAAAAGAGGAGCAGTCTGAACCTGTATTTGAGACTGCATCCTGTCCTCATCTTGCTCACTGTAACATTTGAGTAGTTTCTCTTAGATCATTAAATAATGCAATTAATTTGGGAAGTCTGCTGGGAATCTACCTTTGGTCTATCCTTTTGTTAAGTTAATAAGTGAGCAGGAGACTACTCTGAATCAGCAGCGGCTGCTTTTTGAAGGGGAAGGGAAGGTTGGCGGCTTTTTTTAATTAACACCGACATTATTTTTCAGCTATATGTGAGACAGCAGGTCAAAGAAATACCCTTTGCAGATGGAGAGAATATGAGGAGCTTCTGGCAAGAAGCTCTGACCTTAGGGACAGCCTTGTCCCTAAGGAGGGACAAGTTGTCCATTTGTAGTGTAGGTCTACCAGCCTACTAGCAAAAACTCCATACTAGCCTACTAGCAGAGACTTTTAGACATCCAGGCTTTTAGGCAAGCCTGAACCTCAGGCTTAGCCTGGACCACATAGCTCCAGCTCTGGGAGAAAACTTGTGTGCTGGTCTGCACTGAACTGCACAGAGCTGGTGCTCAGGTGGCTTGTGGGGCCAGCCTGTTCCTCCCAGGAGGAGAATCAGCCACAAGGACCCAGCTGGAACAAACCTGAGCCAGGTCCTGAATTTTGTTCTAAGCATGGTTACTTCGTTATCCTTCCAAGTGTGAAGCTGTTCCTGGTGAAGACAACAGCCTTTCAGGAGAAGCTAGTAAATGATAGCTGGACACTTCCTGTCCTAACAT
This sequence comes from Acrocephalus scirpaceus scirpaceus, assembly GCA_910950805.1. Classification (NCBI taxonomy): domain Eukaryota; kingdom Metazoa; phylum Chordata; class Aves; order Passeriformes; family Sylviidae; genus Acrocephalus; species Acrocephalus scirpaceus. Next base: position 48,080,605 of record OU383776.1, read on the forward strand.
GTTGCTTAACCCAGGAGTGAGTAAACACTGAATCAGGACTCACAGCAGCCAACTGGCAAAGGCATCGCTGGCACCAACTGCACAGCTTTGTTTACAGAAGAGGGAGAAACATGAGAGCAGGAGAAGTAAGAGGATTGCTAAACTTAGCTTGAGATGTCCATTTAACAAATGCAGGAAAGTACATTTTATCCTTCTGAGATGGGAAGGCAATAATTTGAGTTTTGACAGTTTCAGTAACCTGGATAGACACACAGTTTGTACTAGCGGATCAGTGGTCTGCACTGATCCTCCAGCAGTGCTTATTATAAGGAATCATAAAGTCTTGGAGCCACTTTTGATAGAGATGGTAATAAAAAAGGAGGTTTCTCAGAAGCAATATTTCTGTACCTCCTTCCTTGAGCCACAGAGAACAAACATTTCCCAGGATGTGGTACTCCTCACTTTGCAAATACTGGATAAGATGTGATGCTTTCTTTTTTCTCCCATGTCTTTTTCTCTCAGTTTCCACTGACAATAACAAAAAGTCTTAATTGAAAGAAATTGCAGTGCTGAAGAGGATGAAATCCACATAAAAGGTTTTTACACCACTTCGGCACTTGCTTAATTGGCACTTCAGTGACATTTGAATGCCCTTTGAGAAACCCTCCTTGATATCCATGAAAATCATTTCAAGCTCAGAAATGTCTGTGCAGCACTCAAATTGTATTTACACTCCCAGACCAAGGCCAAAGCAGCACTTGGCAAGAAAAATGTCTGCCCTGCTCGCACTCAGGTGAGGACTCCTGCAGTATGAGAAGGAGGGTGATGCACCTCAGGACAGCCTGAGCACTGTGCTGATGCTGGGACAAGAGCTGCCCTGTGCCCCTGGTGTGCAGTGCCCCAAGCACAGCTGTTTTGCAGTTTCTATAGCTTTGTCCTTGTTTCAAGCTGATACGTGTTTGGTCATCCAGGCTAACAATTCATCACAGGCTAAGCATCTGTGATGATCCCATTGTGTGCCCTTTGAATTTTGTTATTTTTAGTTCTCTCTGTAATAAAGAAAAGTATGCCTGCTTTTCTTCCATTAGAAATAATTTATCTCTTCATTAGGAAAAAAAATCCGTCACAGCTATTGAAACTGTTTCCCAGCTGTAACACATTTAACCTCTACAGAACTCATTTTCTAGCAGGTATATCAACAGCTTAACTATAAACAAATACCTGCATTATGACTGTTTTTTGCAAAGATACCCCTTTGCTTTGTCAGTCAACAGAAGCATTTCACTAAGCAGATCTTGGCCCATGGTGGGACCTTGGTCCTTCCCTGGGTTTCTATGATATCATCGTACTCCAGATACAGCTAGAAAATCAGCCATGCCCCATACTTGTTAACTGCAAAGGACAAAGATAACTGCCCTGACTAAGCAGGGAACTATGCAGCCTGTACACTTTCTTCTAGGAATTTGGGGATGGGACTTTAGGAAGAAACCATTACTGTCGAAAGATTGTTTTGAAAAAATTATGGATTCTGTCAAGAAAAACTAGACATCTTCCATCCTCCTCATTTTTGGGGTTGTCAATTAAAGATTTTTTCTCATTTGTGAAAGTGCACAATCTCATCTCCCAGGATATTATCAGAACTGGGCTGTTGTCTAATGTCTCAGGTTTAAAACAGGTAACAATGGCTGCAAATTCCAAAAAGAAAAACTCAGAAACTAACTAAAGGGGACACTACAGAAATCTAGAGATAAGAGAATTTGTGTATGTTACTCAAACACTGATATCCAGATAGTTATGGAGTCAACCAAGGATTGTTATGGCTGAAGAAAGGGGCCATACAGACGTAGGGCAACATTTTTCTGAGAGAAGTGTCCTTGTTCTGACTGCTGGAGATAAGCACAACACTGCACATCAGAGGTGCAGGAATGAGGCCAAGAAGTAGGTGGGAATTGGACTTCAAGGGGGGGATCAAGAACATCCAAGACCTCCAATGCCCCCAGACCTTGTCCAGAAAGGTTAGCCCCAGGGCACAGAAATTTTACACCCACAAAGCCTAGGCACACATGTGCCCCAGGACCCTAAGCTTCCTGTCAGCTGAATTGATGGTGGAGCCAGGGCTACTGATCTCTCTTTTTTCCTTTCTTCCTTTCTTTCTATCCTTCCAGCTTTAATCTATCTTTGTCTCCCTTCCTTTTCATGCTACCCCTTTATTCAAAACTCACTGCCATGTGCTTATATAGGAAGTCAGGGACTATAAAATAGCTATTTCCATGGCAGGTGTCTAATTTACTAATAAAAATTTGTACACTTTTGTAGATATTCTGACTTTTGCTGTTCCTTCAACCCACGAGCATCTACAAATCTTTGGTGTGCATTTCCCATTAAGTTTGGGACACCACAGACACACAACTGCCCCCCACCCTCCCATTGGCCTATGCAGGGAGGTTTTTTAGGGGATTTTTGGTTTGGTTTGGTTTTGCCACTGAATCAAATTGAGACTGAACTGTAGCAGGACACAATGATAATGTAATCTGTGGTAATTGCACAGATCAATATTGGTGTTATAATGGAGATCACTATACACTGACAATTCATAAATACTGGGAAATATAAGAACTTCTCATGGTCACATGTCAATAGGTCACATGTCACAGGCAGTACTCTTGGCAAAATTTAGCTGAACTTTTACACCAGACTTTAGTATGTGAGTAAGGCATTACATCTTCTAGAGAGTAAAAAAGAGTAATTTGTGGCAAAAGTTTAACAAATGTGGACAGATAGCAGTGGACAACAAAAACAGTTATTCAAACCTAAGTGTTGTGTACCATTTGGTACACGTGCATTTGAGTGGATGGATGGGTGGGTGGATGCATGGATGGATGATTTCCAGTGCCGATTTTTCACAAGTACCTTCAGATAAAGAAGACTCACAAAGAGGCTGCTTACCTGGCTTGGAAGACTCTCCCAAATGCTCCCTCCCCAATATCTCTCACATATTCAATATTGTTCCTGGGATACTCCAGGCTAAGCAATTTGGGATTGAGGAGAAGAGGCATGCGCTGGTACATTGGGTTGGGGTGCAGCCTGTCCAGAAGCAGTTCGGAGGGCAGAGTGCTGAGAGTTGGTGTCTCTGACTCCCTGAAACAATGAAGTGATTTTTGGTCAGTGTGCACACAGCCTAGGAGACAACTAGTTACATCTGCTCCTGAGCTTGTGTCTTTCAGGATGGAAAAAGAAGGTGCAGCAGGGCTACTGAAGGAACATTGCAGCAAGGTGTCATGCCATATCCCTGATCACCAGGCCACCTTCTGCTCTGGCACAGGTGTTCAACAGAACTTATACTGGGCTGCCCCAGGCAAAGAGAGAGCAGCTGTCCCCTACCAGATGTTCACAGGACTTCACTCTCAGAAAGAAGAAAGCCCGTTTTCAAAGCAGCATTTCTTGCACTGAATTAAGATCCAAGCTTTACCTTTTTTTGTTTTTCCACTGTTTTCGACGACGGCAGCAAACCAGGGTGATAACACCAAAGATTACAACCAGAGCAAAGCTGGAGATGATTGAGATTATAACAGTCATGGAGTATGTAGGGGAAAATGGAGGAGGAGGGGGTAGATTTAGAGTCTCTCCATTTGGTTTTCTTGTTCCCAGTGATAACAATGCTGTAATGCAAATAAAATCAGAGTGTTATGCCTCTTCTAGATTATGGAGCTTTTTCTAAGAGGAATTTACAGAGCTAGCCTGTCATCCTGGGAATTACTGTCACTACATACAACCATACAACCATATGAGAGGGCCATATTAGGGAAGCTTGGTTTGCAGGAAGCCAAACCCATTCGTGCTTGCCAGATGTGAAAATCCAAGATCTGGTAAGACCAATATATAGTTTCCATTAAGCTGGGAACACAGTTTTGGTATAGAATATTTGAAAGAGTTACAAATGGGAGGTCACATCTGATAGTCTCAACAGTATTCAAGTAATGTCTGCAGTGGGAAAGATCAATGGTGCACAATGTAAACCATTATGTATCATGTGCTCTAAAAGGAATCTGGAGGGAGGAGTGTAAGACCAAGTAAGTACAGTATGATATTTTCCCAAAATATCCTCTTGCCCCTAACAATTTGCATCTCAGTCTCTTTAGGGGGCAAATATGGAAAACTAGTTTAAAGCACACTTGGCTGTATTATTAGGGAAAAAATCACATAACTATCTGTGGAGTAGTTTCTGAGACATTCTAGAAAATGCTACTCTCTGCATGCAATGATTGAGAATCAGAAAGACATTGAAACTCTTCTTCTTCTTAATTGCCAGCTAAACTGAATATTACTTGTGTTCATTTATCTCCATGGAATCCCTCCTCCCCATGCAGGAAGTTTCCAAATGCAGTTTTATTTCTAAGCACTTAAATCCAGAAACTGGGAATCTTGAATGAAATATTTTTCAAAAATTGGTCTGTTGTTTGAACAAGAAATTACAGGAAGACTTAGCTTCAACATCAAAGAATAAAGAAGTTTTCAACTTTTTTAGGCTTATTTTTAGTTAAAGTTGGGAGGGTTTATTACTTAAAAAAATCACCCTAAACTAAACAGCTTTGGAAAGCAGCTTGAAACCCTACCTTCTAAACAGTCTGACAAAACAATTTTTAAGAATACCACAGGACATTGCACTTCATGTTTGGCATTTATATAACCTAGGGCAAGATGCTTGATTTGCCTATCTTCATTTTTCCGTCTTCATGGGGCACATTAAACCTTCTAGTTAAAGATGCTGAGTGAATCTATGAGAAGACCCAGAACTAGCTGAATCAAGAAGACAGAACAGATTGGTGTACTCAGGACATAAACACCTTGCATGGCCACAAAACAACCACAGTGGCAGAAATTATAAAGTGCAGTTGCCTACCATTCCCACAGGGAGACACACTGCAGTATTCCCAGGTCACAGCTGGATCCTTTGTGTAGCACCAGGGACGGTCGTTCTCACCTCCTGGATTGCGGCAGTAATTCTCGGCATCAAACAGCTCAGGGAGAACCTGGGGAGTCCTCCTGTGCGAATGGGGAGTCTTGGGGAGGAAGCAAATTGTATTCGTGTTTCAGCATAATTGTCCCTGCTATTATTATTAAAACAAAATTTAAAAACACCAAAGGAGTGAAGCAAGACAAAAGACTTGAAACAGCCTTTCAGTCACTTGAAATGATAGAGAACACATCTTGACACAGTAAGGGGAATTTGCAGATTGAAATATGATGAGATAAAACATCAGTGAGCTCAAGAACGAGGGCAACCTGTTTCTTGCTCATCCCTTTCACTGGGACTGGGCTGCCTGACTCTGAGAAACTCCTTGGAAAAACAAACCTCCAGCACAGCTCTCCTTTTGGTGGATCTTACACTGATGCGCACCTGATCACTCCACTTCTGGCAGGGAATGCCAGATGCTGTGACATTGGCTGTGCCCTGGTAAAACTGGCCATTGCCACTGTAGCAAGTTCCTGAGAGAAAAAAAAAAAAAAGAAAAAAAAAGAAAAAATGGTATCAAGGCATTTCAGATCATGTCCTGCAGCAGAGACTCAAGAATAAATTTCGTGTCATTACATGAGACCATTTGACAGCATCAGATCTGAAGCACACAGAAGGACTAGACAAGACAGGAAGGGTACTGCTTAACCTCCTGTTCACACTCTAATAGATTTTGCACTCAATACATACAAGGAAATCTGGTAAAACTCCAAAGAGGGCACTGCAGCTCTCTCATACTGAGAAAACAGGCCATGTGCCTGTGATGGTTGAGCTGCAACTGCCTAGTTAATAGTACATCATGCAGAAAGTGCAGGGCAGAACCACACTGAACCCACCCAAGCCAAACCAAGGCAGAAAGCAAGTCACAGCGCTGGGTCCATGATTCACAGCTTGCATTCTTACTGGGTCACTAACAGGAAGACACTCATGTTCGTCAGGTTGGTAGCAGGGAGGTGGGATTCATAAAGGTGCCCTCCTCCTGCTTCTGTACAGTGTTTATCCTCTTTGATTATTTGGAAGCAACTTATGGTTTTTAGTGTGCATGGAAACCATACCCTGAATTATGATCTGAACTGTGATCTAAGGCATGGTATCAGTATAAAATAATGTTCTTTATAATGAGGATAGTGTAGTCACTGCATACACAAGTCTTGTTCCAGCTGCAGAAAAACTGGGCAGAAAATCTTGAGATTTCACTGCAGGAATATGCATTAATGTCCTAATAGGATATATTCTTCACATACACCTGTCCTCATAGGAGAGTTTAATGCATGATGGCGTAATCTAGGAAGCAGAAAGACAGCAGAGAAGATGCAGCCTTATGCATTTCAATACATAGTAGTTCATCTCTAAACTCAGCTGAGCCAAAGTTAACATTGGGATAAATGGCATATATTAGGGTCCACTGCATTTTTAGCCTTGGTAGAAAAATTAACTAACCAGGAAATTCTTTTATCATGATTTTGTTTTCTATAATTTTATTTTCTAATATGGATATCTTTGACTGATACATAAATACCATTTATGACCCACATCTGCAATAAGAGACCAGCTCCCACATGATGGCAACTGTAGCTCTGCAGAGATGTAAAATCTTGTTGAACTGTCCTGGAACATACTTGTGTACCCAAGCCCAGAATTTTATTTGTTTCACATTCAAAGGCAATGAAAGCAGTGCTTGACACATGCCTCTTGACACAGCTAGTAATAAACATGAAAAATATTTCTGCACAGATCTGAAATAAATCAGTGAGACACCTTAAAAGATGAATGTGGAGACCTTTAGGGGCAAGAGCAACACTAAGAAAGAACCTCTGAATCTGGAAATGCTGATGCTTTCATACATTCTCTTGCTACAATCTAGACAATCTTGCTACAACAGGACAGAGGGAATAATATAGCTTGTCCATCTGGATATTAATGAATAATTTGATAGCAAGCTAGAAAACAGTTCAGTTTATGCTCAACAAACCCTTGTGCACATAACAGTGGGTCTAAAGTAAAAAACATGGGCCAATATTACTAAACTGTCATTGTTATATCTTCCTGGTTCATGACTGAATATTGCATATCTGTGCAGTGGTACTCTGGGAAAATGCTAAGGAAGCTAAACTAAAAAGGTCATGCATACATAGGAGACAGAGGATATGTCCTGAAACATCTGTGGGGAGACTGAAGCCACCCCATAAATGCTCCACTCATATGCTGACGTCCCTGTCTTGTGGTCCCTCCACCAGGGCAGGGATGGCTGCATTTGCAGGCTGTAGGCACTGGACCAGAGGGTGCTGAAGCCCTTGTCTCCATGTATGCATCACCAGACCCCTAGGTCTTGGGTTGTCAGGTGTACCCAAGGTCTTTTCATGAAAAAATATTCCCCAAAATTCTTGATTTCTTTTCTTTTTTTAAAAACTTTCCCTGTATTTTCATGAAGAAGGTGCCTGCCATGGCCAAATTTGCAGTCTTCACCTGCTTAGATGCATGGCAGGAGAGAGATTCTTCCTTTTTCCAATGAGGCAAGTTCAGTGTCTGAGCTTGAAACTGCAATTGCATATGAGTGGTAGGGTTGGGGGTGTGTGTTTCAGCCACAACCAGCAGCAGGGTGGGAGCCAGACAGAAGTCAAAGCAGCACTGCAGGGAATGTCTGAGTCTCACCACTAGTCATGGGAGGCCTATACTAGAAATAGCCAGACTTCAGAGGTGATTTGAGGAGAATGCTGGGAGCTTAAGATCTTGCAAGACCAGCCTGACATAGGTAACCATGTCATTAACATATAAAGCTGGGACAACCTCAGAATCAGAAATACAAATATGGATAGAGGGGAATGACAATCAATGGGTGGAAAGAAAAGGAAACAGCTGGAGGGAAGGGTACCATCTAAAACCACCATGCCTCTCTCATAAAAATTATCAGCCCATGGTCCCCCCAACCTCCAAAGAGCTGGAAATGTGTTTCCCCATGCCTTGGATGTGGAAACCCAGACATTCCTCAGTAATAACCTAAATTCAGCCAGCCAGGACCAGCAGAAAACACAAAAATACTGTGCAAATGGCAGCTTCAATGAAACATATAATATCCATCTCTAAAAACATAGAGTCTGGAGCAATCTACTTACTGGTTATGTTCTCCTTATTAAAATCTGTAAAAAGACAAGACAAGATGTAAGAAGGGTATGTCCAGGATGCAATATCACTGGATGCTCACTTAGAAGTACATTACAGGAAAAAGTTCACTGTCTAGCAGTGCTTCAACAGCTTGTTTATTTGCAAAGGCACCTGAGTGGCAATTTTGCTATCATTAAGACTGTTTTTTGGGATTGTTATGATCTTCTAAATAAAGATCCAGGCTTTATTTACATGAAAGATTTTTCCCACACCCCAGCTGCATGAGAGAGGCAAACAGCTAAAGCAGCTGTCACAATTCCATGCATAGGTGCTGACAGGACCCAACATTGGCTTTTACTTTAGTTGTAAATTGTGGATTGTACCTTTCCCCTCTCCCTTATCAAGAACACAGCTCTCTGGACAATCAACAGCATGTGCCACCTTACCAAAGAAGGGGATGTGAGTGCAGGAGCTGGGATTCTGGTGCAGGCTGGGCAACCTGTTGCATTCAGGAAGAGTGAACAGCATCAGCCCTGGCTTGTAAATCCCCTTCTGAGAGTTCTCCTCCATTAAGAGCCATTCCTTAAAGCAGTAGAGATCCTTTACAGCAAGGCAATTCTCTCTACATTGTTTTGCAAAAAACAGTGAAATACAACTGTCAATGGCTTGAAAAAAATGGCTGCACTTAGCAGTGATATGCAGGGGTTATTCAGGCTCTATTAATGGGGTGGCACTTTTTCAAAGCCAGTCTGGCTGGTCATAAACCATAAAGGAAACAGTATGAAATTCAAGGGCTTCCTTTAAGAAACATACAAACCTACATTTTTAATGAAGTAGGGTTATGCTGAAAACACAACACATACCAAGCTACAAAGAGTTCATTCCTATCTTTTTCTACAGATTTTTTGACATCTTCTACTAATAAACATCTAAACATAGAATCATAGAATGGTTTGTGTTGGAAGAGACATCAAAGACCATCTAGTTCCAACTCCCTCCCATGAACAGGGGCACCTTCCCCTGGACCAGGTTTCTCAAAGTCCCATCTAACCTGGCCTTGGACACTTACAAGGATGAGGCATACACAGCTTCTCTGGACCACCTGTGCCAGTGTCTCACTACCCTCACAGTGAAATATTTCATCCTATTATCTAATCTAAACCTATTCTCTTTCAGTTTGAAGACATTCCCCTTTGTCCTGTCACTATATGCTCTTGTAAATTGTCTCCCTCTCATTTCTAGAGTTAGAATTTCTTGATGTACTCTGAAAATCTCACTTGGCTTCTATAAAAATTGTACATTGAAGTGTTATCCACTAAAAGCAAGAGGTAAGCTGCAATTCTTAACCTTCTTATATTAAACATTTGCATATAGTTTTAATCTCACTGAATAAAAAAATGTAAATGTTTATTGTCTCTACAGGCAACTTTAAATCCATTTTTTCTCTATAGATATCTGCAGTAAAAGCTTTAGATTGCCTGGTAAAATGTGACCTGTCTCCCACCTAATGTCATTCACTGACAAGAAGTGCTTTGGATGTTTAAATGGGCCTTATACAAGAAAATGTTTGTGAAAAAGGATGAGAAAGAAATGTCTGCAGTAGGAAAAAAAAGGAAAAGGAAAAGAAAAAAAGAAAGCACATTGTACTGAAGTTTGTGGATTTCTTGTACTGGTCAACTTATCAGTGATTTGGTTATTTATTGTAGCCATTCTTGAGAGTCTGGGTTACAAAATCAGCTTTGAGGTCATGTGCAGAGATTTCTTACACATAGCTCAGCTGAAGTCTTTCCCAGATCCCCAACTTTTCCAACCATCACACAATGATGCAGAAAGAGAAAGGTACTTCTGGGGTCTGTGGTGAAGAATTTAGCCAAATTCATCATCTGGTGGGTTGATGCAATCTCTTTAATTATACAATGGTTTTGGCAAGAGCAGATGATCATGAGTTTCAGCAATTGCTAACAACACTGCAAACCCTCTAAAGCACCTGAAGGATGGAGGTCATTGGGAATTCTACCAAAGGAACAGCTTTTCTGCAACCATAATGGACGCCCTTCAATTCAACAGGCTGAAGTCATCAATGCCCAGCTGCTCTGTGCTTGGTTTTAGTCAGTTCTGGTTTATTCCTTCCTCCCTTCCTCTCCATGGAAGCCAGAATGCAGCCAGATGGCAAGTTTATCTTTTTTATGTTAAATAACATGTGGAACAGGAATGACCTTGTGAAGTAAAGAAATACTTAGACAGGAAAATGAGGAAAAACTTGCATTTGAAGCACTGGCTGAGAGTTGGGAGATCTGGATTGAATTAGCTCTGTTCATTCCTGGATCCTGAACATCCTTAAATAAGTCCTTTATTTGGTGTTCAATTGCAAAACACAAAAGACCATTTTTCTGCTGTCTGCGCCAGGGTTAAAGGAAGGTTATCTGCACCCTGGAAGAACAGTAAAGCAGCCAGAGGGAGGGATGGTCAGTCACTTCTATCTGGGTTCATATGGTTGTTGTAGCCTCTGATGCTGAGCAGGGAAAGCTTCCTGAGGTCACATGCAAAGTTTACTTCAGGTTATTGTTAAAAATGTTATGTCATGTAAATGACAGATGGGCGTAGAACAGTAATGGCAGAAGACAAGTGTGCCAGTAGTGTTTCTAGGGACCACAAAAGACTGTGTAAGAGTAGGTGGGAACACGCAGACCCAAACAAAGAGAGACTTTCCCCAGCACAAGGCTGTTCCCTCCAGCCTGATCACTTCCTATCAGCAGTGATTGAAACAGAAACTGGGGGGTACTTCTGCTATTGCAACAGCAGCCTGCGACAAGAGGCAGATGTAATCAAGAATTATGAGATAAGAAATTACTTTCCCTTAAGAATTTTCACTTTATTCAATTTGCATCTAAATTTACATTAAGTGAACTTTTCCTGTGTGATTTTCTTCTGTTTCATTTCATCTTGTTTTACCACCTGGTTACTTTTATAAAAACTTTACTCAGCCTGTCAGTTGCTATTCTTGCTAGCTAGCTTCCAAACCTAGCTTTTAATGTTCTAAATGAACATTAAAAAAACAACATGGAAAGAGAAATATTGGTGCAGAAAATAAATAATAAGATAAAAATACATGGACATGCATCGAGGGCAGTATGTCTCTCAAAAACTGGGAGAGCTCTCCCACATCTGAGAGAGTTAAATTCTTGCTCATTAAGTATTTCAGCTGAAAATTTGTGTAGTCTAGCCAGCTTCTGCAGAAAGCTATGAAGTTGTCAGTAAAAATAAGTTAACAGAATTGGAAAATAACCAAGACCATGTGAGATGTGTTCAAGAGCCCCCAGACCTCTCTCAGCCATTTAAGAAGTATGTATTAGATGTATGAGTTATCAAAAGGTGTATTGGGCTCTGGAAGAACTGCTGTCCATCTGAGGAAAGGATTTGGGAAGGATGCTATTCCAGGACTTTTCTTATGAAGAAATCTGCATTAAAACTGGGGGGGAAGGAGGGAGGAATAATTAATAAAAACCAACCTTGATTCATGGATTTGAAGAAAAATGGTTTCTGGCAAGCCCATTAACATTTAGATATATTTGTAACTGTTAGTTCAGGTGCATCAAGATCAAGTGCATATTTATGTTGGTTTATATAATTCTGACTTTAGAGGTGCCCCAGAAGTACAGGTCTTCAGTTAAATCACTGTGAGTTCTGGTCCTGCAGGGCAACTCATGGGCAGAGGTAAATGAAGCAAGGCTGAGATCTAGCTGAAATATCTTGCGGAGCTTTGTGCAAAACCCTTAGCTGACTAAAGGGCTGTGCATGTGTGGCTGAGATATAAATACTGCCACAGATCTTGAAAAAAACAGGGAGATCATGTATTTAAGGGCACAATGACAAATAGTGAGGTGACAGGGAGGAGCCTGCCCGCAAAAGGCAAATTGTAGTACTTGGCTGCATGAATATCTCTGGATACTTGCATATAATCTTCTTTTCTAGGATATATGCTACCCCTGTGTTGATGGTGTAATACTAAGCAGCATAGGAACCAAATAGAAAACTAAATGTATGGTCAATACTCACACTGAGATTTTCCTCTGTGCCTTTGTTTTAGAGATATTAAAGGAGAAGCAACAAAAAAGGTCCTGATTACAAAAGCAACATGCTGCTGATTGTCCTAAAAAGCCCCTACATAACTGGAGAAATTATTGTCATTAGACATCTGGCCCAAGTCCAGCAAGCAGTGTGCTTGCCATGTCTGTAGAAAAGATTTGTATTTTATTTGAGACAGTAGCATTGGGGCTAGTCTTCTAATAAATGCAAATCTTAATAGTATTTAAAAATGCGGATAAGGTCTTCTTTCGAGGAAGACAAGAACAGAGCAGTGCACTTTAAGCAGGGATGTCAGCTGCCCAGATGTGAAATGGGTGATGACTAGTTTTTTTAGGGGCTGAATATGTCAAGAAAGAAAAAAGCTTCACCCTCATATATGTGTTTGGGACTGTCCTCTGCAAAGCACACCAAGCAATCATAACTACTTTATAGTTAAAAATAACAAAACCTGGAATGAGCAGAAGAGCAAAAGCTATGTGCAGAGCTTGGAAAAACCAGTTCTATTCTAGTCAAAGAATCTGGGAAGGATGTAACATTTCACTGCAAAGAGGAGAGAAAGAAACTCGCCTCCATGACCAGGGTGGGATGACAAGAAACAACGAGGTAAGGACTAGTCAGGAGGTTGCATAAGGAGGGAGAAGTGTCTGTCACTGGGATGTGTTTACAAATAGCTGTCAGCAGTAGATTAGCTATATTATGAGACATTTTGGATTCCTCAGGATCCCTGTCAGCCCAACTTCAATGCACATTTCTCTGCATATAGAAGGATACAATAACCACATTGGAGTTTTGGTTTGTCAGGTACAATTACACAGGCAATGTCTCTAGTCTCATCCTTTTTTCACAATTTTGTCATAGCAGGAAGTGCTAAACAATTGGCGTATTGCCTTGGCCAGATTTGTTGCATCTTCTGGAGCCACATTTAGTCAAAATTCCAAAGAAGCAATTACTCTTTATAGTAATAAAAATATACATACTGGCCTAGTAAGAGTTAACAGATGACAATATGTTAGTTATTGAAACTACTCATGTAATTCAAATGGATATTTCTTTTCAACACTGTCCTCCAAACACCTGATATAGTGTAAAGGTCTGGACTTCAAATTCAGACCATACCCTAGCAGTGTATGTGCACAGTGAGAGATGAATCAGTCTGTGTGTGCAGAGAAGAGAGGAAAAGGAAAACCTGTGCAATCCTAGAGGGCCCAGCTTCACTCAACTTCACTTGCTACTGCAAGCCTCGACAGTCCCTCACCACTCCCCTGCCCATACACATACCCATGAAATGAAAGTGAAATATGAGCATGTTTTTCTTCATTTACCTGCACACTGGTTTTGGAGCTGGCCCAGCTCCCGAGGGATTGCACTCCTGGAAGATGTAGTTACACAGCAGAGACTCAGCAGCCGGTTGGCAGAATGAACTCACCATTTTCAGTTCAGTCCAGGCAGTGTGCACAAGCAGCTCTTGGGTCTCCTCTGGGTCAGCATACGAGGAGTTGAAGAAAACAAGAGCATTCTTCGCCAAGATAGCACTACACACCTCACCTCTGTATGTGCTGCAGTAGCCTGCGTCACCCTTGTACAGCTTGCTGTCAAGGACAAGAGTATACACACAGTAAGCTCACAGATCTAAACAGCTGCATGAGCACAATGGCCCTGTTTCTGAATAAAGTAGCATGTGTAAGGCTAACAGAGGGTAGATGTTTATAACCACTAAAACAGCTAATATAATCCAAGAATGAAACTTCTGCAGGGTACCCTGGTGTCAGCCCAGTGGAGCTCCAGGGATGAGGCTCTGACCAAGTGTTGTTAAAATTATAAGTGGACTAAAGACTGAGTGATCACACAGAACTATGACCTAGCATAGTCCCTCACCCTGCCCCTAGGCTCTAATGGGAAAATATTTTACTTTCCTGCTTTCCTGCAGTAGGGATCAGCCATACTGCTTGCTGTGGTCCTGCAATAACTCAAGATTTTTCGTTCTGCTCTCTAACAAGTGTTAGAGTTTAATTTATGATAGACTTGATGAGCAGGAGCCAGCTAAGTCATGTGCCAGGGAATTTTTCACAAGATCAGACCAAATTCCTGCCTGCCCTTCCTCAGTTCCTGCACCACTCCTGACCCTGCCCCTCTTCCACACCTTTATCTGGGGGACTCAGAGACAAGGAAGGAACAAGTCTTTGTGGTTTTCTATCTGGTGTTTCTCTCTCTGCAAGGTGCATCTTCTCTCTTCATCACATTTCCCATTTTGTGAAGTCCTGCCACATAGCATGGAGACAGAGATATGCAGGAGCAATAAAAATCACAGTAGGGTCATCTTCTTTGAGGGTCATTTGTTTATCTTTCTCATGTTATTCACATCTAGAAGGAGATCTGTTCCCCACTCCCTTCCTCTCTTCTTCCCCAGGGCCATCAAAAGGGAGCAGCAGGGTTAGGGCAATGCTCATGTTAGCCATGCTTGCAGTAGCTCCCACTGTCACCCAACAGCAGCAAGGCCTGCGGGTGAGGAGGTGCCCTCTGCCTAGACAGCCCGTGGGATGCAGTGTCCTTGGTATGGGAGGCAAAGCTGGAAAAACAGACTCCCTGTGTGCAAGAGATGGCCAAATCAGGGCAGGGAGGAGGGCTGGGTGCAGCTGTCCCCACAGCTCATTAGGTCAGTGTAACTGGGGTCAGAGAGTGCAATTCACAACACGCCAGCCATTTGGAGCAGTCAACAGAGCTATTTGTATCTTTGTCTTTTATTTCTTTCCCCTGTCCAAATAATAACCCATTGTTAGCTCTGGGCTTTCTTGCTGTTTTTTGTTCAGAAAGCTGGAGGTACATGGACAAGGGATAACACAGGGTTTACACATTTCTGTTCTTCAGACGTTGTTCTCTGCAGATGACACTCCCTGGCCCTGTTTTAGCTGCTCTATTTTGGGTTCAGTATGATTTTTTTTTTCTGTGTCTCATTGGATAAAAAATACAGGAAGGCACTAATCCCTTGAGGTTTACCAAAATGGCAGTGATGTTCTGGCACTGCATCATCCCAGGCTCCATGGACACACCTTCATGTGACACAGGAGTGTCCCAGCATGCTGCACTACTCTCACAGTCCATGACATCTCCGCAGCACACAGCAGGTTTCCTCAAAGCAATGCACTGATCTCAGAACCCTGCTAGAACTGTTCTTGACATGGCAGGGGTAATGTTATTTACATTTTCCTGATGATTCCCATTGTGCTTAATCTGAAAGTTGTATCTTTCCTGTGCCCCAGGGGCAAAAGTGGGGACAGGTGTGCATGGGGCAGCTGTGCTGCTGACTTCAGGGGGCTGCAGAGGCAGATTGAGAAGTGCTAACAGTGCTAACATTTTGTTTCCTTGCTTTTCTAAAATATGCAAGGAGACACAGACCAAGTTGTAACAGAGAAGTAGTAACAACATGTTTCTCACAATGATTTCTCACAGAAAGGGAACGTCATGCAGCAAAGGTTAAGAACACCTACGGGACAGGTAGGCTGAGCACTTGATCTATATCCCCATGCATGGGTGCAGGTGTAAGGCATAAGTCTGCCATTATCATTGGGTGGTCACTTAATCACTTACAAACTTCATGAATTAATCTTGCAAGCTCCTGTGATGGAGACCAAAGCCTTTCAAGGGGTCTGTGTCAGCAGTGGCAAAGCCATTTGCTCAGGCTTTCCCAGGCTTTGCTCTTTTCTGTGATGGCCAGAATGTCCTAGCCCATCTCCCAGACTAACACTCTCATTTTCCTTCCAGACTGATCAGCCAGTGAAACATGTAGAAACATGGAGAAAAAGCCAGCTAAATTATGTAGTCCTACAAAAATTAATAAGCAAAAATTAATTTCTCATCACATGTAAGTGGCTTTACTCATCCATAACTCTGCTTGGAACAAATATAACCTTCTCTTGCCCTAATCTAGTGAGGACCAAACCAAACTATATTTTTTTAAACTGTGAACAGTCAGGATATTAACTTGAAGTTAAGCTTTGCCATGAAAATTTATAAGGTCAAGGGAAACTGTGGATCTGTAACCAAATAGAATTTCCTTCAGAATATTCTCCCCACTATCATGTTTCAAACACCCTTACTTCTGGCTTGACTCAAAACCATTGTTATCTACCCAGGCTTAGTCTCCAATTATGCCTCTGTAAAGGAGCTCAGTGATCCCTTTGGGTGAACCTCATCTGCACAGCTGGCATGCAGAAACCCTACCCCTTCATTTAAGACAAATTAACATTTAAGACAAAAACCCCCTTGGTTCATAACTCTTCTTCCCAGCCCAGAAAGAGCCTCCAGAAAACCACAGAAAGCCATTCTTACCTCCATTCTGTCAAGAGGCACCAGAACCAGGAATTGTGATGAACCAGGAGAAAGAAGAAATGGAAAAGACATCAGTGACACTTCATTGTTTTCTCCGAAATGCATAAGTCAAGATTTCCGTGCTAGGAAATGTGTCTGAGAACTGTAAGCTGTATGAAAAAAAATGCACCTAAATTCTGTTCCTTTTTTTGTCTCTTCTTGTGGGGAAGAAAAGTTGGCCAACACAGAACATTGCAAAGTGAGAAAGAATGAGGAGGAGAAGTGGATTGTTGATGGCAGTGCCAGCTGATGTAGACTCTTGCACTGTAAACCCACACTTGTATCCTGATCCTTTGGGTCCTATGTAACCAGCAGGTAGCATCCTCTGTTTAAGCCACATAGATATCCATTACTTCAGGCAGCAGCTGTAACAAGCAGGAGAAGCCAGGGATGGAGATGCAGCACTGGCACACAGCAGTGACCCCGGTTTGCAGTGCCACAGGGAGCTGGGCAGTGCCAGCACAGGGAGGAGGCACTGAGCATCAGCTAAGGGCCAGGGCACCTCTGTCCTGGGAGCATTGTGAGCTGGGAGAAGGCCAAGGCAGACTCCTGCTCAGGTCTAGGGGAGGGGTGTTCTCCTCCTGCTGAGTACACACCACCTGGAGGAGTACAACTTCCATCAGCCCGAAGTACCTGTCCGCTCCACTGCATTTGCAGGACACAGATTTGCCTGGGCTAAAACCAGAATTGGGAACGGGAAATACAGCAAGTGCTGAGTACCTTTTGGGGCAGAGTTTCCTGCTAGGTTTCAATGCCCAATGAAATAATTATGCCCAATGAAAGGGCATAATTATTTTCTCAAGAAGGCAGAAGCTAAGGCACAGAGAGATGAGCAAGTACCTGCCTGGTTAAAAGCAGGACCAGGGCTACCATCCTATGTCCTGTGTGATTCCTCTAACTAAATCCCCCTGCCTGTCCAAAGAGGGATGCGACAAGCTTCCACCTTTCTCTCTGTATGACAAATACTGTTAGATAGCTGTGACAGAGGTATTTCTCCTCTTTGGAAATTCATTTTCACATCTGGGAGAAATCCCTGAGAGAAGAGATAACCCCAGACAAGGCAGGGCACTACTCTGACCGCAACCACCCTGCTTTCTGGATGCCAACCCCTTGTGAAGCTGAACTGCTTGAAACTATTTTCACTTTGCTGTTAGATGATACCAGTGCTGGCCCATGGCCACAACTTCCTCCTCATGGATGAGCTTACCAAGTGTGCTTCTGGGACACAAAGTACAAGACAGCATCAAATATTCAGGAAATGACAGCTATGCCAGTCTCCAAAGTGTAAGAGTATATGAGGAAATAGCCTGGTGGAGAATGTACTTGTATTCAAATTTAGGCCCACACACACTATCATCACTATCTCCAAGGCTTCCCCTCTTCCTCCAGAGTACTCCACACCCCCTTCCTCTTCCCCAGCAGGAAAGGCTAAAAAAATTAATGGCCTCTTCTTTCCCTGCATACCTGAAATGCTGATGGTTGCTGCTGCTTTTGCAGCTCCAAAAGTTTTGCTGTGCTTGTTTGTGGCAAGACAAGTGAACAGGCCAGGTCGGGTGACATACACTTGCAGTCTCGAATCAACCACTCTGTCCTTGACACTTCCTGTTATAGACCCCGCAGAAACCTAAAAGGGTGAAAGCCCAGTGCAGTAATATTTCCAAAGAAGATGCAAACAAGCAAACCAAGAAAAAATCTAAGAGGCAGAGTCCCAGGCATTTAAATTAGCAAAGGAAGATGTGACAAGGAGAAAAAAGTGGCAGAGAGCTAAAGCTGCTGACATTACTTTGGTGCTTTCATAGCAGCTGGCTTCACACACAAAAATAAATGTTAAAAGATCTCTCCTATTTCATACTTCAGCAATACTTTTGCAATTAGGTTTCAGTTCAAGAGGGTCATAGTCACAATTTGGTTTATGTAATTGAGCTGGCTAATTACTACAGGGCTTCTTGTAGTAGATTGTTTACCTCTTCATGCCTTAGCAAGGAATGGCTCAAGATGACTTTGTGAACATCTGCTATACAGAGGAAGAAAAGAAAATAGTTTGGAAGTCATTGATTCTGAATTAATAGAACTATTGCCACACTGTCAGAGCAGTCATGAGCAAAGAAAGTGCTCTGGCTCCAATACTTCAACTGATATCTAGTAGATTTTCTTGTCTCTCACCTGGAAATATGGAAGGGGCTACAAATATGATAATTTGGCCAGCTCTTTTCCCAGATCAGTAATTCCCACTTAAATGAGCTTGAAACCTGCTGATTTTGGCCAGTTGGGCTTGATTTACCATCAAGTTTTCCTGCCAACGTGGCATTCATCAAAGTAGGAGAGCATGATACATATAGACTCTATAGGAAGGAGAGCATTGCTCTAATCTTCATACTAATAGGAAGCATCAAATGTAATTCAAGTGAGATATGCTACCTGTGGATCCCATAGGTGTGACCTGATTCTAACGACATTGCAGATTGCAATGCATCTCCCTGCATCTGCCCCAGCAAAGCACTCTACCTACACATGTAACTAACATAGAGATATCAATCTGACCTTTCTGAAGGTCAGTAAAAATGTGCTTTCAATGAGATCTTTCAGAAAAGTGAAATACCATAGGTATTGACAGCCATAATTGAAAAAGCAAGAAGGAACTCATCAGTGTTGTAACATGTCTTGTAAGCAGATTGGATTCTCTATGAAAAAAAATGTTGAAAAGAATATATTTGTTTTGCCTCACTCAGAGTCAGCTTGGAATTGTGGTGAAAGAATGTTTATGGGAAGAAAGCACTAAATAATCAGACTAGCATAGTTTGTAAGTACTGCATCAGGTATGTCAGTTGCTGTGCAAATGGAGAGATCAGGGATATTTTTGGCCCTATAACATGAAACCAGTTCAAGAGAGTTGGATCCCAGGGGATATTTTTTCCCAGATATCTCTTGTCACAGAGCTACTCAATTTTAGTTTTAGAATCCTTTTCTCTCCAGAAGCCACTTGGCACTAAAATGGTGCAGGAACCTTCTCAGTAGGAAGGAGGTATTTCCTATAGGCCACCTATGCCTTCCAGCATCTTGGTGGGATAGGTGGCTGCCTGCCATGAGCATCTTGTGCTAATCCAGTCTTCTGTTCCTGCTGGCTCCTCAGGCCTCAGGTGTACCACATCTGGCAGTGTTGGACTGTGCCTGCTGAGCACAGATAACATCGTTCCTTCTGGCTTGGGATGTAGAAGGAAGAGGTAGCTCAGGTAACTAACTGCAAGTAGTACAAGCAATATGAACCATGTACAGTTGAAAATCACAGGCAGTGGTGCCTAGCACTTCCACACTGGGCATCTGTTGTTTTCTTTACTGGAAACTTCAAGAT
Source organism: Acrocephalus scirpaceus scirpaceus (assembly GCA_910950805.1). Lineage (NCBI taxonomy): Eukaryota > Metazoa > Chordata > Aves > Passeriformes > Sylviidae > Acrocephalus > Acrocephalus scirpaceus. Next base: position 48,100,500 of record OU383776.1, read on the forward strand.
GTTGCCTTGTGCTAATTGATTCCCTTTCCTTTTCAAGCACATTCCTGAGATTTTATTTCCAGGAGTTCTCTTTTTAGCCTTTAAAACATCACCTCAGTTACCAGGAGATTAGAGACCTCTTCATATCTTCACATCTGGCTCGTTTATTCCTGGATGTGTGGAAAACTACATTATAAGGTCCACGATGTCCTGTGGTGCATAGTGGGCAGAAAATGAATTGTGTTTCTGTTTAGGTAGGCCAGGCAGCTGCTGCACAGTGGAGTTTCCATTCTCCTCTTCCAGGGCAGCTCAGTAAGCTCAGCAGACTCCTATTCTTTGAGCTTCAGGACAATTAAAGGTCAGTGTTCAGAGACTATAATGCCACAGACATGCTGCATCTTCAAATGATTCACCGTTGCTGTGAACCAGCCCTCAAACTGGCAATCTCCAGTCCACTGGCTTCCTGCTGACTCTCCAAGAGACAGGCTCTCATTAAGGTTTCCTTGCCATATTTGAAGTGAGGCAATCTGGAGCACTTCCCTCCTGGGACTGGCCTACACTTTTCAGACAGGAATGGGGCAGAACAGATACGACCAGTCAGGCAGTGGCCCAGGAGGGGGCTGAGCATCATCTCATGTACCTCTGCTCTCTGTGGGACAGAGATCTCGGCAGAGCACAGGTCTGTGCTCTGGAAATATACTGCTCTTGCCAGGCACTCCAGACTCCCACAAAAATATTTCATTCACAGTGGGGAAGAAGTCTTAAATAAACACCTGCAGTTGTCTCAAACCAAATATTGTCAGAAACCACTGAGCACCCATGGGTCTCAGTGGAGGCTTATCTGATCCCATTGCTGCTCTACCTAGCAACATTGAGGGAATATAGAAAATTAGCCCTAATCAGACTGGAGGACACAATAAGGTGTAGAGTAGGCAAGGAAGGCAAGACAGCCTGCAGACAGCCTGCATGGAGTCTTAATAATGTGTTTTAATGTATGGAAAGAGGTATATATGTATGTATGTATGTATGTATGTATGTATATAAACCAGGATGGCAATAACCAGCCTGCACTCAGCAGACACTCTGCCTGCCTCCACAGAATCATGCCCTGAGGCTCACATCCTTTAAAAATTGTCAAAAGACCAAAGAGAGTATAAAACAAGTTCATCTTAAACACATGAAGACTAGAGGGAACCCATGACAGGCTTGGGCGGAAGAGCTGCCATGACTGTGGTGCCCTGCTCAGTCCCACACAGGCAATACTAGGAGTCAAGCAGGTCTTCAGTTCACTGAAATGAAGGCATTGCAATAGCCTACACACAGGCATGAAAGCCAGGCAAATCGAAAGCAGGCACCCATATTAAGTGGTCAGGATTCTCAGACCACAGAATCTTTCCTATGAGACACAGTGGATTTACATCCCTTGGTGCCTGCCACCGAAGAGGGTGTGTCTTTCTTAAGAATGTGCTTTTGGTCAGGGATAAATTGATGACATATTTCACATCACCTAGATCAGTCGAGAAAATTTCAGATGTATTCTCTTCTTCAAATATGCTGTGCATAAAGGTGTTCCACAGGTATTTAACTTAAAAACAGTTTGCTCTATCTAACTCCTTGATTTGTGTTACTTTGTCAAATGCTCAATTTTGCCTTATTATTGTCACCACATTATTAAAAGGGGAAAGAAAGATAGCTGCAAAAATACACAACAAAGTCCTAGAAATTCTGGGTTGGGAGAAGGTTGAAGGAGTCTAATGCAGACTTCATCTTGGGCTTTCCAGTTCCTAACAAATGAAGTCATATAACACCCTGGAGAAGGCAGGAAATGTTTTCTCAGAGGAGAAAACTGCAGCAGAGAGATGAGCTGGACTCAACCAGTTTGAAAAACGAGCTGCTAAGTTTGCAAGGAGTAGAAACCACTAGTACTGACTACCAGCCCTGTTGTGCTTCCTGCTGATAGCAGTCTTCTGGTGCCAAAAGCATGAAAAAGAGGCACTTACAGCTTTCCCATTTTCCAGCCAGGTGACAGTAGGGACTGGAAGGCCAGTTGCTGTGCACCGCAGTGTCACCACGGACCCAAAAGTGATGTTTTGGGATTCAGGAGCCTTCAGGATTCTGGCAAACACTGTAAGAGAAGACAAAGGTGCTTATTGTAAAAAGCATAATATATAATGTAAAGATGAGGCTGGTGCTGACATGGGAGTATTCCCTCCCCAGTGGCTCTTGATGTAAGTCACAGCTCCATGAATAATAGCAGAATACAGAACAGGCTTCCCAGTGAGTGTCAGTCTTGGGAGAGACATGAGAAGGAGAAAAAAAGTATTCAGTTATGTTCTGCACCTTACAGACCAAAAGTTTACCTCTGCAAATTTCTATGTCAAGTCCAATGTACAAGAAAACCAGGAACAAAATCTTCAGTAGCATGCAGATGGAACAGCTCACAGCAAAAAATCAGCAAGCTATCATGCTGCCCTGCCCAGGATGACCTCCTGTGAAACTTTTTCCAAACCATTAAGGACTACCAGTATGGACATGTGCCATGAGGGTTAAGGGTCAGGTAAACATCTCAGTCTGATTGCAATTATTAGGACTTGCCATAGAGTGCTGCAAACACTGCCATTTTCCACACAACAACAAGCTGCCCCAAGGGAATAGTGTCTAACATCAAGCATCAAGGTATGAGAGAATGGCTGGCAAAAACTTTAGGAAGATGAGATTGTAATGGAAAAGTAGATTTTTCAAGTAGCTTCTCAGTTCTACAGCTCTTGCTTCGTTTGTGGAAATACAGTTACTGGGCACTTTGCAGATAAGCAAAATAAGCATTCCTTTCACCCTTCCCCCCCTCCTTTTTTCGTTGTTGTTTTTTGTTGTTTGGGGATGGGGGGGAGGAGTGAGGGGGTTGCTGTTGACCAGAAAATACAGTTGAAGTATTTTTGGTAAAAGCTTATCTTGATCCAGAAACAAAATTCTGATGGTCTTCACAAGCTGCTATACTTGGACCACATAGAGAAAAACGGAAGAGAAATTTCCCACCTGGAACATTTGAGTTTTGACCTAAAACTTTTAATGGAAATGCCAGAACGTCTGTACGGAAGCAGGCTCAATAACACTGTCATTTCTTACTCAAATTTCTCATGCTTAGTGAATGAATAACACTTTCTGGACCACACAGCAATGTCTAAAAGTCTCCATCAGAATCTTTAATAAGCAGAGAAGTTTCAATTGGAGTTGTCGGAAATGCCTGAGATCTTGTTTTCCACTTCTACCTGTATATTTCTCTTATCAACATACCTCACCATGTCACCACCTTCTGTTTGCCCTGTTCAGAATTAGAACATCTGTCCCCACTATTTGAGATGGAAAGGCTTTGTCTGCAAAATTTCAGTTGAACTGAAAAAAAGTATATGCTTTCCACATAGTGCTTCCACCCAGTTCTGAGCTGGTATGCAGCTGAGATTTGTTTTGACAAAGAGCCTAAAACCAGCTTTTGCTCATAAATAAGTAGCAGTAGGAGTTAATTTCAGCATGGAAATCATTTTGTCATTCAATAAACTCTTGGGCAGGGGTTTTAGGAAGATTAAGTTTAATGTCAATGAAGTGAAAATGGTGAGAGGATAAATATTATATTATTATATTAAGCTTCTTAACTCTTCTGTGTGCTCCAAGCAATCCCACTGTCTGTGCTCAGTGCCATCTACTTAAACTCAAAGCAGAGCAGCATCAGGCTTCTGCATCCCCTTACCCCTCAGCAAGGAAGCAGGTATGAAGTTCCATCAGTAATAAGCAAAGCTGCATCACTGGCTAGAGGCTTTTCTCATGAATAATAAGTAAAATGAAACTTTTGTCAGAAGTTTCACTTCAGGCCATTTACACCAGATGGTTATGAATTTGGACCCAGGTTTTTCAGGCTAAACTCATAATTCTTGTATACTTCTTTTGGAGAAATACTAAACTTTGGTGCCTGTCCTCTGGCAGCAGATACATTCACATGGCTCCTGCTGAAGCCAGCACGTTAGCTTCCAGAGTCAGAAAATAGCTCTTAGTGTTTTCCTAGTGCTGCCCAGTGTGCTGCTGGGACCCTTGCCCACCTGGTGCTGCTCTCTGACTCTGCTGCTCAGATCCTGCCCAGTTAGGTTAATACCAGAGTGACAAATTACCAGCACCCAGTGAGCTGATGCTGGATGGTGGCATGTACATCCTCCTCTGTACTAGCTGCTCTCCCAAAATCTGCTAGGATCTTTCAGCCAGGAGGAAAAAAGACACATTTTGAAAATGGCAAGAGCACAAGTGGGGTGCAAAGCCACAATAAGTGCTATGGCTGGCCCAGCTCATGCCTGGCATGGAGCCTATGGGGAGGTCAGAAGCTGAATTCCTCTTCCCAGAGTCCAACCATCAGCAGTGATCACTGCACTTGCTTTAGTAGCCAGGCACACTCCTAGTTAAGTAGTTGTCTACCAGCATAGGGAAGATAAAGTATCAGGCCGTTCTTAAAATCCTAAAACACCAAATATAGGGATAAAAAATCCATTAACAGCTTCTAAACATTCACAGGCTTCTGGTGGCAAGTACTGCAGCGAGGGAGCCTAAAAATTTGGCATATAAGGAACTAAGTTGATTTCGAAAGGGTGGAAGAATTGAAATTTCTTCTATCCTCAGTGCTATCACATATACTTTTCAAGATCTTTAAAACTGAAGTTACAGATTTAATTCTTTAACATTTCAGGTACTTATATTTGCATACTTTCAAATATTTTACTTAAAGTTTAGCTATGTACTTTAAGTATATATCTGTAGATAGTATTACTGGAATAAACTGGGGGGGGTGACGGGGGGGGGAGATTATATTATTTTATTTTTAAATGAGAAATTTCCTGGGACAAGAGCCAGACTTGCTGGGTCCCAACAGGTTTTGGAGCATGTCTGATTGGCCGATCCAGGGACACATTTTCCAAAGGGCTCTTAATCAGTTTGGAAACAGTATTAAAAAAATAACATCAGCTATTTCTCAACCACATAATCTACGGGTAGATGATCTGACATTGCTGTCAGACTTGAGTGCTGTGGGAAAGTCAGCATGGGTTGCGTAAGTGCAGCCAGTGTCACCTTCCACCTGTACAAAGCAGGGCAAGAACACCAAGATGAGCTCAGGGTCCATTTTGGCAACTGCATAAGCAATGAAATCTGTTCTGTATCTAAATGGCAGAACACAGTCCCCACAGCTATGATTTTTCTGCCCCCTCCCTCACCCACCCCCCCCCCATCCCCCCTTCCACAAGTAAAGAAAAGAGGCAAAAACAAGAAAGAAATGGCAAATCTGGTGGTGGTGTAGCTGACAGGAAGAGGTGGGTGAAAGGCAGGAAAAGGAAGGATCAGGAAACAGCAATAAATGTTGTAAAATTCAAATTTTTTGGTGGGCTCCGGACCTTTTATTGTTCTCAGTTTTCCTCAAAGTGAAAATTTCCAACAACCAGGTGATTTCCAATACTTCCGTTACTTGGTCTGCCTTTTCCCACATCCTCCTGAATGTGGATTTTGCCTTGCTTGTTTAGCTGCTTTGTCATTACAAGGTTAGAAACATTTTCATCAATACCCCTGGGCTCTCTGCACTGGATTTGCCCACAGGCATGCCAAAAAGCAGTTAGGGAAAGTGGGCAAAGACACCTTAATTTATTTATTTATTCTAGTAGAAAATAAAACAGAGGAGCTGTAAATGAAATCCAGACAGCTAAAAGCCAAACCAGCATGACAAATTTCACTCCCGAGCCCCTAATTAAATGTATTTTTTACAGCCTTGATAAATTATGTTCTGTGCACTGCAGGGCTTGCTAGGAGGTATCTGTTCTGTGGCCAGCTGCTCTCGTTTCTGAGAATTACATAACATCATCCAGTCCAAACAGTAGGGTTTTAATTCAGTCACAAAATTTTATACTATAAAAAGATTAAAGCAGTGTGCCCTCCCTCCTGCCTCCATGTTGAATGGCTAACTCTTTCCAGGTGACTTTTTCTTCTCCATTGACTTTAACTGAGCTATGTTTCATTTCCCAGGTTTGGGGTCTGGTCTCATAGTCCTGGCAGATGCCTGCCCTCAGTCTGGGTAAGCCCTATTTTTTTTTTGTTAAAGTAGGCTGGATTTGGCCAGTCACAACCAGACAGCTGTGTAGCTGGTCTGGGGCCATGCTGCTGCTCTGGGGAAAGGATAAAGTGATGACCAGAGCACCAGTGATGCTGTTTGGGTTTTGCCATTTTTCTTTTATATGTTTTCTGTATTCTTCCAATATATATTTGTAGCTCTGTAATCTACTGTGTTAGTGACTAGTTTTCCCAGTACTTTTCCATGGCCTTTCCCTAGGCAGAAAGATGAAACAAATTCCATAACTCCAAGCCCTGGGAGGTGCAGGCCCCCTATGCTATCTTGGTTCCTCCTGGAAACTAAAGCAGAGAACAACCCTTCAAGATACACTCTCATGGATGAAGTACAGCTAGTGCCAAGGGGGGGACTCCAGAGAAGGCGCTTCACCTGGGGGGGGAATTGCACCACCTCTTGTCCTCCTAATTGGTGCTTTTTATCAATTATGCTAATTTCTTAAAATCTATAAAATGTACTCATCCTTGGGAGGTTGGGCTTTTGTGAGCATCTTTGCATAACTGCCCCCGAAGGCCTTCAAACAAAGGTCTGCTTTACTAAAATTATCTCGAGTTTCTTTTCCAGGTTGGGAAAAAGGCAACACCAGGACCAGTCAAGCACTAGTTTTGGGTTGTAGGGTAGGTTGCTTATATCCAGAAGCCACAGTTGCTTTGGTGAACTCTGTATTTAAGAGAATATGAGCAACACTTTCCCATGTACATGAATTAACCTAGCCTGTCAACATCCACAGGTGTTCACATCCAAGAGTTTGTTGCTACTCCTGGCACACTGTAAAGCATCTGCACCCCCAGTAGTCCAAATCAAGGTAAGGCCACCAGGAGCTAAATTTGTGCTGGCAATCACCTGGCAACATTCCCTTCCCACTGCAGCCAAAGCCTGCCATGACAAGTGAGCCAGATCCCGTGTGCCCATCCTGCCAGATCTGATACCTCAACCTGCCTCACTTTCCCCAACTGCTTTGTATTTATCAATGAAACATGGCCTTTTGGGTGACTGAAAGCAGGTCTTAGGCATAATATTTTTTTTTTGCAGCTAAGCTGCAGAACACAGTAAAGGCAAATCTTGTGTGCACATTGTATTTTCCATTGCGTCCAGTGTTGTGTTGAAATCCAATGTGTCTACATTGCTGCAGGAACTGGTAAACTGCATATTGTCAGAAGGTTTCCTGACATAAGTATTTTGGCTGTGGGAGTGACGGTCAGTCGTGATGGATGGAGACAAGAGATCTCTGGAGTCAAGCCTAGTTTTGAAGCATGCAGTTTATTGTATAGGGCATGGGTGAAAGGGCCCTGCTTCGAGCTGCCAGCCACAGCTCGGAGCAGGTCTGAGAGAGTGAGAAGATAGTGAAGTAGAGAAGGAGCAAGAGATGAGGAAGAAGAGAGAGGCGAAGTTCCTGTTACAATACGTTAAATCTTCTTCTATACTGAATATTCTAATTTACACCAACCAGTCTAGTACAAGATACAAATCCTATAGCATTTACATACAGCCTATAAGAATCACTACATTACCATACAGTGTTATATTTTAAACTCTAAAAACTACTCTTTGGACCCCTCCTGCCGAGCTAGCAGGATCTGTTTTGACCCTTAGACTTTTGGTAAGGAGAAGGGCATTGTTTCATCAAGGGGGATTACTTTCAGCTGGCCATACCATTGTTTTCCAGTTGTTCAGTAACTAAAGCTTGGCATCTTAGACGTCGAAACTGGCCTTCAACTCTATTTCACTTATATGTTTCATATTCTCTAAAAATAAGCAGTCATATTTATAAGATTTTCCTGTTTCATTCTCCCCAACACTGGCAAAGACTTTGCACTGTGTAAAATTCATGTGTAAGTACTTAGCTAAATTGCAAGCATTTTTTGTTTGTGTTTGCCAGTGTTTCCATAGCTCTTTTGTACCTGAAGTGTGAAAGGTTGGAATTATTTCTTGTCTGTAGAGGTCTCTCTGGACTTGGACTTTGCTTACTAAGCCATAAAAAAACATTTCTGCTTGCTGGCTGTATGCTCTGAAGAACCATGAACTTGTGCCACAGTGGGTTTTGCCAGTGAGAAGTCTGTTTGCCTAACTCGCCGTTCATATTCATTCAGCTCATAACTATTCTCTCTTCCTGACAAGCCTAAACTAGGCAGTCAAGGGAGGTAAAATGTAGAGTGACTATCATTTCCTTCCCACTGGTAAGAGTTGAGGGAAGGTCTGATAAATACATTTTTAAATACATCGAAACCTGCAGCGTTTGTGTTTTCTAATATTACCTGCATAAAATCAAAAAAATTCTGGAAATACCAGGGCCAAGAACAGGCCGCACATCATGCCCGTGGGTCAGTGATCACAGAGACAGCTACACCAAGCTGTGTGCAGCAGCTAATCACGTTCCAAGAACCAGGGCTGACCAGGCAAGACACAGTCTCTGCAACTGACATGACAGACTCGAATCCCACCTTGGAGAACAAACAAATTCTCCAGCAAGGGCAGTTAACCACTCCTCTTGCAGCAACAGCAGCAGTAGGTTCTGCGCATGGCTCAGCACTTTCAAAATGAGGATGGGTTAATAATTAAATCCCAAGATAACTGTAAGGTCAGTTTCACTTTGATCTCCAAGTATTTCTTACCTAAGTTCTGTATTTATCTTTTTCTGTAAATCTACCAAGTAAATACAAAGAGGAGCAAAATAGCTCAGAAAAGCTGACATGAGACACTTCTCTTTAACTCTGTCAAACTGCTTACCTATTTTATTTAATCTACATGCTTATTGCTAGAAACTGTGTGTATACAAGTTATATCAAAACAAAAAAAATGTAGAAACACAGTAGGAAATCCACACAATCATCGTATTATTTCTCAAAGAACGGCACTATTATGTATGGGGCACAAAACAGCAAGGTGGGGAAGAGCTGTAAGCAAGCTGTAAGCAAGCAGTACTTCATCATCCACTGACCCTCACCCTGTTACTGTGGTAACCCAGGAAGATAAGCCTCCAATGCATGTGAAATATCTGCATTTTATACAAAAACACAAGATGTAAGCTCTTCTGGCTCCTGATATATTAATTGGGAGACTTGGGTCTTGCTATAGTCCTTAAAACATAATGCAGCACAGGCTGGACTCCACAGCAATATATAGACACTCAACCTGGAGCCTGAAGCTATGAGATGAGCACCAGGGACAGTTCAAGGTCTTTGTGGAAGTAAGGTGGAGCAAAGCACAACATTTCCATCCTGAATCATATGCCTTCAGATTCAAAGCTCTAATGTCTGATAACAAAGCAAATTTTTCTTAGCCAGGCCATAACTTTTCAAGGTAACTTTATTTCAGGAGGGACTGCTAGATTTATGGGTGGTACGACAACTTGCATTAGTAGAAGACTCATGTGATGGTAAACATATCAGCCACTAACTTCTCACTGTGAAAGACTTTACACTGCATGTAGATGTCTCTGGAATCCTAAAAGGACACACCACAAATATGCAAAGATGTAATAATCAGGAGTAAAATGTAAATAGATAGCTTATATCCTGTGTAACTATATAAAACCTGTTCCGTACAAGTGTTCATCTCTATATAGAGAGCAAACACTAGATTCAAGGACAAGTGAGGATAATGTGTTCAAATTACTTCCCAAGGAAATTAATGAGGAAATTCTTTTCATGTCAGTATTGATCTTATATATGTGTTTGGTTTCTTTGAAGGAAAGACCCTTTTAAACCTCCTGTGTTCTGTCTTGTCTACGGTACAGTCATATCAGGTGCATTTATCTCTGCCTCTACCCACTACTGCATGTGAAATTGGAAAGGAAGTTCCCAGCCTCCTGAAGTTAAGGAGCAATTCCTTTGCATTCATGATCACAACCCATCATGACTGCTGCCGAGGCTACCAGTCTGTGTGCACGTATTGAAATCTTCACAGCTGCACAAAAGTCTCCCTCTCCCACTCTAAGGAATTAACCAAATAATTATGGGGAATCACTGGCATAGCCAAAAAATGAGACAATTCATGCGTCATTCTGACATCTGGTCTCCACCACTGGGTAACAGCAATGTCATAAATTTATTTACATGTCATGTGAAAAGTACTTCCTTTCGTCTACTTTAAAGTGCTGCCAGCAGTGGCTGCTAGGATGTTCCTTGGTTTGGGGGATGGCAAGGACCCTGTTTCCTGCTCACCTTATCTGTCATGCAGGCTTGATTTTTAGTGTTGAAAACTCATCTAATTCCTCCTACATCAGAGATCCATCTTTGTTCCAAATTCTCAACTCCCTGCTTGATATGGCTTTTTGTGATGGTCTGTGAGGGGCTCCAGCCACTTCAGAATACTTGTCTCAGTTTGTTTTTGTCCCCTTTATCTGATAGCTATGGATATTCTCTATCCTCTACTCCCTTCATTATTCTGTGGGAAGCTCATGCTTTCTAGCTAGCCAATGGTTTACAAGAGAGAGGAATATTAACTGCCATATCTTTTTTTCTCTTAAAACCACAATTCATGCAATGACATGAGGAGGTCATAAATTTTTCAGGTGCCTTCCCAAGGTCATTGTTAGGGGAAAAAAGTTTTTTGTGAAAGGAAATAGCAGGCTCAAATGCTTCTTAAAGAAGAATCTTGTGTATGTACCTCGTCTGAAGCTTCATGCTCCCAGGAGGCCTTCACTGCAGCTCCTCAGTGCCAGAGGCCACCCTGTGATAATGACATGAAGGCACCATGAACCTCATGCCAATGTCACAGCAGAGCAAGCCTTAGGAATAAATTGGATAGCTCAGGCCCATTTGTGATTTGCTGAAGGTCTGAGGCTGTTTTCTTCCCCCCTGCAGCTTGCCCTGTTACCCTGTAATTAGGGCCATGGTTGTTTCTGCAGCATCTGAGAGTCTTGGGATGAGTCTGGTGAATGCCGCAGGTAGGAGGAGGTTTAATGAGGTATTCTGATTTTTCAGTTAGGCCCACGCCACCCCACTGAGGTTAGTCAAATACTTTGGTGTAATTACAGGCAAACTTGTTCATTCCCAGTAATGCTTCCTCCTCCCAAACCCTCTGCAACTTTTAAAATCAAACTGCTGCATTCACCCTTTACTGTCATAGGACACTGCCTGCACCAGCACCAACACAAACAGGAAATCCATTCTTTCCCAGAGTTTCTGCTTCTGCTCAAGGCAGAGCCAAAGGCTCTTCTTCAGTGTTGGTATTAGAATTTCCATGAGGAAATTTCACCCAATACTTATATGAAGAACTGCTAACTTCCTTGCCAGCTTGCTATTTGGCAATTCACCTGAGCCAAAACACTCTGCCTCAAAAGATGATATAGATAAAAATTCAGATTTCACACTGAAATCTAATCTGTGGGAAATGCAAGGTAACAGCGCTGACTGACTGCTTCAGTGCTTCCCTTTCCTATATCATCTATGCAAAGTGCAGGGAAGTCAACACAAAAGTGTAAAAATCTTTCTGCAGTCAGCTTTCATTTGAAATACAGATCATCTCTGGAAGTGGTCTATCCAAATTGATAGAATTGTCTGCACTAAATGCATGTTTTTATTCCTGTTACTTAAATTTTGGCATGACTTGCTAGTCTGTTGATTTATCTGTGATGCAAATTTGTCCCAAGACTGTATAAAACATCTGAAAAACAGCTGAAGGAAGCTAATGGTTTACACTTTGCAGGGACAGTCTCTTAACTAAGTAACAATGGCATCACTTTCTATTGTCAACTAGTCTGCCATCCCCTCACTAGCACAAGAATTAGACTAAATTATTAAAATAAAAATGTAGACCAAATCTGCCAGGTCTTTTCTTCTGAAGGGGTGTTTCTTCAAGGAAAACCTCCCTATTTCTAAGGCTAAGGCAGATTTCAGAAGTGGTTTACAGGGGAACATTTTTGTGGCCTGCAGCAAGGTATTATTTTAGTAGCTAGTAGTAAGCAATAAAATGCGGTCATGAAAAGACTTCTATCTACCAGGGCTGGGACACAAAACCAAACAACATCTAAGTTGGGGAGTGTAAGGAGCCTTGCTTCTACCCTTGTTTTGATTTGATTGTTTTGTGTGCTGCCACATAGTAGCACAGAATGAAGTGGAGCAGCAACACTTCTGCAAAGAGATAAATGAAATGGCCTAGCTAAAGAAAGGGTCAGTAGTCATCAACTGATGCCTCTTCAGACAGTTAGAAACTGCAGAGATTTGAACAAAAAATGTTGATAAATCCATGGAGAATACAGGTAGTTTTTTGTTAAACACACTGCATCTTCTATTTGCCCTGGGTAATTTGTTTGTTTGTTTCCTTACAGATCTATGATTGCTAATTTCTAGACATGTGTCTGTAGAGTGATGACTTCAAAACTAAATGTTATCACACAGTACTCCTGAATTCCACAAGTATCTGGTGCCACAGGCTGGAGATCAAGCTCAATTTCATACAAATCACAAGATGGAGTTGCATCTAACTCATTACATAACCAACAGCACCACCCACATACTCTCTCCTCCCACATAGCAGTCCCTATGTTTATTACTTTTTTCTATACTTTTCAACATTAAAAATGCATCACTGTGTAAAATGTAACTTCAGAGGTTTCACTAGCTGGATGCACCTAGAAAAACAGGAAATTTTTTTCTTTACGCACAAGGGAAGAAAACCCTTAGGCACACCAGGTTCCAGTAGACTATTCACATTGTCTTCCTGCATCAGAAGACTGCCATTCACATGCTGCTGTCAGATTGGAAGGACGCCTCTCAGAAGAATATTTTACCTTCAGTTGTGTTAGTGCCTAATCCACCACAACTCTTTGTTCATTTCAGTGACAATAATTCCAATAATTTCCAGAAAATGGCCTTTCAATAGTTGAAGCTAAATATAAGGCTAAGGCTGAAACATGGTTTATGGCATTTTTTCATTTGCAAGCAGGTGTTACTTCAAAACTGTCAGAAATTCATGGTCAACTTTTCTATTTCTTTTGTGATTTTTTATTTTGAAGAATGATGAAGGACAAGAGCTCTTCTTCATTTGAATCCTACCAATTCACAAAGTAGCATTTTCCTTCCCCCAAGGAGGAAGATGAAACATTCTTCAAAACAAAGAAAAAAATGAGGCCACGTCAGGCAATGACACCCTTAAATCATCCCAAAATTTATTAGTTTTTGGCTGTTCTGCAATAGACACTTCTTATTTGGTGCAGGAATTACATATAATTTGAACACTGGCTACAAGGACAATATCTGAAAAAGATGGTGAGAGATTAAAGCAAAACATTCAAAGGAATTTGTTTCATATTAAGAAAAAATTAACAAAGCAGCTTCAGTCTATGTCTGAGTGATAAGCACACTCATAACAGGAATATTCCCATAGCTCTCACCATACGAGAGCTCATGGCTTTAAACATATTCCTTTTATATCACACAATTCATACGTCATGGATATGGAGAATACCATTCTTAACACACTTCAACTTGGAGAACTCATTGGAGACATAACTTGGAGACTGCACAGTTTTAGGCAGCAGGCCCAGAAGCTAACCTGAAAAGTTTTTGCATGGCTTTTGTGGAACTGGTCCTATTAATGGACTGGCTCGATAACTTTGCAAATACCAACAAAAATGAAAATTCCTCCCCTTCTATGGCCTATGTACATAAACAGCTGTCCAATACATAAAGGAAACAAAAAAAAAGGCAAATGTCTTACGGATCCTACCAACTTCAAATGCTCAGAGGAGGCCCAAAAAATACCTTCTTGGCACAGCTTAGATCTTTATACCCTGCCCTAAGTTTTCACTTACGTCAATGGGAATTTCTGCACTTGATGACAAGTCTCAACACTATTGAGGACAACAGCTGCTTCTCTGTTTCCAAATGAGTGATTTCAGATTTCAGATAAAACTGGAACATCTTAGCTATCTCAGTCAAGATCTTGTCAATAAACTTCAGCCTTCAGATATCTGTGTGAACTACTGATCACATAAGCGGGCAAATACTTCTATTCTACCATAGTCCTGAATCTTGGACTTATCCAGGAACTTTTCAGTCAGAGATTCACTTTGAGATCGATAGAGCACAAGAAATCTGTGGAAATCTTTTGGCAATATACTGTTTCACTGACTATATAAATGCTCTTCTAGGTCTTGCAGAAGTGTATGTTAACAAAATTGACAATGCAATGATTAAAAAGCTAGTTAACAAAATGCTTAAGCCAATAGACAATTAATACAAAACTGCAGGTCAGAAATGTTGCCTCCAGGAAATTAAAAACTCATTTCTTGGCAAACAGTCAGAATATTGTTCCTTTATCTCAATGTACATGTTACCTTCTGTAGACATCTGTGGATGAACAGCAGCAAGAGGAAATCATCTTCACATGCTAATTTTAGTAGAATCAACAAACTCAGCACTGCTTATTTGTTTGGCTTTGCAGAGTACTGTGGAAAAGGCTTGTTTCTGCCCATTACACTTCTGCTTCATCCCAGTACTTTCACTAGTCATTTTTTTCATAAGCTGAATGGGCTGTAACTGGAAGAACCAAGTGAGGAAAATACAACCATGCAACTTCTACACAGCTATGAACCAGCTCACTAGTGGAGAACCAATTTATAATGACGCCAGCAGATGTCAGAAAGAACCAACCCTACTCCTTTGAGACATTCCTCAGAATTAAACCAAAGACATGTATCATTTTACTGGTACAGGACACACCAAGATCATAAAAATTGTATGTAAATCTTCTTCAGGAGCAATGCCTATTTTGCATAGTCACTCATTTGGCTCACTCGGCCAATGCTTGCCTCTTGTATCCCTTCTCCATCCCTCAAACCCAGAGCCTGTTACCTGGTGTTGAATCAAGGGGGTGCTCCATAGCCTGTTTCTTCTCCTAATCCCCTTCAGGCATCCCTGGCAGATTTTCAGTGAGGGTAGTGCTGTCCATAAACTCAATACAGTTCCCAGTACAGGACTCAGCTCTTCCCAGAAACCCAACAATTAGGTCCATTATGACCATCTATCTACCATATGTGGATTATGCCTATTAAAAAAAATCTATTTCACCATCACCTGTCCAAATTCATCTGGGTTTTCCCTAGACTTAGGGAAAAAGATGCAAAAATGCAAGACTTTTAATCCTCCTAATTAAAATCCTGACCCAGGATTAATTTATTGTAGTTCATGACCCAAGCCCTGGTGCCTGAAATGTGCCTTGGGAAAGTGAATAGGCTGCCCTAACTTTGGACAGGTCTGTGCATGGTGAAGAACCCACAGAATCCTTATCTTCTTCACCCCATTCACAGATGAAAATAAGGAACTGAAAAATCAGTTCCACCAAGAGAGGCCTTCTGTGCTTTCTTTTTCCTGACAAGATCTGCACCTGAATTTTCATCTAAAACCTATTGCTCAAATTATTTCAATTTTGCTTTAAAAATAATAAAACCTTAAAAATACTAAAGCTGTGCTTTAAAAGTAATAAATAGAGGCCAGTATTATGAATGTTGAGGAAAGCTGACAAGGAATAGAGGAAAAAATATTTGGAAAATCAAAATAGCAGCATTTTTCAAGCAGTTCTACCTTGGACTACTGAAACTAGTCAAGTAGTACTGTAAGATACCTCACTAGTGTATAAATTTGGGCTGAGACTGTTGTCAGTTTGAGCAAATGGATCCTGCACAGTTCACTCTATGTACTTGTGACTTGCTGTAATTTCTGGGCCAGCTTGAGCAAGTCATTTAGGCATGTGCCTGACCAAAAGTGCATTTAGGAGCCTGATTGCCTGCAGAAGGTAGAGGGTCAGTCTTTCAAGAACACCTCTGTACTTTGAACAATGCCTTAAGCTGATTGCAGGATGTGGAAGCCTAGAAGATAAGGGGCTAATGTGTGCGTCTCAAACACTGATAGCCACATAGCTGTGGAGACAACCAAGGATTGTCGGTAGCAATGGCTAGTTACCAACTATGACTGGAAAAAGTGGCCATATGGAAGTAGGGCAGTACTTTTCTGGGACAAGCATCCTTGTTCTGGCTCCTGGAGCTAAGCACAACAGAGTAAACCTGAGGCGCAGGAATGAGGCTGCTGAGCAGGCATGGAATGTAAGGTGGGGATCAAGAGCACCCAAGATCCCTGAAGGCCCTCAACCAGTTTCCAGAAAGGTCTGCAAGAATGGGCTGCACATGATAAATCATTTGCATAGAAAGTGAGAAACTTAAATCTGGGGCATGGAAAGGACTACAAAGCCTGGGTACACGTGCATTCCAGGGGCCTGCATATCTCACCTTTGATACTGGATTGATTGATACTGGAGCCAGGACTGGTGGTATCTCCCTCTTCCTTTCTTTTTTTCATTCTCTCTCCTCCTCCTTAATCCATCTCTCTCAGTCTCTCTCCTTTCATCCCAGCCCTTTATCCGAAACCCACTGCCCCATGCTTATAGAGGAGGTCAGGGATCACCACACACATTTCCATGTCAAATCTGTGATTTATTAATAAAACATTGTAAGTTTTGCAGGACCTCTTACTTTTGTCACTCCTTTCAGCCACAAGGACATGATCCTTGGGTGCTCCCTTCCATGTAAGAGTGGGATGCCAGATGGGACTAATCCTGGATCCATTAAAATGGAAGCACATAAGAGATCAGGATCCATGTGATCTAGATCTAGCCAGGCATAAATAATTACACTGCTCTTTGAATGGACACTTGCCTTGGGTTAAATATTTGTAGTTAACCAGCCACTTTTATTCATTTTATTTTAATATTAAACCACACTATGCAGGCTGGGGACTCCAGTAAATACTGGGACCAAGACTTTTTTTAAAAAATACAGTAATGTTATTACAGAGAAGTGATAAACAACCATTTTTTATAAATTTTCTGAACCCAATGAATACTCAAAGAACACTGGAGTGTGATTTTCCTGCTTTGAATAATTTTAGTATATTATTTATTTGGAGTTATTTTAAAATGCTGATACTAGTGGGGTTGGAGAGACGGAGGGGAGGGATATTTAAAATAATAAAAGAGGTGCATGAAAGTGATGTGTGTGAATACTGCATGCAGGGGTACACAGGTATGCACATATGTAGTTATGCTAAATATCCATGAAAAAAAATCTAAAATACCATGGGGGGAAGGGATTTGCATGCACAGCAAGCTGCTGTGTCAGGATTATGAATGTTGTCAGTTTGAACAAATGGATCCTGCACAGTTCACTCTACGTACTAAGTCAGGATTAATACTTCTGGATTTTGGAAGCCAAAAATATAAACCAAACATGTGTCTGTCTAGTTTGGGTGGTCACCTAAAATTAGGTATATTATACAGGTGTCCTACCAGAGAAACCAAGGTGAGCCTGGACAAGAGCATTTATTTGTTCACCCAACACATGAATGGAACATGAGGGGATAACTTGTGTGGGAGCATTGACCTGCCACTGATCAGTTAGGAACTAACCTTCATTTTAAAAAGAGCACACATACACACCCCAAGTAGGGTATTTGTGGTTTATTTTGCCAGTCCTTGAATTAACAGGCCACTGCATAATTCTGGAGGTGGAGAAAAACCAAGACATCAGCTTTAGCAGCCTGGATTTCTGGTTCAATTCCAGCTTGCTTTTAGATTCCCTAAATGGCTCTGACAGATATGGAGCAAGGAAGTGCAGTGCCAGAGGCCCTTCAGCGTTTGTGTGCATGGCACCAAGTATATGCCATTCACAGTTTAACTCTTAACAATCTTTGCCCACTGTCACAATGACAGGGGCCAAACTAAAACACAGGACCCAAGCTGTTCACTTCAAGATCCAACTGTTTTCAGTTTGCTTCATCACTTTTAGCCTGGAAGAAGCACAGCTCTAAATCTAGTGTAAGAATAGCTGCCTTTCTGTTTTAAAGCTATTTAAGGAATTTCTAGTATACATGCTCTGTATGTATAAATATTAAAAAGGGACAAAAACACCCTGAAAAATTAATGCATTTTTTAGGAATACAACAGACCTACAGTAATGTGTAGGTGGATCTAATATACCTGATACTGCTCCCAGAAGGAAGTCTATGTTCCTCTTAGAAATGAGATTGCATACTAAGTAACCTCTGATAGTTCCAGGCCAAATGTAACC
Organism: Acrocephalus scirpaceus scirpaceus; assembly: GCA_910950805.1. Taxonomy (NCBI): domain Eukaryota; kingdom Metazoa; phylum Chordata; class Aves; order Passeriformes; family Sylviidae; genus Acrocephalus; species Acrocephalus scirpaceus. Next base: position 48,118,688 of record OU383776.1, read on the forward strand.
TACAACAGTATTTTGAAGCTTACTAAGCAAATGAAAAAGCACTACAGTCATTCCTGAATCAGAAATACAAATTAGATCATCTACTAAATCAGTCCACAAGTCCCCACTCACTCCACAAGCCCTTGCCCAGACCAAGTTCTCTTATAGGATTCAGGAAGATAGAATGCCTTGTTGCCAACATTTGGGTACCTTTGTCTACTATTCTCAGAATTTTGAAGCTGATGGTGGTTCAAACCACAAAGCAGACACCTTCTGTACATGAGAATTGGACACAGAGTACATAAGGACCAGAAACTGAAAAATCAATCTGGTGTTCATTTAGTGGGCAGAAAAGGTTCAAGTCCACAAAAGCAAAATCTCTCTCCTCTCCTCTCCTCTCCTCCTCCCCCTCCTTCTCCTTCTCCTTCTCCTTCTCCTTCTCCTTCTCCTTCTCCTTCTCCTTCTCCTTCTCCTTCTCCTTCTCCTTCTCCTTCTCCTTCTCCTTCTCCTTCTCCTTCTCCTTCTTCTTCTTCCCTTCTTCTCCTTCTCCTTTCCTTTCCTTTTTTTAACACCCTCTAGGGTGGTTTTGTCAACATCAACACAGTACTTCAAGTTAATTCAAGTTAACTGAGTATGCACAAGGGGCTGGCATATGGAGCTCGAGCCTGGTTCAAAAGTCACTCACCTTCCACTACTACCGTTGCGGGTTTTGAATAGGCTGTGCCCAAACTGTTCTTGGCTACACAACGATACTGTCCTGCATCTTCTCTCTGAACATTGTGTATTCTTAAATTCCCAGAATCGAGGACAGCAATGCGAGCAGTCTCCTGCCAGAGGAAGGAGCAATTGACATGAGGACTCCACATGCAAGCTGCACACAAACAGCATCAAAAATCTGTTTACAAAGTTTGGGCTTGCATGCATGAACACTATACATGTTGTCCTACAGCTCAAGGATTTGGGGCCAGCTCTTCCTGCTCAGCATTGTCATGACATATTCACCCATTGCTGTTTTTGCAGATCAGTGATTTATAACTTCAAAAGAGTTCTTATTTAAGAGAACACTCACAAATGCTTTCCTCAGTATTTGGCCAGACTTAGTAGTAACAAGCATATATCACATAAAATATAGATACACAGAGAACATTTGGTTTGTATATAGAATTATTGCAGATGAAGATATTTGTGATATGAGCCCTGGATTTTCCAAACGCTTCTTTTCTAGCTACTAGAATTCACAAATACTATAACTAATGCCAATATTTAACACAGTCCCTTTAGCAAATAATTAGCATTACTGAAAATCATTCTCTACTCACCTTTACAACTGTTTCTCCTTTGACCCATGAAACAGAAGGTTTTGGATTCCCCATTGTAGTGCATGGAAGAACAGCCTTTAACCCTTCTATTATTTCTACATTTATAGGTGGACGGGTTATTTTGGGTCCTAAAATTTTAAAAGCCAAAAATTAAAGTTGAAATGAAGCTAAGAGATAATGGAATGACACAAATTCAGAAATTGCATCAAAAAATCTGCTGCTTCTTCTGTGTATTGCTGAAAGATAGAAAAGTCTTTCTTGGTTATGAAGTGCTTTGGTAAGAAAGAACTTTCTTCAGCACAGCATTCAGTTTCAATTTATGGATGCAAAATCAGCTAACTTGCATGGGTTATTTGCTTTTCTGAGTGGAGTTTGACAGTCATTTGAATTAGAGTCTGGGCTAAAATCCAAATTCAGATAAGAGTATTTCCAGTATTGAAGGATGTTAACATTCCAGGTTCTGATATTCTTCACTGTGTAAACACTGTCTTGTGTCAAAGCTCCAATCTGGATTGAATTGATTTTGAAAGAGTTTTAACCCAGGCTTGCCTCTAGCTCAATGAGAAGCAATTGTTAGCTCAAAAAAAACCTCAACAAAAAGCTCAGCAACAGCTCAACAAAAATACAATTAATATCATTAAAGAAGAATTTATGACTATGCTAGTGAAAAGGACAATCGAGCCTTAAAGAAAAAGCAATCAAACTCCCTTAAAGTTAATGAGGGATCAATTTAAATTCATTTTTCTGAAAGAACATGCCCTGTCTCAGCCTGAGCTGAGAGTTTAAAAGACCATCATCTCAGTTTTTTGGGAGATCTAACATTTTGAGGCCCTTGCATTATAATGAACCAGCAGAAAAACAAGCTTCAGAGAGCATCACCTCCTGGCCACCACCTGCAAGTGACTGGGATGATGCAGAGTTCCAGAATTACCAGACCTTGAGGGTTATCTCATTAGCACAGACAAATCCTTTCCTATAAACAGATGCTCTCCTGCCCTCTAAAGTGTTTGCTTAAATAACAATTCTCTATAGCCATGTGAGTCCAGCTTTACTGAGTTTGGCACATATGTAGCTCTCTGCAAGAACAAATCTTCTGCCTTCCATACGGGATGATGAGATTTACAACACGGTGCTCCAGACCATTCAACACTGCTATTGATAACGTCTGAACATAATTTAGTTGATTTTCTCAGGAAGAAATAGTGAAATTTTACATTTAAAATTCACCAGGAATCTAGGCAGTATTGCCACAGAGGTCTAATCTATCAAACTGTGCCTCTTTTACAGCATTTTGCACAAAGGGCATCCTTCAAAGCATCAGTTTTTGTCTTCAGATCTTAGAACAAGTGTGTGCTATTCTAAGTAAATAATAACTGCATTAAATTATGATCCCATATGCCATGTCTCTGACTCAAAGGACTGCACCCAGCTTCACAAGAACATGAGCCTGCCCTGAACGTGGATCCCCAGGCACTATACATGGGAGTCTGCTCAGGTTTTCGATTGAACACTCCTGCGGTGTCAGGAAGAAATTGCATTGCCACTTACGCATTTTCACCTGGAGAGCCCCACAGCTCTGGGCAGGTACTCCAACTCCATTATCTGCTGTGCAGCAGTACACCCCATCATCACTGTCCTCCACGCTCAGGATGGTCAGGAGCTGCCCGTTCCTCTGGATGCTGTACCGTGTGTCAAACAGCCTGCAGGCACAGCACAGATTGTCAGGGACAGCCCGGGAGAAATAAAGGGAATTGTATTTGAATATGCAGACTGTTGATGTCACTACAAATGGCAATAAGCTTAACCTTTGATTTTCAACACACAGGCAGAAGGGAAGGTGCTGAAAATGCTGAGTTCAGCTTTAAGATTCAGGTTCTTACTAGACCATACAGTTACTGACCATCTCTAGTGTAGTGGCAATTCTTCCTCCACCCAGACATTGGTAAAGTATAAGTAGGTATCATGTCTGGGGTTTTGACTGGCCAAGGACAGGAATGAGCACAAATAATCTTTTCTGGCCAGGTCCTGTTCTAGGCATAATTGCTCAATGTAGGAGAGAGATGCTATTTGTAGGAACTAGAGCTGGTTGAAATTGTTTAAAGAAGCCTTGTTCAGGAAAAACAAACAAACAATCAAACCCAAGATTTTTTTTTATTAAACAGATAAAGTTATAGAAATATTTTTACAGTTGTGAAAAAAGACACAAACCAAAAACCATGAACTTTTGTATCTACATCCTGGAGTGGTTTTATCTACTTGCTTTGAAAAAAAAAAAACCCATACCAACAAAAGAGCAAAGAAATGTGCCATTTGAAAGTTAGAGGATTCAAGGGTAGCTGTAGTTTAATGACAGCAGGCTTTAACAGATATTTCAGGAAACTGAAGAAAGCCCTGAAGCTGGAGCAACAAAAATATGGGATATTGTAACAAAGTATGTGGAGCAAAGATCAATTTCTTATGTGAGCATGACAAGAGAAATGTGGTATATGAGTAGGGGAGATGTGTGTATTCAAGTGTGAGAGCCAGGGAAAGCAGAAAGAAAGATGGTGAGAAATGAGAGGGCTGAGCTATTGATTTTCATTGCAAAACTGCAAAACTATAATAAATACAAATAAATAGTATAAATAGACACTACAAATAATAAATTTCTTTGTGTTTTATTTTCACATGTTTATTAATGCTTTTAGGAAGCACCTTCATGTAATTGGACTTTGATTCTTATGAACAGTGGCAAAAGGCTTCTGACCTGAGGGTTTTGTCCCAAGCAATCAAATATCTGAACACTACATATGTTGAGTTTTGTGTTTTACTGTTAAAAATTGTACAATAGTCATTGACTAATCTGAATGTACAATTTATGATGTTTTAGGCATGTATTTCCTTTCAATAGCATTTCACCATTCGGTATTACATCTCCCTCCTCTTTTCCAACGTGGGAAGAAAAAGTGCCATGAAAGCATCCGTAGTGTAAAAGATATGCTGACTCTGTCCCCTTTCTTGTCCTAAGGAAGGCTCATTGTGGGCAGCCCTGTTCTGGAAGATGGGACACGTAACCATTTCTCTCAGCACAGGGCACCTGCTGGCTTACTTGCACAAGTTTTGATGTCAAAAGGAAAGGCACATGCAGAAGACTAGTGTTGACTGTATTCTCTGCCCTGGCTCTATTCCCACTGAAGTTGAAAGTTTACATACTGTTTTATTTTGAAGGTTAATCTTGCTGTCTGTCCAGGATGCTGAGACCTTGGCAAGAGAAAAAAATTTTGGAAATGAAATAACTGATATTAATTGCTTTCAATAACTAGGCCCTTTGAAGTTTGAAACACACACACACACAGAGGCACAGAAATACATTTATATGGGGTTTTTTTCAGAAAAAGAGTCTTCTGATCTGATGCTTTTCCATTGTGCAAATACTTTCACTGAGTTTTTAGAAAGTAAAAAATATATTCAGCTAATCTTTTCCTCTGTCTTTGGTCTGAGCTTTTGTATCCAGCAGTACTGAATATTGATGCCTTGTGAAACACTTTCTGTTATTAATGCTGCTTCAGAAGTCCCAGTAAAGGAATCAAGCACCTGAACTCTATGGCCTTACCAGAAGAGGTGTTTTTATCTTTATTTTCCATTTTGGTCAAAGCACTGTGTCTCAGAGAGAGAGTGGAATGGCTTTAAGAAAGATGTGTTGGGATTCTGGAAGAGGAGATTGAGGTGATAAATGACCTGGATTTCAAATTATCCTAGAACGCATGGAGAATAATCATTTTAAAGACATGGGGAGAGAAAGACACAGTCCTTCATGGATGGTTTTCTCTCCCTGCTTTGATTTTTAGCCATGGTGTCACTGATGGGGAAGGAATTAGGAGAAAGGTGATCTGCTTTGAAAATAACTTCCATGGAAGTTCAGACCTCCATGCTGGAACAAGGCCAGGGTCAGAAAATTAGGGCCAAATTTTGCTGAGATTGCAGACAATGAAAAAAACCAATATTTCTGAAGGCCTTTATTCATATTTGTAACTTTCTGCTTTGTCCTCTAAAACAGTTTTCCAGGCAGTGAGACCTTCTTCTGCTGCTGACTTATTTGAGGCCTCCTATGCCAGTGGTTCAAAGGCCTTTTGTATGTTTGACCACAATAGCAAGAACCATGCTTCAGGTGACCATCTGCCCAACATGTCTCCTGGGGAGGACAGAAATTGACTGGCTATGTTACACAGAGATTGTGTTGCATTTTCCCTCACAGAGGAAGTCACTTACAGCCATGTAGAATGAGAAAGTGATCCGAAGACTTGTGGCAGATATAATGTGATTTCAGAGCTAGAAGATCAAGTACAGTTTAGTTTGTGGAAACCTGTCTACAGCAAAAGAACGAAAGCAATGGTAGCAACTTCCATAACACATTTCCACACTTTCCAGAAGGTGTCTTTGTTGACATCTTGATACCTTGTGGCTAATGTCTGACAGTGCATAACAATGAGAAGCCCATTTACAGATCCAGAACTAGAAGCAAACAAGAATGGCACAGCAAAACCCCTTCCACACAAAGTTTTCAAGCACATTGAGACAGACAAAAAGTTCTGCTAAGCTCCTTTTAAATATTTTACAGTGTTCTCCTCCTTCATAAATGCAGAAACTGAGGAAGAGAGCAGATTGAATTGTCTGAAGCTGGAGAGAAAACTCCTTGCATAGCTTGCGGCACAAACTAACCCTCTGCAAGCTCAAGTGTGTGAAGGTTCAAGAGCAAGCCCCAAGTGCTCTTACCACTCCCTCAGAGCGGTATATATAATTACTATATAATTACAGCCACTCCCTCTCTCTCCTGACACAGACCCATTTTCTATATTTCCAGATATCTCCTGGACCATGAAAGAAAGCACTGCCAATTTTGGCAGAAGGTGCTGGTGAGAGCTGGGGCTCCTCCCTACCTGATGGGAATGCTGTTGCGTGTCCATGTAATCTCTGGCTCAGGATATGACTCCACTACACAGACAAACTTGGCAACATCTTCTACAAGGGCATCCACTGTTTCCAGAGGAGTGCTGATCAAGGGAGCTGTGTGAAGAAGAGAAAATGAGAACACCTTCTAGTACCTACTGGAGAGGGTTACATAGCCTGCCAAACACCTTTGGTGGAGGGACCCAGGTCCCTGCAGGGTCATTCGGGGCATTTTCCTTTGAGATCTCTCCATAAGGTGCAAAACAGAGCAAACCAAGCTCCAACAAGCCTAGTTTCTGACCTACCTCTTCCTCGAGACTCACAGCAACAGGTGAGCATACTGCAAGGACAGAGTTGAAGCTGTCCCACTGCTATGGGGGTGGCATTGCATAGGCTGGAAGTACAAGGTGCAGCACACAAATTGAAGCCAAGTTGACCTGCCCCTGGAGTGGGAAGAGTGCCTCCTAATTAGTGAATGAGATTTGGGGGTGTTTTGTGATTATTACAGGATTTACTCTGTCAACTATTTATCTTTTTTAAAAAACAAACAAAAAACCCCACCCAAAACAAAATAAAACCCCACCACCTATTATATACAAACGCCAAACCTGTTATATAGCACTATATTTTTCTAAGCTAGCCTCACAAAGATCATTCAGGTCATTCAGATTTGTCTCATGACTAGGACACATTCTTTTTCTCACAGTTTCTAACCAAGTAGCATGAGGGTTAGAAGTTGAATAGCTATGTCTGTTTATTATCACAGATCTGTTGTCATGCGTTATTTGAATGTATCTTTAGAAACATTTGCCATCACTCTGGTGAAAAACTTGAAGCACAGCTGGAAGGGATCAAAGCATAAGTCTAGCCTCTTTCCCTGCTCATTGCATTGTATTGTATACATTGCAGCCACTTCCTCCAAAAATACTTGAATGTTTTGATAAATGGCTGCAAGAGACACACATCCATATTGGTTGGACTGAATTTCACTAACAACTGTGTTGAGATAAACTAGTTTTTACCATATTCCTGAAACACTACCTTGAAAATGTATCATGGGTTCTGGAGTCTTCCTGTTCCTCACTGACTATAGCAGTATCTGGCCCATTATTTTTTCACAGAGAATCTCAACTGCTGTGTATCTACTAGCCCTCCTTAGTCCAATGAGATTCAAATTCAGGAAAAAAAATAAACTATAACCATTTTACCCTTCCCTCCCTAAGAAATGGGCAAAGCAGAAGACATTCAGATTTAAGTGACTGAGAATAATAGAAAGTCAATACCCTAATCCTTTTTCAATTTACATGGAAGTCAAAATTAGAAGGTCTTTGGAGTTCTACCGGAATGAAGCTACAGGAAGAAAGGATCAGCTTCCACTATCACGTTTATGTAAAACTCTAAATGCTTTTGACATTTCAGTAGAATGAATCTGCCTCAATAATATTTCTAGATTATATGACTTGATATTGTATCACTGATTAACAATAATTACTATGTAAATCTCAAAACTATATCTAAGATAGCTCTAAAGATCACATGGATGAAACTTCAATTAGAACAAGTCTGTGATGAATTCATTGTTTAAGAGCATTGCTTCAAATTGTACCATGCATCACTTTATTAGGGCATTTTGGGTCACATTAAACAGAAATAATCATCTGTATTGTTACCCAGATGAGTCCCATGCCAGTGAAACCAAACGAAAGATTTTTATAAAGTCTTCATTTTGCTGCTACTGAAGGTTGTCTTAGGAGAGTAACCCCCACTGATGGTTATCCTGTCCGCTTCAAAAGAGACGTTGCTATTTCATGACAGAGTTTATTGAGGTTTGATGGCATTAACCCCAGAGTTTTGCAATCTAATTTTATACAGTATGTTTTTGTTGCTGTTGTCCACATTCCTTGATCTTTGGAAGAATGCTTTTCTAACCCTGAGAAATGTAAATTTTTAGAGTAACAATAATTCAAAGCAACCAGTTTTATAACTGTTGTAATGATAAACATAGCTACTCCAGCAAGTAATAAAGCTACATTTGTACCAAAACCTGGTATGCATAATGACAGTATTTTGCTCTTTGGACAAACAAGACCTGTCAGGTTTCTATATTAAATAAATTCTTTAGAAGCAGTTACATACTTTTAGAGTGTGTCTTTTATTCAATAGATGACAGAATATTGCATAGACATGGTCTGTCCAGGTACATTTTGAAAGCCAGCATACAGATTTTTGGGCAGAATCAAGCCTCAATACTTGCAAGAATATAGCATCCAAACTGACAGCACTACAGTAACAGGAAAAGAAATTATTTTAAAGCTGCCTTCCCAAATTCTACATCCTCAGAGAGCAACCATGACAGCAACAGGGATGTATAAATTTTCCTATTCTCATATTATCTTTTCACCTTGGTGATATTTAACCCAAGTAAGGACAGTGGGCAATGGAACATGCCGTCATTTTGTGAGACAGCAACAGAGTCCCAAAATGGCTGAAATGGTACTTACATCTAAAAGCCACCCAAACAGTTTGGGTGCTGGTGTCAGTCCACGTTTTCTCCAGAAAGCACTCTAAACTGTGCATAATGTGTGCATTACCAAATTTTAACATAGTAAAATAAAATCTGAACAATACTCGGACATATCTTTCATCATATAGAAATGGAACCAGGTCTCTCCATGTGCATATACTGGGGCTTTCTGATACTTTTAAGGTATCATTGTGGCTTTAAATAAATTGAAAATAGATTAATTTGTATTTGTGTAAAGCCACACAGATGCCATTTTTCTGGATGTCAGCTGTACTTTCCTGAGATAGAAAAATGACCCAAGGCTGGTCATGGGACCATGAGAAAGCCAAATCCTCTTCTATCCCCAGCCCACCAGAAGCTTCCAAGTGTCTTGGCTTTGGATTTGGAGTCACATTTTTGAAACCAGACCAGCCAGGCAAACAAAACAATGCAAAAAACAGAACCGGTCCCTCTGCAACATTGCATACACACTGCAGTTTCTATGGTAAAAAAACAGCGCAGCTGTGATGTCCTAGAAAAAGGAATGTTCATTACATTGTTCATTACACTGTGACACCAGAAAAAAAAAATCTATTCCTGTCCGCTTTGTTTTTCTTGTCTCTCCAATATCACTTGTTTTACCACAACATTCAAAAAGTGTAGAGTTCACAAGTTTACTTTAGTGCCTTAGGAAAATACTAACATTTTTATTTCAAAACATTATTATAAAGAAAATACATTATTTCTCTTTTTTTATTTATTTCTCTTATTTTATTTTTTTTTTATTTTGGGAATAAATTGTAATTGCATAGCCCTGTAAGAGCAGTAATGTTGGCCTAACATATGAATACTGGAATTCCCCTTAAGGTTTCATTTTGTTTTCCTGAAACTGCAAAGTTTCTAGTAAGCATTGAATTGTACAGGGCCATCACCATTCAGCAAAAATTGTTGTCCACAGGTTTACCAAATAGTACATCCAGAATGCTACCACAGTTGCATTTCATACCTCAAACACATTTCTAAACAGTTTTTTTTACCAATTCTTTTGTTGGCTAAAAGTATGTGTGCATACACCCATATGCATGTGTGCACACAAGATAGGAAGAAGGTATGATAAATTTTCTGTTATATGCTATAACAAACAGTGCATATTTGTGGTTATATACATAGGCTGATGTAAAGACATCATAGATACTTGTTTCTTTTGAAGCTTTATATACTTACAAACCTACACAGGTGTGATGAACACAACAAATCTTGAGCTCTGCAGCAACTGGTGCTACCAGCCATTAACACTTCTGACCTTCCTTTCACATGAGAAATTTACATTCCACCCTGGCTGAATCCAGAAGTCTCCCCTGCCTATTACAATAGACTATGTGCTCTTCATAGACAAAGAACCTTCAATTCTAAACACAAATATGAGAATATTTTCACTGCTATCCTAAAAGCAGAGAAGTGACCATTGAAAGCAGACCGGTTTTGTATTTATTTGGAAAGCTACAGCACTACCCACCCACTGTTACCAGAGATACTTTCCCATTTGCAAAGCTTCCTTCAACAAATGGCAGAAGAGCAGGGAAAAATCCCCTCCAAGCAAACCTTTCAGAAGTGTCTCAGCCAAGCTGAAGGCTGCCAGGGTGAGGACGTGCACCAGGGGCACCTTCAGCAGGTCATTCATTTTTGATCCAGAAGGCATCCAGCTCCTTCAGGCAAGGCGTGCAGACCTCCCAGCCGGCTGCATTTCGGAAGCAGTGTGCAAGCAGAGCTTCTCTACCAGTGACAGAGTGGGGTCTGAGAGATCTAAGTATAATCAGGAATTCTCCCACCCAGTGGTGGTGATGGACATGGCCAGCTGGTGTGTATCCACTTTGGTCAGTGTGAAAGCGTGGGGCTCATGAAACAAGAGAAAGCAAATCCCTTCTGAATTCCTTCTAAGCAAACAGAGAACAGTACAATGGGCAAATGTATTTCCAGCACAGTACCCTACCCCAGTGTTGCAAAGTCACTGGACCTTTATTTCAGCACACTGTAAGTAGGAGAAAATGCTTGCCATTGCCCCTTCCTTCATGTTAGTCCCCTTCTTTTCCAGTTTTTCTCCTCTTGCACATACACACTTCCTCTTATTATAACCTTTCAAGATTGGCTGTAATATGCCACCTGTTGCCCTGCTGATAGTATTTCTTTTCTTAACAGATGCATTTGCTGGAGCAGAAGAGGTTGGCATTGGTGACTGAAAGTGCCTTTCCATAGGGAAATAAGACAATGGGGTTTAATCTCCAGAAATATCTTGTTAACCAGCAAGTCTCTGCCTAAGATGAAAGACAGACAATCAACACTCATTTTCTAGGAGGACTTAGAGAAACATCAGAATCAAGATCTCCTGACTCACTCTGTCTTGCCCCATCCTACCACAAAGGCCTACCTTATATTTTCCAAAACTGTCAAGTCATTTGTACTGCCTGTTTTTCCAACATAAATATGTATATGAAGAGCAAATATGAAAGCTTACCAGTGTGGAAATGCTGATGCGGGGATAATAGCTACATGAGCAGGGAAAAAGATGAATAATCAGTCTGGGAAGAACCTAATTGATGATGAGCCTCTTGGAACATAATTCCACATACTTTTCATCATTTTATCAGCAGAGTGGATGAGAGCTTGTACTAAACTATATGGTTTGAGGAAAGTGAATGTGCAGTCATAACATATCACAGTAAAAGATACTTTGAGATCTCTGGAATTTCCTTCATTTCCTGAAACTCTTGACTTAATCTGCTTCTTAACAATGTTTTCCTACAATGAATGTGGTTCAGCAGTGCTTTTTCTGAGAAGCAAATGGAGTAAAGATTACCAGTGCTGTGAATATGTGAATTCCCATAGTTTAGCATGGCCTTGTAAAAGCAACGTTACTTTTGGAACATGCCATTGTTGATTAAGAACAGGGATCTCTAGACAAGTGTTCCTCTGAAGATGAATAAAGACAGAAACTCTCACAGAAGATGATAAAGATATTCCAAAAATTCTGGAGCTAGCAATGATAACAAAGCAAAACAAAGGCAATGATGAAACAACAATAATCCTACCAGGGAATACAGAAATACTGATTCACAGCTGAACTTACAAGTATTTCTTGAGTATAAATTCAGACATATTCAATTAAACTAGTCGATAGAAATGTGTCTTGGTCTTTTAGGGTAAAATTCTATTCAGGGAGGGGCTTGACCAAAGACCTTCACATTGCTGGATTCCTGTTTGGAATGTGTTACAAGGGCTTTGAAACTACACCATCCAGATGAGTGCAGAAATTAATATTTCCCTTTTATTTGCCAGTTGCAGCATTTAGAAATGGCACTACCAGCAATGGCTGTTAACATGCTAATAATGCCTTTGCATTTTGGGGATTATCAAAGTACTTTTAATCTCTCATTTCCTCTACTTCACATATTTTTATTAAGGACCATAATGAGCTCCACTGCTCTAAACTGAAAGGATCTAAATTTACACAGCAAATGAGAGTATAGAGGATACATGAGCAAAGGTGCACAAGCTCCAGCTATACATGCCACCCAACTAACATAAAATATATATGGGAAGCTTGAGGTCATCTGTGCCCGTCATGGAAAGATGTTTCCATACACAGTGAAATCAGTGAAAATCAAATGCTGCTGACACCAAATCTTCTTTGATTCCAAGTATTACCCCATAAAAATAAAATGTGTCTTTAATTTCTACTCATGGGGTTATGAGTTTGCTGCTTGTTGGCTGTTGGCTGTTGGCTTGTTTAGGCTTTTTCCTAACAAAGCTGAGATGCATGCAGTTTACAGGTAATTGTATTTACATCGTTATTACTTACAGTTGTGCCCCAAGGCTTCTGCTGAGTTGAGGTCCCAGCAGCCTACACAATAATGAGAAGTCCACTCCCTAGCTTTCAGACACTGCAGGTGAAGCTTTGTTCCCACAGATTTCTGCTTATCTCTCTGCCCTCCAAACACTCCAAAGAAGCCAGTTCATGAAGTTCAGTACCCAAGACAAGGTGTGGAGCTACCATTTTTTCCCACTGCAAAAGGTTTGTGAAGTGACAAATAGAGTATTTTGAAATAAGTGCATAAATACAAAGGAAGTTGTAATTTGTTAGAGTTGGCAGAAGAAATAATTGTCTTGCAGTCAATGAATTGCTTGGCATCTCACCACTGTGATGAGTGGAAACTTTTGCAGGACAGAACCATGCTTGACCTTTTTCTGCACACCTTTGAACACCTCCCTCCTCATCCCAAGTATTCTGATGGAAGCTGACAGTTTTGTATGCTAATGTGACATAATTCGACTGCTGAATTATTTGAAAACTGCCTTTTCTCCCACATCACCCTCTGAGATGTCTTCTCCCTGGGTAGTCTGAGATGTTCATCCAAGTAGGCAGGCTAGGACAGGTATTTCCAGCAGAAACTGTCCAGACAGAGAACAAAATCATCCTTCAGAGAGACTTAATGTAATTGTTTTGGCAGTGGCCCTAATCAACTAAGCATCTGGTGATTTGGACTGAAATAATCCAAGCCAGTACTAACCCAGCCTGAATAGTGATTGACTTGCCTGACCTCAGATTGAGGTGAGGTTAACTGGCCTGTTGTAGATCCCTGAATCCTTCTTCTTGCCCTTTGACTGAGTGACATTTGCTTTCTTCCAGCTCTCAGGCACCTCTCCTGGTCACCACAATCTTTCAAAGATTTGTTGTTTGTATGAGGTGCAACACTACATCCTTTGTTGCTGGTTTCTCCACCTCTTGTATGAGAAAGTTATCATCAATATTTTCCAACAACCTCCTAGATTGTTTGTGCCTTGCTGAAGGCAAGCCAGAAAATGAGCGTGCCCTAACCTGCCAAGATATTGTACAGACACAGAAGACAAGTGGTTTTCAAATCCCAAGCTGCCATGTCAGGGCTCCAAACCTCTTCCAGCCAGCAGACAGATGGAAAGAATGTACTATGTGGTCTTCCCTTCAGATGAATGCATGCACATGTCCCTTTGCATGCACTAACCTGATGCCTGATGCACCCTTGCTGCTTCCTGGCTCACAGCTGCTGACCTCTTAGACAGAGGCATCCTCACAAAACATTTGACAGTGAAACCCATTTTGAGGCTGCACATATGCCTCTCTTTGCAGAAATGAATCAAGGCCACATTGTCATAGGGTTATGATAACCAGTCCTCCCACTCCACCCTGCCCAATTAGCCAGCAGTACCTACAGGTAGCACAAGCTCCTGGATGTCTGGCATGGAAAAAGAATTTTTGACAATGCATGCCAGCATTAGGGGAGGAGATAAACATCATTTTAGTTCTTTTATTACACACTGCAGGTCACTTCTTTACAGTGATCCTGAGTGGAAGCAGCTCATGTAACCACCAGCTCCAAGGATGTCAACCCAACCTCCAACACACACATGGCCAGTAAGTTATTTCTGTTTGTGTCAAAACAACGAATGCTGTACTCAGAGTAACATGTAAATGAATGAGCACTTGAGGCATTTTTGTTTAGTGTTTTGATTTTTTAATTATCAAGATGAAAGAAAGGCTTTTATCTAAAGTAAGTCCTCTAAGAAGCACAGACCTTTCCCAAAGCCACACTTAGTGTTTAAATTTGAGAGTTTCAGACACACTTGGCTTGGCCCCTACCCTCAGCCATCTTGACCAATCTCTGGTCTCCTACTAATATTTCAACACTTACTGAGGTCTGATGTCTGAATCTAAAATAGTCCTCTTTTATTCTCTTGATATTTTGTGGCAATTGGGGAACCCAAAATTTGCATTAATTTCTTGATATCATCTTGCTATAAGCTTCCCTGTAATTTTTCAGCTCACGGGATCTGACGGTACTGACTAAGGACAATCTAAGATGCCATGGTATGTTTTGTGGTGGGGCAAAATTATGTAGGGTTATGAGATGTAATTAGTCAAGTGAAATAATGTAAACACTGTAAAGAAAGAAAAATAACCTTTGTCATGCACCTAGCTAGTTGTGCATGGTATATATAGCACAGAGGGTGAGCTGAATGCAGTTATTTCATAATATATGAAGCTAATTCCTCTGCTGGGGGATCTACCTCCTGTTTCAGTTGCTTCCAATATTATCCAGCCCCACCACAACACAGGGAAAGACCCCACCCTCGATAACCCTCTCCTCTCAGAGGATAATGCTGTCATGGTGCTGAGCTGGAGTAGGACAGCCCTGTTTCCCCAAAAGGGTTGCCCCAAAAAATGTACAACCCTTGTTCCTCAGCTTCTGGTTTCAGTCTTTGATCCTGTGCTTGCCATTGGAAGAGTGCAATCTGGGGACCAGCATGTCTGCTGACACAAAAAACTGCTCTCCACCACATGGTACCGCAACCCAGCAAGCGAGAAACAAGACCTACACTTAGATAAAGTTATAGCAGAGCTCTTACTGACTCCCTGAGGGAACCGGGAAAGGAGGGATTCAGTGTGGATTTCCAGGCTGTGGTAGCCACATGCAGGAGAGCATCTACCTACAGAATCCTTCTTTACAGAAATAAGGAGGTGTTTCACAACAGGAATACATTAGGTATTTAATATATCCCATTGATTTTGATCCCACAGTACTGTACCTTGTAATATCTCATTCTCACCAAGAAACAAATAAAACCTCAGCTTGATCTGACAGTAATAGTGATAGTTATTGCACAAATACAGTCACTACAAAATAAAATCTGGCTATTTCATATCAGAACTCCTGTGAGTAATATTTTAATTATTGTCAACACCTCTTTAAAACAATCAAAGCTAAAACCAAAGAAAAACACAATGAAATGAACGTATATGATATCTCATGTGTCATATGGAGAAATTTTCAGTATTCAGGTTTTGTCTGTCATTACTTGCTGCTCTTGATTTTAGATTGTGGAGGAGCAAAAGGCAAGCAGTGGGATTTTATAGGCATGCCAAAAGCAAACAACCAGCTTGGTTTCCAACATACAACCTCTAGCACAGCTGGCTTCAAGTGAAAGATTGTGGTCCTGTACACAGTGTAGTAATCTACTGTCCTGATTGATCACAGCATCACAGGCCTGTAAGTATCTTTTCCTTCTGTCACTATAACACCTCTGAAACTCACAGCATCTCTCTGTAGCCAACTGGGATCCAAGAGGTGTTACAACATAGGGGTGTGATATGAAGAAGCACTCAAGTTTCAGAAGTACCTGCATCCATGCAACAGTTTGTCTGCCAGTGGAACAGGACACTTGAAATGGAGCTGCTGCATTCTGCCATCTGATGGCAGGTTGCCATGAGTGGCTGCAGGAGGTGTGCGCCACACAGGTCCCAGGGGCATCCTATCCCCTTTCCTTTCCCTGAATGTGGGCAGCATGCAACAACATGCAGAACAGCTCTACCCTCATTTTCCAGACAAGATAGCTTTTTCCTGTTGCTCTGATAGGAAGAAGAACTTTACAGCATGTGTAGATGAGGACTTTTTAGGCACTATGCTATATGCTGAAAGTAATTGGGGGGGCTTTAGCTATACATATTAAAAATGAGGAAATAAATTCTGCTCTGAGCTCACCCCAGGCAACCCCATTGACGTCAATGGATTGTAACTGAGAGCAGAATGTTGCCTGTGATCTTTTTTACTTAGAGTTCACCTGCTGCTCATTTGAAGCCATAATCCTTGGCGACATCCCAGTCAGAGAGAGGCTTGCAGAGCAGAGATCAGGTCCCAGTGGGAACTTCACTCAGTGAGGCATTCTTGGCTATGTGTTTTGGATCATCTCAATATCTACCTGCTACAGCAGTCACATTGGCAGCTATTTAAACATTGCTGTGTGTTATTTGGAATCACCATAATTAGCACAGCAGTATATGTGAGTACATCTCCTTAATCAAATGACAGATCATGGCCCAAAGATGCATCCAACATATTCAGCACATTTAAGAGCAAACACTGCAAAAGAGATATGCAGGTGACATGAGGGAAGAAATGGGAGGATAACCAAAGACAGAAGCCTCAAGGAAATGTCACAACATTGCTAACTGTGTTAGCAACAAACAGTTCCCCATGGACAATAGGCTTCCGCAGGGGGACTGCAGCCTGTAAACCAGGACAATGCTTTCTGCAGGAACCACAATGGTGTTCTGAGTCCTTATGCAGATTTAACAGCCTAGCAAAAAAAGTATCTGAGGCACACAGAGTGAGAGCGTTGAGAAACCCATGAGATGCTAAAAAAGAGGGATAGGTATCAGAATTTGCACGTGCCCTATGAGCCTAGGGAAGAAAGCTCAACCGCGAGAAGAACTTTTAGCAGATCCTGCACAGCAGGTGGCATTTATGATAATGAATGAGACGTTATGCTTTTCTGTCCCATATTTATTAGCACTGCCTGGTAATCTTCCTTAGGTTTGTTTAATCCTGAGAAAGAACTAGGAAATAGAAAACCTGATCCAAAATAGTGGCATATCCACAACAGTAGTCCTTTAACTTCATTGTATTTGACCTGAGGGTCCTGTGCCTACCTGTAGTCAACATAGCATCATTAAATATGTTTGAAGTGAGGGCAATGTGCAGAGTTTGTGGGCCTACCACTACAGCCCACGTGTGCAGGATGTACTTCTGCCATTTACATTTAGTGAGTAACTAATGAATTATGCATCAGCCATACAGCTAGTCAGGAGATAATACAGGTGGGAGTCAGGGTTTTCACCTAAACTGAAATTGTCTTGTAGCTAACCAAAGCAAAACACTTTCACTTGAAAATCACACAGGGGAGAAGCCATTTTGGGTAACTCTGCAAGAGGCTAAGACTCAGAAGGTAGGCTTAGAGCCCTTTTTAATGGTCCTAGCTACTGTTGCCGAGTGGCAGTGACTTCTGCCCTGACATTTTGTCCCCAGATGGCAGCTAGAGAGGGATGTTAGCCTGGGTGAGGGCCTTTTTTCCCCTCCCTCCATCTTCTCCATCCCACTCCCCCAGATGGAGAGTGGGGGTCTGGTCACTGCTTTAGCACACCTCCACCTTGGACCTTCTTCCTTACTAGTGGCAAATTTGCTGTGGGCAGAGGGTCCCTGGAGAAGAGGTCACATTAGGGAAACCTGCATGGGCTCAGGGATGTAGATGTTCCCCAGGAGTAGTAAGATATTGAGCATCTTTGCAACTGTGGCAGAGGTTTCATACTGTCTTAGAAATCATATTTGGCAAGCAGCACTGAGTTTTAGCCCCCAAAATAGCTTACAACCTAATCAGTCAATTCTTCCAGTCAGTGCTTCTGTGGAGAGCTTTTGTCTTGGACGTTTTCATAGCATTTGCCTTTTTCTTCTGAGTAGCAGTAGCAGCTTTGGAGCATCTGGATGAATAAGCCAAATTCATCTCCTCTGACCATTGCAACAGACATGCAGCAGGGTTGGATTTCCCCTTCCTCAACATCAGTTTAATGCACTGCAGCTGCTGAGCAGTGCCTGCCGGCAAGTCTGGAGCAGGCAGGGTTTTCCCATGGTAGGATCCTTGTGTGGTGGCAGACTAGGCCTGTCAAACTGCAGAGCCATCCATACTGCTTGATCAGGCCACACAGCTCCACAGGATGCAATCATCTGTGCCCTGCAGCCCTCGTTGTCCTACATCAAGGGATGGATCATTGCATTCCAGCTTCTTGACTCTTCTGCAGCCATCTAGAGACACAGGGGATATCCATGAGGTATGCATGGAGACCCATTCCTCTCCTAGCAGGAGCTGGAAATCCCAGTTTCATTGACACCAGCAGCCCAGTTTCTAATGGTGTTGACAAGATAGTTGAAGATGCAAGACAGAAAAAGCAGCATGGACTTGAATTTCAGCAAAATGTCTACACATTTCCAAGTGGTGTAAACTGTTATTCTCTTGGCAATAGTGAAACTATGTCCGTTTGCCTTTCCTTGAGAACTTCATATTTGATTGGTATCACTGACAATTCAGCCCTTTGTCTTACCTGTACATCAGAGTTTCCCTATGCAGCTGCTCTGCTCTGTGAACTACTCTTTCCTACACCCTACCTTCAGCTGAAAAATAAGTTGTTTAGCCCATGGACATATTTCAAATCCAGTCTTGTGAAGACTTCTGACACAGAGACTGTGTGGAATGTAAATTAAAACTTTAGTGGATGTATCTTCCTACTTGAAGCCAAATCAGAGCAGAAGCCAGATTCTGTATTTTGAATAGGAAGTTTCTGTTAAAAAGTTTCTGAATTGCTCACTTGGTTAGAGCATGGTGCCAATAATGCCATGGTTGTGGTTTGATCCCCATGAAGTCCATTCACTTAATATTTAGACTTGATGATCCCTGTGGGTCCCTTCCAACACAGAATATTCTATAACTCCTGTAACTTTTATATAATGTACCATGTGTAAGGCAAAATGCAGTTTCTTTTTACCCAGGTTAGGATGAGAAGGCTTTATAACAGCAACCACCATCCACCAAGCTATATCCGTGCTGTTGAAACACATGAGGTGGACAGCCCTCCAACCACTTTCTGGTGAGAATGGTTTAGCCCACTCTAAAATGCAAGCCACTGCTAAGTGTTTTTTTAACCTAGCCCAAAACTGTGTCCAAGAGCTCGTAAGCCACCGAATAGTATGCATCTTGAGCTTCTAGCACTGGGATCATTTACAGCTGCAATCTACAGCTATATATGGAGCTACAACATCCAGCTAAAATCAGGGACTCCCTTTCTAAGAGAGATACGATTTCAGTCTAGACCAAACAAAATATCTTTGGGATATCTGGGTGTTTGGCCCTTCTTCAGCTTGCACGGTCCCAGAGCTGCTGTCCCCATTTATGCCAGTGTGCTTTTCACACCAACAGGAGTACTGTGGACAGGCCTTTCACAAATGACCATCACTCTCCTTCCTTCGCCCAGCTGAGCTGGGCAGTTATTAGGCAACTGTCTACAGCCCTCATGTAGAGGAACCACAACCCTAACTCTGGTAGCTGTTGTCACCAATGCCAGCTGGTGATGCTTGTTCCAGGCCATGTGCTTATCCCAGTAAACTCCTATATAACACTGTTGTGTATTCTCTTTCTCCAGAGCTATAGCACAAAAAATTCACCTACACTTTATTGGAGGAATTTTCTTCCTCCCACTCAGTTCTCTCCTTTGCCTCCTGTGAGCAAGAAACAGCCTTGCACAGCCATGCAAGGGGCAATATCACTCAATGGCATTGTCAAGAGTCAGACAATATGGGATGAATTTCTTTAAGGAGTCCCTTCAGGGGGATGAGAGTATGTGTCTGGGTAATGCATAACTTTATCTCCCCAGATACTGGGCCAAAAAAGGCAAGAACCCATTGTACCTGTAAAGTGACAAAAGCACGTGGGATGGTTGCACACAAGGTCGTAGTGCAAATACGGGTGCTTCACAGCAGTTATATGTCTGCTTTCAGACATTGGAAAAGGAAAGATATCTGCTTTCCCTGATGAAATTTACATCCTGAAGAAAGTGTTGTCATAAAAAGATATCAAAAGTGATGTTCCATATCTGGAAAGGACTTTTTTTTCTTTTTTTTTCTTTTTGTTTTTTTTGTGGACAAGCATGATTTTGGATATATTAATGTGTGGTATCACACTTGTCAAGGCCCCTCCAACAACAGATGCGTGGCAGAGACTCCTGGGGGCTTGCTTTTGGAATGTCAGAAATGCATTACAGAGCTATAGTGTTCAAAACATCCAGAGAAAAAAAAATCCGTGAACTAGGCAATCCTTTCAGGCTGAGGAAATAAGATATCAAGCTGAAAAACTGAAGAATAGTTGTATTTTTGAAAATACATGAGTGTCCTTCAGGCATTCAAAAATCATGAGTCAGATCTTAAAAAAGTCATAGTTGGCTTAAAAATGAGAGTTGTGGGGGTTAGTAACCTTGCATAGTCTGCACTATTAATGGTCACATTCCTAAATTCTTCTGGAAAAAATGGAAATTGAACTTTATTTTGCAATAAAAGCAGAGATTCTTACATAATCTACCAGCCCCAGGGGCTGAGGCAGATACATCAGATAATATCATACAACCCAAACAGTTGACAATGCTGGAGCTAAACTAATCTGTGTAACCCTGGCAATAAATTTCAAGGCTGGTTCAAGAACCCACATCCACAGGAATGGTGTGCTTTCGTGGAGTCATTCATAAGCACAATTTTTCTAGGATGCAGTTCTTGGATACTGGCTGTCAGAAATTACATGATATCTCTGTTTCATTCAATGGAAAAAGACTCTCTGAATAAGAGAAAAGAAAAGCCCCTGAGGGACAGGCTTCTGTAGTGACAAATTAACTAGCAGAACAAAGCACAACATTTCAAAGGACCTTCTGAGGTTTTACGGATTTCTCTTAAGGCAAAAGTCTCCCATTGTATTTCAATAAATGCACTAAAACTTGTCTCCTGTATATTACATTGTGGTGACATTCATGTGTAGCATTAGGTTTGGCTAAAGTACACTTATTTATTTGCTAACAACTTAACTTTTAAGAGGACCTAAAGTTTGATTCAAAAGGAAGAAAAACTCTCAGCTTCCAAAAGTTCCAAAAGTCCTTGCAGATGCCTGGCCTCTCCTAACATAAATCAAAGGTCTTCCAATTGTCAAGATTCTTATGCTGAGAGATGACCTCAGGGTCTTGGATCTCCACCATCATACTGAGAATGGATATGGTATGGTTTCCTAGTCTTTAAGGATGTCACCATGCACTTTGCACTGGGAGAAACAGTTCCCATGTTTGACTGAGGAGAATTCCTTATTTAGAAACAATTCCAGAGTCACAGACTTACCCTAAGCATCATATCTTCCACATGTTGGGGTGTTTCCTGGAACACAGGTGATTATAATCCTCTGCCAGACCCTTCATTCACCCCTGCAGATGCACCCAGACTTGGTTGTTGCCATACATCACACAGTGACCAAAATGTTTTTCAAAAAACATGTATCAACATTTCCAGTAAGAATACTTCATCACAATTTCTTTGCCAAGTGATGCCGCATCTGGCCATGGCTCTACTACAAGACAGAGCACCATAAGCATTTGCTAAGAAAAGCGATGAGGCTCTTCCTCATCAGCTGTTGTCCTTAAAAGCAAAGGTGCTGCCAGTATAGCACTCTGTGCTCAAGCAATCCTACCACTGGCTGCTCTCTGCCTGTCAGAAGCACAAAATTACACAATCCTTTCTGTGCAGCCACTATTTGAGCAACTGTAGTAATGTCTAGACTCTCTTCTCCCTTGTGTGAGCTCACAGGCATCCTTTGTCCCAGTCCAAGCTCCTACAAGGCTTGATAAAAGATCTGTGACCCGTATTACGTGCCAGCCAAAATATATCTGTCAATGAGACCCTCGAGCATAGGAGGATTTAGACTCTCTCATACAGTACCTCAGGTTGAACTAGGTAAGAAAAGTTGGGGCTAATGAAGACCTGCTATTTTGTGGCAATGTTCTCTCTGAGGCTGTAGTACCTGTCTGTGACAATGGACAGCCTCTGATGAGGTCTGTGTGGGGTGAGACGCATTCCTTTGCCTCCACACTGCAACTGCTTGGCCTCAACATCAATGCTGGTGGAAAGGAAGGTGTAACGAGAGATGAAACTGGGTGCATCACTGGTATAGAACAAATTGCATGAGGCAAGAAAGGAGGCACGAGTAAAAAAAGAGAAGCAAGCCCATTCACAGCAGACAGAGAAAGGGAAAGAACCTGAAAGATGTGGAGTTGACCAAGGATGTGGAGAGAAGACAAGTTCGGCCTTGAAAGATGAAGGCACTATGTAGCTTGGAAGTAGGTCTCAGACAAACAGGATTGTACTAATGGAAAAAATCTGTGCTTTATGGTGTTTGGCTGAAAGAGATTTGATGTGGTTACCCTGATCTCACCAGCATATGCAACCAACAAACCTGTTCTGTTAGGAATGGCACTGTGCAACCAAAGCAGGCTCACCTAGATTTTCACACTGAGAGGCTGCACATAATGTATTTGCAATGCTGCCTACACGAGGTGAAGTCAGAAACCAGCTCTGAACACCACTGAAAATATAAGCAGCTTAATTTCTTATCAGCTAGAGTTCAGAGGATGGTGTTTGCAGGACAATTAAAAAGCATAACCTGGAAGTCTCAAACTGAGGAACTAAGGACCAATCAAGAGTTCTTAAAGTCAGCAGAAGGTTTATTAGAACACAAATTACAATACAGCTAGTGACTTTTTTGCTATCCTTGTGCTGGCAGTTTGAGTTTGCTTCCAGTCTGCTACGTTAGGAATATTCTTTAAGCCCTTGTATGGGGTTAAACTTATAGTATGGATGTATTAATCTATAAATAGCCACATCAATCACTGGGCACCAGCAGCAACCAAGAAACTGCGCAACCAGTTCAAGAGCAAAGAGTAAAGCTGGCCAGAATAGTACCTTCTCTCTTTATTAATTGCTGTCCTGTAAGTTACTGTGTCAGTTCTAGACCTAGAGTGTGGAAAAAGGAATCTAGCCAGAAAATCCCTGACTGTTTTGGCTCAAGGTGTGGGAACATTTTCCTAGTGATACCCAGCACCATGAGACAGAAGAACCAGAGGGCTCAGAGCTCAGGCTGGGACAATAGAACAGCAATGAACCGATCTAGTAGGTTTTCATCCTGTTGGAGGTAACTGGTGACCTGGGAGCCAATATGCAGGGCTGGTGCCTCTAGCAGGGTGTGAGGCTCTCCAGTGCTACCCTATATCACACACAGAGTACTCACACAGAACAAACCCTGACACTTGAGCAAAAGGAGGGTTCCAAAATGTCTGCCAAGGTGCCAGATTTTTTTTTTTTTTGTAGTGATACACCTTAATTTTGAATTTTACATGCATTACAAACATATTAAAGTAAAGTAACACCTGTAATAATTAAAAAAATATATAAATAGGTCACCAGGAGTGGATTAAAAAGATTTGTTCCCCTTCCTTGCAGACATATGGAATAATTTCACAAGACTTTTTATTACTACCGGGAGTCATCTACAGAAACCTCTTCTGTATAGGTTCTGCTTTGCATCAAATATTGATTCTACAGAGCCTCATTTAAAAAACCAGCAATGAATGAAAATCTAAGGAAAATCTTCTGATTTTAAGTTGGATTCTTATTCAATATTCAGATAATCATTTTGTAATACTGTGTTAAGTGCCTGATTTTATCTAAAAGCTATTACTTTTTAAAAGTCAGCTAATAGGGATCATTGAACACTGCCAAGTTAAACTCTTCCAAGCACTAAGAAAAATAAGTGAGGACTTAAAAGGCAAGATGCAGGCCTGGGACTAACTCCCAAGAGATTTTGGAATACAAGGCCTTTATTATATTAAAAGTACTGATAATTCAGAGGAATAGAGCATGGATGGTCCTCTTCTTCTTCAATTACACTTCTATTTAAATTACTTCAAATCTAACTGAGTTTGAGCTACTATAATGTCTGCAGGGAGTTTTCAGGTTTGAAGGAAGACAAATGGGATACAGTGGTGCAGTGAGCATCAGCTAATCTGAAAAATAACCTCACTTTGTACAAAATGCAACTTTCTTTTTAAAGCATGTTCCCTGGCAAATGTGAGTACAAGGGCTGAAGTGACTCACTCTGTATGAAAATGAGACACTTCAGGCATATATCTGAAATTGTGCACCTTCTTTACCTCCAGTTAAGTCACTCTTTCACCAAGGCATTTCTGTGGGCCATGGCACCTGAATTTCCAGGAAGAGAGGCTCATAAGAGCAATATATTGGGTATATGCATGTTACCAAACTAGAGATCATTTTAAGAAAGGTTGAAGATGAGCTTGGGAGATAACAACCAAGTCAAGGGCAGATAAGAAGTTCAAATGTGCTATAAGGTCATTTTGAGAGGAAAATTCTATATTGAAAAAGAACTATTTCTGTGTGGCTTGCTTTCTGAGCCACCATGCTGGCTAAAGACACATGTGCAGAATTAGCTGCTTCCTTTGCACACATTCTCCACTAAAAGGACAAGACAAGGTCTCAGATTTTATTTACTATTAAACTCCCAGAGACTAAGACATCCATTTCCAATGGAGTCAAGCTTGCACTGGTAGAAGATATTTCATGAAGAAGACTTAGACTTGACCCCATGTTTGTCTCATGATCACAGTCCTTAAGGAATATTGTTCTGTGATGTGAAATTGCATGCTTTGAATCTCTATTTTGAACACTCAGTCTTAAGACACATCCATAGCTCAAGAAACCAGTATCTAGCAACTGGATAATACTGGGCATTCTCAACAAAAGCATTAAATCAAAACTACTAATATAATTGGTCTAGGGACTTCTTGTTTCATCATTATGAAATGTCACTGAGAAAGTGTTTTCCTGCAACAATTTTTTTTGTTAAGGCATGTTCTCTTTGGGTTTTTTAATGCATGATCCTGAATAGTCTGGTATGAAGCCACAGGCTCTGGCAGATAATGCTGGTCGTCACAGCTGAAGAATCAGGACATTGATGGCACAAGAAAAAATGTGAAAAAATTAACACAATTCAGCATGTCTAACAGGAGAAATAAAATGCAGACTGTTGGGACACTAGTTCCTACCAGTCTGCCAGTTTAGTGGCACACAGGAAACTGCAGAGTTGACTTGGACTGAATGATTCCTACTCCTGTAATCTTCACCTGTGGTGTGCCTGGCAAACAAAGGCCACAGCCTTTCTAACACTGAATATAATACTGCTGAAAGCCTTGTGCAAGTCAAGGGATTTTGGGATTTTTAATGAGCTGTTTTCATGCCTCCACCTCTGATTCCTTTACAAGGAATGATTCTGTCAAGGGCAGAGATAAAGTCCATTCTTTCCAAAGAATCTGAATCTGTTTTGTTTCTATATTACTGTTTATTTTATGACAGTGTAACAAAGACTGTAAGTGTTGTTAAGCCAGAATCAGTATTAGCAATGGAAATAGTTACTACCACTTTAATTAACCTTTCGTTAACGTTATTGTAGCTCTGTCTCATGAGTCATGACAGGATGGAAATTAATTTGTCACTGCTGTAGATCTCTTTCTTTATTATAAAGCAAGTTTCTCCTCTTATATTCATCTGCTCTAGTGTAGTAGAACTAATAAACCAAAAACATGCTTGAACATCCTTGTACCTGCTGCCTTCTCTACGGCCAAAGCATTTTAAGTGTTGTTTTGCTTAGGTAATGGAACAGTCGTGTGAAATTGAGACCCTGGAGAAGGCATTTTTGAAAGTCACATGAAGGCTCTGGACTCCTACAGCATTTGAAAAAGTATATATTTAGTGTCTTCACAAAGAAATTTGCTTCTGAGGACTTCATGGTATAAAAGTTGTGCCTCCTATCAATTCACAGCATAGCCAGCTGTCCTCTGTCCAAACTCAACTGACATGGCAGTGCATGGAGTGTTGTCCCCTTGGCAGCCAGCAGTGGATCTGCATTTATTCACCCCTTTCCAGGGTGTCACCTCCTTTAAACAATGATACAGTAAAACCACATAAAAATAAGCAAGAAATGCATATTCTACCTGGTGACCAGAGAAGGTCCTTGCAGTGGTTAGGGCTGGAGCATAGGCCATATGAGAGATGGTAGAGGATAACTGGCATGGTTCAGCCTGGAGAGGAGGAGGGAAAGGGTGGACTTTATGTCCAGTCATTATGTAGTGCATAAGAAGCAAGAGGACATGATTTGCAAAAAGGTTAATTTTGGTTTACTTATCAAGAAAAGTTTTTCACCTCGAGGGTGGTTATTCACTGGAAGACAGTCTTGAGGTCATTGCAGGATCTCCAGCCTTGGAAATACTAACACTTTGATAGCACAAGGCACACAGTAACCTGTTCTAATGGGTCTGGGTCCTGCTTCATGCAGGGGGTTGCTAGAGATCTCTTCCCATCTGAGTTACTCCATGAGTTAATGAAGTCTTTGGAAAGTTTTTTTTGTTTTATTTCTTTGTCTGAAGAACTGGCTTCCAATCCCTGTTAAGTTTCTCTGTCTTGGATTTAGCAAACCCACAAGCTTTCAAGCAAAATATTAGATCAGCTTTGCACATAAGCATTTTTATTCTAAAAACTCCAGTAGGACAAAAGAGGTAGGTTCTGATACAAAAATATAAAAGAAAATTCCTCTTTGCTGTTACTTTGCCTGTTAAAGCAGGAATTTGTTCAATTTGTGCAACCATTTTGCCTTTATCTTTGGATATGTTGAGCTATTCTTCAATACATCAAGGCTGCAGCAGCTTGGTCAGTTTTTAGGTGGTGGTTTAACCTGCATTTCCCAGTGTAGATTATAACTGAGACAGCTGCAAATGTAGCTGACTTCATTTGGCACTCTTCAGATCTGCTGCCAAACTCTCTGAAGAGCAAATAAATAATACTCCTAATGTTAAACTCTTTCTACTGAAAAGCTTTTTCTCATTTGCAGAGCTCAAAGAAGCTTTTCTCCATTGTTAAGAGATTTTTATTTTAAAAATTAAATTCAGGATTTACTAAAACTTAAATCTGTTGTAAGTTGGAGGCATGTATTTCAGGGTGTTTTGTGACATTTCTATGTCTGAAAGTGATGCAGCCAGAAAAGCTGTAAGAAATTAAACCTAAAATTAAAAACTACTTTTCTTGAAAACAGACTCCAGCAGTGAGGAAGCCTAAGGCTCTCATTCATATGTGGAGGAATCCAGCTTTGTCCCTGGGAAAGTATGCCTACTTTCTATGACAAATGAGAAATCATAGCCAATAGCTTACCTGCCTTATACTTCAAGAGAAAGATCTGAGTCCACTGCACATCTCCACCTGCTCCTTTCACCCAGGCTGGTGCATTGCTCCCTGTCCCAAGCACCTTCGAGGAGGTGACAGTTCCCTCTCAGCACTGTGCTTATGCTCTCACAGTAACTTGGATGTACAGCATATTCATCCAGTTGTGAAAGGACCTATGGACAAAGGAAATATCAGTCTCTTTCAGAGACTCCAAACGTGTAGTTTAACATTTAAAAGTTTCATTATGTCAGAGGATGATACATAGAGGAGGTAACACTGGGATTTCTGTCTGTAAACTCCATTTTTTCGGTGAAATTTCAGCTCTTGAAACCAAATCCTATTGTGAATTTTTTTCCAGATGGCTTTCTGTGAGACTGATGCCTATTCCATAAGTTCTGAAACAATACAACACCCTCTTCATGGTACAGTTAAACTGCACCATTTTCCTCATTTCACCATGGATGTCTGTTTTTAAGCATTGCAGAAATACAGATGTGTATTTCAGACTTGAGAAAAAACAGGACTCTCATAGTCTACATGATGTATTGATCTACAACACGGCTCTCTCTTGTGTCAGGCAAAAAAGCCTTATTGAAGGACCTGAGGAGGGAAACAGCTGCTCCCCTTGGGCATTAGGAGGGGTTGGCATGACTTTTTTTCTATCCCAGTAGCAGTTTCACTTAATTCAGTTCTATTGGAAAATGGACCTGAGGACTTATTCCCAAAATGCATAGTTTCTCTAACACTGCCTGAGAAAGTCATCATGCCAGTATGTTACCCACAGTATTCACAATGCTCACACATTAAGACCTGAAGGGCAGTTTCTCAGATTTACTGAACAAGATGCCAAAGACTTGGTAGAAAACCTGAAAAGATATCCTGTCTATTTTGTATCTCTTCGTCCATGTTTATAATCTTCAATCTCCTGACCCTTGACTTTCACAGCATATCTTTTCCTAACTGAATGGGTCACATTATTCAAAATAACATAGAGCAGAAATGAAGTAAAGATACAATTCTCTTTCAGTAGATATTACATTTTAGCATCTGAACTCACAATATGTTGAATGCTATACGGCAGTGCTGATGGAAATCAACAGTGCACCTACATAATACATGAAATTTGCTCAGCTAAGTAAAGTGAGAAAACCTGGATTCTTCTTGTAGATCATACATGACCTCTTGGGATTTGGCATGAATTGCAACAAAGAGCTTTAAAACAAATAGAATTTGGCTCCCAACAGGTTATTCAGGAATACATTATCTTGCCTCCTTCAAATTAAGAGAGAGAGGTTTAGCCAGCCTTACAGACCGAACAAGTAGAGCTGAGTACATGCAGCCTTAGACAGTTCCTAATGCTCTTGAGATATTTGTCTTTCAGAGTTGCTTTCCTTTTTCATGAGTGTGTAGATTCTATCATTGAATGACATATAGAAGCTTGTCCAGTGTGTGATTCAACTTGAGGAGAGCTCTTCTGCAAGTGTGACGAGGCAAAATAATGAAGTTCCATCTTGACCTTTGATCTTAACAACTTAGTAAATATTCTTCTGGGTGGGAGAGAATGGGTTGACTGCCTAAGATATAAATAAGGTCTAAGATGGTCCCTATTGCTTCCTTAAGCTATCTGTATGCAAGCAGTACATCCTCTGTGAGTATCACTTCTTGGCTTCTTTGACATACTTGCTTTGTGCTTTAGAAGCATTGATTTATGAGATGAGGAAAGTCTGTCCATGAGCAATTCCATGGAGGTCATTAAATCAAAAGCACAAAGCATTTGTCAAATGTTATCAGTATTCAACCAATAAAATCTGATACATGGCCATGACTCATCAATCTAAATGTCATGAGCATTTTCAGTAAACACCAGCCCTGATTTTCATCTCTTCTTCTGGTTTCTTTTTACTTGGAGTACTTTCATGGAACATAGAGAGGGCAGGAAAAATGCTAAATTCTAAAAATAGCATGACTACTCTTTGATTCTGTCTATGAGTAAAACACAGGTGCATTCATGCTAGTGGCTTTCCCATATGAATATTTAATTCTCCAGGAAGAATGGTTCTCCTAAGCCATGTCGTATAAGTGAGGATTGTCTGGGCTCATTTGGTCTGTTCAGCCTGGAGGAGACTGAGGGGACACCTCACTACAGTTACAACTTCCTTGTGAGGGGAAGAGGAGGGGCAGACACCGATCTCTTCTCTGTGGTGACCTGCGACAGGACCTGAGGGAATGGCCTGAAGTTGTGTCAAGGGAGGTTTAGGCTGGATATCAGTAAACGGCTCTTCACCCAGAGGTGGTTGGGTACATGCACAGAGTCTCCAGGGAAGTGTTTACAGCACCAAGCCTGACAGAGATCAGTAAGTGTTTGGGCAGTGCTCTCAGGCACATGGTGTCACGCTCTTGGGAGTGGTGCTCTGCAGGGCCTGGAGCTCGATTCGATGAACCTTGTGAGTCCTTTCCTACTCAGCATAATCTTTAATTTTGTGTAAATAATAACTTCTGAGTGGGAAATAAGCAGCCTTAGACTGTCTTCAGCACAGTTTTTAACCATTTCCAGTGGTTTGTTCTTTGTGAACATACTGACATCTTGTGGTTCCATCTGAAACTGACTGGTTCACATTCAGAAGAGAAATTTCCACAAGGGACAGCCTGACTTTTTACATAAGTTGCATTATTTTTGCTGATTCCATGAAGGTAGGGGGAAAAAATATATGTTAAAATCAAAAAGTTTTTTTTAAAAACAGCTGTTTCTAAAGTGGCTGAAC
Source organism: Acrocephalus scirpaceus scirpaceus (assembly GCA_910950805.1). NCBI lineage: Eukaryota > Metazoa > Chordata > Aves > Passeriformes > Sylviidae > Acrocephalus > Acrocephalus scirpaceus. Next base: position 48,148,902 of record OU383776.1, read on the forward strand.
AGACTGAAACCTGGAACACTGAAGTGCAGGAATTCATCGTTTCTAGCAGAGTCACCAATGGTGAGACTCAGCTCTGTTTCCATCATTCACTGCACTTTCTTCAGATAGAGGAAGGTGAAGTGGTTGTCTGAGGGGTGCTGACTCAGGGTGACCCAGCCTTGTCCTTCTCCTTATGCCCCTGGATCAGCGCATACATGCACTGACACAAACCACTGCTGCAATCATGCTTACTTAGAAGATCTGCTCTGCTCATGCCAAAGAGCATTTCCAAATAGAAATGGATAAATCAAGACTAAGGACAGCTGAGTAACATGTGACACTCAGGCCACAAAACATCCTGTTTGCCACTAAAAATCTCAACTTCTAAATACAAGGAGTTTTTAAAAAGTCTGTGTTATGACATCAATGGAAGCTGTAATGAAAGGGAATAGACAAGATGTGAGGAAGAAAGGCAGTAGATACTATGTTTTGCTGTAAGGATTATTAATTTATCATGGAACTACTCCAATTCAGCCATGCAAGTGGTTCTTCTGAGCTGCATGAAAAAAGACCTTTTTCCCATGAAAGTGGTAGTCACAGTGAGTGGAGGAAACAAGTAACAGGAATGCTCTTAAAACTCACAAAGATTATGTGATCAACTTCTCCCTCTGTCAAGCTGTGGAAGGTGGACCAGGTGTTCACAAAACAGTCGTATAATATGCATGCAAACTACATGTGACAAGAGCTGCTGTGTCCTTGCATGGAGCTTGTGGTTAAGCAGTAGCACTTGGCAGAGGCAAAGCCCAAGGAGCATGCAGTCCCTCCCCGTGGGGCACAATGCACCTCCGTGGTCAGTGTGCCCCATGCACACTAGTAAACTGCTACACAGGCAGCTGCTCTGCCCCTTCCCTGGCTTCCCTCCATCACTGGCCCCAGGGACCTCTCCTCCAAAACATGTACAGTCAAAACATGCTCATCTAGAGACAGGCTGACATTTCTAAACTCTCTCTCTGCTTGAGAACAGGAGGAAGATAACTATGATCAGAAGGTAACCATCTCAGCATGCAAAGAATGGCTGAGACAGGAAAGTTTTGTTCCTTAAGTCTTTGTTTAGATACTCAGGTTTTCCTTTGCCTTAAAGTAATCATATTCTCTACAAATTCTCTAGATTAATTTCTGTGTTGATTTAGCATAATTTCTTTCTTTTTCATGTAATGTCTAACTGATTCTACGAAGGTACTGAGACTGGACAGTGTGCTGGGGAGGACGCCCAATATTTATTCCCAGCCATCAGAACATGCCTAAAGCCATGGTAGCCTTTGTGGATAATTAGGTAAGAGGGTTAGTCTGAGACTCCGGCTGTAATTACCGTCCACATGTCTGTAGTGATGCCTGTTACACTCCAACTTAAATTCCCTCTGAGATACCCTTGTTACTGTCAGGGGCATGGTGCAGGAGGAAAACTGTATGAGGAGGAGAGGCTGTACAGAGTACTACAACTGTTACTTGTTTATTTCAGTACCTCCTGAAACAGAAAAATCATTTAAAAAAAACAAGCGGAGGGAGGGAGGGAGGGAGGGAGGGAGGGAGGGAGGGAGGGAGGGAGGGAGGGAGGGAGGGAGGGAGGGAGGGAGGGAGGGAGGGAGGGAGACTATTCCAGTTTTCATGTGAGTTCAGAGATAATACTGCACTGAATGGTTAGTTACTTCTTTCTCTAGCCAGCGGACATTGTCTGCCTCTCCTGAAAAGAACATTCCAGCTGCACACTGCTAAAATTTACTTCATGGCTGGAAAGCTCAAAGTATTTACACCAGAGGAAAAGGCTGCAGATTGTACCTCTGGTCATTTCTGTTAATGCTTAGTGTACATTGCTCTCAATGTCAGCCTTTCAGGAGCTGTGGAGAGTGTTTTACTCTAAGTAAGATCCATGCAGCAGTCCTCACGAAGATCTGTGTGGTGCCTTAATTTATGCAAGGTCTGCTGCATTTTAGGTACTTTGGGATGGTTTTTCCTTAGAGCACAAGAACTTGCAGCCCTTGAGAAATGTAAGCAACCTTTAGAGGATAGGAATCTTTAGAAGATACTTTTCACAATCTGCATTTACAACATGTCATAAAATCCATGCCAGCCTCTCCTGGCTTTTGCTGCCAGCTTGGCTGAACTGTAATGATGCCCACAACGAGACGCTCGGGCAGGGTGCACGACCACCCACAGCAAATGTTGTCATGTGTGGGCTCCTTTGATCTGAATGGCAGGCTGACTTTGTGACAGAGGGAGCAACAAGCAAATGTCAAGCTGTCAGCTCTGACCAGAAATAACCTGTCTGGGGAGTGGAGGACACAGCTTGGTGGAGAAGCTACCCTGCAGGTTTGGCCTCCCTTGAAGCTCTGAGGTGTTCTCCCCAGCTCTCTAATGTAGTCCCTCTCATGCTTCCCTGAGTGATCTCAAATGCTTGTAAGGGAAGGGATCTAAGTAAAATTATTATAAAATATTGTATCAAGTCATAAAGTCCCTGAAAAGGGAAAAATAAGAGCAGCAAATAGAAGTCACACAAAATTTGGTCTGGGAAAAGATCTCATCTGCTTCAATGGATTTTGAATCAACCCTTCAAAGCCCTTCAGAACTACATTTTGCCCTTACTGCTTTCAGCATCATTCTCTGTCCCTTTACCTGAAAAGCTGTGACACCAGCAATTCTGATGGATATTTCTCCATTTGAGGACCAGGTAGATATGCATCTACCTGGTCCTCAAATAAGGGGTCACTTCTATGGCTTAGCTATGATGGAAGTGGTAACAAATGCTGCAACCAGACAGAGAGAAGAGTGGACAAGAAAGAGAGGGACAAAGTATTTTCCCATCTCTTCAGCCAACAAGACTGTCATTCTTCTACCATCCTGAAATGGAGAGAAAAACTTCCAAAGAAGAGTAATGCTGGGCCGAAATAGACAAAAAGTATTATTGATCTTTAAATGAAAATTACTGGTTTTCAAATTGGATTTTCTTTGGATAAACATAATTTTTAAAGTGTTGAAATGGCACACTTTGACAGTTCTTGCTTTAAGATATCTATTTTCTTCACTCTCAAAACAGACTAATTTTTCTGGAAAAGACTTCATGGGAAAATGCCACTTGTCTACTCTGCAGTATACCATTTTACCCTGCCTCTTGAACTATGAGGACACATGAGATTAAGCTAGCAGGCAGAAGTGACTAGCTGCTTGGTTTATTGACTTTCTTTTCCTCATTTGTGCTGCTTATTTTGGTTCACTTCTGGGTGCAGTGAAAATAACGATCTCAGTAACTGATGGTTGCTCAGATTCTGCGAAGAGCCCTTGGGCACTAGAGTAGTTCCAAATGTCATTATGTCTATAGTATGTCAGTAGTTGAATATTGGTAGCCTGGTTAATTTTAAGCCTTTCTTGTATCTATTGCTGGGAAAAAGAAATGTAAAATATGCAATAATATCTTAAAATACCTCCTCTCCCCCAAGTAGATGGCAAAGTCCTGACTTAATCCATCTTCATTAGATGTTACAAGCATGCTGTGTTCAGCAGAATCAGATGGGCAACCACAGAAATTCAGGTTTGGATCACATTTTTAAAAAGCATTTGTGTTTGTGACCGTCCAAGAAAACTGCTAATGCTTGCAGCAGTTTCACTAGAGCATCACCAGAGGGTGATAGGATAATTCGTTGAGGCCACTGCTGCTGACTTGCAGTGCTGAGTTTGTACAGGCACCCATTTCAGCTCCCCCTGCATTTGTTCTCTTGGTCCACAAGAGAAGTTAGCCTCCTGAAAGAGTAAGCTATTTACTTTGTCCTCTTGAATGACAGCACAGAAAATTGTGACTGAAATGTGCATTAGAAGAGTTTTTGTTGTCACTCTTGTATGACAGCATGTCTCACTGCTCAGATTTAGTGGAAAGACTACTCACTCTTCTCATGCAATTGCAAGAGCAGTTACTGTTCTCTGACCTTCTACCTTCAAGAGCAAGTGCATTGAATTAGGACCTTATCTTCCATATATTTCAGAGCTGTCTTTACAGAAAGCAGTTTCTAGACTACTGGTTTCCAGAATGTTCTTTGCACAGCTTTACATGGTTGCTGCTTAGTTGTGAGTACTTGCAGGACCCAAGGTACTTCCTTCTACATAGCAGACTTCTTTTCTTTCAGCATTGATGACCTTGGAGGGTTTCCCATCTAGGACCCAAGTGATTCTTGTCAAGAAAGAAAGCAGGTGAGGAAGAAAGAAAGACCTGTATGTCTCCCAGGAATTTCAGTGCGCTTCAAACATTTCCCATGCATTGGCATGAAGACAGAGAACCACAATGTTCCTAGGTGCACTGGCATATAGTTGTTTTTCACTGCTGCCTTTGCCTGCTCACTTTGGGATTGTCTAGGAACATATCTGCAGAAGGAGAAGGCCAGCCTCAGTGGAGACACTCAGCTCATCTAGCAGCTGCTACATCAGGCTGTGTAAGGCTTGGCTGGAGCAAGTCCTTTCCAGATAGCCTTTTCTCCTTGGAGGGAAGAGGATATTTTCTGTGCCATGTCAAAAAAATGCTATTTATGTTTAGCAACTAGATCATACAACCATGTCTTGAACAGTTTTGGTCAGTTCCCACTAAATGATGCTGTAGCCCCTCCAGGGAAAAGAGGCTATGTCAGTTACAAGGGGGGAAGTACATCCCTAAATTTAACTACAAGTTTAGCTGAAGCACTCTTTCTGCTCATCCATCCACATCCAAACCCTACTCTTCATCTTACACTGAGAGCATTCTAAGCAAGGTATTTTGCATAGATGATGTGCGGAGATGACCTCCCACTTACTTAACAGGATATTCACACCTGGGTGCCAGCAGACTTCCAGTGTCTGGAAGCCTGAAGTTCCAGCTCTCTTCTGTCCTCCTCCTTTCTTCTGCATGGGACAATATTTAGGGTATTTTAACATCAGGGGTTGGTGGTCTATTTCCAGAATATATTTGCATCAATCAAGCAGGGCTGATGTCCAAAAATACTGCCTCATTTAACTGGAAGCTGAAACAACTCTTCTGGTAAATCTGTGATGTGGTAGCAATGGGGATCATAATTTTAGGAAAACAAATCTAAATTATCTTCTTTCATGTTGTAGTGGTTGGGGAAAAAATGAGAGGGAGGGAAGTTGTATGCATATTCTCTGTGAGTGACTTTCTTAACGACATTCTCATTGAGAGTGACTTTTGCCAAATGCTGTTTACTTTTTTCTGTCAAATCTGTCTGAATTAATCACAAGCAACTTGATTGGAAAGTGAAACTTGTTCCCCTCTGCTTCCTAAGTGACACACAGACTGAGTGTGAGAAACACCCTGCCAATGGCTCCATCAAGAATCCTGCATCAGTACAACAGCTGAAAAATAAATGGGTGCAGTTACATGGCTAGAGCTTGGAGAAGGCTTTGGTCTACAAAATTCTTGTCTGTGGAGCTGTTCTTGCGATGCTGGAAAGTTCAAAGCAGAAATAAGGCAAGAATCTTATTCAGCACAGACTGATCATACACAGTTTACAACTGAGAGAAATTAAGCCTGGATAGTAGATATGTAGATATGAAGTAGATATAAATTTGGGAAGGCATATGAAACTAGTGACTAGAAAAATATGAGGGAGCAGTACACCAGATTTAATTATTTGTGTTCATTTCCAGAATCACAAACATTTTTACAGGCCTTCATGGAGTAGCTAGACTCTAGAAGAAGCAGTCCTCAGTATCTCATTCTGTGAACACATCTTTTTCTACGGTGACCTGTTCAGTACATATTGGAGGTATTTATTTTGCCCTTACAGATTAAATAAGGAATTCTCCTTATTTACACTTATGTCACAAAAAATAAATTTACTCTGAAACACAGGCTGTGACTTTTGTTTCCTCTCTTCTTTTCTCAAGACATCCAAGTTAAATGTGTTTGCTTTGAAGTTAAGATACCTGATTTGTCCTGGGCTTTCCAGGGACTGAAAAAGGAGTTAAATCCATATTTGACCAAGTCACAGGGTCAGTGCTGTAGCTTTCAAGATATAGTTATAGCTGTGAAGATTTTTAGCTGGCAATACTTCATGACATACAAATTCCTCCTGAGTTTGACCAAAATACATGACTTTGGTGCTGCATTTCACACGGCCACAAAAAAGTGAAGAACTCAAGTGAAAGTGAACCATCTTCTTTGAGCTACCCTTTCCTGGATAAGCTGTTGACAATGGGAACCGTAAATAGTATTTTAGAACCTAAGGGTAAGAGGAGAAAATTAGCATGTTAAGTGATCTCAGATGCTTCCACACGAAGAGTCAAAGCAGTGCTCAGGAGGTCCTTTTTCTCCCCTGTGGGAGATTAGGCAACCATTATCGGTTTTTTATCCCCTCATGCACTTTTTAAAGGGCAGAGGCCTGTATGAGGACGAATTACAGGAGACAAAAGCTTTGTGCGAGCCTCTCTCCTCCACTAGATCCCCATAGGGGGCACACTATTGTCACTATGATCTTTCCTGCTTGCCTAACACATCTACTCAAGAGAAAAGAAAAAGGTAACTTCATAAGCCAACATACAAAGCCAGAAACATTGGGGATTAACTATATCATGGTCTTAGAAATCCAGAGGATTTTGCACAGCCATCCTCTTCCTTTGCACTGCTCATGCTTTGCCTAAAAAATCCTTGTCAGTTTGTCAGAAAGAGCTAATTCTATGCAAAGACACTTTATGATATAACTGACACTAGAATGGTAAAAATCTGTTTGTTCTCTGTACCTCTGATTCTCTAAGACAAGTATCATGGCTCTGATCCAGCCAAGCTTTTAGTATGAATCGACACTCTATGGGCATCATCTTATCAGATGCAAGCAGTAGCAAAAATAAGAGCCATCATAACAGAAATGTTCACTGGATTGCATATATATGAATTTGTCTCTTTAAAATGGATGCTGAACATCCTCTTTGTGTGTGCTTTTCACTGGTCCTCACCTGAACAGAAAGCTTCTTTAAGAAATTTTTTTGAATCGAGTAAGTGGGGGCAAAAGGAAACAGATTAAGAAATGGCCCTGAAAACAAGTAGAATGACAATTTCAAATTACCATGAACTTGAAAAGGTCTGTACAAACCTTTCATATGTTTGCAGAGTGAGTCTTGTTCTGCATTATTTTTGCAGTCTGGGTGGGGTTCCTCCACTTTCATTTCCAAACCTCTTCCTGCTGTCTGGACAGGCCTCTCAGGCTTTCCCATCCCTGGGTGGTATCTCCAGGTCAGTCTGCTGTTCCAAGGCTCTGACCTAACAATTGTTATGTTTAAACAACTTCTCTGAGAGTGAGCTTTCCCCCTGTCTGTCTTTAGGATGAGTGGGAAACAGACTTTCAGTTCTCAGACATGCATTGTGCTCTGTTCTTCCTGACTTTGTCCAGGTTAGCAGCATGCACAAACACACCCAAGAACTCAGTTCCTGTAGTGACAAGCTAGATATGGCTTATAACAGAACATGTCCTGCTGCACTAGTAAGTGGCATAGTTCATGATAAACTGTAAGGCTACTCTATCACATTCGTTGTACTTTGAGGCACCTGAATGAAACAAGACTTTCTATCTTGGCACTGTTGAACAGCCTGTGCTAAAACTACTGACCTGCTTACAAGCAGAGAAACATTCTAGTTATGTAAACAGAAGAGAAGTATTTTTTTCTCTGCATTCCTAGAGTAAGCTGGCTTTAGCTGAGTCCATAACTTCTGTGTGTGCGTTCCCTTTGCTGCCTCCACACACACAAATTGATTCTTTTTAAACCACAGCTTGCTAAGTAACCCTACTTAACCAAGGGGTTCCAATGTGTTCTTGTAAAAGCCAGCAAAAGATTTTGAAAAGAAATTGAGTGACCAGCTCTAAAATGCATTTCCAAAATAAGGAAAAACTGCTATGCTAGATAAGGCCAAATGCTGCTCTGACAGCAACTGTTTCCAACAACAGTTGCTAATGACAGTTGAAGAAAACTTCACAACAGGACAAGTTAAGATGTACCTTTTTTCCTCCTGATCTTCTTCTTCTTCTTCTTCTTCTTCTTCTTCTTCTTCTTCTTCTTCTTCTTCTTCTTCTTCTTCTTCTTCAAGTACTGACTACAATAAAGATTAATAGCCATAAATAGTTCTCTTCCTTGAATCTACTGAACCTGTTTTAACCTGTCACTGTCCTCTGCAAGATTCCATGCTAGTAACTTTCAGTCCAGCTTCTGTTGTGTCTATAGTAGAGGTCAAAAAAGGAAGGAAAGAACATATTTTTGCTGGTTTAAATTGGCTGCTTCTTGTTTCAAGTCAGTTGCCTCTCACCCTTGAATTATTAGCAGTAATAATTCTCAATCCTCTACATTTTCACTTTTTATAATTACATTCTTAGTCATTGTGTTCCCAGAAGCAAGAGTTATTTCACTTATATGATGGTTTTTCTGTTCTTTTGTTTGCTTTGAGATGAGGCAAGAAAACAGGCATATAATTATCATATCAGTTACTGATCTGGCTGCATGACTAGTTCATAGAGGACTGTAATGCTTTTTATTCTATCTTTCTCTCTGTAGCTATAAAAGAAAGCTGAATCTTTTATTTTTCCCACAATGTATACAGGGTCTTGAAATTCATGAAGTGCATGAATACTGTCACAGCAATGCACAATGGGCTCTGGTTTTCCTTCATTAGGATTCCTCCACCTTGACTGCAACAGAAGACAGGTAGATATTATGCTTGAAGTAAAAATACAAATCTGAGAATCTTCTTGTGCAGCTAAAGCTCACTTCTTGACTCATTTATTCACGAATGTGAATAAATGTATGTTTTACATGTATGCAATGTATGTTGCAATCAATCCAATCCTACATTCATCCTACTAAATTGACTTCACCCTATCAACAAAAATGTTATAAATTTTCTGATTCATTGCCTTTTCAAACTCAGCTTGAACAAATAACTATTGGTCTTCTAACACAGAGTGCAATTGACTCCTTCAGATGTATTTCAGGCAGAAGACAGAGCAGAACAGACAGATTAACTTTACCTATTTGATAACTAGTATCCACACAGTCCTCAAAGGCAGGCTTCTCTGGAATGTCAGAGATAACGAAAGACCCACATTATTAAACAAACAGCTCAGAACAATAAAGTGATCCATGCAATTTCCTGTATTGTGTCTCTAGAGTCCATGGGCTCATGAGGCTCCTAAGTGAGCAGGAAAAAGACAACCAGCTCAGCCAAAAAGAGAGGTACCACCATAAAACAAACTCTGCAAGAGCTGTGTCAGCTGCAGTGGGTGTTATTTCACCTATTCAAACTGCAGTCAAAATTGAGATTACCAGAAAAAAGAAACAGCTTGGGAAGTTTAAAGAATGTGTGTGTCAGTTCTTGCTCAGAAGCAGTAATTCTATTTTGACACCAGCATTAGCATTTATATGTGTGGAAAATACATTATGAAAACCTAATTTTGCACATCAGAGTTTCACTTCACATAAACATATGGAAATGGGGACCATGGTCTCAAATGTTGGAGACTGTCCTCTCTCTACTAAATCCAGGGAGAGTTGCGTTGATGGGTGCACTGTTTTGCAAGACGTATTTTATCTGAGTAGCATATAGTATTATATATGCACCCATTTGCATTAATTTTTGAAAAGTTCATGGATTTGTGGAATGAGATGTTTTCTCCCTATGACTTTTTATTCCTGTTGGATTTTCTCTTTTTTTTTTATTACTGGGAAATGTTTAAAAAACTATCTCTTTTCCAAATTGAAGATGAAGTCAGATGCTTTTTTAAATAAGTAGCAAAGGTTTACTTACCACCCTGTGTTTGGCATTTGGTATTAAGACAATAAAGCTGATGTTCAGCTTAAGCTGACTTTAAAGGACTCTGTATATCATCCATGTAATGCTGCACCTTCACTAGAAATAAGCTTATAAATAAATTCAGAAGAAAAGCGTGAAGCCAACAGACATGCAAGCCCCTGTTTCTATCAACAGATACCCTTATTAAATGTTTGGTAAACTACTATGGATAATTGTTGGTCCAGTTAAAGAATCCAGCAATATTTGTATGCTGGGAGTAGCCAGCCCTGTGAGAGGCACAGACTTAATTTAGATTAATTCAGTGTGTGCAGCAAAACTAATTTTGTCAGCACTTTTTATTTATTATAACTCCTGTCTCACTCAGAAGCAAGCAGCTTTGTCCAAACAGCCAAGACAAGATATTTCCCAGTCTCTGAGTAACCATTTTTGCAATCTGAATGTATCCCTAAAACTTTTCAAGTGGTCTTAAATATATGATTAAGGTAGCAGCCAGATATTACATATTTCCTGTGGCTCTCTGGAAAAAAACGGTGTTCTAGACAAAATACAAACTTTAAAACATTTGGAAGGCAAAAACAAAGAGTTTGCCAGAGGATGGCTGTTTCACAACAGCTCTCAAGCTCCCAAAACTTATTTTCAACATGAGCTAAAGGAAAAACAAAGCTCTTTCAATGCTTTTAGGAGGCAGAATCATTACAAAATGGATCACCCCTGACACAGAAGTTGTGGGTACACACTTTCCACCTCTCAGCAGCAAATGTGTCATGTTTGACTCGAGAATCCTCTCAAACTGTATGTAAGACAAAATCATGTTTGGTAAATGAGGACATTTTGGAAGACACTTTGGGCATATCTAGTAGGTCTATGAGCTCTAAACCAAGTGTCACCTTGCAGGTCTAACAGATCCACAGAAACCCTGGCTCAAAGGCAAAGGAGACAACAGAAATACTCTGGATAACATTTCTGGGATATTAGGATTTCATTTTTTTGGTTGGGGTTTTCTGGTTTTTTTGTTGTTGTTGTTGTGAGAGAGGAAGTGGTACTTTTTAAATATATTTTAGTCCTTTTTAAGTCCTACATTTATTGTCTGAATATAATTCTACCTGTTTCTCTTGAAAATAAATTTTTAAAAAATTAAACAAAAGCAGAAACAAACAAACAAACAATACTGCAATATGGAGAGCATGCAAAAAAATCACGTTAAAAAGTCAGTAGAGTAAAACCATAAGCTTTCCAGAAGGACCTATGTACTTCATGGTGGTTTTATTTGTTCTCACAGTGCACAGGAACACATTTTGTATGTTCTATATGTTCACCCATAGAATACCAGAACATTTGCCAGTGAACTTAGCATCTTGCCATTTAACCTTTAGCCACAATTATGCAGACTATTTAAGAAGGCAGGCCAAGGAAGTTAAAGTTTTTAAGCATACTTGTGTAGCGATCTTAGAATTTTAATGTGTAAGTGGTCAAATCATTTTATATTCAAAGCCTAGAAAAATAAATGAGCTTTCCCATTTTGCTTCATGTGACTGTTAAAGATTGTTTTATGAAACAATAATCAATGTGACTTTCCGAGGTCATGGGCATGTTAGTGACAGAATTCAAATATAAAATGTCAATACACTCTTAATTAGGTCAAGATGTCTGAGCAAAATTCCTTCTATCCAAAGCATCCTCATATTCCATGTGCAGGATAATTAAAATAAATTATGCCCATGAGAAAAGCCATGCTCTAATATCAAAATCCCGTTTATCTAGGTAAGTTTCAAATCCATCCTTGTTTTGTTCTGATAAAGTTCATCTGTCTTTATTTGCAATTGATCTGGCTTTGCTTAAGTGCAGTGGGTTGTTGGGGGAATTTTTGCCTCTGTAGTTTCCATGATTAGGTTTAGATTACTGAAAATAGGAGTCCTCAGCCCCTTCTGCTACCTTTCCAGCTCCCCTCATGCTCTTTATTTTAGCCTTTGTTAGTGACCTTTAAGGCCTCCATTCTTGGCTATCCTCAAGAAGCAACAATCCAGAGTCATCAAGAGGTCCATTTCACTCTGAGGTGAAAAGGTCAGGCAATGGTTTAGATTTTAGAGAAACACCACCCTTTGTTCATAGGTATGAGAGTCGAGAGTACCTTTCACTGCATTTGTACTCTGGGGAGAAGGCTTGAGATAGCCAGTCGTGCCAAAGACACAGAAAGAGGATGAAATCCTCTAATATTTATTTTTTTAATATATATTTAATTTCCTGTTCTTCCTTTTCAGTATTTACATTAGAAAGTACCTCCAGCTCCACTGCATTCTACAGCACAGTTCACTAGTAACAATCATACTCACCCATAAATAGTATATTCAACACCAAAAAGGATGGCTGGCCCTAGCCTTCAAAACTGGAAAAGCATCCTCCCTTCTTTCCTATTAGCTGGACTAAGAAAACTAGCCACTACATGTAAAGGACAACAGCTTCCTTTAACCCTAAAGAGATTCTCAAGAATTCATCATCCTCCTTCTCCTCTGGGTTTTTCTGAGGTATTCTCTAGGGGGAGGGAGGTTGCCCCTGAGTTTTGATACTGCAGAAAGATATAGCCTTACAGTAAACCCTTAAATGTGCTTGCAGGAGAAAGAAGCAAGACTAAACAATGAAAGGAACAGGATGAAACAAAGAGAAAAAGAAACCCTCTCCCTTCTATTTAATGGATAGGGGGAAATTAATGCTCAACTGTCTACATTCATCATTTTAAAAGGTTCTTGCTTGCAGGTTTGTAACATATGCAGCTGATTATAAAGTACCAAAATTTAGTAAAGATAGTAACAGGTTTCAAAGCTCACACTAGCCTTTCATGGAAATAAACATTTCTGCATTTCTGCGTCCTTGTAGCCTTTGATTAAGGATAAAAAGCAGTTTCCATTATTATCTCAATTTTAGTTCAGCAAAATTTACTTTGGGAGTTGAAATTTTGTACTCTTTTTTTGAAATCCAACTATTTCATGACTTCAGAGTGAATTTTAGCTATCACTGGACTTGGTTTATATTTTTATGGGTTTTATTATGCATGTCCTTCCTAACCAGAGTTACATACATGAACTGAAGCATTAAATCCATGTATGTATATTAAATTTTTATGACTTTTGGGAAGCCTCCTGGGAACTCCTGGAGCTGTGAACTTGAGATTGCATGGGACAAAACAAAAGACAGAAGAAAAAATGAGAATTTTGTTATTCATAGATCTGTGGGAGTGTAAGGAAAATTTTCACTATCATAACTAATTATTTTTTTAAGGATACCACAGTAGTAAAATCCAGGTTTAGATCTCATACAGCATTAGGCTTCCTTGTCCCTCTTGTCTATACAGATTTTTTTAAGGGTTCAACAAATAAAAGGAAAGTTAAAACAAAGCATATGGGTGTACTTTATGTGTTTTTTAACATTAAAACTTTCCCAACCTGTAATAAACAACACATATTTGTGATACACTGTACTCCTTTTTTTCATGTTTTTTTAAAAATACAATAATATTACACTCTTAATCCATTTATTTTTGCAAGTAGATGACATGAAAATCTGCAAAATTCTTGGTCGTGGAAACTGAATAATTCTTAAAAGGAACAAGATACTTTGACCTTCTATAGTTCTTGAAGAGCTTATCAATTAAATAAGAAGAAATCTCTACGGGGGGAAAAATTACTTTTTTCAGTGGTTGTGGTAAGAGCTCTGGAAATACTTCTAGAAATCACACTGCAGTTTCTTCATTCCTGTAATTTTAAGCAAGTAAGATTTGTTCCACGTTTCTTTATCCAAACCACTGTGCTTATCTGAAAATTAAAATCCTTATCAACAGTGACAAGAAAGAAGAAGAAAGCAAGCTTCTGCTAGCATGGGTCTAGCACATAGAAGCAGAGGAAAAAGGGGATCTTATCCTCAGCAAAAAGAGCCATTTTGTGATTAGGTCCCAGTGAAGCTGGTGGTCTTTCAGTTGCTTAGTTTACATAAATGGTAAGTTGTCAGGGGTACCTACGCTGTTTTTAAAGAGTTAACATATGGTGTTTATTTGGAAGGGCAGGGACCATCACTTCTGGGAGCTTGTCCATTCTTGAGATATTAACAACAAAGAGTATGTGCCCCCATTACTGCTATTAAGTAATCAAATTGCCTCTAAATATCTTACTAATTCCTTTTTAAATTACATTATACAATAAAACCTGGTAACACCTTTAGAAGTTCTTTCTAACATGGGTTAACCCATGGGCTGACACTTGCACACTTGCACACTTGATCTAAACAACACAGCAACAAAAAAGTGAAACAATTCTTGTACTTCTGAAGAGAAAAAAGAGCATTCCTTGTGGAAGGATTTTGCAAGTGTGTGTAATCAATTGTAAATAAATAGGAAAAGTTGGTGTTTATAAGCAAGAATCTTTGAGTGTAAAAGACTATTTAAATTGGGATGAAATAAGCCATTGCTTTCATTCACAAAGGGAGTTTTCAAACCAATTATATTCTCTTATGATATTTCTGCTGATGTCAGAAAAAGATCTTTTAAGGATTGTACTTAACAGGAGATTTTAGTCAGTTCATTGTGGAAATAAGGGTATCCTAAAGATATGAACAGAAATTGTTCCCCTTTTCTTAGTGTGTATATATCATCACAGTCTGAGTCTACTCAAATTGAAAATAACAGCACTTTAACCTGGCATGTCTTAGGATGAGACACTGCTAAAGCAGAATGAAGTCCTCTCTGCTCAGCTACCCTCTTTCCTCCCTGGGAATCTCTTTCCTTGCTCACAGGACTTTCTATAGGGATGGACTTTTTCTTAACTGATGACAAAGGCTACATCAAGCAACAGAATGGAGCTCCTTAGACCAAATCTATCCCCAAACTTGGTGTCTAATGCAAAGTAAATCAGCAATTGAATCACAAAGACTTGAGTGAACATGGCACTGAAGTGAAATTATGAAATTATAATTGCTTTAAAATAGAGTTTCAGTTAACTGTGCCTGGAACAAGAAGAGAGTATAAAGGTACACATAAGTACAAGAGGTTTATAAAATGAAAGAATAGTACCACTAAGTTGATTAGACATGACTTTTCATCATGACTTAATTTTTGCACATCTCAGGTAATTTCAGTGGGGAAAAAATAATTTATTCCTGTTTATGACAAATACAGGCTTTGCACAACATACAGTAAACTTATTCCAAGAATTTATTCTACACCTTTTTCCTCAAGACATTTTTATGAATAATGACAGTACTGACACATACAACAATTTTTTCAACATAGTGTGTGAGTTTTATTACCAGTTGTCCACTGACAAAAGACTGTGCAAATCATCTTCCATGATACACTTTTCAAAAAGGTAGCAATTAACTTCACTGATTGCCTTTCTAATAATAATCATGATTTTATTTCATTTGAGAATCATGCTTTACGTGTTGAGAAATTTCATCTAATGGCAAATATCAAAAACAATAGAAGTGAAAGCACATATTCACTGAACTAGATTCATCTATCTCCTTTTTGGCATGCAATACTCACCTGCTGACACATGCACAGAAAATCTTTGTGACAAGTAGACAAAAAACAAGACCATGGAAATGGTAAATAGCAAGGTACGGTTCCAGACATGATGACTGTACAGAGAGGGGAGTACACGAAGCATAGAGCTCATCATACTGATGTGTCTTCCTTCACCAGACAGACAGACTTAGGGCCATCACTTGCAGGGATACATAGGTGTGAAGACAGAAAGAAAATTCTTTCCTCCACACAAGAGAACATAGGTATAACATTTAGGTGACTAGCTTCAGACTCAAATCTGGGATTCTGAAATGGTGTCTACCATGTCTCCATTGGTTTCACTGATTTCCAAAGTCCATCCAAATTTTGGTGTCTTTCTTAGACCTTATTTTGACAAAATTTCCATCAGTAATAAACATGAATTATGCTTGAATATGCATTGAAGAGTTAGTCCCAGAACACTGAGTCTCAGTTTGAGTTCCTGATGTTTATTTTTGTTTTATTGAAATCTTAGTATTATCTAGCCTTTGTTAACCAGGCAGGCTTGGACTGTTAAAAATAACAGGGTATAACCTGTCTGTCCCTTCAACCAGGAAAAAAAAAAAAAACCACATGAATCAAATAGACTGCTTAAATATGTCTTAAGATTACTCTGAACACTTTTTTAGTTTAACCGCTGCAAACCTTTAGCATGATTTTAAGTGGGTGAGGGAGCCAAATGCAAAACACAGCATGTCCTCGTTTCTGTTCGCTATAACGTCTGATGGGCTGACAAAAGGGACACGGTATGGTTGTGTGAGTGACTTCAAACAAGAGTTTGTAAGCTCTTGGGGTGCTGAGTCTACCTGCTGTTAGAACAGAAAAGATGCAGCAGATGTCTGGAAGAGTACAGGATGGAGGCTGACACTCTTCCAGCTGTCCCACTATTGTGACATGACTGTTGGCCCCAATGCTGCCCTCATTAATGTGTAAAAGAGGTAACTGGACCTTTCAGCTGATCTAGCTCTCATTTCAGTTTTTGTCTGCTCACATCCTGAGCAGATAAAAATGTTACAAACATCCTCAATGTTACTTACTACTGCTGTCCCTGAAGTTAGCTAAGGAACTCATACTTCTTTCTGTAAGAGAAAAAGAGTGTGTTCTTTCTCCAACCTTGTATATTTTCCTTTTTTTGTGGCACTCTGGTTTTAAGAGCTCTTTGTCCTAGATGTGTATCACAGTAATCCTGAAAGCATTTCAATTTCTCATGTCTTCAGTTCTGGGTTAGCTTAATTTGAAAATAATAATGTGGCCCCTGATGTTTTCACTTAATACCATGTAATTTTTTATTAGAAATTATAGTGAAGTCTCTCTCTGCTCATCACCTCTGTTTTTGCTCATAAGTCATTATTTATCCTGTTCCTTTGTCTGTGTTGGTTTTAACGCTAGCTGGAAATTAAACCCCAAGTAAGCCATTCCCCTTCCCCCCACCCCTTCGGGTAAAAGGAGGGACAAAAGCAGAGACTATGCGTTGAGGTAACAATTTATAGAAAGCACAAAGCAGCAAAATAAGACATGCACCATAACAACAGCAATATTAATAGCAAAAGTATACAAAAAGAGAAGGTGTTTTACCCACAAAAGTGTTCACTGCCAGGAACAAAACCCTGATGGCATGGATAAGTCACATCCACATGGCTTACCCAGGCAAAGGCACTCACACAGCTCTGCAACCAGGACACCATCACACCTCTTTTCAGTTGTCTCTACTAAGGTGAAGACAATTTCTTGTCTGAGAGCAGCATTTTCATCATAGTATCTTAAATGCACATCCAAAGTACTTCATATTCATAGGCAATACTAGAAGCTGTGTGAATTTTAATAAGGCAGCTGTATCCCTCGAAACTGGAGTCCTTTCTTTAAGCACAGAGAAAAGTCACACTTCTGCTTGTGAGTTTCAATTGCAATTGGGAAGAACTGCTCTGATGCCCCAAACCTTCTTTCCCTTACTTCAGAACCTCTGGAAATTACAGAACTGCACTACTCATTCAGAAAAGCATTTTACAATGCTGTTTGTGAAGGTCATTTCTTAGATGCTTTGGATCCTGTTTAACATAGCAAAGAGAGTTTAAAAATTTACCCTAATTCTTCCAGAGCATCCCTCTGACAGGTTATTGCAGAACATCTTGAGAAGGATGTATGCACAATCAGCAGTATCTGTATGCTGTCAGTTAGCAGAGCGAAAGACTGACAGTGTTTTTGTACTTCAGGGCTAAAATATACAGCAAGTTTTTAAAAAGCAACCTGGAATAGCCTGTATACCAAACCTATTTTTCAATTCTATCAGTCTATTCAGGAGCAAAAAAATGCCTTAAACAGGCATCACCCTACAGACTTTGTCAGTATCTTTTGTCCTGACCCACTAGAGTTTTCAGAATCTCACGTTACCTTGAATACAAACCTTTTATGATCAAAGGCACCTTCCATGTTTTTCTCACATTCAGTGTTTGCCTGGATCTTTCAAAAATCATACAGCATGTATTTCAGGGTGTAGAATATGGCAAAATATAATCACTTTCTCATTAATGTTGTAGGCCAAAGGCAGACTGACTGTGTGCTTATGGATAAAGTATGCTTCATGAATTCTGAAGAGCTTAACTTAGAAGTGTAGTGAACATCTGGTGTGCAAACAGAGATCAGCAGATGTTTTGATTTTGCCTGCCTTTTTTTTAACCTTGGAAGCTAGCCATATGATATTCTTATTGTACATTGGGCTTGTCCATCAGTGAAGACAAAATTCTTATGACTAAACTTCATCGTCTGAATACTGAGAAGCAATATGAATCTTGTTTTTCTTTTTTTATAACTTGAACTAATAACCCCTAATTTGGCTCATTCAAATGCTTGTTTGCTCTGCTGAAGACTAAAATGCAAAGATTACTGCCTGAAAGAAGAAACTTTTGGCAGATTGACACTTCTCCTCCTACATAATAATCTCTTTCCAAAGTCATGTGGACCGACATTTTGCTCTCATTTAAGTGCTATGTATTCTCTTCAGTCTGTGTTAGAACTCCCAGAGGTGTCAATGGTATTTGTGTGTATAAATCAAAACTGGCAACCTTCAATTTGTGTGTGTTTGAACAATATTTATGTGGGAAATCTGAACTTCAAGCCCTGGAAAATTTATCTTAAAATAATTACAGCCAGTGAATTACTGGTATTTGAAAGCATTGCAAAGTATCTCTCCCCACTTTTAATGATAAAACAAGTGATAATTTAAGAGCTTAATCTCCTTTTATTCCTCCTTCCTGAGAATATTCATATATTTATAGTAAATTCTTTGTTTCCTCCATATGTTCTGTTAATGACTGAAGCCAAAAATGGCCAAAAAAATCCACTCAGATTTTATGACTGAGATCTTGATAGTCTAGCTTTGGCTCCTCAGTACCAAATGCACAACGCATCCTGTATAATGCCCTCCTCCACTGCCACTATTGCCACTAAAAAAAATTTTAAAACTTTAACTGTCAGAACAGTGCTAAGCTGTTATTTTATCTCTAGCTTAGCTAAATCTAGAATGCTGTAGAATTCCTGCAGAAGACATAATATTTCAGTTGCAGCTGGGTTTCCACTGTGGCACAAAGTTGCTAACAGAAGATCCTTACTGTAAAAACAAAAATTACCTACGTTCCTTAAAAAATTGCAGGGTATATGATATTGTAGCATTGTCTGCACAGGCACAAATACTGTGTGGGCTGAGTACAAGGATGTGTTCTGTCCAGCTGTATTTGGGGGAACATGAACAGGGGAAACAGAATGCTTTTCTTCTCCATATTTGGAAAGATGCTTGGCCATGTTTCATTGAGTAATTCAAGCAAAAAGCTATTTGGCTAAAGGACAGCAATCCTCAGACTGTTTGTTTGCAGAAGGGTTTTTAACTGGGGGTAAAGATTTCCCTTCTGTTTAGTAATCAGGGTGGTGTTAAATGACCATATGATCTTGTGGGAAGACAGTAAAGAATTACTGGAATTCACGAAGTCTGTGGATTTTAGTAAGACAATTAAAGAGATACAGTAATGTGATTGTAAAAGCAGCTGAAGTGCTGCTCTTAAGCTTTCCTTTTCAGAACCAGTCAGCCCTCTTCAGTCACATGACAAAGAGTTTATTCACAAGATCTATTTTTTTTTATTATCTGCTGTTTTGTAATGGAATAGAGTCACAGTCCAGCAGCACCTTCTTAAGTACCCTGTCATCAGAAGCCACATGAAACCTGCATTTTCTGTTCAAGTAGTGAAGCCCAGGGCAGATATTTTGACCTTCAGGGACACTTAGAGTGGGAATAAACTCCTGCTCTCCACCTCCCCATCTGCTACAGATCAGTATGAACCAAAGCACAAATAATACGCATGAATACAACAGAGAAAAGACCATCAAAAGAAGAGGGATTAAGCACACCAACATGGGAAGGATTTGTAAAGAGCTGGCAGGCAGGCTTGGAGAAGGCAATTTCATTACAACAGAGATTTCCCCTGGAAATGCTGCTTTCAGAAAAGCTTAGTGAACATATAGTGAACAGAATGCTTGCTGCTTACACATATATTCATGACCTTCACCATCTGCAAGATGACTTTTTCTTTTGCCAGTACAACCTCATGGATAAAATACCTTTTTGAGGATTTTACATGCTGAGTCCAAGCTTTTAAGTTTCAGTTTATTCCAGAAATTATTCTAGGGTTTTGTTAAATCACATCAGTAGCAGACTTGAATTCTTTGGCTGCCCTCACTCTTTCCCTCATTCCATTGGATTTTGTTTCCTACAGATGCTGATGCTAACTTCTCAGTGTCTTGTAATGCTTTAGTGTCTCCTCTCTGCACAAATAGATTGAATGTCAATGAATATAACAGGAGTTACCTGTGTTATATATAAGGGAAAATATACAAGGAGAATTATTCACTAAATACAGGTCACTGATTCTTTTCAAAACCTTTTGCATACAAATGGACTGAAATTTCCCCTTGCCATTCAAATTTTCCTGGATTTTGTTTCACATCAGTACTGTGCTAGCATCTCAGTCTTGCATCGATAGTCAAAGTTTAGCTGTTCACTTCTTTATTTCTCTACTATTGCAAATTCCCTGTGTGATAAATATATTTATATCTTGCACTGATGACTTCACTCTGCAGCCCTTTACACATATATCAGTATATTTTGTTAAATCAGTAAGAGCTTCTATGTAGCATGACTGGAGGGCCTGTGTGACTTAATAAAATACATGCTTTCACAAATTGTACATGTATTAAGGATTAATTTACAATTGTCCTGTTATTTTTTGCATTCATAATTCTGATTATGAGATCACTAAGACTGAAATTAACTACTGTGTTTTCACCATTAGTCATATCTGATCACACACTAGCAACTGGTCCTTGACATGAATTATTCTTCCTTTGCTAAAAGTGTTTTCAGTACATCTTTTTTTTCTTTGCTTCTGATTCCAAAAAGGTGTCGCATTTATAAATATGAATCTGGGATTAAGTAAATATGGGTGAAACAAAGGAACCAACAGCTTTCCAACGAACTAACCCAAACTAAAATACTTTTTATGATATGAAAACTCAGGGGCAATAGCAGAACACTGTAACTGCAATGATCCACTTCACTTAAGAGCACCTTGAGAAACCAGACTCTTCTTGCCTATACTTTTCCATTCTTTCACTCTGGTTTGTGCAAAGACCAACACAGTCTACAGCCCAGAGCAATACTGATGAGAAGACTAAGTATACTAGTGGTGTGACTCGGACCACACTGGATGCAATTAGAGCACCATTTCTTTAATCTTCCAAAGACCAATTGTGCAAATTAACTTGCTGAGGACTTTGGCGGTTGTAGCAACTTTCAGCTACCCAAGACAGAAAGGTCCTACAGTAGCCCAAGTATGATGTTGTCTCTTTCATTTTACTACAACATGAACAGATACTGATCCATCACATAGCACATCCTTTGGTACCAGGACTGTTCTTCACATATGCCTCTGTGTCTGATTTCTATTTTCTCTTCAAGTACTGAGTTGCAGAAGCATACCTAACAGATTTTTGTGAAGCACTTGGACTACTCCATAAACATGTAAAAACATGTTGGATGTGTATATCAGATGCATCATTTCCCTAGTTAAATAATATTTTCTGTTACCTAATCTCTTGTTATTTACAAAGAAATTTGAGTATTGTTGGGAAGTCAAAAGGACAGTATTGTATCGATTTTCCATCAGCTAAAGCCTCAGTGGATAAAGAACATATAATTCAACCAAATATAAATGTGGAGCTTAACTTGCAAATGCGTCGATGTACCTGTGTATTCCATCACTCTTTGATATGTCACCAAAAGCAAACTCAAGAGGAGGAGTGGAAAATGTGTAAAGGAAGGAAAATACGAACAAAAGGCCAAAAGCTGCAATCAACAGGTTTACATGGCTAATCTGTCCTGGGGCAATTTTTCTGAGAATAAGTTACTCCTGGAAATGCAGTTGATTAAGTAGAAAACTGTTTCATTTGAAACCAACAGCTAAAATAAGCCCAAGTTCTCAACTCATAATATTCTTGAGAATTAAATCTGTACTGAGATTGGTTGAAGTGTAGTGGGTTCCAAATATGGCAGGAGGTCCCTTTGCAAGTATCTCTCTCCTAAAGTGATTTATAGACAGCAAGACAGCACAGGACTTCTTCCAAGAATTGGCTTGTAAAGTCACACTTGGCAACCAGGAATTTCTCATAACAAGCACAGTTCATTGTCACTGTTGCTACATCAATGAATATGTTCGCATACACATGCTGATGTTCATATGCAAGTGCTGTCCCCGTCTTTTATGGACACACCTTTGTGGACACTCACCCCACACACCTGGACACCTCATTTCTGCAAGATGTGCATAAATAAAGTATTGCTACTGCTATCTTGAAAGTTTTAAAACCGAGTCTTCACGCTGCTGAAGTGTGCCCTTGAACAAGAGAGGGAGACTGTGACAGAGCCAGGAGCGAGACCAGAGCACAGGGACCCTTCAAACCTCCGAGCCACAGGCGCATCCTCCCCGCAAAACAAAGGGCTAAATTAACCACGATTAATTCAGCATATGTCAGTGCAAGCCCTCATCCCGTCCCCGCGAGCAGCAGCTCCAACTGGCCCGGCGAGGGAAAGACGCTCTTCACTTTTCGGGGGGTCCTGCCTTTCCGCCCCCCTTCACTTCTGCTCGGCGCGATTCCAGTGACCGCCACCCGCCCCGCTGTGGAGCTGGCCCCCGCCAGCCGTGTGGGACCCATCGGGGCGGGGCGGGGCGGCGGAACGCGGGGAGGGACACGGGAGGAGAACGTTACCGAAAGGCGAGGAGGGGAAAACGAAGAGAGGGGCGTGCGAGGGGTAGCGCCTCAGCCGCGGGGGATTAAAGGGCGCGGATACCTGCGGGGGCCGGCGGGGAGGCAGACAGGGAGACCGAGAGGCAGTCAGACAGAGTGGCAGGCCGGACAGAGAGGCAGGCCGGACGCCCCTCCGAGTAGATAGGAGGTGGGGCGTCAAGGGACGAACAGCAGCTCTTCTCCTGCGGCTGCCGGCGTCTCCCCGCGCCCGCCGCCACGCCATGTGGTCCCTGGTGGCTCTTTGTTGCTGGGGGGGACTTTCACTGTCCCTGTCGTCGTTGGCGCCGCAGGGCCGGGCCGGCGGCCAGCCGGGCGCCCTCCTCCGCGCCCCAAGTTTCGCATCGCCATCCCTGGAGGCGCCGCTGCTGCCCGACACGACGGAGAGCAAAGCGGAGAAGCTGGGGCGCGCCTTCAAGCGCCAGGTGCGGCGTCTGCGGGCGCGCAGCGGTCGGCTGGAGATGGTGTTCCTAGTGGACGAGTCGTCGAGCGTGGGCCCGGCCAACTTCCTCAGCGAGCTGCGCTTCGTCAAGAAGCTGCTCTCTGATTTCCCCGTGGTGCCCGCGGCCACGCGCGTCGCCATCGTCACCTTCTCTTCGCGCAGCAACGTGGTGCCACGCGTGGACTACATCTCGCGGCGGCGGCCGCAGCAGCACAAGTGCGCCCTGCTGGGACGCGAGATCCCGGCCATCACCTACCGCGGCGGCGGCACCTACACCAAGGGCGCTTTCCAGCAGGCGGCGGTGAGACGGGGCGGGGGGCGGGGGCTACGCCGGCAGCGGTGTGCTCTCCGCCGCGATGCGGGGGATGCCTGGTCAGGGTACGGTGAGAGAAGCGAGAGATAGTGCCGCGAGGTGCCGCACCAGTGCGGTGCGGGGTGCGCTGTCGCGAGGCGAGGTCTCAGCATCGAGGGAAGAAGCAGCAGTGAGAGTCGCAGTAGTGCGTGGGGTGCTGGGGTGCGATGGCTCGGTGTAGGTTGTGCTGTGCTGTGCAGTGTATGGTGTGGGAATGTGGTTCTCCGCGTTGTTCGAGGGTGTTCCGTGAAAAGGGGTGTAGGCCTGTATGATGGGATGTGGAATGGTGTGGTGTGGGATGCAGAACTGTCTAGTCAGAGCAATAATTAGTCACTATCTTTCCGTGCTGTCTGCACCCGCAACTCCCGTGTTTTCTGCTGCCCTTGTGAACTAATGTGTGAAATTCATTCTTTGAAGGGACATGGATCCCATATCTCAATTTCAGAAGTGATACGTATGAGTCAAGTCTGGCATCTAAAACACCTGCCTGGTTTCATGGCAGCAGGATCTGAGTGCCCACTAGCTGTTAGACATACCAACGTACTCTTGCCAGGTGTCTTTTAATTGCCGGTGATTTACAAAGGTCCCCTTAAGCTGCATACAATATACCATTAAGTAGGAGCATGTCCCCAGGAACATTTCCAACACCATAACATCATCACTTGTTGTGCTGTCATACAGAGCCGTGGCAGAAATTTCATCTAGGCAGTCCCTGGATATGTGTTGGCACTTGATTCTTCTGGTAAGACTTCCCTGTAGATGGTTAATGGACAGCTAGTCTACTCAGGAAGCTTTTTTACAAGGCTAGTCCTGGCTTGTCATTTGGCCTCTATGTTCAGAAACAACCACCAAACCAAGTCTTTTTTTTTTTTTTTTTTTAATCTAATTTGTGGTAGTGTCCTGTAGCTGGCATTGATTGCACTTGTCTTGAAACACTTACATATTCTCATTTGGAGCTAAGAAGTGAGATTGCAAGAGGTGCATCACTGCAGGGCATATGAAATTGGCAGACATTATTCTCTCCACTTTTGGCAGGAGAAAACAAGTTCAATGTATAATGGGCTCAGAGCTGCACATGCCAAACCTGCTTTAGGAAAACACATCCCTGTATTAGATCTTCCACTGTGAAGCCATGTTTCAATATAGACCCATCCGAGGGATGTTGTGTGAAAAAGTTAATGATACAAGTTAAAAATAACTGTTAAAAACAAAATATAAGCTCAAGAAATACCATCTGTTATCTTGATATGAAATCTTGACTAATGATACCTTTAAAGTGGAATAAACAAAAAATCTCTTCAGAAAACTACAATTTAGTTTCTTGAGCCCAGCTAAATTTTGTGGCTGCAACAGCATGACTGTCATTTTACATTGTGTTCTTATAAGAATGTGGGAAGAAAAATATTCACATGGTGACATGGAAAATTAGGATAGAATAACGAGGTTAAATTCCAGTCTGCTTACTAGCTCTTAGTTACAGATATTGTACTGTGGTTTTTTTCAGTACGATTTCTTCATGTCAGACAAAGTAACATCTTCAGAGAATATTCTCCTTTCTAGACACTCTTCAGAAAATTACTGTTCTAAGTTTAAAATACTATTTTTGGAATAAATCTAGAAAGTTTTTCAGGGTACAACAAAACTGCTATTCCCTCTGGACTCTTAGACTTCTGCTTTATGTTTTTAATTGTCTTTTGGTACAAGTGTAATTATTTATTCCTTCACTTTTCTAAAATGTCTCTTTTTTGAATTATTCCTTTTCTTTTACACTTTAACTTAGGATTCCTTATGCTTCTGGCCAGAATTCTCTGCTTCTTTTCCAAACTCAAAAGTATCTGCAAAGCATGACAAAGACTCTGGGATTGTATCACTTAGATGTTATAGTAACAGAAAATGAAGGAAAGTGTGTTGTTAGACTAAACCCAGCACTTAAATCATCATGCAGCACTCTTCATTGTAGGTCTCAAAATGATTAATTCATATCTGTGACAGTTCCACTGAAACCACAGAAGCAGAGAGATAAGTGAATTCTGCAAGGTCATCAGGCCAGTTACTGTCTGACCTGGGAACATGAGTGAACAGGAGCAAGATTTACATGGCAGTTACTGTCTCAGAATCTGTGGCAGCAAAACATCATCCTAAAAGCAGACTTGCTCAGTTTAACAAACTGTTGCACAACCACACAATGTCCATCTTCTTTGAAAACATAACAGAGTTCTAGGCACTGCAGGTTTGCATCCTCTCCAAAGGTACTTCGTGGACAAGTTTATTGCAGAGTTTCTGTGTTTTGTCAAAGCTGTTCTTACTAACTTCTGCCAAGTAAACCACACTTTTGCATTCCTTCCCAGCTGGTTAAAGATGTGATTCACAGAAATATGCCACGTATACCACAAGAGACAGTGGCAAGAGACAGCATCCTGGTGAGAATGGCTGAATTACTATTCATGTTTGGGTTTGCCACCCTGTTTGTGATTTTGTGCCATGCTTGAGCTAGCAAGTACTCATTTTTGGAGTCTTTCTTTTAAGGCACATGCCAACAGTCTTAGAAAGGGGAAGAAACTGAGCTCATTAATT
Organism: Acrocephalus scirpaceus scirpaceus; assembly: GCA_910950805.1. NCBI lineage: Eukaryota > Metazoa > Chordata > Aves > Passeriformes > Sylviidae > Acrocephalus > Acrocephalus scirpaceus. Next base: position 48,174,970 of record OU383776.1, read on the forward strand.
CAAAACTCTTTGACTTCAGTTTTTCACAGCATAAGTTGGTGGGACAGCACAAAGTACATGCAACTTATGTTAAGCAGATTGCTTATTTCATTATGGAAAGCTACAGAGCTGTTGTGACAGCAAGAAAGAACCAAAGCAGAATAAAAAATACAAACAGATTTGAGCAAGGGTTGCTCCTGATGCTTAAGGAATGCATCTAAAGCCAAGACCTCTAAAGTGGTGAAAAGTGTTGAGAGACCTGTAGGCAACTTCGTTGGAGCTTCTGATCCTGAGAGATAACCACTGCTAATAGCACTCATTATGCCTCGTGGGAGGGACGTGCATTTGTTACCAGATGGGTTTCAAAATAGAACTGAGGTGTCATCATGCAATGATGGAAGTTTAATGGGTCCTTGTTTTAGCAGCTGAGAGTCACTGTTACATATATACCAGCATTGGTGTGCTATCTTTATTGATGGACAGTTTAAACATCCTGAAGCTGCATGGGTTTTGGTGGTCTAAAAAAAAGATGAAAATAAAAATTATTTGAACTACTTGGCGTGGTAATGTGTTAATAAAATTATATCTTCTAAGAAGATAGGCTTATTTCTGTCTTTCAGTGGAAGTAAAATGGGAACAATTTCTCTTCATAATTGAAGTGGAAGTTGTAGATGTGCAGTACTATTGAGCAGAAGTCAGAGATAGTACTCAGACAGCCTTAGACAAGTCAATTGCTGGCAAAGCAGTAGCTGAGAGAGCCTTTGAGAGGGACTTCTTCAGTGTTATAAAAATAAGTTTTGCATTAAAAAGGTAATCTTTTTGGTTTTATATTCATCTTCCCTCCATTGAAGTCAGTATGGGTATAGGTATATGCAAGTGGAAGTTTTGTCACCTACAGAATAAAGTTACACATTTTCTGAGCATCTGGTCTTTGAAATCTGATGTTTGTATCTAATGTAATCTTAAGGGAGCATGACGAACATCCAACTAGTGTGTCAAATTCCTGTGTTACAATTAATAAATATTTTAAAAAGTCCTTCAAAAGAATCTAAGCACATATCAGTTTAGAATATACAGTCCTAATGCTTATTTAATGCTTGTTTAAATAAGTAATGGAGGCTTTGTTTCTACTCTATGACAAAAGTACAAGATGCAGCATTGTTACCCACTAACATGGGAAAATTGGCTTTTATTTTCAATGCATTTTCAGATTCAGAATCTCATTTTCAAATTAAAATGAAAAGTTTATTGAAGCTAAAGAACTGAAAATCTTTTCTTACTATGTACTTGGTCAATTTTTTTAAATTGAAAAAAGTAGTGCCCTCTCACTGAGAAGATGAACATTCAGAATCATGTGTCTTATCTGGCTATCAAGCATGTGTTTGTGTATTTTTATGATCTCTGCAAAATCTGCAGCCAATAATGAGAAAGCAGCAGATTCTAGGTTATCTTTGGCATCATGCTCTAAATATCTGATGATGGCTTACGTCAGCTAGAGCTAACTGACTTGCTGACAGCATTAGGCCACTCTGAGTTTTGACATGGCTTTGGAAGTCTGTGTTAAAGATATCATGGAACAAAAACCAAAGTCAATGTGGTTTACCTCTGTGGCCACCTTTGCAATTGCAGAGCTGGTAGTTAGGGATTACCAAATCGAAGGCAGCATTTCTGTCAGCCATCACTGGTGTCAGCTCTAAATCTCCGATTTTAATCAGTGTGGTGTTTGTGAAGAGTACTGGTCTTGCATACTCCAGCCTTGCATGGGATTTGTTCATAAGATTAATAAGGCAGGGTCAGAGGCAAGATACATGTTATAAATGCATGTTATATAGTTGGCTTTTCGCAAATATTAAGGTGAATGCTATATGTATAATAACTTTGTTGTAAGGATATGGTTTATATTTTTGCTGTTAGCAGGGCTTGGACATAGTAGTGGGATAGCTGATTGTAGTTATGCTTGCCATTGAATGGCCTGTTTGGTTAGATAACATCCAAGCAAAACATATAATGGAGACCTTGCTGCTGACATGCCAATTATCAACGCTGACTGACTGTAGAAAGTATGGACCAAGGCCCAAGCTGGAGGTGATAATGAAGACACAGCCAAGAAACACTCATGTTCTAAAAATGTGGACCCAAGAGGAGACCATGATAAGCAGTCCCTGGAATATAGAAACTAGTTTGTAGAAAAGAGACCTAGGCAATAGAAAGGGTATTTAAAGAAGGCCTCTGAAATAGCAGGCTGTGCACTTGGCTGAGTGCCAAGTCACCCAGCCAGGCGGCCTGGCTGTACCTTGTTTTTATGTCTCCTAATTGTCTATTTTTTATTTTTATTAAACTTATAAATTTTTCTAAGTATGTGAACCTCGTTTTTCACAATACACATCTGCATATTGTTCATTGCCCATAGACCAAGCCTGAAATATACCTACCTTTAGAAATTATTAAGCAATTACTTTTTCTCTGACCTTTTGGCCAGGACAGGCAAAAAGTGCTCTGTTTAGCATAATATCTGTGGCTGCCTAATCAGGATTAATATTTTCTTTAGTTGAAAACCTGCTCTTTGGAATTCTTCTGCTTGTGCTTACAAAATTGTGTCTTGCATTTTGGTCTAATCAGAAGCGTGTAATTTGGAAGTTTGGTGTAGATATTGCTACACAAAATAAATCTTGTGGAGGTAATATCTGAACCAACAATATACTGAATGAAATCTTTCACCACTATGGTATCTGGATGATATCATCCTAAATGTTTCAGGAATAGAGATGCTTTTTCATGAGAAAAGTCTTTTTTATTGTCATCTCAGAGCCTTTTTTGGAAGAGTCTGAAAATAAGCACCTTCTGATTCCCAGTCCTTAAAAGTTACGACCCTCACAGAGAAATCAGTTGTAGTATGTGCTTTGCTTCAGAGATACAAACACAAACCAGAAAAGCTGCTGAGTGATTTGTTCGGAGAGAAGGAATAAATCCCTAGCACTAAAATTTTGAGGAAGCCAGGACAAAATAAGTTGGTTTCTTTTTAATTAATTTCCTAAGCTTATGAGAGGCCTTTACAGCAAAATAATATCATATATAACAGTAGTTCCTGACATAAGCCTCAGCATTACACTTCTGAATGTTTATTTTGCATGTTCTGTGATACATATTTACCCTTTGTCCCCAATTCCATGTGTTACTGGAATTTGGGAGTCAGATTTTGCAGGTGAGACCACATGTTTGTGACACTCAGAATTTTCTGACTTTTTTAAGTGCAGAAATTAAAAGCTCTATTGCTTTTAGCAACAGGCTCTTTGTAGGACCAGCACCCTTCTTAAATTTTGGAACTGCTTACTTCTCTATGTTGTTAACACAATCCAAAACAAAAGCTCTTGTTAAAATTATAATACTCCCTATGGTTCAAGGTCTCACTGGCAACCTCAACCAGAAAGATGAAAAGTTTCTTTGAATGTAAGCAGCAGTCTGTAAAGAACTTTAACATTCAGAGTTGTGGTGCTCTGTTAAGCATACACAGTATGAACAGTTAAGCAGAGATGGATTTCTCTCCCAAACCCTCCCCCACACCCAGTTGGTCTGGGACCTCTCTTATCAGTGATAACTTTTAATTCTAGCAGTCCTGGAAGAAAAAAAAAGTATTCAGATGGTAATTGAGTAGTGACAGGTGGGAGTAGATGGACCAGGTAATGAATTGTGTTTGTCCTTTTGGAATTAATTATTCATTTCAGCTTTTCTTATTTTTCCCTGCTTATTTAAAGTAATAAATGTTTAAAACAAACACAAAAGAAACAGATATTTGGCAGATGTACTAGACAATAGTGATGTGAGTGCTTGATCTGAAAATACATGAAAAGCAGTTACGTATTTAGTAAAATATTTTTGAGTCCCTATTTTTATTATTAGCAGTGGATCAGAGCAGTCCTAAAGCAATCAAATAACGTCTTTGTTATATTAATGATGGAAACAGCTCACAGACAAAGAAAACTAGGATTTTTCATTTTTTGAATAAACTGAGATCTATTAGTAGATGATATTTTGAATATAGCATGCAAGATGGCAGCATATAAAGGCCCTCAGCAGCTTTGCAAACTCTCAATAAACTTGTTATATAGCACAAGAGCTCAGAAAATGTCTATGTACATAACTTGCCCTGTTTTGTAATGTCCTGTTCAGAAGACCTTCAGAATTATAGAAGATGAAGGATAAGCATGTTAGTTGTTTCCTGGAAACTAGGTGCATTCTGTTCTTTCTAGCTCAGAGCTGAAAATTGCAAGCCACACAGTTACAAATCACCAGATCCAACTGTGTGAGTCAAAATTCTGGGTAATAGCTCCTGTCGTTGTAAAGCCTGTGGTGATTTCAGGTTGTTTAGGCTTTTCTTCTGGTTGCTCGGGACTATGTCTAAGTTGGTGTTTGAATATATCCAGGGATGGAGAGCCCACAGACTTTCTGGGAAACATATTTCAATAGTTGATCACTCTTGCAGCAGAAATGTTGCTTCATTTCTTTAAGTGGAACGTTGGTATTTAAGTTCTTGCCTCATGCTACCAATTAGAAGATTCTGTACACATCTCCTTTACTCCCCCTCTCATTAAGTACTTATATCTATGCATGGATAAGAGGACCTTAAACCTTCTTTCCCCCCATCTGAACATTACTAGATCAGTCAGTCTTTGGTCAGATGTTGTATCAGTACATTTCCTGGCCATAAGCATGCCTGGCTTTTTCACCTGTGTTCTTTCATTCATATTGTGGGGCTGTCTGACAGTTGTGAGATTTACTCAGGTCATGCCTGCCAGTTACTGAAAGAACTATTTAAATATTTTAAATATCTAGATTATTTCTATAGATACATCTTTTCTCTGAATTAAGAGTGCATTTCTTGCTAAGGGAATATCCAGGGGAACTTTTAATATTATTTAATTTCTTCTAGATAATTAACAGCTCATTATCTAGAGCCTGTGTAGCAGTTCAGAAAAGAGAGGAAAAGGTTGGAAGCCAAAACCTTTAACTGTGGAGTATCTTTTAGTTCATTTTGTGAAACCTAAAGAGGGGATAAGATTCATTTGATGTGAGCAGTGAAAATAGCAATCTATAGTGACCAAAAGAAAATATGGTGAAATCAGACCTTTGCTGTTGTAGAGAGGGAGCTCAGGAGGTGTAGCTGTATAGGAATAACACCTGTATTGTCACCAAAAATTGCTAAAATAAAACAGCACCAAACGTAACATTAAGAAGCAGGCATTCTTTATTCAGTTGGATGCATGAGGGGATATCTCCTCCAAAATATCTTGCGTGCTGAGTGCAGAAAAAGCTCCTGTTTATATACTATATTTTATGAATATATTCACAGGTTTTCCCAGAAAAAAAAAAATCTATGATAATCATTTTCCCATAAGTCATTAACTTACATTCCCTTCCCTCTGTGCATGCTTTCTATCCTGGGAGACTGGTGACCACTGGTGGTCAGCAACCCCAAAGTCATACCTGACTGCCTGGTGAACTGGTAAAAATTTGCACAATTGGGCTGGTTGCTTTCCAGATTTTCTTCTACAGAATTAGAACTGCGTGGTTCCATAGGCCAGTGGTTTTTGAAGAATAAGCTTTGTGTTAACCTACCAGGTGCAAACAATTCTTCACTTGGCAACAGTTTCCTGATGAAGGGGAACTGTATTTGTCACCCCCTAGCTTTGCATTACTCCTGTGAGATGACCAGGTTCCTCAGGAGTTCTGTGGATTCAGTAATAAGATGTCTCAGCTTCACCAAAAGCTATGTTTGATCACAGTACTGGTTATTCTTTTCTTTATAGATTATTTATTTATGTAAAATCTCCCATCAGATTTGGACATTTTTACCTGCAGGAAAGATAAAAGCAAAGATACCTTGGAACAGAAGTTTAGCTTTGCAAAGAGATTTAGCGTTGCCGTTTTCCTTTGTGAATGAGATGCTGATCTGCTTCTGAAGCCACCTATGATAAATTAGGATGTATTGTTTTAATATATAATATTCTTATGAATGTATAGACCAAATCTATACTGTGGTTTTTGTAATTAATAATTTTTGTAATTGTAACATTTATTCATTTTAATATAAGCTTAATAATAAATATGTTACATTGTAGATAGTTAATTCTATAATATTATAAAATAGAAATTACTTCTTTTATATTGAGTAAGTGATCATCTAGGAAAAATAATCATTTCATTCTATTCAAAACTCATTCACTGGTGTGTATGTTTTATGTCATTCCTAAAGTGAAAAGAAATCCAGGTGGTCTTCGGGGGTAGCACAGCTAAATGGCTCTGTAGAGGAAAGCTTTCTGGTTTGTTTCTGAGATGTAAAAAGATCGTGGTTCTTCCTCATCTATAAGAAATAACATTCACTTTGTAGCCCTTAGGTAATGTTTTTCCTACAAGATGAATGTTGGATAATGTTATTTTGGGGGCTTGGCTCCAACTTAAGCATTCTAACGCAAGCTTCTCCTGGGGCTGTATGATGTTATTGGAGGCTTGGTCTGTAAAGTGAGAGAGGGTAACCCATTTCAACTTGTTTCCCTCTAGAAAGATATATTAATATTCAATTCTGTATGGTCAGAATCATAAAAAATTTAAAATCAAAAGAGAAAGTAAGGACAGGAATCAGGCCGGATCATATATTCATGGATTACATGCCGATGATGTAGTTGATGCTAGAGACAACACTGGAGTTATCTCCAGATAAGAAAATAAACCTAAGGACCAGAAAGGTATTAAAACCTCAAAAAAGCCTAGGGAGTGGAAACACAGGAAGGCCTCCAATCCAAGAGATATTATGAATACAAGCAGCAACATGGCTACTGACTCCTTTATCCCCACAAAAAGTACAACCAAACTACAATCAAAATGCAATTTGTACAAGTTTTTTTCACTTTCTCGTGCCCCATGTTGGGCGCCAATTAAATGTATTTGTCCTGGTTTAGGGCAGATTTGTGAGAGAACCCCTGAATGGGGTCCCTCTGGGAAGCAAACCTAAAAGGTCCCTCCCTTAACTGGTCCAGGAAAAAAGAACTTCCTCGGAGGAAAGTGGAAAAAACTATTTATTTAACAAATAAAGTGTGTACAAGCATAAGGAATGAATAACATGAAACAATAAGACCTCTCATTGCTCTGAAGTGAGATGGTAAATTCAGAAAGTCCTTGCCGTGGGTAGCTCAGCTCACTCAGTCTCTTATCAGTTCCTCCAGTGCTGGAAAATCCTGAGTGGTGTGGAGAATGGGAGGATATGGTCCAAACCTTGAAGGAATTTTCTGACCCTATAGCCTGGAACTTTCCATGTGAACAAATTCAGAACTCAGCTGAGGTAGGGAGATACTTGAAAGAGGTCTACCATGATGACTCTAAGGAGAAAAAGCTCATTGCAATAAGCTGGGCCCTGGCATATGCTTATTGCACGCTGCTAGACATTGTAGGGTAGCAGATAGAGGCAGGGGGGCAGGGAGATTAATCAGCAGCTACCCCAGTCATGCAGGCTGCAGCCAACACTTCAGCTGCTCAGGTTGCAGCTAAACCAGACAGTGAGCCTAAGCCAGCAGCTAAACTAGGCAGTGAGCCTAAGGCACTGGCTGTCACTGCAGGAAAGAAGCACATGCGCAAAACCAATTGACCAATGGACAATGATCCAGATGAAGGACTCTCAACGCAAGCTAGTGGCACAAAGTCAGAAGTCAAAACTTCTGGCACAAGATCAGAAGCCCAACCAACTGGCACAAGATCAAAAGCCACTATTGAGTCCTTCTCCCTAAAGGACCTCTGTGGCCTAAGAAAGGATTACACTCAACGACCTGATGAATTGATAATTAGTTGGTTAGTCCACCTTTGGGATGCTGCAGACGAGGCTACAATTTTGGATGGCACTGAAGCAAGACATCTGGGATCCCTGTCACATGATCCAGTCATTGACCAAGAGATGATGAGAGAGGCCAGTCCTTGCAGTCTCTGGGTACGGGTCCTAGGAAGTGTGGCAGAAAGATATTTGTGTGCAGATGATCTCTATATGCAGCAAACCCCATGGAAGACCATAGAACAAGGGATTCAACACTTGAGAGAGATGGCAGTGGCAGAGATTGTCTTCTCAGATGACATAAACACTAGGAACCCAGACTTGGTACCATGTACATCTGTGATGTGGCAAAAACTTGTATGACTTGGACCACAAGAATACTCTTCTGCTTTAGCAATAATGAAGCAGGATGACAGGGAGGAGAGACCGTGCTTGATATAGTGAAGAAGCTCCGAGCATATGCAGGAAGAGATTAAAGAGCATATTCTCCAAATCCCTGCTTACAGATCAGAGGTTCTGGCACCAAATGCAGACTTTCCCCAGATAGCGAGAGAAGGGACACCCCACAAGTTGAGCTGTGGAAAATCCTGTGTGATTCTGGAGAAAACATGAGGAAATGGGATGGAAAACCTGCTCGTGCACTGGCACAATGGGTGCATGAATTGTTGAAAGGCAAGACTGAGAGAGGAGGTCCCACCAAGAAGGAAGCAGCTCCAGTTACCCAGGAAAAGAAGGATAACCAGGCCCAGCCGACTCCCCCACTAGCAGCAGCTCCTGCAACCTGACCGGGCCTCGCCCTGGCCACCCAGAGGGCAGCAGGGCCTGGCCTGGGGTGCTGCCAAGGGAGTGTTACCTGTTTTCTGACCAGAAGGAAAAGGGCCAGTCACCTGGGAACCTCTGAATTTAGGGCTGGGTTTTCCAGAGGCGTAACTAGCTCTTCAATTGGTCAACTAAGCTGCCAACACTTACTACAATTTCCTTAGAAAAACTCACATCCAGGCCAAACCACCACAGACAGTAACAAACAACATCATTGCCTTGGCTGTAAAATGGCTGAAGAAGTCTTTTCCCTTCGATACTTCTCATCTCCTAATTCTGTGTTGAAACTCCATGTTAATGTTAAAAATGCAGAAGTTAGAATTTAGCTGGTTTTGTGACTGTACTGATAGGATTTTTTTTCAATTACAGTAGTGAATTTCTAGAGCAGGATTTTGTATGATAACTCTTTTGTTGCACAAGGCTTCATTTTTTAATTCTAAGGACTTTTACTGGCACAAAAAATTGGTTAGAATGCCAGACATGTGTACACACCAAACAGTCACTGAACACAATACAGATGGTAATAGTGTTTTGCTAATGTGAAAAGAATGTTTTATTTAAGATCTGGAAGGATTACTGAAACTGACTGATCTACTAGTCCTCTGAAGGAAATGTAGACAAGAAAATAGTTACTGAAATGGTAAAAGACTAGGTATTTCTAGTGGCCTCATGAATTTCTATTCAATCATCAAGAGCATTAGTTGCTTTTTTTCATTTGTACTTATCCCTTATTAATTTATTTTAGTGACAAAATGGGCTAAATTCTCAATTTAACAGGCCATGCAGCCCTATATTTTGAGTTATGGCTGGTGCTCAGTTTCATTTGATGGTAAAATCAGAAGCAGATGTGGATATTCATGTCAAAGAAACAGGTTCTCAGGATCCTTTAAATTTACTAGTACCATTATCGAGGGCTTTAAAACTGCATTTATTGAAGAACCTGACAATTTATGAAGGGATTGTAAAGCCTTGTTATAAAAAAAAATCATCTTTGTGTAGATACAGTCCATGAAGTTGGCAGGGGCTGATGCACAATCTCTGTGTGTAGTTACAAGTTTAGGGTAAACAAGTTTAGGGGTTGAACAAACATTTTAAAATATATGAACTCTCTGTTCGGGGAAAACCAGCTTTCAAAACAGCTTTCTGGAGAGGGAAGGAGAGAAACCTTTCTCAGAAGAGAGGGAAGTAAGTCAGGGTTAGAGAAAACAGGAATTATGTGAAATGCTGCACAAATATTGCAGAGAAGAGGAATGGAGACTGATACTTAGGTTGTCAGCAGCTCTGACAGGATGGTGCCTTGTCCTCTTGCCCTAACAAAAAGAAACAAAATGCTAAGTGGACCAACAGTTGTACAAAAATTATTTCAAAATTACTTTTGTCTCCTCCCCCACCTCCTCTCTGTGCCCCCTCCCCCCCCCCCCCCCCCCACTCCCCCCCTGTTGAATGTTTCTTTCCCTCCCGTGTTGTTTTCCTCTGTTTTTATACAACAGGGATTCTGTGTCTGGAGTTACATCTGCAAGACATAAGGGCCAAGCTGGTCAGTTGCTTTGTTTTGTTTTGATTTCTAGGGGCAATATGTAGCAATTTTGTCTGTCTCTTTCTCTGCTCAGATTTCCTGGTGCCTGAATATTCAAGCCTTCTGGGTGGCAGGAGGACAGCTTCATGCTCTCTTACCTGTTGGCTCAACTTGTGTCTGTGTGACAGAAGTGCTGTTTTGAAGATGTGGTTGCCCTTTTAGATGCAGAGGACAGAAAAGATGTTGGCTCTTGCCTCATCTGAGGGTCATATAGCCAAGGCATATTTATCCCTCAAAAATAGTCATTTTCTCCTCAAAGATGGTCTTTTACTGATGCTTTCCACTTATTCAAACTCACATTTTTAAAAGGTCTTGCTAAGCAATTTTTCATAGGACCAAGAACTTTCTTGATTACGTGGAAAGTCATGAAGGGTTTGTGTTTCAGGAGTTTCAGAAGGCATTTGTAGTCTAATTTTGTAAAAAAAAAATCTCTACTTATTTGCTAATCAGAATTAAATAGTCCTGAGATATCTGTAGTCCTGTCTAGACCACTGGGGCTCATGCTCATTTGTTCACTGGCCATGCAGACATGTCTCTGTGTTTAGGGATAACATGGAAATTTGATTGCTGCTGATTATGAGCATTAACTGCTGAAGCACCAGGACGATGTGGAATGCTGTTCACTACCTTCATCTGCAAAGTGTGTGAAGTTTTCTGTTATGCACCGAGGGAAACAGTGCTGAAGGATACTACAGAAATTGCCATCCTTCAAAAATTAAGCTTTGTTCCCTCTTCTGTACATATTGAAATCATATTCTGCTAGAGCAATCTTTGTGTAGCTGGGATCTTCAGAGAATTCCACTGACAATTTCCGTTATGTCTCTTAACCCTGTGTAAGTGGTGATTTCTTCTTCAGTTACACACATTCCACAACTTGCACTTATTTGGGGCATATTTTTCACCTTTATTATGTGATTTGCAGATTGAGAGTTCTTTTTTCAAAGTTCAGAGATGATACAGTTGCCAAAACTAAGTGCATCTGGATGGAAAATACGTTTTCCTTGTCTTGTTTTTCAAAAAAGGGCATCATTTTTACTGAAATAGCTTTAGACAAACATCCTGAATATAAGCCTGAATACTTAAGAAGTTGGATAGAAGTTTAAGTTGCTTATCTTCTGTTTTAAAATAGCACAGTTAAGGATAAATATGTTAATTATACATGTTAATTATAAATAAGACTACCATCTCTGACTGCAGTCACTTGTTTTAGAGCATCAGTTTCAGAATGCACTTTGAAATTAGGCATTTGTACATTTTTCCTACTGTTTGTCTTCATGTTGCCCTTTGTCTTGTCTTTTTCTTCCTGATTCTTTTCATTCTAGTCTCCCATTTCATTCCGTTTTCCCGCTTAATTCTGGTTTTCCACTTATGACTTACACAACGAGAAGAACAATAAGTTTGATTTATGAAGGGTATTTTTGTCTGCAAGAGAATTTGGTTTCCCTCCCTTTGGGTTTTGCAAACAAGTAATAATAAAATCAAGCCCAGAACATTGCTTGGCAGTCTCTCAGACCACAGTGCCAATGGTATGTGCTTTGATTTATGGTGTGTGTGCTTGTTTTTGCATAATATCTACCTGAAATCAGTGAACTGATGAACCAAAATCCAATTGTCCTAAAATGTGGCCTGGCTTACTGAGATGAGGTATGAGAACTCTGCAGATTATTTAGGCTGGCCTAGCTAGTAAGCTTTTGGATGAGCTGAAAGCCAGATGATTTTACTTCATAAGACTTACATAAGGATTTCGTAATGAAACAGCTCAGCTTGGTTGATCTCTGGTTTTGGAATTTGTGCTTGTTAAGAGTGTCTTAATCACATATACCTACTTGTCATACAATGGCATGTCTTTTGGAATATCATTCAAAGGTCTATTAAATGTTGTCTTTTGCATTAATTGTGGCATGGTACGATCTATTATTGAAATAAACATAGTCATAATTTGCCTGCTACCAAATTGAAAGTCTGCATCTAATTCTTTCTACATAAGTCACCAGAGGATGGAGAAAATATATCTTCACAATCCCCTGCTTTAGGGTTGTGGACAGCACCTGGCCGCAATTAGGAAGTTGGTAGTCATCCTGTGCTGGTTTCAAGCAGATTTGGGAGAAACATCACCCCCCACCACGCCATGGGGTTCCCCTCCCCCAACTGGTTCGGGAAAAGAGACTTCCTGAGAGAGGAGTGGAAAAGACCTGTGTATTACACAGGCAAAGCACTCCCCAGCACAATACCCGATGACAAGAGCTTCATGCCGCTTACGGAGGAATAACAAACTTGGAAAAGAGAAGGTCTCCTCTTAAAGATGGTCACTGTGTTCCGTTGCTCCATCTCTGCTGGTGCTGGGAGAGAAAAGGAGATGTGCAGGGCTGGTCTTGGTGGGGTGGGTCCCCTGTGGAGGCCCCTGGCACTTTCCCCAGGTCCACAGTCCAGAGGGATCGGAACAGTTCCAAGGAGAGGGAGAAAAAAGGGGAAAAAAGGAAAAAAAAAACCCTCCAGCTATTCTACAGGTCTAACTATGCTAGCTCTAAACTAACTACTAACTACTAACTCTCCCAGAGAAAAACAGCTTCTTTTGTCTTGCGGTGTTCTCCCCCGCTTCAACTTCAAGGCCACTTCAGGGAGCTGAGGTTTCCTGGGGAAAAACAAAGCGCGCTTCCCCCACTTTGCACCCAACAGATGATTGAGGGATAAACACGTCACCCTAGGACACATCCCTTATTTATTCATGCTCTGACACACAGTGGCTAGTCATCAGCATGGTAACTCCACAGTGTGGCTTCTAATCCATGGCACATTGATGTCACATTTTTGCTGGTGTCGCCCAAAAACTGGAAGTACTTGGAGAGTAATTAGCACAAGTGCATCGTCAGACTAGAAGGCTGAAATGGGCAGGAATCTGTTGGGCATGTTCTCACTCAGGCAGTACTGAGCAGTATCACAAATGCTTTGTGTGAAGTATTAGGAAGAGCGAGCAGCAGGGTAGAAGGTACTACAGGTACTACTACATTTTTGAGGCTATAATGGGCAGTCTAAAATTATCTCAAAAAACTGTTGTAAAGGAGGAAAGCATCGTTTAACAGGAGCAAATGGGGAATTTTATGCTGGGTTTAAAATAACCAACAGTCTAAATATTTGTTAGGAGAAACCTTACAATAAATCAGCAGTAGGATTTATAATTTAGTGGATCAAAACATAATATTGCATTAAAATATGTTAGATTGTATTTTGGGTCTTGCATTAAATTTTCAATGTTTGTAGTACCTATTTCAACTTCAGTCTGAACAAAGCCACTTAAACTCTGGTCAGAACCATTGCTGAATCTGATGCATGGGTGACTTTAATCAAACAGCATGAGAAGTGCCTTATTTCTTACAGTGTCATGATTTCTGTGGTTGTGCAAACTGTGACTACCTTAAGTGTGACTCAGTGATTAGCCTTGTTCAACCAGAGGCTGTACATGCAGATGTTTGACCTCTGTTATAGTGGGTGACCTTTCAAGGGCCTTATTAGCTCTATAATTCAAATAAAAGGAGTCATATAATGGAGGAAGTAATGTACCAGTCAACCATTGTTAACTCTTGGCTGAGGTGTGCAATTTCATTTTCTCTTCCAGCAAATATTACAGCATGCCCGTGGAAATGCTACAAAAGTGATATTTCTCATTACTGATGGCTATTCCAATGGAGGAGACCCAAGACCCATTGCTGCATCCTTGCGTGAACTTGGAGTGGAGATCTTCACTTTTGGGATATGGCAGGGGAATATCCGAGAACTGAATGATATGGCATCCCACCCAAAAGAAGACCACTGTTATCTTCTTCACAGTTTTACTGAATTTGAAGCTCTGGCACGCAGAGCTCTTCACGAAGGTATTAATGTCCTAACCTCAGAAATCTACAGGGAGCAGACAGGTCTGAATAGGAAGATCTCCAGTACTGTCCTGCATTTACACTTCATGTAGTGTTAATTCCCTTTTTATTTTTCTCATACTTTCTAGCAGAGGTGTTTGTTCTTCAGTTAAAAGGATAAACTTTATTTGGGTTAAGTCATCACCAACAAGATCTGAGCAAAATTCTCCTCACTGAGGTGTATACGTACCCAAATCCATTCAGCTCTTCATTTGGTCTATGAAGAGCAGGCTGTGCTCTTGGCCCAATGTATCTTGTGCTTGAACGAATGAACCTTGTAGTCAGGTACAAGAGGCACCTAGTGTACACCTTAGAACTAGACTTAATACCTTCATGGTTCCTCACACAGCAACAACAGCCTGTTCAGAACCAGTCTAGATCCCTCTGTGTAAGAGTCAATACAACTGGTATTGACTTATTCATGCAGTAAAACTGGAAAGAGAAAGATGTGGAGAGTTTGGACTGAATTCCTCTTTTAATCTGCTATATCCTAAAATAAAAGTTCTTTTTGAAAAATAGAGTAAGTTTAGACAAGACACATGATTAAAAATTTGTTTGACAATGCTGCTTGATTGAGGCTTAGGACAGGCATCAGACTAGCCATCTGAATTTATTTCTATAATTTTTAAAAACATGCTACTTTAAAATAACAGTGTAAAACAAGGTTTTGTGTTGCTTTGTGGCCAGCCTGTTTGTTCCAGGTAAGGTTGGATTGTTCTATGTGAACGCGCCAAAGATTTTTATTTTATAATATGACCAAATGGTTTTACATGCCATGACAAATTGTTCATCTGATGCCAAATATGGCATCCATCAAAACTAGGAAAAGCTGTCTCAACAACTTCTGTTGGAAGTGAGACTGCATTCTGGTGGTGTTAGACTCAAACAAAGAGAAAATCTGAGTGCATTTCAGTAAGCCCTCTTCCAGAATAAGGACGCCAGTCTTTTGTGTGTTGATCATAGCAAGGCTCTGCTTCATACTGCCATCTCTGCTACTTAGAACTGGAGCCTAGGGTTTTTAACAAATATTTCACTAATGGTATAATGTGAGACTGTGGGACTACATTTGTTTGAACTCTTATTGATACTATTTCAGACCTGCCCTCTGGCAGCTATATCCAAGAAGATATATCGCATTGTTCATATCTCTGCGAGGCAAGTGAAAACTGCTGTGACATCATGGCAAGCTGTAAATGTGGCACTCACACTGGCCAGTTCGAGTGTATCTGTGAAAAAGGATACTATGGGAAAGGACTGCAACATGAGTGCACAGGTGAGCCTCATGTCTCAGTATTTGGGTTTCTCTGTATACTTTGAATACATGGCTCATCTATCTGAGAGCTAAAAGATCTGTTTGGGATTATGGCTATGAACCTGGATCAGAATGCATCCAAGGACGCTGGAAAACTCTCTGGCTGAGGACATAGTATAGCTCTAGCAGTCAAATGCACCTCATACCTTTTCTTCAGCTATAGCTCGAAGAGGTGCACAGGAAAAAGGTAAGAATAGGGCAAGTGTTCTGACAAAGTAAAACTTTCCTAAAACACAGCACACTGGAAATTTGTGACTATGATTTTACCAAGTCTGAGGTAATATCTTTTGCTCTCAAGTGCTCATAGTATATTTTTCCCTCATGAGTTTTGCTGATCACTTTTTGAACTTTCATAAACTGTCAGTTCAGAGAGGAGCTTTATATCTAGATCTTTGCAGCATAAATTCTGCATGAAACTTACAGTCATGTAAATGTGTTTTAATTCTCCCATGATGACTTCTAGTTATTACAGAGGAAGAAAATAGTTGACTCACTAAACAGAGGTGAGCCATTGTGACATTTTGCTAATATTGGTTTTGTTACTACACTTTTGACAAGCCCTTTTTACTGGTATGCATTTAAAGTATGGTTAAAATAAGAACCGTTTACACTTCTTTACAGAAGTTGATCTGTAAAGTTGTATTACACTCTCTGCCAATTATCACATTGTAATTCACCTTGTGCCTCTGGAACACCTATCCTTTTTTTAGTATGTAAGCAGGAACTAATTGAGTTTTGAGTGCAACATGAGTAGAGGAATGCAGCTAGGAATCAATATCAGCACTGGCACATTGGATCAGAATCGTATTTTATGTAAGTGGTTGTGGCTCCGTTGTGTTCTCCTTTAACTCTAAACAGATATGCTATTCCATTTTGCTTATTTTCAATTCTAATACTAATTTATTTAAGACAAAACCACATTTTCATCGTATTTTTCTTTTGTTGTTATTTTCCTTCACCTTGAGTGCCATAGTAAGATACTGAACAAAATACATACAGCATTTTTTCCTTTATCAGTAGTTTGTGTCGTTAAATACTGTTTTGAGACATTCCTAAAGAGCAGGACCATCATTTTAGAGTTGCCCTTTCTTCATGTAAGTGTCTTTTGACAGGGTAATCATACCCTTCAAGTGCCCCCAAAAATGGTAGAAGTCAGATTTCTTAAAATAGGCACTTAGCAGCTGCAGACAAAAGTTTCATTTCTGCTTCCTTGGTATATGCTTCGGTATTGGATACATTGCAAGTAAGCTGATGATTGCAGCCATCTGCTGTGTATGTGATAGTAATTGCAGTTGCATACACATATTTTAGGGAGATTTTGACCTGAGTAACTCAAACCTTTTCTTTATGTATGCTCAGTTCAACTCTTGTACTTTTCAAAACAGACAGACAAAAATAAAAAAGACGTGTTCTTTAAAGGAAAAACAGCTAATTTTGAAATCCTTTATTCTGAAAAGGATCGCAACATTTTTTTAACATTTTACATGTGAACATAGCTGCGGATTTGTAAAGCACAAGGAATCTTAAGAATGTATCCTAACTTTTTCTCACTCTATAATGTGCAGGAGGATTTGTGGCAAGTTTACAGTGATTGGACTTCAATTTTAATTGGACTACTTTTAGTGGGTTTTTTGCAAAACTTGAAGATACTTCACTAGCCTATGTTTCCCTAATACAGTAAGGCTTTTTTAAAAGAATTTGAATTAAGAGGGAAATTGCTTTTCTATGTAGTATCAGGTGTTTTTTTTGTTTATTTTGTTTATTGTGTTTATTTTCTGTAATTATATTCTGTATGCTCTGCTTTTCATTATACCACCTTACTGTTGTTTGTGGTTTTAAATGTGAGACATTAGAATAACACATAAAAGTCCTTATAGTTTTTGACTTCCATAATTACCAGAAAACACTCTAGAAATCTTCTGTAAAATAAAATGGAAGCCACGTGCTCTGTGCTGAAAAGCAGAAATTCCGTGTCCCACTCCCGTTTTTTGTGGTATTGTTGATGATGTGCTACTAAAGGAAGAACAGGCTGACTGTTCTCTACTTTAGAAAACAAACTAAACAAAGTTTCTTGAAGTTCTGGGAACTTCATATGGCCAGAGATATCTGTGACAATTGTGGCAAAGGAAGAGAGTGAGAGGAAAAACAGAGGCAGGATTGTAACCAGTTCCCAAGTATTGCAGAGTATATAAATACCTCCTCTTCAGTAACTACACTTTGTCTTCCCCTTCTTTTCCTTGATTAAAAATCTTGAGGTTCAAACTAGGGACAACCAAAGAAAAATACAGAAGGCAGCAAAAATAAATCTTGTGATTTTTCATTAGGACTCTTCCTTCCATTTCATCAATAAAAGCTGAGTTGTTTAAATCAACTGCACCTTTCATAGGAGAGTAAAAAAAAATCAGATCTCCATTTGCATCTTCTTCTCTCTCTTACAAGATTAGAATATATGTCTTTGACTTGACATTTCCACTTTTTTTTTTCATTAAGATTCTCCTTGAAAAGATCTCTTTTAAGTGGTCTCTTGGGTTGGATGATCTTCTGGGTTCAAGATGATGCAACTAAAGATAGTACCCATCATGTTCACCTCATCAGTTACTCCTAAACACAGCTACATTTATTGGGGAGGTTAGGAAACTTTTGTCTTACAACCACTAGTTTCTTTTGCCTAACATATAGACTCCATCTTTTGCAGCCCAAGGTATCCATAAAGATGATGTGCAGCTCACAGGGCAGAACAAATAACTTAATTCCTTGTAATCTAGGCTGGTTTTTCATTCTTTTGTTTATATTTAGCTCACTGCTTGGGTATAATTATTGAATTCTACCATCTGCATGAATATTTAATACCATGCTCAGGCTTTTATTTAGGAATATGCCGCATATTCCTAAATCATATGCACAGCTACTAGGGCAACAGTCTTGGCTTCAAAACACCACATAGATTAGATTTCTATAGAGCCTTTCCAATGAAACATGAAAACATGTGAAAACATCACTTTTATTTTCTTTTTTTTACAAATATTAATTCAGAACATATTACTGAAAAGACTTTAAACTGAGGATATGTAGGTCCAGCAAGGCAGGGAAGATTTGCATTTTGTGGTTTCTTGGACCCTGGACCTAATTTTCATCTGAGCATTTTTTCCATGAGATTTTCAGGATTGTTCCTGTTGAGAATGCAAACTCAAACCTGATATTCATAAATCCGATATCTTTCTAGTTAGAAAAAAACTTATGCGTTTAATTTATTACTAGCAGTTCTTTCCTTAGTCACGCAGGAAGTACTTTAATTCCAGTGGTGAGTCCAATCCTCTAGTCAAAGAAAGTAAATATTTCTCCTGCTATGATGTCTCCTTCCTCCCTTCCTTTTGATAGGAGCTTCCACTCCCCAAAAGCTGAATCACCTTTTCTCAATATTTCTCTATGGGAGGTATTTATCTACCCTGGAGGAGTTACTGACTAAATGAAGCTTTGCCAACCGTCTTGGAACTTGGCAGATGGTACTTGGAAATTTTCACTAAGTTTTCAAGATTCCTCCAAGTCCCAAGGTTTCCAGAGTTAACAACACATATAACAACATATGCTGTACTCTTCAGCAGGTGCCTACCATGGATTGGAGGAGAACCGCCAACAGTACTCTGAAATTCTGACAGACAGGGAGGGAAAAGAAAGCAAGAAAGGGAGGATGAAAAAGAGTGTAGAAAATGTCTTCAAGCATAGTAAGATCTCAGGCTAAATTTGCCTGTTGAATCTGAAGGTTTGAATTAGTTCATGGAACTATGGATTTCCAAACCCTTAGAACTTGGATTCATACTGTCTCACAAAGCAGTGCTATTTTATGCTTTCATTCATTGATTCTGCATCTTAAAACTGAGTGGGAGTTTGCTTTGATTCCTCTCTCCTCCTTTGCTTTTAATTTCTAAATCAGAAAAATTCTCTTCCTTTCTAACTCAGCTGTCACTAAAAGAGGGCTCCTTGTAAGACCTCCAGCCAATGAAAACTGACTAATTGGAAAAGGGGGCCTTTCTTTGAAGAAAGTGTCAAATGGTGGCTAATGTGGTATTTTGTTCACAAAACCCTGCAGATCTTGATATACCAAAACAAGAAAGTAAACAAAAGTTTTACATCAGATGATTTCAAATACAGCAGTGCAAGGAAGATGGGATGTATGTACATAATGAAGCAATAATGAAACGCTTTCAAAACCTGAACAGTTTGGAAAGACTTAGGAGTTAGACTCACCTGCTGTAGAGACAGAAAGCCTTACAGGAGAGCCTTACTTCCTTTGTGTACATCTGTTGGCCTGTGATTCACCCTTTTTACTGAACAGCTCTTTAATCATGATTCTATTTCTGTAACCCGGGGAGGGAGGGGGGAAGAGATACATTTGTATACTTTATTATTTGTAATTTAGTCTTCTTTGGTTACAGAGTGACTTTTGATCTGTGATAATACAGAGGTTCTATTGTGAATATGCTGTGTCAAAATGATTGGCTGTCATGTAAGGAGGAGGGAGCTAAACTAAGAGGAAGGATGCAAAACACTTGTAACCAAGTAATGCTGAATTGATGCCTAATTAATACTGGCAAAAAATATTCCTTGGTGCAATTCTGTGCAATTTTTTTCTGTTTCTTATAAATCTTGTGACTCTTTATGGGTAAGAGTTTCAGGAAACATCGTGATGGTTAAATATGAAAGAAATGTAAATGTGTTTTTCTAGTGAGAGCAGCATAACATCATGATAGGTGAGTACTGGAGAAATGTAAATCAGTTTTCCAGTGGTTCTCCACTGAGGATACTGGAAGACAAGTGGATGAGAAAGGTGGATATAAAAAGCAAATGCTATAGACATGGCTATGGAAGTTTAATAGGTTAATTATCTTTTGAAAAGTCTTTTTTAAGTCTTAAAACAATAATGTAGAAGCACTAATAATTATTGTTTTATGAAGACTGAAGAAAATGGCTTTTGCAAGTGTTTTGTGTGCAAAATAAATACATCCAGAGGCATGCCAACATGCTCCAGATTTTTTACATTTAAACTTGCTTTCTTAAAAATTAGTTCCCTGAAGCCCAGGATTACATGCTTTGCTTCTGGAAATTAGGTAGAGGTTCTCCTACTTGTTGTTATAAGCAGCAAAGCATGGCTGAGGGAAAAACTTAATTGGATGCTGTAAGATTTTTTTGAAATGTAGCACACAGTAGAGATAAATTTCTTTGGTTTGAGAATTTAGAAGTGTATTGTCAGCATATTCTTCATCTCAGGAGAGGCTTTTGGTTGGGTTTTTTGTTTTTATTTTTTTGGGTTTTTTTATGAGTGACTGATAGAGGTGAATGTTGTATGAGCCCACAGTAGCTTTGCTGTTATTTTAAGTGACTTCTGACACCAAAGTAGTTTATGAAGATGGGGCATTTCTGGCAGTGAATTGAAATCCAGATTTAGTCCATCAGAAAAACTCTTTAACAAACTCTGTAGTCATACAGTGAGCTTTCCTTTGGGGGGAAAGAAAAATCATGAGTTTTAGCATCTAACTGCAGGAGCTTTGCCTGCAAAGCTGTAAAAAATATGAGCTTTTCTTAGTCAGTTTGGTGCAAATTTTTTACACAAATAAATGAAGCACATGAAGCTGCTATGTTTTCACCATATCCATAGTTTTGACAAGCCGGTTGAAGTGCTTAAGAGTATCTCCACTAGTATCAATGAGATCTGAATCAAGTCTTAGGAACTGAGTAACTCTTTGCCTTGTGTATCAACTATGTAAATCTTCTGTCGCAAAAGTAAAAATTGTAAGTAACATGATAGCTAATATAAGTAACAAGGTTTCTATGCTATTTTGGTTTTTTCTAACTCTGTACGTCTAGCTTGTCTCCCTTCGATTTTAGCCTGAGCTGTGGTTGAAAAAGAAAACCCAGAAACTAAAAAAAAGCCTACCAACAAAAAAGTTTTCTCTGCATTTCTGTGCCATTTCTGAGGAATTTCCTTTAAAAATGAAGTTGTAGGGTGAAAGTGAAAACCCAGATTCAATTTTGACATATTCAGATCAGAAAAGCAGAAGTGTAATTTTACATCTGTACATAGTATTGAAAAACATCCATCCTTTCCATCTAGATGTTATCTGAGGCTTTAGAAAATAAGTTTCTGTGCTAAACCAGACTCTTTCCTATTAAGTACAGAACTGTTTCTGCAATAAATTTGTTGGAATGTTAGAAAGTGATGTATAACTTACTCTTTTTTCCCTTTCTCCAAAGGGACATATCTTGGTCACCTCAACATGTCAGGAAAATAAAGCCTCCCGAACACATGTGCAATTTGAGGAGAAAAAAATCAACCATTTGGAGGGCTTGAGAGATGCAGAAACCATCCTCTGATTAGAAACAGACATGACACAGAAATAATCTTCCTCTTTCTGTGTCAGTCAGACTTAAGCTTTCTATAGAACCTATCTCCATGTGTCCTTTGGCCACAAGGTAAACTTTGTAGGCAGTCATTCTAATTAAAAAGGTTAACAAAAGCATAAGCACAGTAACAGCTAGGTTTAGCGTTTAGTTAAATGACTCTAAAACCTTTACTGTTAAGGCTGGGCTTTGCCCTTAGGTTCTAGACAGGATGAAAAGCAGGCTGTCTTACCTTCACTGATATAATGCACGGTTTGAAAACATCCTTTTTCAGTACTGCAGTCCTGGAAGACATAGTAGTTTAGAAGTTTTCCCTGGACATGGCTTGTTTAACTGCTTAAAATGTTCATCAGCCAGTTGTCACTGGTTTTTAAACAGTTTAGGCTCCAACCATTTGAGAAGAGCCTTTGATAAGACTTTAACTGGTCTTGTACATTTGAGAATCTATTTTAGGGTTGGGACTGGCATCATAGCAGGCACTTATTGGAACAGCTGTTCCCTGAAATCCTTAATGAAGAGTTTTCTACTTCAGCATTCTTTGGTTACCTGTGTGGATCACACAGTGTCATCTTACATTTGCTATCTTTTCAGAGACACATAGCCAGGATGGTTTTGTAGACATATAGTTCCTGAAATTGTGCCATCTCACAAATTAAAAGCAGACAACTTAGCATTCTGTGAGCTTTTTAGTAGCTTTTGTCTTAGAGAAGAAAATACTTAAATTCTTGAAACAGTGCATCAAGGACAAAATGCGATAGCAGTATACAGCAAAGTGTTAATTTTTGAAGTGAGGAGAGAGGTAAAAGGTAAAAAGTAAGAGGTTAAAATCTGTTTTAATTACCTACTTTGTTCCTTGCAGCTCTCTGGGACTCCAAAGCTTCACATTTAACTACTTAAGTCATTCCTGGAAAGTAATCTCTACTACAATTAACTTGCAAGTTTTAGTCTTGGTGCCCGTGAGGTTGTGAATAAGTATCAGGATTTCTAGCATCATAAATTGCCTCTGAAGTCTTGTCAAAGTTGATTCCTTGAACTGGACTTGAACATAGCACTCTTATTGTGACAAAGTGATGCATCTTCTGTGTCCCTACATTTGGATTTTAATGTATTGTACACACTGTATTTGTCACATGTCAAACAAATTTGACTCTTAGCTCTCAGAACCACTTTCAAATTGAGATGGATCCTTTACTTGACTTATGCTGTGAAATTTATTCTACCCAAGCCAGTGTACATTGCAAAGTCCTTTCCCTGTAAGAAAGAGTACTTTCAATATTTTAAACAAAATTATCTACTTCTCTCCCAATATAATAATATTGTGTATAAAATGCAATTTCCAGCAATTGCAAATGTTCAGAGGTGGTGACCTGTTACTTGCCTTAGTTTTGAGAGGGAGAAGAAAACATAAAAGCAAAAGTGCACAAAGGTCATAACCCACATCTAAATAAGTAATTTGTTTTCAGATTTTAACCTAAGCAAAGCCTTTCAAGGGATTTGTACCCAAAAGGCAATATAGAGGCTTCTTCTGATACTGTCTGTTCCCTTGACTACCACTATCACAAGAGCATAAATATTGTAGTGAGAAGGGCTAAGATTGTTTTTCTGTTGCCTCTTTGGTTCAGTCCTGTCCAGCTGACTTCTCTGTGCTCTCTATGGAAAATTGTCTGGCAGGTTCCTCAGATCATTTCACAATTGCTTCAGGGAAGAGCCCTGAAGCTGTGTTTTGCTCCCTCCCACATTCTCTGTTTCTTCAGACCCACAGGGGTCCAGAAGCACTTTGGATTTTGGTACCATTCAAGGAAAGACCATGGACACTGTGATGAAAAGGGTTCAAAAGCCCACTCAGCTTGGAGAAGAATTACAGCATGTAGGTTGCAGATAGATAATACATATTCTATTATAAGCTGATTATACCCACCAAATACTCATCAGCTAGAATGTTTGGTTGACTGTCTTACAAGCAGTCATGTTTTCTTCTCTCAGCCTAAAATCTGCTGCAGATAGCCCAAAATTCTCAAGCTGAAACAATGCTGACTGTATAGTGGAGTGTGATCCAGTCCCTAGGGAATGAGAAAGCAGCAGCACAGATCAATTCCATCAAACAGGAAATTGTTTTCAGTGGGTTTCTTGGTGATTTGATGAAAACAGAATCAGGACTCTGCATAGAAATGGAAAAATCTTCAG
This sequence comes from Acrocephalus scirpaceus scirpaceus, assembly GCA_910950805.1. NCBI lineage: Eukaryota > Metazoa > Chordata > Aves > Passeriformes > Sylviidae > Acrocephalus > Acrocephalus scirpaceus. The sequence continues at coordinate 48,198,957 of OU383776.1, forward strand.
GCAAAAACCCTAGGGTTTAGTTTGTAACCATGCAAAACAAAGCCAGAAAAGAAATTCAGCACCAATGCAGATGTTTTAGTAGAACTAACACCCAAAGGTACTTCAAGAAGTTGAATTTTTTTCTCCCTAGTCTGAAATTTATTGAATAGGAAATGTTTTAGTTAATAAGAGTAAGAAGAATGAATGATCCTTGGTGTTGGTGGGGAGTTGAGAAACTCTGGTGTTACAGAAGTGAGTATACTGTAGTTAAATATAGGGTCTAATCTAATATATGGTCTATAGCCATGTCATGTAGGTATAATTCAGACCTGACAGATTTGAAACAAAACCCAATAATATTAGGCACTAAATTGCAGTTTTTGAGCAGTGTAAAGCATACAAAAACGGCAAAAACCTACCATCTGTGTAGGTATGGGCAGATACACTGCTTTTACACAAACCTGCGCTTACTATAACCTAAGAACTGACTCCTTCTCCTGGACTTTAACAAAATCTGTTGGGTTTTCTCCCTGACGTCAAAAGAAACATTCTGAAGACAGAAAAAAAAAAAGGGGGGGGGGGGGGGGGCAGAAGGGGGTGGAACTTTTGCCCCAAAAGTGTTCAAAGAAAGGGTGTTCCCTTGTAAATGCTAGTAGGTATCCATGCAAAATCACCGTTTCCTTGTGGCATGTTTGTTTCTCAAACAAAAATTCCAGAAGACAAAGTACAAGAACTTTTCTACATTGAGGCTACTAGTACTGCATGTCTCTTTTTTTTTCACAGACTATTCCCATTAACTCCAGCTTGTTTGTTGGTTAGTACTTCACAATTAATAGAGAGCATGACTATTGTCAGGCTCCACATCAACTCCACTTTTTGGTTTTATGGCAGAAAAGTGCTGGCTACATTCTCACTGTGTTCCCCTAGAACAACTCATATCTGGAAATTAAAAACTGCATAGAGATAGAGGCAGTATTCTGGTGGAACACAGAGGCACCTACATGATGGGCTGGGAATACCCTAAGCCACATTAATTTAAAGGCATATGTTTTTATACCTATAAATGTATAAAAAGATCTGAAGCTCTAAAGAAAAAGCTGACCTATTACTATGTTTTCTCTTTCTATTCCTCATTTCACACATTGCCCACCTATTGACTTCAGGACATACCATGAAGGCATAGGAATGCCAGTGTGCTAAAGCCTTCTGCAATAACTTTAACATCATAGGAGTCAAGACCAGTGCACCTGACATCAGCAACACTGTGTATGCCCACTTTGGGGAGTCCAGTCCAGTGTGGAGGTGTTCTAGAAACTTTAAATGCAGGAGATAATTAGTCTAAATTTTCTGCATCTCTTACCCATGTGACAGAGAGATGCCTTGAGTCTCAAGAAAGAAGGTATGGAAGAGGGGCTTTTTGCAGGAGTATGAAATACTGCAAAAGTCAATCAGGTAACCCAGTTCACAGGACTAAGGTTTTCTAATAAAAGGAGGAAAGTGGGAGGCTGAGTAGCCTTGTTCTGAGGAGCTGTGGTGTCAGGACAGGATGCAAGAAGTGCCAAGCCTCATAGTCATATGCCAGAAGAGCTACATGTTGTTAAGTGGTGTGTTTCTTTTGGACTTGGATTATTTTCTCTCTCATAAAGGCATTAGTATGTATGCCTAAACATATTCTGATCCTTTAGGCCTATTTCTGTTGTCAGCTTGGCAAAGAATATCACATGAAATGCAAATGTTTCCCTCATTTTAGAACCTAATCCTCTGCCTCAACTTTGTACCAAAATATGCTGTCACTTGCAAATCCCTTCATTTGAGCTTTTGTGTCATTGTGAATTGTAAAGGAGTAAACCACATATATAAATTTTGATCTCTTTTATTTCTGAGTGGAAATTCAAAATGTCTTATGAAATGCAGTACCTTTTTTAAAACATGACACTTATGTGAGCACCCATATTCTTCCTGGTTGGCCAAAAACACTAAAAAAAATTGTCCCAGTGGCAGCACAGGGGTTCTGGTTAGGTCATTGCACAAAGGCAAGGATACTTAGTTTTGATTAGTCACTTGACTTCATCAATGAGAGTAGCCAAGCTGCATTCATGTATGGCTTTTTAAGTGGGCTAGTAGCTTACCTTGTGCTCACAGTCCGAACCCCTGAGAATAGAAGTAATGTGATCACAAAATTTGGACTGAGAAGGATCTTAGTTGCCTCAGACACTAAAGGACCCTCTGCCAGTATGTCTTTAGTGTAACAGTAGCTGAGGGTTCCCTACATACCTATATTTTTCAATACTTAGCAGTGATACTCCTTTTCAATTTGCATAGAATGATTGAACAGTTGAGGTTGGAAATAATCACTAAGATCATTGATTCTGACCATTAACCTAACACTGCCAAGTCCATCACTAAACCACGTCCCTAAGCACCATTCCTACACATCTAGTAATACCTCCAGGTTTGATGACTCCACCACTTTTCTGGACATTCTCTTCCAATGTTTGACCTTCTTCACCTTTTGGTGAAGAAATTTTTCATAATATCCAACCTAAACTTCCCCTGGTGCAATTTGAGGCCATTTCCTTTCAGCCTGTAACTTGCTACTTAGAAGATGTTGACCCACGCCTGGCTACACCCTCCTTTCAGGGAGTTGTAGGCAGCGATAATGTTCCCCCCCTTTTCTCCAGGCTAAACATTCCCAGCTCACTCAGCTGCTTGTGCTCTAGACTCTTTTCCAACTTTGCTACCTGTCCCGGTTTGGAACAGATTAGGGGGAGAACCCCTAAAACAAACCTCCACCACCCCTCCCCCACTCCCAGACCTGGGTTCGGGAGGGAAGAAAAACTCCTTGGAGGGAAAGTGGAAAAACCTATTTTATTAACAACACTCCCCACACAAAAGAAAAAAAAAAGGAAACAAATACTGTGCGGGGAGAGGCGCTGATCTTCTGTGTCAAGCCATAGGAATTCCCAAACTTTCCTCAGGTCAGGTCAGGTCAGTCCCGAGCTGGTCCTAATCTTCGGGAAGGGGAAAGAAAAAAGGAAGAGGAAGGAAGAAAACAAGCAGAGAGTAGCGAGAAATAGCAAGCACGCCAAGCAGAGCAAGCCGAGCCAAAAGTGAAAGTAAAAAAGCCCGCAGCCGTTTCCCCTCCCCCCCGCCAGCGAGGGCCCGCCTATCAGCCGCAGTCCTCGCTGGAGGGGAAGAGAAAACAACTGCCAAGACACAATATAGCCCCACGATGTAGGATATAGAGTAGGAGTCGCCTGCCAACCCAGGACATTCCACCCCTTATCCTACATCGTGGACACACAATAAAACTTCATTCCACTTACTCAGACTTCCAACACTTACACATTTCCATCCGTCCTACTTGCTCAGATCCTTGACACTTAAAAGTTTCTTTCTGTTCCATATCTGACTGATTTAACGCACATATGAATCTTACCCCACATTCAGATCTCCCTGAGGTACATTTTGTATTGTTCCATCTTCCTGCATTATCCACCATGTATAGCCCGGTCCTTGAGCAGAGACAACTCCACGGATGGGTTTGCCTGTACTCGAGGCAGGGTTGATCCATACTGTCTTTCCCAACAAACCTCTAACGTGGGCCACTGGGGCTTTATCTCCATCTACTATGTTAAGGAGCTGAGACTGAGCAGGGCCCGCTCAGTTGGTGGAACCTCGGGTGTTAACTAACCAGGTGGCCTTTGCTAGGTGCTGCTCCCAGTTTTTTAGGGATCCCCCACCCAATGCTTTCAGGGTGGTTTTTAACAACCCATTGTATCTCTCTACTTTACCTGCAGCTGGTGCATGGTATGGGATGTGATATACCCACTCAATGCCATGTTCCCTAGCCCAGGCTTTAATAAGATTATTTTTGAAATGAGTCCCATTGTCTGACTCAATTCTCTCAGGAGTACCGTGTCTCCAAAGGACCTGCTTTTCAAGGCCCAGGATAGTGTTGCGGGCTGTAGCATGGGACACAGGGTAGGTTTCCAACCACCCCGTGGTGGCTTCTACCATGGTCAGCACATGGCGCTTGCCCTGGCGGGTTTGAGGCAGTGTGATATAATCAATCTGCCAGGCCTCCCCATACTTGTACTTAGACCACCGCCCTCCATACCAGAGGAGCTTCATCCGTTTGGCTTGCTTAATGACAGCGCACGTCTCACAGTCTCGGATAACTTGAGAGATGCTGTCCATGGTGAGATCCACCCCTCGGTCTCGTGCCCACTTGTAGGTGGCATCTCGACCTTGGTGACCTGAGGCATCATGGGCCCATCGTGCTAAAAACAACTCTCTCTTGTGTTCCCAATCTAAATCAATCTTTGAAACCTCTATTTTTGCTGCCCGATCTACCTGCTCGTTGTTTTGATGCTCCTCACTAGCTCTGCTCTTGGGGACATGGGCATCTACGTGGCGGACTTTCACAGGTAGTCTTCCTACCCTGGTAGCAATGTCCTTCCACTCCTCAGCAGCCCAGATTGGTTTCCCTCCACACTGCCAATTAGCCTCTTTCCACCTCTTCAGCCATCCCCACAGAGCATTGGCTACCATCCATGAATCGGTATAGAGGTAGAGCCTTGGCCACCCCTCTCTCTCAGCAATATCTAGGGCCAGTTGAATGGCTTTGAGTTCAGCAAATTGACTGGATCCACCCTCTCCTTCAGTGATCTCTGCGACCTGTTGTGTGGGGCTCCATACAGCTGCTTTCCATCTCCGACTCATCCCTATGACACAGCAGGAACCGTCGGTGAATAAAGCGTAACGTGCTTCCTCTGCCGGCAGCTGGTTGTATGGTAGAGCTTCTTCAACCCGAGTCTCTGGTTCTTGTTCTTCATCTGCAACGCTGAAACTTTCACCTTCGGGCCAGTTTGTAATTATTTCCACAATTCCAGGGCGGTTCAGTTTCCAACTCGGGCGCATTGTGTAATGAGGGCAGTCCACTTGCTCCAGGTAGCGCTGGCGGCATGGTGGGTGGAGGGAACCTCTCCTCTAAACATTCACCCTAGCACCAGTAGTCGGGGTGCCAGGAGGAGTTGTGCTTCCGTACCAATCACCTCCGAAGCAGCTTGGATTCCCTCATAGGCGGCCAAGATTTCCTTTTCCGTTGGGGTGTAATTATCTTCAGACCCCCTGTAGCTCCGACTCCAGAATCCCAGTGGTCGGCCTCGGGTCTCACCAGGTACCTTTTGCCAAAGGCTCCAGGACAGACCCTGGCTCCCGGCCAGAGTACGTTCTTTACGTCTGGTCCCGTCCTGACTGGGCCGAGGGCTACAGCATGAGCGATCTCCTGTTTGATCTGGGTGAAAGCTTGTTGCTGCTCAGGGCCCCAATAGAAGTCATTTTTCTTACGGGTAACGAGATAAAGGGGGCTCACAATCTGACTGTACTGCGGAATATGCATCCTCCAGAAACCTATGGCACCCAAGAAAGCTTGTGTTTCTTTTTTATTCGTTGGGGGGACATAGCTGTGATTTTATTAATGACATCTGTAGGAATCTGATGCCGTCCATCCTGCCATTTCACTCCTAGAAACTGGGTCTCCCAAGCAGGTCCCTTAACTTTACTTTTCTTAACCGCAAAGCCGGCTTCCAGGAGAATTTGGATGATTTTCTCCCCTTTCTCGAACACTTCCGCTGCTGTGTCTCCCCACACAATGATATAACATCAATATATTGTAGATGTTCAGGAGCCTTATCCTTTTCTAATGTGGCTTGAATCAGTCCGTGGCAGATAGTAGGACTGTGCTTCCACCCCTGAGGCAGTCGGTTCCAGGTGTACTGCACTCCCCTCCATGTGAAGGCAAACTGAGGCCTGCATTCTGCTGCCAAAGGAATGGAGAAAAATGCATTTGCAATGTCAATTGTGGCATACCATTTTGCTGCTTTGGACTCCAGCTCATGCTGGAGTTCCAGCATGTCTGGCACTGCAGCGCTCAGTGGTGGTGTCACCTCATTCAATGCACAGTTGTAGTCCACAGTTAATCTCCATTCTCCTTCAGATTTACGCACAGGCCAGATGGGACTGTTAAAGGGTGAGTGGGTTTTACTAACCACCCCTTGGGTCTCCAACTCTCGAATCATCTTATGGATGGGAATCACAGCATCTCGAGTTGTTCTATACTGTCGGCAGTGCACTATAGAAGTGGCAATTGGTACCCGTTGCTCTTGTACTTTCAAGAGTCCTACTGCAGATGGATTCTCAGACAGTCCAGGCAAGGTGTTCAATTGCCGGATGCCCTCTGTCACTACAGCCGCTATCCCGAACACCCACCTGAGTCCTTTTGGGTTTTTGAAATACCCACTTCGGAGGTAATCTATGCCCAAAATGCATGGGGCCTTTGGGCCAGTCACAATAGGGTGTTTCTTCCACTCCTTTCCAGTCAGGCTCACCTCTGCTTCCACCAAAGTAAAATCTTGTGATCCTCCTGTCACGCCAGCAATAGAGACGGATTCTGCCCCTACATGTCTTGATGGCATTAATGTGCACTGTGCACCAGTATCAACCAAGGACTCATAGTCTTGTGGTTCAGATGTGCCAGGCCAACGAATCCACACAGTCCAAAAAACGCGGTTCTCCCTAGCCTCTGCCTGGCCAGAGGCAGGGCCCCTCTAAGCCCGGTTATCTTTCTTTTCTTGAGCATATGTCTTAGAGGTGCCTTCAAGGGGGTCATCATCACACCTGGCAGTTTGGCTACGGGCAACTGGAGCCGCTTCCCTTTTGGTGGAACTCCCTCTCTGAGTCTTGCCTTCCTTCAATTCACACACCCGTCTTGCCAAGGCAGCTGTAGGTTTCCCATCCCATCTGTTCATATTTTCTCCGCAATCCTGCAGGAAGAACCACAGCTCAGCACATGGAGTGTACCCTCTCTCCCTACACAGGGAGCATCTATGTTGGGTACCAGAACCTCTGATCTGTACTGCTGAGATTTGGAGAAGGTCCTCTCTAATCTCCTCCCTAAGTTTCTTATGGTTCTCATCTATCTTATCCTCCAATTTCTGTAGGCGTGTCTCCACAGCCGCGATTCTGGCATGTGTTGGGCCATGCACAGCATCTGCATACGCTCGGAGCTTCTTTGCCATGTCCAGCTCAGTCTCCTCCATGTCCTCCTGCTTCATTACTGCTAAAGCAGTAGCATATTCAGATGGCCCAAGTCGTATAAGTTTCCTCCACATCACAGACATACATGGTATCAAGTCTGGGTTTCTAGTGTTTAGGTCATCTGAGAAGACAATCTCTGCCACTGCCATCTCTCTCAAACGTTGAATCCCCTGTTCTATAGTCTTCCATGGGGTTTGCTGCATATAAAGATCATCTGCACACAAATATCTTTCTGCCACACTTCTTAGGGCCTGTACCCAGAGACTGCAAGGACTGGCCCCTCTCATCATCTCTTGGTCGATGACTGGATCATGTGACAGGGATCCCAGATGTCTCGCTTCAGTGCCGTCTAGAATTGTAGCCTCGCCTGCAGCATCCCAAAGACGGACTAACCAACTAATTATAGATTCATCAGGTTGTCACCGATAGTCCTTTCTTAGGCTCCGAAGGTCCTTCAGGGAAAAGGCATCAATATTGGCCTCTGACCCTGTGCTAGAAGCTTTGGCTTCTGATGTTGGTGAAGGTCCTTCCCTTGGGTCATCATCGTCCACTGGCCGATCAGTTTTGTGGGTGTGTTTCTTTGCTGGAGCAACTGCCAGGGGCTTAGGCTTACTGTCTGGTTTAGCTGCTGATTCAGGCTCAGGTTCCAGTGTAGCTGCTGGCTTCATAACTGGGGTGTTGGCTGCAGCCTGAGTGACTGGGGTGGCTGTTGAGTTGTATTCGCCCCTCTGCCTCTGTCTGCTGCCCTACAGTACCTAGCAGCGTGCGATAAGCATATGCCAGGGTCCAGCTTACGGCAACAATCCTTTCCCCCTTAGAGCCATCCTGGTATCTCTCTTTCAGGTATTTCCCCAGTTCCACTGGATTCTGAATTTGTTCCTGTGGAAAATCCCACACTACAGGGTCAGAGAATTCCCTGAGGAGTTGGCCCATATTCTCCCATTCTCCACACCACTCAGGATTTCCACTGCCTGGGTCAGGAGTTTCATCAGCCCTTCTAGAAATCTCAGCCCATATTCTAGAGAAGCTGCAGACTGTATAGAGGAGGCTTACCAAATTAAATACCAGAAAGAGGGTCTCTTTAACAGTCAGGGGAGACTGAACATCTCCTAACAACTCAAAAGAAAACAAAGAAAGCAGAGGCCGAACAAACCCTGCCCCTGCTTCCCCCCCAGCAAACTGAGTACACAACCACAAGATTGAACCATAGATTATGGGAGTAGATTCGAGCATCTTAACAACCTTCCTATAAAATATCACCACCAAGCCCAGTCCAATAAATATTCTGGTCAGTACCCCACGGCTACACAACTACGTATTAGGAACAGTACCAGAGCTATTTCTGGATGAGGAAGTAGCCCTAGGCACCACAAAGGTATTAAGATTTCAAGAAACCCCAGGGACCAGAAATATTGGCAGACTTTCATCCCATATAACATCATAAGTCCAGAGAAACCCATCCTAGCACACCCACGAAACAATTAGCACCACCAATACTATTATTTAGGTTTTTCCACTTTTCTCTGGCCTCGTTTCCCGGCCAATGCACCAAGAAATGTCCTGGTTTGGAACAGATTAGGGGGAGAACCCCTAAAACAAACCTCCACCACCCCTCCCCCACTCCCAGACCTGGGTTCGGGAGGGAAGAAAAACTCCTTGGAGGGAAAGTGGAAAAACCTATTTTATTAACAACACTCCCCACACAAAAGAAAAAAAAAAGGAAACAAATACTGTGCGGGGAGAGGCGCTGATCTTCTGTGTCAAGCCATAGGAATTCCCAAACTTTCCTCAGGTCAGGTCAGGTCAGTCCAGAGCCGGTCCTAATCTTCGGGAAGGGGAAAGAAAAAAGGAAGAGGAAGGAAGAAAACACGCAGAGAGTAGCGAGAAATAGCAAGCACGCCAAGCAGAGCAAGCCGAGCCAAAAGTGAAAGTAAAAAAGCCCGCAGCCGTTTCCCCCCCCCCCGCGAGGGCCCGCCTATCAGCCGCAGTCCTCGCTGGAGGGGAAGAGAAAACAACTGCCAAGACACAATATAGCCCCACGATGTAGGATATAGAGTAGGAGTCGCCTGCCAACCCAGGACACTACCCTTCTTTGGGCACACTTCAGTGCCTTAGTGTCTTTTGTAGTGAAGGGCCCAAAACGCCCATGATAAGCTCTCCCAGCTTAAGTGCCAGGGGAGTTTGGCCTAGAAGCAGAATAAGCTATACTATGGCCCCAAGAGCACAGTTTGTATGGCACTCAATTCCAGCGAATAAAAAGAGGTGTCTTGCTTTGCCAACCTCCAGGATTCTGCTGTCTTCCCTCTCCTGATAGTATTCAACATTAACAGCAGCATTTCATCATCAGCTGCCTGGGCACCTTCCCCTCTGTCATTGACAAGAAGTCAGCTTTGCACTCTGAGAGTCTGTTAGAAGGCCATTATTGCTTTCTTGTTCCCCTGCTTGTTTTTACCTACATATCCCTCCAAATGGAGGTGATGGATTACAGCTGTTACTTCTCTGGGTTTTGCCTCAAGGTTGTAGCACAGGCAAGTATTAAAGGTAATAATTTCAAGATCTATGAATGTGATGTTTGTGAATGTCACAAAGCTGCCTGTAACATCTTAAATTTCAGTCCCAGTGATGTTACAGATTGATTTATTCTCATTATTTTGAGGTAATTTTTGGGAGGCCTCCTACATTGAAATAGAAAATGCACTGCCTCGTACATTCATAATCAGAGAGTAGTTTGTAAAATGTCACCCCTCACTGGTGCACAGTCTGCAAAAGTACAAGAAACTAGCCAAGAATTTGGCTCCATCTCAGAAAAAACTGGGATGTTTTTAGATAGCATTAATTATGTTGTGAAGCTAACTATTTGGAATCAAGCACTATTTAGAAATAGATTTTCTAGCTAAAACTCTGTGGTTTGATAATTTTAAGTCTTGAGTCCATTGAGCAGTTATTTAATCATGATTGCTGCTTACCTTTTTTTTTTCCTTTTTGCTTAAGATTGCAGTTAAGATCATTCCCTTCTTCTTATTTTCTATCTCTGAAGATGTGTATGGTCTTGTTTATGGCAAAAGAGCTTAGAAAGAGAGTGTGTATTTAAAGGAGAAGGTAGGAATGGAAGTGTGACAGACCTTTTTTCTCTCAAAACATGCAAAGAATCTCACTGCCCTTTAGAAAGAGAACAAGTGATTCTGCCTTTTCAAGAGAGAAGAGGATGGAGAAGTGCAACACAGGGCACAGATTCACTTAAATGTGCAGAAAGATTGAGAACCTGGCAGTTCTTGAGACAACCTCGCTCTGGTGTTTACCTGCTCCCTTTCTGACAGCTGCCACAGGGTATTTAATTCTAGTTTAATCAACTGCCCTTCGGTAAAGTCCTTGGATCTTATGGTGCTACTTTAGCACTTTTTGTCAATACTGATAGTGAAAAGGGGCCTTAGAAATGCACGACTCACTGCTCTGGGATTCCTTCTTTGTGGGAGAATTCCTGCTCTGCAGAAAATTAGGTCTTTGAAGAGTGACTGTCTATTGAGGAATGAAAAGCATGGTTCAGAAATGTTTTAGGCAGTTCTTCACAGAAGGAAGCTGTGTTAGACTGAGGCCTAAGGCTGAGCATTTGGTTAAGGTACTGCAACCTAATCTTTTTATCTTTCATAGCCTTTGCAGCAATGATGTTGACTTTGTTGGCTGTCAGAGGACTAAGTATTTAAAAATCCTTTCTTCAGTTCAGATCTGAAGGGACCCTCTTCCTGCAGTAGATACTGTTTTAGCAAGGGTCAGATATGTTCTTAAGGACATCTTTCACATATTTCAAAGGAATAAAAGGGGGAGGACAAGGACAGTTGGGGAAAATTAAGTGAGAAGCAGTCAGTTTTCCAAATGTTTCTTGAGCAAGCAACAGTTAGTAGTGAGCATACTGACTTAGTTTTTACCTCAGTGCTCTTGCTTTCCATAAACAAGACTTTATTTTGATATACATATTTGGATAATATTAAAAGAATTCAGGGAATCCTGTTGGTTTCCATAAGAGTTTTGCTTGAGGAATGGAAAATGGGATTTATGGCGTTTTTCACAGTAAATCACGAGTATCAGTAGTAATTCCAGGAATTAAGTAGGAACTATAACATCAAGATTACAACAGCTTACTGAACTCTGTGCAGGGACAGTTGAGCTAGTTTCACAATATGTAAAAAAATAATTGGCAAAACCACCGTTTTTTATGGCCTAATTGCTGGCCTGAGTCATTGCGTGTGCTCCAGCCATTTTAAGTTAACCAAAATCTGTTTCCCACCCTGGGCTGCTAAGTAAATAAACATGGAAATAGTGACATATGTTCTCAATCTGTGGAGTCATGTGCTATATCTTCAGTGCTCAGAAATGCTACTTGAGTATAATCACTGTTGTTGAAAAGTACATTTAATGATAAAAATAAGGGATGTGGAAAAGAGGCCAAGTTTGGCACCTAATGCAGTAGTGACAGTTTATTGAGGGTCTGGCAGAAATAGATTCTCTTTCCTGTTTATAATAACTTTTACTTGCTGCATTCCCCATCTGTGATTGAACACTGGAACTACCCTGATCTGCAGAGGAAGGAGGCAGAAATAGGTATTTTTAGATTTTTTTAGGTTTTTTTTATTTTTTTTTAGTTAGGGTTGTTTTGGGGTTTTTTTTAAGTCCAGGATCATATGCACCAGAAGCTGTTGGGAGTAGGTGTTGGAGACAACAGCAGAAAAGGAGTATTTCACATTAGACTAGTAAAATTATTCAGGAACATATAGGGGCCTGTTAATATTTTGCCAGAGAGAAAATTCACAATTCTTTGTATCAATGAGAATGAGAAAATCTGAGAATGCAGTAGTTTCTTGACTACTCCTGGATTCCCTACACAACTTGCTTTTCTCAGGAAAGCCAGTTTGCTCACTGAGTTTGAGCAGAGAGTAATTTTTAGTTCCATTATTAAGTCTCAAGAATCACTGAACACAAAACAAAAAGTTACTGAGTTGGTGAACATATTGGAAATGGATCTTGAACCACCAGGCACATTCTTTACTACAGTAACCTATCAGTGCTGTGAAGCTTGGGGTGCGTGCTTTGTCAGCTTCTAAACCCTTCTCCCTTATTTTGGTAAATTGAGCAATCCCAGGAGGTGACGTGTTGAGTTAGCTGTAACATGAGACTCTTGCTCCTTGCTTCTGGAAGAAAGTGCAGGCTGTGCTGAGCAAGTGCCAGCTGGATTGTGGTAATTTCAGTGAGTCCCAGGGGTCGCAGGCAGTGGTGATTCTCACTTCTGTCCAGATTCCTCTGTGTAGCACATTAGTTGTTAAAGAATGAGGTTTTTCATCCCAGCTCACAGTTCTCTCCCTCTTTCAAGGTGTGGATAAAGGGAGTCTATTTCTTGTTTCCCAGTGTGTGCCACCAGCTCACACAGCAGTTAGCTGAGCAGCATAGTCTGTACCCCAATGGAGCTTTTCCACTCTTCTGTATCTAACAGCCATCACTTGGGATCTGGCCTACTTGTTAGGGAGGTAGGTGATAGACTGATGCAAATGTGTCCTTTTCTTGTCCTTCCCTTTTACTTCTTGACCCAGAACCCTTTGTGAAAAGGTGAAAGGACGAGTAGAGTTATTTGATACATGTTACAATGGTTAGACCAGGCCTAGAGAACTCTGGACTTCCAGGTTCTCAAACAGGTATTTGCTCAACTATGTGTAGCACAAATGAAACAAAATGTTTAGATTCTCTTTAATAGAATTTTCTTCACATCACTCAGTTGGGGTTTTTTTAAATTTCCTGTTCTAAAAATTAACATGCAACTTCACAACAATGATACAAAAATGGCAAACAAGTGCAGGTAGTATAGGATTGTGAATCTCTTTTTCAGTGTTTATGTATTTAAATAGCAGTATGCTATCCAGGGCACTATGAACAGTACTGTTTAGAGTAGCATGTGCTATCACATCAGCAATGATTAAGGTTTGCTGAGGAATGTGTGTCTGTGCTTATAATAAAGACCGTGTCCAGAGAAGCCTACTGTTTAGCAGTGCTGCCCTGACCAAAGCATTTTCACAATTTATTTTATTTCCCCTTTTGTATAAGGGTCTCACACTGCATGAAGTTTTAGACAAAAAAACCCTTCACTTGCATGTAAATAAATTAATAAATAATCTTTATTTGCATAGCAAACTTAACAATATTAACTGAGTTAATTTGCCAGAAAGAATTTTTTTTTGTTTTGGAATTAGTTTTACACTTTTAACGTGTTAACTTCTAGAAATACATGGGGACATGAGGACATAAATCAGTATTCAAGTTCTAAAAATCAGAAGTGCTGGCATGAACTGATATCTGTAACTGATTGGCATGTATATGTATGTTTGGGCATCTCCTCCAATGTATCACCAAGGCTGGATTTTATGTCCATGCAAACAGCAAACCTGTAACTGTCTGAAATGCGCTTAGGATTTAAACCCAAAGAGCTTCATCTCAATACCTGAATGTCACTTCTGCATATAGGTATTGCACAAGTTGTCAGGATCTATCTTGTGATTTTGTAGTTTGAATGAAGCATAGGCAGACTTCCTTTAAAGTTACAATACAGTGTATGGAATCAGAATTTGTTTTTCTTATTCTTAAGTAAGCCCCATGCATTGAAACAAAAAAAAAAAAAAAGTTGCTTTCTGTGAAAGTATGTATAGTAATCTCGATCAGTAGAGATATTTTTATGATTGTAAAACATTTTTTAAATGTAAAACAAATTAAATTTTTATGACTGTAAAACAAGATGCGTCTCACAGCTCTGTGTCCTTGCAATGCCAGTGTGGCTCAAGTGTGAGTCTGTTTGAGGCCCTTGTCGCAGCAGAGACGGAGGTGGCATGGCACTCTGTGCTCATGCAGCAATGGCCAATTGTTATGGAGTGCTGTTTCCCTTATACAGGGAAACAAATTCCACACGGCCAGCTCTGATTGGCCGAACCAGATGCCACCTGGCTAGCTGGCCAATGGCTGCCCACATCCCCATTGGCCCAAACTGGTCAAGTTATACAACCAAAGTAGTTATAGAATTAGTTATATATCAGTTACAAAATTATAATTAGGATTATTTATAACTGTGAGGCCTCCAGGCCAGCTGTCAGCCAGCACAGGCACTCACCATGATTTTAACATGTAATAGTTGGTCTGCTTCTTAAAAAGTTTTAAAAGTGGGCATAAATGGATTTCCTATGTTTTCAGTACTGCTGTTATGAGCAAGGAGGGGTTTTGCATTCAGAGATATTGCTTTGCAGTAATCCTGTGTAAATGTGCTGGCTCCAGGCCTACCTAGAGATGCTCAGCACAGCCAGACCTCCCTGTGAAGGTTGTCTTCTCATTGGCATCCTAGCAACTTTTACAAGCTGTATTGCCTCCTGGGCTTATATTCCTCAAGCGTGCAGATTGTTCTCCACATTGTGGATGCTTGCAGTACTAGGATGAGATGCTCACCCAAGGACTGGATCTCCTTCCAAGCAATATCTTCTGCCCCAGAGGAGGGAATCAAAGATACTCATTTTTATCAAGAAAAAGTTTTTTCTTCTGTAAGTTTGTTATGACTTTTTGGAGTGCTTAAAAATTTAGAGCTAAATAATCTCAAAGTGTCATAGGAAATCTGCAGTCTACTTGGCAGTGGAATATTTCAGTTTTGCTGTCTGTAAATCCATGCGTAAGGTTTGAATGAACCATCCCCTATGTCTCATGTAGAGATAGTTAAACTTCTGAATTGTTTCAGCCTGCTGCCTTTGCTTGAGAAGAAATTTGTAGAACTACTAAGGAGATGGAGGAAAATACATCAAATAGGAACAGAGATATTTAGCTTATTAAATTGCTAATCATGTTGCTTTGAGAAGGGTGCTTAAAAAATACTGACAAAGAGCAGATGGATAAGCAGGTTCAATGTCATTTGAAATTAATGCAGAGCACATACTGAGGATAATAGGAGATACTAAAGAGCTGGAGAACATGCTACAACTTAGCAATCTTTCCCTGATCACTACACATAAAGGCAAGATCAGGGTATTCCTTTACAGTCTTTGTTACAAGTCATACATGTCAAATGTTTAACTAAAGCCATTTCTTCACCTGTTTGTAGTTCTAACATGCGCCTGCCTCCTTTTGGTTTTGGTTTTATTTGGTTGGGTTTTGGTTTTTTTGGTAGCATCATACACGTTGCAAACTGCAGAAAGGTGGATTACTGTATCCACCAAAAGTTTAGATTTGTTTTTCCTTATCTTTTTAAAGGCATTTCATAATCACAATGTGGGCAACCTGACAAACCTACCATATAGAAGATCTTAAGAAAAGCCACCTTCCTAGATAATAAATGTGACAACAAAAGCTGTAATTTTGGGAGGTAGTCTCTACAATAGAGATCCATCGAGTGGGAAGTCTTAGAGAAGCAAGCTTAAAGATCTCCGTGTGCAGATCCAGTAAAATATACTTTAGAGGCTGTGATGGTCTGTAATCCTGCTGGCCCAAACTGAGAATTGCTTATAAAATGATTGCAGCAAAAGCCAAGAGATCTCGCTGTGAAATACACAGAGATGGCAGAGGGCTGGGGAGTGCCATGCAGCTGTGGCCTCCTGTGTTATTCATGTTCTTCCATTGCAGAGGTCACTCATACTTTAAGTGTGCAGCAGCAGCAGAAGGAGTTTTGGAGGCAGAAGGGAATTTGAGCAACTCTGTACACTAGTACTGCAGGACATCCCAAAATCATCTTCTGCTGCAGTAACTGAAGGTGTCAGGAAGCCTTTGCTTGTTGTGGAATGGGGGTCTCCATTTCCTACATGACACCGTGGCTTGTCCTTGTAAAGTGCATTTTATTTGGCAGGCTATTGCCGAAAGAAATTCATAATAGCCCCTTGTTCCTACTGCTGCTTCCAAGCAAGGGTGTGCTTGGCCCTTAGACAAATCTGATCATGCAGTCCTTTGTCATGTTGAGAGATGCAGATATGAAAGCAGAAAGATGTGGCACGATACTGTACTGTAATTTCTCTGGATAGCCTTAATTATTAAAGTTTTAATTCCCATTTAGGAAAATAACTAAGTTTTATAGTCAGGCCTATTCATGGTGGCAAATTTAAAACATGACTAGTGGCAAATACAGCTACCAGAGCACTTTTTTCACACACATGAAAGTTAGTGACAATTATTTCCCCCCCTCCACTGCCGGCACTGTTGCCAAGGCATGGCAATCATAGGTGAAGTAAAGGAGTGGAAGGGAGAACCACAGTTTCAGGCTCCAGCTCTCCAAGGACATAAATGTGAGTTAATTTGAGGTTTTGGTTGTGGATTTTCCACATAACTTCCAAGAAATTACTAGAAATACAAGGAAGCATGTCAGGTCTAAGACCTGCACAACTAAAAATCTCCACATCCAATGTTTGGAGATTCTGTAACCTATGGGTTCCATCATTTTTAGTGGGCACCAGGAAATCAAGAAAGAACACGTATTCATGGTGTACTGTGATTCTAGGACAGATCTGTTGAGTACCCATCTGTAATGGTTCAGGCTCCTTTTCTGCTCTGCTAAGGTCAGGATGAATAACACTCGGGAAATGCCAAGTTTGAGTTCAGTCTTGGTTATTTATTATATCTTATCTATTTACTGTATTTACAGTCTCACGAGGTGTGAGCTCCTACTTATAAGTTAGAGAAACAAGGTAAAATGGCATCCTTCTCTCTCTTGCTAAGGTTATTTAAGAGATGATTACCCAATATCAAGGTGACACCTATATTATTTATACTTTTGACCCAATAATGACCAGCTAACATCTGCAATGCAAGACCCTTTCACCCAATGAGAGAAAACTGCCCAAATTTGTGAAGAGGAAGGAAGAAGAAGGTAAAGAAGATGAAATCAGACAATGCCCTGAATCCTCCATCTTGCCCATATACATTACTATATACTAAAACCCCAAATCTAGGTTTTCACTTTGTGAGATCCCACAACACCACTCAAATCAGACATCCACAACTCCTGTGCCATCACACAATTTCAGAAGGCCTGTTACAAGGCCTCAAGTCAAATGCTGTGCTTTTCTGAGGGTCAGCACCCCTCAGCTCGGAAAGCCTGAAATTTTCAGCCTCTAGGGTTCCAACACCCATCCATGCAATCGATGTCATAAAAATAATTACAGTATCATAAACAAAACTTGATTAAATGGCAAACTAGGCTTTCTTTCTCCACTGAAGATGTTTGGAGGCTGAGTTATAAAGACTATTGGAGATTTACATCAACATGTCATTTCATTTAAGCTTTGCACTTTTGGGGAAAAAATGAGAATTATAGACTACAGTCATCAGAGTAGCTGTGTATCAATAGAGCTCAGGTTAATGCAGAAGAGAGCAGGATATTGCCTAGCTGATTCCTGCCATATCCCACAAAAGATAATCCTTAATCAGATCCTTCATTAGCATAAAATGTGGAAAAAATGGTTCATGCCGGGGATTACTTAGTAAAGGTAGTTAGTGGGAGAAATTATGCATTGAAGAAAAATACAAAATCCCTCAAATTAATCTTTGAAATGTGTGGAGTATGAGTCTTCTCTCTCTTAACATTGGGATAATTGAAGAATAATTCCATTTCGGTGACTTAGAGCACTAGACTTGTTGGAGAGGAAATTGAGTTTGCCTGCTCTCCCAGGATTGTGAAAGTTTTACATTTTTAAGGCAGAAATGTTTATCCTCAAAATTTGTACTTGTTCATTTAGAGGAAGAATTGTGATCCCATGTCACAGAGTAGAAGAACCCTTTGTCCCATGATCTTCACCGTTTTAAGTCCAGACTGCAGTCTTTATGCCATTGTGGGGGTTCAATGCTAGTTGGCTTAACTTTGCTGATGGCTTTAGTATTTGTGGTTTTAAAAAAACCAAACTGGATAATACATATTAATTGTTTGGTGAATATCTGAAATAAGCCCTTGTTTTTGTTGTCACTTTTACAATATTAAATTCTTGTGTGAAGATTAAAATGTCAGTTATTTCATAATTGTAGGAAGACCCAACAGAATTCCTACTGAATTTGAAAGTCTATTCTCTAATTTTTTAGTGACTTTTTCTAGCATCCCATGTTCATTGTTTAGCTTCAAACAACATCTTGACACATAGTTGTGCTGTTAGTATGGTTAGTTGACTGAAATGTTTTTATGTCTGCCCCGTGGGTCTTTATTTCTAGCAAACCCCTTTCATATTTCTTTTCTAGTGATTTCTTTTCTATGTGCAACTTAAGTATAAGTAAGAAAGTGCATTCCATTTGTGACCCAACGTGTCATCAAGCCCATTAATGTTAAAAACCAGAAGAGACATGCTTGATTTTCTTAAAATTTTTCAGTTAGTTATATACCCTAGGAGAACATATGTGAGGCAGAAAATGCATGAGGTGTGCTGAAGTAACCAACTTCATTATCTTTTTTGGCCAGAAAGTTATTGCACTGTCATTACTATAACAATAGAATCTGCATGTGAGTTGTTGATTAATATCTACCATTTTATGAAAGCAGGTTGTCGATGACAATTCAATATGAGTCATCTTTATGTGCTTGAGGAATTTGGGCCTTGTGCTTGTTTGAGTTAGCACACTAATTGCTGCTTCCAGATATCCTCTAACAAAGAGGTAATCCTCTGGTGTAGTTCAGTGTTCACTATTCTGGTCTCAAGAGGAAAATTACATTAAACAAAAAGCATCTCCTTGCTCCTCCCCTCGCTTCTGGGCAGAGAACAACACGGTTCACATATAGAAATTCACATCTTTTGTTGAGGAATTCATGTATGCAGTGTGCACATGAGTTTCCTTTCTCTTTAAAGGCTGATACTGTTAAAATTATTTTCCCATTTTTAAATTCTTGCCTCTTTCTGTCATTCTTGACAGTGCCAAATTGGTGCTTATTTACACTGGGGTTTATTCACACACTGTTTTGAGGCTTTTTACACCCTGATGTTGCTGGTAAGGGGAAGCAAACATTGGAAAAAAATTTAATTGTTTTTAGAGATTAGCACCAAAGAATATAACCTTTTCCTGTAGTCAGTTTTTTGCTGGTATAGAGTTGGTGAATGCATACTAGGTGACTAGAATGAAATTTGGCACTGCTTCATCCTAGAAGATTCCTGACTATATGATCAGTCAGGGATTGAGCCACATGTGCTCTTCAGATGTGCTTGCCCCTTAAGCTCTGGCTTAGTTTTGAATCCATCACTTGGATGGACCCAGTGTAGACTTGGGTCATGCTGTACTGCTGTCTGGGGTGGATCTGCAGTCTAGCTGGGTCAAGTGTGAGCAGTCTAGAACAGA
Organism: Acrocephalus scirpaceus scirpaceus; assembly: GCA_910950805.1. Classification (NCBI taxonomy): domain Eukaryota; kingdom Metazoa; phylum Chordata; class Aves; order Passeriformes; family Sylviidae; genus Acrocephalus; species Acrocephalus scirpaceus. The sequence goes on from OU383776.1 coordinate 48,218,346, forward strand.
TGGCCAGGGCTCGGCTCATCCACAGCTTATTTTGGATGGTTTTAATGTGAGCTGTGGCCAGGCTAACTTCTGTGACTGTTATGGAAATGATGGAAATGCACAGTGTGCTTATTCTTAAACCATCTCTTTGACATCTCATGATAGGCTGCATGATCTCACACACTTGGAAATATCTCTGTAAGCCAGTGCTTTCTGGCAAAGATTCTGAAGGAAACTTGTGCGGAGTTTCATATTTTGAATATGTCTATATGTCTAGGGCATATGTGGGATCAATGAGCAGGGATTCAGACTTGAAAATTTCCACATAAAATGCCAATTTAGGATATAGTTCAACTTCCTCTAAAGGTAGTGATAAGCATTTGAAGCATACAAAAAGAATGAGGACATTTGGAAAAACATGTTTTTCTCTGTAGAGACATTAATAACTATTTTAACAGTGTTATTTACCTCCTGGTGCTTGACTGGAAAGAGCAAATTGTGTGATTTCAGAATTAGTCATTTTCTTCAAAGCCAGACTGATTCAAAACTCTAAGCAAATTACTGGATTTATTGTTTAAAATGCTCACATCATAGAATGAGTGATTACTTTTATCCCATAGTTCTCAAAACTGAGAGAGAAAATTGCTGCTGGTTCTTTATTTAAGGTGAGGTTGAAAGGAAGAGAGAAATTAGGTTGGGGGTTTGTTGGTTTATGGGGGAGATTTTTTGGAATGAAACACCTTGTTTAGATGTCATTTTATATGCCATTTTTTTACATGAAAAAAAAAAAAGAGGCTAATTTACTTCAGCTGGCATATGGAGGGCAGCTCTGCCATAGAACAGGTCCCCTGTGATGCTTAATTTTCACTCTTTCCTGTCTCCTCTTGGATGCACTTCGTCACTTTGTGCTGGATACAGTTTTAAAAAGGATGCACAGAGACCTTCACAAAGTGCCAGATGGAAATATTTCAGAGATTTCGGAGTAATTCCTCTGATACAATGATCATCCAAAGCAGGAGAGCCTATTTCAGAGACATGTGATGTCCAGGATGGGAATTTCTGTACTGAACAAAGAAAAGAAGTCCAAGAGGATTGTCTTGGAGGGGAAGAATAGGTAAACTATATAAAAGCGAATTTTTTCCCAATGCTTTTCTGAAAATCCCAAAACAAAAATTAGAAGCTCCTTCTCCAAATCTGATTGGATTTTTCTGCTCTATTTCCTTCCTGAAATGCTTTATTTTGTACTTATATCCCTTACTGAATAGGCATTGGCATTGTCTCTTTAAAAGTGCGTTTAAGAATCCAGTTTCAGCACCCAAAATTGCTTCTTGACTGGGAGCCACTCAGTTGATTTCTTCAAAAAAAAAAAACACACAAACTTTTCTGAAAAACCAACAAAAGTATTTTCTCTGGAAGATATCCCAAAAATCACCCTCCTTCTGGAAAGTGCCACTTGTTCATATTAGCTGATTTTTGGGGGAGTATATTCCATAAAACTTGGCTTATGAATGTCATTTCTTTCATGACAGGTGAGGAAATAAGAGAATGAATTTTCTTTTGCCTTTGTTTTTTGGTATTTTTTTTTCCAGTTGCCTGAAAAGCAGTAAGTTTTCAGTAGTAAGGCAAGAGGCAGAGTATCTTAGCATTTAAGTCACAGAATAGACTGTGACTTAATAAGAGTTTGTCTTATATGTCTACCAAAGAAGAGGTTGATGCTGCCAGAATGTCTGAACTCCAGGATATACAGCTCCATAGGGGAGACCAGCTCCACAAGCATGGCACACCTAACTGTGTAAGGAAGAAGTCACTTGAGTGTGTTTATGGTTGTGCTGTTCTTTATACCATTCAGAGCTACATCAAATGGTACAAATTGACTGAGGGGAGAATATGAGTGCCTCATCTGCAGTCTGAAGGAGAAACTGTGGCCATTTTGTTGACAGTTAAGTTAGTGGACTGAGAGTTTTTTGGCTGGGTTTCACTGTTTCTATTACATAACCTTCTCAGAGTATTTCCTTAAATTTAGTAGGAGTTGCATTTTTCAGCACAAGTGTCTTTTCATTCTGTTTCAAGTGATAATCTGGTCAATCAAAATTTCACTTTAGCAGAGCCTGTTGATCAGTCACTCCCCTAATTCACACGTTTTGTGAAAGAAACGCAGGTGACTTCCTGAAGAGCAGAATTCAAGGCAGAGAGCAGTAAGACTCAGAGCTATCACACCCATCTGAAGTTCTCTGGTGAGAGGTGCCTTTTCCCAGTACATTTTCCATGCCTTAGAAAACATCACCTGAATGTTTTTAAAGCTTGTATGTGTAGGTGCACAGAATTAAAAATATGAAATGCCATATAAATGAGTGCAAAGGCTTCAAGGAGTAGTTGCTTTGATTAATTCCTTCATTGTTTGTGCTTCTCACATTTTAGCACATCTGGTATAGAGATCATATATCTCTTATAACCATAATGCATAAATCAAAAGCAGGACATTTTGCTGGCTTGTATTAGCTTTTTACCATGACTCTGTATGTGTTAAACATCTGTGTAGTTTTGAATGGCAAGGATTCAGTCTGAAATAATTTTTTACACTTCTGAATCAAGAATGTCTTCATAAGGTCTGCACAGGTTTTGTCAGTGAAAATCTGGTGTGTCTTCTGGTATTGGGCTTCTTTTCAGGATGATTAATCATGGACTTAATGTCAGTCCCCAGACAGTTGCTATAGATAACTCCACCAAGGCATTAGCTCAAACCTGTTAAGAACTCTGCAGTACTTTAAGTGGAGAATGCTCCTGCCCTAAGTGACACTGAATATACAAATGAATAATGTAAAAAGAGTAAAGCAACACACCTGAAAAAATATGCTAGGTGAAAGGTGAATGTCCTGAATTCCTTTCTGTTTTCTTTTGCTGAAAGCTTGTCCACCAGGAACATACAAGCCTGAAGGTTCACCAGGTGGAATCAGCACTTGCATCTCATGCCCTGATGAGAATCATACTTCTCCACCAGGAAGTACCTCGCTTGAGGATTGCACATGCCAGGAGGGATATCATGCTATAGGACAAACCTGTGAAGGTAAGTGTTTCCATCCAGGAATAGAATACCCCCGGAATGCACAGTGCAGTGCTGGCACAATTTTTTAACGTGGATTTTGCTGTGAGGGACATGTCAAATTGCATGCAGAATTTTCTCTGTTGTTTGAAACCAGCAAAAATGCCATGGTGCAAGCCAAGCTAGAAGTTTTAAAAGATTGTTTTCCTTCAATGGCCTATTGCACTCCAAATAGTAACCACTTCATTGCGGTTGTTTAATTATTTAGTTGTTCACTGCCCTGAACTGAAGCCCCCTGAAAATGGTCACTTTGTCCAGAATGTCTGCAACAATTACTTCAATGCTGCCTGTGGAATCCGGTGCAAAGCAGGATTTGATCTTGTGGGAAGCAGCATCCGGCTTTGTCAACCAAATGGGCAGTGGTCTGGGTCAGAGGCTACTTGCAGAGGTATGTGTTTGAAAAGTATTTTTTTCTGTTATTAGTTCTTACCAGTGGTTTTCTTTACTCACTACATGGTCAGGTGTGCAGATCTGTTCCTGTTAGCCCTTGTGTGAAAGAAAGTTTCAAAGGTTGGCTGCCACACCAATCATTCTATTCCCTTCCTTTCTAAAATGGAAGGAGGACTTCTACAACAGAAAAAGGAGAGCAAGGTTTACTAGATGGACAGTCTTTTGCAAGTGAATATACAGTTTCCTTCCTTAAACTTCTCTTCACCTCTGTCTACCTAATTTCTATGAATTTTTTTATCTACACTGTATAAATCCTGTGAACCTACCAAGTATTTAAATATGTAACAAGACCTTGGCTGTTTTAGATCATCTACCACACTCTCAGCAGAGAGGGGTGTTGGTGTTGGGAGATATTAGCCATGGAAGAATTCCATTTTGCTTTCTTACAATCTCTTCTTACCAAAAATAGGAAAGCCTAGGACTTGAGCAGTGTCTTCAGAAGAATTTTGAGTGGAATTTTAATAGGGATAGGGAATGACTGACAATACGCTAGAAGTTCACTATAAAAGAATGTCAGCCAGAAATAAACAGAAGGTGTGAAAGGGAAGAGACACAAGAAAGAGCATCCTGAAAAACATTATTTCTGGGTTTTCTGATAGGAACAAAGTTTTGTTTTGCTACAACAAAACTGCCTAGGGTTGGGTTTTTGATGATTTAGAACGAAAACTGCAATCCTATGCCTGTATATCTGCCTGGTATGTCTTCCAAGGAGGGAATGGAAAAAAATAAACCGGGTAGAAGTCCTTACCTCCTCAATAGCCACAAGATGTAGTTCTGAGCATGTTTAATTTGACTTGAATGCCCTTGACATGGGCTTCCTTTACTAGAAGCTAGTAAATAAAAAGCCATCAGCTCATTCTGTAACTCTTGTCCCAGCCTTGTGTTCAGGGAAAAAGGCAGGATTGATCTTTAGAGAAATTAGCACTTTATGACGGTCCAGCAAACACTACAGCCCTGAAAGAAACAGCAGCTTACGGTTCTGAAAGGAGGAATCTGAGCTACAGTCTCTCAGGACATTCTTCATATAGCAGCTTACTTCACCTTGGAAATAATCCCAGAAATCCTAGGTTTCCTTTTTAGCTTACAGTGACAAGAGGAGAAGGTTTTGAAAGAAGATAAATTGCTGGCCAGTGCTATGAAGGTATCTTGAGTAGCAAGACTTGGATCTGTGGACTTTCCCTCAGTAAAAACTTAGATTGAAGATGCATGCTGCTTCAGGCAGGCTGGAATACTGGGAAAGAGCAGCCTCTGTCAAAGCTTCTGTCACACAGACACCTTTTTTGCAAAAAATCTGGGAAAAGATGCAGTCAGCTACAAAGAAGGGATCCTTCATCTTCTCTTTCATGGAGAAGTGGAAAATTCTAGTACTTGAAAATCTTGCTGCAGCATTTTAAGGAATTCGCCTATTTGGTGTTGGGGTGTGAAGGTGAGGGAAAAGTCTGCATTGAGATACTGTCTTGATATTGAGCTAATATCCTTTGAAGCATTGAAGGATATATTTTTGCTTTGTTTATGCCTTTGTCCATCATATTGAAGACTTCCAATTAAAAAAAAAACAACCTAATTTTAAAAATCCCACTGTTACATGTGCTGGATCTGCTAGTCTTGATTCACTCAGACTGTGAAAGGGAGCAAGATCAAAGGCATGGTTTATAGCTGTCTTGTTAATCCCAAGAGTATTTTATCACATAAATTAGGAAGAGGGGAGCGAATGAAAATCCCTTTCCACTGCTTTGGATTTTGACATTAAATACTCCTCAGTTCTTTTGCTAGCTAAAATCTGCTGTGCTATTAGAAAGTGATTTATGCAGTCATATGGCATGCAATTAACAGTGACCCAGGAAAAAAACAACTGCAAACCATATATTTAATCCAGAAAAAAATTATTAGGAGAAACCCCAGCGCAAGCAGAGTGTGTCATTGTTGATGTTTTCACAGGCTTTATGGAAATGGTCATGGAAAATGTGTTACTGATAAGAGGACGGGTTGGTGTTTATTGCTTGGAACCATAATCAAGGTAACATGTGCTCAGGTACAGGTTTCTGCCAGAGCCATGCTGAGACACTGGGTAAGCGTGAACATTGAAACACTTGAGGAGGCAGGAGTGCTACAGCTGTGTAGTCCTTCCAGAAGAAATGGCTAGACAGCAGGTAGTGAAGAGACTGCCTTCTCTGTAGGCACATTTACATTGGCAAGAGCTTCCTCAGTGCTCTTAATTCAATGTTTTGAAGGCTGATAGACATTACCAGCTCAGGCCACACACTGTGTGCCAAATGCACAGTTATTTTGTTAGTTTGAACTTATGTAAATACCTAGGTGAGCTTGGAAGTGTGTGCCCAACCTCATACATTCTATGTAAGAGTCTTTCAGGAAGAGGAAGGTATCAAGCTTTTGAAAAAATCTACTCTAGCTAGCTCTATTCCCTAAATGTGTACAAACTACTGTAACTAATGTACAGGACAGTATCTCTCCTACGTCTGAAAAACTGGGCAAAGTAGCGTAACTCCACTGATACTCAGTGCTGTGAGTGAACTGCTCTTCTTTTCCCTTTGCAGTTCGAACATGTCCCAGACTTCGGTCTCCTCAAAACGGACACATTAATTGCTCAACAGCTGATATTTCCTACAAGACAGTATGTTTTGTGACCTGCAGTGAAGGCTATGAAATTGAAGGAAACAGCAAACTCACATGCCAGGGAACCTCTCAGTGGGATTCAAAGGAGCCAAAGTGTGTGGGTAGGTATCTGCTCTGACTCTGGCTATTCATGTTAGAGTACAGCCTTTTCGGACACGTCACAGGTGAGAAATTCTTCATATTTTAATAACTGGTGAAGCTAGAATATGAATGAGGATTTGTCTCTGGATGTTTTATACAGGTCTTAGAAGTTGGGGAAGAGCAAAGGAATTTGTAAATGACAAAAGTGGACAGATTATCATTTAAATACAGTATGGACTGATGATTACTAAAAGGTTTTTGTGTCTTGTTAGTGTCAGACACTGTCACACAGTGTGTTGCAAGAAAGATAGAAGCAGTAGGTCTAGGGATTAAATATGAACAATCAGCAGTTTGAGTCACCATCACAAAGCTAAAGTTTGTCTGCAGGCAAGGACTAGCTTGTGTTATCCAGGCACTGTGAGTGCCGACTAAAGGTGCAGCAGTTGTCACTTTTGCTGGACTCACAGCAAGGAAATAACAGTTTACACAAGTTAGGAAATAAGCACCTCTGAGACAGAATTCAGAGGTCACACCAGCTGAGCAGAAATAGGTAGGCATTGTTCCAAAAAGAAAGGACTGTGTATTTCAGAATTATCTGTTTAGGACTAGTGACAGGTATTGAATTAACTTTGAAAAGAAAGACAATGAAATTCAGTTGAAACACTTCCAAGCATAGACTGAAGAAAAAAAAAAAAGGCACAAGTCTAAAGTCCAGCAATCCAGAAGCTGAACAAGTGCTGATTAAAGTCAGGGTGAAGTATATGTCACCTGGATCCAGTAAATGCAGTGCCAGTAGGGTAACTTCACTTGAAATTCTGGCTATTTCTTTAGTGTTTTATTGCAGTCTTTAAAATGTGGACTTTGTGTGAAACAAGCATAAATTTCTAACTGTAAGTACATTCTCTGAAATTATGAAAATAATCCACAAGAATTAATTTAACAAGACAGTTTGCTAAGAGATCCTAATCTTTCTTCTGTTAAAATCAGTGGAAAAACTTCAATTAACTTCAAAAGGAAGGGACTCTGAAATCTGGTTGGAATATTACAATTAGAAGATTAACCATATTCATCAGTTGAATTCATCCTTCCTAGCTTAGCATTTTGATTAATAAAATCCAGCTCTACTCTCTATCACAAGATTTCTTCACACCATGCAATATTGCCTCCATTCCTGGATTACCCATGGCAATATTTTATTTTTGCTGAGTCTGAAAAATTTAGTGAGAAAGTTACCTTTGATTGTCAGAAAGGAAGGTGTTAGCTAGAAAGCATCTCTGCTGCTTCTTGTTATGACTGGTGTTTAGAACAAGCTTGCTGAACTACTGGTTCAATATAAATGTGTGGAGTTTTCTTCAGGCAAAGGAGCAAATCAGAATTATATAGTATGCTCCTCTTGAAGGTTGAAGCTACACCTTGTACCCATTTTCTGAATGATCATTGTTGTCATGGAGGTATTGTCTATTTTTAGTCCAAATAGCTCCTAACTATTATTTATTATTTACAGTCTGCTATATAAAAGGTACTGGAAATCCTGCTGGATTTAGACATTTGCAATTGATAATTTATTAAATTCATATCCTTCTGTTAGAAAACTGAAATGGAGTTACCTTCGGTCTGTTACCTTGAAACATTTCTTGGACCTCAGGACATCCTTCTGGCTGGTTTTCTGAATGCTTTTTAGTTTGATTACTGATCAATGCAAGGTTTGCCATATTTGCAAGTTAGCTCACTGAGACTGTACCAGAGCCACGTGTAACCATAACTGATGCTGTATAATAACATTTCTGGATTGTTTACAGTCACTTCTGTGGTGTCTGTTGTCATGAGTCTCTTTCCAAGAGACTGGGAGGTAGTACAAGTTTGGATATTACGTTTGTTTTAAATTTTTGTCTTTTTCATTAAAGGTTTTGTTAGCAATGAGCTACTTATGAGGAGGCTACATATATTTTATAGGTGGCTGAAAAACCAGATATTTGCTGAAAAAGGAAGCTTTGTCATTTGTCTAGTTTGGGGGACAAAAACAAAACCAGGAAAGCTCCACAGTCATGTTCTTGTGTTTCCTACCCATTGGCAAAAGGTTAATATCAATCACTTTAAAATTAATTAATTTTGCAAGATGCTTTTCTCCTTTCTTTGTTCAAGAGTTAGTGAAGGGAAGTAAAAATGCATCCAGGATGTTGATGCCATCTAGTGTTGAAAGAATTACTAGTTCACGCTTTTGATTGCAGCTGGCCAGTTTTCCCTGAAAGTCTTGGCAAAGGGATTGAAGGAAGGAGGCACGATTTGCTTTGCAATCTTCTTATTTGTCAACTTCCTTTTGATGTTGAGAATTATAATAGTGTTTTGTTTCATCACAGGTAGTTGCAGGTGAAAGCTGGTTCTTGCGTCTCCTTAGAAATACTTTGCTTTTAATTCCCAATCAATATGACTCATGTCATGGATATCCCTCCATCCTTAATGAACTCCAGACTTTTGGATCTGCTTGATCAAATTCTGGAGTTGAGCACATATAGATAAAAAAAATCTATACAACACTATTACAGTTGCTTTTCCTGGTAAAAACCTGTCCTCCTTAAAAGAAATTCCCTTGTGCTAGATGTATCAAATTTTATCCTGATTTTTGTCAGATATTTCAGGATTGTGCTGTACTTGGATTTTTCTAGTATAGCTGAATATGTCTCAAGCAAGAAGCCCAGCTTTTTCCTTCCCAGAGAGCAACAACTTTCTCTGCTTTTCATGCTTACATGTTTCACAGATTTTCTACTTCTTCCCAGAGTAATATACATTTTAATGCTTTTAGCTTGCCTCTACAAATATTGTTTTTAAAATCTGTGGTCTTTTGGTTTTGTGGTAACTGCTATTTGTCAGTTACCTTCATGTGGTGAGCAACCAAAACAGCATTTGGGGTTTTTTTCCCTGATGGAGTTGTTCCACTTTGCAGAGCCAACAGTACCTGCCTGAACTATACAAATGTGTTAGAAATGTTTGTGACCTGTGTGTTCTATTGAAATGTAGTTATTAGTTGCTTGGGCTTTTAAACATTTGAGCATTGAAGGTTTAGATTTCAGAAAATACATGGAATGCTTAGAATCTTTACATTTGTTTCATGCATAAAAACCAGTTTTCAGTTACTAGCTGCATGCTTTGGAAAAGGAGAGGAGAGAAAAGGAATGTGTTTTGAACATGAATCACTTTTCTGTCAGTAAACCATTGCTAAGAGCTCAGTAGAGTTTCCCTTTTGTGTAGCTGGGTTGGGTTGGTTTTTGTGTTCTCCTGGTGCAAAGACCTGTCTGTTTTCTACACTGACAAGTTATAAATTTACAAGTCTTCTCATCGGCTCTGAATAAGGAAGCATTTTTCTTGTGTGTTTACCTATTATCTGTTGTAAGAAACAGTACTGGAAGTGTACTAACTGGATTCATGAGATACCCCTTTTTGCCCTCTTTGTTAATGTCTCCATATTTGAAGTAAAGATAAGATTCCTAAAAGCAGCAGCAGCAGCAGCAGCAGCAGAAGAAGAAGAAGAAGAAGAAGAAGAAGAAGAAGAAGAAGAAGAAGAAGAAGAAGAAGAAGAAGAAGAAGAAGAAGAAGAAGAAGAAGAAGAAGAAGAAGAAGGAGAAGGAGAAGGAGAAGGAGAAGGAGAAGAAGAAGAAGGCAAATGAGCAAGAAAACAGAAGTCCTGATAAACTGACTGCTGTTTACTTCAGTCAGAATAGAAAGTCAAGTAGCAAAGTTTCATCAGGTAGTAATGTTATGGTGCACTCATATGCCTACAGACTCTTTAAAAGACTGTGTATTTTGTGTTCCCACTAATTTTCCACATGAGTTTATTTGTAGGTTTGTAGGGTTTTTTGAATGTGTATTTTGTGTATGTCAGTTATAAGTCATGTTCCACTGCTCTCTTGCAGAAAAGCTTTGTCCTATCCTCCAGAAACCAGCAGGTGTGACAGTTCTCCCTCCCAGGTGTGGGCTGGAGCCTGCCATTTCTGGGACTGTGTGCCAGCTGAGCTGTCCCCAAGGATTCATCTTGTCTGGAGCTAGAGAAGAAATAAGGTGCATTTCATTTGGGAGATGGAGTGCAAACATCCAGGAGGCTCGGTGTAAAGGTAGAGACCAGCACAAAATCATATCTGTGTATACATGAGTGCAGAACTGAAGGGAGGCAGACAGCAAATTACTGAGTGAGGACAGGCTTGAACTGGGGAAAGCACAACTTAAACAATGTGTAAGAAGTATTGCCTGTACCTTTACAGCTTGCCTGTCAGATTTACTTGTAATTTGTAATAAAAATGTAGAGTTCAGAGGTCTCCTGAGTGTCTTCTTGTAGTGCTCATCATCAAGTGCCTCTCCTGGACTCCATCTCTCAGTTGTTAGGAAGCTGCCTGCTAAAAGGCCTGATGTGCAGGTAAATTTGAAAATTCAAAGTAGAGGTGAAAGATCATAGCTTAAAGATATTCAAAGTGAAACCCACACTTCTAATAAAACAATAATGGTAATACTATCATTACTGGTTTAGTACAAGTTTATGTAAACCCTGTAGTCAGAGCAGAACTGTAAAGCCCTGGCTGATAGACAGACTATAGAGAAATGTTCATTTTAGTTGTCTTTGAGTGGCTGTGGCTGTTGACATGTCCCAAGCAACAATGCACAAGAGTTAAGGCTGAAGTTACTAACACCAGGTGTACAGAGTATGGCACAGGCTGACACAGAGTATAAAGTTGGGCAGAAGATAGTGACATGACTTCAGTATGGTTCTGCCATATTTACCCACCTCTTCTAGAAGTGTTAGGTTATTTATTCCCTTACACATATGCATAACTGAACTGGAAAGGGTCTGGCTTTGGATTATAGTAGTATAAAAACAGGAGTTTGTCTGAGAATATGCTCTTCACCTCTTCGTGAACTATTGTGCTCCAAGAATTATTTCTTTACCCCCAAACTGGGGCCCTTGCCAGCCACTGGGTGATGGAACGATACAGAAAACAGTTACACCAGTTGTTGTGCCAGGTCACTACAGAAACTGAGGCTTATTTTTTTTCTTTAAAAGCCAGGAAGGTTTTTGTCTCTCTCTTTAAACATACTTTTTCCCATTTAGTGATGTACCATGTTGTTTTTCTGAATCTCTTGTGTAAACCTGGGCCAAACCACAGTTTTTAATATTTGATGGGATCCCAGCACAAGCTGAAGTGTTTAGATCAAGATAAAACAACATGGCTTGGGTTCAAGCTTTTAGATATTACCAATACATAAGAACATAAACCCCTAGTGTAGGAGGCACTGAGAAACTCTGAAGCTTATTCTTTTTGAGTAAAAATGAACAGTTGTATTTCAATTGCTTTCATTCTTGTTATTGTCTTTCTCTGTTTTGCTGCCAACATATTTGGCCAGTTCAAAAAAGCCATTTTCTTTTTGACTTATTTATCATTACCCTTTTTAGAGAATTTCACTTTTAAGTGGAATTTGCCCTAATCTAAAGGCTATGGTCAAGGGAGTGTGAACCATAACTGGTAGTTATTTATAAAAGTGCATTTCTAATAAAATTTTCTTTTGAATGAGTTCAAGGGAAGGCAAAATCACATGTATTTATTGCTTTGCATTCTTAATTACATAATTTAATTGCCTGAGTTATGTTTTTACTGGAACTATTTCATAATGAAAATATAAAATATATCAGTTTTGAGTTGTTTTAAAGCCTCTTGGGCTTAGATGAGTTCAGAGCCAAATGTGTTCCCTGTATTATGATTCTAGAGACCACTTATCAAGCACTACAGCAATAAAATAACCTGACCACAAATGTTTTGGGAGGCCCTGTGCCAAGGAACTGAAGAAGTACTTCAAGTTTGTCAGAGAAACTTGAGATGTAGATGGTGGTGGTGGTGTAACCCATATTGTACCCGTCCTCTGGAACCATCTGGCATTCTCACGTGTCACAAGAAGACTCCATTTGTCTGGCAACTGCTGCCTGAATTCTTGATACTTACTTCTAAGTCAATTCCACAGTATGCTCCAGAGAATTTTAGTCACTATTGTCTTGTTCATAGTATCTATATCATGTCATAACTATTTTCAGGTTTTTTAGTCACTGACTATCAGAAACAAGTGTTTTCATCTGTATGTGTCTTGTGTCTGGACGGGGAAAGGATGGAGATAGAAGGGATGGGTAATAAAAGAAACAAATTTAATCTTATTTTTATATATTCTTATATATTTACTTATATATATATTCTTCTTTATTTACTTATATTATTTATATTTATTTAATGGTTTTTGATTCTGTGTAGAAACCAGAATATAATTGTTCTCAGTGATAAACAAAAATACAGCAAAAATCAGTCCTTTCCACAGGAGAATTCACTATTCATGTGTGAATCTCTAGGCAAGAATTACAAAAGGGAAGAGACAGGAGGTTTACAAAAATTTATATTCCAGGCAGTACGAAAAAGAATGATCATAAGATTTTACTTCTGTAATACCACATATAAAACCAGATTGTCTTTTTCTGGTTTAGATATTGAAGCACCTCGAATTCACTGCCCAGACAATATTGAGACTGTGACTCTGGAACATCATAACTCTGCTAATATCAGCTGGCAGGTACCAACAGCTGAAGATAGCTCTGGTGAAGAGGCAAGTCAAGTTCTGTATCTATTTAACTGGAGGCAGTCTTTCTGATTTTAATTAATTTTATGATACTCTAGAATTTCTTTCTCCTGATAAGCAGAAGAAAAATCTCTTAGAAAGTTTATATCTTGAGAATTCAGCTTTTTCTCTCTTGATTAGGCTAATACAGTCACAGAACACTGCATGGAGTTTCAGTGCATAAAACCTCATATGGTTAATTTCTGTGGTCAAAAGAAAGAATGTGCTCTTGTTTATAATATGAGGACAGCTGCTCTAAAAATGAGCACTTAGAATATAAGGAAGTTTAATAAACTCATCTCAGAAGGAAGTCAACCAGTTCATTAATCTAAGGGGCTAACAAGTACAAACCGTGATAAGTAAAAACTAATCTCAGCTTCCTGGGTGAGGAAGAAATCTGATTCTTCTGTGCAAGGTTCAGAAATGTGGCCACTGGCTACTATGCATGTCAGGGGATCTGGAAATGGAGTTACCAGGAAAACTAGCACCAGAGCTGTTTCATAAAGAGCAACATTCCCTACAGGCTCAGGCATGATCAAGTTAGAGCAACTGAGTGCTTTATCAGGAGCCAGCAGAGGAGCAGTGAGTTTGTGTGTGCTTTCAATACAGGAGGTTTTTGTACTAGGAAACTGAGCGATCCCAGTAAAAGAGATTTAAGTTCATGCATTATTTTCTGTGGCATAGCTATGGTCAGTTACTACAGCTCTGCTGACACAGGGTCATTCATTGAACTATAGAAGCCAAATGCCATATTGAAGTATCTGTGGGCTATTGACTCATACACATAACACAGATTAAAACTGGATATGTTAGTACTTAGGGCCTACAGCTGTCTGCTCCATTCCTCTCCCAGGTCTCCTGCCCTCGCAGCTGGAGAACCATCAGCAGACAAAACAGGTTCTAAGCTGACATAGTGTGCCTTCAGTCCCATTTGACAAACAAGGGTCACTGTGCATTAAGAAAGTCAAAGGACTTTCTTAATGCACAGTGCTGTAATCTGTACCAGGTTAGGGTCCAGATCCTGACTAGGGAAATCCCTGTTGCTATAAAGAAGGCAGACTTAAGAAGGGACATAGAGCACTTTGTTGTAAAGTCCATCCTCATTACTTTAAGAGGCTATTTGCATACAGCATGAACAGGCTTGACATTGAAGGATACTATTCTGTCTACTTTTTGAAACATGAATGTTATGATTAGTAACCAGCTCTGGCTTTTAAATAATGAGTGTTTTCCTATACCAGGTCTCAGTTCATGTTACCCCAGCTTTCATACCACCATTTCTTCTCCCAATTGGTGAAGTTGACATTACTTACACAGCAACTGATAGGTCAGGCAATGAAGCAAGTTGCACATTCAGTGTCAAGGTTATTGGTAAGTGCTTGCAAAAATCACTGTGAGTCAGTGTGGCCTTTATGTGCGCAGTAACAAACCCAGGAGTATTGCCATCTCCATTGAGGCTTTGCATCTGTGCAGTCCCTGCTTGCAGTGTTAAGTTTGATGTGTATTTTATTCTGCTGTTCTTTCTGACTGTTAAGATTTCTCCTCCCACTGTTTAATTAAATGCTTTATTTCGTTGTCAGTTATTGCCTTCATCATAAATCTCTATTTAATTCTTGAAAGACTCCAAAAAAGTTTCCAAAGTTCACACATATTACTGATGCAAATCATTGTTCAAGTACTTCTTTCAGACAGTTGTGTTATTCAGGAGTCTTGCAGGTAATCCAAGATTTGATCTGTAGAAGGCAAACACTGCAGAAACTTCAGCAGAATAATTACTCTTATCCATTCACTCAGCATCTTCCAATAGCAGCAATTTCCAGCTGTGCACCTTTGGTGTATCTTCTGATATGAAGTTAAAGCTGCTGTTCTGGTTATAGATGCTATTTGAGTGCAGCAGTCATTCTGTAAGTAATGTCATGCCATCCTTTCAAATTCTGCAGATGCAGAACCTCCCGTAGTTGACAGATGCAGGTCTCCACCGCCCATGCAAGCAGCAGAGAATGACTACCCAGCAACATGGGAAGAGCCAGAATTTTCAGACAATTCAGGTGAGACAGTGCTCCCCAAAACATCCATGTGACAGTGGAAGGCTAGAAAACTGCACCTGTTCACCCTTGATCCCTTGGCGTTTGAGATTTGCTGAGGTTCCTTTTACTTGTTTATTTTTAAGGACACATAATTTTGAAGATTTGCTGCAATTTCCTTTTCCATTTGTCAAAGCTGGGTATGAGCAGCACTCTTTTACTTACTGATGCTTTAGGTTGTCTTTTAATGCTTCTAGGTGGTCCACTGACTGTCACTAGGAGTCATGCACCTGGAGATCTCTTTCCCAAAGGAGAGACAACAGTCCAGTACACAGCTGTGGATCCTTCTGGCAATAACAGGACATGCGAGATCCACATTGTCATCAAAGGTGTGTTGTCCTCAAATTCTGGCCAAGACCTGGCATTTTTTTAACTGAATATCATAAAGGATGCAAGATTGTTCCACCTCCTCATTTCGTTATTCCCATTTTATATTGAGGTAACTTGAAGGCAATCAAAATATTTGAACAACAAATAAATTGTCTATAACTGAAGAGGCACAGCAGTGAATTTGGTTCTATAAATTCAAATTATGTTTAAAAGCATTAAAATTATGATTCATTAAGCAGTAAAACTTACAGTTTTTACAATACTGTGTGAAATGTATTAATAGATGTTACTCAAATCTTGCTTCAAATCTGTAGTTAAAAGGAAAACTTACTGCCAATTTTTCTCTAATTACATGCAAATATTGCAGTAGATAATAAAACACTCATTAGATTTTGGAATATGCCTTTTACCTATAGATATACTAATGCATTTTGTTTATTGAATAGACATCTCTTCCCCACCGTTCACTTTCTCATTAAAAATCCAAACAATAATTTGGCAGATAAATTATTAAGAATGAAAAATCTACTTCATATCTGCTTTCTACTTTCTGTGTCTCAGTTGGACATCCGTGTAAAAATATCTGCTAGTGAAGAGAGATTTTGATATCATACAGACTGGAATTTTGGTTATAGCTTTCAGGAACAGTAAGTTGCAAATGAATGTGCTAGTCTGTGATATGCTCTAAGTCTTAGCAAGAACCAGCCAGTGCTTAGAACTGGCATTGTATCAAGGTCTATACCACCTCAGACTTTTTGTAGTTCAGTGTTTGTGACAGAGTGTTTACAGACATTCACAACTTCCTTCACAGTTGGCCTGAAAAATGAATCGTAACTGAGGTTATGAGGTTATCCTGAGATGATTCTAACAAATTCATATGTTTTGCGATGGTGCAGAATACACAATATTTAGTTTCAGAATTCAAGATGTAATATAGTTTACTAGAACTCATTGCATAAAGCTCATGTGAAAATTTAGATTTATATTTTATATTATTTTGGTAAATAGTTTCTCATATGTATAACTTTTTTTTAAGTCTTCATTGTTTCTGGTTTTCAAATTGCAATGGCAGAATTTGAAAATTATTTAGCTGTAGCCTGATCCTGGCTTTATGGATATAGCAAATAATAGTTCTACAGTTTTCAACAGAATCAAGATCAAGTCAAGACCAGTAACCTTTGGAAATCCTATCAGTGCTGTTTTCATGCAGGATCACTTATTTCACCACAATAATCAATATATAAATCTTTGTATTTTTCATAGGTTCTCCCTGTGAAGTTTCCTTTGAGCCTGTGAATGGTGATTTGATATGCACATCAGATGCAGCAGGAGTTAATTGCACATTGCACTGTGCAGAGGGTTATAGCTTTTCAGAAGGATCGAGTGAAAACTACTATTGTGCATACAATGATGGTCTCTGGAAGCCACCTTATTCTCCAGACTGGCCTAGCTGCTCTTGTAAGTCTTACTGTTACTAAAATAAATCTGCAACTCATGAAACACTATATTTAAAGAGAAAGCAAATGAAAATATTTTAGAAAATCTATTCTTCTAGACTTCTAGTTACTTATAACAAATATTCTCTGCCATCTGCCTTTGAATTGTTACAAATATTATGAAATAATTCTTACATCTAATTCTTGTAATTTCAGAAGCTGTCTAAAGCACAAAAATTTCAGTCCCAGGAATCACAAAATAGCAAAGATGGCAAAGCAAACAGGTTAACTGAAACAGTTTGCTAACAAGAATTATCAAGTGTCTTTTTAATAAGAATACAACAGTCTTTGCCTCTTACTGATTGAAATGCATAGTGTGTGCTGTGCCTACATATCTAATTACCAGACTAGAAGACTTCATGTGTTTTCTTTGAGAGGGACACATGCAAAACTTCAGTGCTGGAATTTTCCATGTCATGACATTTTTATAATAAATGTGTTAGAACTACATTTGAAGCCAGTCTTGGTACCATGTTGCATACACTTCCACCAGAGCCAATTTCTTGGTTTCAGCAATAAAAGTTCTGTTTTTCAGCTATGAGCAAACAACAGATATGTTTCTGAGCTACCAATTCAAAATCCTTAACTTGGACACTTCAGAACTTTGCTTAGTTTCTGGATAAGAATGTTTATATTTAGTCTAGCAGCATTAGTAATAAGACTTCTATATTAATTGTTTTCCTCTCAGAAATTAGCATGGAGTTTAGTTGACAGTTCATAGGTTTCTTCCATTAAGAAAATGCTGAAGCAGAAAAATTACCTGGGTTTTAATTTGTTTTAACTTTTTCAGTAAATTTCATGCTTGCCAAAGGGTCATATCATTGGCTGAGCTGTAATGAGATGATCCATTTGGATTGCTGATTCAGAGACTGTGCTTCTTACCTTCTTCTATTTCAGTTTTAGCCTAAATTATCTTGATTTTAGTTCTGAAGCTCTTGCACTGATCAGTAAAAATTTATTTCTCCAATATTTTTCAGTAAATCGTTTTGCAAACCATGGATTCAAATCCTTTGAAATGCTCTACAAAGCAACACGATGTGATGACAACAATCTTCTAAACAGCTTTATTGATGCATTTCAGAGTGCACTTGGTAAAATGGTAGGTTAGTAGATACTCCTTCCCTTTACATATTTCTTGAGAAATATTGTTACTTTTTCCAAATAACTAATTTTGTACAAGGAACAGCAGAAAGTAAGTTAAATCTGAACTTTTCCAGAGGGTGATAAGTAATTTTTAAAAATAAAGATGATTCACTGGCATTTTAATATAATTCAGTTTAGTCTTCAATGCAGACTTGTATGGGACAGAATTTATGCAAGTGTCCAAGTAGTTTAGGGAGCTGCAGCTTGTAGATTTTCAGTAGGCTTCTAAAGAGAACCTGTGTAGTTTTGATACCCCAAATCAATTGTCCTCCCAGTGCTGTTTTTGAAAGCTGGATGTGATCATAAAATAAGTGCATTTTATATAAAATACATATCATACAGAACCAAATAGTATGAATGAACACACATATGTACAAATGGATACATTCCATATTTGGTGTGTACAACCAGACACTCAAATCCAGTAGCAGTGATCTGCTCAGGTTTCATGAGTTTCTGAGTTCTGACTCTTATCATTAAGAACTGCATAATACTGAATTTTAAGAGATCCTCTATTTCTTCACTGCCAGGCTCTTTCTTTCCACTTCAATATCACAGTCTCCCCTGTTAACCCACAAATCTCTCCTCAGCTGAAAAGTAGAAGCAGCAGAGCACTGAGTTCTGATCCCAGGAGTGGATGTCCAGGCCTAGTGCAACATTATTTTTCCAGTACAGAACACTGGGCATCTAAAGGTTTTTTGCACAGCCCAGCCCATATTCTAATAAAGGGTTGTCTACTAACTAAAGAACATTGTTAGCACATACAGATCATGGGCAAACTCCTGCAACTTTGGATCATATGTCAGTAACACTTGTCAAATGGTTGAAAACATAGGTGACATGTCAGGCAATGTCTAACACTTGGACATGTCTAACTCTCTTGCCCTGATTCAGGTTTGTTATTCCCAGCAGAGAAATTTTGACTGGTTTTATTTCTGTTTCTTTCCTTGGTACCACCAGGTTCCAGGACTTGGACTGTTCCTATTGGCAAGTAAAAGATAAGGAAAAAATGGGTAGTGATCTTTCCAAGCAATTACATCAAAATGCAACAATCTGAAAAAACATTCAGAAAGGCTGTTTTGAATATGCTTGTTCCTATTCCCAAGAATTTGAAACTCTACCAGAGATGTGAAAAGTAGGAATGAATGGGCAGGAGCATCTTTCAAATGAAAGTTGATATAGACAAAACAAAACTATTTCAAAACATGGCCTATGGCCCCATTTTCTTGAAACCTTTCTGGAAAAAAGCAAAAAATGCATACTTAATCAAAAATCATGCATTCATATATTCTTATGTAATCAATCTCCACTGTTTTTGTGGAGGGGAAAAATATAAATGATACCAGAAATGTTTTTTATGAGTTTTCTGTTGTGTGATTTCTGACATGTGATTTCTGTCCTCCTGAGATTATTTCCCTCTCCTCTGAGATCTTTTGGTCCATCAGTCTCTTTCCTTGGGTAGAGAGAAATTAATATGAAGACGAAAGGTTTGAAAGCTAGAAAAAAGTGACAGCATTGTTGTAAACCTGACAGAATTGCAAGTAAAATTGCTGGAAAAACACAGGTGTTTTATAAATATGAGCCCTCCAGTCCTCTTCAGCAGGGAGAAAAATGCCTGAATTTATTTCTGTATTCTGGCATTTGGCATGCAGCCATCATTAATTGTAAGAGTAATGAATTTTTTCTTTAAAAAAAGTCTTTTACAATGAAGAGATTGTACTTTTGCAGGTTGCTTTCTTATTTCTGAGTTGTATCAATAAAGCATACATCTTCTAGCAGACCTTGCCAGGGTTATAAGAGACATGAAAGGGGAAATCTAGTGTCAGTGGCAGAACCAGTGCTTTACACTGTAATTAGAAGTTTTTATAAGTCAGAGGAGAGGGCTATGTGGTTTTATGTTCTAAAAGTTATTCTTCTTTTTGTTGAAAGGTCCCATCATTCTGTAGTGATGTCGATGATATTGACTGCAGATTGGAAGATCAGACACAGAAACACTGCTTGGAATATAATTATGATTATGAAAATGGATTTGCCATTGGTAATTATTGATTCCATAGGTTCTTAGCGATCCAGGTTTAAAACAGCATGATTCCTGACACAATGTCTTTAGTGAGATTTTTTTTTAAAAAGGGAGAGATTTTTTTTAAGGAACTATGGTACTCATAAGATAATAAGCAATTACATAAAAGGTTTTATAAAAATAATGGGGAACTCTTTGAGGTTGTGTATCAATGCTGCTCCCAATATAGTGTGGAGGAGAACTTCCTGGGATGCCTTATGGTGGGGAGGGAAAAAAAGCACACACACGCAGTCCTAGAAGCTTGCTTGATTAGCCTGGAAAAAGGGAACTTCTTAAAAACATACAGTTAAAACCCAAAATACTGAAAAGCTACAATAAATAGATTTGGAGATTGATAAGGAAATGAGGAGCATCTGTGATGTTGGTTCAGATCTGCACAGAATCCTCACTGTGTAAAGCTATATGCACTGAAATTAGCTGATTTGCTGTGAAAATACTTCCTGCATTCAAGGACAGATTTGTACCATGACTGTGGCTATATCAGAGTGAAAGCCATAACCATCCTAGTGGTTGTTCCCACGTTGGTTTATGCCGAAGTAAGTAAGCTGTCATTTTCAGTCCATTTTTGAACAGCTTACTGTCCATGTTGTGCTGCTGTTATTCCTGGCCTTTCTGGGTCCCATAGGGGTGCTGAGAGCAGAAAAGCTGAAAGTGGATAACTTACATTACCTATGTTAGCAGGAGGCATTTTGGCAGATACACATCAGAATCTGTCTCTTCTACAGGTTTATAGGAGAGTTACTTGGTAGAACTTCCTGCTTATGCACGCCTTTTATAATTCTCCACTCTGAGAGCATTTGTTTGTGTTCAGACACAGGGCAGATCTGGATATTCAGTCTGCACTTGTCTTCAGGGTAAGGATGAATGCTGATGACAGCTGGAACTAATCCGTAAAGGCATGTGGAAAAATAGTGTTACAGACATGGAATGTAGTGTCCTATTCTCTTCTGGTTCATGTCAACCTCTTACCAGAATAACCTTGTTGCTGTTTTTCAGGAGTTTCTCATAATTTTACACTGTGGAAGCAGGAGAGGAGGACTCTCCTCAAGGCATAAGAGACAGCAGTTTGGAAAATTAGTTGTGAAACATTCACATGATATTAAACTGGGGTTAACTTGTCCTAGTTACCACTGTAAATAAAACATAATCTTGGTGATGCT
The DNA here is from genome assembly GCA_910950805.1 of Acrocephalus scirpaceus scirpaceus. Lineage (NCBI taxonomy): Eukaryota > Metazoa > Chordata > Aves > Passeriformes > Sylviidae > Acrocephalus > Acrocephalus scirpaceus. The sequence goes on from OU383776.1 coordinate 48,239,522, forward strand.
AACAGAAAAATTGGCAGATATTTTTTTTCTATCTTCATGTTTTTAAAAAAATAATCTAGATCAATGAAATAGACCACATCCCTCTAGATTTAGTAATCATGAAAAAGTACAAGAAGGTATGATTGAAAGCATGTTAGAGTGATGAAGGACATTCGAAAAGGGTGAATTTGACTCACTGTGCGTAACAAGAAATGCCTGTCTGGTGGTAATACAGATAAGGTGATGTCTTTTCTGAGAGGACAATGTTAGAACTGTTCAGGAGCTGTTAGAAGAAGATGCAATGGAGACATGGCATAGGCTAGGCTGTCTGTAAGTAAGAAAGAAGTGGAATCAAGGGCCATATGGAATTGCTGAAGAAGTTGCTGGCAGGTGAGGGTGCAGATGGGGATTCGTGCAAGATGGAGGAAGAGAAAAAATTGCAACATGTAATTTTTATAACTAGTTCTTTTAAGTTTTGACTAATTTCACCATACTCAGGACCTCTAGGATATCAGTTAGGAGTAAGATTTTTCATTAGTAAAAATGCAGGTACACTAGCCACGTGTACAAAGTCAGCACATATCACCTGGAGCTTCAAAAAATTATATTGGAGTTGTATTTTAGAAATAAATATGGGTATTAATTTTTCACATTATGTTGCTTTTCTTTTTGTTTTTTTCTTAATGTCCCACAGGACCTGCTGGCTGGGGAACAGCAAAACACCTGGATTATTCCTATGGTGATTTTGTTGATGCAGTACAAGGAGAAGACTTATCCAAGCATCTCTCTGCCTCTGTAAAAGCAGCACCTGCTCGGGTCAAAAGGCATAAGCTGAATGTTCCAATGACTGACCAAAAAATCAAGTTAATATTTAACATCACAGGTGAGACAAGTCAAAACACCAAACTTCTCTGCTTCCTTCTTTTTAAAAAGTGTGTATCTAATACATTCAGTAAAACTTCTTCAGCTCACAGAAGCCTGGTGAAGATGCAGATGGCAGTTCTCTGGACCCATTCATAGCCCCATTTCCTCACAGACTTTCTTCTTGAGGGAAAGATCACAGCCTCATGTTCATGGAGAGCTTTGTGCACATGGCTTCCTTTTCACTATCCCCTAACAATCTTGAATGTCGCACTCTTGATAAATTCCAGAGTACACTGGAAGTGCTGACTGCAAAATCTGTGCGTTTTTTGTCTTTGCTGTTTATATTCCAGCTAGTGTGCCACTGCCTGAGGAAAGGAATGATACGTTGGAACTGGAAAACCAGAGACGACTCCTTAAAACTCTGGAAGCAATCACAAACAGGCTGAATAGAACTCTTAATAAGGAACCTATATATTCTTTTCAGTTTGCATCTGAACTCATTGTAGCTGACACCAACTCACTGGAGACTGAGAAGGCCTTTCTTTTCTGCAGGCCTGGTTCTGTGCTGAGAGGGAGAATGTGTGGTAAGCCAGATGACTTGTTTATTATGTGTATTTAAAATTCTTTTGCAAAACAAGGTTTTAGAGGATGTTTGAAGAGGGTTATGATTTGACACAGTCCAGTGCTTATGGTCTTCCATAACAATAAACTGCAAAAATGCTTTGCAGTTTGACTTCCAGAGGATGTTTATGTTCCTAACCAAGGCCTAGGGAAAAGGGATGCTTTTTACCCAGGATTCTACTCCCAGGGGTAAATCAGGCATATCCATGCTTGGCCATACAGAGAAAACAGTACTAGGTATGCAATCTTTTAACCCTGTTAGTCCTGTGAGTGATGTGTAGCTAAGATGGGGAACATGATTCCGTTTCTTGTGCGTAGTTAAATCTTTGCAGTGTTCCAGAGAGATGCCCTATCTGCTGAGGAACAGAGTCACATTTCATAAAAACATGGTTTGACTAAATGAGAACTCCAGGGATGAAAGAGGTATGTATGATTTTTCACTCTGAGGGAAACTTAGGTTCCCAACATTACATTACAGTCAACTGCCCTTTGGGTACCTATTACTCCCTGGAGCATCTTACCTGTGAAAGCTGCTGGACTGGATCCTATCAAGATGAGGAAGGGCAAACGGAATGCAAAAGTTGTCCATCTGGTAGTTATACTGAGTATCTACATTCTAGAAGCATCTCTGAATGCAAAGGTAAGAACTTTCATCTTATTTGGACAGCCACTTCTGAATTCTTGGTGACATCCTTTTGGACCCCATGGTGGAAGTACTGGAATGAAGCTAGGCTATGAAATGAGGAGAAGTCCTAATTGCACCTTAATGCATATCATAGGGAAATATCTAAGTTTTCATCACTGCTCTAGTATGCAAGATGCCCGAGCAGAGGTTTTGAAAAGAGTTGGCCTTTGATGCTTTGTTTAATTTCTCTCTTTCATTTCTGTATTTCATTTCTGCAACTGCATTTTTCAGACACTAATACACTTAAAATAATTCCATTGTCATCCTTGCAAGTCTCTCTCCATCCTACTCTACAGTGCTGAGGTATTGAACAGCACAGAACCACTATGCATTCATGACTTCTACTGAAAAGGAAATAGCTAGTTTAATTTTTATTGTCTTCATTGCCATTAGTTTTGTTGATTAAAACGAGTAACTGAGTTGCAGTAAATCATCTGTTAGGCTGATTGGAGAGACTTCACTGTTTAATAATTCACAATTGTACTATCAGTACCTTACCACAATTGTCTTTTCTTTTGTTCTTTGCATCCGTGAAGTCCTTCAGAGTACAGTATGCTCCAGAAATAAAATTCCTTGCTAGGTGCATTGTGATTTTAACATTATTTTCAGAGATCAAGAGCCGTATTTCCTCTTGGACGTTGTTTAATCTTTTTGAACTCTTTTGCCTTATAGCTCAGTGCAAACAGGGAACATATTCACCTAATGGTCTTGAGACATGTGAAACATGTCCACTTGGAACCTATCAGCCATCATTTGGATCCAGGAATTGCATCTCTTGTCCAGAAAATACATCAACAGTAAAAAGAGGTGCAGTGGATGTCTCAGCTTGTGGAGGTTTGTAACAAAAAGGGTAATGATTTTTTTTTTTAACTAAATATTAAAAATGTTCAAATCATTTTTTGAACATCAGCTAATGTAATCCAATTCATCTGCCTGAGACTGAATTCCTCTTCTGGTTAAGTGTAGATTAAGGAACATTTTCCAGCAAAATTATAGGTCATTTCCTGTTACCAATTACCTTCCTGATTTGTATATAATGAGGAATAAAATCAGATATGTGCTGGGTACCTAAATGAAAATAAAATCTTTTTCATTACAGAAGAGAAAGGGAAATTTCACTACTATTTCTTCCTTGTTTTCTGTACAAAAATTCTGAATTTTAACACAGTTTGCTCCATAGTTTGCTCAAAGAAATTATCCTCAATTTTCTTTGGCAAGCTTTGCCAGAAAAATTCCCAGGGAAATAGTCTGTAAGGATTCACAGTCCAAAAAACTCATATCTTTGTCCTTACTCCTTCTTGAAGGGGGAAAAACCCAATAAAAACAACTAAAACAAACAAAGAACAAACAAAAAAAAACAAACTAAAAGCCCAAACAAAAAACGACAACCAAAAAAATTGTGTGAAAGATAGAAGGGAAGTTCCACTTAAAAGCTGCCCCCAGAACAACAAAAGTAGTAAAATGAAATACTTGCCAGATATTTCCATAATCCTTTGAGAACAACGTGGCTTCTCACAGGAGATTTTAAATTGACATTTTCTAGATTTGTGAATTCCTGGCAGATTTCGTCCTGTTCCTTTGAAGTATAAGAAGAGACTATGACAGGAGACAAGAAAGTGATAAAAAAGAGGTGGAGGGAAGTAAGATGAATGTGCAAGAGATCAGATCACTCAAAAAGATTTTCTTCCTCTTGCAGTACCATGTCTTGCAGGCGAATTCTCTCGTACAGGTTTGACACCTTGCTACCCTTGTCCCAGAGACTACTATCAACCAGACCCAGGAAAATCCTACTGCTTGTCTTGTCCCTTTTATGGAACAACAACAATTATTGGTGCCAGATCCATCACAGATTGTTCGAGTAAGCCAAATTATCTCTGCTGGATAAAGTGAGTGAGGGGAACATTTAAAGGATAACCAGAAGTGGTCTTAACAGAAAACATCCACTTACTCTCTGGACAAATGTAGGACTTTGATTTCAAGCAGTGAAGTTCTCAGCTGGTTCTGCCTACTGGTGTTGCCTCTATTTTTAAGACTAACTGATACAAGAGGCTCAAGGCTCAATAAGCAGCTAATACATATGCAGTGTGTGTGTTCATTGTCTATGTGTACTATACACATTATGCTATAGGGAGAAATATATATAAATATGCACTAATATGCATATGCATATGCATACATGTATCTGTTTATAAAAACATATAAAATATTTTTATGTGTACATATATGCATATGTTTTAGAAATGTATGTCCTTACAAATTCATATTTTTATAGTGGGTACAGTAAAGTTTGCTTTTTATTCCCAAAAATTCACTTCTTTCAGCATATCTTTAAGGCACATTACTAACATGCAATTATAGTGCCCCCACAGAACAGGGACCTTGCTGCACAGTGTTATTAACTGTGCTCTCATATCTTTACTCTTTAGGTTTTGGCTCTACTTTTTCAGCAGCTGAGGAAAGTATAATGATGGTACCAGCCTTCCCAGAAAATATCAGCAAGCAGTACAAAGTCAGCAGTCAGGTAAGGACAAGTGTTATTTTCCAGCATTATTTCAAATGAAAGAAAAAGCACTTCATGCAGCAGTAAACAAGACCTTTTTAACTATAGTTCTTTTGCTGACTATTTCCTGAAGAGATGAAAGCAATGGTTAAGAGGGGAGCACTCAAATTCTCTTTGTAATCATAGAAGCACTTTCATTGAACAGAGGAAATGGCATCAGCTGTTGACAATCTTAATTCTGGTTTTGAAGCCAGCCTTCACCTGTTGTATGAAATACTACATTTGTAAAAGAAAAGTAAGCTACATGGAAGAGGTTCAGACAAAGTATCTAGAAAAAGTATATTTATTGACTGTGTTCAGTCATCTGAGGTCTTCCATATGCTGAGTTCCAGAAAATGCTACCAGATATCTAAGTCTCAGATGTAAAATCTTGAGTTTACATATTGTAACACAGATTACACTTGAGAGGAGGCAAGCAGAGCTCCCCTCTATTGCAAGTAACCTCTCTGAAAGACAGGCAAGTCCTCATGTGAAACTAGTCTAGTGACAATGCTTGCTGGTGATGCCTCCTTACTCCCACCCTTCACCCCCAGTCTGTAACTCTTGACAAGGTTGCTTTGATTGAGTTGGAATTTGGGATATTGTGTAAACAGAAGGAAAGTTGACTCATGAGAAATTTGGCCTGAGTCATTACGTAACACAAGGAAAGGCAACAAATTGATCTCCAATGTAATTAGTTAACCATTTACTCAAGGGCTTTGATGCATTCAGGTTTGCAAGAATAGGAGAAATAATGCTATATGGTGAAGTTCCCTGCCAGGTCACCCACCCAATGGTCTGTAGCAGGAAGCGATTACCTAACGTACAGGATGCAAAGTGGAGAACTTATAATATAGCTTAATATAAACTGTGAATCATAGTTTAGACATTTTTGAGGAGATTTTGCTAAGTAAAATGTCATTTTAAAATAATATTCAGATTTGTGGTATTTTTCAGTAGGAAAAATCACAAATGGTTAACATGCTGAGAAGACAAAGGAGGAACTAGAAGCTAGTGCTGGTGACTTTTTAATGCCATCTTTTCAAAGTGACTAATGGGGTGTACAGTTTAAAACTAGAGTATTGTGTGCCGGTTTTGCTGTAAGTGTGTCATTTGTGCCTTTGGCAGGTCTTTCATGAATGTTTTCTGGAACCATGCCACAATAATGGGACATGCAAGCAATTGGGAAGTGGATATATTTGCATATGCCTACTTGGATATACAGGTAAAAGACTGGGAAGCAGGTGAAGTAGCTAGTACTTCAAGATGCCCTTAAAATGAGGAAGTATAAAGAAGCAAAGCATTTCAGTATAGCCTAACTAATTGAAATATTCATCACATACTTAGAATATATAAGAAAATAGATACTTCTTCATGTCCTTCCTGAATTATGTTGTGTTTTCAGAAAAGTTCTGAATGGTATTTCTTTTAATGGAATTTGTGGATGTGAAAATATTATCACTTGGAAATATTTATGATTAATAAAAGCTAGAAATTTGCAGTCTTGACAGCTAATTCCACCTGTATGGAGCGTGTACTTGTCTTCAGTGTTAGCTACCCAGTTGCTTCAAATCAAAGAGATGTCTTATAATTCAGCTGTTATCAAGAAGTTACTTTTGATTGCCACTCTCTGAAGCCGATCAGTCTGTTGCTCAATGTGCATCACCTTCCTAACATTCGCCTCAGGTCTGTGTTAAAGCAAATCTAATGGAAAGATAATAAGCCTGAAAGTCTGCTATGTAGGCAATTAATCATGTTTTCCTACATTAGGTAATCATGGCATCCATTTTTCTGAACAATTTTAAATTTTGTCTTCCTATTCTTCATCCTTTATTTTCCATTCTAGGCTTGAAATGTGAAACACAAGTTGATGAGTGTAAATCATCTCCATGTCAAAACAATGGAATATGCAAAGATGGCATCGGGACCTTTGTTTGCCACTGCCAACCAGGCTATTCAGGTAATTTGTTTCACTTCATAGCTTTTTTCAGACAGGCTTGGTTTCTGTGCCACGTAAGTAACACAAAGCACAAGTGCTGTGTAATTCCATATCCAGTTATAACAGGAAAACAATATGATCTACAGGTTAGAGTAAGGTTCTACCATATGTCAACAGGTTTTGAAATAAAAAGACAAGCATCCAAGGACAGGGTGTGGGAGAGTGTGTGTCTGTTTGTTCATGTATCCCTCTCTTTTGTGACACTTCTGGTCTGAAAAAAGGAATAAGGTTTAGGGAATTAGTAAATACTAATAGGGAAAATGCTTGTGAGACTGACTGCCCAACTAGACACAGCATTTATTGCTTTACTGCAGCCCAATGAATAAGTGAGTGGGCTCTTGCTTTTATTTTTTTCTCAGTGTCTTTAACTGTCACCTACATGCACATGGAAAATGTTGAAATCTGCAGGAAAACTAACTTGCTTGAATAGCTGGTCAAAAGAGCACCTGATTTCTAAATATGGAAATAAACTACTGAGGTGATAATTTTGTGTAAACAAAAAAGCTTTGTGTTTTCCATTAGAAATTGTCTCCCTCATTGTTCATGTTTATGATTATACATTTATCAACATCAGCATTAGTTGGATGGGTTTTTAAACATTATAAAGATGGACTTTGCATCTAGATCTCAGCATCTAAATAACACAGATAATCTCTGTAGCTGTTGCAGTAGTGCAGTCAATCACGTAATTTTGTCACTCTCTCTTGGTAACCCTTTGTCATGCTTGCGGTATTGTGTGGTATTGTTCTGTTGTCCACATCCAGTCGCTGCAGCATACAGTCTGTGACCGTGTCTTGATCATGCCTTGTAATCCTTGCTGTTCAAAGGTCACTTGTGCGAGGAAGACATAAATGAATGTAGCTCCAGTCCGTGTTTGAATGGAGCCCACTGTGTTGATGACAAGAATGGTTACCACTGCATATGTGCAAAAGGGTTCACAGGTACACCTTGTTCCCTTTAAGTCAGCCTTTACTCTTTCTGACCAAAATGTGTGTCTTCCTACCCTACCCCAAGTATTTCCATCTCAATGCTATATAGCAATATATATATTATATTACATGTTGATATGAATGTAAGTTATGGAGGTTCCTTAGGTCCATCTAATCTCTCAGATTTTCTGTAGTGTAAATATGACTTCAGAAGGATTTACTAAGTGCTAGAACTTCAATTACTAATTTTGCCATGAACTTGGTGTGTGATGTTAAGGAACGAATATCAGCATTCTGATGGGTTCAAATTGTTATTTTTAATTTTGTTTAAGAATATTTTAACAGTAGATAAGATGGTCTGTATTAAAACTACTCCCCAGTCCCATACTCTGCTTTTGCAGATTTCTGTAACAAATACACATATCATGTTGCCAAAGAGCTCCACTACAAATTCACGTTTCAGTGCTTGTAACATAGGGCCTCTTTCACATCATAAATCACAGAATCGTGTGTTTCTGGCTTTCACATCTCTCCTAAAGTTAGGGTTTCAGCCAAAGGTCTTTTACAGTAGCTTTTCATTAGTTGTTCAGAATAGTTTCTCAGGTGATTTCACTCCAAATTGGTTGTGTTTAAATTCTACAGTTTGCTACATGTTATTTCTGTAACTGTTAAGATGGTTCCCATAATTCTTCTGTGTTTACTTAACCTCTGTTAATGGAGTAAATTCCAAACCTGCATGGCTACTCTGATGTTTGCTTTTTGTCAGAAGATCAGCAACATCCTATAAAAAACAGAGAGAGGTTAACAATCTTCTTTCTTAGGTTAATTCAATCTACAGCTATAACTTTGTTCTTTTTTTTCCTCAGGTGATCATTGTGAAAGGGAGAAGAACGAATGCCTTTCAAACCCATGTCTTAATAGGGCTGTTTGTGAAGACCGAGTTGGAAGTTTCTCTTGCAAATGTCTCCCAGGTTTTACTGGTGTCTTGTGTGAAAGAAACATTGATGAGTGTCTCAGCAGACCCTGTAGGAATGGAGCTACATGCAGAGATGGTATCAACAGCTTCAGGTGAAAAACAGATGGTTGATGTAATATAATGTGGAAAGTCAGACATGTTGAGGTGCCTCAGCCTTCTTAGATTTCAGCAAGCATATTTTGACAGCCTGATCCAAAATAAGTGGTCCTTTCACTAAAAGAGATCTTAAAAGACAAGAAAATATATCCTTGACTTGACTCTTAAAAATTTCCAAGGAAAACAGCAAAGAAAATACACAGAGTTTGAAATGTAAACATGATAGTACTGCATGGTTTTAATATTGATCTTCCAAAAGATGTCCATTTCCCCAAACTTCAGGGGCTTATCTTGCTTTCCACTGGAATAATACAGGATGACCAATTATGTACATTTCTATAGCTTGGAAAGACGGGGATAGCTGTACATATTGAGCCTATAGCAGTAAAGATACAAACCCCAGTGGAAAATTCCAGCCATTTAATTTTATGATTTAGAGTATCTGAACTCAGATCAGAAGCTACAAATGCCAGTAGAATTGTCATATCCTAGATCACTGTATAGGTAGATGGGCCAACTGGTAACAACTATGTTTAGTAAGTCTTTCTCTCCCAAAAGCCCCAGAAGTTTTGGTGGCTTTCAAGCACCTTAGTTTTCCAAGTATCAGAGGTTTTGGTATCTTTATACTGGCTTTGTTTTCTCTATATGTAAAGGTGACTGTCTGAAAAGTTGAATACCTCTGATCTTTAATTCTGTGTATGTAAGAAGTATGTTTTACTCATGGAAGTGCAATGGTTATGTCTCACAACTTCATATAAAGAAATGCAGGCTGTTTAAATATTGTATTGTCCCTGTCTAGAAGTGATATTATGCAGCTAATAGAATACAAGCATGCTTAAGAGGAATGACCAAAATAAAACTCCATTAATTCTGTAGTATATCAGCTGTTGATTGTTTTAGTATTCTTATATACCATTCTCATTGCCAGATGTGGCCTTATAGCCAGAATTCTTTGTTATGACAGCTGTCGCCTTTGAAGTGTGCTTTTCTTCCTCCGTAGGTGTCTGTGTGTGACAGGGTACACAGGACTGAACTGTGAAGTGAACATCAATGAGTGTGACTCCAGTCCCTGCTTAAATCAAGCCACCTGTATGGATGCCTTGAACTCGTACGTTTGTAAATGTCCTCCTGGCTTTACAGGCAGCAGGTGTGAAACAGGTACACAGGACTAAGTGAAAGAAAAAGGTGGCTTGACTAAGTCTCTAGCAAGGTTTGCACTGGCTAGGCTGATTTCATACAGCTTGCCCAGAAAGTAACTAGGGTGGTGGGGCTGTGAGAGGATGAGTGAAGCCTGTGGGACTGCAGTATTAATAAATGTAATTGCAGACAAGTAACAGCATGTGTGTGTGTGTCTTTTCTCTTTTCTAAGGCATGGTTCTATCTTCTTAATACCCAGTAGGTGTCTTGAATTTAATTAGTATTTGCTCTGTGTATCCAAGTAGATATTTCTTTTTCTTATATTTTGTGTAGGGCTTTGCATCACAGGGTCAGAGGTTAGTAAACCATAGTCTTAGCTTCAAAAGTCCTAAAGGCATCGAGTTCCCTACATGCAAAAGGGTATCCAGTTTGCTATGGACAGCTGGCATAGGTCATACCCATAGCACAGCTTCCAGGGGGATACTGGAGACATTTGAACCACAAGGTTCAAATCCCTCTCCCCAAAAATTATAAAGTAGCTGGTGAATCTTTAAATAGAAGCCATGTTGATTTCACGAAGACAGTAGAATACATGCAGGGCATTTACACCTGCCATACTATGTCAGAGTTTAATACCCACCTTTCAGAAGAGCTCTACTTGATAACATTTCGTGTAGCATCCTTGTAAAGCATGTCCCTGTGCATTGAACAGCAGCAAAGAAATGTCCCATACCAGGGCAGTGTATTTCAGTAAGTCCAGAACAGGAAAAATCTTGGGTTGTTTTGGGATTTTTCTTCATAACTTGATTAAATGGAACCAGCTGATTATACCTCTTTACGTTGTTGGATGGTAGATGGTAGACAGATATGTCATTTCAGAGGACAGGGAAGAAAGGTTCATGTTCATTGCTAGATAACCAACATCTTTTCCAGATATTTGTCTTGAAACACTGTATTCTAGCCTTGGAAAGCTCTGTATGCTGGCTGATGTTAGACTGTGAAAAGTTCTTTCTACCTCAATTCAGTTTAGTGAATAATTTTTGTAGATGGGCTGCAGTTTATTGCATTTGCTTAGATTTCATTGGATTCTCTTTCCAAAGTTTGTGTGAATATTGTTCTGAAAACTCTTTGTCTTTGTTGCAGAACAGTCCTCTGGTTTCAATCTTGATTTTGAAGTCTCTGGTATCTATGGATATGTTATGCTTGATGGTGTTTTACCATCTCTTGGTGACATCACCTGTACATTCTGGATGAAATCCACTGACACCACAAACTATGGAACTCCCATTTCTTATGCAGTAGAAAATGGAAGTGATAATGCATTTCTTCTGACTGATTACAATGGGTAAATCATGGTTTTGCTGTTCTATGGCTTACAGATGTCTTGGATTGATAAAGGAAGTGTAGAACAGAAGTTTGAATATAAGCTTTGCCTACTTCGGGGTAGAAAAATCTGCATCCAAACTCCCTTAACAGAGTTGTCTCTTTGTTTTGGTTTTCTTCCTGCTTTGTTTCCATCACTTTTTGCTCTATAGAAGAGTAATGGCAAGAGAGCAGTGAATTTAGACAACATGATGTATTTCTGGACTACATGCACATCTTTTCTAAATGGCTCATTGAGACGATGAGTGGAACAAATGGAGCTCAGCACTCAGAGTACTTCTGGCATGATTCTAAAAGCAGAGTATGACTTGCACTTATACAAAATCAGAGTATGACCTGTAGTGTGACTCCAGACTCAACAGGAAAATTTAAGAATCCACTATGCAGCCATGACTTGAGCCTTAATATTTTGTTACAAAAGCACGTTACTTATTTCACCATGCTTTGCATATGATAACCAACTTCCAAGTCCTCTGGGAGTGAGATATCATCTATGATGGTCTTTCAAGAGAGATTTCTTGTATGATACAGTCACAGTTACCTTGTTCGTCAAATAACATTTCTTTGAGTCATGGGGGACAGACAATGTTTTTAAAGTAGCTGCATGCAGCTGAGTATAGCTCTGTCTTCCTTCCATGCAGCTGGGTTCTTTATGTGAATGGGAAAGAGAAGATAACAGACTGTCCTTCAGTGAACGATGGTAACTGGCATCACATTGCAGTGACATGGACGTGCACAGATGGGGCATGGAAGGTGTACATTGATGGAAAGTTATCTGATGGAGGCAGTGGGCTCTCTGTTGGATCAAAAATCCCTGGTATGCTTTATTTATATTATACCACATCTGTTGCCTTCATTTTGTTTTTATTGCAGAATATGTAAGAAAATATTTAGGTGTTTTTAGTATATATTCACATTTCAGCATTTCTGAAAAGTTCATGTTTGCTGTCCTTTTTTGTGAGGACAGTTCCCCTCACTCAGCATCACTGAAGACAAAATGCACATTTCTAGGTTATATTGGTAGGTAACTTGCTTTATGGACAACACAGTTTAGTCCACAAAGGAGCCTGTGCAGAAGTGGTTCTGGGATGGCTTTGTGAGAGTGCCTCACTCAACAAAATAAAGCTGATCTGGCATTTCCCTTATATATGTGTGTTCAGAGTTGATTGACTTAGCCTTTTCCTGTTCTTTTCAGTCACATATTTGAAATTATGTTTGTATTTTTTCCTAACAAGGTGAGGTTTGCTATTTCACGGTTTCCTGTGATCAGTCATCTATAGAGTAATATCAGAGGGCATAAAAAGGAGCATCTCCAGCATTGAACAGCTATGTAAAGCCTGGTATTATTTGGCTGCAAAGAGGTTTTGTTTTGATACTGTTTGCATACTACCACCATCCAAATTTGCACAGACTTTCAAAAGAATATTTTATTAAAATAAAAAGTAAAATATTGAAGCATTTTATGTTTCAATATGTTTGCCCCTGTCTTTCCCACTTAAATTAGAGTTCTCTCCAGGGATAAGATCTAAGGAACTGTGCTGTCTCCATTACTTTTTGACCTTGTCCACATACCCTATGATGTAGAAAATGCATGTTCATACATTAGTGGTCAAGGAGAATAAATTTAACTTCTGTGCCATGTCTCAGAGCATTGACTACCTTCAGTATGCTTCTGAGGGTATGGAATCACATCTGACCTGTATGACTTTGTAAGCTTTTTTTTAAAGCAGGAAGTGTAAGTTAGTATTGTAAAAAATGCCCCATCTGCTCAAAACTGAATTTTACATTGCTGTGTATTATGCTTCAAATACTGACCTACAAGTGATCTCTTTGAGCTAGTATCATTCCTGAAGCAGCCATAGGTGATTTCTGCTCCCATATGTATTTGACAGTCACTTCCAAATTGCTATGTTGACCTACCTCAGTCTAACATAAGACTTCCCAGAGGTTTTACTGAGAGAGTTTGTTGAAGGTGGCTGGTGTTCACTGCAAAATCCTAGTAATATAGGGCAGCAAAATTTTTGTTTTGCTTACTTTTTAATCTTCTTATGAGATCCCCGCTGTAAGGCTTTGTTTCCTACCCCTCTTCAAATTCTGAGTTTAGGTGGTGGTGCACTTGTGCTGGGTCAAGAGCAAGATCAAAAAGGAGAAGGATTCAACCCAGCTGAATCTTTTGTGGGCTCCATCAGCCAGCTCAACATTTGGGACCATGTACTCTCTCCACAGCAGGTAAGTCCTTAGTGCAGTGTTTGAGCAGAGGGCTCTGAACATGGGATGAACATTTGAGAAGACATTCTAGGTTAGCATATTGGGTAGACCCCTACTCCCACAGAAGTCAGTGGGGGCCAGATGGAGCTCTGGCTTAGGGTAATAAGCTTAGTGTAGTTAGTAAAGTAGCTCTAGGCAAAACTAAGTCTGGTAAAGTCAACACTGAGTCACCTTCTATTTTGATTGAGTCTTTCTGTAGTATGTGGCTCCGAAACAGGAAGGAAATCATGCATAAAAAATAACAGTACTGCTAGAAGAGAAAGAAATCCAATGAAACAAGCTAAGTGCTTCTTTTACAGACTACATACAGTTTCCTCATTCTATTGTTAAAACTTCAGATGGAGAGACATCAGAATTTCTGTCAATGCATTAGACACTGAAAAATCTGAATGGTACAATTTCAGGAAAAGTCTGAAAGGGCAGGATAACTGAATATTGAGTTAAACCTAATCAGCTATCTAAAATAAAAGCTTTGCAACACCAAACTTCCACTGAGTTAAAAATTAATAAAGATTGAAAGATGTCTGCAAGGACAGTGATCCATCAACTTTTCTGGGAGACAAGCTTCAGTGCTCTTACCTCCAGAGCGGAATTTGTTTCTCAATGCCTAGTTGGGGCCTCCCACTTCCATTTATTACTATTGGCTGTGTCTTCTACCATGTACAAGCCTGACACTATGTACCTGATCATCTCCCCATACACATGGGGCTGCTGAGAGGTACCCCCATAGCTGTTTCTGCTCTAGGCTGAACCAAGCTGTCCTCTCAGGGCAAAGGCTCCATCCCATCCCTGAACTTGCTCCAGCTTGTCAATGTCTTGCTGTGAATAACCCAAAATGGAATGCATGCTCCAGATGTAATCTAATAAGCACTGAGAAGGAATAATGGCTTCCTTGGTTTTCTAATGGTAACCCTATTCACACAGCCAAGGATGCTGTTGGTCCTCACTGTTTGTACAGTGCACAGCTGGCCAGTACTCAGCCTGCCAGAATCTCTAAGTTCTTTTCCACAGAGCTGCTCCTGCTCTTGGCTTTCCTCACCTATATCATTCAGAAGTTTTTCCTTCCCATTTTTCCTTATTGAGTTTTTGAAGTCTGGGTTGCCCCTTTACTCTAGCCTGTCAAGGTGACTATGGATGCAATTCTGTCCTTGAGCGCACTGACTGGTGATATTATCACCAGCTTGATATTATCTGCAAATCTGATGACAGTACTCCATCAGCACTTCTTGCTCATTAGTATTTCAATCCTGAATGTCAGAAGTATTAAACTGCTGATAACACTTGAACAACAAAGACAAATGTTTAAAGTTAAGGGCATTTATTCAGGGAAGAATCTTTGGATTAGAAGGTTTTGCTCTTCTGATTTTCCTTAAAGTTGTATCACTAATTTGTGGTTTATAGCTATTTGTTATCCATGATCCAAATAAGAAATAATAACATGAACAGAAAAAAAGTAATCTTTGAAGAAAATTTGTTTCCAGCATCCAGATGTCTCCTCTGTTTATTTCTATGTTTTTTTACTACTTTGCCTCTCTGATGGGTTTAAAACTACCCAGCCATCTGCGACTGTTCTTGGCTTTTAGGGTAACCAACTGTTGCATTGCCAATCTTGAAGTTTTTGTTTACTAGCAGTTTTGAAGCTGATAAGTGTACATGTGATTTTACAGGGCACACTGGTGAAGAGTTTTAAGTGCAACTTTCTGAAACTTCCTCAGTAGCTGCCCCTCTTTAATGACAGGTCTGACTGAATTATCACTTGCTTCAAATGCAATAGAGTTAGGACAAGGAAGAAAATCCTGCCATTCATTTATAATATCCATATTACTCATCTGAAAAGATAGATGTGACACCAGACAGGAAGCTGAGCCAAGTAAGCTTCCTATACAATTTTTACCTCATTCACTTCAGAGCCTGGAATAATAAAGTACTATTGTAATCTGTTACCATTAGGTTTGTTCTGGCCAGCTGGAACTATTCATTAAGTCTTACCTTCCTATTCTCAGCCATGAAGGAAAGCAGGGTGACAGAATATGTTGCCTAGTGAATAAAGGAAGGTAGAATCTAGTCTTTAAGATTTTTCATTGCATGCTTTAGTTACTTATCCACTTGCACATTAATTTGATATAGGTAAATTATCACTCTGGTAGTTTTGTTGTTCAATAGACAGCAACAGAAATATGAATAACATAGGGAACTGTGAGGTCCTTTCCGGCCCTCCATTCTCCATCATATGGCTTGAAAGAGCTGGTTCCCAAACTTGTTTTCCCCACACTGCAAATTTTTTCATGCAGATTCCTTGCAATTTGTTTGCAGCCTTTGGCCCAAGCAGTTTCCACTGGCTCAGATTGCTGAAATGAGAACTTTGAAATGGCCTCAGAATAAACAGAGAACATATTGGTTTCTTCTCCAGCTATAGTGACTCTAGAAAAGTCCAATCTGCCTCAACAAGTTCAGAGTAGGAACCATATGAGAACAAATTACTCCAAAGTTCATGATGTACCTTTCCTTCTCACAAGGATAGGCACTGTAGAACATTATTCTTGGTAGTTGACTTCATCCACTGGAAACCTGATAGAAGGCAATCACCCATGTGAGAAAGCTTCTCCATCAGAGACATATGACCAGATCTTCTCTCAAGATACTAATCTGCTGTTGGCCTAATAGTGTGTTCCTTTGTTCCTCCTGTACTAGCTTATATAGTTCCTGTTTCTATTAGTTATGTCCCTGTCCCACTTTAGTTGGGCCTAGCCTACAGTGTTTTAGAGAGTCTAGTTAATTCAGTTCACAAAATTTGTGCTCTGGTAATTGCCTTATTAAGCTGCTCCTTTTTTTGTTTCTGTCCCTTATATGTGGTGCAATGCTAGCAGTTTCCAGAGCACAGATCTTGAACATTAAGTTCCTTTTGGCTCCTATTTGACATTTTCTGCAAATAGATAAGTGTTCTCTTCAGGTTGCATCCTCATCACTGTCTTTTTCTGTGATGTAGATGTGTTTTTCTTTTACACTAACAAATGCAATTATGTCTCAAGAACTATGTTCAATACCTTGTTTGTATGTCAAGTAGTCCTTCAGGTAGTGACTCAGCACGAACTGTCCATAATTAGATGGCTTATAAGAACAGAATAATAAGTACTTCAGCCAGGAACCTCTTGTGCTAGAAAGGATGAGCATTACTCTGTCAAGAATCTGTTCTGGTGTTGCATGCACACATGAAGGGAATATTTTTTTTTAATATTCTTTTCCTATCTGTCCTTAAACATCACCTAACCAACTGTTTTAAATCCATAGGTAGAATCTCTGGCTACATCCTGTCCAGAAGAACTGCAAAAAGGAAATGTACTAGCCTGGCCAGATTTCCTGCCAGGAGTTGTTGGAAGAGTGAAGATAGATTACAAGAGTATATTTTGTGCTGGTTAGAACTTTACTTCCTAGAACCCATTTTTTTTTCTGAACAATGCTATAAGACTCTTTTATGGGGTCAACTAGCTAGCTTGCAGCCTTTGCTTTACTAGCCTTAAATAAATTATTTTGATAATTTGACAGTTAGAAGATGCAGTCCTTCATTCTTCAAATTCCAGGGTTTTGTAACAAAAGTTCAATGAAATCTCTGACAAAAATTTATTGCTTCCTGAATTTAGATGGGAAAAGAGTGATGATGGTACTGGATCAGACAAAAAAAAATTCCTGCCTTTATTCTAAGAATAATTGTATGGTTTTAAAATACCTACTGCCTCCTTGCTTTATTTTCTGTAGATTCCTTTTCTGATTTTATATGTTGATGACTCTTGAAACCCTTTGGATCCAAGAGGGATGTAGCATGCCTAACATTTCTGAAAGCTTTTTCCTGGATAAACTTATACGGGATCAAACAATCACATAACCAGTTTATTCATTTCAGCATGTAGCTGTACCTCTTTACTGTATGCATATATTTTGTCCACAGATTGTCCATCTTTGCAAGGATCCGTACCACATCTTCGGGCCTCTTCTGCTGATTTAAAGCCGGGGTCAAAAGTGAGCCTCTCCTGTGACCCAGGATTCCAGATAGTGGGAAACTCTGTTCAACACTGCCTTAACCTGGGACAGTGGACAAGGCCATTTCCCCGCTGTGAAAGTGAGTTGTCTCAGTGGGCTGGCAGGATCAGGAAACCCTAGTGTTTATTTGGATCCTATCACTATTCATGGCCTGGGTTTTTTGCAGCTATCATGTACTTGAATCCATGTGTGTTTCAGCCCCATGTTACATATATGCTTAAAACTAAACTCATGTTTTGCTGAACAGAAACTGTATCATGATCAGGTTCTTACATGTTTTTCAGTCAGTTTCTAACACCCATGGGTTTTAGAGAAATTAATCCATTTGGATCGGCAATCTGGTACTTTCCTCCCCAGTGGCATCAGGAGTGTGGAAGATTCACAAGAAATGCTAGAATATCTGTGTGAGATATACTTTTAGATGTCACTGAGAATCTCTGGTTTGAAGTAGAAGCCTTGACTTGAGTAAGTTATGAACTAATTTCTTTAAAGGTAGCAGATATTTCTTTTAGGACTTGAAAGTGCTCCATGGTTTACAGGATTTCTGTAAAGAAACTGAGCTGTATGCATTCAGGCTGCCAAGTTTCTTTTGGTTCTATGATTCCTGCTCCTACTTTCTCCTTTCCCTTGGTCCTCCTCTGTTGTAACTGCACATATGACTGCAGCTGCTTATGTTGGGGCTGATTACATTTTTCATTTCAGCAGAATAGTAAGTTAGCTCCAGAAGTAGATATTGCATAATCATAGAATTTGTATGTAGTTTGAAGAAAAACATCTGATTTGTTAAAAATGCCTTTAAAATAGTTTGATCTAGATTTTAATATCTTCCTCTTTATTCAGTTATTTGTAGCAAAAGTCCACAGTCCATCTCATCTTCTGTGTAAAGAACAGCATGCCCATGAGGATTTACCCAAAAGCAAGTCCTGCTGGGCAGAAGAAAAGTTCACTGGCAGAGTGAACAGCTTTCATTTTCTTGGTGTGTGGTCATTTACAAACCACCAGAATCCTGTTAGTGTTTCTGATTTCTCTGTGTTGGGCCTAGCAGTTTTACCTGCTGAGCACAGAACTGAGACAGAACAGGGCTGACCTGCCACAAACAAGCAGGGTGGATGAAGGCCAGACTCGGCCACTGGCTTTTACTTTCAAGGTACCTGTTCCGCAAGTACCTGATGAATGAAAGTTACTTGAAGATACCTATCTCCTTCATAATGAACTACAGGTTTATACTAGTGGTGTAGGCCTGAAAAATACTGACTGAATCAGGCTCAGTGTAATCACTTTCTTTACCCACCAGGATCCTTTTCCGCTTCCTCGTGCTAAATACCCCCAAAACCACAGACGCCTGAGAGCCTGTCTTTGTTACAGGCTCTCCAGCTCTATTCCTTCACAGCAAGTACTTGGCTTCCATTACTATAGGCTTTAAATTCTTGTTGTGTGATCCTTGCACACTCACAGCTAGGGGACTAGGACTTGCTATAACCCATGTAGCTATAAAAATGAGCTGTGTAGCTGTTGGAATAAGTCTAAGCGTTTTTGATTGAGATAAAGATGTGCTGAAGCAACTCTGCTAGAATAAATGAAAACTTCTGGCTGGCAGGTACAGAGATGCTTTCTGCTGGCACAAATGGGATCAGATGGGCTTATTTACTAAAGTCAATCTAAGAGATGCCCAGGGTTGGGTGTAAGGTGAGTTCCAATCTCCCCATTGTTCATGCACTCCCTCATCTCAGGCCAGTACTGTAACTCCTAGCAGGCTCTGTTGGACACTTTTTCAGTGAGTTTGCTTTTAAGCAAAGGAAAATAACAAGCTCCAGCAAGGAAAACTCAGTTTTCCGTTTTCTTTAAAACTCACCAAGGGTCATTTGTAAGAAGTGTTCTGTGACTGAAGTGCTCAGATCTCAGCCACAGACATCTCCTTCAGAGCTAGCAAAATTTCCTTAGCAGGAGCTGGAGAGCCTTGCTAAGACTCTTATTGAGAAATGTCCAGAAAACAAGACCCTCCACTAGACCTGGAATCAATTAGCTAATTCAGAAAAGGACTGGGCCCTCTTGCAGATGGGATTGTACAGCTGCAGAGACAAAATATGCAGTAGTGGCTCTCATGTGGAATTACTCGGAAGATGATCGGAAGTGTTTGCTCTGCTAATGCCTGTGCCCTCTTTTCACCCATGTCACAGGAATCAGCTGTGGAGTGCCTCCAACTTTAGAAAATGGATTTTATTCAGCTGAGGACTTCTTTGCTGGCAGTACTGTTACCTATCACTGTAACAGTGGCTACTATTTGTTGGGTGACTCCAGGATGCTCTGCCTGGACAATGGGAGCTGGAACAGCATTTCACCATCTTGCCTTGGTAAGATGTGCCATACATTTGGCTTCATGCACTGACAATTTTACACATCTCCTGTGCCCTTAGGTTTGAGTGGACATTCATTCTGAAATTGTGGAGGCTAACCACAGTCCCAGAGTCATAATCCAAAATATTCACTTTTGTGGAATACCATGCTCAGCCTTATGTGAAACCAAAACTGCATTCTGTCACTGTTATAAATGATCAGCCAAATTTTCAATAAAGGAATTTATTGAAAAATTGAAATATAAAAGTCCAAGAAAGCCACAAACAAAAATCAGTTCTGAGCCTGGGATCGGAGCTGGGTGAACCTCAGATTCGGCCTCTATCGCACTGAATCCCCCACGGTTCAAAAGTGCATTGGTGACTGTTTTTATACAGTTCTTTGGTTGGACAGCAAGTCGTTTCCCTTCTCTTTGTCTTGTCTTGTTTCTTCTGCATATTCATGTAGTTTCTTTTCTTTGCTACCAGTCCATTGAACAGCTTTCTGGGAAGAGGTAGGTGCTTGATTCGATTTACTGGAAATAGGTATTGGGATGCACACCCTTGCCGATTTTTAGATACATATCGGGTGTTGATCACTGTGTCATTGTCAGGCCCATCTCCATAGAAGGCCTATCTCCTTTCAGTGCCACCGTCTTTCTGTTGCAAATGAGTCTCTTCCCCCGTTACAGACAAGGGGCGGCACAGTTCCTGGACATGCTTTTCTTAATCGTGAATGATTTTATATCGTTTATTACAATAAAACATGAATTATTCCATGACATATATTACAGTCACCTTTTTCTGTCCATCTTCTTATATGCCCTACATCCTGTGTTTATCAAACATATGTAAAATTATATAGGCCTGCATTCTACTCCCAGCCTTTCTCCTTCAATG
This sequence comes from Acrocephalus scirpaceus scirpaceus, assembly GCA_910950805.1. Lineage (NCBI taxonomy): Eukaryota > Metazoa > Chordata > Aves > Passeriformes > Sylviidae > Acrocephalus > Acrocephalus scirpaceus. Next base: position 48,260,263 of record OU383776.1, read on the forward strand.
TCCTGCAATCCCTGCATTCTGTGCTTTTGACCTGTGTGCATTTTGTTGTTCTCCAGCATGCTGTCAGTGTCCCAGCCGGGTTTTTTTAGATATTTCTCACATGGACATTGTAGTATTTAATATCAGATGTACTCACTGAAGACAGTAGATGCTGCACAGGATTTCCAATCAAGCAGAGGGATACAAAATGTACTGCATAGCACAATATTAAAAAATTCAAGTTACTCAACAAAATACAGCAATTGTAATATGCAATTGTAATATGCAGTTTAGGCACAATTCCAGTGTGTTTCCCATTATCAAGTTCCATGATATGTTCACCGTCATGACCTTGCACATCCCCTGTAGCTGGGAATGAATGTGTGATTAAGGTCAGCTCAAGCCCATTGGTAGTTGTCTGACATTCATACCTCATGTTGACCGTGTACTCATTTCCACTCCTCCATGCTGGTCTGGCTAACTCAGGAAGACATTCACACTCTTTTATGAACTCAAGGAGAAACATTTACCCTGCCAGTTGGTCCACTCAACTGTTAAATATATTTACCTAAAAGAAAGGCCACCTTATTGTCTCCTTAGTCCCTAAGCTTAATGGGCAGATCACCTCTGCCAGTATCCTCTAAGCCTTTTTTCCATTGTGGGAGTTTTTAGGTGAGTCACACGTGCCTTCCAGCAAGCAGTGAGAGGGCTGGGAGTGCCTTTGTGGGCACAGTTCATACAGTTGTCACACTGTAACTTACTTGCTGGTCAGCTGGATCTGATGTGCCACGTGCAGTGAGAGCAAAATGAGACAGAGTCCACAATCAAAATGACAGGTCTGAGCCCGGGGTCCGAACTGGGTGAACTTGGGACACAGCCTCACCAGGCCACTGTCCCCCCACAGTTCACGCCAGTGCCTTCCCAGAGCTGTGTTTTATACAGTTTTTGTGCCTTGAGGCAGTCCATTGTCCAGTTCAGTTTTTGGAAATGCAGATGGGGTTTTCTTTATTTCAGTAGGTGTGTTGAAATGGATTCCGGGACATGTAAACAGTTTTGATTAAATCTTGGTCAGAGTAAAGGTGTGTTGAAATGCGTTCTGGGGCGAGTGTCCAGTTCTGATTGAATTTTCTTGGTCGAAACTCAGGCATGGATGTCCTTGATGGCCGGGCGGATGCTTATCTGGGCGTGGTAACTGGGTCGTTATTGCTGTTGTCCTGGTCTCCGGTCTGTTGGTCCTCCCTCTATTGTCACCATTGTGCCATCGTTAATGCTTTGGTTTGAGAATGGCATTTCTCCTATCCACCCAACCGTGAATAGATTTGCTGCAGAGGGGGCACACTGAGGAATACATTTAACTTACTTAATTTTGATACCTGTATCTGAGGCTGCTGAAAAACGTGAATTAATATGACTTACTTATAACACCTGGTGCCAGTACTTTTCAATTAGATACTTTGAAATTGACTCTATGCAATTTTGACTCACTGTTTTCATACCAAGGACGTTTGCTTACAGTCAAGATTAAAAGATTTTATGAGGTATTCTGGAGTGAAGGTTGGTGGTTTTTTTGTTTGGTTGGTTTTTGGGTTGGGGTTTTATTTTCTGCATAGTACAAAACTACATGGATCATAAATTATCGATTGGGATTTTTAGGTACTACTGTCATGTTAACAGTTAATTATTATAACTAATATATTTTTAAATTATTTTAACTTTTCTGGCAGCTGCAGACTCATCTTGGGTCTGGTCTAATTCTTTTCATCAAAGATGGGGCTCTAATATTTTCAGAGAATTTCCCCTCTTGACTAAGTTTTCTTGTCTTAGAAGTCAGAAGGTTGAGATATAGAGGACTTCCCGAGGAAGAGTTTAATGCAAAAATCCTTCTTCAGAGTGCCTGCCCAGACTAGCAGTAACAATAGTTACAATATCTGTTCTTTTGCAGTTTGGAAACCAGATACTTTATATGGAAGTAGTGACTGAAGGTTAATAAGATTTATCTCTGATTTTCTCAGGTTGTGCAGTATTGTTGAGTAAATAATAATTAAAATTATAATAAAAGTTTACAGTGATGATAAATATTTGTTTAAATGTTAAGTATTTTTACCAATGGATCAAAAATGTGATTGCAGTAAGTGATTTTTAATTATACTCCTTAAAATAATTCCTGTGACAGTAACACAGGAATTTAAAGCAAATGCTTACTACAAATAGCACACTAGAGACATGGGGTTTGTGGGTTTGTCTTGTTTTGTTTTTTGCAGATGTTGATGAGTGCGCTGTTGGATCAGACTGCAATGAGCATGCATCTTGTCTCAACACAAATGGATCCTATGTTTGTACATGCATCCCTCCTTACACAGGAGATGGTAAAAAATGTACAGGTATGGGAAAGAAAAACATCCAGCTAGCCTTTCCAAGACGCTGTATAGGCCAGTATCCTGCCTTCCAGTTGCCAGGCAATAAATAATACCTAGGACAGGCATGCTTTCATCTCCAGGTCAGTTTAGTCTGGATGAGGCTGTGATTCTTTGTGATTCAAAAAGCTTCTGTAAAGCTTTTTGATTCTTAAAAAGTCACCTCTCCATATGGATTCAGCTGTTATTGGGATGATGGTCCCAGATAAACACACATGCAAAACCATATTGCACAAAGAGCTTGAGACCTGGGAAGGCCACAGTGTTTCACTTCTCAGAGCAGAGCTGTGCAATGAGGAAATACTTTAAAACAAGCTTCTGAGTAGCACTAGAGTAGCACTAGAGCTGCCTGTGGAAACATTAAACAATGTAACTTTGGATGCAGATTGCAAGACAGTGGCATAGGTTAGGATAAAAGGTAGCTGGATGGTTTTTATGTTCAGGGATGGACATGCTGGAATGGGCTTTCCCTCACAGAGGGAGAAATGACTGTAAGATGTGTTTGCTTCTGACAATTAATGTAAACTCAGTTACAGAGGGCTCTTCCATGTCAAGACCAGCTTACTTGCCTGAGTCTTCAGTGTCTGTCACTTACATATAAAGCAGAAAAGGCTGTAAACTACTTATGAGTGTTTTCCTTGTGCTTTGCCTTCCTACTCTCAGCAAAATCCCAAGGTTATCTCCTGAAATTTGTTCATAAAACCTGACACTTAATTATATTATTCATAGTTTCCCTCTTCCTCCTCAGAACCCATGAAATGCAATAATCCAGGAAATCCAGAGCATGGCCATTTTTATGGGGATACTTACAGTGTTGGCAGTGAAGTAACATTTTCCTGTGAAGAAGGGTTCCAGCTGACAGGAGCAGTGAAACTTACTTGCATGGACTCCGGAGAGTGGAGCCACCCAATTCCCCATTGTGAAGGTGGGGTTCCTGGTGGGGGAGAATGCATGCTGAAATGTGACTTTAATATTAGAGAGACAGAAGGGGCAAAGTAGTAGTGAAGAGCCTTTAGACACCATGGCAGCTTATGAAACCCTGTCCTAGCACACCTGGATCTCAGTGCTGAAGCCTTTGTTTTCTTAATACATAAGCACTATTGTCATATTTGTAGTGGTATTCTCTGACACAGATTCTCCAGTGCATCAGAGGCATAGACTCAGCCTAATGCAAGCATTAGAAGTGTTCTTCTAATTCTAATTTTTCTCCACCCAGCCTTTCATTTTCAAGGAATTAATGACTTAAAGACCATTAACTGTGTCTTGGTGGATATAAAGCAACCAGAAAGGACAGGCTAATGTGTGTACATAGCCATGGTGTAGTAGCAGAAATTGTTTCTTTAGGAAACCAGAACAAATGAGGTGAAGCAACAGGTAAAGTGAAGAGCTAACAAAGACTGGCTAAGCAAAAAAAAACAATTACTTTGTCCATAGAGAAAGGTAGATATGGAGTCCTCTTGATAGTCAAGCATGTGGTTTGTAGAGCGGTTATAACTACCTACTGCCAATTAGTTCAGTTCCTCAGTAAGGTGAATTCAGATAAAGAGCCCTAAATGTCATTTCAAAAGAACTCATTGTTAATTAAGGCTTCATACTTCTTCAAATCTTTTCAGAGAAAACAAAGCAAATCCTAATTTTTTGTTTATTTTTGTTTGTGTTATATCAACCTCTCTTGTATTCCTGTCTTTTTAAAGCTATATCCTGTGGTGCTCCAGTTATTCCAGAGAACAGTGCCATTTTTGGCTCAAATTTTACATACCATAATAAGGTGGTGTACAGGTAGGAATTGAGTATGTTTGAAGTGCTGTATTAATAACTGACTGACAATCTGGCAGCAAATAAGAGTATGGCTGAATTGAGAGATTGGTTGAAATGAAGAAGAGGAGCAAGATGGGATTAAAATAATGGAAAGACATTTGGTTGTAGAGTGGCTGTTCATTAGCAGAGCTGAATGTTTACTCTAGTGCTACTTCTGTAGTGCCCAAAAAGAAAGATGGTTTATGCAGGTGTGGATGATGAGAAAAAAGGGATGTCTGATTATATTGTATCTGAAAGGCTCTGTGTTTGATAGCACTTCTTTTCTTCTAATGCAGATGCAATGATGGATACAACTTAGTGGGTGAAAAGGAAATTCTGTGCCTTGCTAGTGGCATTTGGAGTCATGCTCCTCCCTCCTGTGAAGTGGTGATGTGCCCTAGCCCACAGGATATCAGCAATGGAAAATACACACTCAGTGGCACAGCCTACCTTTCGTCTGTATCATACACCTGTGACAATGGATACAGGTAAATGCATGAGCATGCCTGAGCCAAAAGCAGGTGGCATGCTTGTTAGGAGGTGTGACTTATGTCTGAAAGAGACAAAGCTGGGATCATTGCTCAGAATGATAAAAGACTAAAACAGAATTGAAAAAGACTTCTTTATGCCTTGAGGGTGCTTTCTGTATTTTATCCTGAACTGGAGCAGTTCAGACAAGTCACTCAGAATTTGCTATATACATGTGTAATGCTTTCATTTTGCCATCAAACTTATAAAAATATTTTGAATATTCAGAAAAATAGTTTTCATTATTTCTGAAAGTTCTCCTTTGTCTTTTAAGATCATTATACCTCTACAATTGTAGTTCATACCCAATACTATTTTTGCTCTTACTTTACAATACTTTTGTGAAGGAACTTTCTGGAAGTTACTAATTTATTCCTTGAACTCTTTGTACTAGTAATTTATTCTAAGGTTTTAGTCTGTTTTACATTTGTAAGGAATTATACCAAAACTACATTTTTAACATGCTACAATTAAAAATTAACACATTAATGCTATATCCAAGGATGTGGCTGTACATGCAGGTTTCTGCCTCCCCTGATATCTGCTTGTACCTCTGGCAGATATATTCTGACATAGGTGGTCCCATATGGATCTGTTTTGGGATTTTTTTCCTATATTTTCCTGCTGCAATCATTTCATTGTCCAGATGCAGGCAGGCAAGTGAGGTATATTCATTTGGTGAATGTTTTAATTGTGTTAGTACAAATGGATACCTCAGCTGTAGTTCAGTTTAGATTTAAGTCATAGATTCACACTGTGGGCTTATCTGTCCCCACCAGATAGTGCTTTTACCAATATCAATGAGTTTTTTGACTGTAGACTTTGGACTTATAGGGAGCAAATACCACATCGGTTTTGACTCTTTGTCTTTACCTGTCTATCATCTCTTGGTGGGAGAGGTCCTCTCTCCTGTAGTTACCACTTCAGAGGAAGCCCTCTCAAACAGTGTCCATCTTATGCATTATTTCTGGACCCAGTCTCTTCCTTCAAGCACCTCTTAGGTGTTTTTAGTCCTAAACATATTGCCATAGGTAGGCAAAGCCCTACTTTCCTGACAAGGGCCCACACCAAGTTTGTAAAAGCATTACAGGTCAGTGTTCTTTTCCAAAAACTTATTTCAGTCAGCTAAATATGGGGGTCTAATACCATTTGAGACCAAATTGTAGGGAATCAGACACTCCTGTGTAGGACTCTCAGATATGAAGTGGGCCCTACAGGGAACCCACAGACAGCTGCCATAGCAGCTTGGAGACAAGGGGTTTCACCCAGGGCATCTCAGGGAGGTGTTGCACACTCTGCTCAGACATCTGAGTCACACCCTCTGAACCAATCCTGTTTCCTCAGCTAAGAAAACAAAAAAATACCGTTGACTTCAAATGTGTGTGGCCATTCACTCAAGCAAAATCCTTTACCTCCTGAAGGAACTGAATGCCTTTTTGTGAACAAACTTGAACTGGAGCATTTCCTTCAGTGTTCTGGGTGATGATAGTGTTTTAAGTCCTTGAGTGAATCAGGTCTCAGGCAGAGGCTTTGTTCCAAGTCTCAAGACTGCCATATTGTTGATGGCATACAAGTAAATTTTTAAGCTTAAACAAACATTTATTTCTTTTGGGCTCAAAGATGGGCAAGGCTACAGCAGGAATTGTGTGTGTCTGCACAGAGGATTGAGGCTCCACCATCAAAGCATATTCTTTAAAGTTATGTGAAGACCACCTTTTTTTTGATAGCATCACAGTGTTTTTCCATGAACAAAGGGTGACATTCTGGCCTCTACTGAAGTCAGTGAGAAAGGCTCCTTAGTTTCACTGGGGCCAGAACACAAAGCAGCTCTTTCATTCTTTGTCCCTTACCTGGAATGAAATGGCAACCTTAATAATGGTCTTTGTGTCTCAGCCTTCAGGGGCCTTCTGTACTTGTCTGTGCATCTTCAGGGAACTGGAACAGCACACCACCAGCTTGCAATATTGTGTCTTGTGGATCCCCTCCTGCCATCAAAGATGCAGTCATCAGTGGAGATAACTTTACTTTTGGAAACACGGTCTCTTACACCTGTAAGGAAGGGTATGTAGATTAGCACTACTGGATTAATATTCAGGTTGAGTAAAACTGGTGCACTGTTTCACAAGTCCTTTATAACTTCACACTAATTCATTCTTACTACTTCTGCCTTAACTTTTTGGAAGTTAAATGCAATGGATTTTTTTTTTTTTTTGTGGGCTGTCAGGTTAGTATGAGATGCAGACATTTCTTAAAGTAGTTTCAGGGGAACTTAATACACTCAGGAGGAGAAGAATAGAGAGGAATCAGGGGGAATGGTAGCACAATTCAATAGGAAACCCTTTTCTTTGAAGCTACTACAGAACCAGTACTTCTGTGTTATACTCAAGGCTCTGATCAAAGGAAATTCTTTATATCTTACCAAGGTGTAAGAATGCTTTTGGTGCAGTTCATCAACTGTTGTGTTCTAAATTCTATTCCCTTAAAATTAAGACTCTTTGTTTATTGAGGTGCATTATTTTAAATTTTTATCTACTCTGTGTAGAGAATTTTTCAGACCCTATTTCATCAAAGAGGAGGTTCAGTTTTGATGATGTCAAGCATGAAAGTATAATGCTGGACTCTGACCCTGCAAGAACCTTTGCACATGGTAATCTTTACAACCTATGAGCAGTTCCATAAAATTTCTTGGAACTGCTCTGTCTGAAAGGCAGAGTGGGTAAGCAGAGTTTTTGCCAGTATAGGTTCAAAGTGACTGGAGGATTTTCTGCTCTTTCTTGGTGTAAAAAGGTAAATTGACAAGCCAGTATTTTTCTCATAAATTGGCTTTGCAATGTTATTTGAAACATAATTGAAGCAAAGCATCCTTATTATGTTTTCTAAACTGTATTATGATTTTAAAAGCTGTTTCCCTTTCCTGTGCAAGCATTTTAAATGGGATAGGATAGCAGCATTTAAATACTGTCACAGCTGTCTGTCTGTGACAGTGGGTCTTATTAAACATTGGCACATAATGGGCTCTTTGTCTGGGATCCAGTCATGAGGCCTTGAAAACAAATCCTGCAAACCAGACAGAACAGTTTTACAGATGTTGCTTCAAAATCTGAACAGCCTGCAGTTGGAGAGGTACTGGGGACTTTGCAATAGTTGTTGTTTCTTTGCTTTTTATGAGATCACACCACAGAGAAAAAAAAATTAAGATAGCAGTCAAAGGTACTGGGGGTACACTACTGCCTGTTGCATATTTAAGCAGCAGGAGTTTAAGTGGGATGATGACCAGCACGGATTAATGCATGTCTCTGCATCCCAGAGACAGACTGGAGAACTACAGCTACCAATAGTATTCATGTGGTAGAATTTTATTGTAAACCATTTTGTTGGGTTTTTTTCCGGTCAGCATTATTTTTTTTAATTGGCTTTCTAGTATTTTTAACAGTGAATTTTTAGGAAGAAGTTATTTTTAAATTGCTATATGCACTATTGGTAAGAGCATCTCTGGGTAACTCATTAAGAGGTTTCACTTTGCTTGCAAGTGTGAAAATACATTGATAGAGCTAATACAGAAACCCAAAAGCCTTTCTGGGCTTTTCATCTCTTTCTTTTCCAATCAGTTTTGCTAAACAGAAATAGTTTCTGTGTGTGATCATTTCCTTGAGGATTGCATGGACCATCACAGCACAATACTAGGTTTGTTGTAGTAGTTTGACCCAAAATGGAAGTTCAGAAATGGTAATTGAATGGACAGATGAGAGAGAGGCAATATGCACAAGGTGTGCTAGGATATCCACCATTAAGATACCTCACCCATGGGCATGTAGTCTTTAAGATTTTCCTTTTGAAGTTGATCGTAGCTTTTTTAAAAGATCCTGTTCTTCTGAGCTTCTAGCAAACAAGCTCATACTGCAAGGGCTTCAGGAAACCTTAGGCAGAGTTTGACAATGCTTGCCTTTTGACTTCCTATGTGATTTCCTCATCCACAGTTACACATTAGTTGGCCCTGAAACCATAGAGTGCTTAGCCAATGGCAAGTGGAGTGTGAGCCACCAGCAGTGCCTGGCAGTATCCTGTGATGAACCACCCCACGTGGAAAATGCATCACCAGAGAGTGGCCACCGCCTCTTTGGTGATATAGCTTATTACTTCTGCTTGGATGGTTACAGCCTGGCTGATAACTCTCAGCTGCTTTGCAATGCAGAAGGGACATGGGTGCCTCCAGAGGGCAGGGATATGCCCCACTGCATAGCTGATTTCTGTGAAAAGCCATCCACCGTCTCATACAGCATCCTGGAGTCCATTAGTAAAGCCAAGTTTGCAGCTGGCTCTGTCGTGAGCTTCAAGTGCATGGAAGGCTTTGTTCTGAACACTTCGGCCAAGATCGAATGCCTTCGAGGGGGCCAATGGAATCCTTCTCCTCTGAGCATCCAGTGCATCCCTGTTCGCTGTGGAGAGCCTCCCCTCATTAGCAATGGCTATGCCAGTGGGTCCAACTACAGCTTTGGAGCAGTGGTGGCTTACAGCTGCAACAAGGGGTTCTACATCAAGGGAGAGAAGAAGCGGACCTGTGAGGCCACTGGCAACTGGAGTGGCAGTTTGCCCACATGCCACCCAGTGTCCTGTGGAGAACCACCGCAGCTTGAGAATGGCTTTATTAAGGTACAGAACAAATTTTCTCATCTGCCTGGTACCATGGCAAACTGAGTATATCTTCACAACTGTCGGGGCTTTTCTTCTGTTTTGCTCTTCTGTTAAAATTGAGGAAGTACATGATTGGATAGAATAAGGAAAGGGAAAAGCAGGTGTATTTGCAGCAGAATCATATCTGAAAAGCATGAATACTTTCATGTGCTTTCCTGTCATAAAGTGGTTGTTAGTTAGGAGACTCAAGATGCCATATGACATTCAGTTGATTTCCTTAATGTCTTATTCTTCATTTGTTTCGTTCTTGGGTAGCTTTCAAGTGCCTTCTGGAGATGTTTGAAGTGCTGATGCCAGTTCACAAGCCTTGCTCTTTTCACTGCTATGAAAAAAAAATCTGATACACAATAGATAAATCACCTTGGGATAATTTTTCTTCTTTTGATGCAAGCAAATATTTCTTTATTGAAGTCAGAACTTCCCTTTCCTTATCAAATTAAATTACAACAATGTGTTTTACTTTGGTGCAAAAGGATAATATTGTGATAAGGAAGATAAGAAACACTATTATAAAGATTTCACATCGCATTTTTGAAGCATCTTTTTTTTCTGAACATCCCTCTTTCTTCCTTAATTCCAGGGATTTAAGATACCAGGATACCAGATACCAGGGATACCAGATACCAGGGAATCAGCATTTGCTGAATTTGGAGGGTGGAGGTTGACATTCCAGTTCCTACATGGGTTTCTAGCAGTAATAGCAACAATTTCTGTTTAGACTCCCACACAGATGCATCTTATAATTAATGACTCTGAATCACTCTGTTTTGTCTTCCTTAAGTAGGATCACTCCTTCATATATTCCTTACAGTTGGAAAATTTTTTTAATACCTCGGTCAAACCCAGACTGCAACTTTAAGGGGCTCCTCAGCTGCCTGCTCTAGTCCCTGAAGCTGCATGTGTGGCATTTATAAATTTCTCCTAGTAGCAGTAGATTTGAGGACTCCAACCTTAGATACACCTAGAAGCTAAAGAATCGTGACAAAAATAGATCATTTGATGGCAGCTTCCCTTTATCCATTTCTTTTCCATCTTCCTTTCCATGCCTATTTTGGTCCCATGGGTCAGAAAGGAAGAAAGCAGAGGAATTCTTTTCCAGCTTTTACCTTTTAAGCCTTGAATTTTCTGTTTTCTTTTGGAAGTGGTCTCAGATTTCCTGAAAACAGAGTGCATCATTTGAGGCAAGATATTTTGTGCCAGTTACCTGCATTCATTCCTTTTGAGACAGCCTTCTACTGTCAGGGATTCAGCTAGAACCTAGACCTAGGAGAAATTAAATGTCTCCTATTGCCCAAATATGCATCTTCATTTCAGACATGTCTCTGTCTTAACTGTTTTCCAGGACACCACTGGACACTTCTTTGAAAATCAGGCAAATTTTCAGTGTGACCCTGGTTACCAGATGGTTGGGAGCCCAGTGTTTATCTGCCAAGCAAATCGGCAGTGGTACAGTGAATCACCTCCTTACTGTGCTCCCCTCAGCTGTGGAAAACCACCATCCATCCAGCATGGGTACTCCAAGGGAGAAACTTTTGATATGGGCTCCAAAGTTGAGTTCTTCTGTGATGAAGGCTATGAGCTGATTGGAGATGTTTCATGGACATGTCAAAAGTCTGGGAAATGGAGCAAAAAGCAAAGCCCCAAATGTGTGCCAACAAAATGTCCAGAACCACCCCTGGCAGAAAATCAGCTGGTCTTGAGAGAAGTGTCTCACCACGTTGGTGTTGTACAGTTCTCCTGCAAGGAGGGTTATGTTTTGCATGGCTCTTCTGTACTGAAATGCTTGCCCTCCCAGCAGTGGAATGATTCCTTTCCCTTCTGCAAGGTTGTACAGTGTTCTGCACCTCCCTATATCGCCTTTGGGGACCCCTTGACTTCATCCCTTCATTTTGGTGGCACTGTGAAATACATCTGCGTGGATGGGTTTTTGCTGAAGGGTGAGTCCACCATCAGATGCCAGGCTGATGGTTCCTGGAGCGTGCCTTTGCCAGAATGTATTCCCGTGGAGTGTCCACAACCAGAAGAAATTCAGAATGGCATAGTTGATGTGCAGGGCCTCACCTTCCTTAGCACAGCCCTCTACACGTGTAAACCAGGTTTTGAACTGCTAGGGAACACAACTGTCCTCTGTGGAGAAGATGGACAGTGGCTTGGGGGAAGGCCAGTTTGCAAACCTATTCAATGCCCGACACCTAAGAAGATTCTCAACGGCAAATACTCATTCACAAATTTCCATTATGGGCAGACAGTTAGGTATTTCTGTGACAGAGGTTTCCAGCTCCAAGGGGAAGAAACACTGAGATGCCTAGAAACAGGAGAGTGGAGTGCAGAGGTTCCCTCTTGCAAGGCCATAAATTGCCAGCCCCCTCAACCCATTGAGAATGGCTTTGTGGAGGGTGCAGATTACAGCTACGGGGCCATGGTCATTTACAGCTGTGTGCCAGGCTTCCAGCTGTCAGGCCTTGCCATGCAGACCTGTGAAGAATTGGGGTGGTCTAGCTCTACACCAACTTGCCTTCCGATAGACTGTGGCCTGCCTCCCCACATTGACTTCGGAGAGTACACGCAGTTGAGACATGGGGAAAGACGTTCTGACCAGGAGGGTGTCACAGAAAATCCCTCCCTTTCACATATGTTGCTGGCCGACAACATGAAAGACTTCAAAAGTTCCTTGAAAGAGGACAATGCAGTGCAGCTCACCACTTTCTTATTTGGAACTATCATTTTATACACTTGTTACTCTGGCTACGAGCTGCTGGGAAACCCTGTTCTAGCTTGCCAAGAAGATGGGGCTTGGAATGGCACTGCCCCTGCCTGTGTTTCAATACAGTGCACCTTGCCATCCCCTCCAGAGAATGGGTTTTTGCACGTCGCAGAGAACACGCTGGGCAGTACAGTGCGGTACACTTGCAGGCCAGGATTCACACTGGTTGGCTCTGACACACGGCTGTGTTTGCCAAGTCGGCAGTGGAGTCACAATGCTCCCTACTGCAAAGCAATAACATGCAATTCACCTACCCAGCTTTTGAATGGGAAGATAAGAGGGGAAAACTACACACATGGGAGTGTTGTCTACTATGAGTGTGATCCTGGTTATCAGTTAAATGGCCCCACAGAGAGGAGATGCCAAGAGAGCCAGAAATGGGATGGCAGTGAACCAATCTGCATTCCTGTTTCCTGCAGGCCACCACCAGTTTTGGAGAACGGTCATGTAACTGGAGAAGACTACACATTCCAGAGACATACAGAGTATAGCTGTAATGAAGGTTTCCTGTTAGATGGGGACAGGAGTAGAGTCTGTCTTGCAAATGGAAGCTGGAGTGGAATCACTCCAGTTTGCAAAGCTGTGACCTGCCCTGTGCCACTGCCTCTTCCCAATGGGAGAAGTGCTGGCTCAGATTTCAGCTTTAATAAAGAAGTGCACTATCACTGCAATGATGGTTATAGCCTACAAGGAGCATCTACGCTTACTTGTCAGAGTGATGGTACCTGGAATTCAGAAGCTCCACACTGTGAACCAGTCGTTTGTGGACCTCCTGAAGACATCTCCCATGGCTTTCTGAATGGCTCAGACTTTACTTATGGGGAATTTGTCCACTATATATGCTTTCCTGGCTATGAGCTGCATGGTAATCCTTTACGGCAATGCCTGTCCAATGGCTCCTGGAGTGGAAGCATTCCATCTTGCCTACTCTGTCTGTGTCCTACACCACAGATTCAAAATGGGGTCGTTCTTGGTACAGATTTCAGCTGTGGGATAAGTGTCCAGTTTCAATGCCTGGAGGGTTTCAAACTGCTAGGGCCTTCTGAAGTCACCTGTGAGGCAGCTGGCAAATGGAGTTCTGGGTTTCCTCGCTGTGGACAGATCTCCTGTGGTGCTCCACCCATCATTCCCAACACATTTATCAATGGCAGCAGCTCTAAAGATGAGAGCACCATCATCTATACCTGCTTGACGGGTTTTGTCATGAAGGGGAGTCCAGAACTGACTTGTGTGGAGACTGGTGTGTGGAAGAAGCCATACCCAAGCTGTGAACCCTTAAGCTGTGGCCCACCACCATCTATCCCAAATGCAGAGGTTCTTGGGAACACTTACACCTATGGAAGTAAGGTCCAGTACAGGTAAGGATGATTCTGCTATTCTGTTTTCACAAAAAGTCCCTGAAGGCATGAAGATGGAAGGTTTATATACCCTCAGTGCAAGTTTCTAGATGCTCAGATTGACAAAGCCCACATTGCCATGCACTATATAAAAATTGGACCACTCATGAAAACTCCAGAAAGGCACTTCAGCCTGTTGAGCTGACACTTCCACTGACTTTAATTTCCCATTTCTAATTGCTTTCTACAATTGCTCCTTCTCTGAAGCACTGGTTTCAATATATAGGTTTTGTTAGCAGGTGACAGCAACAGTCAGCAGGATGTGCAGCTTCTCTGCTCTTGGCATTGCATTTATGCTTCTGCTTCAGGTGCCTGTTGTAATATGAAAGGGCTGATATCCCTCCTGTCTCATTTTCTGCACTGCAACACTATGCTGTCTGGACTGCTGGAGCAAGTTACTCCTTTGTCAGATATGAGAAACTGAGGGCTTTTGTTAATTTCCTGTAGTGTATATACTGCAGATCTCTTTCTCCAAGATGAAGAAAGTCTTGGCAAAAGGGGAGCTGTATTTTTGATGGTAAAAGCAAATAATGGTGTGGGACAGAACTGGGACAGAGATGGCAGGTGGGTGAATTGAACTGTTATGAGTCATTCCCATGCAACTTTAACCAAGGTGAAGGTAGTACTTTTCCTGCCATTCTACAAGTAAACCCACTAGTGCAAGCCAGTTGAGTTGTTCTTGGTAAAGCACTATTGAGTCAGCCTTAAATGCCTAAGCAAATGGTCTGTATTTAGGCTAAGGCTTGGTTTGGTCTTGGAAGAAAATGAGATCATCTTTAGAATTCCTTGGTGCTCACTCACTCTCTTTACCTCACCAAAGGCCCTCCTAGCAAAGAGATGGGCAGTGTAGGAACAGCACTAAAACTTCCAGTACCCTCTGAGTACTAAAGCCACCAACTCATTTTCTACTGTGATGCTGCAGCAGCATGAAACAACTGGAAATGAAGTCTGAAGCTCTTGCAACAGAATGAATTCAGCTCAGGCGTACCTTGAAATAATAGAGAAATCTCAAGATGTACTTATTAACAACTAATGCTGAAAAATTGCTGTCCTGACTTACTAATTTATGGGTTAGCTCATTCCCAGCTGTGTCTCTGTGGTCAGGTCTTCATGCTGTGTTGCAGATGTCTGGAAGGCTACACAATGGCAACAGAAGTGGATGTATGCACTTGCCAGGAAGATGGACAATGGTCCCCTCAAAGTATTTCCTGTTGCCCCAGAAAGTGTCCCCTTCCAGAAAATATCACTAACGTAATTGCACTTGGGAACAACTTCACGGTGAACACAACCATCACTTTGTCATGTGTAGAAGGCTACACTCTGGTGGGAGCAAGCATATCTACATGCAAGGTACAGTTTTATTAGCACTGTTTTATTCTGCTGACCTTCTCAAATTCAGGAGTCCTTCTCATACTTTTTGACCCTTAGCTGGACACAAAAAAAAAAAAAATTCAAAGCATATTCTGCAAAATATGTTATGTTTAGTTGTTTCCCAATAGAACAATTATTTGTTTTCTATGTATAGATTTTCAGAACCAGAAATTTTTCATTTCTTCTTCCATCAAAAGCTGAGGATGCCCTTTAGAAAAGCATTCATTTTATTACATGCTAGGCATTAAAACATGTCTGACATTTTAAAAAGTTATATCCAAAAGTTATGTCCTTCTTTCTTGATGTCTTTCTATTACATTGTACACCTGTAGAAACTTGAATGTTGAGTGTTAAAGAACAAACATCAATTCCACTGGTAACCTCCTGTCACATTAGCTGTGGACAGCCTCATCTTAAGCTTGTAAATAGACTTTTAAAGTCATTAGGTATGCTAGTATGAGAAAAGCTGAGCATGTGTGGGTTTGCAGAGTAAGTCTTTCTTATTAAATGTTTTCCCCTCATTTTACTCTTTCAAATATCTGTGGAAGTAGGAGTAGTTGTCTTTGTCAAGTGTTTCTTAAGGTATCAGACTTCTCTTAGTGAGTCAGAGAAGGCTGCTGAAGCCCTTAGTCATGGTGCTAAACATTCAACCAGGAGAGAAATACAAAACATGAAATCAGGCAGATGTAGTTTTTATTCTTCTGATGTGTTCCCTGAGTGATTAGGTGACCTTGCATCAGTGAACTTGCTTTTCCAATCTTCTCTTCTCCATTTTACTCTTTGTTCCTTCTGTCTTTTAAGTCTTAAGCTAAGTGTTCCTGCCAAAGACAAACTCCAGTCTATGTTAACATCTTAAAAATTTTACTAAAATGACCAAGTTTGATAAAGGATTGAACAGATAATATTATATCTGTACACCCACAGCAACTGGATGCTTCTACTATGATTTTTCTTTTCCAATTAGATATAAATTGCAGCTATAAATGTAAAAGTGCTTTTACATTTCTAATTATGTTTATTTTTCAGGAAAATGGTGTTTGGGTGCCACTATTTTCTGATGACATCTGCAGTCCTGTGTCCTGTGGAACTCCAGAGTCTCCAGAGCATGGATTTGTGGTTGGCACTAAATACAATTACAAAGATGTGTCTCTTTATAAATGTGACTCTGGCTATGAATTACATGTAAGCAAGCTCAAATCTCCAACACTCCAAACTTTTAGTTTTCATTTTCAGTTCCTGTGTCTCATTCATATTGATGCCATAGAAGCTGAGTGTCAGCTGGTTTTGTTATTGTCTGTAGAGAGCTCATGGTATATTTGGGGCTGTCTTTGAATGGCTTAAGGGTATAGTTGAAGCAAATACAAGAATCCTGTTCAGAGGTATATGTCCAGCTGCTATCTTGTAGAATTTGAGTTTTCTTAACTGAAGTCCTCTGCAAATACAACATTACATATGCTTGTGACCATAAGTCATGGAAAAGTTAATTTCTCACATATCACTCCCTTGACCTGGTGTGCTGGCTTGAAAGCAAAACCAGTGAAAGACTCCAAGTCAGAAGCACAATTTAATAAGAGGAAAAGAAAAGAAACAAAAGAAAGTAAAAGAAAACTAATAGTACAAAAAAAAAAAAACCACTGACAGAGTCAGAATACCTGTTAGGGTGGTAGTGGCAGTCCCGATGAGATGGTCTTGTCAAAGCAGTGATTCCTGTAGAAACGTCTGGTAGCTCTTGTCTCCTCTGGGAGTCCAGTGGGTAAATGTCCCAAATCCCAGATTATATCCAGGTGGGAATGCTTGGATCCTCCCCCTAGGTGAAGCATCTCACAATGGGACGATCTCATTCTGTGAGTCATGCAGTGGGTCCTTGATGGTCCATTAAACAGTCATGTGGCAAGGCATTGTTAGGCTCATTAACAGGGGATAAGGAAAACACTACCCCACCTTGGCTCCAATGGCTCATGGGGATAGAATACATACTTTGGGCACAATTTACATTGTAACCTAGGACACCTGGTTCTTTAGCCAGAGCTAGATTGCGGGTTTTTTCTTCTATTTCATAGTGTCCCAGCATTATGTCTCTGTGCCAAGGGCTGTCTTCTAGACTTAAATTTCCCACAAACTCCACTGCCCTCAGTTGTATGACATTGCTAGATGGCATTGAAGTGATAGATCAAAAGTATTCCGTTTTGTTCAATGGCAGCTTTATTCCCTGATGAAGGAGGAATTCAAAGTTCTTTCCTGTCCATTGTTTTTATTATGGTTTTTATCCTCACCTGAGCTCTGAAACAACAATGTTTTCCTAGTATCAGGATTCAGGCTAACAAGTTCAGAGCTGCCTCAGGGGTGTTTTAAAAAGCTGCAGTGAATTCAGAAATGATAGTAGGTTGCTGAGGCACAGCATGATCTCCACTGTCCTCAAGTGATGACAGAGTCAGACATGAAGTGGTGAGGTATCTCCAGGACAGAGGCTGTCTCCTAATGCTGGTTTTGTGAGTGCCAAGCAGAGTGCAGGATTGCACTTCCTTTGTACTGGTGTTGTAACACCAGTAATTAATTAAGAACTTCATGCATGTAAAATCACCCAGTCAGAAGTTAATTCACTCAGTCAAGATAAAAATAAGAAGAGTTTGGAGAATGCTTAGGTAACAAATGACTTTGATTTTCATTATGTTGTCAAATATGCAATATCACTGGGGATGAAGGTGTTAGTATTCAGACCAAATTTAAAAAAAGATAGAGTTGCCATTTCAAGTAATTTTAGGAAGTAATAAACCAGTGTTGTTATACAGTAGTAAATTCTTCTGAGGTTTGTAATCCAGTTTCGCCACCTAGTGTCAAAATGTGTCCCCGCTGTAGAAAAGAAGTCCTGGTTTTTTCCTTTGGGAGGCAAAGTCCATTGTGTATGATGCCATACAACATGTCAAACAGCTGCCCTTTATCGATGAGTCTGCTTTGTAATGAAAGTACATTACAGCAAGGGACAAAATTAAATATTGTTCTCCATGTCTCAGAATAAAATAAAAATTAAATCCTGGGCTATTAGGCTGTCTATAAAACTTGTACATTAGAAAGAAATAATGTAATTTATAGGCAAATATAAAGAATGAGTGTTTGGGATGTGTTTAAATCAGCACATCATGTTTATCGAACACAAGTTTGTACTGTTCTTGAAAATATTGCTAGTTGAATTTCCTATAAGTGAGTCCTGAAAGGAGAAAATTTGTCATCACAACATATCTGAGGAACAAGAATAATAAAACTGACAAAAAAAAAGATGATTTTTCAGAGGCATCAGGACAAGAGAACTAACTAACTGGCCCCACAAACTTTTGGGTTATAAAGAACACCCATCATTTTGCAGAAAGTTCTACCATAAATTCTACTAGTAGTCTTGGGCTGTAGCATTTAATTTTCTCTTTACATGGGTGACACATGCAGAAAAGCCTCCTCACCTTGTTGGATGGGAGGAAACTGATGGGAGGAAAGAGTTAACTAAAGTAACGCTGTTCTTTGAGAATTTTCTATTGTTTCACAGGGTAATGCAGAACGGACTTGCCAAGAAGACAAGCTTTGGAGTGGCACTGTGCCAGTGTGCAGAAGTACGTTCTACCTGAGTCTATCATTTAATGTTGGTCAAGGGTGATATAACACAACAGAAATCACTAATGCTCATTTTGGTTTATAACTCATACTGTCTGCATTTACCTAAACATTTTTGGTAAGTACCACTGGTAACAACCTGGAAGGGCAGAATTGCTGGTGTGTGCAGGATTTAGTATGAAGGAAATCTCTACACCTTTCTGCCTTGCTCCTCTGCAGCTTCCAGGTTTAAATAGCTCTGACACTTGAGGTCATGGGTTCTGGGGTTACTGAGGACCTTTGAACACAATTGCCAGGAGTCACAGATGTTTAGCATCCTTAAATGTAACTCCGTGGATATCATTCTCAAAGGTACTTCTCTGAGATGTCACTGATCGCAGTGCTGAAATAGGAGCTTCTACATATATGCTTACGTGCACTTCAGCTGTTGCCTGGAAGTGGCAACAGTTTCCTGAGGGTTCTTGCCAGCACAGTCACAATAGATTTTTTACTTTTAGCATGAAGTGGAAGCACCAAGTATGGTTGTGCTCTGCTACTTGGGAGGAAATTCCTGGCAATGACCAGATAGCTGCTGTGTTCTTTCCTGTTTCTCAGCATAAAACCTGTGGAGGAGCTGTGAACAGGACAATCCGTATACATTTTGTTTGATTGGAAAGTATTGCTTACATTACAGGACTATCATGTGGACCTCCAGACATGATAGAAAATGGATCTGTCCAGGGAGAGGAGTTCCTGTTTGGCAGTGAAGTTTTTTACAGCTGTGACGCTGGCTTTGAGCTGCAGGGGCCAAGCAGAAGGATTTGCCACGTTGACAAAAAGTGGAGCCCTTCCACCCCTACATGCATGCGTAAGTAGCAAGCAGAGCAATGTGATGTCCAGGAAAGCTAGGATAGGATGAGAGTGTTTTGTCTGGCTTCCTCCCTGACTGTCCCTCCAGCAGAGGGACTGTAAAAGGAGGAGCCAGAGGAGAAACCAGCAGAGAAGTTCTCATTGGCAGTACCTCTCCGATCTGAAGCAATCTCCTTTTGGCACAATGAAATGGCATAAACATAAAGTCATGCTGAGGTCCGCAGGGTAAGAATGTGGCCTGCTGTATCTGACTTGTCTTGAATTTTGGTGTGCAAAGCTTTGGACATCATGTTCATCCCTGCCAAGCCAAAGCAAGTATATCCTTACCATTCAGTATGTCTGGATACCACAGCTGTGCACCCTAGGATCAAATCTTGGCTCTCTATCAAGAAAGTAACTGAGGGAGCTTAGAAAGAAGGATTTATTACTTATTTCATACAGCTTATAAATAAATTGCCAATATTTATAGTCTTTACCAATAAATAATTTTCCATCTTTTCTTGCTGATGTCATACTTATGCCTTGCATTCTTCTCTCTCACCTTTGATGAATTTACTTGGTCTTCACAGAGTGAGACACAGGTCAAGATTCTTCTTAACTACTGCCATTATTCTTGAGCACATATTGAGATCATTTTCCACTGTAGGGGCACAAATGAGATGGAAAATGCAGCTTCAGGCCTGTACAGAAGAAATTTTCTGGATCCTCTGTTGGTTTAAACATATCTCATATCTCATAACACCACCAAATACATTTGGACACATTTTCTGGTGTTTGCAGTGTGAACCCCAGGCGAAAGGGCAGGGAAGAAATTATATGTCTTCCTCCATGTAACAGTTCACAACTTCTTTCTTGCTGTCTTTCCATTAATTCAGGGTGAGAGCAGAGTAACTCATAGAAAGAATAGTCTTCATTGTGTGTATAAAACCCAAAAGTTTTCTTCTCTCCTAGAAATTACTTGTGGGCTGCATCCCTCCATTGAAAAAGCAGAGGCCATTGCTACTGGAAACACATATAGAAGTAATGTAACCTTTGTGTGCAGCTCTGGATACCATCTTGTTGGGCCCCAGAATATCACATGTCTTGCCAATGGGAGCTGGAGTACACCCCTGCCACTGTGTGAAGGTAACTGTTTGGTTACGCGTCCCAGAACATTCCAATCTGGGATAAGCAATAGCTCCTCCCTTATGCGTGCATATCATATAATCCAACTGAGTTGCCTTTGAGAAATGATTTTGTAACATGGGTTTTCTGGAGAATCTATCAGTGGCAAGAAATAATGATTTCCATCTTTCCATCCCTACTGCCCCCAGTATGAATAAATGTGTCTTCACTTCCCCACTTTGCTGAGGCTTTTCTCTGTCACTGGGAGGACCTTCTTTTCTAGGTCAGCTACATTTCCTTCCCAGGGCTACTGAATCAATGTTCTTCATGATTTATAAGTCTGTGGTGACTTTAAACATATTGTGTTATTAGTTCAGGAAATGTTTGAAGTCCAGGACTAATATCAAGCTGAATTAATAAGACCCCTTCCTTTGCAGGGACCAGATGCAAAATTCCAGTTTCCTTGCTGAATGGGAAAGCAATTTATGAAAACAATACAGTTGGCAGTACAGTAACATATCTCTGTGGGAGGGGATACAGCTTGGAAGGAGAACCAGCAGCAGAGTGCACAAAAGATGCAGTAATGGAGTAATCCTTTACCTCTCTGTAAACATGTGTGTTTGCATTGTAATGGAAAAGTTTATGCAGAGAAACAACAGGAGCAGTTACTGATACAAGTTAAAGCGTTAATTTCTCTGAGTATATTTTTGTGACAGTAAAAGAACAAGCTGTCTTCTGCATAGCTCCTTCTAGTTGGAAGGATGACATAAAATGGAGTTATTATAGTCAACCACTTGACAGATAGTAGAAGCAGGTGAGAGAATCATTTGGAGTAGAAGACAAAAGGGAGACTTTATTGTTGTCTACAAGTGACATATTGACAGGGTGTAAAGGAAAAAGTGCCAGACTCTTCTCAAAGTTGCACAATGGTAGACTGAAAGGCACTGGACACTAGTTGCAATAAAGGAAGCTCCAGTGAAGTTTTTGAGGAAACTTTTTACCATCAACAGAGTCAAACAGGGGAACAGAGACCCAGAGGGGACATGAGATAGTCTATTGCACTGTTCAACTTTCCCGGCAGCTGGTGCATGATAAGGGATGTGGTATATCCATTCAATACCATGTTCTTTGGCCCAGGTGTTTATAAGACCATTCTTAAAATGTGTCCCGTTGTCTGACTCGATTCTCTCCGGGGTGCCGTGTCTCTACAGGGCTTGCTTTTCAAGGCCCAGGATGGTATTCCGGGCAGTAGCATGAGGCACAGGATAGGTCTCCAGCCATCCTGTGGTTGCTTCTACCATGGTCAGCACGTAACGCTTGCCTTGGCGGGTCTGGGGAAGGGTGATGTAGTCAATTTGTCAGGCTTCCCCGTACCTGTACTTCAACCATCGTCCACTGTACCACAGAGGCTTTACCCGCTTGGCTTGTTTGATTGCAGCGCAGGTCTCACAGTCGTGGATGACCTGTGAGATGCTGTCCATAGTAAGGTCCACCCTTCGGTCAAGGGCCTATCGGTATGTTGCATCTCTTCCCTGATGACCAGAGGCATCATGGGCCCAATGAGATAGGAATAATTCTCCCTTGTGCTGCCAGTCTAGATCCACCTGTGATACTTTCACCTTGGCAGCTTTGTCTACCTGCTCGTTGTTGCAATGTTCCTCATTAGCCCGACTCTTGGGTACGTGTGCATCCACGTGTTAAACTTTCACAGTTAGCTTCTCTACTCGGGTGGCAATGTCCTGCCAAATCTCAGCAGCCCAGATGGGTTTCCCTCTGCGCTGCCAGTTGGCCTTTTTCTAGCAATTCAACCATCCCCACAGGGCATTAGCTACCATCTAGGAGTCAGTATAGAGAGCCTCGGCCACTTCTCTCGTTCAGCAATATTCAAAGACAGCTGGACACTTTAAGCTCTGCCATCTGACTCGATCCACCTTGTCCCTCGGTAGCTTGTGCAACTCGTCGTGTGGGGCTCCATACTGCAGCTTTCCATTTTTGGTCAGCGCCTATAATTTGGCAGGAACCATCAGTGAAGAGGGCATATCGTCTTTCAGTCTCCGGTAGCTCGTTATATGGTGGGGCCTCCTTGGCACGTGTCACTTGCTCCTCTTCTTCTTCAGAGGATAATCCAAAAGTCTCACCTTCAGGCCAGTTCGTTATAACTTCCAGAATCCCAGGGCGATTTGGGTTTCCGATATGGGCACGCTGTGTAATGAGGGCAATCCATTTGCTCCAAGTAGTGTCGGTGGCATGATGCGTGGAAGGAACCTTTCCCTTGAACATCCACCCTAGCACCAGCAGTCGGGGTGCCAGAAGCAGCTGTGCTTCAGTGCCAATTACTTCTGAGGCGGCTTGAACTCCTTCATAGGCAGCCAAGATTTCCTTCTCTGTGGGAGTGTAGTTGGCTTCGGACCCTCTGTAGCTTCGACTCCAGAATCCCAGTGGTCGACCCCAAGTCTCACCAGGCACCTTCTGCCAAAGGCTCCAGGACAGGCCATTGTTCCCAGCTGCCAAGTAGAGCACATTCTTCACATCTGGTTCTGTCCTCACTGGGCCAAGGGCTACCGCATGAGTGATCTCCTGCTTGATCTGGGCAAAGGCTTGCTGCTGTTCAGGGCCCCAGTGGAAATCATTCTTCTTGCGGGTAACCAGGTAGAGAGGACTCACAAAATGGCTATACTCAGGAATGTGCATTCTCCAAAAGCCTATGGCGCCTAGGAAAGCTTGTGTTTCCTTCTTGCTGGTTGGTGGAGACATTGCAGTGATCTTGTTGATTACTTCTGTGGGTATCTGGCAACATCCCCCATCTTGCCACTTGACTCCCAGGAACTGGATTTCTCAAGCCGGTCCCTTAACCTTACTTCGCTTAATGGCAAAACCAGCTTTCAGCAGAATCTGGGTAATCTTCTCTCCTTTCTTGAAGACTTCCCTACTGTGTTCCCCCATACAATGATGTCATCAATATACTGGAGATGTTCAGGAGCCTCACCCTTTTCCAGTGCAGTCTGGATCAGTCCATGGCAGATGGTAGGACTGTGCTTCCACCCGTGGGCAGTCGGTTCCAGGTGTACTGCACACCCCTCCAGGTGAAAGCAAACTGGGGCCTGCACTCTGCTGCCAAAGGAATGGAGAAGAAGGCATCCTTTGGTCATGTATCACTTTGCTGCCTTCAACTCCAGGTCGTACTGAAGCTCCAACATGTCTGGCACTGCAGCACTCAGTGGTGGCGTGACCTCATTCAGACCACGGTAATCCACAATCAGTCTCCATTCTCCACTGGACTTACACACTGGCCATATAGGGCTGTTGAAAGGTGAACGAGCCTTGCTGACCACCCTTTGGCTCTCCAGTTTACGAATCATCTCATGGATAGGAATCACAGAGTCTCTGTCAGTGCGGTATTGCCGACGGTGCACTGTTGCTGTGGAGATTGGTACCTCTTGTTCTTCAACTCTCAGCAGTCCCACAGCAGAGGAGTCAAGATGAGACCAGGCAAGGTATTCAGTTGTCTGATGCCTTCTGTCTCTACAGCAGCTATCCTAAAAGCCCAGTGATATCCTTTTGGGTCTTTGAAATATCCATTTCTGAGATAGTCTATGCCAAGGATGCATGGGGCCTCTGGGCCAGTCACAATGGGGTGTTTTTGCTACCCGTTCCCAGTTAAACTCACTTCGGCCTCCACTACAGTCAGCTGCTGGGACCCTCCTGTCACTCCAGAAATAGAAACGGATTCTGTTCCTACATACCTTGATGGTATCAGGGTACATTGAGAGCCAGTGTCAACCAAAGCTGTATACCTTTGTGGGTCAGATGTGCCAGGCCATCGGATCTACACAGTCTAATAGATCTGATTGTCCTTTTCCTCTACCTGGCTAGAGGCAGGGCCCCCCTATTCCTGGTCATGGTACATGCTACTCTCTTCCTGTAAATATGTTCCTAAGGTCCCTTTGAGAGGATCAGTCATATCATCATTCCTATCCCGTCTGGAGTTTTGTGCTCGAGAGACTGGAGCAGTGTTGACTCCAGATGAACTTCTTGTGGTAGGGGTCTC
Source organism: Acrocephalus scirpaceus scirpaceus (assembly GCA_910950805.1). Lineage (NCBI taxonomy): Eukaryota > Metazoa > Chordata > Aves > Passeriformes > Sylviidae > Acrocephalus > Acrocephalus scirpaceus. The sequence goes on from OU383776.1 coordinate 48,284,806, forward strand.
TCTTTTCAGTTCACGTACCTGGGCTGCTAAGGAGAAGGTGGGTTTTCCACCCCACTTCCTCATGTCTTCTCCATGCTCCCGAAGAAAAGACCAGAGGTTACCTCATGGAGTGTATGTTCTCTCCCTGGCTGGGGGACGCCAGCTCTTAATGGCAGAGACTCTTGTTGGTTCTGGCAAGACATAGTAAATTTCTTCCTTCAGTTCTTTTTTCAGTTTCTGATGGCCCTCTTCAATCAAGCTTCAGATTTGCTCAGCCAGCCTTGTTTCCACGGATGAGACATGGGTACGAAATGGGGCGGTGACAGTGTCCTCATAAATTCGTAGTTTATTGACCAAGACGCCCACCCTGTCCTCGCCTGCCCTGCATTGCAACGTTGCCGGGTAACCTGAGTACATCTCTGGTCCAAGCTGTGCGAATCTCAACCACATCTGCAATGTGCACTGGACATCATCTGGGCTTTTAGGAAATCTCTTGTCTTCTGAGAAAATGATCTCCAGCACAGCCAATTCCCTCAGGCATCGGATACCTTGTTCCATTGTGCTCCACTTTCCTTGGTGCACCTGGAGATCTTCTTTACAAAGGTATCTGTCCTTCACACTTGTTAACAGTCATCATCAGAGGCTGAGAGTTTCTTGGGTTCTCCCAATCCCCTGGTCAATGACCACATCCCGGGACAGCGATCCCAGTTGCCTGGCCTCACTTCCATCCAGAATGGAGTCATTGGCTGCAGCGTCCCAGATACGGAGCAGCCAGGTCAGGACGGATTCGTCTGGTGGGTGAATTCCCTCCGCAGGTCACGTAGCTCACCCAGGGACAGAGAGCGAGTGATCATCTCTGGCTCTGTCTCTTCTGCTGGGTGCGAAGGTGCTGCTGCATCCTCATCAGTCACTGTGTGGACTGATTTGCTCTTTGCTTTCTTCTTCTGAACAGGAGCAACTGCTACCGGTTTAGGCTGTTCTAGTTCAGTGATGGTTTGTGTGGAGATGCTGGCACCTTTGGCTTCTTTCTCCTCTGTGACAACTTGCACAGACATGGACATTGTTGCCTTGATTTCGGTTCCTTTTTCCTCTGTGACAGTCTGTGTAGACTCAGACACTGTTGCCTGGCTTTTGGTTCCTTTCTCTTCTGTGACAATCTGTAGACATGAAGGCTGTTGCTGTGCATTTGGTTCTTTTCTCCTCTGCCTCAAGAAGCTGCTGCAGCACATCATGTAGTGTTTTGTTTCTAGGCATGGTGTAGAAAAGGAGGATGGTGCAGAGAAGACAAAGCAGCACTAACAACAACATTATGCTGTCCTTGGTATCCAGAGAGAACTCAGTATTTTCAAAAACTGCTGTATCAGGCCTGAAAGACTGGAAAAAAACATTCTTTACCCCTCCCCACAGCGGCTGGGTGAGATTGTTGAGGCCCCAAACAAAGCATCCTAGACCGGGACAAGCAAACAAAATTGAGTACATATTCCGAATTATGCTCATTGCCTCGCAGGTTATCATGCAATAGACATAATAGACCAATAAAGCAATTTTAGTGCAAGACCCTGGTTTACACCAGAATATTAAGATCTGCAGATACTGCCCCATGTGCGGAAAGATATAGAGAGCTAGGTACAAGACATGTAAGCATGCTGAGCATCATAATGAACAGGTGTCTTTTTTCCCAATATAAAATTGTAATTCTGACTCTCTCAGTACCTCGTGCCCCACGTTGGGCACCAAAAAATATGTGCTGGTTTGAAGGCAAAACCAGTTAGAGACTCCAAGTCAGAAACACAATTTAATAAGAGGAAAAGAAAAGAAATAAAAGAAAGTAAAAGTAAAATAAAATAAATGCAATGACAGAGTCAGAATACAACCTGACACCCTGTTAGGGTGATAGTAGCAGTCCAGATGAGATGGTCTTGTCAAAGCAGTGATCCTGCAGAAAGGTCTGGTAGCTCTTGTCTCCTCTGGGAGTCCAGTGGATAAAAGCTGCCTGTGCTGTCCCAAACCCTGGATTTATCCAGGTGGGAATGCTTGGCTTCTACCCCTGGGTGGAACATTTTACAATGGGATGATATCATTCTATGAGTCATGCAGTGAGTCCTTGATGGCCCATTAAACAGAGATAACTCCCGGAGGGAGTTACCCAGGAGTCATGCAGCAAGCCATTGTTGGGCTCATTAACAGAAGATAAGGGAAACACTGCCCCATCTGGTTTCAACAGCTCATGGAGATGGTGATAGAATACACACTTTGGGCACAACTTTCATTGTAACCTAGGACATTATTTTATGACCCAAATCTCATAATTTCAAATCAAATTACAAATTTGACTCATGTGCAGCATCCATTTCTATTGCTTTTCATATGTTTTGGGTTTGAAATTTGCAGAAACCATTCTAAAGTGGCCTCCCTTCCTCTCTTCCTCTTTTTCTTCCCTTCTTCTTTTCTGTTACACCCTTTCTTTGAACAGCAAACCCTTGTCCTGTGCCTTTCGTAATCCCAGAGAATGCCCTTCTGTCAGAGGTGGATTTTCATGTTGGCCAGAATGTATCCATCAGGTGCAGGGAAGGCTACCAGCTGAAAGGGCAGTCTGTGATCACCTGTAATGCTGATGAGACCTGGACTCCAGCCACAGCTAAATGTGAAAGTAAGTACAAGACACACAGTTCCACAGGGATTGGTACTTTCCAGAGGGCTCTAAGAAGCTCTAGAAAGGAGCTGTGTCATCCTTCTTTCTAACAGAGTTGTTTCTTTAAAAGGATTCAGAATATGTCAGTATGGCTTGGTGCTTCAACAGTTTCATCCTACTATTTACTAGTCCCTTTTGTAAATGTGTTCCTAATTTACCTTTTGCAAGCCCTGGAGCTGGGATTGTTGGATACCCTAAATACCTTAGGAATGATTCCCATGAGATTATGGGTGATAAGACAAGAGTTGCAGGAAGAGATGCTGCCTTTTTTTTTTATTTATTGATACAGACAGAAGGCAGTGTCCTTTTGCAAGCATGTTGGAAAGCCTTTTGACTTCTTGCAAAGTCAATATTGTTAGATTCATGGGATCACAGAGTGGCTTGGGTTGGAGAGGACCTTAAAAACCCTCTAGTTCCAAACTCTCTGCCATGGGCAGGGATGCCATTCACTAAATCAGGTTGCTCAGGGTCCCATCCCACCTGGCCTTGAACACTTACTGGTAGGGGGCATCCACAGCTTCTTTGGGCAACCTGTTCCAGCACCTCATCACTGTCTGGGAAAAGAATTTCTTTCTAATATCTAAACTAAACCTGCATTCTTTCAGTTTAAAACCATCACTTCTTCTCTGTCTCTATCTTCCCATATAAATATTACTTCCTCTTAATAAGACCCCTTAAGAAACTGGAAAGCTACAATTAGGTCTCCCTGAAGCCTTCTCCTGGATCCGTGCTGAATAATCCCGTCTCTTGGCCTGTCTTGGTAGGAGAGATGCTCCATCCCTCTGATCATCTTTGTGGCCCTTCTCTGGACCCACTCCAACAGATCAACATCTTTCTTGTACTGAGGACCCCAGAGATGGGGTCTCACAAAAGCAGAATAGAATGAGGTAATCCCCTCTCTCACCCTGCTGGTCACAGTTCTTTTGATGCAGCCCAGGATACATTTGGCTTTCATTTGGCTGCATCTGAAAATGCAGTTGTTGGCTCATGTCCAGCCTCTCACCAAAAAGAACCCCCAAGCCCTTCTCAGGGTTTTCCCACTCTGTATTCATGTTTGGGATTGCCCTGACCTGAGTGCAGCACTTTGCACTTGAACTTGTTGAACATCATGGGGTTCTCATGAGCCCACTTCTTAATTTTATCCAGATCCTTGGACTCCATTGTTGATTTACCACCAGAGGTGTGTCTGTGGTACCTCCCCTGGACAGCATGGTGTCCAGGGTTAAAACCTGTATCATGTAAGCTCTGCAGCTCACCAATATCTGGACGGTTTCTTTTGTTTAGAGATATCTTGCGGTCCCCCAGCTCATGTAGAGAATGCTCTGATTCGTGGTAGCTTCTATCAGTACGGAGACATGATCACCTATTCATGCTACAGTGGGTACATGCTGGAGGGGCCCCTGCGGAGCATTTGCTTGGAAAATGGAACATGGACAACACCACCTACTTGCAAAGGTAAGCCTTTTTTATTAACAGTTTGATAGCTTAACTTGCCATAAACACAGATGTGCCATTCTAGGTGCAATAAAAAAGAAAGTTAAATTTTTGCTAGTCTTAGTGCAGTCATAGTTTCACTCAGAGCATTTAACTTCAGGTTATTGCTTTATTTCCAAGTTAAAGAAAGGCTTACATATATTTTCTCTTTAGTCCTTGCTAGTCTTAGTTTCTTTTGCTACAGCATTGTATCCCACACCTAAGATCTTTTCTCCTCATCTTTTGTGAGAAAGTGACAGAACGAGTCATCTTCCTGACAAGCTGAGCTGTTTCAGATAAGCATTGCCAGTCGGTTTTTCACAGTCAAAAACTAAACACTGCAGAAACCGAAATAGAACAAATGAGTGCTTAGTTCCTCACTATGTTTAAAGTGTGGCAGCTCCTGAAAATCAATTTGCAATAAGAGGTAGATTGATGTATCTCTAAATAATACACACTGAGCACTCTAGAAAATTCATAGATTTAACAGTATACCAAAGACCAGACTTTCTACACTTGCATACCAGCAGATATTTGCAATTTCTTGGTCTGCTGAGCTAAAACATCCACTTTTTTAAAGCAAAGTGTTAACTCTTCCATTTAGAAGATTCAAATAAATAAAAAGTTTTGAACAGAAAATGGGGAAAACAAACAAAAAAATGAAGATATTATGAACTCAACAATAAAAAATATATGTAAGCATATTCAAAAACTAACTTAAAGCCATGCATGAGGCACAGCAAAAGAGTTCAGGGTCATAGGGCTTTGGTGGAAGGGATCTTGCCATCTGCCATTTCCGTATCAGAAGCTTGGCTTGCCCTCTGCTGCTGGACAGCTCTGGAGCAGTGAGTTTGCTGCACCTTGAAGTCTTATTTCACATTGTGGAACAGTAATCATGACAAATTGAGCTTTAGGTATTCTGTTTAGAAAGCAAAAAACCTTACGACACAGCAGTGGCCAGTCACAAGCAGCCCCATTCCTCTTCATACAGAAGAAGAAAAGTTCAAGGACACTCACCTGGGAACATTGGAGCCATTATCAGAATTGTCAGGTCAGCCTCTCCTCCTGCAAGTCTCAGCTCCCCATGTCAAAAGACCAGCAACAGTTCCTCCTTCCTCAGAGACCTTCTGTTTAGGTCAGAAGCCATTTGGAGATAGAGGATTCTATACTGTGCTAAGCCTGGCAAATCATGGACCCCTCTTCAGTTTTTTTTTATATGAATTCTGAGAGCAAAATATTATGAATGCTGACATCTAAATAAGTTGAGTTGCCCTACTCTGTGAAAGCAGGCACCCACCTAAATTCCTGTATCTGATAGTTACAATGTCTTGCCTAAAAATCATGGATCAGTAGAGTGTTGTGAGGAGAACCAGAACCAAACAAAAGGGCTTGCAACTCCTGAATATTTCCGGAATAGAGTACCTTCTCCTGAGAAACAGGTTTGTCTTAGGTTTGTGACCGTGGCTTGCCACTGGCATGAGGAATTACCCATCAAGCAGCCAAGTAGAGAAGATTGGAAGGAAAAGCATCTGAGTTTCTTCAGTTGTCACAATATATCCAAAAGTTCTGTTGGAAATTTGCGCTCCCAAAGCACCAGGCAGTTTCTGAAAAGTTTGTATTTCTAAACTGTGATAGCTACAGAATTCAAGGCATCTCTGCATAATAGCTACTTTACTAAGCTAGAATTCATTAGCAAAATTATTTGGATATTATCTGTTCTGATTGTAACAGTTTGGATTGCTCAACTGTCTCTTTAATATCACCAGCTTTACTTTTTATTCTTATTTAATATTTATTAGTTACAAAGAACACCTCTACTTTATGCCAAGAGATGTAATTGCCTGCCAGGAAAGGTTCATGCTACTGATTACTAGCAACGAAGAAGGGCTTATCTGCAAAGCACTGTCAAACTTTCTGTTTGCAACACTGCAGTGTCTACTGGAACTGTTTAGAGGAATATGTATTAGGGAAAATTATTTCTAAAAAATGCAGTGAAGAGGTGGACAGATGATGAGAGTGGAAAACAAAGCAGGATAACCCGTGTATTAGGGGAGGGGAATAACAATCTCCCTCCTGTTTTCTAAGAGGGGACTTGAAAAGAACTAAAGATGTTTCTGAGAGGACTGTCCTGCATTTTCGTAACACATGTCAAAGAGATCTTTCAAAACTGCTTTATAATTCATGTGAGTGATTTTCCTAACAAAAGTCCTCGAGGACCCAAGCCTTTGTGATCTACATCAGAAACTACATGAAAGCACTCTTTGTAATGACTCATGCTGCATTTCTTGTTTATGGCTGTGTGAGTTGATTATTAATGTGTCCTAAGACTGCTTGAAACTTTCTGTCCCGGCTGAACAGGTTACTTAATGCAAATATTGTAATTAAAAAACAGACTTCTTTAGCTTCTTTAGAAGACCTCTCAGTACAGCTGTGTTTGCCGGAATTACCACTGGTTAGAGGTTACTGGCCAGATTCTAATCTGAGTTTAAGGGGTGAGAAGTATTAGCCTTGATCTGCTGATTGTAAATATCTACAGGACTTGTTTGGCTACACAGATGCATACAGCTTACCTGACTCCAGTTTCTTCTTTCTGAAGTGCTCTAAAACTGTCTTGTCTGTTTGCCCTCTTCACATCTTGCTGACTGTGAGTGGTCAATGTGGAGCTGTCAACCAGAAAGTTTGTACCCCATCAACAAACAAGAACACTAAGAGAGGGAAGCTGGGGCCTGAAGAAATTGTTCACTTGCAACCACAGGGAAGTTTTTTGCAAAACTGAGAACAGATAACAGAATTTATTTTTCCCCTTCTGACATGTTTGACTTGAGCAGTGTAATGCGTTTGTGTTCTATGTAGATAAATTTACAAAAAGATTGATACCATGGATGTGAGATTTACTACCATTAACTAAAGTCACAGCTGATGATTCCTGTTCTCAGCACATCAGGACTGCATTTGCCCTGCCTGCTTTTACAGTAGGAAAAAAAATAGAGAGAGAGAATGAGATCTAGTTTAACTTCCAGTCCCAAGCATTTTTCTAGTCTTGTCTGTTGATAAGAATAATCCTCACAGCTACAGACAAGTAGTCTCTGCTTGCCTAAATTGGTGTATAACAAGTGCACACCTAGGGATGATACATTCTCATTCAGTTTCATAACCAGGACCTGGGCAGAAACCTAGGAAAAGTCTATCTCTCCCTGACATCTTATTGCTGAGTAGCATGGAGTTGCCATCCAAAGCAATTTTTGTAACTCATGAAATATCTGCATCTTCTACATTGACAGAGAGAGAAAATACATTTCAGAAACCTTATTTCATGGGCTTGAATTTAATGCAGAATATCATTTATACATTAATGTTTTATTTCATATTCCATTATATATTCATAGAATATTGTTTAAGAGGTGTAGATCACACAAAGCTTTAGATGTTTTTTTCATTGCAGAAAAGAAACCTGTTTGGCACACTGTTCTGCTTTATTCAACACCCAGAGACAACCTGTCTGTGTAGTAATAGATATTTTTACAACAAAAATTTTCAAAATCACTGTTAAAATATTGCAAATTATGTTAATCTTTCAGAGATCTCTTCCCATTCTCATTATCAGCTGACACTTGTTGGGAAGGCTCTTGAGGTTGAAAAATAAAATGGCAGAGCTTTGGCCTCATTTCAACTCCAAGTTGTAGCTTGCATTTTGGCATGGCTTAGCTCCAGGAGTGACTCAAGTTTGTCTCTCTGAGGGAAAGATTTGCATTCTTTCCAATGTGGATTTCAGGTCTAAACAGTGTTTCAGTGTGCCAATCCACTGTTTGTATTTAATGCTAATATTGAACAAGATCTGACACACTCAAAGCTTAAATGCATATTTTGCTCACCTAATAACTAATTAAAGATAGAAATTCAGATGCAATTTTACTTCAGATTGAGTTTCCTGAGTTTACTGTCAGTCTGATTATTTATTTGTTTGTCTTGAAGTGACAGTTTTTAATTTTCTTTTTACAGTATGTCCAATCTTGAGAAAGATTGCACTTTCTCCAATGATCTTTAGGCATAACGTATTTGTGCATAGCTTTCACTTGATTTTCTAAAGTAGTCCTGGTTTCCCTGGATGTACGCATTAAGATATGGTACAGTGTCATAGAAGTGACAAAGTCCAAGGTCTGTCCAGTCCAGGCAACATATTGGCCCAGCATGATAGATTCCACTCCAAATTCCTCACCTTTATGATCAGGTGCTTATCAATAGAATGGGAAGCTGAGGAGCACCAGTCAGCATGAATGCTAGGTGAGGTTTATAGTCAGACATTGAGTTCCAGAGATGAACACATACTGTCCCACTGCTGCACCCTTTTTAGTCACTTCTCATTATGCTGGATGATAGTGCAGTAAAAATTGCCTGTTCTATCACACAGTTAATCTTACTTTAGACACATTGTGTATTATGCCAGATGGCATTATCTTGGTGTTTCATATGAAGGTTAGAAGAAAGCTTGATTCTATTCCAGAGTCAATTTAGAAGGCCTGGGGGAAGGTGTGAGGAGGGTAATAGGTTTTTAAGGTGTATTTTATGGGTATTTTAATTTTTTTTTTACAGAAGTTAGTGGGAGAATCAGATAAAGAATAGTGTCAGCCTTGAAAAACTATCCAAATAATTTATTCAACTATAAATATGTCTATATTTTCATTGTTTCCATGGACAGTTTTTTGATTATCTTAATGATTCCAACACTCTGGCTTGCAGTACCTAATCAAACACACAGAGCCAGAAGATGACGTAGCCCATGAAATCAAAATCAAGCAATGTTTCTGAACATCCCTGCATTTGTTTGTTCTGCTCTAAGCTTTACAACTGCAAAAGTCTGTGCAAGATGCTGAGTTATTAGGCTTCTAATTCACTGTCCTGAGTTTGTAATGAACTCACGGTGTTTCCAGCTGTCTGTCGGTTCCCATGCCAGAATGGTGGCATCTGCGAGCGACCGAATGCCTGCTCGTGTCCGGATGGCTGGATGGGCCGCCTCTGCGAAGAGCGTATGTATACCATCCCAACCTGTAATCCTAAGGGTGTTGTAGGTAAGGCAAATGAATTTACTGCAGTGAACCAGAAAAGGCATAAGAGCTAAAACCATTAAAAAATCATTAATATATTCTGCTTGACAAGTGAAAGAGAACAGAAAGGTATATACTTGGCTTGCTTCTAGAAAAATAACCATTCCCTTACATTTTCAAAGCAAAACAAGCACTTCTTAAACTGATGTGATTTTGTTTCTGTGTGCTCTTGCACTGTGCTTGAAGAACACTTTGTTTCAGTTCTCCAAAGTCTGTTTCTACTAGCAATACCTGATCATTTTGGAGAATGAACAGGGATTAGAACAGAAGAGACTTCTGCTGGTGTTCACACAGCAGAAGAGTGTTCACACAGAAGAGTGTTCTGCTGGTGGCTTCATTAGTTTCTTGGCTTCCATTTTTATCAGTCTGTGGTTATGAACCTCATCAATTAACATTCAAATAATGTAATGTGTCACCTTTTCCATGCTGTCCCTCCTGACCTGTGTACTTGTGCCTCACAAATTCTAGACTGGCTTTTCCTGTCATGGATCTCCAAATTATTAGAGAACTGGATCTGTTCTCACAGAAAAGAGCCAAATCTGACACTTGGCTCTGTCAGAGATTCCCTGGGTGACATAGGGATGCCCTTTGATCCATGTTCTCTTCATGGTGGTCTTAGCACAAGAAATTTGGGAGATTTAACCCTTTCAAGCTGCCATACCTGCTGCATGAGGAACCTTATTACTGTACATATAGTAAGGCATGGGTCCATGTGGATAGAAAGGGAAGTGACCTTATTTAGTATGCAGTATGCAGCATGGCCCTGATGTAAGGTTTTAGTGTGTCCAAGATCTACAGCAGAGCTGGTGTTCACTGTCCCCAAATCTGACTCACTGCCCCTGACTCTGAGGGTACATGGAAACCTACCAAAATTGTGCACATTTTCATCTAGTTCTTGGAAAAGAATATGGTTCTTAAGTATTTAAAATGTATCATATGTTAAAATAGTCCTCTGAATTTATCTCTGCAGCTTTCAAGTCTTCTCTGTGACAGTGTCAGTTACACATTACACAAATTAGTGATAGATACAGAATTAGAACAAGAGGTTCAGCAAGTTTTGTCTTTTTGCATTTATGGAAATTCCAGCTATATGGTACATTCACACAGCCCCTCCTTTTCTGTCCCTATGCCTGGCAGTATCACCAGAGCCATGCATGCAACTTAGCCCTGTAAGTCTCACAGTCTCAGCAGATGAGGATTGCACCCTGTGTCTGAAAAAATTGTGTTTGGTATCCCACAATTGAGTTTATTAGTTTCATTAGTAATGATACTTGAAGCGTTCTCCAGAACCAGCCATTTCATTTATGATCCCAGCCATTTCAATCATCATCCCAATTCAAACTGGCAGCTGACTAGTCAGGTCATGCATACTTCATGCAAGTATAAGCACTAGATTTTTTTTTTAAAACTCTGGTATAGATAGTTAAAAAAGGGGGGAAAAATTCCCACAATTGGTCAGTGGCACACCAACTTTGCATTGCTTGCCAAACAAGATGCATCAGTGAACAGAAAAAACAGGCTTTGTCTTTGAAATTGAGGGCCTGTTCTGGAAGCCCAAGGAATTTTTGAGTGCTAGCACTGAACACTGATCTGTCAGTATCAGCCCAGAGTAAGGCCACTGAGAGAATTCAGTCACCTTGTAGTTCACATACATTAAACAAAAAAGATAAGATTCATCTTTTTGAGAGAGTCCTGACCATTCTAAAAAACCTGCAGTGTACAACAAGCCTAATGATATAGAAAAGTATTTCCCAGTGATACAGGTTAGTTCTCTGAGGTCCATGGAAGTTCAAAGTCATTTTCTTATCCAAGCTGACTGCACCTGCTCAGCTTGATCTCTGCTGTGCAACAGAAGAACCCCTACCTCAGTCTTCTGCAGCCCCCATCCACCCTCCTAGTACTAAATTCTACTGAACTGCCACTTGAAGGTCCAAATTTGAGACCCAGCTCAACTCTTGCTCTTTTTAGAGCATGTATACTCAAGTACTTTGTTCACTTAGCATAGTGGAGATGATAGTTTTGTAAAGATACTTAAAGTATGAACACATGGGAGTTTGCAGATCTGCTCACAGGAGCAGTGTAGCTCAATTGTTGCTCTGTCCAGAGGTCATCAGCTGCTTGGTATATGCTTTGTTTCTTCCCCAAAGCTCCCAGTCCTAGCCTTTTTCACCCAGAATGCCTTGTATCCAAGCTGCCTTTCCCCAAGGGTCTTATGTCTCACCTGTATCAGCATGTTTTCACGGGCCTAGACAAAGTGCTTTTCTATAGGCAGGGCATAGATTTACTTGGTTTGGATGCTACACCTGCAAGCCCAGAGAATTCACGAACAACCCAATTTTTTGTAATTTAAGCATGAACTGCTTTTGTTAGCACCATCACAGAAGTGGACAGTCTCTGGATATTACATGTGAGGTACAAACAGCCCCAGCTCATTTCCCATGAACACAGAGCCTACAAGCATCTGAAGGACTCCAGCAACTGCTGAAGCAATTTCTCTAGCCTGTCCATTTCTAAGCCACTACTCTTTGTCATGTCTGTCTGCCATGCCAGTAGTATTTGCTTTTTATGCCTTGTGGTTAGATCCTGCTCAACTCTGCTGATACTCCATGCAAACACTTCAAGGGGCAGTGGAGTTTCTAGTTAAACATAAGTTCGTCTCTTGCATACTCTATTCTTCACTTTCATGGGAGGTAATCCTTTTCTCTGGTTCTCTTCTCCTTAGCAATATGCATTCTGCCATGTCTCAACGGAGGTCACTGTGTGGCCCCTTACCAGTGTGACTGCCCCCTCGGATGGACTGGATCACGCTGCCATATGGGTAAAACTTCTCACCTGCATTTTTTCCTCACTTTTTAGGACTCTACTAGCAATACCTAGCACAGTTCTCTACAACTCTAGAACTCCTAAGCTTGACACAGGAAAACCCAGACCTACAATAATATTCCTTGAGGATTTACTGTTCCCAACTGTAAACTGCTTTCAGACTAGTCCCTCCCTCATGAGTCTTTAAAACTCTCAGAAAAGCTTGCTGTGAAAAACAACAGACAGTATTCACAAAAGTACTCTCTGCAAAAAGCAGTGCAAAGAAGGAGGGGTTTCCAAGGAGAAGAAGAAAACTATTTTTCTCAACTCCAGATGCATGATTTTTATTTTCATCTTCAGGAAATTCAGGTCATCATTAAATTCACAAATAAGCTGCAGGTATTATAGAGATTTTTCACCACATAGCTGTCTGGTTTGATGGATTCCCACTAATTACCTGGGTACTGAATCAGGAAAGAGAGCATATCAAAGCAAGGATTTAAGGATGATTGAGTTTAATGGATACATTGTACATGGGTACCTTACCTTAGGTATCGTCTAAGTTCTCTAAAGAAATTCAATGTGCACTTTTTTTTACTAGATCTCTTACTTGCAACTAACCGAAGGTGAAGGTCATGGAGCACACAAAGATAGTGAGGGGTAGGAGGGGAGTGATTCTAGTGTCCAGGTTTGTGTCCTGACCAATCTGTTTGTGTGAGATGAGGTTGGCTGCAGTTACAGAAAATATTTGAACCTGAGTTTAGAATATGGGGTTCCATATCAAGAGTGAACAAACGCCAGGTTTTGAAAGACTTTTCCCTGTGAAAAGACAGTAAAACTCAGCAACTGAATGATTACTGAAACATCTTTCAATCATTATGAAATCTTAAACACTAACAAATATTAGCTATTTTTAAAAATATATTTCAGTTTCTTCGCTGTATTTTTATTGTCCAGGTGCACTTTAACTGATTTTTAACAGGGACTTAACAGGAAACCCCAGTTTTACCTTCCTGCAAGACTTAAAAGTAGCTGATGGGGTGAGCTGGGAAGGAATCCATGCCTCTGTTAACGAATGTTCATAGTATTTGTTTAACTGATAAGAACAGTGTATCTGGGGGATAAGCTATGCAGCGCAATACATATATTGCAGTGCAATACACTGCAAACCCAACCCTTCTGCAGAAAGTTGAAATACCAGAGAGAACATTTTAACTCTGAACTATTGTCTTTTGAAGGGACTCTTGCCTAACACATAATGCATCATTTCCTTTCATATTTCACAAGCTTTTCAGCTATAATAGCTTCTTGAGGAGGATAGATGGCTTCTTTGCTTTTTGGCCAGAAATTCAAATCTGTAAATGTTTGACTTGGTTTTTCAGTAGCAAAAGGGAAAATTATAGTGAACAATTGAATCTGCATCATAAACACTACTTATGAATTTTTTGATCACTTCTTGTTTCAGCTACTGATATTGGCATTTTGCTGTGATAGAGAAATACTTCAGTGACAGCTAAAGATGTTTTGGTCATATGCTTCATTCCAAAATCAGAAGTAATTTTCAACATTATGTACTTGGTACACTTAATTGTATATGGATGGCCTATCACTGTAGCCTCCTGCCATTGCTTGTTCTTGTTTGGCCCAGAGGAATTGGAGTAGGTTTTTTGCATTCCTGTGACTACTCATTTTCATTTCCTGTAATTCCATAATAATCAGTGCTTCCTGATGCATATTCCTTGCAGAAATATTATCCAGCCTTTGCCCTCACTAGTACCTTTAGGTCTGTCCTCTACATATGGCATTATCTGCTTTAAAGTATTCACATCTTTCCTGCAATATAAATGTCTGTGTTTGAAGGACCTCATTAAGTGTGTATCTAAATTGGTTCTACAAATTGTGTGATTCTTTACCTTTCAATCTCAAAATTGATAGGAAGACCTGAAACTTCGACTTTTGTTTGGTTACTTGATACCCTTGGGCTAGACTGTCACAGAAAAGCATATTCAACCACGCTCAGTATGACCTGAAAGGCACACAAGGGCTTTTTCTCTAACACCTTGTTGCACCTAGTCTCACCTCTTAGAGCTATCCAGTGTCTTTCAGGACCTTACTGTCATTATCTTCTTCCTTTCTTTGTCTCCATACAGGTGCCATTGCTTGAAGCCATACTCCTTGCTCGCTATTGATCTGTACATGGCTTTCTGACCTTCAGCTTCCCCTGCTTATGCTGTCCCTTTCTATGCTTTTTTCCCATGTCTGGTGTCTGCTTAGTGTTAAGCTGTCACATTCCTTTTTAAAAAAATAATCTACATTTTATTCCTGTTCTCGTGTTCATCTTATGATTCTTCTAATTCTTCCTCCTGCTTCTGCTTGCATTCCTTTGTTGTCTTACCTGGAATCACAATCAACAGAATTTTTAAGGCAATGTAAAATTGCCTTAAAACACTGGCTGTTTCATGCAGCTCATACAATGTATCAGATAGCAAAAATAGTAGAAGGAGTCAAATCTCACTCAGCATACATGTGCTTCTTAGGCTAGCCTTCCCATTCTTAACAGAAAAAGGCAGGATGGATTTTCAGTGCCCTGCTACTAAATCAGCTTGTTGTAGATGTGCTCATTAACGCAAATTTGTATGTGTTTGTGTGCAGCTGTTTGCCAATTGCCTTGCTTAAATGGTGGGAAGTGCATACGACCAAATCGGTGCTACTGTCCCTCTTCTTGGACTGGACCTGACTGCTCTAGGTGAGTGTAAGTGTAAGTGTTGCTAAGCACTATCCCAGAGCTAGGCTGAATCACACCCTACTGAACTCTAAATCTGAAGAATGAGCAAATAATTTTAACATTTTGAGCATCTCTAGATTCTGTAAATCAGTAACCTCTAGATGCCTCGAGATTTATGGGCAATATGTAAAGACCTTGGAGAGTACTCTGCAAAATGATTGCCAGACTTGTAGAAAACTCAGAAAATTGTATCTTTACATGTAAGCAAACAGGCAAACCCACAATGTTTAGACTGATTTTTCATTATGTAAATGGAAGTGGGGTTTTGACATGTAATACAGAATGTTCTTCGGGAAATTTTGGTGGCTTACTGTTTACTAATGTTTATTTTGAACTGTATATACCTCAGCTGGGTCTATGTTCAAGACTGGAGTCATGCAACAGTTGTCATAAATAGTAAGTCATCTTACACCCAGCATTGAGTGATGTAATCATTTGAAGAGTACAACAAGGTGCCTCTGAGGCAAGTCCCAGCTCAAATCTCCTGGCAGCTCTAAGGCCATGATAGCAAAAAAATGTATATACCTCAACTCACACAGGCTCCTGCTGAACACAGTGATCATTACCCTGGAGAGCTAAATAAGAACCACATCAATATTAATATTTTTCTGCATGGAACAGATTAAGCCTGTGACATTGTATTTTTTTCTGTTCTTCTTTCTGGGCAGGTAGTGACAGACATTCCTTCCTATCTGTCTGATATACAGGTTATCTTAAAGGTATAGAGGACATGTTTGATGAAAAATCACATAGTCCAAAATGAATAGTTTTAATTTTCAGCTGTGATTATACGTGCCTTAGTGAAGCAACTTAAATGTATTGCCAACAGTATTTTTGAGCTTAGACCGAAAAGTATGCATGTGAAGTCTGCCAGTTCCCTTTAGGACATGAAGCAGAGAAGCCCAAATCCAGTGGACATAATAGCCAAAAATGGTGGAGTTTATCTCATGAGAGCTAAAGCAAAGTTTCAGGCTATTTCCCAACCAGACTATTCTTGGATTCTTTTGCTGGATTTTTTTTTGTCCGAGTCCATAGCTCTGTGCAGCACTGGAAGTCTGAGAGGAGGTGGATCATTAGTCCTGCAGGATTGGGGTCTAGCAGTTTGTCTCTTCCAGAGCTGTTTGAGAGGACATTTCCCAAACATAATTGGGTGGATGAAGTGAAGAGAGAAACAGGCTCTAAGATCTCTTTCACATTTTGTTAAGCTTTGACCTCAGTTACTTGTGGCTCTTTATGGGGTATGACACCTTTCTGAGAATTCTAAAATAAAACAGAAAAATTACATGATAGCAGAGATTCCCTGCCACAGGTTAACAAGGTGTGGATTTATAAGGGGAAGCTGAAAGGTCCCAAAGCTTTTATCAGCATGCAGAACAAGACTAGTTCCAAACTACTCTGTGATGGGCCATGACTTAAATTAAATGTCTCCCCATGCCCTCTCTCCCCCTCTTTGAGGGCATTCTAATCTTTGATATACTTCCAGACACCATCCTCTTGTGCCTCACTGTTGATCATTTGGTATGTTCAGCACACCACTGATTTTATTTTGTTTGGGTTTTTTGATGCAGGAAACGGAAGGCTGGATTCTATCCCTTTTAACATCAGCACAGCAATTCTACATTCAGATATCTTGCTTCAGCCTAGGCACCAGAGCTTGGATTCTAATGCATTGTAAATCAAATCCATTGTTTCCCTTCCCCTACCCCTCCCCAGCACCCTTGTTTTGTATTTTATTTTGTGATACATCTTTCCATTTTTAAGGAAATCCTCTTTATTTTTCATTTATAAAAGTATTATCAAATATATGCTGCTACACAGGTGTCATACACACATACACACACAAATGTAAAGATTCCTACAATCCACTGAGGAAGTGGTTGTTGTTTAAAGTGAAGTCACTCCCATTCTTACAGTAAGTAAGCTAATTAAACTGTACTATACTGCCAACCATGATTAAATAGAATATGGCAATTCTGCTTACCAGCTGCCAAAGCATACTACTGTCCAGCAACTCAACAGTAAAAAGTGTTACACAAGGCTGAATGAGCCACTAAACTCTGCATTTGGCCTGTCTTTGAACTTCGGTTGATAAAAATTACAACTGCATGTGATAAACTCTATGTTGTAACCACAGTTTCCAGTGAGCATAAAAAGAAGATTCTATAGTGTAGTTTATGTGACATTAACTTCATTGGAGAGTGACTTAATGGGAGGCATCAGCATGAATTTTACCTGAGGTTTCTTAGTAAAAGAGACGAGGGAACATCGTCTCATTCAGAGAGAATGGACTAAGCCTAGCCAACAAGAGCTTTTGAAGCTTTCTGATCTACAGGCCGTCCAGGTGTAGCTCTAAACTGCATAATCCAGGATTGAGCAGTAGGAAGCAGGTGGATCTCTGAAACTTGCACTTTCCATTTGCCATGGGACACACCACCACCCCTTTCCTATATAAATAAAGTACATATCTAGCAGCTATCTGCTAGGTGAATGTTTTTGATATCTGAGGTTTGGGTCCAAATATTTGACTGCCCCTGAGATGGAGAGAGAAGGCACCAGATACATTTACAGGTGAAAGTTTACTATCTGCTTGCCAAAATGTTGCAGTTTTGTTATGCAGAATCCTCAAAAAACTGGAAAAGGCCTCTCTTGAGGACACACACAGGCAGAAATGCTCAGCTGACTGAGAAATACTGAGAGCACACATGTTATCAGATTTCTCATTCTCAGACTGGTGATCCCATTGTGTCTGAGGAAAACACACACATGAATGCCATCGTTAAGTCATGCTTTGATGAATTGAAATGTTAAAATTTATGATTAAACAGAGTGGTGGAATTACAGAAATCACATGCATTTTTCCAAGTCAAGTGTTTGGTAATTGTCATAGTTAGCAAAAAGTCAGATCTATGAAAAAAAAAAATCTTAGAACCTCAGAGTCATTGATTAGAAGCTCCATTTTTCCCAATAATAACAGAAAAGTGTAATTTGTGGTTATCATTGGGAAAGAAAATGGAGAAATGAATTTTACCTTCTGTAGCTTCCTATTCCTGCTTAGTTACCCTCCAGATTAAGAGTGTGCAGAACTGCAGCACCCCACCCTCGTTCATGGATGTACCTTCCTTTTATGCATGAACCCTGATACAAGAAAGTGATACAACACCAAAATGAGCTCCCAGTTATAGTAACAGGGCTCTAGTAAATACTGACACATAACTGATGGCTGTTAGCCTGAGACCAGAAATGAGGAAGAAAGAAACAAGCAAAGTTGTCAGCCATTAGGAGCTTTCAGCCAATTAAAAGAAAAACAGGAGTCATTAGGGGATCAGATTAATGTGAATGTAGATTCCTTCCCAGTGGGAGCTGCAACCAGCTGAAGTGTTGTAGTTTTAGCTCTCACAACCTTCTTTTTCTAATGGACTCTGCTAGCATGTAGCAAAAATCTTCTGTCTCCCACCTCCACAGCCATCAATGTTTACAGCTTTGACTGAAGTTAGTGTTCAGTAAGTAATGTCCACATTTCAACACACTGTCACCACCATCTGTAGGCACTTGGTTCCTTGACTTCCTTGCTGCCTTAACAGCAAACGAAGGGAAGCTGCAGTGAGCAGGACTTCTCAAGGATAAGAGTGCATAGGTGAGAAAAGCAGATCTTCATTTATATATTGTTCTCATGTTTTTGTCCCTTTTCCAATGTGCTTCTCTGGTGTGTTCTCTGACTCTCTCCTGGTCATCTCCAGTGCAGAACAGCAGTGGTGAGGAGAGTACTTAGATCTGGCAGGACATTGCTGGAGAGTTTAGGGCTGCAGAATAGCTTTTAGCACCCCAGCTTCACACTAGTGACTAGTACATGGAATCCCAGGATCAACCCAGTCAACATGTTTTGTAAGGAGATGTGGTGTTAGGACAGAATAGCTGAAACTAGAGGCTGTCATATTAGTGCTATTGATGATGTTTTGATACTTGCTGGAATATTTTCCCTACCCAGTACTGTATTGTCATTTATGTCACTGCTTGTTGTATGTTTTAACTGACTTCCATGTGATGCACTTTACACTGTAAATAAAGTTGCACCCTGTTTAGTACCTATGCAGAGGCAACGTATTCTTTTTGTAAACTCTCACAACAATGATATTAACTTACCCTTCAGAATCTGCTGGTAAAGACTACAAAAATAGGCCTGCACTCAAGTAAAAAGACAAAATAATTGCCAGAACCTTAAAATGTTGTGCTGGAGTAGTCCAGATTTGATCTGCAGATAAAAATGCAGATAGCATCTCATTTTTCAAATCCTTTCTTCTGCTAGGGCATATTTTTAAACCTGCAAAGGCCAAATTTACCACTGGCATAAAGAGACAGATTAAAACCTGCTTTACTCACCATCATCCAATTGATGGAGATACAACTTGTTTTATTCTGCACCAGTACTGGAATTTTTAAAGATATGGAAATGTTCATATTCCTGGAGAAATGAGATAAAGAATCACTTTAGCAGAAAGAAAATTTTTTAACTCAAACACCACTCCTCCAAACAAGGAGCACATACGATATTAACTGGCAAAAGATTTAGGATATGAAGTTTTTGGAGGTAATGTTGTAAGCTTCTCAATGTTTGGATACACAGGCATAAGTGGAGACTTGGAAGTGCAAAATGTGGACAATGTTTGATAGCCTTCTCCTAAGCCTTTCTTCAAAAGGTTACTAGAGTGTTGTTAATGAAGCCCTGAAATTTAATGTGTATCTTACAGAAAAGATAGAAATTTGCATCCCAGATTTGCAGTACTTGAAATATGGGTAAAAATCCTGAGTAGAAACAGCTGGGATGCCTGCACACATGGACTCAGATCTTGTGCATGCTCTAGAGAACTGCCTTATTTAAAGGTAAGTGTGGTAAGAACAGGCTCTTTCCCTGGCCCTGTTCTCTTTGTTGTGACCATTGAACAAACTAAAACTCTGAAACGAGTCTACTGACACCTATTGTCTCCCTGCTTGGAAGTACACTGGGAAATGTTTGAGTGTTGACTCTGATCTCACAGGGTGGAGGGCACACTGGACAGTGTTAGTGTATGCCAGCAGTGGTTAACATGAGGAGTCACCCTTACACTTTAACAGTCTGACCAGAGGTCTCTTTTGCATCTCAGAACAGGAACAATTTGTGCACCTCTGAATTGTTGTAGAGCAGTTAAGATCCTCACTGCAGAAAGGATCACTGCTGCTTTTACTGCACTGCAGATTCTTCTCTGGGAGAACATACCCTGACCACATATTTTTAGCAGCAAGAGACAGGAATAGCAGTACCCAGAGGCAAGCCAGGTGGGATATGCAGTATCATTATTGGTCTGTTCCTCTAAGGTTATTTCCATTCATGCTTATGATGCAGAGCACTTCTTCACCCATTTACATGCAAGTATCCATCCCATTTACAGCAAGCTCCTCTCCCAGGAGCAGGGCTGCACTTCCATTACCCTTGCTTTCTAGCCTGACGGGTTGCTAATGCCTGCCCATGTCAAGGTTTGCAGGCTTGCCATGTCTCCCTGCTGAACTTGGAGCACTATGGAACTGATGCTCTTCACAAGCTGATGGACGCAGTTCTTTAGCACAAGCTTGTCCATCCTGCCAGGTGTTCCTCCTGTAGATGGACCAGCATGATCACTTTGTGCTCTAAGAAGAATCATGTACGGCCTGGTGAAGAGGACACTTGAGTTTCTCCCAGCCAGTGGCAGATTGTGCCACCATAAGAAAGTCACTTCAAATCTTCCCATTTTATGGGTGAGATGAGCCCTTCCTTCTCCCTTGAGATGCTGCAGATTTAAAAATGACAGATGAGATTTAAACATGATTATCATCTTTACTAATGATAGCCCTTCTGCAGACGTCATCTGCACACCTCATTGCTAGCTCAGTGGACCAGCACTAACCTTAATCTTTTCAGTCCAGTATCTTTGCTGAATGTAAATCTTCCTCCTTCAAATTTTCATTTGCAACCAACATCTGATTGTCCTGAAAACTCAAGTCCTCTCTCTGTCTCCAGAAACTTTGAGACTAGGAAAATGTCATCAAGCCCAGACCAGCAGAAGTTCTGTTTGGACCCAGAGCCTGCATGCATGGCAAAGACCAGAAAAGGAGGCTACTGGGCAGGGATACGTTGTCACTGAGATACTGCTGTCCTGCGCCACACAGCAGGCCAAGAGCATGGTGAGGACTGACGCTGGATCTCCGCTCAGTGTTCTTCTCTCCTTGATGACAATTTTGTTGTGTTTATCCCAGCAGCCTCAGGAAATCAGTCTGTTGTTATGCAGGTGGCAAAGAACAATCACAGCTATCACCACTCCCAGCTCATCCATACTCCACAAACAAATCCAGGGCTTTCCTGGCTGCCTTTTAGTCATGCCTTCCCTTCCTATCCCCTTCTAGCTGCTTCCTCAGTACAGTCCATGTATTTCACTTGGTTTTCAATAGTTTCATTGTAGTACTTCCTTCTCAGTTGGGAGTGGCACGATTTTTTGGAGCTAGCTCAGAAGTCACCAGGATTCATTGGGTGTGAAGCCAGCAGCCTCACTGGCTGGGAGGGAGGCACAGTGTGAAGGGTGATGAAGCTCTGCAATTGCCAGTGCAGGCAGGGCTGGCGGCCTCTGCAACACACAGTAGCAGCCCTGCTAGGAGCTGAGGACTCCTTCAACTGCTGCTGCCTCGCCTTGCCTTGCCATCCCTTCCTCTTGCACTCCTTGGCCACGTTTTTCATTCTACAGATACAGGTTCTGCTTGCAGCTACTGAGGGTGTGTCTGCATTTTCCACCCAGACACCAAAGGCACAGAGCAGAGTGCATCCAGATCAGCTTCCAATAGCTGGGTAGAAGATGCTGTTGCCTTCTCCCACTACACTGCAGCAGCCTAGGGTTGCCCTTTTCCCTGACATCTGCTCCACCATTGTGGCTCACCACTGACTTCTGCATGTATCCTTGTGCAGCTCTGTGCAGAAAGCTGCAGTTTCATAGGTGAGGTCATAAGCAGGGTCCTAGGGTGGTGCACAGGCCACAGGAGTCCAGCAATATGCAGTGACCACATGTGTACATACCTCATGACATATCATAGGCAGGTCCCAAATATTGTTCAGTGCCAAGCGAGTTATTAAGGGAATTACTGTTCTTGGCTGCTTCTGGAGGGTGCAATATCAACTGATAGCCTCCAAGACACACATAGCACCAAAGCCAGGCTGCATGCCAATCCCTGAGTCAGCTGGGGAGGCAGACAATTCCTCAAGGAAAAGGTAGGTTCACAACACCCTCTGCAAAAATGAAGACCTTGGAGTTTGACCTTGTCGTGGCTCAGCCACTGCCTGTTCACCCTGAAAGAGTGCAGAGTCAGGCAGTGACACCAGGAAACAGACATGGAAGCCCAGGAAGGACCATAGTCCATCCCTGGCAAGTAGGATGGGTGCAGAAATGCCTGCAGTGTTTACTGGTGCTGCTAAACAGGGACTGTCTTACAGCTCTGCCCAGGAAGAACCTGGACATAGCTCCAGATCCATCTCACCTAGCTTAGGTCATTTGGGAAATTCCCAAAGGTAGTGGAGGTTTTTCCATGCTGGAAAAGAATGGGTGGCAAAATGGGAGGCTGTGTGGTATGACAAGAATGGAAACCTCAAGAAAGTTGCAGTTTAGAAAGCACTTAAGTATATGGTCATGTCATACAACCATTAAGGGTACTTAATTGCACCTATGCAGTTAAAAACATGTTTAAGCATTCTTCTGGGCTGCAGCCTTAGTCATTACAAGATTATAATAAATATGAAAAACTGTGTCTGCCCTGCAGACTCTGGTGAGATGGCTGCTAAGTGCCTGGCACTGAATATTTGCCATCAACTGAATGGAGAAAGTTGATAGAAAGAAGAGGTGGCTGCCCAGTCAGGTATTGCTAGGCCAGATGTCTGGTTTGATTTTATTAAACAGCTTGGTTAACAATGTAGGGTAAGGGATAAACAGTTCATTAATTAATCTTGTTTATTGCAGGGAAGTACTATAAGCACCTGTGAGAATAAATTACATGAAGAAAGGGTAATCATATTAAAGGGAAGTTATGTGAAATAAAAGTTAGAAATGACAAGTCAGTGCTTCCTGAGGGAAAAAACCCAACAAAACAAAACAAAACAAAATAAAATAAAAAAGAATGTGCCCCTGGGGAGGGAGGGAAGTGTGAAGGCAGGCTGGTGACCTTCCCACCCATTTGCTTTGGTCTCATGCTTGGGAACAAGCAGCACTGGCAGAGTCCTTGGCAGGTGAGATGAGAGGAGAGCAAAACCAAGACCAGCCCACAGCACTGGGCCAATGCAGCAACAGAGCTTGTATGAATTTTGTGTCATCTTAGTTTTGGTAGTATGGATTCTCTCTGGCCAGCACCAGTAAGATAATGTTGCTGCCATTCCTGTGTGTGCTGGCATATGAAGCTGGCAGCTACATATTATGTATTAATACATATTATGTAGCTGGTGTCTACATAAGAGGAAGAGGAGTATCACAAAATCTTGAGTCATGACACTCTAAAATGGCAGATAAATAAGGGAAGATAAACACAGCCAGCTAGGGGCAGAGGGCAAGCAGACCCTGTTCATGCCACCAAGGATCACACTGCACAGCACCTGTTCCCGCTCAGAGTGTGATTTTGCAACCTAAATGTTCCAGAAGCATGGAGTTCTTCTGATTTCATCCCTGGTAAGATTACATAAACCAGATATGAGTGGCTGCCATGTATAAATACCATGTTGAGGACACTTCAGGGAGGAATCACTGATGGTAGCTATGGGGTTCAATAAAACAAAGGATTGAATGTAAGTGGAGCAGATATCCAACTGCACCAAAAAGCATATGAGTTTTCTGGGCTACCTGTGGGCTGGTCTCTCTCTAAGGAAACACTGAACTTGATGGAAGACAAGACATGATGCAGCATAATAAGCACACTGTCAGAAAGCTCAATCCAAAAGGTTTCTTAAGTTTCTGCTTTCAAGAAGTTACTAGGGCTTTTTTGAGACTTCAGGTTATTAATGAAAAGATGCAAAAGTAGTATAGAATGCATCTGGCTGGGGATGAATGACTCGGTGCACAGACAACAGCACTCTGAAAACCATCAAGCACTTAAAGACCAAGAATTAGAAGAGGGAGCCCTGTCCACCCACTTACATTTCCCAGAAGATCTGTAATTGAGCCTTAAGGCAATAGAAGTAAAAGCTATGCAGCAGAAGTGAAGCACAGAATCATAGAATTGTTAAGGTTGGAAAATAGCTTTGATAACATTGAATCCAACTGTTAACTGCACACTACCAAGACCACTAAGTATCATATTTACATGTCTTTTAAATACCTCCAAGAATGGTGACTTCTGAGCAGCCATCATCAATGCTTGGCAACCCTTTCAGTGAAAAAAAAATTACTAATATCCAGTCTAAGCCTCCCTGGTGCAACTTCAGGCTGTTTCCACTTGTCATGTCACTGTTTATCTGGGACCAGAGAACAACCCTCACCTGGCTACAACCTCCTTTCAAGTAGTTTCCTTTTCTCCAGGCTAAACATCCCAGCTCCCTCAGTTGCTCCTCTTAAGACTTATGCTTCAGAACTTTCCCCAGCTCCATTGTCCTTTTCTGGACATGCTCCAGCACATCGATGTCTTTCTCATGTGAGGTGTGCAATGTCAGGTGTACAAATCTGGGCACAGCACTCACCAGTGCCCAGTAGAAGGGGGACAGCCACTGGTCTCCCATAGTCCTGGTCCTAACTATTGCTGATACAGTCTAGAATTCTAGAATTCCATTGTTCTTCTTGGCCACCTGAGATCCCTGCTGGCTCATGTTCAGCCAGATGCAAAAGTAGTATAGAATGCATAGTTGACCAGCACCCCACGGTCCTTTTCTTCCAGACAGCTTTCCAGCCACTCCTCCCTTGTCATGTGAGGTTGTAGTGACCCAAGTGCAGCATCTGGCACTTGGCCTTGTTGAACGTCATTTGGCCTCAGCCCACCATTTCAGACTGTCCAGATCCCTCTGTAAAGCCTTCCAGCAGATCAATACTCCCACACAATTGGTGTGATTTGCAAACTGACTGCAGGTGCAGTCAGTCCCTTCATCCAGATCATCAATAAAGATTTTAAACAGAACTGACCCCAACACTGAATCCTGGGGTACACCAGTAGGGACGATTTCCCTTTGAATTTTAGGGGCTCCATTCTACTCCATATCCCTGCCTTTCAGCTCAACTACCCTGAGGACAACCAATCTTAGTATTAAAGACTGAAGCAAAGAATGCCTGAAGTAGGCTTGCACAAGAACTTGCCTTCACTGGTGCCAAGCTCCCTGTCAGACCCAAAAAGGTTCAGGACCCTGTCACATCTGACATGTAGCTGGGTGCACTGTCTCTCTCAGTCTTGTCGTCATCACTAGTGGGTGCTTTTGGACACAAAAGCACCTGCAGATATCTTCAGCAACCAGTATTCATAAGGCCCTTCTGTGTAGTTTAATGAAATTCAAATGAAGTCAAGGATCAGGAGCTATATGAGGCATCAGTGGTCTAGCACAGGAAATAACAGCCAGGGTGACTACCTGCCAAAGGGCAAGACCACAACTGGATCTTCTACATAGTCCAACACATGTGCACAGGGGAGCCACTGTCTACCACTTCTACAGAAATAGCGCTGACTCTTGTGCCAGCTCCACATCTCCCTAGGCATGGATGGAGAGTTGGCTGCAAAGGACAAACCATATCAGCTGCCCATGGTTAAACTAACTTCCCCTAATTTAAAAACATCAGAAGCCTGTTAGTGAGAGATTTAGTTGTGCCCTGTGTATGCAGGCATGGTGAGGCAGGCGGGCATATTCAGGACTACAAAGCAGGGAGCCAGATGCACAGCCAGGTGCACTGCAGTGCCTGTACACGGGCACAGTCAGACCCTTTCAGGGGCAGCATTGCTCCACTCAGTAGTCACATGGAGAAGCAATGCCCAGCTCCAATGCCCAGAGTTGCCTCAGCTGCTCCTATACAGGAGGAACTGTATACGGGGTGTACATCTCCACAGTGCTTAGGTGCAATCAGCCCTGTAGCAGCAGGTTGTAAGGCCAAGAGTGCCACACCTCCTGTAGGAAGCAGGAGTGCTTTCACCCTGCGGGGAGCAGGGGAAACGGGATCCTGAGCAGACAACCTCTGAGGGGGAGCGGGTCTTGTGAGGGAAAGTCAGTCTCCAGGGCAACAAAGCTGTTGTCCCTCTGCAGACTGACTGGAAGCTGCACTGGCCCCTATATCTCAAACTAGCACGCAGCTGTCATGTCAAAACCCAGGCTTGGCCTCCAAGACAAATGCTGTGTCTGTGTGGTATCCTGCTGTACTGTCACAGGGCTACTGAACTCCTTGGTCCCCTGCACTCAAAGGCAGAGCTGGCTGCCAGGGCAGCAGCCCAGGCTTTTACATAAGGGTGCCAGAAGCTCAGGCTCCTCTGCCACCCCTGCCTAGATATGGTAAGTTGATGGGATGGATGCTGCTGCCACCCTCAGTTTCTGCCTGCACCCATGTGTTGCTGCAGCTGGGTTGGTTTGCCACTCTTCCTCTGACAAGATGAGGTGTGGATGTCACTTGGTGTGATGCTGGGCTGGCATCCTGAGTATCACAGGGCAGTATCACAGCATCCTCTGCTAATGGGTGTAAGCTTGGCTAGTTTTCAGACCCCAGCCACATGTAATTAATTTCCATTGAAAGACTTGCAGGTATCGATGTCATCTAGAAACACAGGGAAACTAAAGTACAGGCATCAGGTAATCTGCCATGTACTGGAGATGGAGAGATACAGTCTGGGCTGAAGCTGGGACTTCCCCATTCCTCCCCCAAGCTGTATTGCAGCCAGCCCATGACTCCAAAGCAGAGCTTTTAGTCAGTGGCTGCTGGGGCTCAAGAGATGTGGTGGGGTGTCTGAGGATGCAGGAAGAAAAATGCCACGTGTCACCACTACCAGGGTACCCTCTGCCTCAAACACAGACAGAGGAGTATTCAAGAAACCTTGGGAGAGCCACATGTACAATCACATAGTAGATCATCAGGACCATGAAAGCAGCAAATAACTGGAAGCACTGAGAAATAAAAAAGATCTGAGTGGTCAAAAAGCTGAATCTTAGGATGCAATGGTTTGGGCCTTCAGGCTTACCATTGCCTTTTTGCAAGAGTGTGCAGAGCCTTGCCCACTGTAGCTCTGAAGGGCTCTGGGCTGCTTAGTCCTCAAGAAGTTTCTCTAGAAAATGGCATGATTTCAGTTTCCGTCCAGCTCTAGCTACTGCATTGGCAGCATTGCCCACCAGATCAGTCTGTGAGACTGACGCAACCAGATGTGAAGTACTGCAACTGCATATTGTCTGCTGAAAGTGCCTGTAAGGACAGAGGAATAAAAAAAGAGAAACACAAAGAAAGCCAGACACATTGTTTCATGGTATTCTGTCTTGTCTGGAAATATCCAGGTCAAACCTGGTGTATTCCTGATTGCTGAGAGGAGGCACCAAGCAGCAGTCACCCTTGTCCCCAACTGCCCACCCAGGACAGAAACAATGGAAGGCCTGAGAAGAGGCTTTTGGCCCTGCTGATAATTCCCATATGCACACACCCCCAAATCTGTCTACCTGGGGTCCCAGAAGCCTGTATTTTGTCTACAGACACAGCTCCTGACTCAGACCAGCCTGGCAACTCCACAAGAGAGGGTCCCCACTCTGGGATTTTTATTGGAGGATTGGATCCTTCATTCCCACCGAGCAATGCACAGCTCCCATACCAGTGTAGAAAAGAGGTCTACATTGCACCACAATGAGAAGCTCCTCTACCTTCTCTCTGAACATCTGGGTTCTTGCACCCAGGTACCTGAAAATCTTTGCTATCTTGGGTAAAACGGTCCTTGTAGGTCCTTTTCTGAAGGAATTCTGCTCTGCTCTTGGTGAAAACCAACATTTAGCTGCTGTCCTTTTCCTAAAACAAGCTGCTTTCATTGGTCTTCCTTCAAAGCAACTATAGGAGGACGTATTGCTTTTACCATATGAGCAAAGCAAGTATATACTGCTCCAGTTTGGCAAAAAAAAAAGGTCAGATAAAGATGACTGTTTCCCTGCCGACCTTGTGATGTTTCAGCCAGGATTTGATGCAGTCTGATCGATATGTCCAAATAAAATGCTCCAATGACCTGGCTACATTCCTGAACTCTAACTTAAATCTCACAATAGGTCAGTGATACTCCTAGAAGTCCAAAGCTGCTGCCAGTGCCCTGCCACTCTCTGCAGAAACCCCTTTGTCCCCACACCCTCCCACATCAGTCTCTCCATGCCAGAGCTGAACTGGCAGCCACAGAGGGATTGCCCAAGACACAGTTTGGCTTTCTCTGTGCTGTGTGCATCTGTATCTTTCTCCCATCTCTGTTACATCTTGTACAGCTTTTTTGTCTTTTTTCCCCCTATCTTTATTCTGCTTGTGTTTTTCTTTCCCTTGGAGATTCAGGAACCATGTCCAGACAGAGCCTTTTGCCTTTCTGTGTGTGATGTCAGCAGTTGTACATCCCCACTAGGTGCTTCAGCAACCTCTGTTCAAGGCAGTGATGCATCCCAGAAAGCTATACCAGGACTCCTGCCAGCCCTGCTGTGGGCTCATGGTGTGCTCCTGAACAAACCACTCATCCCCCATCAGCTGCCTTGCAGACCGTCCACAGGAGCTGCCTTTGCTGGGCAGGCATAGACAAGCCCACATCCAAGTGTGCATTGCACAGGGACTTGCACGGAGGGAAAACCTTTTCCAGCCCCAGGTACAGGCTGAAGTCTAACTCACAGTCCCACTCTGCAACTCCATCCCTCCCATCATCCCAGTGAGCTGACTGTAATGCTGGGGTGTCTCCATAGCTGCCATTCTCAGAGCCCACCAGCCCTGGTTTGGACATAGATCCCATTCTTAAAGGTGTCTGTAAACATAATTTTCCACTTTCTACTGCTTTTGTTTTGGGTTGGTTTTTTTTCTGCAGCACCCAGGAGACCTGGCAGGATACAGTGGAAAGTACTGTACATGGAGTTATCCCTGATCCCATGTTCCCCTCAGTGCACTGGTCTCTGTGGAAAGGAGGATGGCAGAAAACCCATGCCTTCCAAAATAATCTGTATTTGTCACATCCTTTATCACACCTGTTCATGGTCTCCCAAGGTGTTTTGGTTCCTCTTTGTCCTAATTTTATTTGTACAGAAACAAGGTGCAAGGAAGGAGGACGGAGAGGTAAGGAGACAAGGAGAAGAGAATAATATCTGCTCTTTCCCTCTGCAGTGCTTGCCTCCAAGTCCAGGCATCTCTGAGAGAGAGATGGTCTCAGGACCACCTAGCACACAAGGACTCAAAGGTGTTCTTGTGTTTATCCTTTTCATGGACAAGAACTCCCAGCATGCACCTTCATGTGGCACCCCCTGCCTCAGCCACCTCCCAGACATCTCTGGTCAGTGTGCATGAGCAGTATGAGATAACATCTTTCATGTCTTGTGCTGATGATGTAGGGGTTTATATTTCTCCTTTTCTATTCTGTGTGTCCAGGAAGACCTTGCCAGCTACCAGAAGAGAAAGAAGTTTCCCAGACATACTGCAGGGATGCAAACGAGTTGCGCCTGTCCTTTATCAGAGTAATTCTTTTTATTAACCAAACCACTTTTCCAGTTTGCCAAGATCATTATCATTATTCCTGGGCTTCAGGGAAGTGCATCCCAGTTTGTCATCACCTGCAGATGTCAGAAGCACATGCCACAGTCCAGCATTCATGTCAACAATAAAAACACTAACTGGGACCAGACTGAGAAAAAAAAAATAATAATAAATCGAGAACCTCTGAAGTTTGCTTGAAGTATCTCATCATTGTGGCCAGAAGTCATTGTCACCAGATGCAATCATTCAACAAAACCTGCACCCACCTTCTAGTAATCTCATTTAAACCATGCTCCAGAAAGCTTCACAGGAGAAATTATAAAAAACACCAGCAGTGCCAAGAGATGTGCCAGGTGTCCTGCTCCTGCATGTCAGCATCACCTCTTACCTCTTTTCAGGGGAAGTCAGGTTTTTATAGTACAATCTCCTGTGCAGGAGTCATGATGCACTTTTTGAGTCTTCTGTTACATTTCCTGCTTTAATCAAATTTTCAGTGGTAATTACAAATAGTTCTGGGATTGACTGAGCCAACTCTTGCATTGTTTGAAGATCAATTTTGTCAGGTCACGACAACCTGTCAGTGTCTCACAGCTGTGGGTTCTCCTCCTCTTGGCTGAAATCTCATTGGTTGCTATAACAGTATAACAACTAGCATAAAATGCAGCCTGCAGCTCAAAATTAAGACTGATGCAAATACAGAATTAGCCATTTTAGCCCTTCTAGTGCCAAAAGTTGCTGCCTGGTTTTCCACTTTGAGTGTCACAGACAGCTACGATTATATGAATTTACTGGGACTAGCAGTATATCTGCTTATGCTGTCACACTGAAACCTTGCATGGAGTAAAAATTGGGAAAAAAAGGGAAAAAATAAACAGAAAGAGCTTCCACTCTTTTCTTAAAAATTCATGCTCACTACTGAAAATATATTTGTAATGATCAACAAAAAAAATGTTTTTTTCTTGGAATGCCCATGAACCCCTAAGTAGCACAGAAAGTACAAATTTAAGTTTTGGATCTACCTGAGACATTCCACAATGAAACAGCCTCAAAGGAGAAGTGCTACCCACCTGATCATATTCTCTGAACATACACTTCACTTGCAAACTCTGCTTGTATGAAGGCACAGGTTGCAAATGCCAGATATGTTTCAGCTGTCACTACCTCCCCATTTCCATTCATCTGGCTCTGGCTTGATTCAAACAGCCCACTGCAAAAGAGGTAACTTTGCAAGAAGTTCAGCTGTGTGGCTTTCCTTATGAGAATGAGGGTGCTGGACCTTATGCCTTACACTGGCAATACAGCAGGGACAGAGTGCTGTGAAACACAGATTTTGGTCTTTACCAGAAAGGTGTGTTTGGGAAGAGACATTAACTTACAATGCTCACCCAATGCATGAATGTCCTGCTGGTACTTTTTCCTTCAGACAAGCTGCAAGCATAAGCTTCATTAATTAGCCTTCCTGCACTGGTGCTCGCAAAGCTGGCAATACAATCAGGGCAAGAGCATAATCACTGCACTCCTGCACTTCTGGCAGGGAAGGCACTGTGTGCAATGCGTATTTAATGGAGTAGGTCAGGATCTGAACACTGGGCTCAATGGATAGCTTTGGGATTTGCCAGACAGGCAAAAGCACTTCAAATCCATCATACCACCAAAGCACTCAAGTGTGATGGGCACTTTTTTCCCACAGGTCATCACCACCATCACACTCAGCAGATTTCTCCTTAGCCACTGGACAGAAAAGTTGCCCCTCTCTCTTCTGAACAGTTGTATTGGGTTTGCATGACAAGACTTTAGTAGAAAGGTAAACAAAAGATAAATGTTTCACTGCAGATTAGAAATTCTTTCTGCTGATAAATGACAGCTGGCTGTGGCCACTGACAAAAACCTTGTTCAGTCCAATGTCCCATCTTTGGGGTTTTCCTACAGTGCTGGTACAGTGGTACTTACGGCACATACCACCACATGCTGGAAAACCCATGTGTGCGGATAGACACACATGGAGGTACACCTATGCACAAGGCATGTGCTGCTGGGCCAAGGAGGCTCCACGCCCAAAAACTCTGAGCCAGGTCTTGTTGTCCAACTGGGACTCCTTTTTTGATGTCAAAACCTGGACAAAGTGCCTTGCCTGCAGCAGGAGCTTTCCCGAGCATGACCATCAGGACATGGAGAACGGAGTCCACATTAAAGAAAACACCCCTAGGAAGTTTACTAAATAAGAAAAAAATGTTGAACTGGACCTGTTTTGCTGAGTCAGGATGATGTAAATGTGCTTGAGAGGAATAAACACTCCCAGTTCTGAGTCATCTGATAAAATCACATCCTTTGACTATCTCTTAACTCTGCTGACATGAATGGCTTATACTCAGTAGTTTGCAGATTGCCAGGTTCAAGAAAGCTCTTGGAAATACACAGACTGCCTGGGTGTGTGCTGCACACTGTTTCTGTGGCTTTACACAAGCTCTCCTGATCTCACTTGTTGACAACGCAGGAATGCCACAGCACTGAGAATAAAGCTGAGCTAGTATAAAAATGCTGTATGAACAAAGCCAGACACCTCAGATTTTGCAAAGTCCACACAGCACAAAATCTACCAAGGCACATTTTTCAGATCTGAGGCATTGCCATAGGATGTCTTCTTATAAATACTTCTTGTAAGAGCAAACTCAGCCTACAAATACAGCAAGTTCCCTAAGAGCCAAGGTTTAGGCTAGCAAAACTCTTGGGTTAGTGAAGTGGAAAGGAGGTACAGGCTGGGGAGCCATCCTGCAATGTCCTCAGCCAATGCCCAAGAGGCTCCTTTGCCCCTTAAAGGTACATGGGTGACACTGTCACCTCGACAGCAGTCATAAGCAGAGCACTGCTGTGGCAACTGCATCTGCTCTAGCAGGGCTTGTGGATTTCTGTATTTGAGTGTAGAAAGGGAGAGGGATGAGGGAGCATATCTGTCACTGTGTTCTATTCAGTATGTCCGAGACTAGTCTTTTGTTCATCTAGTGTAAATTTGACAGCCATTTTTAGCTAAAAAGCTACCATGGCTTTTAGCATCCTTTTTTGTTCCTCAGGAAGTGCCCATTACCCACGGAACAAGAATGTTTCTGGGTCATAATGACCTGCTGGGTTGTGCTTAGGATCAGGCATCTTAACTGCAGTGGGGAGGCATGCAGCAAAGCACCTCCTTGGGCTCTGAGAGAGCAGAGACCCTTGACCCCTTGTTCTCAGGGCATTAGCCAGACACTGCTCTTGCTGCTTTGGATGAAAGTAAAGCAGAATCCTGGCTCTTGGGACTTAAGAACCACTTATGATAAAGACAACTAATGCTACAAAATAGTAAAACAACCATCAGTTAGGCTGAGAATGTCATTAATGGATATTTTTCCAGCCCTGCTTCGAAGCACAATGATGGGCTTTCAGCAGAGCAATTAGAACAATGCCTAGAAACATCTCATATGAACCAAGCCCTTCTAGGTGGTTTGGCTGCAAATTTTGCTCATGCTTAAGGATCAAAGGATGTGAAAAGGGTTCAGAAATTTGGGGAAGGGGGATGATGGACATTTTCAAAAAATAACCTCTGGCTCTTCTTAAGAGGGACAACTCAGGAAATATGGTGCTATGGCATGCCAGAGAGGTGACTTTACCTAAAACTGGTTGTCAAAAGGAAACAGAAAAAAATGCTTCACCCTTGTCTCTTTGTCCCTGAATATCACTGTGCTACATCCTCATGAAGAAGAAGGCTGCCCTTCAATCATCCCAATAGCTAAGGGAGTTTTGAAGCCTGCTCACCTTGCAGGAAGTGGAGGGTATTGATTGGACAACCCAGACCCCTGGGAACACCTTGTGGTGCTGGGGTGCTGAGTTGCATTGTGTCCTGGTGCTGCCTCAGAATCAGGCAGAGACCCGCTAATGCACGGTAAGGAACAGACAGAAGTTGGGATCAGGTGGAGGGACCAACATCTGTTCTGCAGGACAAAGCAAGAAAGCACTGTGCTGCAATACTAATCCCAGCAGCAAGGAGATCTCAAAGTAGTGTCCTTGATTCTGGCAGAGGTGACCAGGGTTATTGCTCATGGTGATAGCTGCCCAAGCCTCCCCAGTGCAAGTCAGCTCTCAGCACCCTGTGGGTCCCACTCACAGGCAGCTACTCTGATCCTGAAACAAACCCCAAACCCTGAGCACTCAGCTCAAGCCATGCCATCTCTGGAGCTACAAGATCAGATAAACAGAAGTGCAAGGTGAAATGCAGCACCTGGATTTAGGAACAAATTCTGAGTGCAAAGCTTGGAGAGAGTTGGTACAAGACACTTTGCTTGGCTTTCTTCTCTTCTTCACCATTAATCCCTTCCTTATCCAAAAGCGGGGCAAGCATTTGTATGGACTCAGGTGTAATGTTCTCAAAATAACCCCTTACTGGCAGTGCCACAGATCTGCAAGGATCCTCTGTCTTTAGCAAGCACAGTGGAAATCTAAAGAAGCTTCCTGACTCTGCCTCAGTAGCTTGCTTTAGCAATAAACTGCTTCAATTATATCTCTTCTGGGGAGGAAAGAGGGTTCATCTCTCAACTTCAAGGGAATCAAGAAAATGCACTGCAAAGGAGTGACTGGTTAGTAAGTGCTGTGGTTTAATTGCAGAAGAGCAGCCTGTCCAAATGTATCCACATTCAAGGACATTCTGCAGCTCTTCTCTGCCCATGAGTATGTACTGAAAACAGCATACTCGGGTAAAATGACACAGCAGCTGTGCTGCAGAGTGCTGAAAAGTGCTGGGCTTGTTACTTGTCATGGTGGCAAGTTCATTTATTCTATCTACTCCAAAAGGAATGAGTGACATAATGTTTTCTAATTTTGAAGTCAGTCTGATACTGGTTAAGGGCTGTAAAACAATGACTAAGTCACCTCTATTCATGAAGTCCCATTGTCAACATTATGTCTTGAGCACAAAATCCAAACTACAAAGACTCCCTCCCCAGACTGCAAGAATTTAAACCAACTCTTTCAAGTAAAGCAGTCCCATTGACTGCAGGAGGCTGTCTTTTCAAGGGTCAGACCAGTAAGTAAACGAACATTTGCATGTAATATTTGGCAGCTTGGGTACAAAGGAGATGTAAGGCATGAAGAAATAAGCACATCCCCTTCCTAAAGTCTCTTGTCTGTATTCCAGCAACTAAGCTTTGCTATAAAATGATACAGGAATCTAACTGCACCTGGATTTGATTCTTGCACAACCAAAGCCTCAGGTACATTGGAATATGAGTCCAGCACTAAATACCCAAAAATACCCACTGATTCAGGTTTGTTGGAAATGTTATAAACAACAGTTCTCCAATATTCTGTTTTAGAGGTTTATTGGAAAATGACAAAATGAGATCGAAAAGAGACAAGTCCCACAATCAAACGGCAGCTCTGAGCCCGGGTTTCGAGCTGCCGGGTGAACCAGACCCAGCCTCTATCGCACTGGGTCCCCCATAGTTCACACCAACCATCTCTCGAAGGTTAGTTTTTATAAGGTTTTTAGGCCCCGAGGCTAGTTTTCTGTCCAGTCTGAATATGCAGATAGGATTTCCATCCACCTGGAGTGAGAGTAGAATAGAATTCCGGGAAATCTGGTCACATCTCCAGATCTGTCTATGAATTATTCCTGAAATCTTCACTAAACATGTCCATGAATTATTCTTGAAGCTCCTGCCAGTAGAACATGTCTTGGTTTCTGGGTTTGGTCTCAGCAAGTGTCAGAATTCCAGGAAGGTGGAGTGATTGGATTTTCTGAGAGCTGAATCAGTTCTGATGGGAACTAGTGATCGTTATCTGGCGCCTCTTTGGTATGGTCCACCTCTCATTGATATGGAGAATACAGGTCTATTGTTCTATCAGCAGGTCAGTTGCCTACCCCCTCTTGTTGGTTTCTGTACAAGGGGGTACCTGTTAGCATACCTTATTTAATAAAAACTCAAATTAAACTATATAATTATAACAGTAATAAAAACTCGAATTAAACTACATATTTATAACGGAAATATATACTGGGCATCTAGTTCTAGTTTCACATGATGGAAGTTACATCACGTTAGGTCCTACAGAGTAGAGATCTTTCCTGGTGGAGATGTGCATAAGAAAGGGAGTTCCAATGTATATTTCTAATATTTTTGCCCATCTTTGCCCATTTTGTCTAGTGCAAATGGAATATACAGCAACTAAACAAGTGATATTAACATAACAAATATAAAATGCACCTTTTCCTTTGGTTTTCTGGAAAGGATTGTTAGTTTCTGGAAACAGTCCTGTTCTACTCAAGCTACCAGATCTTTGTCAGCTGACAGAGAGAGGGATGAGCAAATCCAAATCAAACATAGACAAATAAAACATCATGTTTTATTGCCAAAAATAGGAGAGGGTTACTGGCCATATGTCAGGAAAATAATGAAGGGTTGTTATACTGGTGTCTTGGGTTATGTAACCAAAAAAAGTGTATTCTATTTCATCTGTTGAAAGCCACTAGGGAAGGAAATGGGTTTTTTTTCTTTATCTCTTATAACTCCAGGGGGGAGAAGGGCGGACGCCTTCTGATAATGGGCTAGCTGTTAAAGCCAGGTGTGGCCGTTTCTTATCTCCTTCACCACCCACCCATCCTCCAGGGAGATATCTTCTGCTAATGGGCCATTAAGGCTCACCAATGACATGACACATTACATCATCCCATTGTGAGATGCTCCACTCAGTGTGGGGGGAGCCAACCATTCCTACCTAGATAAAAACTGGGACTAGTAAACACCAAGCATCTGGAGATCTGGCTTTCCACAGGGCTCCAGGAGGAAGACTGGACCTCGTCACCACTGGATTTTTCTACAGGATCATCTCTACTCCATAGAACCATATCTGTTACTCCAGGAGGCTTTATTTGGACTGCTTCCAACACACTGACCAACAGGGTGTCAGGTCGTATCCCTGACCCTGTCAGGTTTTTCCCAGGACTTCTGTTTGCTTGCTTGCTTGCTTGGGCTTTTTTGTACTACTACATTTGTATTTATTTTTTTTTATTATTATTCCTTGTAAACAACTATTACTCCTTTTCCCATATTTTTGCCTTAAAGCCCCTAATTGCAAAATTATAATAATTTGGCGGGCAGGGGGTTTACATTCTCTGCTCCAAGAGAAGCTCTAGCTTTCCCTGGCAGACAACTGTCTTTCAAAACTGAGACACTGTAGAAACCTGGTTCCTGTCTCCCTATGATTTTATTTTCAGCAGATCAGGAGCAAAGCTTTCAAGTAACAGCACTTGGGAATGGGTCCAGGCTTCCCACTGGACCATCTTCTTTTTGCACACAATCCTCCCCCCAAAATAAACCAATTTGTTGCAACGACAGCATGCTCTCTGTAAGAGTCTGTTGAAAAAATCTGGGCCTTTATTCCAATACTGAAAGGAGAAATGAGTCAAGGGAGCCCTTAATCTTGTTAAGAGCTCAGAGGACTCTGAAACATTATTCAGCCTGTCTAGACCAGCTCTGTGTCTGGACACTGTTATTGTGGCCTCTACTGCAACTATTGAAACTAGAGCTTGGGACCACACACACAAAAGTTTAATTTGCTTTCTTTACATCTTTACCCTATTTCCTGCTTGCAGCCTCTTTTCTTTTAGTTCTTAACAAAAAAGAACATCTCCATTTTAATTGTTTTTTGTATTGCTAAGTGTTTGTGCTTTGTAGCTTTTGGACAAAAAGCTAGGGCTGTGATTGCTTTAGAAGGAAAATACATAAATATGATGCTAAAGAGTAAACTTAAGACTGAAAGTGCTTGTCTGGCACAGATGTCATTGTGCAACACAACCTTGAGGGAAGGGTCCTGCTAAGCTCCGCATCAAGGTTCAAGTTTACATCTCAAAGTTGCACAAAATCTGAAGAAAATCTCCAAATTTTAAAAAATTCCTGATTGAGACAAGATTTCCCGCAGACCACAGTCAGGGGGAACTCTTATCTGGAGAAGATGCCTCATCTATCCCTATACATTGGTGCTTGCCTGGTGCAGTGCTGTAATGCTGGTGGGAAAAGCCAGGATTTATCAGAAAGGAGATGACCAAGAAGAAGCCCACCAGCTCATATAGACTGTCCAGGTGCCCCCCTGCAGAAACTCCCACTGCTCCAACACCATGCACAGACCCCAAACATGAGGTAGTCAGGGAAGAAATTGATGTCTATCATTGCAGCAGGGTACCTGCATCCAGATACAGGTCTCCAGCCCATTTGTCTCCGGTGGCAGGTAGCAGTAGCACACTCATGCAGAGGCATCTCTCATGAGCCATGAGGTGCCCAAAGGCTGTTAATGAGTATCACACATCTCAGAAATGTCTCATAAGTCATTCTGGAGCTGCCATGAGAGGAAATTGCATGGCAGTAAAGCAGAATTATTTGGTTCCTGTTAATTATCCAGAAAGGTGGTAAACATTAACTATCTTTGAGGATCATGTGATGCATACAGATGTTCAGGTTCCCCTCTCAGCTCAACACTGTTTTGTTTTTTTTTCATTTGGAGGTTTCTGGAGGTAGGCTGTCTCAAGGATCCTGTAGGATATGACAGCACACTGAGGGGGAGTTAAATGTCCAACATAGGAAGGAAAAGCAGCAGCTATGCATCCCTACATCTTTAATCACTGTCATATCCTTTTCCTACAGCAGTTCAGGAAGTTGGTATGACAGCACTGGCTGCAGCAGCATTCACCTTTCCAGCAGAGCAAAAAATGAAAGGAAGATCCACACATTCCCCTGCATCTTCATTAGGCATATGACCACTGCTTCACTGGGAGGGCCATGGTCTGCATGTGGCATAGCCAAGCAACCTGAAAACCTCTTCTGGTTGGAGGCTGAGGTTCAGCCTGGCTGTAGAGAGGGTGGAAAGGGACCCATTGCTCTTCTGTAGCACACAGAAAACCAAGGCCAGGTCTTCTCCTCATGGCCTGTTGGTGATTGGGAAAAGATTCCCTTGTACTCCTCTGCTCCAATAGACAAAACTGGTGCTGACAGATGCCTGAAATGCATCACTGGCACTCATGTGACCTGTAGCCAGTCATACACATGGGTACCATCTATCAGTGGTCACCCATGTCATATAGACAGACCCACAAACCACACATGTATGGTAGCCAAGCAGCTGTGAAATCCTTGTGAAACAGGTGATGCCTGTCACCAGCATGGATGTGACATTTACAGCATCTCTTCTGCCTGGACGTAGCAGTGGCTTGAGATGTCTGATGGGTAAGTCTGACTAGAAGGGAGGCTCCTCTGTCCTGGGGCTCTGGCTGTGTGGTTCCTCAAGCCTTGCTGCCATTGCATGAATCACAGCCACCTCCAAGCTTGTGGAAGGGGCAAGAGCACATGTCTCATGAGATAGCCAGCTAGTTTTGTTTCTTCCTGTCTGCTCTAGGGCATCTCAGCCCTGTTTTTCAAATGCTTTATTACAGATGCCTTCAAAGATCCAAAGTTTTTCCAGGATGTGGTGACCATCTTCCTACTCATCCCTGCATATTTGCACATCCAAAAATATAATTGCATTGAAAAATGTCAGCTGGAAAACTTCCGCAGTGTAAACATGGGCTCTTCAGCATTATTTGTTAAGGCACAGAAATGCAATTGTATGTGCACTTTTGGAAACTGAAGCTTGGGCACATCTCTCTCCAGTGAACATCATGGTTCTGTTAAACAAGCATCTAGGAAATCACAGATTATATGTTTTTTAAACTTTACTTCATACCCACATACAACCATCCCCTGACCTGAGCCAGCAACAAGAGATGAAGCACTGTTTGTTTTGGGTAAGAAAATGAGACAGTGATGGTTTATGGATGCACTGCATTTGCAAGGCAAGTTTTTCATAGTGGAAGGAGGGGGTAGTTTACAGGGGTGGCTTCTATGAGAAGCTTCTAGAAGCTTCCACCATGTCCAGTGGAGCCAATGCCAGGTAGCTCCAAAATGGAGCCATCGCTGGTCAAGGCCAAGCCATCAGCAGTGGAGATAGCTCCTCTGGAGCAACAGAAGGGGAAGAAGTTACTGTGCACGAAAGGAGAGCCAGGGAAAGGAGTGAGAGTATGTGAGAGAAGCAACTTTGCAGACACCAAGGTCATGAAAAATGATAAGGAAGAGACATTCCAGGGACCTGGGGTGAAGACCACAGTAAGGTTGTTCTCCTGTAGCCCACAAAAGTCCACAGCAAAGCAGAGATACATTTGCAGTCCCTGGAGAAATCCAGGCCAGAGAAGGGGAGGAGTGTGAGGAGTCCTCCTCCTCCAGAGAAAGGAGCAGCAGAGACAATGTGTGATGAACTGACGGCAGTCTTCTCCAACTCCCTGCATTTCTGGGGGATGAGGTAGAGAAATTGGCCAGGAAAAAGGGAGAGATGGGGTGGAAAGTGATTCTTTAGCATTTAGTTTTATTTCTTATTACCCTACTCCGATTTGATTAGTAATAAATCCAATCGATTTCTCCTCCAAGTTGAGTTTCTTTTGCCCATGATGGTAATCAGTGAGTGATCTCTTCCCGTACTTACCTCAACTCACAAGAATTCTCTCCTCTGTCCAGCTGAAAAGCAGAATGACAGAGCAGCTTTGAGGAGCACCTGGCATCCAGCCAGGGCCAACTCACTACAAGAGGCAACCATACAGCTGCATTTCAAGAGATTCGTTAACCCTCCAACCTAGGGACACCCATGGGTGCAAGGACAGAAAACAGTGCTGCGGCAGTGCTCTAGTGCACTCAGGTCCACCTTGTGGGAGGGATGTGATGCTGTCTCACAGATAAGATGACATGAAGATCTTGAGACACCTTGAGATGCAGGCCCAAAGCTAGCTTGCCTTTCTCTTTCCATTGTTTTTCCTTCATGCTGCTGACAGCTTCTTTACTGCACTGCTGCAATT
Source organism: Acrocephalus scirpaceus scirpaceus (assembly GCA_910950805.1). Lineage (NCBI taxonomy): Eukaryota > Metazoa > Chordata > Aves > Passeriformes > Sylviidae > Acrocephalus > Acrocephalus scirpaceus. Next base: position 48,325,208 of record OU383776.1, read on the forward strand.
GTCTCCAGACATCAGATCACCCATTTCAGGGTTGCAAGTGGAATATGAAAGAAAAGCTGCATGGAGTCCTGAGAGAGATAACATTTACTCTTCTGAAGCCAGCGAAGATGACCCAATGCCCCCCATCCATTCTAGTTTTTGGAGCAGAGAGGACCACAAACACACTAAGTTTAGGAACTCCGGTGCCAAATTTGTCTCTGCAGTGGTCCAGGGAGTTTGCAAAACAGGAAAGGGGGCATATGAGCAATAAGGCCATGAACAACTCTCAGTGTACAAACCACATGATGTATTTTTAAATCAGACTTGACAAATGCATCACTGCTGAGGTTAAAAGTCTGTGTGTTTTATGCATCTGGGTCCCTCAGCCTGCAGGTAGTACAGGAATGCAGAGGTTTGTGAGGCAGATTCAGAACTGCACAGAAATGTAGAATTTTACTTCCAGAAGAAAAGATGCAGAGCATGGTGAGAAGAAAAAAAAAAGAAAAAAAAAACAACTAGGAGAGGTCAGAAATTAAGAAAAAAACAAGACAGGGAAGAAAGTGAAGCTTAAAGAGAAACAAAGCAAAACAGCTTTGGGCAGCAGAGAGTCAAAACCAATGTTTGCCATTGGCACTGGTTTGTAATTTGAATGTGATGCAAAGAAAAATTAAGAACTGAACCTTATCCCCACAGCCTTTCTCACACATTGCTTCTTGCAGGCAGGACAGCATGGTCTGCCACAGCCAGCTGCCAAAAGGCACTGGACTCTTACACATTCAATCAGGATATCAGAGCCAGGCTTTTCTTTCAGGCAAGGACACCTGAATGGTGGCAGTCAGAACAAAGACTTCAGGACTACAGGAGCCCACCTCAGATGCATAGGGACTTTTTTGTGAAGGTAGTAAAGATAATTACAGCTTGCAACTTCTCTACATTACATAACAAAGCACCTGTGTGTGATGTCAATACCTCTAACATAAATGTGTTAGCTCACTGGTAACACACCAACTCAGTGTATTTCATTTACAAACTTGCATTTAATTTGAAGAAAATCAAGAGCATGTGGCAAATTGTGCTGGTGGAAACTGGCTGAGCCCTGCTAATTTCCTGAAATCCCTCTGATGAAAAGGGTCCTGCCCACACAACAAAAAGCAAACCCATCTCTGGTGAAATACATACATTAGTCATTTCCAGGAACTAATGGTCTTTCAGATAAACTCTAAATGAAAAGCACTGGACCAAATCTCTGGTTAATGGGAACTATGTGTGAAAGTTTTGGTTACAAGGGGCCTGCAGGGGTGGCGTCCGTGAGAAGCTGCTGGAAGCTGCCCCATGAGGCGTGTTCCCTGAACTGCTGGGGCACGGCTTCCCAGCTGACCCGGCAGCCCTGGCAGGGAACCGTCCCAGCCTCAGTTAGGAAGCCGCAGGCGGACCGGCAGCTTCCCCCCAGTGGGTAAGGCTGTCTGGCGACGGAGTGCTGGTGAGCGAGGCAATGGTGAGAGAGCGAGAGGGAGGCTTCAGTGAGGGTGCAACAGAGAGCAGTTTATTGTCACTCTGCAGCAGCCCAGACCAAAGGCCTGCTGACAGAGCTGTGCAGGGGGTTAAAAGAGAAGGGGAAAGGGAGTGGCTTCGGGTCAGGGGACCAGTTAGGGTAAAGGGGAAGGCATACAGAAAGCAAATCAAATTTAAGGGGTGGGGGATTTCCCAGGCCTGCTCCAATCCAGGGCCGAGTCTCTCTGAACTCTCTGGAAAGAGGGGAGAGGCCTCCTGAGACTGGCAGGCTCTGGGAGGAGAGCAATCGATGATTGACACTTAACAATATTTGGGGAGAACAAAGGTAGGGGATTTCCAGGGCAGGAGATGTACTAACTGGGGAAGAACATAGGGGGAACTTGGAAGAAACCATTACAGAATAAAACAGCAAATCTGAAATAATTCTCTGTGCCCACTGGTGATGGTTTTCCAGCTAATTCCAGCTGCCCTGGCTGGGAATTGTTTCAAGTCTGGTTGGGCAGTGGCCAGCAGACTGGCCACTACCTCCTTAGTAGTTCAGAAGCTAAACGAGAGCTGTTAGTGAGGCTCGACGAAGGTAAGAAGAAGGAGGCCTCGGGGCAAGATGGAGTTAATTGTCACATGCACCCCATGGTGCAGGCAGCCACGCGTCCCAGAACAGAGAGAGAGAGAGGCCAAGGCCAGAGCCAGGCCTAGGCCCAGGCCCAGGCCTGAGCCCTGAGCGAGGCCTCAGCCCGAGGCGGAGGCTGAGAGGCAGAGAGAGTGAGCTGGGGACAGGGTCAATGATTATAAAGGACTGGAAAGACGGGTGGACACAAGAGGGAAAACCAGTCAGAGGAATGGGGATGGCACACAGACAACCACTGGAAGACGAGGGGTGGGGCATTCCCAGCCTGCTCCAATCCGGGACCGAGCCTCTCCGAAGTCTCTGGAATGAGGGGGAGAGGCTTCCCGAAGAGGGGTGGGCACTGGGAGGAGAGCAACAGATGATTGCCAACATATTGCAACAGAGGGGAACAAAGGGAATTTCTCAGGTGGGAGATTGTACCAAATGGGGAGAAGTACAGGGGGAACTTGGGAAAAACCATTACAGAACTTATTATTATTAACAGTAAGTAAAAACCAGAAAACGCGCCGCTACACAAATCCATGAACATTAATAGTAAAACATAAAATATAAAACACACTGCAACAGCCCCCATGTCCAATGGAGCCAATGCTAGGCAGCTCCAAGATGGACCTACCACTGGCCAAATGTGAGCCCATCAGCAAAGGTGCTAGCAGGTCGGGGGGAAAGAGATTTAAGAATACACCAAGGTCAGCGAAGGAGAAGGGTGAGGAGGTGCCCCAGACACCAGAGCAGAGATTCCTCTGCAGTCTTTCATGAAGACTACAATGTAGCAGTCTCTGCTACTGCAGCCCATGGGAGTTCATGGTAGAGCAGAAGTTAGAGGATCTGCAGTCTGCGGAGGACTTCACGCCCAGAGCAAGGGGATGCCCAAGGGAGGCTGAGACCCCATGGGAAGCTCATTCTAGAACAGGCTTCTGGCAGAACCTATGGACCCATGGAGAGAGGAGCCTGTACTGTCACAGGCTTGCTGGCAGGACTTCTGACCTCCCAGGGGACCCTGGCTGGAGCAGTCTGCTTGATGAATAGCACCCCAAGCAAGGGACCAACACTGAAGCAGTTCATGAAGAACTGTTGCGCATGGAAAGAAACCGCACTGAAGAAACTCATGGAGGACTGTCTCCCATGGGAGACACCCCACAGTGCCTCCCACCCAGGGGAGGTGTGTGAGTGCTGCCCCATAAAAGAAGGAGTGGCAGAGACAACATGTGAGGGACTGACTGCAACCCACATTCCCCATCCTCCTGTGCCACTGGGTTAGCAGGTAAAGAAAATCAGCAGTGAAGTTGTGCCAGAAAGAACAGAGGGGTGGAAAAAGGTGTTTTAAGGTTTGTTCCTATTTCTCATTATCCTATTTGTGATTTTAACTGGCAATACATTAATTTCCCCAAGCTGAGGCTATTTTGCCTATGACATTAACAGCAGTCTGTCCTTAACTCAACCCACAAGAATTCTGTTATAATTTCTCTCCCCTGTGCAGTTCAGAAGGGGGAGTGATAGAGCGGCTTTGGTGGCCAGCCAAGGTCAACCCATCGCACCTGGAAGCAAAACACACATCAACCATTTTGTCCTCTATGTAGACACCATATACACATTTACTCCACATGACCTGCTTCCTCAAAGACATGTCCACATATATATCTCCACCTGGCCTGAAATACCAGTGTTAGTTTATGATCAGGCCAAATCAGCAGATACTGTCCCCCAGATAAAAAGTTGTGAAAAGGCACATGTCCCATAAAAGCAAAAATATCTCCTCTCCAGGAGTCTCTTGGTCTCCCATTCTGCAGATACCCAGCACAAGCACAGCAATCACAAAGTGCTAAATTTCAGCATCATGCTTTGGGCCAGACTTGAAATTCTCTTTTCCTCTTTGTCCACCGCTGTCCTCAAGGTCAAGAGCCTTGTAACATCCTCCTGCTCCCCAAGGAGTCTTGCTCCTGAGTAGCAGTAGGGGACATCTGGCACAGACAGATTCAGCAACATTCCCTAGGAAAATGAAGGATCCCCTAAAAAAAAGATGTGGTTCTCCAGAAAAAAAAAAAAAAAGGACACAACATGTCTTGTAAGAAAAATGCAGGTCTGCTTGCTCCAGCCAGCTCTGCTACCCAAGGAAGAACAACAGCTGTGAGCATGGAGGAGGTGACTGAGTTGGAGACATTTAAGGCAAATACACAACATGTGTTTGTCTTGACATGAGACCTGAAGTGCCACGATATCAGAGAGTGCAGATAAGCATTCCCATGTTTGCAGACTTCATGTCAGAGTACCGTCCTTTCTGGAGACCCAGAACATGCCATAAACCCAGGTGAGCTCACAAAAGCTTTCTTTAAAAAAGAAAAACAGGTTCCTTCTAATACAAGTCCCAAAAGTAGCAGCTTCATCAGCTCTGGAGTGTTTTGAAATTCTTTTCTTCAAAGAACTTACTAAAAATGAAGCAAAAATGAGTGTGAAAGTAGTAACATGGATGTTTTCTTGATTCCAAGAAGTGCTTTGTTAATCAACATCACCGGTAAGGGGAGATGAACTGTGGCCAAGATTTTTATTCCTCTTTTTTTTTTTCCTCATATTTTATTCAACTTCTCTCTCAGTTTTAACCAGATATGCTACACCAAGCACATCTGATTAAAGACACCAAAAGACTCTGGGCAATTACATCTGCAGTACATCAGCCTGGGAGAGAGAAAGAAGCCTGTTTCCTCCGTGACTTATCCTGGCACAACACCAAGCACACCTATCCAATTAATAAACATTTACTGTACCTTTAATAGGTCAGTTACAAAACCAAAATCTTCCTGAAGAGCAGGCTGGAAGGAATGGGAAAATACAATTAGAGGTTGCTGGTCTGTTGCAGTGTCAGGGACAGGTGTTACACTTTCAATTCCCATTGTAAAACACTGGCAATTAACCTGGCTCTCCTATGATAAAATCTGATGCCACTGTGGCTGGAGTTGTTGCCTCTAGCAGCTTCCTCCTTTTTGCATCTGGATGTACCATTTCTTAATGTTGGACATGACTGACCATCTGTGCCATGTCTGTAGTAATATCCTTGTAGCTGTGCCTTTTACTGAATGACACATTTGAGAGGTCAGGAGAGTTAACAGTGGTTTTAGGAGACAGAAGTTTGTCTTAGACATGCTCATGGGAGCTTAGACAGGCTAACTTGCAAGAAGTTAGCACAAGCTGCTGGATCTGGTTTCCTGCTCTTTTTTTCCCTTCCCATTTCCTTTCTTCCTCCTCTTATTTTTCCCTCTTATTTTCATGTTTTCTCACTCTCCATTGCATGCCAATGAGGAAATGGAACATGAGTAACTATCATGTGTCGGAGTCCAAAGCCTGCCAAGAGCAGGTTTTTTGCTGGTTAATGCTCTGCAACGCCACACTCAGGCTGCCCAGCTCCAGACCTCTAGCCTACCTTGGGTCCCACAACTCCATGGCATTTCCTCCATCCACCAACATGCACTGGCACACAAAGAAGAAAAGACAAAGCAAGCCCTGAAAAGCAGATTCATGGTTCCACAGTCTTTAAACTACAGAAAGCCACATGGAGCTGGGGGGCATCACACCGGGATCATGTGTCACAGCTCTGGCTCATTCATCCAGATGGACACCATGATTTACAACCTGTCTCACTGGTCATCCTGTCAGGGATTACTGCTGCCCACCGTTCCTACCCTGCTTCCCACCTCTCCCAGCAGCTCAGAAAGAACTAAACTGTAATTTGTTCAGCCTCCCAAACCTACTGTATGTCTGACCCTGAGCACACCCTGAGTTCACCTCCGGCTCTGGGAGAAGCTCTTCCCTACTGCTGGCACATGTTGCTCTCACCTAACAGGTGACAGAAATCAGCACAAGCAAAGTCAAAAAAAACCCAGGATGCCTTCCATCACAGGAGTTTAAAGGTGACTAAAACAAGACAAAGTCCCACCTGGATGTTTGTGAGGATAGTGGCATAACATGAGCTCTCAAAAAATACAGTCCTTTTTACTGGCCTACACCTAAGTGGTACTGATTAATTCTCTTGGGGGCACCTAAATTTAGACCTGCTTACTTTTTCTCCCACACTTTTTCCACATATCCAAGGAGTGTGGCAAATATGTACTTGTTTATAGTACCATGGGTGGCTCAGGCATTTGTCTATGTCTCCAGACCGTTTGCAAGAGAAACTATCTATGGACCGATTTTTGAAGCTTACATTGCCTTTCCACTCTGTCCCTCCTCAGGCCACATTTTCTGACTTTCAGAAACAAGCAAACACACCTTTCTGAGTGTCTTTAAGTGCTTCCTGGTCCCCTGCCACCCCACATTTGCCAAGAGCCATCTATTAGCCACCATCCCATCCAGTGACTTCTGGGTATGACACATCGTATAGCAGTCTGCTGAAGCATGAAATTCACGTGATTTTCAACTTCTCCACAGTCAACTTGCGTATTTTTAACATCCACTCTCTGGCAGCCTGGGGGAGAGGAGTATGTTGCACTTGTGATTGTGAGGAAGGTGGGTGGGAGTGAACACACATGAGAAGCTGAGGCTCTGTTGAGTGGTTGGTTAAGTGACTGTGTCCATGGGACAGCTACAGCATTGTTGAGCTAAACAATGAGACATTCTACAGTTTAAAAAAACCCAAACCCAGTAATAATAAGAAAACAGGGTGTGTCTTCTGGGTGTGTAGATTTTTTTTCCCCATTAGAGGACACACATTCCTCTGTACCATTTTTATTATGTGCTGTCATGATAGTAATTACTACAGTCTAAGAATCAGAACTGATCACATAAATTATATTACTGTCCAGTTATTTTAGGCACACATACAACAATCCTACAGCAATATTTTGGACTTCAAACTGCTGTATGCCTAAGCCTGTACATGACTCTGTGCACAGCAGGAGGCAAGTGGCCACATATGGCACCTGAGGAGGGAGGCACCTCTCCTTCTAGTTTCGAAAGGGTTTATTCACCCACACTTGCCTATAGAAAGCTGTTGATTTCTAAGAATTTATTATCTGGGTGGGTTGTTTCCTTCCTTTACTTGCACTGGCTTCTGCAAGAGCCACACAATGTTTGGCTGAGGTGGGGCATTCAGGATTTCGACTTTGTAGGTAGTCTGGGCTTCTTATAATTTTATCCTGCCAGGCAGCAGGTTGTTGAGCAAGGTGCCTTGGCTGATGAGGAATTCCTGAGCCAGCAGAAGCAGCTGCACCTCCCCAAAGTAGCACAGTACTAGCTGTGTTTGTCAGCCACAGGATGCACGGACATAAGGGCAGCAGAGACCAGCTGGAGGAAGCTGGAAGAAAATATGAAGGCCAACAGAAACCAGCAAGCCTTCAAGGTGCTTCTTCTCACCGACAGGCATCATGGCTCCTCTAGTGATGCTGCCAAAGAAAAAAAGGGGATGCTTACGGCATCTAACAGGCAGGGGAAGAGGCAGGGAGAGTAGCATCCAAAGTGCTTCAGGCAGACAAAACCTTTCAGGTCTGGAAAGAGCTAGACAAGAGGTGGCCTGCTGTGGTGCAATTAAGGCTGAGCAAAGAGGGTGCAACCACAGGGCCAGAAAAGAGCTTACTAGTTCTGCTGCTGTAGTATGCCACACACTTAATAAACTTCCAGAATAAAAAATTACTTACAGAGTTTTCACCACAAGCAAAACAGCATATGAAGGCACAGCATGTTGGAACGGGTTGGTACCTGTATCCAAGCCAAATTGTGTTTTGTTTTATTTTTAAGGAAGAAGTGTATTTTTTATCTAGGACCTGCACTAAGTCTTCCCATCCTCTGCTCAGCTGTATCCCAGGGCAAACTTTTCACAGGCTGGTAACCCAGCTGGTAAAACCTGCAGAAACAGCCCATTGGTGACAGACCCGGCATCAATATCCCAAAACCGAACCTTTCCTGTGTCCCGTGCAGTGAGGGCTGGAGCCAACAACCTCCAGAGTCCAACACTGAATTCTATCAGCCAAACAGGAAGAGATGAGGGCTGTGGCAGACCTGTTTTGCACTGTGGAGTGGGTAGTGGTGCAGCATGTGATGAAACAAAGGGTATCTCCAAAACACGGAAATAAACTAGATGGGAACTTAAGTTCCCTCGGATGGGAAGGCTGAGCTGTTTCCGTGAGGAGTCTTTCTGGTCCTGGCTGAGTTTCTCCATGAGAGGAGCTACGGGAGACAGTTTTTACCCCGGGCAAGTACCGCTCGCGTCGCTGAGCCCTCTGCGCTGCAGAAAGGCCCGCATCACACAGAGAATCGGGGCCACTCCGTGCTTTTGGTGGTGGGAAGGAAAACAACAAGGGGGAAAAAAAAAGGGAAAAGAAAAAAAGTTCCCGCGATTTATTCCCGCCTTCCAGCTTTGCAGCAGCCTCGCTCTGCCCGCATTACGAGCAACACCAACTCCCTTTCTCGTAAAGCGAGCAAAGCGCCGCGTCAGAGCCGCTCCGCGGGGGGACGCGGGGGCGGGAGGCCGAGCACTTCCTGCTCATCGTTACACAGCACTTTTCCAGCCTTCTTGATCTTTCTTCCGCTGATGCTGCTGCCGGTTCTCCCTGGCAGCCGGCAGGGCCGCACACTCCCCTCCCGGCCGGGGCTGCGCGGCGCGGGCGGGACTCGGCCGCGGCCCTTGCCGGCTCCCCTCAGCGGGGCCCCCGGGCCACCCCGGGCCCCAGCGGCGCCGGGGGCGGGGGCGCGCAGCGAGCGGCAGGGGGCGAGGTCGGGCCGCGCCCTGCGCATGCGCTGCGCTGGGCATAAAAGGGCGGCCGGGGCGGCGCGGGAGAAGCGCTGGGACGGCGGGAGGCGGAGGACGAGACTGAGCAGAATACGGAGCTCTTGGTTTCTTGCCTTTACGCCACCGACCTTTCCCAGCCGTCGCCGCCATGGTGAAGATCGTGGGCAGCCTGGTGAGTCCGATGGGCGAGGCGGCCATGTCTTTTGGCCGTGAGAGGGACGGGCGGCGGAACGAGCATCACTCCCCGGCGGGCGGGCGAGCGAAAGGAGAGGGAGCTCTGCTGGGGGCAGCTCGGCAGGCAAGCGACCCTTCTCGAGCTTCCCTGGGCTCCCGAGAGACCTTGGCCTGCGGGAGATGACGGGGGAGAGCCCGTGTGCAGCCCGGGCAGGCGGAGCCTGCTTCACCCATGCGGCGGGAACGGGGGGAACCGCGCGGAGGGCTCGGTCCTACCAGAGGGAGGGAACAAATAACTGCGCGACCTGATGCTTCGAGGAGTCGATTGAGCAGGGAGGTGATGCAATGTCATGTTATGACGGGTTGTTGCTCATCGCACTTAGGGAAAAGGTTTTGTTTCTCAAGCGGGTAGCAGGGTACTACAGCGACAGGAGGAGAGCGTGTGGTCTTAAGCTGCGTCAGGGGAGATTTAGGTTGGACATTAGGAGGAATTTCTTAAAATATGGGGTGATTAGGCATTGGAATGGGCTTCGCAGCGAGGTGGTTGAGTCACGTCCCCGCAGATGTTTAAAGAACTGGACGCGTGGTTGACAGTGTGGTATTGGGTCACACGTTGGACTCGATGATCTCGGAGGTCTTTTCCAACCTAAATGATTTTGTGGTCCAATACCCTAATTTAGTAGGTCCGATTTGCCTTATGTACTGCTAGTGTGTAGGGGACCAGATGGCTTTCTTAGAGTTTGGCCTAAGCTCTGTTGCATTTCTGGACAGGACATCATGGCAAATTCATCCACTCTTGACTTAAAAGGAACTGCTAGAGCCCATTCCCCCATACTTAAACAGCAGGAGTTGCTGGTATAAGTAGTACTTCGCTTGTTATGCTGCTGTCTGACATATTCACAGCCCTAATGCAGCACATCATTGTTCGGATGATTCTGTGAATACAAACACATCCGTGGTTTTGAGACACAGAATAGTAATAAAGCCTAGACCAACACATGGAGAATACCCGACTGGTGATGAAATAGCTCATGGTCTTGTGCACAGCAGCTGATGTGGTTGATGGACAACAATAAAATATTTGTTAGCTGTAACTTAGGAATCCAAGTCTCAAAAAATATCTCCATGCAAACTTAGCAAGCTCTTCATTTCAGGAAAAATCCTGTTGGGCTGGTCTCACCTTTAAAACTTGAAATTTGGTGCAAGTGTCAGTTTGATCTCATTTTGAGGCATCTGCAAGTGATGCTGTGTGGGCATGTAAGGCCACAAAAAGTCACCCAACAAGGTCTTTAACAGGGCTTACAGTTGTTCTTGTACTCTGAGTTAGACACAGGGAATAAATACTGGCCAGATGTTCTCGAGAGGTCAAAACAACAAAAAAGACCTTGCTGGCAATTTTAGAAAATCAGAGAACTTTGGCAAAAGGTTTTAGTGCAACATTCAGTTAACATAAAACACTTCTCAACGCATTAACCTAGCCTATTCAAGTTAGCAAACTCTAAACCCATTTGATTTCAAGTTACTTTAAAATTCTGAGAAGTGGGAATTAGATGAAAGAAAAGGCATAAAAAGGGCACGTATAGCTACTAACTGCTAGGTCCCAGGGGTGTTCATCTGATAGAAATTCCAAGAGGAGGTAGGATCAAGACATACACTAGCAGCATGTTTGGCCTTAAATACCCCTTGCCTCCAATGTGCCCATGATTGGTAGACACTGAGTGTCTGGGATACAGGCTCTAGGGATATGGGGTGTGTGGGACAGTGCACTGCCTCAACAGAGCAAGGCCTCACCTGCCCCTTCCCCTACACATTTGCACCCCAAAATGTTGTGAGACCTCAGTCTTTCCAGTCGCTCACACATCCAAGTTTGTTTTCTAGGCTGTGGTCTTCTACAGTCAGTTCACTTTATAAATGAAAGGCGTGTCAGACCGCTCCCGCTGGAGCGTGAAAGTGTTGACATCTGATACATAAATATACAAACTAACAGCTTAAAAACCGGTGAATGCAGGAAGCTTCTTAAGATGAATGAAATGCCTTACCATTCAGGACCTGGAGAGAGACTGGTGTGTAAATGCAACCTGGAATGGTTGTTCTGCTTTGCATCTCTTCCCCTTTCTCTGTTTACGGTGGCACAGGAGGGGCAAACTTTTCGTGTAAGGTTCGAGATTTTGTTACACACAGAAACAGATTAAACATGGCAAGTCAAACCTGGCTTTTGGGGACAGCCTGCTCTAAGTTAGCTAGGCTTACACTATCCTCCTAGCTATGAGCATTGATTAATAGTCTGCTGTAGTTAAATCGTAGGTAAGGTAAACTTTTGTTACTTATTACTGGAGAGTGTGGACTCAAAAGTCTTGCTGGCATCAGCATTTTAACGTAGTGACACCCAAAGTATTCGAGCACAGCGCAGCCGGGATTTTTGGATTAATCCCTGTTTTCAGTAAAGCAGGTTTGTAGTCTTCTCTGATACAAAGGGGGAAACCCATGCTTGCACTGTCTGCAAGAGCTTCTGTGAGTGAGCTAGCTGTGGCCCTTCTCCCTGCACACCTCTTCAGAAACAGACTAGCTTCTGAAGAATGGCTACTTTCAGGGTGCTTGACTGATCCCTCTGTAGTACCTGCTATAGCACAGAAGGAGCAGTATTTTGGTTGTTTTGTTTTGTAGTGGCCTTGAGATGAGCGACTAGTATAACTTGTAAGAGGGTTTGACTATGGGACATACTGTCTTTTATAGCCAGAGCTCATGGAGTTTATAAACTTAAAAAGTTGATGCTGCCAAAGCTCTCCTCTTCATTCTAGCTGCCTCTCTTGTTATTTGAGTTAAAGAAAATGCTGAAAAATTGCAACTTTTGCTATAAGTGATATTTTAGAAGTGATGTGTGCTAGGGAGTTCAGGCAGTTGAACCTTTGGTCTGTTTATGCTAGCTTCTGTATTTAAAAAGCCTCACTAAATTACACAGCCATATAGTTACAGCTGATGACTCGGAAAGTTCAAGGGTGACTTGGTATGTATGGAAAATGTTTACAACCAAGCTTTAATCTAATCTGCCAGATATTGTGGACCTGTATTATCTATTGCTGAGAGCAGCAGACTCCATTCATTTCAGCACTGTCTGTGGCCAGCAATGTCCTTTTTGAAGTATTGCCTGGTGCTGGGAACCTCTGAGGCACTAGAGACTTTCATGATTAGAGCTTCTTACTTGGCCTTTGGGAACAGATGCCTGCTACCAATGTGTTTGTTAAAGGTACCATACCCTTTTCTGCTGCACAGAAATACCAGTAAACTGAGGTCTTGTGTCTGCTCAGGGAGGTTGTAGTTAAATATTTAGGAAGAAACAAACAACACCACCACCACACATATACACAAAAACCCCCCACAAACATACCACAAAGAACAAACCAATACTGACCAGCATACTAGCTGAGGTTTCCCCCAGTGAGCTCCTGCCTGGAGAAAATGCTGATTAACAAAGCTGCAAGATCCTCTTGAAAGCATGACAAAATAGTCTTGTGATGGGAGGTTCCCCTTCTTGTAACAGAGATTATTTAGTCTTTTATTAAAAAGCTTGTCACTTTACAGTTAACATGAAAGACAACTAATGAAGTCAGTCGGACAGGTCAAGCAGCATTTTTGTTTTGCTCCTGCTACTGTCTTGCTTGCTCCAGAGAAATGCATCTCACTAGAAGAACTTTCAGAACTTCTCACTACTTCAATATTTCAATATTTTCAATAACTTGCAGGGGTAATGCCTTTGAACCCAGCATCTCATTTCACTGTCCTGCAGCAATTTTGGCTGATAGTAGAGATGATTTGCAGGGTAATGCCTGATTTGTAGTCAGGACCAGGTCACCAATGGTGAATAGTATATGTGACCAGCTGTAATTATGATGCCGTCCCACTTTCCTTTTTTTCTGTGTAATAGCTAACCTGAGATGTGTGACCATATGATGAATGTGTTCCAGGGCTAGGCTTCCTTTTGCAGAATACAGTAATTATGTAGCTGGACAGGAGACTTAGGGATTAAAAGAGGATGGTCTAACTGGTAGCTGCAGGAAGTGGAATCAATAGAGTGGTGATGTTACAGTACAGAGGTCTGAGAAGCTATACCAAAAATCAATAGTAGGATTTCAACGCCAAAAGGAGTGAGTCTTGACTGAGGAACTTATGATATCAGTAAGCTCTGGGAGGGAGCAGTGAGCGTGAATTGCTGTGTACAGGGACATTAAACATTGTTGGTGGGAATGGGCGCAGGATGTGTTCTATGTCAGTACAGGAGTAGGGGAATATAGGGAGACAGGAAAACTTAACTGTTCCTATCTTTTTCAGAATGAGAATAGGTGGTGTGGAGTGTTACTACTGGTCTTGTAGCAGAGTAGATTATGACTGTCCAAGATGCAAGGATGGAAAAAGCAACATGGATGCTGTGCCTCTGAAGAGAACTACAAGGGGGGGAAAACATCTGTAAACAGGGAGATGTAATGCTGAGTGTATTTGAAGTTACAGGAAGCTGTGAAGACTTTGACATACATTTATATGTACATAAGAATGCTCATACAGGATCTCTTGCTTGTGAAATATATTCATGTCCAGTTTGACTTTTGGTTCCTCACCTGCATGATGTTCTTTAGCTTTCTAAAGTCACAACTTATTGTGGCTGATTGCAAAAGCAGGTATGAATTAGTTGACTCCTGCACTGCAAAACCAACCCCTGTGTATATCTGGCAGTAACCATACTGCTTTCAGTCAGCTGTTGCTGACAGGACTCCAGCACTTTGCTTCATTAAGTTGGGGGGGACTAAAGCAGCTATCTTTTGAAGTTTATACTAACAGCTCTCCTGAAACTTGATTGCCAAGACAACAAAGTTGAAAATTATTGAAGTGGCTTGTACTTTGACAAAGACAAAAAATCAGGAAGTAAGTGATTAACACTTTCTGCTTCTGCCTGAGATATTTGTTTGCCTTTTGCTAGCATGCAGGTATTTATTGCTTTTAATATTTTTCAGTTCTATTTTAAAGCATTCACTTCTTGACCAGAAAAAATGAGTAATGGCATGTAAGGATGTTTAGTTCCAAGAAATATTGCCCAGAGATGATTTGTGTGACTAAGTACAACATACAGACTTGAAGACTGTGAATAAGTATTGGGTGTTTACTTGTGTAGTCTGTATGTGTAGCACTGCTTTGGCTATGTGGGTTCATTTGGCAAAATAACTATCCTATGAGGTTGCTTTCAAAAACATGCTTTAGAATGGAATGCACAATATCATTTTAATGTTAGCCATTGATTGGAAAAGTCACCAGAGTGGAGGACTGTACAAAGGTTTATCTGTCCTTTTCAAATTCTGCAGAGGAAAGTCTGTCCCAGAGGAAAATTAAAGTCTTACTGCCAAGACAGAAATGAGAATATGGATTATAAAAAAAACCCTAGGGATCATGTTTTGAGGATAACACAAAACTGTCAGAGTTGAGTGTCATAACTAGAGAATTTCTAGCTTGTTTCCACAATTCAGCGAGTTTGACTGAGCATTGTGGTTCTTTTCTAATTGGTGAGTCATAAGACACTGAGTGCTGCTAGCACCAATGAAAACAATTCATACTGAAACACTTACATGATGGTACAAATAACCCAGTTAAGTGTTTAAGACTTGCCATAATGATTAGTGTTTAGCTCTGAGAGCAAGCCAGCATTGGGATTAGTCTTATATCATTTAGGAAAGGAGGGGGAAAATCATCAATGTGTTCAATTTTTTTGTTGTTGTTTTGTAGGTTGAATTTGAGGAAGAGCTGAAATGTGCTGGTGATAAGCTTGTAGTAGTTGATTTCTCTGCCACGTGGTGTGGACCATGCAAAATGATCAAGCCCTTTTTTCATGTAAGTAGTTTTTCTGGGTTTATTTCTGCATTAAATTGTATGCAAATGTTTCTTTTGCTTTACAATAACATGGAGGAAAGTTCATTTTGCCTTATGTGATTGCCAGCATTTTCTGGAAAAGTGAGAAGTTGCAGAAGTATCTATTTTTACAACTACCAAGTGAATTATTTACGAATACCAAGTGACTGTTGATATAGCTGGGAACTAATATGAGGTTTAGCTCTTGTCTTGCATTTCAGGTCCATAGAGACCTGCTAGTTGCATTGCCGCAAGCAGTGGGATACAGAGAGGAAACAATGCTTGTCATTCTGTACACGGTTAATGTACTTCTCCAGCTGCATTTATGTGGTTGTGGTTACTCCTGATAAGGTGTGATATGCTATAGCATCTTTTGGTGTTAATCTGAAGGCTGCAAGAGAAGGCCTTCCACCTATGTCTTGGGATGTTTGAGTCTTTGTGGGGAGAATGTTTCGAGAGACTCCTCCAGAAACAGTCTGCAGCAGAACAGAAAATTTTTGCTCTGATAGTAAAATAGCTGCTTTAAGATAACAAAGCATATTTCACTAGCAGTTTAAGAAGCACCAGCCTTTCAATTTATATGAACACATCTTTTCAGGAAGCTTTCCTAGAACACTGTAACTGTATCGTTCTTTTTATTTCTTTCTAGAGTTTGGGTGAGAAGTATAGTGATGTGGTGTTCATAGAAATCGATGTGGATGATGCCCAGGTAAGGTCTGGGGTGGTGCTGAGGGAAGACAGCTAAGGACTTCCACACAAGTGACAGACAAGAATTCAAAATATCCTCACACATGCTGAAACAAAACAAGAGTTTACTTCAACTTAATATTGAAACACAGGGATTTAGCTGAAAAGAATATTTTCTTTTTCAGGGAACACCTGAACAGAACAAACTACCTTGGTTAGCAGCACACTTGAAGTCCTATGGCATGTGTCAAATAACTTGGAAGCACTGACCTTTTACTTTGGGATGGAGTGTTAGTCTAAGGTCTTAAGCTGCTTTGATGCAATCTTCCATAAACCTAATGGTTCACAACCTACTGATCTGTCTGGTCCCTCCACTGTTCTTGGCACTGTTTCCTCTTTCATTAAAAATGAAATTAGGTCTTGAATTAAGTGCAATAAAATGTCTGCTGTATTGCAGTTTCAGTATTGTCAAATAGGTAGGTACTTGAAAAATATCACATGGAAGTGCAAGCATTGCCATAGGGCTCTTGGGTCTTACAAGTAGACATCTGTTTTGATGCAAAGGTCTGTCTGTTTTTTTCCAAACACAGAGTACAGGCTAAGGCTTTCCCTATTACATGAATTAAATGTTGAAGAAGGGATCTTTAAGGCTTACTTCAGGGAGATTGCATTGGTTTTGCAAGTGATGGACTAGCAGATGTGCTTTTGCTTTATCTTGAGCAGTAATGGCTTTACCCTGTCACCTAATCAGAAGACAGCTAGAGTGGGTTCTAAATTTAACATCCTTAAGAATATGCCCAGTTGAAGATTATTTTTTTGTCTCTTCCAGGATGTTGCTTCACACTGTGATGTGAAATGCATGCCAACGTTCCAGTTCTATAAGAGTGGAAAGAAGGTAGGCTCTGCCTCTTTGGAACTGGAGCAGACAAGCTAAACACTTGAAAGAAGATTGGGAGTGGGACTACTTAGTCTGCTTTCTCTTGACTATGTCTCTATGGTACCACTAACATTAAGACACTCCTGACAGCAAGCAAGTTCATCTTAGTACTGCAGCAAATGTAACCAGCAGTCAACTGGTGATGCAGACTCTGTTGTTCAGAGGTAGTGAACTGAGTTAGTTACAGGTCAATCTTATAGGCAGTTTCATGAGAGATAGTGGGGTGAGATGTTTGTGTTAAGACTGCTGGTCTGGTCAATGCACCCTGCTTTTTACTTGGTCAGTGTTTGTTATCTGGATGCAGCTTGTGTTCATGCCGAAACATGACTATAGGTACCTATGGAATCCCACCCAAACAAAGTCTCTAACCTGGCTGAGGTTATATACAACAAACAACTGTTCAGTTTACAGAGAGGCTGTATAACCTTTGAAGTGAAGGTCCTGTCCCTGTTAGAGGGACTTGCGTCTGCTCTGCTAAGAGATGGATGAGATGGGATGCAGATTGTGCTCTGACAGCACAGTGGGCTGCCTGTGAAGGGTAGTTTTAGTAGCTCTCTGCCTGAACTTGCTGAGCTGAATGTTCTTTGTCTTTGGCTTGTAGTTTGCTAAACAACTTGAAGGTAGGCTTTTCTAAAGGAAAACAATCCTTGGGTGCAAGTTTTATGGCTGAGGGTGATGGAATTGCACCTTGGATAGTTGAGTGTCACATGTAGGGTGATTTTCAGTTCAATATGGGGTCAGTATGAACCTTTGACAGTTCTGTTAGGGTGAACTTCTGCAATTACATGATGTTATTGGAAGAATTGTGATTACAGCATGACAGTCTACCTGTGGCTTTTTGTATCAAGCAAGCAGTTTCATAACTTGTAGTGTAGTCTGCTCTGTACCTTGCACCTCTACAAGGAGGACAGAGCTGCTGTTTTTGAGACAGCAGATGAATGTTGCCTCTTATCTTTCTGCCCTGTAAGTTGCGAGAAGAACAGTTCTCACAGGAGAAGCCGAGTACATAGGGTAGGTCATTTAGAACAGTCCTTCCAGAATTTGATTGGTAGGGTCCTGAGCAACTCAGGGTGACTTTGAGCTGCCTCTGATATGTGGGGACCTTCAGAGTCTCTTCAAGCATCTTTTTGAGTCTTGCAGAATATTGATTCAGGATCAATGGTTGTCTGGAAGTGAATTTTGATAGTCTTTTGTCTCAATTTTTCCATGAGTTGAATTGAGTGGGAAGTAAGTACATTAACATCTGTAAAATACTCGTTGTTTTGAGGGTGGGAAAAATTCTAGTTTTTAGCAGAGTTGAATAGGTGTGTATGTGACTGGATGCTATGCAACTAATGTTAAGAAACATTGAATGCAAGAGTTCTAAAAATCAATCTCTCTTTACAGGTGCAGGAGTTCTCTGGGGCCAACAAAGAGAAGCTGGAAGAGACCATTAAAAGTCTAGTCTAATCTCCAGCCATGAAGACATTGAAGCATGACTGCTTTGGCTAAATTACAGCCTGCAACTTTTCTACTTAAAAAAACCTAAACAAGCTAGCTAGATTAAGTGGTGCAAAGTATCTTCTTGGTCCACGTATATGAGTACAATAAAGTATAAACTCTTCACTTTTGGATGTTGCTGTATGTTTAACAAAAATCTTAAGAATTTCATAGTGTTGGGTGAGTGTCAGGTTTTGCTGTGTTAAAGAAGTACTGTCTCTGTATACAAAGACTTGTCAAAGGCAACCTCATCTCTTGTTGGCTTGGGGATAGCCATGACAGTTGCTTTAGGAGGAGTCTACTGCCACCCTACTCAGATGGTAGTCACCAGGCTATAATCTGGTTTACAAATACAGAAAGAGGAGTTGTAGAAGAGAAGGTAGTCACTGGGTGGGCTAGTTCTTTCTTTTGTTACATCTTTTTTAGTTAAAAGACTTTTAAAATGTTTCAAGCTGCATTTTAGATTTCAAAACTAAGACTTGTCCTTCCAGAGCATAAGACCAATCCTACCATGGAAGTGCAAGGTAGGACTTGGACTTCCTGTCTTTTTGCCTTTTCAATTTGCCTTGCCATTGGGATGTGTACCTTCTGGTTCTATTAGTAAAAAAGTGTTTAGTCTGAGTTGGGCTGCTTTGTTCCTAGGCAATAGTCTGGAACAAATGACTGAAGAAATAAAACTTATAATGTCTTAAGGTCAGGACAATTTTAGATCTGTATACTTTTGTAATTTTCACTCGATCGCACTGTTGCACTCCTATAACACATTTGACATTGTGTTGGACAGCAAACTGGACTGTGATCCCCCAATCTTTAATCAGGCTGTCTAGATAAATGCTGACCTGCCAGCCTTTTTATACCTGCCATTCACCTACTCTTGGCACTGTAACCAAGGGGAAGAGTTCTGTCCGCTCTACCAAAATGGCTTCCTTGCTGGCTTGGATGTTGTCCTGTAAAAGAACTCAGTAAAGAGGGGAGCAGGGCTGTAGCTAGCAGTAGGTACACCTTAGTGAGCTATGCTGCTCATGGAAACCTAGACTTCCTGCTGCATATGCAAACAATGTGGAATGAGTGAGCCTCTTGTCTTTGTGGTAGGGAACTCACCCATGACTCAGCCTTACACTCACCTCACAAGCATGCATGAATTTCTTGATGGCTCTGGAGGACTGGGGGCCTTGAACAGCTTAATATATATGTTCCAAATTTGAAACAAGATTTTTCTAGTCCAAGAGGTGACCACACCCTTTACTTGAGGATGAGCCATCAAGGTTCTTGGATATAACTTCTGAGTTGTGATTATGCAATGAGAAAAACAGGAATTTTTGTCCTTGTAGGTCTGGCCATTTGACTAAGAGAAGTGCAACTGCTTGTTTGAACTGTTAAATGTAAATGGGAAACCACTACCCCAAGTGGTGCCATGGTACAAACATGTGAGGAGACAATAAAATGAAGCTGTAGCAAGAATGCATTATGAACACCACACCATCTGCTAACAAGCGTTGCTTTTGAAAGCAGTTTGTGCATGGCCTACTTATTCCCTTTGGGCAGTAACTGTGAGCAAGTTTTAAAAAATCCCTGCTGAAAGTTCTAGATGAAGTTCAGTAAGAGGCATTGGCATCCCACTTCATCCTTAAGAAATAATACTGAAGTGTGCTGCAACATACAGTATTTGTGCTGAGGCAAGACCAGACCAGGTTGTTGCAGGGGAAAGGTGCAGCCAGTGGTGCATTGCTGCTTGTGTGTTGAGTTTAATTTAACAGTTCATTTACTTTTTTAATAGTCGGCCACTCTGCAGTAGCCTTGGACAATCCAGGTGAGAGACTAGAAATTCAAGTCATGATTGGGAAGACCAGAATAGCTGGAAGACCTCTTGTGCTGAAGCAAGGGGTGCAAAGCAGTTCTTAAAAGGACAGTTCAGCTTCCTGTGCTGCAATATCTTACCCTCCCAAGAACTGCTATGTAGGCATACTGTGATGAAAATAACCTGCATAGCCTAATTTGAAAGATTTTCTTTAAAGCTTGGCTCTTTGAGGAATATGCAGTGAGAATCTCCATGTTAAGTAAATTTTCCCTTTAGAGGAAACAACACATAGTCCTCAAATGCAGAGTTATACCAGAATTTGACTGTTTGTAGTTGGTCCTTGTTGTTACAGGTAATGGAAAGCAAAGCCTATGCTTTGTTCTGGTTACATGTAAGGAGCCTCGATTCCTAGAGCAAAAGAGCTCCTACTGTGAGGAGAGAACCCTAGTTCAGGATGGGAACTGGCTTGAATCTTTCAACAGGCAAGGACAGGGTGTTTCAGTCTTTAACAAGCCCAGGTATAGCAAATAAACATTTTGTTCTAAATGAAATGGGTATGAGTATCCTTGCTAAAGCCTGGGGCCATATGCCCTCCCACATGAGCATCATTAAGTAATGATACTTCATAGAGAGCTCGGTGGGTGCATTTTTTTTGCTTGTTTTTTGTGTGAAGGTTTGAGGTCAATGTTGCTATGTGTCAGGCAGTAGCACAGCATTCACTTTTTTATTAAACTCCATCCTTGGCTGCTTGCATGAACAGAATTGGCTGCTTTGATCCAGTGATCCGCAAAGATGCCTGTAAGAAGGTAGTGGGTAGATGGCCAACTGACTTGAATGTTTGGTAAATGAGGTACATGGCAGAGAAAAAACAACATGGAAAGGTTTCTTCTGGGAATAAGGGTTTCAGGAAGAAATTCTCCCCTCAGGCAATGACTGCAGCCTGTGTCACTTGGTTATGACATAGCTGGGATCTGTACCTTGCTGTCAAACAAGAAAAACAAGATGTTTTCATCTGCAGGCCTGCTACATAGCTTGCTTATAATGGGCTGGCCAACAGGAAGAGAAGTACTTCCTTGAGTACAGCAATTAAAACACATAGCAGGAATAATAAGGCTTAATGAGAGAGGACTAACTAATATGAAAGGAAGGGCCAAGGGGTCACAGTGAGTGGACAAGTGAACTGTGTGTGATCAAATTGCACTGGAATAGTGACACTCCTTACCTCTATCCAGGGGTTCTGAAAGGGTTGTTGTGCACTTGGGGAAGCGTATGTCATGCACGTGAAATGCTTAACCACCCACACGTCTCTTTGATCTGTTGCAGCAGTCAACCTAACTTCAATTCCAGCTAGCCATCTGCTTTCTATTCTTTCCTTGACCTGAATGAAGTTAAGACTTTGATTCCCCTCTGGAATGATTCCAGTAAGAGTATTGGTAATAATTTTAATGTTTAATTTCTTAACTGTTCATACATCAAAATTAGTTGGATCTATGAAGCTAAAAAATTACTTCTATTTTTTTACCAATGCCAACAAACTGGCATAACAGCTCCTTTGTGTTGTGCTCTACCAACATGCAGCTTTCAGCCACTGAAGGATTTGGCTTGAGGAGCACACTGTTGAAATCCTTGCTAGATTGACTATGGTGTGGTGGTCCCTGGCCCATGGTGAAGCGCAGGAGAGTCTGACCTGGTGAAGGTATCTTACAAGATGCTTTTTCTCATGTGCTTTCATTCCTTTCTCCCTGCCACTACAGTTTAGAGCTTTTATTTAGATTCAGATATCACAGAAGGCTTGGCCTTGGCCATTGGTTAAGTCCCTTTTGGACCTGGCTGTCACTGGCTCTGTCTGATGTCGTGGCAGCTTCAGATCCTCACCAGAAGCCACCTCTGCAGCCTCCTCAGTAACAAAACCTTGATAAGAATGAACTAGATTGTAATAAACAAGGGCAGGAGATTTTTCTCCTTTTAAAAGCCTTTATTGTGATCAGCTCAGGGTGGGGGCCCGACGGGTCAAATGCACCCTGCCGCTGCTCTCAAAAGCAACTCTGAGGATGAGATGTGCAGCAACTTCGTCCACTGGGCTGCAGGCTGCTCTCAGAAGCAACTTGGAGGGGAGGTGTGCAGTAGCCTCATTCACTGGAATGCAGGCAGAGTCAGGCTCAGGGTCCTCACAGCCGCCCTGTCCCGAAGGCTTGGTTGGCTCTGAAATTCCAGGGGGGTCCCTCTCTGGGCAACATCTCTGAGAGTCAGGGTGAGGGGTGAAAACCGCTCAGCTTTGGGAGGAGGCAGCCTCACTCCTTGCATGGTCCCTCCATGTGTCTTGGTGGTTCAGTCTAATAAAGTTTTTCTGGTCCGGAGTAATAATTTCTTGCCTCAGCTGGGGTCTGCATCTCTTCTATTTGCATGTCTGCTGGATTTCTCCTCCTCCTGGCTTTTAGGTTGCTATGTTGAGTGTTGGGGTAGCCAGGGGCTGGGCTCGAAGGTGCAGCAGAAAGGGAACAAAAGAGGTGATTAACAGGGTGGGGGTGAACATTTAACAAGGAGCACTGGACTAACAATGACTTCATTTGCAACAAAATTGCCTTGTTTATCTCAAGATGAGTTTGAGAAACTTGAAAAAACCTGAGGAGATGGTCAAGGAAGAGATCCACCTGAAATGCAGTTTTTCCTCCTATGGTCCAGGTTCGTAGACAGACAAGGTGAGGGAGGCATGGGAGCTGCATCAAGTTTTATTTCTACCTGCAGCTGACAAACAAACTTGTGACGTGCGGATTGCCACAAGGGTGGCCGAAGCTGTCTGTGGGTTTTATACTCGTGTGTATACACAGGCAGGCTCTGGGAATGCCCTGTGCTTGTACCTCTCTGACAGTGCTGGGGTGATGGTTGTACATTGAGGTAATGGACTAGAGGGGACAGTGGGCTCCTAGTATCCTGGTGGCATCATCTGCCTGGCTTACAGGAACTGGAGTGTTTGTCATGGATGTGACAGAGGTGTTATAAATGAGTATAAGCCAATTTAAAAATAACAGGGTTTATTAGCGAAATTTCCAACACCAAATTAAAGCCACAATAAAAATGGGACAACAATCGATCGAGAGTTGGGTGGACAGAGTGGTGGTACAAAGGTACCCTCTGAATTCTGCCACACTGCTAGGTTTCAGCCTGTGGGTTTTATACAGTTTTTTTACCCTAAGGCTAAGTCTATTGAAAGTCCAGGTATGCTGTGTTTCTAAAAGAGTCCTGTCTGCATGAAAAGGTTGCTTGATAGTTTTTCCGGAATTCATCTTGGGAGAGGTGATCTGATCGTCCAGGATCTCCACCAAGATCGGTATTGAATGTTGAAGAGCTGTGAAGTGAGGGTCCACCCTTAATGGCTGGGCTATCTTCTTGCTCTGCCTTGTTGTTACAGTTGTAAATGTGTTTAGGAACTTTGGAATCTTGGAGGCATTCTCGGGTAGCTTCTTATTAGTAGCTTAAATCCACACGAATTTATCTATTATACTTATTACAGTCCCCCACCTTTTTATTTACCCAAATAAATTCGTGTGTGTGTTGGATTGCCCTTCCTTAGTAATTGTCTTTGAGTCGTGGCATTCTACCCCTTTTTCTGATTCACAAATTTAGTATTGAGTGTCATAAAAGAAATAATACTCTTTTCCCTTATCTTTGGGACAATCATAATGCTCTTGATACTTCAGGTTTTCTCTGGTGCCATGTTTAGCCATAGTTCACGTCTCTTCTTGAGGGTCAGCCTCTGTGGGCTCTTGGGGGGGGGGTCCCCCTGTCTCTCAGCTCAAGACTACGAGGACTTTCCACCACAACATGCCTCTGCCTTTCCCTTCGCCCACGGGGTAGCAGCCCGCGGCGGGGTAATCCATCTTCTCGGCAGCAGGCATATGCTTCTGGAGTCCTGTCAGTCCGAGCTGCAAACTTTTTTTTAAAGGCACTCTACTGGGACAACCTGATTGTATCGAACCAGCAAGGTACTTTGATTGTCTTTCTGCACTCGACTTTGAGCACTTCAACTTTAGCGTCTAATTGCCCTTTTGTCCCCTTTTTATATATATAATACCATTCTGGAGAATCTAACTCCAGTAGACTCAAGTTAGTGGCAATTACTAAGAAATGGCTAGTCTCTTTTTGTTAGCACAATTAGACAAATCATGTATTTTAAAGGGGGGATCTTTAGCATCAATTCTTGCATAACACAAAGTAAGAACAATAGTAGTAATTAGTGAAAAAATAGGAAGCATCAATCTACTGCTGAAAATGATTACTTAAAAACTGCTTAAAAATTTGAAACATCTCTCAGAGCAATTTAAGGCTAAGGCATATCTGAACCCTTCTAACTACTAGGGCATTGTTAGTGCTTTTATACTCATGTCAACAAAAGAGAATTACAGCTTACATGGCTCAGCTAAAGGCAACTCTTGTAAATAATGAAAGCTGCTCATCTGATTTAACATTCAGAAATGTAAAAAAGACAGATTTCATTTTTGGTGTTTATGAAACACGCTCAAGAACTTTTAAAGAGGAAGCTCTCCAGAGATCTTGCTGAGGGAGATGTCTACATGACACAGGGCAGGACTACACAGAGAGCTTAGGCTGCTGAAAACTTTGGGAACAGCATGGATATGCTACTTGGCTGCTTTTCTTAGACTGAGCAGCAGAATATTACTGCTAAAAGTGCTGTGGAAATCAGAGCACAAAGGAAGTGAAACTGCTTCACTGAGAAGGCTAGATAGAAACTTTTTTTACACTTTTTGCTTTTTCTTTTGAGCTTTTAATTATAGACTAAATTGACTTGATACTTAGGATGGACAAGAAAATGAAATTATATTATTAAGAAAACAACAAATAGGGTTGACAAGAAGCAAAATGCAACAGGAATTGATTCAAACAACTGACATATGTAATTGTGACTTAACAAAACAAACAATTATAACAAATGGGGTAAGTGGGTCAATATTGCAGATTTTAAAATGAATAATGAAACGCATAATAGGTACTTAAAATGAAGCTGTTTATGAAACTAAATATGGGCTAGTGCTTTAAGGACTCGGAGGTCTTCTCACAGCTAAGCTACTGGCATTTAGATTCTTTGCTTTGTAAACTAATGGGTATTTAGGGGCACTTTGAGTGCATTTCTGCAGCTAACTTAGTGGCTTTTAGGCTCTCGGCTCTTGGCACTAAGCTCACATAGAAGTTTTGGGGTTAGCTTTGTCGATGTGACTGGCTTTAAAGCACCTAACATCTACTCTGCGCGGTGTGGTTGAGAAGCTGGAACGACTGCATTTGCATATGAGTATAGCTGAGAGTGGGGTGGGGGTTTCTTGGGGGATGGGGAAAGCTGGGGACCTGGAAGGGAGAATTCTAAGGGAAAGATTTTCTCAGATCTCTCCCCCCCCTCTTCTTCTCCTCGGTTTCTGTTCTCACTTTGGGGGAACTGAGAATGGGAAGAGGATGGCTCTTTGGGGGAAGGGGGGGGCTAGAAGCAGGATTGGGAAAAGGGGTCAGATAGAGACAGAGAAGACAAGCAGGAGGACAATCCTCTGCTGGACACAAGGATGCTATGGAGGTGGCGGTGCCGGCCGCGGGAAGCAGTGGGATGGATGCGGCGCTAGACGGGGCGCACGGGTGGGGGAGGCGCAGCACGGGCGCAGATGGCGGCCCCCCTCTCTGCTAGCGTGCCCTGGACGGCAGCCCCGCACCCCGCGGTTTGGCTCTCGGCACGCAGCAGCGGCAGCAGTCGCGGCTTGGCGCGGGGGGCTCCTGACGGCCCAGCGGCCCCCCCTACAGCGGCACTGGCAGCGGCGGGCAGCGGCCCTTTCTACTGGGCTCTTCTCTTCACCCTCCCTAACTTCGGTATAATAATAAATTAGTTTTCTTTGGACTTACTTTTCAAAATGGGGCACTCTCTCTAGTGCTCTAAGATCTATCTCAGTGGACTTTCTGGTGGGATTTCAAAAGCACCTTTTCCCTTTCTGGGAGCACACCTTTTTTTTTTTTTTTTTTTTTTTTTTTCTCCTGATGTTTACTCTTTCCTTGCCCTATTTTTTTTTTAAAAAAAACCTTTACTTTTCGGTAATGGATCGCAATGCTAAATTCTTTCTTAGCTCTGGCTAAGAGCAGGGATCTTTCCCTAAACTGTTTTGTTACAAACCAGGTTTCCGTGTATTTCGGATTACTTACCCGTCCGGCGAGCTGAACCGTGGGTCTGTTCGTCCGATGAAAAAGTCTTCGGTTTGCGTCCTGGGCTTTTACTAGCCCGTAGCAAAAGGGTTTACTGGTTCCCCAAACCCAGAGGGACGTATCCTTCCCCTTTTGCTTCCTTGTGATCGATTCCCCCAGACTCCCCGAGTCTGGGCTTTGATGAGCAAACGAGTTTTCCCCAATTCTCTTCCCCACCAGCCAAAAAAAACCTTTGCGGGAAACCTGGTACAAGAGCTTACAGATCTACCCTTGTATCGTGGCAAGGCCACGTCTCGCTCACCCACTCAATCACCCACTCAACCAAGCATTACTTACAGCTATTTTCTTGCTTGGAGATCTTCGTGCACGGAGAAAAAATTTTACGAGTGAAAAGTAGCCGCGGCTCCGAAAAGACTCCTATGTCTTTTCCTGGGTTTTCTGCTGGATCCAGGCCTTCTCCCTTTTTATTGTGGCGCTTTTATCTAATTTTTGGGTTCGTAATACAATAGGTGCGAAGGGGTTTCCTGCTTTGCCGGGCCGCCGAAAAACCGGCAGGGCGCCCCCCGTGCAAAGGGAGTCCTCCGCAGCCAAATTGTATCCGAGTCACGGCACCAAATCTGTTATAAATGAGTATAAGCCAATTTAAAAATAACAGGGTTTATTAGCGAAATTTCCAACACCAAATTAAAGCCACAATAAAAATGGGACAACAATCGATCGAGAGTTGGGTGGACAGAGTGGTGGTACAAAGGTACCCTCTGAATTCTGCCACACTGCTAGGTTTCAGCCTGTGGGTTTTATACAGTTTTTTTACCCTAAGGCTAAGTCTATTGAAAGTCCAGGTATGCTGTGTTTCTAAAAGAGTCCTGTCTGCATGAAAAGGTTGCTTGATAGTTTTTCCGGAATTCATCTTGGGAGAGGTGATCTGATCGTCCAGGATCTCCACCAAGATCGGTATTGAATGTTGAAGAGCTGTGAAGTGAGAGTCCACCCTTAATGGCCGGGCCATCTTCTTGCTCTGCCTTGTTGTTACAGTTGTAAATGTGTTTAGGAACTTTGGAATCTTGGAGGCATTCTCGGGTAGCTTCTTATTAGTAGCTTAAATCCACACGAATTTATCTATTATACTTATTACAGAGGTATAAACAGACTCTGGGGGATGGTGAAGCCAGGTACAAAGGCATAGAAGGAGGAAGAGTTTTAGCCCAGGTTTGGGTCATCTCCCCTCTAACTTGAGTAAGTCCACTGAGGATATTTGCTCAGGGAGACAATGAAGTCAGGTATTTCAACTTTCTTTCTAGTTCCTGTAAGAAGGGCACTTAGGGGAGAGCAAGGACACACCAGGAACAGTACTCACATTCGTGAAGCCTGGTGATAAGGGAAACACAACGGGCAATTTTAGGACCATTTAGCAGGATTGCTCCAAAGGCTTTCAGCTTCCTCAGAGGCTGAGCCCACACTGAGCTAGTGATGATAGGCTGAGGATAGGGACAGGAGGCACCTCCCTACACTGCAGGTAATGGCCAGCAACAAGCTAACCTGTCTGGAGCCGATGGTGTGAGATGAACAATTAAAGTAAGGGAGCAAGATAAAAGCAAAGGATCTGAATTATGGCTTGCTTGCTTCAGTACTGGCAGAGGTGGTGGCAGCTGTAAGGTTGGATTTGATCCAGCTGGGGAATAGATCTCACACAAGAATGGATGCTGTGGCTGTGCCATGGTGTCTCATGACCCCTCCTGTGGGCACTGACCCTGGGGGGATCATGAGAAGCTCATCAGGCAGCAATGCATTCCAGGGATAGCTCCCTGCTTTCAACAACCCACAGCCCTTTGCAACAATTCCCAGTGCTTCCTGAGGCCACCTTTCGTGTGGCAGGCCATGGTGAACTCCTCAAAGAGGGTACCCACCATGTCCTGAGTTCAGACGATTTATTACCACCAGCCCCAGCTTGATATTGCTTAAGAAGAGGACACAAAAGTTGCATATTTATTAGCCTAGAACAACTCTGGAGACTGCTTCATTTTGCACAGGCAAGCATAAGGTGCTAAGCAATTAAACCACTATTCTAGAAATAACGACATGTGTAAATGAAGAGTTTTTTAGCCAACAAATGATGAAGCCTGCAGCTGTTTACACTCAAGATTAAATAAACTCTTCCTCTTGCTCTCATATACGTGGCTATTCTTAGTTAATTTCCCAATCATCACTTTACTTGAAATGAGATCATTAATTCGCTGGACTTAAAACGATTCAGTATTTTAGGACTTGCAAGCCCTCTGAAAAGTCCTCAACAGCAGCACACCTTTAATCAGTGCATCTGAAGCCTACTGTTATAAATATGTAGTTTAATTCGAGGGTTTTTTTACTGTTATAATTATATGGTTTGATTTAAATAAAGTGTGCTAACAGGTACCCCATTGCACAGAAACAAACAAGGGGGGGGTAGGTAACTGGCCTGCCACAGAACAATAGACCTGTATTCTCCATATCAATGGGGGGTAGACCATGCTAAAGAGGCGCCAGATAACGATCACTAGTTCCCATCAGAACTGATTCAGCTCTCAGAAAATCCAATCACTCCATCCTCCCGGAATCCTGACACTCGCTGAGACCAAACCCAAATCAAGACATGTTCTACTGGCAGGAGCTTCAAGAATAATTCATGGACATGTTTAGTGAAGACTTCAGGAATAATTCATAGACAGATCTGGAGATGTGACCAGATTTCCCGGAATTCTATTCTACTCTCACTCCAGGTGGATGGAAATCCTATCTGCATATTCAGACTGGACAGAAAACTAGCCTCGGGGCCTAAAAACCTTATAAAAACTAACCTTCGAGAGATGGTTGGTGTGAACTATGGGGGACCCAGTGCGATAGAGGCTGGGTCTGGTTCACCCGGCAGCTCGAAACCCGGGCTCAGAGCTGCTGTTTGATTGTGGGACTTGTCTCTTTTCGATCTCATTTTGTCATTTTCCAATAAACCTCTAAAACAGAATATTGGAGAACTGTCGTTTATAACACTACTGACAAGAAGTTACCTTTTTTGGTTTACCACTTTACATGATATGCAGTGCTATTAATCCACAGATCTTCCTCAGTGGTCAATGTAAAGCCAAACCACTGGAACTAACTCCAATTGTCAATTCATTCTCCTCAGAAAACACTATAAAGCTACAAGAACCTCTTCCCTACTTATGCCAAGATTCATTATTGGCCCTGCAATTGAGTTGACCTGCACTTCAGGGTGTGTTTTGTTAAATCCACTCAGCAAGTATTGTCAATCTACATCTTAAATAAGTGGTCTCTTTTGTTGACATGCAGAGCATCTAATCCTGGCATTGCAAAGATATTAAGGCTGCTTGGGATGTCTCTTCATGCATCAGTAATGAAACCTTAAAACTAACCAAGAAGTCCTCCACAAGTGACTGAAAATGGATTACCATCACCTTCTGTGCCTGTCTGTATCCCACAGTAACAAGTCCTTGCTCTTTTTTTAGAACATTTTAGGTATTTAGTGTTGCTAATCTGTGTGTCTCCTTTGCTTGGCACATTGTGTGTGCTGGACACCAATTTAACACAGTAGGGCCATCATGTTACACGCACCTTCCAGGAGAGCAAGGGTGAACACTATGTAAGGTCAGTTCCAAGCTTTGACACCAAAGACAAATTTATCAAGGGAATTAGTAATCTATCAATATCACATATACTGAAATCTGCTGGGATAAAAAAGTCCTTGTTATATTTTAGCTCCTCTGTGTTAATCACGAGGAAGTGAGAGTGTTCCACAAACAGAACTAGAACACAAGCAAAGTATACATTAAGAGATTTATTTTTCTTTTTCATATTCTCAGAATAACTGAGATAGCTACACTGTTTAATAATTTTTTTTAAAAAAGACAGTTAGAGAGGAAACTGGAATTCCCAAGTGTTGTTAGTTTAGCTTGTTCTCCGCTCCTTGATATGGGTTAAAAAAATCTCCCCTGCAAAGTTCTGGGCCAAATAAATGGGTAAAAATTAAATGTGCCATCAGTTAGCAAAGCTTTTTGAATTGATTTTCCTTTCCGTAAGTCTGCTCTTAGAAAGGTTCAAGCTATTATTTAATATGTTACAGTTCTAATTTGCAGCAGTTCTAAGGCCCTTTGCTTTGTGTAGCTCTGGGATGCAATTCTCAATTTCTTCAAGAGCAAA
The DNA here is from genome assembly GCA_910950805.1 of Acrocephalus scirpaceus scirpaceus. NCBI lineage: Eukaryota > Metazoa > Chordata > Aves > Passeriformes > Sylviidae > Acrocephalus > Acrocephalus scirpaceus. The sequence goes on from OU383776.1 coordinate 48,355,389, forward strand.
GCCATTGGAATATACTTAGACCTTTTAGCAAAATTATTAACAGAAGTTATGATCACCAAACATCCAGCAAAATGATTGAAACATACCAATCGTATGATTTGACAAGTGAATTAAAAGCATTCAACAGAATCACATTCTTCTGTGCCAGTCTTCCTGTGCCAGGAATATCTGATCTTCACACTTTTACAACAGCTTTTCCAAGATTTTCTCCCTTTAACATTCCTATAAAAGCCACTGGCATGTTCTCAAATCCTTCAGTAACTTGTTCATGGCACTTCACTTTTCCCTGTCAAAAGTAAGAAAGAAAATTGCTGAATTTTCATCCACCAAAGCTGAATAAATTGCAGCAAAATTTTCTCCAGCATATATATTTCATTTGAAACATGCAAGCTGGCATGCACCTGGATAACTGCAAAACCAGGTGAGCTCCTGTGAGGATCTGCTTTTGTTCTAAAACCTTCTACTTGGAGTCGTAACAGGAAGCAAGTCACTGCTGTAAAAACATACCAGGATAGATTTATTGCTACCTGGACCCCAAACAACTGACAGGTACGGGATCATTTCCCCAAAGTCAGACCTGTCTCTAACCAAAAGTACAGACATACATACAAAAGTATGGAATTGCAAATCCAGTGTTCAAAACCTGACCCATCCCAAATCCTCGTGTTTGTAAAAGCTAGAGTCTCTTAGCCTTTAGTGTTCCCACTCACAAGCCATAAACCAACTTGGTTACTAACTCAGCCTCCACGTAGAAAAATAAAATACAAGAAATTCCCTATTAAGTCCCTTTAAAGCCCAGCTCCCACTACTATAAAAACATTCATTCTTGCCAGTAATTTCAGCACAATACTACAATGGAAATCCTGGCCCATACTACAAATGACTGAATGAGAAATACAGGAATTACTCTAAATATGAAAATCTTCATCACCAGGTAAGTGTTTTGAGTTATTCTGGAAGCATGCTTCTTCAAAGCCTACATGTATTCTCGATTATATTGGAGCCTACAAGCTGATATCACAGGTCTCAGCAAAACAGAAGGGATCAGGCATACTTACTATGGTTTAAGTGTCCCCAAGGGTCTCAAAGATCAAGGCAGGGAGAAGGACAGTATCATGCTGGGACCTCACTTAAACAGCTATGACAAGAGATCTCTTGCTAAGATGGAATCTGCAGTGTGAGTACACCTTACAAACAATTGTCCCTTCCTTCCTTACCTCCACGACCCATTTTAGCAGGGCCCGCAGACCTTCCTCCCGGCGGTTGTTCCATCGGTTCACAATAAACCCTTCCATTTGAAGCTCTTTGAAAATCATGGGAATCTGCACATAAGGCCCTGCAAGAGAAAAGAACCAGCAAGGCACCTGCAATATCCGTTTCATAGAATAAGTCCCAATGCATAGAGTAAGCTTTTAGCCAGTAACACCACTGAATCACTGTTTCAGCCGGAAGCAACAGATATTTTTTCCAAAGAGAATTTCCACCACAAAAGACTGAAGATTCATGGACAGACAGTCACCTAGGGAAACAAAGGCCTGATCTATAAAGCTATGGGCCTAAACAATTCTGAAAACAGTTTCATTCAGAAATAAAATGGCCTCAGCTTCACCTGAGGGACTGAAGCTGAATCTAAAAAATACTGTTTTAACACCTTGTTTGATAGCCTGACAGGCTCTCATGCTCTAACTCTCGACATTTAAATTACAAACTCCAGAAAAACAGTTTCCTCAATCATAGAAATGTATGAAAGCCTCCCTGTTACCAAAAGCCTGTTCCATTTTTCTAAGACTATGTGAGAGTTGAAAGTTGGTCAGTTACCAAAGAGAATACAGTCATCCTATTTACTTTAGAAGGCAAATCTGGAAAATTTAATGTTATTGAAAATGAGTATTCATTCAGCCACATTTCTCAGTAATTTTATTAGTGAAATCTTATGGGGAAAAAAAATCCAAAAACCTTAAGCTGAATCATCTAAAAACCTGAGGAAAAAACATTATCTCATCTTAAAGTATGTACTACTGTATAAATGGCATCAGGACACCACAACCAGCTTCTGATGATCTATATCTGCATATGGCTGTGTGGAGTCCTGTTTTAAGTATTTTAGCCACTCCTTCATTTCTAATCAACTGATGTTCACCAGATAGTGTGCACAAAGGAGGATGAGTGCATGTACACACAAGGAAGCATGGTTCCAGTGTCCCACAGAAGCAGTTAGTTACCCAAATGTGTACACACATATATAGTTAAATGGCACAGGGAAGTAAACAGTAGAATGCCATTATGTCTTTCTGCCATCACCAAAGAGAAAATCAATTTGGACACAATAAAGGCCCTCACCTTTCTGAGGCACAGAGTCATTGTACTGAGAGATGGCACCACAGACTGCAATCCTTCCGAATTTCTTCATCTGGTTGATAGCAACACAGGCAAATTCTCCACCCACCTACAAGAACCAGAGCACGTGCAGCATTAGACAACCCAGTGTTTAGCACTGACTGCCAAAATCTGCCGACGTTGCATTGTTGCACCAAGAGGTTCAGTCGGGGGTGGCGACTTCCACTACCCCAAAGACTTGGTGGCTGCAGAAATCCTTGCATTTACACAGTGCTATGAGGACTCAATCTCACTCTTCTAAAAATCAGTTATGAATGTAGAGAATGAGTTTCAATTCCAAATCTGCTTCACGAAGCTTGGTTTGGAAGCATCAGGCAGGATTAGCACATAGATCCCTCCTCCTAAGGGTGCTAAGAAGCACCAGCTTTGCTTTTCCCACACACCAGTCTGCAATTTTACATCTTTACATCGTAGTGAGTAAACTTTTTACTTTATGGTTCTCATCTCCAAAACAGGGATGTGCTGTGAAAAGAATCTTTTAATGGTGAAAAGCTGTGAGAAAATTTACTGCTGTGGGGAGCTCTGCACAAAAGTTGGAAGTGAGAATGAAGAGAATGGACATGACCATAAAACCTATTTAAGACCTTAGCAGCACAGGACATGAAACTTGGAAGGCTAAGCGAAGTGGCAGGAGCTCCTGCCACAGAGACAAGCACTTTGCCCTGACACCAAACATTCCTTTCAACGGCCAGAGAAAGGCAAAACACCACTGCCTTCATCCCTGGATTGGCAGAAGCATTGCTGAAGGAAAGACATGCTAAAGAGGTGATGATGGCTTCTTTTGAAGTGGATAGCTAGCCAGAGAGTTTAAGGCCCTATATACCAGGTAATACCCCTGCGGCCAGGTACTGTATTATCAGATACAATGCATATGTTAGCCGTAGTAAGAAACCAAAAGAGACAGGGGTAGTTCTTTATCTTGAAAGTGAACTGACATGATTTACCTGCACCCATACTGTTAAACCTTCTTAGCCTTCAGAACAAGATGTTCACATTCAAACACCTATTAAGAACAGTACATAGTCCCCATTAATTCCAGTTATATGTGGGAGATGTCAGAAACTTTCTGAGCGCTGCTCCAGTAGTTTTGCAAGTGGGCCTTGCTATGGTTTTGCTTACAGGTACCAATGCAGCCCCCATGACGACGTAATGTGGAGCCATCCACACTCACTCTCCTTTCAGCAATAGCAGAGAACTGCCTGTGGTCGAAGGTGGGGCCAAGAATGGACTGGATAAATTTCATGTTACTGTGACCATCACCTCCCCAAAGTGTGCTGCACTTTTCAGAGAGTGAAATAAAAATTGTCTCTCTCCATTCACAAACACTGCCAACAACCCAGCTTTGCCTTTTGTGTTTTCTTCTTTCTGTTACTGCTCAAGTCAGTTGCAGAAATATGTGTGGGAAAGGAACAGAAAAGCACTAAGCTCCTACAGAGACCATTGCTTGATTAAATGGATCTCCATATTGAAATTCTGGTGTAGACTTCAATTAGATTATTACAATATTGAGTTTGTGCTACAGGTCAAAGAAAATGACAGCTGCTCAAGGCAAGGCCTTCTCTCTGAACTTACATTGTCAAAGAAACAGTCATAGCCATCAGGAGAAGCTTTACGCAGTGCTTCATCCAGAGATTTAACAGTCTTGTAATTAAAGGCTTCATCAAAGCCTATTTTTTTCAGATAGGTAACCTTATCATCTGAGCCAGCACAGCCAACCACTTTGCAACCCTGCAAGGAAAGGAGAAAAACATTTATAAACATCCTCTGACAACACAGGCTGACTGACACTCAGAGTGTGCTGGGTGAAGGGCTCACCCTGAAGTAAGGCTGTTGTCAGCATGCAGGCTGACAGCCTTAAAATAAGGCTGTTGTTCCTGAAACATCCAACTAGATTTGCTGTGTCTTCAGGAGCTTTTCCATATCAAGACCCTAGTGTAGGCATGCCTTCAGAGATGCTTGTCCTACTGATCATTCATGGCCTTGTTGCCCTGTTTTACAGCTATGCTTTCTCAGCAGCAAACCACTCACCCCGATTTTAGCGATCTGCCCCACCACAGAGCCCACAGCACCAGCTGCAGCATTAACCAGCACTGTCTCTCCTGGCTTCATCTTGCAGACCTCCAGCAGACCAAAATATGCAGTGAGGCTGCAAAGTAAAGGAAAGAATGTTCAGTGATGAATAAAAGATGACAGACACAGAGACAGACATAACTTGACCCAAATCAAGTGATCAAATTGTTTGAATCAAAACATTGCTACCACCAGAACAAGATTAAGTTTTCCTATATTGCAAAATAAAAAACTTAATCCAACCTTCTTAATTTGGCTTTTTCACAGCCATCCCAGAAAAAAAACCACAGATACACTGCTGGGAAGAGAATGTTGAGGCAGAAATCTCTCTAAGGTGAAAACAGCTTTCATGTGCTCAGTCAAAAGGAAAAACACTCTGTGACAACTCAGTTACATACTAGAAGAGATAGTAAATCCAAGTGAGAGGTCAGTTACCAGTTGGTATCTACTAGATTAAATTATACTCATCACAAATCAAAGCTGGCAGAAAAAGATTAAAAGGGTGAGAAAAACTTGCTGAACTGATGAGTTCACTGCTCCTGAGGGCTACTGTGCTATGGCTACTGGGTGAAACACAGAATCCTTAAGGTTGGAAAAGATCTCCAAGATCATTGAGTCCAACCTTTGACCAAATATCACCTTGTCAACTAAACTTAGTGCTAAGTGCCACATCCAGTTGTTTCTTGAGCACTTTCAGGGCTAGTGAATCCACCACTTCCCTGGACAGCCTGTTCCAATGCTTGACAATCTCTTCTGTGAAGAAATTCTTCCTGATTCCTTGAACATCCAACCTGAACATCCCCTAATGCAGCTTGAAGCCACTTTCTGTTGTCTAGTCACTTCTTACCAGGGAGACTGACACTCATTTGGCTACAACCTCATTCAGGTAGTTGTAGAGAAGAATAACATCTCCTTGAGCCTGCTTTTATTCATGCTAAACAAGTCCAGCTCCTTCAGCTGCTCCTCATCAGATTTGTGCTCCAGGTCCTTCATCAGCTCTGTTGCCTTTCTCTGGATATGCCCCAGCACTTCAAAGTCTTTCTTGCAGTCAGGGGCCCAAAACTGGAAACTGTATTTCAGGACTCACCAGTGCACTAGCAATCTGTAGGAACCACTAAAGTTGTTCATCGACTGGCCAAGAATCCCACAAAACTCTTCTTCTAATTCCTAAATTCAAGCTTAGAGCTTCCCATGTGGTCTCAACTGAAAGAACTAACCAAATCCCTTTATAAGACATCTAGAAAAAACATGCATCTTGACTGATGTTAAAATGAAATCTGAGAAGTTCTCCACCACGTGCAATTTTACAATCATTTTGAAAGCCTTCCAGATCATTAGGACTGACTAAGTCCTGATCTCCCACAAAAACTACATGATGGTAACATAAAAACTAAATGAGGTAAGAAATGCAAGCAGATGACTGAAAGATTCCAATGGTAAATATGGATTCCAGAGCACAGCAGTTCTGTCTGCTTCAGTACAATTTAAAGGACATCTACATTTGCTGCATGGTAGAGCATCTGCCTTTTGCATTTTGGGGTTGATTCTGGAAATACAGTGATAGCAACAGAGCCGGATCAGTAAAAGAGGACTAGTCCAGGTGCCAGTGAAGTTTGAGACTTTCCACTAAGGCTAACACAGACTGAACTAGATTCTTTCCAGTTCTTCCTGAATCCTCTTTCTGACTTACTCCAGTTCCTCAAGAAGAGGCACAATAATCTCCAAGGCAAATCTCCTCTGATGTAGAGGATGGGCCAAACTTCATGCCCTATACAGGGCAAGGGCATCCAGAAGCACATCTTTTTTAGCACCATGAATAGGCAAAATGCTGGTAGAACAAGACAAAGGTCAATACAGACAGCCAGAAAACACCTGCACACCAGAATGCAGGGGATAGTTGCCTTTTCATCTCAAAACTTACCCTGGCATGCCAACTGTTCCAAGAGCTAGAGATTTGGGGAGTGATTCTGGCCAGCTGGAAGGAAGGAGTTGTAGGTCTTTCCCATCAGAGATAAAATGAGTTCTCCAGCCCCTGTCACCCACGACAAAGGCCCCCACTGCAAAAGCAGGATTTTTGCTTTCTACAATCCTGTTTTAAAATTAAAAAAACAAAAAAAACAAAAAAACAAAAACAAAAGAAAACCAAACCCAGAAATAAATTAATACTGGCTCTTCCATTCTTCCTGTGATTCAGAAAAGAAATATTTCATGTCAAGATTTTTACCCCATACCTGCTGATGCTATAGGTGTCAAGTGTCTTTCCTAACAGGCCTACAACCTCTTATCATGAGAGAGGTACTGGCAAAACTATTTTAGATTCAGCCCCGCCCACAATAAACTAAATTTTCCCACACAAGTGCCAACTGTGTCTTTGACTAGCACCAGTTTGGCTTGAGATCAGATGACGCTTCTGTGAGTAAAAATTCGGGAAAGAAGATGCTGGGATTAAAACATGGAACAATAAGGAGTTGCTGATAGGCTCTCTGTTTTCAGAAAACCTGCACCTCATTTGAAAGTTGAAGATACTGAAGATGGAACCTCTTATGGTAATGAAACCAAATAAAAAGTAGTATCTAAAATCAGGGAGATATCCATATCAGCAGACTCTGAAATGCCAAATAAAAATTCCACTTTTTAGCTCAACGAGAAAACTGTTGGAAAGGGGTAGATAAGCACCTTAGAATTATTAGAAACAGTTGACCTTCTGTTCATCAGACTCAGCTGTTAATTTATCTCAGCCCTCAATGTTTCTGCAGAGAAACACAAGAATCAAAGGCCACAGATGTTCCTAGGCAGCAACTTACAGGCAGCACAGCAGGAACAAGCGGACAGAAGAAAACATCTGTGTAGCTACATTACCACAAGCTTGGGAAAAGAATGGACTTAAGGTTATATAACCCTTGACTAGAGCTGTATTTTTGGTAATGCAGAGGTATTTTCAGCTGGAGTAGATAGCATGCATAGGAGAAGGGAATACAGGTGACCATGTCTGTGATAAGTACCAGCTGTGTTAATTACCCAATACAGCCCAGCCCCTGAGGAGTCACAGCTGTAGCCACTAAAGATAAGGGTGATAAAAGGGAGTGGGTTAGCTGGTGAGGAGGATTATCATGGAAGATCATGAAGAAGAAAGATCCTGGGGAAAATCACTGCTGTGAAGTCAGTCCGGGTCTGCAGTTAGAGCCTATTGTAGGAACCTGCAGTCACAGCCTAGCTAGGTAAAAGCCTGCATCCAGAGTCTGTAAACTAATATATGCAGTCATAGTTTAGCAGGAAATAACCAGCAGTCTTGCAGCAGAGGCTCCAAGGGAAACCTACAGTAGGAGCTTGCTGCAGCCAGAGTCTGTGAATAGTTAGTCAGGATAGTTCAGCTGTAAAGAGGAATAAATCAGGACCCTTTTCATGCTGTGATAAACAAGAAGTCTGCGTTTTGGCTCATTTCTACTCTCTAACAAGTGGGCTGCTGCAACAAGCGTGCATGGCTGGAGACATGCAGCTACTAGCACACCAGGTTTTAAAATGTGAGGTTCAAAATGTGTGGCAAGTACAATGGTTGGTCCTTTATACTTGTAAAAATTGCCTTTGAAGACATTATCACCAGAAACAACATACAGATTTTATCATAGGTCTAAATGATCTCCAGAAAGGCAAAAGAGGTTCTTAGAGGAAAAACACATTCCAACCAGCTACTGGTAAGAATGTCAATAGAAGAAGTATGTACACACAAGTCAAGGATGGGTAACATAGTCTGCAGATGTCTCCAGCATCAGCATACTCCTGTTGAAATCTGCCACGCACACTGATAACAGGAACTGAAGGTCTTACCTGGCAACCTGTGTGCCTATCATTATGTCGCCTTCCTTCATGTCCCTTTGGCTGTAAGGTCTGCAACACAGGCAAACACAGCTTATTGTATGCAACTTTAATAATGTTCCAGACACACTACAAAGCAGCAGCAACTGTTTGACCCAGGAAGAGTATCAGCAGTGTTGTTGAACAGATCACAAATAGCTTGTCAGCAAAATAGCATAATCAGATGTTTTCCAGAGCTAGCTACTTGGGCATCCAGGGCAGGAGTGTTGGAGGGATGATAGCACTGATCTTCCCAGCATGGTCCACTACTACAAAAAGCCTGAGACTCAGAGAATTATCTCTGAATTCGTGTCCACAATGCCTCTTCAAACTACCCTGCCTCCCTGTGATTCAACTACTGCCTACTGGGTTGTCCTGGTTTAGGGCAAATTTGTGAGGAAACCTCCAAATGGGGTCCCTCCCGCAACTGGTCCAGGAAAAGTTTCTTTAAAGAAAAGTGGAAAAGATTGTTTATTCAACAAGCAAAGTGTTCACAAGCATAAAAAATGTGTAATATGAAACAATAAAACTTCTCGCCATTCTGAAGAGAGATGGCAAAGTTGAGAAAGTCCTTGCCGTGGGCTGTAGCTCAGCTCGCCCAGTCTCTCATCAGTCTCTCTAGCACTGAAAAATGCTGTCCTGGGCCCCAGTGGGCTGCAGGCATAAGCTCCAGGTGTTTTCTGGGTTTTTCAATTCAGAACAGGTTTAAACAGTTCCAAGAAAAAGAGAAAAAGAGTCCAGGGAACTTCTCTGCCTCAGCTAGCTGAAAACTTAACTAAAAAGCAAAGGAGACCTCTCTCTTGCTGTCTGTCCACAGAAAACACAGTCCAGGAGCAGAAAGCAGAGGAGTGAGGCAGTTTCTGAAAACAAACAGCGTGCTTCTTCTTTCACCCCCTTCGCTCTCAGAACTAGCCTTAAAAGTGTAGAACTTAAAACCCAGCATAAACAGAACAGACAGCTGGGGGATACAACCATCACAAAGTCACCCCAGGACACAGGTATATCAGCAATACACAACTTAGACTATGTGTCCTTAAGTACAAGTCTGCTACATTAAATTAAGCAGGAACTGCTAGGAGGCTGCAGTCTCATTTGAGTATATTGCATTCCAGCATGACAAGGAACAACAGCTGATTGCAAGGAAAGTCTAGGGCAGCAGAAATATTACCCTAATGTCTAGCTAAATCTGGCACAGCTCCATATTTTGAGTCTTGTAATTAATATACATTTTTAAAAAAGCAGATAAAGGCATTGGGACTCTGGCAACAGTGAGTACTGCCCACTGTTGTTTTGAGGTTTAAGTGGCAAATCAAATAAGGCACTTTAACCAGAAATTCAGAAAGGACAAAAAGGTATACCTCATGTAAGGATCAACACTGAGAAACACTGATTCAAGAAGCAACTCTGCAACGAAAGACAAAGAAAATTCCTGGATATTAACAGTGCAGTAGAGCATAGTTTTCACAAGTCAGTCTTTCAGCTAAATTGATATGAATTCCTGACCGCTCAAAACTCCCATACTCATCTTTGTTTAGGGAAAACCTACCAGAAACAACTACTATACGAATTAGTTTTGGGTTATTGGTATGCTGTTGAAAAATAAACTTTTCCCAGTGTAGCTTTAGGAAACCATCTTATTTTCATGTGTCTCCTCTCTCTACAGAAGGGTCAAGCTGCCAGAATTCCTAAACAAAACTCTCATTTAATTTTGCTGTACATAAAATGTCATCCCATGATTCAGCCAGAAGAGGGTGACAGAGGTCAAATACAAACTACTTGGCTGCCTTTAACAGAAGGCATTAGCTTATCTTTTTTAAGTAGCCTAATCCACTTTACTGTCTCTAATAACACCAGTTCTTGGAAACGACGTGGTTAAATATGTTTTAAACTTTTCACTTACATAGCACTTTCAGAGGTTTTTCTTCACCTTCTTTCATTGCCTGTGCTGCAGTGGTCTATCAAGTACAAGTTAGAAATGTACTCAGATGTAAATACCTTCCCATTACTCAAGAGTGAGCAGGAAAACCATGAAACATAACAAGGAAGGCCACTGCCTTTAAAAGTGTAATTGTAGAGTGAACTTATGCCTCTCTTTGCTTTAGGGATTAAAATAGGAAGGAAAATAATACTCCATGTTCTTAAATACCCACAGGCACGATTTTTTAAAGTATATCCATATATGTAAGAGAAATCAGTTTTCAAACATTTAAGTTGTAAACATAATTGGTACTTTAATATCCTTCTGCACAATTCCTTCTGCACACCTTTTAAAGTGTGGCAAATTTTGCAAATTACAAGTGGTGGGATGAGGCTCAAGAAAATATGGTACAAATGTCCATGTGAAACCAAAAATCAAAGTTCATTCTTTTATCAACAGCTCTTTCTGTTGATACGATAAGTTATCATATTCCTTACTCTTTTCAAAATAGAGAAACGCAGGAACAAAAACTGTCCGTGTTTTTCTATTTATATTTAATCTCTCCTCTTGTTGCAACAGATCAAATAAGATCAGGACTGGCAAAAAAAAAAAAAAAAAAAATTGAACGCAGGCAGAAATCTTGCCATCCTACTCGAAATAAAAGACCAGCCTTCACTGACTCCAGCCTCGAGGTCTTTCAGCTGCAGGCTCATTCCCAATGCAGTCACTCTGCTCTCCCACAGCACTATCCTCAATATTTTTCCTATCAGCATGAAAAACTCTACTGAAAACCTGCTCCTATAGGGTATCATGTTCTCCATCTTTTTCCAAAGGATTTTGCAAATTAAAGTAAATAAGAACATTTTACTAGTAAAATGTGTTAGGGTCTTCATACAGTTACTTCATTGGTACTGTGTCACAGTCCACTTTTTTCTTTCTGCAATAAATAAATCCTATTTTCCTTGTGGTTGTTGGTTTTGAGACCATATCACTTCAGTAATTTTTTTCCACTTGCAAATATATTTGAATGCCTTTATCATCAGGCAGCAGGTGTGATTAGGCAGCATTAAACTGTGAAAGGTGTACCACAATTGCTGTGTAATGGACATAGAATTCAGTCACTGTTTCTAAGGGTGTTATCAGAAGGCAAGGTGTCTTTGAAACCATCAACCCCATCAGTATACTTATTCAGCAATTGTGCTTCTCCCTTAAGGTGCACAGGTTGTGACAAGCCAGCAATTTTTGAAATTCCAAATAGAAATGCGCCGTTTTATACAGATCTATGGCTACACATGCGCAATCACATATCCTCCAGAAAAACAAGTAGTAACAGATAATACTCTGCTTACCTCCATCCTTTAGATTTGGTAGCTCTATCTTTTTCAGGTCAAAGTCACTGGTTTTAGGAAAACCATCAAAATGCTTCTTTAGAACCCATGCTTTGGCAATCACCATCCTGTGCAACAAACACAGACAAAAGCACACCTGGTCAAAGTGATGCCCAACAGTGCTGGGCTGCTCGTGGGGCTGGTTTCATCAGGCAAAACACCTATTTTGATAATATGCCATCACACAAAAAAGCCTCTGCTTGCTTCTGTGTTAATATCACCAGGTTAAGAAAATGTCACAGAAGTCCCCTCATTGCTTTAGCAACCCAGATCTTCCTGTCAGACTTTCCTGCCTGGTGGCAGCAAGTCCTCATGTGGGAAGTTATCCTAGCAAAATTCCCACTCTAAAGATACTAAAGAAGGAAAATCTACTATTTTTAGGAGGAAAAAAAATCTCTTTAGAAAAAAAATTAAAAACTTAAGTCCATTGCCCCCATTACCTGAGCTGTCTACTGAACCTGAACTTTTACATGCTTGAAAAACAAAGGCAAGCAAGACCTCTTTCTGTGACACTCATCATACTGAAAGAAAACGCTTCTCCAATTGCAAAGCTTAGAGCTTGGAACTGGGAGCACATTGCTACCGAAATTGTACATACAAGACAAACAAATTACTTGCATTAATTCTATATTCACAGGTCCCTTTCCCTTCTTACACCCAAGTGCATCTACAAGAACAAAGAAAGAGAAGCTTATACTTAGAGCAGGCAGGTGAAAACTGGGTCTTCTACTGACAAGTCAATAACCTTCTTTGTCCACTCAGTCAGAGGCTGGACTCCTTCTGTCAAACACACTTTAAAAAAAGCGAAAATGTCTGCTGTGGCAGGTACCGCCCTCAGTACACTTCCCCAGGAGTAAACCTAAACCCTCAGTAAACATAGCATAAGGCACACCCATTGTGATTCACATTCTTCCCACTAAGATTTGAGATCAACCCTTCAAACACCCCCCACTTCAGTGTCCAGCCAGTTGCACAGGCACGTTGTCAAGCAAGCAATACTAAATGCATAAAACCCGTGGTTCTAGAACCCACAAAATACTGCAGTCGGGAGACCAAGACTACTCACCACAACAGGAGTTTCTTCAAATTACATTTTACCCATCCAGCCCTAAAACTCTTAAGAGTTCTGCCTCTGTGCAAAAATATTTAATTAAAAATTAATGTCCATTTCATTGCTCAGTTCATACTTTAACACAGCAAATGGCCCATATGTTCGCCAGTCATGTTGTGTGCCCTGAACATGTTTGCTGTTCCCTGCGCAAGGAGAGTTTGTGTGGCTAAGCTTCTATCTATGAGCCACCTTAAGAAACAATAGCAAACTTTGTCATTTTGCCCCAACTACGTTGCAACTATGTTGTAGAGAGGGAGAAAACTTTATGCAGGGGACTGTCTTCAGCTTTTGTTCTTTTTCTGAAAACACACAAGTACAATAGGAAGGGTGTAAAGAAACCAATATATAGCGACATATTCAACCACAAAGCCCACAAAGACAGAAGTGCTAATTAGTAACAAGAACCTGAGGAAAAAAAAAGCAAGATGTGTCCATTAAAGATCTACATGCAAAGATCAGGGAAAACAGGGCAAGCTCTCCACTATTTAGATAAAAGAGTAAGTCATCAAATTCAGAAACTAATCCACTCTCAACAACTTTCTCTGATGAAACAGAGATATTCCGTGTTCCTCAATGAGAAAGAAACACAAGTGAAAGTTTCTTGCACCAGAAATGTGTGCTGGAGAAACCACCTTTCACAAAATGAAGAAAGTATCATCAAAATCACTGTCAAAGCATCCCACAGTAGGTTAGTGGACAGCCAAAGCCAGCATTTGTATCTGCTACTTTATGTATTTGCTTTGGTATCAATAGTGTTTGGCTGTAACAAAAGATACCATGACATAGCAGCAACAACAAAGCAAAACCAGAAAACACGTTTACAGGAGCAAAAGGTGAGTTCAGAGTAACACAAAACTGATTCCACACACTAGCTTACACTCACAGGCATTGAGAGGGATTTGTCCCACCTGTGTGCCCTGCATTCAGATAGGTACCCAAGTGCTCCAAGCAGGAATGACGAGGGACAAAGGGATGCTGGCTAGGCTGGCAGCCATTCACTCATGTGCTCCCCAGGGAGCCAACAGTGATTCAGAAATGCTTTGACTTCCATCCTGTCACACGTTTGTGAATCATCAATACTGACTTCCTGCTTTTTGTCTCTTTCCCCAGTATGCCTCCAAGGCACCAGCTTTGTTTTTTCTTTCCCACTATCCTATCTTAATAGCTTGAGTCTTCACGTCTGAGTACAGGAACTTGTTACTTGCTTTGGGGTGTTCTTTGTTTTCCCCACCTGGCCCTTTCAAATGTGCTGTAATCATGATGATTTGCAAATCTACCTGCCATCAGTACCGGCCATTTCTGTCTCTCTTCTGTTGTTCCCTTGGGTGCTTCCACTCTCAGACCTCCCACTCACCTTTCTATCAAAGATCTCTACTTTTTGGAATGCACGGGTTTTTTCAGCAGAGCAATGATCCTGCCTAGGAACAATATTGAAAGACTAATTTCACTAAACCCTTTTTAATTATATTTAGGCCGAATTTTGGAAACAGGACAAATTTTCTGGTTACTATTTCTCCTTTTCTCCTGAGATCGCATAATTATAGCCACTTCAAGGTCAGGAGACTTTCTTGTAGGTCGTAAAAAAAAAGCCTCAAACCAAACAGAAAACAACACAGACACACGCTTGATTAATGGATCTACAAACCGATTTCTAGGTTAACGAACCAAGATTATTTATATGTTTAGATATAAAATCATAAGAAGTGGTAAGGACTACATTGCTTAAGCATATTCAGTAACTCCAAAGGATAAACAACATTTGTGGGCTCCATATTAATCTTACTGGACTAAGCATGTCAAAGCCACAATCTCAGTTCCAAGAACAGTAATGTGCTCTCGTAAACTGTAATACTACTTTGTTTCCAGTGTCAGCAGGTTTGAATAATACATTTCTTTTGACAGTGAGTTATACCTTAGTCAACCAGGAGTTTTTTGATTAAAAAAAAAATTGTAATGAACTATATTTAATTAGTTTAAAAATGTTTGACTGTGATTTTAGCTGGTTTTGATTTAGATCTGTGTTGGCTGAGTGTCAGTAGAAAATCCTGAGACATTACTACACTGCACTTGCAGAAGGGAACTCCACGGACCCATACCTCTTAGAGAATCTAATCCATAGTTGAAGAACAAAATTCAATAAAGAATAATTTAATGGTTATCAAATAACTTGAGATTATTTCAATGTCATAGAACAAGAAAGATATCTTGACAGAGTTAAGGAGTCAAAGGTCCATACATTCCAGAAAACTAGATTAATACATCGCAAGTGCAGTAAGGGAGCCATTTCATAGTCAAGTACACCTCGGAAAACTTAATCAATAGTAACTGTCTAATTGGGCCAGTAAATTTAATAAAGCACTGTTTAGCTGGATATAACTTGGGTTATCCATTAAACAAAGATAGATTAAAATATTCTGGAAGTAATTAAAAGAGACAAAACCCATATACCATGATGCAATAAATTAGGCAGATTTTGGGGAGTGTCTATAAAAAATCTTGGATGTTATATTGTATATAAATACCTGAAAATTGTTGTTTCTTTGAACACGTCTGGCAAATAAGTTCCCAATGTGTTCCAAATTTTGACTCAAAATGGTTATTAGGAATGTTCACCCAACAGCTTTTTGCTGGTAGATTTAAAACTCTTCGTTGCACTTGTGTGTTTTCAGTATAAAGTGTTTCACAGACCATTATAATCATTACAGTAAAGAGACTGCTGCTCAGACAGTGATAAGAAGACTCCTTTAAAAATAAGGTGATCCATTTCTGCTTGATTTTTTTACAAAAGAACCATCAAAGCTTTTGTTGAAACTGAAGCAGCAATTATTCAGCATTTATTCTGAAGACAGCATTTATTCTAATGTCCTTCAAATCCTCCTTGCCCTGTGGTCAAGCCCATCAAGTTGTCAAATTGTAAGACTATCAAGGAAAGTAGTAATGGATTGGGAAGTCTTGGCTTTTCGCACTAAGAACACACATAACAAAGCAAAAATCCCATTTGTGTTCAGACACTGCACTTGCTGCACACTGTAGCAGAGCTGAAACAAAAGCACCTTTACACAGGTAATCATAGCTCAGTCCCCACAATCAGCATGGGTAAGGACCTTCACAATTCAGAGGAAAATGGAAGAGAAGAAGGAAGAGGTGAAAATCGGAATACCATAATACACACTAGCAACTAGAAAAGAAGGAATAAAACAGACATACAAGTGTGAGAAAATTGAAATAGTTTGACTGAAGGCTGAAGAGCTAATGGTGATACCTGAAATCTGAGAATTGTCATATTAAAGTAGAAAAGTAGTAAAGCTTTCAAGAGAGCATAAGCCAAATCAGAAAAGTTTACCTTTCTTAAGTAACCTCAGCTGTTATTCCTGACTGGTGTGGTATGGTTTCCTAGCCTGGACTTGCCCAAATCTAACCTTGAGGACAAAATCCTCCTAGAAACCTGTCAGTTACATGAGTTCAATTCAAATTCTGGGTAGCTTAACAGTTCATCCTCCTAACAGTCACAATTCGCAGATGTGATTGTGGTACTTTTCCTTTTGTCTCCATTCTGAAGCAGTTACACCTATGCTCACACCCACAGTAGAAGTAAAGGGTATGATTAAAAGCTGAGTAAAGTGTATGTCAGACATTCTCCTCTTCTGAGGACAAATTCACCCATCATCACAACAGCAAAGTTTTTCTGGTAATCGTCATCTTATCTATTTTCTTCCCCCAGATCTAATTTATTAGTCTTCTGAAGCATTTCAAAGCAAAGTGCCAGGAACCAGCATAAGGGACAAATACTTTAAAAACAAAACAAAACAAAACAAAACAAAACAAAACAAAACAACCTGCAACACAAAACCTGCCCAAGCATAAAAGGACTTCTTGGCAGTAGACACTGCCAAGGGAGTAATAATCCAGAGGCTACTGCAGGACTTCCATACACACAAGGATTACCAATTACCTAGGAGCGAACATGACCTCAAATCCTATGTGCCTACGAGGTTTAGCAAGAATTACCTGTTCCCCCTCTCTGGCTTAGCTCTTAGGATGCTTTTTCAATTGTACTTTTTTTCCCTGTGGTAAGAACAAAGTAAAGGCAAACCATTCCCATGCTACTGTTGACAGAGACCATACTGCAAAAATCCAAGCAAGCATGACACTGCATTATGAAACAATAAAGCTGCAACTACACTTACGCAATACTATCAAATCTTGGAAGAAGGTCAAAGATTGGAGGTGACTAGTTATCATGGTGCTAAATGACTGTGCCACCCTGCACTTCCTCACAAGGTTGCAATTCCAACGGCAGTTCAAAGGAGCAAGTTCACATGGGGAAGTGAAAAGGGAAGTCAACACCATCACAGAAATGCTGCATTCAAGTCTCAGAAATTGCACAGAAAGTAAGGCCTTACCACTCTTTACAGCTATCTGAAAGGAGGCTGTAGCCAGGTGGGGGCCAGTCTCCAAGTAACAAGTGACAGGATGAGAGGAAATGAGCTTAAGCTGAGCCAGGGGAGATTTAGTATAGGTGCTATGAAAATACTCTTCACAGAAAAGGCTGTAAAGCATTGGAACACAATGTCCAGGGAACTGGTGGAATCACCATAACTAGAAGTGTTCAAAAAACATGTGGATATGGCAGGTGAGGACATGCCTACTACATGGACAAACTACATTCATTTACTGTTGAACATGGTGGTGCTAGGTTGGACTTGATGACCTTAAAGGTCTTTTCACAACTTTAGTGGTTCTATGAGGACAGCAGTTGATGTGGGCTGACAAAAAAAGCTGAAGCTTCTTAAAGGACCAGCTGTACATTCCCAGTCACTGCACAGCACCCTTAACTTCATTCAGGCACTTTTTTTACTTCTGCTTTACTTAAATGTTGATACAGGACAAACACATGTTGTAACATCAGTAAATGCTAAATTTTGTCAAAGCTGTAGAGACATCCTATAGCCCAGTTTCACTTCTTAGATTTGCAGCCTGTTACTGCCCCACAGAGAGAAATGTTGAATCTGCTTGATTTTACAGCTGTCAAAGAAAGCTTTGAGTTTTTAAAAGCATAGATTCCTACAAAGATTAAACACCCCTTGCAGCACACACACCTCTTGCAGCATAGTGTACTAGGTGAACTAAGAAGGGAAGTGGCAAACTTCAAACTGGTGCTTTCAAGCACCAGCAATCTCTCTGAAGCCTGCTCCTGGATTTCTGTAATATTGCAAGGGAAGTTTCATCATTGAACAAGTTCCTGCTTGTAACATGCACAACCAACTTCTCCTTCAAGATGGAAACTTGCTGCTCCAGCCCACTTAGCATATACATACCTCTGATCTGGTATTTGTTACCTGTTATCTTGTAATATTAAGGAGATGGATAAATGAAAAATTAAAGGGACATGAGGAAAAAAAGAAGAGGGATGTCAACAAGAATCCAAGGAAACAAATTTGGTTCAGATTGCACACAGACATGTGAAGTTGTACTACTTTTGAAAGATAAAGATTTTACAATCTCTTCAGGCAACCTGTTTGACTATCTGACCTTGATATTGTAATGAATATAATGGATAAATTCGTGTGTATTATTACTGTATTATGAATTTGGTTTACTAATAAAAGCTACCCAGGGGCGTCTCCAAGATTCCAGAGTCCTTTGTGAAGGCAAACACATTTGCAACTGAAATGACAAGGCTGAGCAGGAAGATGGCCCATCCATCAAGGGTGGACCCTCACTTCACAGCTCTTCAACCTCTGATATCGATCTTGGTGGAGATCCAGGATGATCATATCACCCCTCCCAAGAGGGATTCTGGGAAAAACTATCAAGTAATCTTTTCATGCAGGCGGGAATCCTTTGGAAAATTGAGAAGCACACGCATACCTGGACTTTTCAATGGACTTGGCCTTAGGGTGAAAAAAACCTATATAAAACCCACAGGCTGAAGCTTGGAAGACGTGGTCGAGTTTGGAGGGTACCCTTGTACCACCACTCTGTCCACCCAACTTTCGATCAATTGTTGTCCCGTTTTTATTGTGGCTTTTAATTTGGTGTTGGAAATTTTGCTAAATCAATCCTGTTGTTTTGAATTGGCTTCTGATCATTTATAACAATATGGTTTGGCAGGAGGAAATCTCAGGGCCCTCCATGTGCTGTTGGACAACACTGTTTAGCAAACAACAGTTATTATCTCTTACTGTGCATTCCCCTCAGATGAGCTGGGTTCAATTCTCTTAATACTGTCTTGCTAAGCAGCTAAAGAAGGCAGCAGAAACAATAGCTTTTGTTTCCAGATACTGAAAAAGCCATTTCTCTCTTGGTTTTCCTTCACCGTCTTGGTGACCCTACACTGGATTTGTTCATGTGTATCAGTGACCACCTTCTACTAGGGAGCTGAGAACTCTGGATGCAGCTGGATACAAGTTCAGGGTAGTGGGGAAAGATTCTGCCCTTCCAGGTCATGACTGTCTAGGTCTTTCAAAGGAATATCAAAATTTATGGCTAGTAATGGCCTGCCAACTGGACTTTGTCCTGTGATGGACAATCCTCCAATTTAGAGACAAGTTTAACTCACCAATTTGTCTCTGAGGCAGGGCTAGATGAATGCTCACATTTACAGGCCATAGAAAATAATCTCAGTCAGGGCTCACTCCCATGATGAGTGTTGATCAGGGGCAGGAGGCAAATCTGTCAGGTGACATATGTCACTGCAGGATGGCTTCTTTGTCATGACTGGGACCCCTAGGATGGCGTTTTTCACAGATGCAACCCTGCCACTAGACCTTCAATTATAGTGGGAAACACTTTGCTACTCCAGTCCCCACCCTGCTGTCCACCCATTTGAAGGGTGCAGAAAGACAGCTGGTTTGCCATTGAAGACTGAGGCAAAAAAGTCGTTGAGTACCTCAGCCTTCTCATCCATGGCTACCCGTTTGCCAGCCTTGCATTTCCCATAGTGGTATGTGTGTGTATGCTTTCTTTGACCTCTCCTGAATAACATATGTGTAGAAATCCTTCTTGTTATTCTTCGCATGCCTTGTCAAGTTCGGCTCCAGATGCCCCTTAGCCTTTCTCAGCCCATCCCGACATAATCAGACTCCTTATACTCTTCCCAGATACCTGTTCCTGCTTCCCCTGCCTCTGTATTTCCTTCCTGCCTTTTACTTTGACCAGCAGTTCCCTACTCACCCATGCTGATTTCTTGCCTTCCTTACCCAATTTCTTGCGACTGGGGATCTTGTGCTTTATGGAAGCTGTCCTTAAAAATATATCAGCTTTGTTCCACCCATTGTCCAAATGGTCAGTTTCCCATAGGGTTCTACTGATTGGCTCCTTGAACAGCTAGAAGTTTGCTTCCCTGAAGTTCACTATAAAGTTATTACAACAATAACAAAACCATTCCTAGATAGCCAGCTGCTAAAAATATATTTTCCTTCCTCAAACCATGTGTTATATTCATTCAAACGTGCTAACTGCATGTCAAGTAACTACAACTGATTTTATATTTCTTAAAATGAAGCATTCAAATTAAAGCCTTATGATGTCAAAGCTATTACAGATCTATTTAAGAATGTATTTCTTAATACTTAAATTATTTTTCTTTCCCATGTCGTATGTCAATAGGGAACAAACCTGGCTTATAGAACAAACCTTTACAGGATGAAGCCTCTCATATCAGAATTGCTTCTGCTTTATTTCCATTTCCTTATTTCAGGCTGTGGTTAGTCTGGATGGAAAAGGAGCAGCTGGAGCAGGCAGAGTACTAGCTCCCCAGCTGCAACCATACACTGAGAATGACTTTGGCCATTTGAAGAACCAGGCGCCACCTACCGTGCAGTCTAAGCAGCCAATTCTACCAGGAACAGACCACAAACCCTCCTGCAGGGAAGAAACACTCAAGCACACTTGCTACAGAAGGCAGATTCAAAAATAATTTGGGAACATTTTCAGTTTGCCAAATAAAGAGTGGGCTGTATAGTTACACAGTATCAATCTGATTCTTGTCCATACTTCAAAATAATTTTTCCCAGCAGTTTCCAGATGTAAGCAAGTGAACAGCAGAAACAATGACGATTACCAAGAAACAGACCACCAAGTGCTTCTGGTTGTAGTACTTCCAGCAGCAGTGGTGTCACACTAATTCCTTTAACAGCTGCATCCAGTGTAATTCCTGAAGCAAGTAAATACACTATATTTTTTTTTTCCCTAATGTCATGTCGACCTGCAGTCTGGATTATTGAAATAATTCAGATTACTGAAATAACATCAAATTCAGTAAGTTTTAGAGCAGACCTCAGCAGTAACACTGTCCAGCTGACAGTGCCAGACTGGACCCACCTGCAAAGCCCTGGTCTGCTTACATAGCACGACAAAAGCAGGCTCAGGAATGAGTAAATGCATCCAGCCGACTTTGCTTTCCTGCTTTGACCATTGCAGCAATAAATAGACAGCTACTCTTCTTCCAGTAACACATACAGATTTTGAACAAGTTCTCCTAATTCTGCTTGAATGGAAGCATGTCATGTCAATTACAGCAATAGATTTGAACAGGTATCGATGACGTTTATCTGGTTTCTTTTTCTTCTTTTGGGGGCGGGAGGTGGTGGGACTGGCATAGCAGAACGCATGTAGAAAGTACAGAACAGCACTTCATTTCAATATAATTTCAGGGAAGTACAAAGACACTTCCCGCCGCAGCCTGGAGTTAACGCTCATGCTCCTCAGCCTCGCTACGGAACTCCCCACAAAAGACCAAGTGTCTTCCTGTCCACCCCCACCTCCCCCGGGGACCAGAGGCTGCCGGCCGCCCTCCCTCCCTCACGGGGCCGGCGCCCGCCATTTTCTGCCGGGTCCCGGCCCCGTAAGAGCCAGGGGGGCCCTTTCCTAGCCATGCCCGCCATGCCTGCCTGCCCTGGCGTGCAAGTCGTCCCTCCAGGCCGCCTTTCGGCTGTGTCTGCTCCTCTCCCAGGAGGAGCCAGGCGCGGCCCTCTCCCTCCCCTCTCCCGCCGGGGAGGGCGGGCCGGGCTGACGGCGCGGGGGCGGCCGCCATCAGGCACCACCCCTAACGGCTGCGACGCTCGGCGCCAAAATTTGATCCTGGCGGGCATCGAGGAGCGGTGCCTGACGGGGGTGAGCGAGTGAGGCAGCAGCATTAGGGAGCGGCACCGGACCGCGGTAGGTGAGTGAGGCACCGAGACCAGGGAGGAATTTGGCATCAGAGCCGGCAGAGTGGGCTTGCTGGAGCAGGGTCACTGGCCGGGCCGCGGGGTCAGCGCGATTAAGGCGTCGGGGCCGGGGCTCTGATGGGTAAGGACTCATCGGTGGTGGTTCGCGGCGCCTCAGAGCCGAGTCTGCCGCTTCCCTGGGATTTACTCCTCGCGGGCGGTGTGGCTGAGCAGGTACAGCCATTTTGCAAGCGGGAAAGGGAGAGGCTCTGCCGTGTTCTGAAACACGCGGGCCTTTCCTTCCCCTTCGCTGGCGGCCAGC
Source organism: Acrocephalus scirpaceus scirpaceus (assembly GCA_910950805.1). Classification (NCBI taxonomy): domain Eukaryota; kingdom Metazoa; phylum Chordata; class Aves; order Passeriformes; family Sylviidae; genus Acrocephalus; species Acrocephalus scirpaceus. Next base: position 48,377,599 of record OU383776.1, read on the forward strand.
TTTGCGTCAAACTGGTTTTGCCGCGAATCTATACCCAAATGTCGTGATAAACTTTCTGTAAAGGCAAGTCGCTTGGAAATGCTGAAGTACAGGTTATTGTTGGGATATTGCCTGGATCTGTGGTCTATTTGGCTTTTTTCGTTTACAAATGCGTGATATTTTTGTTGTAAAAGGCATACATTCTTTCAGTTTTCTCACAAGTCTAGTTCTTTGTTTGGCAGTATGATTCATTTGGTTATTCTTTTTGCTTTGAAATATATAGGATTATAATTCAGATACCTTTCTTGGTGCTTCTGAAAGGAATACTTTGCCTGGTCCCTTAGAACATCGAGAAGATGTACATCAAGTCAATTGTTCTTGAAGGTTTTAAATCCTATGCTCAGAGGACAGAAATTAAAGACTTTGACCCGTTATTCAATGCCATTACTGGCTTGAATGGTAGTGGCAAATCCAATGTCTTGGACTCCATCTGTTTCGTGCTGGGAATCAACAATCTGTCACAGGTAAAGAGACGGGACATTTAAGAAAGATCTTTCTTCTGTTCTTCTGTCAACTTTTCATGTTGATTTAGTGAGTAACCTCTACGGAAGGCCTGAAATGCTGCTTCTTTGAAAGAAACAGTTTCATTATTTGGATTTTTCATTACATAAATCTGGATCTCTGTTACTGTTGGTCAGTCTTACATTAAGGCTGAGTTACAAGTTCATTCACATACCACAGTTACACAGAGTATGTGGCTTAAAACAATAGACTGAAAATAACCACTTAAAAGCTAGTAACTTCAGTCCAAAGGTTTTTTGCATCTAAAGGCACTAATTTACTTGTTAGTAATAAATGTTTTCTGTTCTGGATTGGGTCTTAAGATCTGGCTACCTGGTTCATCAGAAAAAAAAATTAAAAGTGGTTTTCATACAGTGCCTGCTATTTAACAGATTATATATCTGCTTTATTCTCATAAAAAACTGTGTGCTCTGACATCAAGGTGATTTTTTATCAAATCTGAAAAAATCTGATTTTTTAATTTCCTTTCTTTTCCATCCCTACCTTCCCCCAGTTGTAGACAAAGCCAACAGACCTCCAAGTTTCTGAATCATTTTCCTGTGAACTAAATTGTGAAAAATAAATGTTTGTTAAATAAATTTACTGTCAGATAGCTTTTTTTACAGATGTATTCAGTGTTTGTCAGGAGCTTCATGCCGAAACCGTTAGCTGGATAAGTAAAACTAGACTGGCACACACTGGTTGTGGTTTTACGGTGATAGCACCTTGCAGCTCCCATGTGTCAGTTCACATGAACTCATAAATATGCAGCTAGATCTTAATTTTTTAAATTCATTTCTCCAAAACCTACAGTAGTACAATGAAAATGGGAAATTAGTTACTTTCAAAAAAGTATTTATCTGTTCCCTGGATTTAGGTGCGAGCTTCCAACTTGCAAGATCTAGTTTATAAGAATGGGCAAGCTGGAATTACAAAGGCAACTGTGTCTATTAACTTTGATAATTCAAACAAGAGTCAAAGTCCACTCGGATTTGAAGCTAATGATGAGATCACTGTGACTAGACAGGTGAGTTTTTCATATCTGTATTTTTTCATAACCTGTATATGTTTTTACCATGCTCATGAGTGGTCAAAGAAAAAAAAAGGGTAACTTTTAAAGTCCTGAGTTTCTGCAGTAGAGGCAAGGTTTCTATGTTGCATCTACCTTGTATTAGTTACACAAACTCTAGGAGTATATCCACTGTACTACCTAGAAATGTTCATAAAGCAAGTTAAAATTTGCTATCTTGTGACTTTTTATGCTTTCATATCTTTTCTCTTAATATCTGAACTGTGTACTAAATTTGGTGTCCAAGAACAAAGGAATTTTTGTTTTTCATATGAAAATGTTGGGATTTTGGTTTTTTATTATTTTTTTATTGTTTGATTTTTTAAAGAGTTTTTGGAGAGTTTCTTGACAGTATTGTCCTCAGCGACTAATATTTCTTATATTTTAGTTAAATATTTTAAATGTCAAACAAGTTCTGTTTTGATGTTCTGCACAGATGCACATACATGTGTATACAAAGATTTGTACATTTGTACACACACAAACATGTGTGATTTGCTCAGATTTTTTATTGCTTATTACAGTTTATATTATTACAAGACCAAGCAATTTTTTGTCTTTGTTCTCCAGGTTGTTGTCGGAGGTAGAAGCAAGTATCTTATCAATGGTGTAAATGCTGCCAACAGTCGTGTGCAGGATCTCTTCTGTTCTGTTGGACTCAATGTCAATAATCCTCACTTCCTCATTATGCAGGTATTGTGTGCACCTTTATAAAATCCAGAAAGAGTAGGGCTTGCACTAAATTTAAGACAGCTGTGATAGTGGGAAAACACTTAATTTCCTAATTAGAGTGACATCTTATCAAGTAAAAATGAAGTCTGTTAAGAAGCTAATATTTCCAGTATTGCATAGTTTGATCCTAAAACACAAAACACATCTTGTAGCATGAGACCACCTGTGGCCCTCATGTTAGCAAAATTTTCTGAAATATGTTTCCATTTTATTTTCTTTTTTTTTTCCTCCGTAACAGATAGGTATTGCTTTTATAAATATTCTAAAATGAATGATTTTACTTTGTATTATTTGTGCTCCATGTTAGACAATATCTTGAATGAGGTGGAGATATGTACCTTCTTAAGTCACAATTATCAAAAGAAAGCTGATAAATTGAAAAGACTGTAAGGGACCAGGCAAATCCTGGAAATATTTGCAAGGAATAATAAAACAGAGCAGGATTTATTGTTTCAAATGTAACTGTCCCATGTGGATGGCAAAAGTGGGAACAGTTTTGTACATACTCTCTTTCTCCCTGTTATGTATAAGCTACATCAACAAAAGCCTGGTTTATGATTAGGAGCTTATTCAACATTGGCAACCCAGTAAGACTCTAGGAAAAATACTTGCATTACTCCTTTAAGATGTAATCAGGACTGTGGAGGATGAGCCTAAGGTACGATGTAAAGGCCATTTCAAGTATATTACCTGGAAGAGTGACTTATTTGAACTTTGAAGAGGAAAACAATTGAGTGAATTAGATTTTTTTGTAGCAAAAAAAAAAAAAAGGGCTTGAATTTATAATACAATGTATAAACATAAGTAGGGGGTTGGGGGTTCAGTTTTTACTACTGCATGGTACACAACCACTGTTCTTGTTTTATGTTTCTGTCACCAGGGACAAATTACCAAAGTTCTAAATATGAAGCCACCAGAGGTAGGAAAGTTGTGCGAGTATTTTTGTCTGAAGTTTTACTGAACTGATTTGAATTATAAGAACCTGTATGTTGGGAGGGGACAACAAAAATAAAGGTTGGAGGGAGATGAGATGTTCAGCTTAATTGAACCAACCTAATGTAAGAAGAAACATCAAAGTTTTTTGCATTGCTTTGGTTTAGATTTTAGCTATGATTGAAGAAGCAGCTGGTACTAGGATGTATGAGTGCAAGAAAATAGCTGTCCAGAAAACCATAGAGAAGAAGGAATTCAAACTGAAAAGCATTCAAACGGTACTACATGTTGTAAAGTATACTTTCATTCACGTTTGTTAAAGATAACTGAACAACTAGTTTAAAGGTGACTTTGACTTATAGAATATTTCATTTCTGCACCTGGAACTAGTATCCATGCCTACACAGGTTTAAAGTTTAGAGTTCAGTAAAATCAGAATATAAATCTTCTCTTATGTGTTTCAGGTCTTAAATGAGGAGATCAGTCCAACTTTACAGAAACTGAAAGAGGTATGGAAAAATTAGAAGGGTGGTAAGGTAGGTCCTTCAAGTACTGAAAAATACTTCCAACTACCCTGGACCAGTATGTTTTGGCTAGTACAACAGCATGTTTTCAAGCTCTGTTAGAGTCTTGTAAGAGAGAGAATTTTGTCATATTTCCAAATACAGACAATGTGACATTTTGGGCTTCCAGGAAATCCTAGAGAGATGCAGGGAGAAGGAAGAAAACAAGAGAACTAGATAAATACGGATTTTAAAGTATCTTAGTTCTTAAAAACACTAAGTCAAGCAGTATTTCTGGTGTGCAGTCAGTTATATGAATATTGTTTTAGCTGACAATTACATGAAGAATCCTTCCTCTTACTTACAAATACTGATGTTTAGAGGTGCTTAAAAGATTTCTATAGTAGTCTTAGGTAACACTGTTTTTCCATCAAATTTTTGAGCTTTTTTTTTTTTTTCTTGTCTGTTCAGGAACGAGCATCCTATTTAGAATACCAAAAATTAGTACGAGAAATAGAACATTTAAGCCGCTTTTGTGTAGCTTATCAGTTTGTTCTGGCTGAAGAAACAAAGACATCCTCCACTGAAGTGTTAAAGGAAATGCAGTCTAATGCAGAGAAGTTTCAGGAATCAAGGGCTGAAATTGATCAGAAGATAAAACAACTTAATGAAGACATAGCAGAGATGGAAAAGGAAAAGGATAAGGTAAATGAAAACAGAGTTGTCCTCATCTAAATATCTAAATACAGAGAATTTTAAGACACGGGAATTATTTTTATAGGTAATATACCCTTGAATTTTTATCTTCTCCTGGTGTGTTGCTTAGATTATGCATTGTTTATTGTCGGTCCATTCTCGGTTTTGTCTAGAAGACATCCATTTAAAGAGTGTTTTTTTTGTCTGAAACGCACATGAAAAATAACTGAAGCATAAAAACTGTTTGCCCTCATGTGTCCACTATGTGCATTCAATGGTAAATTTTGCCAGAGACTTTTTTTTCTCCCTTTTTGTTAATGTCTCAAAAGAAAAGTAAGCAAGGTTTTGTTTGACAATAATTAAATTTTGGGGGCAGTAAATTTAACAAGGTTTAGGATGAACCATAGAGTCTTTGGATGTCTAAATCCACCTTCTGTACAAGGACAGTGTCCCATCTTATGGAGTGATGTGAGTCTTCAATAGTACCTTCCAGTTAGGTTGGATTTCAGAGGTAAGAGATGGTCTGACCTGTTTGTATTGGAGACTACTGCCAGCTTGATCAATTTCCTTCTATATAAAGCTCTGAACAGAAGACAAAATACAAATACTGCATTGGTTTCAGAGGCTAAACTAAATTTCCCTTATTACTGATTGTAGGAAGTTGGTGGTAGACTCCGTGAACTGGAAGCTGCACTTTCAGAAAATCAAAGAGTTAATACAAAAGCACAAAGTGCTCTTGATCTCAAGATGCAAAACTTAAGACGTGAAGAGGTTAAGTACAATGAATTGGTAACACATATGCAGAAGGTAGGATATTTGTATATAATTTTCTTTACATACTAAATTAATTCAGATTGTGAGAACAGCTGGTTTTTCTTTCCTCTTATAGTACTAGAGTCCTGTGATTGGCAAGAATTACATCAAGAAAGCACAGACAAGTGTTAAGGGCATTGTTTAATTTGTACAGCATAGGTAGTAGGTTCCCATTAGAAAAAGACATGATGCAAATACAAATAAAGTGCAGCTCCTGCTTCCAAATTTTCTCTTAAGCTCAGCAGAGGTCCCTGTAGCTTCAAACTATTATGCTCTCTGGACGTACGTTACTCTTAAAATTAAATGAGAAATCTGCCTTGCCTATTTTTGACAATTGTTTTTTATGCAGGAGGAGGATCATTTTTTAGATATTGGGAAGAGCGAGATAATTCTCTTTAATTCTTGGGCAGTTGTTATCACTTCCTGTATTTCATCTCTCTGTAGATGTTCAGTACACTCATGAGGGGAGTAACACATTTGAAAACATGCAAAGACATATTGCAAGATGAAAAATCTGACAAAAGATCATAGAAATGTATTTGATGAAAATATTTAGGTGCTCCTCACCTAAACAACATGAATTTCAAGGTAACAGACTCAGGTTCTCTCATCGTTTTTTGGGTTTTTTTTATTTTTGGTCTTTGTTTTGGTGAAGGATTCTAAAGCGTTACTGTCAAAGGAGAAAGAAGTAAAGAATCTAGAGAAAGAACTAAATGTTTTACTGGAAGAAAGTGAAAAAGATGCACAAGCTTTAGCTGCAGCACAACAGCATTTTAATGCTGTGTCTGCTGGCCTGTCCAGCAATAAGGATGGTGAAGAAGCTACTCTTTCTGGACAGATGATGATCTGCAAAAATGAAATTAGCAAAGCAGTAACAGAGGCTAAACAGGTAAGAAAAAAACCTCTGCCTGTCTCCGTCCTGCCTTCATGCTTTTGAAAATTGTCTGGAAACCAATGGACACATGCTTGAAAGATCAATGAAAAGAGGTGCGGAACATCTATGCAAGATATTTTACATTTTGGCATATTCATTAAACTAACTTTTTGATAAAATATAAACAAAATATCCTTGCACAGGAAAATGCTGTAGCATTACTGCAAGGAATATAAGAAACTGGCATTTGAGTTGTAAAGTAGGATTCACTGTACTCAAATGATCAATAATATTGAATAGGAAAAAATTAGGACTGTTGTCAATGATACACAATCAAAGAGATTGCTACAGTTAAACTTAATGGAATCAAAGATGCCTGTGATTGTGAAATAGAGGGTTGGGAGAAACTATTTTCTCCTTAGTTAAATTGTGTGCTCATCACACAACTGAAAAAGACGACATTGTCTTAAGATAGAAAACCTCTGCTGGAGTAGTTCTGATAGTGGAGTTTAAATTTCCAAAGTTCACTTTCCTTGTCTCATAGAAATTCTTCTAAGAGTATCAAGGACAGCTGTATCCCACCTTTTTTTACTTTGTTTCTTCTCAGACTATTCATGTTCATGTTACAATAGTTAAATACAAGAGCTGTGTTTTTGTTTCCAAATAACCTGTGCCATTATTTTCAAAAGCCAAGGCTGGTTTTTGTCATATCTGCAACCAGTGGAAAATTTTACATGGGCAGCTCAATAGTGCAAGTGTTCTAAATTTGCACCTGCAAGGTTGTCTTTGAAGATCTAGTTCCATATGTTCTTACTTATTTATTTACTTATAGGCTGAAATGAAATTGAATTATGCACGAAAAGAATTAAAGGCCAAAGAAGCTGAAGTTAAAAAGGTGGATGAAGGCTACAAGAAAGACCAAAAAGCATTTGAAGCTGTCGAAAAAATGAAAATAACCCTAGAGAAACAAATAAACGAGCTGAACTACTCAGGTCTGTACAGAATTCTGATGCATCATTTTGGGGCAATCTGCAAAGGAGTATAGAAGTGTCATGAGCTGACCCTGACTCAATGCCAGGTGTTCACCAAAGCTATTTTATCACACCTCTTCTCAACCAGACAGAGGAGAGAATACACAGCAAAAGCTTGTGGGTTGAGATAAGGACAGGGAGACATCACTTGGCAATTACTAACATGAGCAATATAGGCTTAACTTGGGGAAATCAATTTAACTTTGCCAGGCTCTATTTAGTTTCTGATTTTCTATATTTCCTCTCCATGAGTGGTGCAGGGGGATAGGGAATGGGGGCTGCAGTCAGTTCTTCACACATTGTCTCTGCCACTCCTTCCTCCTCGGGGGCATCCTTCCCTGCTCTACCACAGGGTTCTTCCCTAGAGAGGCAGTCCTCCCTGAACTTCTCCAGTGTGAATACTTCTCGTGGCCTGCAGTTCTTCACAAAATGCTCCCACATGGGTCTCTCTCACAGGATGCAGTCCCTCAGGAACAGGCAACTCCATTGTGGGTCCCCTGGGGGGTCACACATCCTACCAGCAAATCTGCTCCAGAGCGGGCTCATCTGTCCATGGGTCTGCACATTCTGATAGGACCCTGCTCCAGAGTTGGTTTCCACAGGCTGCAGGTGGATATCTGCTCCACTGTGGACCTTCATGGTCCATGTCACAGGGCACAGCTACCTCAGCATGGTTTGCACCTCCTTCCTGTCCTTCACTGGCCTTAGTGTCTGTTGGGCTGTTCCTCTCATGTATTGTCACTCCTTTTTCCAGCCACTGCAGATAGATTTGGCCTTTTTCTCCTCTTCTATAATATGTTATCCCAGAGGCTTCACCACCATCAGTAATGGTCTTGGCCAGTGATGGCTCTCCGTCTTGCGGCCAGATGGCGAATGCAGAAACAAAAGAAAACAAAAGAATTTATGCTCTATTTCCCATCAGGAATTAGGAAGCAATGTTCAGCCACTTCCTGTGAAGTAGGACCTCAGTACGCTGTTTTGGAAGACAAAGGCCTTAATAATGGATGCTCCCTTCCCTCCTACTTTCTCTTCTACTGATGAGCACACCTTCCTAATAGCATGGAATATCCCTTGGACCCCATATCCTGTCTATGTCCCCTCCCAACCTATTGGAGGGACAATAGCAGAGCCCACAGCCTATTGGCCTTTGGAAGAGGGACTGGAGGGACAGCTTTTGTGCTTGTGCCAGCATGCTTAGCAGTAGCCAAAACTGCTTTATGTTTCTGTTCTTTATGTTTCTACTAAAAATGCCTTTTTAGTAGGAACATAAAGAACAACTTTGTGGGCTGCTGTGGGGGTGTTGACTCCATCTCACCCAGCCCCAGTGCAGGATGGAAATGAAAAATCAAGTACACTGCTTTCATGCATAAAGAAATTTCTCTGACCTAAGCTCCGCAAACTCTTAAACTTCCACAGAAAGCAGCTTAAAGTAATTTGATTACATCAACTTTGGGCAAAGCATTTTGAAGTTTGACGGCACAGTTAAATTCCAGCTAAAATTTAGATGGAAAAAGGGATCAACACCCCTATTGCTTCCTGGTTTTCTGTACCTAAAACACTTCTAGAGTTTGTTTCTTATGCCAGGTAGAATTTGTTTCAGACTACTCAAAACTGTTAGCTGATATTCCAGATTAACCTTTAAAGAAGAACGTTGCACTTCAAACTTTTTCTTTACATGTTTGGTGTCATGATGGTATTAATTTTTTTTAGTCTGCAAATTTACAAAGAATTCTAAAAAGTCTTCTCCACATATATGTAGATAAACTGTGTAGAATACCAATTTTTAAGCTAATGTATTTCTCTGCTCTGGATATATGTCTACTGCTTGTGTTCAACTCTGAAGAAGAGAAAGTAGAAGCCCTCCTAGCAAAAAAGAAGGCATTGATTTCTGATATCAGCCGGCTAAGAGAACTGAGTGAAAATTTAATGGCAAAATTTCCTCATCTACAGTTTACATACAAGTAAGATCTTAGTGTGATTCTGAAAAATGCTTGAAAGGGCTTTTGGGGGCCTTTTACCAGATAATTCTACCAGTGGATTAGCTCTTGCTTTCCTTTTAGTGCTAGTGAATAATGTCTTACCCGTGCTGCAAAGTGAAGGGGAATGTGAGGGGGGAGGTCAGGAAATGTTATAATCTTACCGAAGTCAGTAGAATATAAGTTTTGTCTGATGGCATTTTCAAGTCATAACTTCAGTAGCTAAAGCCATAGAATCCAAAGGTCTAAACTAGAAAATATATAATCATTGTTTCCTGCTTGTGGACACAAGGAGATTTGCTCTTTGGAGGTCAACTCCAGTCAAACATCTGCATCCCCAGGTTTAATTTTTTATGTAATAAGTTGAGCATATTCTTATAGCTGTGGTAATAACCCATTGCAAAAAATCTTGAAAAAATGTGTAAAAAAATCAGGAATTGCATTCTTTTAGTGACTGTGTAACAGACTCTTTATTGTCAAATCTCTTCCTGTGAAGTATTTAATTTCAACCATTTTTGGCATGGGGTTCTTTTTCTGATAGCATTTAGAATTGCTTCTGTGAGAACAATAAGCATCATGGACTTTAAATATAAAGTTTTTAAAGTTGTATAAGAGAAAAACAATCATGATTCAGTCATAATTCATATTTGTTTTAAGATATCCAGAAAAAAATTGGGATCTCAACCATGTGAAAGGCCCTGTTGTGTCTCTGTTCACTGTGAAAGATCTATCCAATGCCAAAGCCCTGGAAGCAGTGGCTGGAGGGAAACTCTATAACATTATTGTGGACACAGAAGTAAGTTTATTGTGATAGTACAGAACTCTGAATTTTGAGATGTGTTCATATGATTTGGGGCTGGCAAGCATGTGCCTTGTTACTGAATGCTTGAGAGGCGTTATATTAAAACATATACCTGTTTTAATTGGGTCAAGAAAGTCATGCATAGTCACATTGTTGGTTGCAACATTGTTCTTCTTCCAATGCCCTACTGTCTCACTTTGCGAAATCACTTGTGTACTCAGGTATGCTTTGTAACTATTTTTCATTTGAGGTTACTGGCAAAAAGCTTTTAGAAAAGGGTGAACTAAAGCATCGATACACCATCATTCCATTAAACAAAATTTCAGCCAGGTGTGTTCAAGAAGACACAGTCAAGTTGGCCCAAAGCTTGGTATGTAAATAAATACGCTCTTTACACTATATTGCTTCTGTCCCATTTTAATTTTATTTTTGTACTACAAACTTGGGATTCTTAAAGGTTATTATAATACAAATTTCTACAGGGTTTGAGGATATATTGATTTTGTTTTCCTTTGTATCCTTTCAATTTTGTGAGGTTTAAGTGAGTATTAATTATTCCACTTGTAGCTGAAATAGTTTTAAAATGTAATGATACTTTTGGAAGGGTTATTAGCAACAAAAGACAGAAATCAAATTTGAAATTTCTTGTAACTTAAGGCATACTAATTGCATTTAATTTGATTTCTAGGCTGGCCATGCTAACTTGCATTTAGCCCTTTCTCTAATTGTATACAAATCTGAACTGCAGAAAGCAATGGAATATGTCTTTGGAACAACACTAGTCTGTAATAACATGGATAATGCTAAGAAGGTGACTTTCGACAAAAGGATAATGACGAGAAGTGTTACTCTTGATGGAGATGTGTTTGATCCCCAAGGAACTCTGCATGGAGGCAATTGCTGGTTCTATTCCTATAATACTAATAATATTGTGTATCTGTTGATATGTTTATTGCTCTTGCATATTTTTGTAAAAATGAACAGTAACCTTTTTGTTTAGACACATACTGGGAATAATCTGTTCGAGCTAAAGTTGTCTTGAGCTGAAATAATATTAATTAGTTTAAGAGAAAATTACTGCCAAACTTCACAGAAAGTAATTTAGATTTTAAGTACTTAAATCTTATTAGACTGTATAATCCTCTTGGAAGCAAAAGTGCTTGGAATTCAAGCACTTTTTGAAGTAATTCACCTTTGATTTGCGATAATTTCATAAATTATTAAAAGTTAGCTGTTCAGATAGGATACACATGTGTAGTATTCAAAGCCTGCAGAACTAAGTTCTGGAACAGAGGACGTAGTCTTTCTCCTGAGAACTCTAGCCTAGTTGCCTTATCTCAACTAAAATAAATCATCAACCTGCCTCATTATTAATGTTTGGAATTTGCAATTACCAGTTGGTCTAATTCCAATTAGCCTGGCTTTTTAATTTTTTCATTGAACAGGTGCATCCTCACAGGCTGCACCAATATTGTCTAAACTCCAAGAAGTGAAAGATATTGAAATACAACTCAAGAAAAAGGAATCTGAACTTGCAGCTGTAGAGAATGAGTTGGCAAGCTTGCAGATGGTTGCTGAAAGGTAAACTTTGCATTATACGATGTGTATCATTTCTCTTAATGTGACTGAGTAAATTTAATATGAGTTGTTTTGGGAGGTCATAGGCTTTTTGAGATTGTAATATGCAGAAAATAATTCCCTTCCTCCCTCTCCTCACAATATAATTAGTAAGTTCAGCAATCAAATAGCATTTGGTTTTTAATAAATTTGGTTTTTAAATAACACACGCAAAAAACCTTTGTTTGGGATAATACAGGGCAAAAAAAAAAAGGCTACACACTGATAGCTAACTGAAATTGGTTGAATTTTCATGAAGTCCACTGAAGAATAGATCTGTTACAGACATATTTTTAACACCTGTACAAAATTCCAATTTGTGGTCTGTCTTATTTTTTTTGCAAGAAAATAAGAAGTTGTTAAAAAGGATTATATTTGTAGTGTGATACTGCTGTTAGTATTTAAATTAAACAATTTTAGGTATATTTGATTTTCAGCTACTCAGTTACTGTATACCATATTAAAAGATGGAATAGAAAAATATATTTAGTCACTTCTGCAAAAATGCCATAAGGAGGTAGTGTTGCATAACATGATATCTACCAGCTGGATTTATTTTTTCAAATTGTTTTGAGCTGCAATAAACTTCCAGAAATATATCCAAGAGGAGGAAAGAACTTTGGCTTTTAGTTATCTTTTCTTTAACTCTTCAGCCTAACATCTGTCATGCTGCCAGTTGGGAAAAAAGTGGTCTCTGAATTGTTGCCAAATTCCATGACTTGCATTTTAGTATGTCAGATCAGGGCTAAATAGCAGGAGCTGCATTTATAACTTACATGCATACAAACCTCACAATTACTATTAAAGCAATTATATTGGATTTTCATTCATTTAAGCTTATTTACGCTACTGTCGGCACTGTATTTCACATGAGAAGCGGAATATAGATATTCATCTACTTACTTCAGCTTTGAAAGTGAGATGTGTGTCACTGCTGTCTCCAAAGGTACCAGCAACTGAAGCAGCAATGGGAGATGAAGTCTGAGGAAGCAGAATTGTTGCAAAAGAAGCTTCATCAAAGTGCTTACCACAAACAAGAAGAAGAGCTGCTTGCTCTGAGGAAAACCATTGGTGACAAATGTGTTCTTACTCTTTTAACTGAAAACTAATTGCTGAGAATGAGACAGATATCAGACTGAGTAACGGAATCTTTATTTAAGAAAGAAGTACTTTTCACTTTAAAAATACTAGCTTTATATTTAGGAACATGTAACAAACACAGAATCACAGTATACTTGCATGGAGGTGATTCACTTAAAGATGGTCATTCTCTCATAGTAAAGAGAACTATATGGTATAGTTATACTCATTTAATGTTTTTATATACTTTGTAATAAAGGAAAATATGTCGTTACAGGGAAGTTTAAAAATTGATTTAACCCCATATTTGAGTAGTCTTTGCTTTTTTCAGGCCATCTGTTACTTAAGGTTAGTAATATAATTTGCACTAAAAGAAAGCATTGGAAAGAAATAGTGTTTCATATGGCTAAGAAAAGACAAAAATGCACATAATGCAGCAACAAATAGAACATCTAAAAAAATGGATAGAAGTGATACATATCTAGACAAAGTCTTCTAGGGATGAGGTGATATCTTGTTAGGTAATGTCTGATTAATTACTTCTTGATCCTGAGGCTTGATGTAGTCTTCCCTCCATCAGAAAAAAAGGTCATATTTTCATAATGGCTGTTTGGTCTCCTACTGGTCTCAGTAACCAGTAGCAACAGCACACTGTCTTAGAATAATCATTGCAACTAGTGAGAGTTCCACCACTTTTTCCTGTTGGAGGCACAGAGATTTATTTCAGTTGGCGTTTAGGTTGTAATTTAAAAGATGGGAACTGTGCTTAATCTCACTACTTCTTGATTCAGATAATTGTGAAGAGACATTAAAGAAAACTGAAGAGAGCAAAAAGGAAGCAGAAAAAAAATACAAGGAATTAGAGAATAAAATAAAAAATGCAGAATCAGAGTGTCTAAAAGAACGAAAAAATGCAGAGCAGAAACTAGATAATGCCAAGAAAAAGGCAGACACTTCAAGCAAAAAAATAAAAGACATGCAGCAGGTAAAACTTCACTTCCGTTGGCAGTTGTCTCAATGTTAAAAGTGGTCGCAAAAATCAGAAAGTTTGATTCTCCTGAGGTTTTAATGCTCTCAGTTTTGGGACTTAATGTATTTACTGTGTAGTCACTGACATAGTCATGGACTGAGGTTCTTTTGTCTTTGTGAGATTGCATCCTTACTCAAGAATGGGTGCTGTTAATCTTCTACAGCATTTACTACATCAAACTGAATCTTAATTCTTTCCATTTAAGTGTAACTAATAAATTGGAAAACATCTCTCTAGGAAGTCAAAGCTTTAGTTCTGGAACTTGAAGAGCTGAAACAGGAGCAGGTCTCCTATAAGCAACAGATAACAGCTGCAGAGGAAGCAATCAAATCCTACCAGGATCAAGTTGATGCTATGGTGGCTGAAGTGGCTCAGACAGAGGTAAAAGTGAATACTGTGTTTCATTATCTGTTTTGATGTTACTTCTATGTGATCCTCTGAATCTCACATTATAATGTGTATTTTTTTCTGCATAGTTGCTTACCACAGTCAATCAGCCTAGGTAATTTTTTTGCTTCACTTTCACATGTGAATTTTTTCTCCTTGCCTTGTTCAGTTCTAATAATGCTTTAATACCACCTTTAAAAGAGGCCAATAAGTGTCTGCTGATATGCTTTTTCAGGAATCTGTAGAGAAAGCACAGAAGGAGCTTGCCAAGCAAAAGGAAGTAATCGCGTTACATGATAATGCAATTAAAGACAAATTGGCAGAGATGGTAAAATACAGAGAACAAAATAATGAGTTACAGCTTAAGGTTAAAGAAATAGAACACAGCATCACTAAATGCCAACAAGAGGCTGCTGATGCTGCTGCCAAGGTATTTCAAAATTGTACTTTTCTTCACATTTTGTGACCAAGAATGGTTATTTTCCTTGCCCTATGCAAAATACCCTTTTTTCTTTAAGCACTGTCATAGTTGCAGCTTTTAATGTGAAAAATTTTATCTGAGGAAGAGGGAGTGGAAATTGTACATTGTCAAAGAGCTTATCTGTATGGAGTAACAGGATAGATCACAATGAGAAAGTTATCAGTAAGAACATTCTGACTGTATGGACAAATTAGATAACTAATTAAAGAAGGTAATTATGTGATGTAGCGACAATGGTATAGTTCAGATGTAGAAAAAAAGCACTTCAAGTAAGTATGTAAGATATACATGAAACCTACCTTAAATTCTTGGTTTGTCCACAATGAAGGAAATCACACAAAGCTGTGTAAAGATTTACCTGTGTTGCATTGGAGTAGAAGAATTAATGTGGTAATTTCAGAATGTAGGTGGGGAATTTTTGTTGGTTTTTTGTTTGTTTTAATTTTTAGTTCACATTTGAGATGGATGAGGAAAAAGCCTCAACATATCTTTTTGTTTACAGGTGGCCAAAATGCTGAAAGAATACAAGTGGATAATTTCAGACAAACCACTCTTTGGCCAGCCAAACACAGCCTATGATTTCAAAAGCAGCAACCCTAAAGAAGCAAGTCAGAAGCTGCAGAAACTGCAGGAGCATAAAGAGAAGTTGGGAAGGAATGTGAACATGAGAGCTATGAACATGCT
The DNA here is from genome assembly GCA_910950805.1 of Acrocephalus scirpaceus scirpaceus. Classification (NCBI taxonomy): domain Eukaryota; kingdom Metazoa; phylum Chordata; class Aves; order Passeriformes; family Sylviidae; genus Acrocephalus; species Acrocephalus scirpaceus. The sequence continues at coordinate 48,392,847 of OU383776.1, forward strand.
TTCTGATGCAGAGGAAAGGGTAAACATTCTGTGCTTTAATCTACAAAGATTGGGCAGGCTGGTCATATAGTATATATACTATATATATAAATATATATAATGTAGCTTTATGTTTTCATGTGCTCTATTTCTCAATACACTAAAAATAAAACTAAACCTTCATGGGAAACACTGGTTCTTTCATACTAATCTTATATCTTTGAACTGTTCATTGGCACACCAGGTTTTTAGGTTACTCATAATCTTGACTTTGGATGGTAAAAAATACTATTTTATTCCTTCCTACCCCACTTCATCCTAAGTTGGAGCATTAGCAAACTTTGTGGCATCCATTAGAGTATCTGAAAACTATATACTGTATTAAAAGTTGCACACCAAAAAAATATTCATCTTCAAGTGGGATAGCTCAATGGTGTAGCAAGGTTGTCTTGAATTAATGTGTAATTAATTCAGGCTATTCCAGGATTGTCTGAAAACTGCCCATTGATTTTATCCTTCAGCTTTTCTAGTACTGTTTCCTCCTATCAGCCTCCAGAAGCATTCTTTCTTCTATGGAAAAGCAAATCATTAACTTGGAAGTGCAACTTTCAAAGCAATGTTGTCCTTCCCCTTTGCTGATTGTTGAAAATTCTGATGCTTTAATTTGCAGTAATCCCAAAACTTACATCCTTCATGCAGCTAAATGAATGCACTGGATTTTAATCTTGTGGTTAATGACTATTTCATAGCTACTCAATGATACAAGTGAAGCTGTAAGATTAGCACAAAATGCATTTGAGCACAAAGTTTATTGAAATCAATCTTTTCTTCTCATTGCACCAGTACAATGACTTAATGAAGAAAAAAAGAATTGTAGAGAATGACAAGATAAAAATTCTAGCAGTTATTGAAGAGCTTGACCGGAAGAAAAAACAAACTTTAGATATTGCTTGGAAAAAGGTATGACGCTTGGAATTTATCTTCATGTTTTAGTAGAGGATCAGATTTATCTTAGATTACTGTTTTGCATATTTCCTTGGGCAAAAAAGTGTTTTCAGAACTAATATCTGTGACCTACAATTAAAAACAACCACTTTATTTCTCCTGTTTATTCTCGCTTTTGAGAATATAACATGAATTTTCTGAAAATTGTAAAGGTCAGTTAAACCTGCAAAACTACTTTTTCATTCTGTTTTAGTGCCCACAAATATTTTGTTAAGGTTAAGGCATATTGAAATACAGTTAGGTTTTATTTTTAGTATTTTTCTTTTCTTAAATCAATATTTTACCAGAGTTAAAATTTTCCGGTTCTGTTGTCCTCTACAGTGTGGACCTGGGGTATTGCTCCTGTTACTGTCAGGATACACAACATTAGGGTAGAGCAATGTCTGATATATGTTTCTGTTACTCTGCCTTTTTACCAGGTCTCTCATAATAATGAATTATAACAAAAGTATAAAATTATCCCTTTCTACATGGAAATCTTTTGACACTTTTTTTTCTGCTGTATCAGCAGAACTTGTGCTTTTTGGCCTTTGAGAAAATTGTTTTTAACCAAGATTAAAAAGACAGTCCATCTATGTGCAATTTAATTATTAATTATCCTGCCTGTACTTAGGATATCACTGACAAAATGGTATCTTTCCATTGTAAAAATTGTATTTGGTAGAAATTAGTGAGCTGTAATACAAAAGCATCACACATGGTGGAATAAGTGTATTTTCAGACCAAACCTAGGAAATTTTAATCTGCATTTACGAAGTTGTATCCCATCCCATACCTGGACATTGCTTAAGTAAACCTGGGAAGAAAAAGAGTGGGGAAGATGCCAGAATATATCTCTTACATGGTGCTTGTACTTTTAGTAGTCCATTAATTGCAATTTGCCAGTTAATAAATCTGAGTTAGGGCATAACCGTTTCCCTGGCTGATGGCATAAAGAAGCCTTCCAATACATCTTTCACTGGATCCTTCTAAAATGCTTAGTATGCAGTGTCATATATCTTTTGGTATTATTTCTCTCTTCAGTACAGAAAAAAAAAAAGCTAGTGTTTTCTCACTGTCCTGTATGTGACATGGGAATTCAGCATGTTGACCTAGGAAAGATATCTTGAGTGTCATGCTGCTTGCCTCTTAAGTTTTTCATTCTTTGTGCTTTTGATCCAAAGCATATTCATACATCTTTTGTGGTCTGACTTCTAGGTGAATGAAGACTTTGGTTCCATTTTCTCAACACTCCTACCTGGAGCCAGAGCTGTGCTAGCAGCCTCTAAAACTCAAAATGTCTTAGTTGGTATGGAGTTCAGAGTTGCCTTAGGAAACACCTGGAAGGAAAACTTAACAGAACTTAGTGGAGGACAAAGGTTGGTGAAGGTTGTTTTCCATCGTCATTGTGTTACATCTAACTACATTGTTACATCTAACTAATTAAAGTTCTGAAAAGCAAAACATTAATCTTTTCTTTGTCACGTCAGGGATTCTGACTCCTTCCAAATGGACTCAATATTGGAAGCACTGTTAATACATTCTGACTTAGAACAATGCTTTACTTAGTATAAGACAACAAACAAGATTTTACTCCTGTCACACAAAAGTGGCAAAAAAAAAAGAATCGAATGGTGAGAAAACCACATTTATCCCTAGGTAGTACTGACGTAATGTTGAACCAAATGCTCCTCTCCTTGAGTTGTAACCACAAAAATCTATATATTCAAGTATTTCCCTGGTATAAAAGCAGCATCATGGCAACAGTGTTCTTCTCCAGTGTCTATGGCTACTGTGTAGAGCATGTGCTTCTTCGTAACTTCTAAGGAAAAAAATCTTTACAAACTGAAAAGCACAAACAGAATTTGGGAAGAGGTGAGACAGAGGTACAGAACTTACTTAGGACAGAATACTTAAAGAACCAGACGTGGAGAAACATCATTGCAAAAGTCAGAACTGGAAATAAAACAACAGCATAATTTTAAATACCATCACCCAACTAACATGATCTTTCAATAAAAAGAAGTAATATTTTCTGTTTCTGACAGAAGACTTCACATTTTGAAATGGGGAAGTTATCATTCCATCTCTTCAGAATCATAGCAATAATGTACTTTTGAGGGAGCATTTTAGAATCATAGAATCATTTAGGCTGAAAAAACTTATCTTAAGATCATCAAGTCAAACCATTAACTGCCAGGTCCACTATGAAACCATGTTACTAAGCCCCACATGCACATGTCTTCTAAATCTCCGTGAGTGCTGATTCAACCGCTTCTCTGGGCAACCCATTCCAATGCTTGATAACCATTTCAGTGAAGAAATTTTTCCTAATATCCAATCTAAACCTACCCTGGTGTAACTTGAGGTCATTTCCTCTTGACCTGTTTCATTAGCTGGAAGAAGAGGCCAACCTCTTGCCACCTGGCAACACCCTCCTTTCTGGCAGCTGTAGAGACTAATAAGGTCCTTCCTGGGCCCCCTTCTCTCCTACTGGCTAAACAATGCCAGTACTTGCTCCTCATCAGACCTGTGATCCAGACCCTTTACCACCTTCTTTGCCTTTCAACAATTGTTGTCAAAAGCCAAAGCCTTTCAGACTAGAGTAAATCATAATTTTCTTGTCTCCCTACTAGGTCATTGGTGGCCTTATCCTTGATATTAGCCATGCTCCTCTTCAGGCCTGCCCCAGTTTACATCTTGGATGAAGTGGATGCAGCCCTTGATCTCTCTCATACCCAGAATATTGGGCAGATGCTTCAAGCTCATTTCAAACACTCCCAGGTATGATCTTGAAATTATTGTGGTAATAGAATTGTTTGGGTTGGAAGGGGGCTTAAAGATCATTTAGATCAATCCTCTGCTACAGGCAGGGACACCTTCCACCAGGCCAGATTGCTCAGAGTTCCATCCATTATTTCCAAAGGCAGTTTGGCACTGAGGACTCTAAGCTGTTTAGCTCTTTTATTCTAGGGGTGCGTGCTGTTTTACTGAGTTGTTGCAGCTGAAAGCTAGACTGACATGGCAATGGTGAAACTTGAAAGTTGCTGCTGTTAAAATGGAGCAATAGGGAGAAGTATGTGTGATAGGTATGACAACATCCTGATGTCTTTTTTTGCCTAGAAATCGTTAACTTGAAGTTAAAGATATTTCATGTTGATCCTATTGAAATAAGTCAGGCAGTACTGGAAAGGATCTCGGTATCATCGTGACTTGTACGTGAAAAAAGTATCCATCTCTATTTGGTGTACGAACTTGATCATTCCGAATTATGAGTGAGGAGGGGAATATTTCTTACCAGTATTGCAAAATTATGTGAATAGTATCTTTTGACTAGGTAAGATCCTACATTCTTTCATAATTAGTGGCACAGGTTTTTTTGTTTTCTTCGATCATGAACAGGCATCCTGCATTGTGGACTCTATCCCAGGCCAAGTGCTGGGATATACACAGAACTGTCATTAGCTGCAGAAAAAGTGGGTGTATGTTAACCTGTGTGGCCCATGCTGTTGGGCCTTGGCTAGTTTTAGAATAAAAAAAATATTCTAAGATTATTACTGAAGTATTAGCCAAATGAAGGAAAAGGAGTCCTCTCTTTGGAAGCCTTTTCTAGTGGTGTTTGGATAGCAACGTTTATTTTAAGTTTTTCTGGTTTGTTTTAGTTTATTGTGGTGTCCTTGAAGGATGGAATGTTCAACAATGCAAATGTCCTCTACAAGACCAGGTTTGTGGATGGTGTATCCACTATTGCAAGATACAGTCAGATTCAAAACAGAAAATATGAGCCTGCCCACAAGAAAGATGAGAAAATATGTAAAATATTGAAAGAGAAAAATGGCCTGTAAAGCTGGGAACCAGTGATGGTTGATGCATAGCTGTACCTTCTTAAATGTTCCCTGTTGCTTTTTAAAATTTTTTAGTATGTTTCAATGTTTAAGATCTGCATCTTATTAAGAACTGAAATTCATAGGAAATAGCCTGTAACAGTCTGTTCTATTAAGTTAGCTGGACAATTTTAATCCTTATGGTGCACCATATTCCTGTCATTCATCTGTAACATTTTCACATAAATGTGCATAAGCAGTAGCTTTGTAAACTTGAAGCCTTTAGGTGAGAAAAAGCTGGTCCAACTACCAGTGTTCCACAGCATTCAGAAGCCCTGTTGCAAAGTGTAGTAACAATCACCAACAACTAGCTCCCAAGCTGTTTCTACAATTTTTAACCTGTTGTTATTAAATATAACTACACAACCTGGTTTGAGTGTGTGCTTTCCTTCCTCTTAAGTTTTTCATTGAACACTGCCTTCTTAGAATTGAACCCTTTCTCAATTCTTAACTTACCTTAACACACCCTACTACTTTCACTGGCCAGAAATGACATTTTGTGGCACTCAAGCCCAAACCAGCTCTATCATAGCACTGCAGAGCAAGTCTCTGCTCACCACAGCAAAACCCCATGCATGATCTGTGTATGGTCTGACAGCATCTCCCTTACCAGATGATGCTTCAGCCACTTGGTGGCCAGCATCAGTTAGATTTGTGTTTGTGTGCTGTGCTCTGCTTACCTCATTTGTGTCCCTTCTTTTTGCTTTCTGAATACTGTTTAGAAAAGTACATATAAGTGAGGTTGCACTGTGGGGGAAATGTGTGCATGTCTGGAATAATCTGGAAAAACGGACATTCTTGAGTACCATTTTAGTAAGTTTTCAATCTCATGGATTCACCTACCGTGTATATGTAATATATACAAGACTGGATGTATAATATACGCAAAGAATGTGTCTGTGTAATACAGACACGTCCTAACCCTGCCTGGTTGCAGGAGACCAAGCTATGGGTTCAAAAACACAGTTCCTTCCAGGACTGCAGAGCCACCACATGTCTCCATGAGGCAAGGGCAGCAGGCCAGCACAAAGCACAACAGCAGCACACTGAATCTGGAGCATAGGAACACTACGTAATACCCACTGCAGGAGAAAAAACACCACCAGTTACTCCAAGGAACAGGTCATGCAGCTTTTATTTAGTTTTTACCTTTTTGGTAAGCAGGAGGGTTTTCTTTCAGTCAGACCATTCACATGTTTGGACAGTACGGATTGCAGTAAATTTGATGGAGATCTTGCAACATTAGAAACTTTTCTCAATATACATCCATTTAAGCAACAGCTTGTAAGTCAGAGCCAGAGTGCTAGAGTCGAGTCTGCGCACTGCACTCCAGGTATACAAAACATCGCAGCAGCACAAAAGATGCCCGTGCTGGGCAAAGTACCGTGTGTTTTACATAGTGCAATCACTTTCAGAGGAGAAACTCTAGGAAGGCCACATCTATTTTTTTTTTAATCCTATCAAGTTTACAAATGTGAGGGGGTAGAAATCAAACCTCTGACTTCATTAATTTTTGTACAGGTAGGTTTTGTGTATAGGCACATGCTTTAGAGAGGAGCTCTGAATCTGCTCTGTAATCACGAGAAAGACGTATTGCTTTGTGATTCAGAAAGTGTCATACTGTCTCTAACCTTCCCAACACTCTTGGCCAGAGTTGTTAATCCAGCTGTTTATTATAGAGTTCCTACAATGCGCTCTTCCCTCTAGTGTAAATCCCCAATAGAGAAATTCAGGTTGCTATTGACAATTATTACAGTTATTCTGTGTACAGTCATTTGACCATACTAGGCATTGCCTCTGAATACTGCAGTCCACAGTGAAAGCTCAAATTACCAGAGACATGGAGGCTCTTGCTTTTCTGTTACTGTCACTCACCAATATGAAAAAACCCAAGTCAGACAATGAACTGTCTACAGCAAAGCATCACCGGTAATATTTACCTACTTTAAAAAAAAAAAGCACACTCATGACACTACATGTCACAGTAAGCAAGTTTTTAAAGATACTGCAAAATGATTTGCCCAGTAAAATTTTAAAATGTACACTGTGCTCAATAGTTCAAACTACACGTAAACAAAGACCAGCTCCCTGCAACAATGTGAATCAAAACATTACAGCACCAGCTCCCAGCACCAAGGAGTTGCCCACTGACCAGTTCTAATGTACAATGCAATAGTGCTCACTGAGGTTTCTGCTACATGAGAGCCAGAGTGGGACAGCTCTGCCCATTTCTTCCTGACATTCTCTTACCAGAATTACATTCTTCCCTATGGAGAGCAAGTCAGACAACAAGACTTACAGCACCAGGAAACACTGAGTGGGGAATGGCACCTGAGGGGAAAGCAGGTACTGCATACCTGAATCTGAATAAATGGCATGAAGGAAACGTGATGTCATCTGAGCAATCCTCTCCTTAATAGAGGAGATCTAAAAGGAGCTGCAGACTGCAAAAAAAGAAACAAGCCTTCTGGTGCTGAAAGCCATGAACATGATATTGCCCACAGTAATAATTTTATTTCACCATCAGCAAAGCATTTATCCCCAAAAAGTTGTACACACACTGGTCAGATTATGGAGCAGTGCTGTCTTCACACTATTAAGTTTGTTGCTATAGTGGTCAGATTTGTCTTTTGTTAGAGGAGGGAACAAAAAGGAGACAGGCAGCAGGGCCACATCACCATATAGCAGTTTTACTCCCATGTTAATGCAGATATAATCTTCTTAAGTGCAAATTGCTAGAAACCAGCATGACTTGGGCTCTGATAAATGAGAGATGACTCAGTTTCTTACAAATATTGACAAGTCTAAATTGTTACAGGTTTTCAAAGCAAGAACAGGTTTATGAACAGGAAGGGAATAAAACATTACCACTCTTTAAAAAATGGGTCATTTCAAACTTCAAACGCTCTTCAAAAACATATCTAAAAAGATTGTTTTCCTTTTTTTTTTTTTTTTTTAATTTTATGTCCTGGAGCTAAGGAGTGTCCATGCAAAACAATTTTGAGAAGAGCAGTGTTCCACCTGGGTACCAACTAGGCTCAACTTTGTCCCACACAGCTCAGTAAAGTGCTTTCTTGTGCATCCTTTGGGGGAAAAAGTTCTCATTTAAAGTTTGGGAAGCCGAGGTTGCCAGCTGGGGAAGGCATAGTCTCGGTCAATCCATGCTGAGGTCAGAGAAGGAGGAAGGAGCGAAGTTAACAGTACTCTGCCTTTCGTAATGCACAGACAACAGGCTGCATGGGAGGAGCAAGCAGAAGCAGAGGTGGGTGTCAGATGAAACCCTGCCCCTGGGAACCACAGGAGTCAAACATAGGCCTCATCAAAGGAAGCATTTTGTTCTCTACAGATAAACACCAGCACAACTGGAGTAGACACCAGTTAACAGATCTCTACACACAAAAAATGTGAAAACTAAATACACTTTTCACTTTCTGTGCTGGTGGATTTTCAACAGTTTTTTTTGAAGGACAAAGAGGGTCTATAACATTCTTCTGCCGATTTAAAAAAAAAAAAAGCATCTTGCCCTTGCATTTTTTATGTTGCACACTCACAAACATTCTAGAGCAGATAGAGGTATTTGCTAATAAAACAACTAACAATCAGCTTAAGAGTAAAAATAATATTAATGGGGAAAAGAATTTAAGGCATTTTTTATTTTGGCCAGGAATGATGCATCCTACAGAGTAATCTTCATTTCCCCACTTGGTTTTCAGACCACTGCACTTTTTTGTTTTTGTTTTACATGGCACTTTAAAATTTATGTTTTACAACTTAGTCAAGATTTTCAAGTGTTTTCTTCAGCACAAATGCCCTCTCTTGTAGCTCAGGTCTGGTATCTGATGCCATTGTAGACAACGAATGGATGAGGTGCTCTCTGCTTTCTTGCATCAGGCTTTCCCACTGTTGAGTTTCTGTGCAGATAAAGACAAACAGACATTGGACACAAACACCAGAAAACAAAACTAAAAAATTCCAAAAGCACATTGCTTTTCTCAGACAGGCTAAAAGAGTGACTGCTTCAACCTTTCACTGACATCCATACTGCACTTCCAGGAGAACTCAGATTCACCTGGACGCTCAGGTGTATGTGCTACCTTCTGCCAGAGAGTTGCATCTCTCTAGACCAGGTGTCACTGTCTAAGCCTGCAACATGTGAATACAAGGGCCTGAAGAACCATGTTTCCCATGTTGCAACTGGCTCATGAAAGAGGAATGTAGTATTTTTGCCAGAATAAAGGAAACGTGAAATACAAACCAGAAACCCGAAGGAAAAATTTGCTACATAACTGCAGACACGAACCTGAGACCTAAGAAGGCCTCCCCCTATGAAGTCAGTTCTGCAAGGCTTGAATACTAAACAACAATGAGAAACCAGACTTGACACTGAAAAGGTTAACGATCACTCTTCTATACTAAGAAGAGCACCCCCCCTCTATGGAGCTTGAACTTAACAGACAGATCTGATGACACAGTTCTGTGAGCCCCATGTTGAACATTTTTCTCACCACAGAAATATCTAAAAGTAGTTTAGGAACTTGATATTAGCCTTGGTTACTTCAAGGCCTCTCCTACTTCCAAGTCCCACCTTCCCCTGAATTGGCCAGTGCTGCAAGCAGAAGGTAAGGCCATCTCTCCAGAGTTCCAGGCCATACAGCCAGGTACCATCTTTACCAAGCAGTGGCTCCTCAAGGTGGTAAGTAAAAAGTCTCACCTTGTAGTTTGGTGAGCAGCAGTTGTATCACAGACAAAGCTTCTGCTCTTATGGATGTGTAGCTTTTGTTCTCTAAGGGATTTAAAGAAAACAGTCAATAAAACCCAAAACCACGTTGAGAACCAAATGTATTAACCTTACAAAAAGCAGTCACCTCTGAGATCTCCAGATCACTTTTGTTAACGCAGTTCACTGAGCTCTTGTTTGTGCTGTCAGTCTGCAGTGCCCACTTGAACACCAGGCACATTTGAATGGCAGAAATTCAACAACTGGAGGCTGACAAGTCAACTAAACCTTGTGCATTGCCCCTGCCACTACCACAGAGCTACTCTTCCAATAGGAACAAAATGCAGCCAATAGCTGCTGGGTGATGGCGGACAACTTCTGTGCGTAACGGAATGTTCTAGCAAGTTGTACTGGCTAGACACCATGCAAATGTTCACAAGTAGAAGTAAGTGAGTATATAAACCATCAAGCCATCAAGCACAAGCTTGTCACAGAAGTTACTTGGTCTCTGAGGTAAAAACTTTCTAAGGTGAGGACCCCAGTCCTCATTCCATGAAGACTGGTACCTCATGGAGAAACTTTCTCCAAAGAGGTCTCTGAATTGGTAGCTAGCACTAAAGTAGGTGCTGTTTTCAGGCACATCAGAAACAAGACCACATGCAGGTATGAGATATGGGGCACTGTTACAGTCACAGGACAAGTGGGAACACTACCAAAGTAACCAAGAGGCCCATGACTGTCAACATGATTCAAGCAGCACTTACATGTGGGTGCCCTGCTCCAGTAGAGCCTCTAAGCCTTTGAGTTTCATGTACTGGCTATCTGAGAAAATCTGGGGTGTTTTTTGGATATTATAATCTTAGATACATGATGCATATGTATCTAAGAAGTCTGAATGGTGGTGGAGAAGAGCTTGTGTTTCATTAAATCAGAAATAGTTTGATTGTGTTCTGAGAGGTTGCATGGTCTGCTGTCTGCCTCTTCCTCCTCTTGCAGAGCTCACTTGCACCCCAGGAATGCACTGCTCTGTGAACTGCACAGTACTGTCTTGAACACTGCAACTTCACAATAATTACACTGCAGTGCAAGGAATGGCTAAATGACAACTCTGACAACTTCTGCTTATTCTGCATTTCCTCTACCACACAAACCCCTAGAGGACAATAACAAGCAATTCATCAACCATCACAAATCAGGAGAAGTCTATTTACCTAAAGAATGGGTGATAGAGGAACAGGTTTCCAACAGTATTTCTGTCAAAGCCACAGGGTCAGAGTGCTCCTCATCAAACAGCATTAGCCTGTCAAATGCAAAAACAGTCAGGCACCCTGCATCACTGGGACAGAAGTCTGCTCAACTTTGCCAAGAATTCAGTGTCATTAAGTTCATTAAACAGTTTCAAGCAAAAAAGAGAAAACAAATCACTGAAGTGGACTGCAGAAAGAACAATTACCCTTGAAAGTAGGCATTCATGGCTTGTAGCACTCCAAGCTGCACTTTCCACGTGCTGAGTTTCAGACGGTCACACATTAACTTGCAGAACTCTTGGCGATAGCAACCTAAAGGAAAATAAGGACATCACCATGTTACCACAGGGAAAGGCAGAAGGAAACACTTACTGGTCTGTCTCCAAAGTGCTCCTCAACAAGTGACATCAAGCTAATCACTGCACATGACCAAGTCAACATCCTGTAATGAGTGACCCTGAAAATCTTCACCACATCAACTCACTCATTACAAATGCTGGCAGACAAAACAGCAGCATTACACACTCTGGCATGCTAATAAAAGCAACTTTTTTCCCATCCCTCTCCAGGTATTCCCAATTCTTCCACCTTCTACCCTCTTTGATGCAAACATAAACGTGAGCAGCAGAGTTAGGCTTCATTAGGCAAGCCACCTCACTCATCCTGCATATCTATAAACTTAGAACATTTTTGTTAAATGAATTTAAGACAACAGTAAAGATTTCTCCCAAGGATGAGCTTTTTTGCAGGAAAGCTGTTGGGGCAGCCTTCTCACTGCAGACCCTAATAAGCTGCCTGCAGTAAGATCCTGCACTCTTCACATTGTGCACATGATCTTCAGGCCCTTCCCTTCTTCCACTTTTCATTTTAAGAAAAAATAAGTTTGTTCTGCATGTCATCAGCTAACTTACACTGTGTCTCCGGGCTCCTTGGCCAGGCTTTGCCCAGGGTCTCGAAGGCACAGATCAGGGACTCCATCTGAACCTCTTTCTCCCTCATGTCCTCATCCTCTTCATCATGCTTTGGAAAAGCCGCTCCCATGCTCTCCAGAGAGTTCTGTGGAGGCCATGGGAGAAGGTGTAACTGACAGAAGGATGAGGGCAGGCTAGGCACACAGTGGAGTGCAGCTTAGTCTTCCCCTGCAGTCTACACACACCACCCCTCATGCCAAGCTGTGGTGCTGCCGGCAGCCTGCAAAGAGGCACAGCGGGCTCTGTGGCCTGGCACCCAAACACACGCCTGAGATACACGAATCCCACTCACAGAGCTGCAAGACTCTCCTGATACTAAGCCCTCTACACAACTTCCCAGGAGCCTTTTGCTGCCTGTAGAGCAGCTAGGAATTAAGCTTTTCAAGTGGTAACAGTGGACATCCCAGGCAAGACTGTCTAGAGAACAGCTGGGCTGATTCAGAATCTGGGCAGCACAGGCAGAACCACCCCATGGCTCACCAACTGTCACCAGACAACAATTCAGCCCCACCAAAGACCTGGCTGAGTGTGGGGTATCCCCCACATCATCAGCCCTCTAGGCAGAAGCCTGGCATGCAGCCAGCATCACTGGGACAGTCACCACTTGGGTGTTCTGCTTTGAAAGAGAGAAAACTCAAGAAGCTGAACTGTCACCTTCTTTATCATGGGAAAGATTATATCAGCAAGTTCCTGGAACCGGTCTTCCTTTGTTGCCTGCAGCACCCCAGCTGCACAGCGCAGTGCCACCATCTTATACTTCAGGTTTTCTTTACGACATTCCTTCAGGAGAGCCTGGACAACATCTGTGATAGTGGGCTGACCAGGGACTGACTTCTGCAGCTCTGCACTGAAATGCAAGGCATACGGACACTATCATGTTAATCTCTTCCCAAAATCTACTGTTCTCAGGGAGGAATTAATTCCTGTGTCCAGGCACTCAGTTGCCTACTGGTACTTGTAAAAGAAGTTACACTGGGGTGCTCTTTCTCACTCCTTGTCTGTTCTCCCTGTTTTATTTTCTTTTCTCATATTCTTCCAAGGCACTTGCTCCCTTCTACCTCTTCCTCCTTTTCCCATTTTCCATTTCCCCCCTTAGTCTCTGCTTTCCTCTTAGCAACTGTGGCCTCTCAACATCCTCCTCTTTCTCTGTAAATTAACCATTTACTTCTGCAGGTCTCTCTGAAGCATCACTTGCTCCTCATATCCTGATAGGAGATCAGGATGGTGATGACAAACTTTCTAGAATCTCCTTAGCACCATATATGCAGTAACACTGTACAATAACCTCCCCTTTTGAGATCTCAGACCCTGAGGGTACCACCTCATTCAAGCCACTTACCTGCATGCAGAAACGACACTGGCAATGGCCTTTAACAGCTCCTCCTGCAATGATAAAAAAATCACTGAGAAGTGCCTCATAGCCAAAACGCACAGTCCAACTGCACAGGGCAAATCTTTGTGTTATTCTGCTAGGGGCAGTGGGGAAACATGCCTGTGACATCAGTTTGGAGAGGCAATATCTGTCTACCTCCTGCCACACCTCCTGCAGAAGACTTAGCTTTCAATCTGCATGGAACTGGCAGCAGAAAGGGGCTTTGCAGCACCTCTGGGCACATGCTAGTATCCCTCTAGGTTAGGAGTGGTACAGTGGAATTAGTCAAAGTGGGAACGCAGCTCCTAAGGCAGTCTGAATTTCACCTATCTTCCCAGTCATTTCTGTATCTGCTAAATGTAGGACAAAAGGCAGACTCTGCATCAGCATTTTCATCATGCTGCTCTGCAGCAGAGAACATTGCATTTCCTGGCTCAAGGGCTGCATGCTGCTGCTCACAGTAAACAATGAGGTGACAATTCCTTCTTTACCTTCCCAGTCCAGGTTCTCCCTGGTAGGCCTTGCAGCAGTGCAGAGAGCACCATTCCCAGATGTGGTGGTACAAGGGTGCCTGTCTGTTTGGCAATTAATGCCATGGCAGCAGCTCCCTGAGCTTTCATCTTCCAGGACTGGGACTGCAGAGCCTTCTGGGTGATGGATATCAACTCCTGCAAATACAGTCTGATCCCACCCTGAGTACCTGCATGTCAAATGGAGCAAAATTAATTTTGCTACAAAACAAACAAACCTTTGATCTTACTAAAAAAACAAAAAACTAAACACAACAAAAAACAACACAAGTGAACAATCCCAGCCTACCCTGAAAAAAACCAAAAAACAACCAGCTACAGATCTCTAGGGGTTTTTGGCTATGAGACACATCAGAAAGGTCTACTTCAGGCAAAAGTGTGAAGAATTCTTCTTAGCCTGGTTGGAGATGAGTTCTTTTCTAGAGGTTCCAAATAAAGTCTTTGTTGTGTCTGTTGTGTATTCAGACACAGAGCTCATTTCAGTTCTTCCATATAGCAGACACTAGACATTGTGTTAGCCTGTTTCCAAGGAATATAACATCTTTTTTTTTTTTTTTACAAGAACAGTTTGCTAGAAAACCTTTTTCAGCTCCTTTCTCAGACTCCAGAAAAATCATCTGGTGACTGAGGTACCAGATCTGAAATCTAGAAGTGTCAGCAAAACAATACTATTATGGATCCAGATCTTCCTCTATAGAAAGAACTGCACTTCTATAACACAGATTTGCTCACAGAAGCTAAAACCACAGGTAACACAATTACCACAGATAACTCCAACAAGAGAGAAAGGCCAAAGCTGCTGTAACTTTGAAGTGTGCAGCAGCCCTTAAAGGCTGGCACTAAAATTTCCGAAGATGCCTAGTTATCTGTACCATTAGGGCCACATTACAGTGGCATTCAGTGTATTACAATTTTAAAATACTTCTACTATGTCTGTCCATCCTTATGATCAGTGCCTCTGTAATTATTTTAAATAGCCAGATATCTTCATACAAGAAATCCAGAGCAAGGAAGAAAATGGGAACAAGCTTTCCAAATCTCTTGCCATAAGAACTCTGTATTTTCAAAATGGAATTCCAGAAAGCATGCTATTTCTTGTCCCATGATTCCCAGAAAGCTTTCCTATTCTTACCACAACATACCTGGCACATTTTCCTGCCAAACTTCAGTCCACAGAGTAGAATTCTCTTTCCCTCCCTTCTCTTCTTCAGGAACTTCATGCATTCCAAGAAAAGCCAATGGCAGCACCTGCTTGGCATGGTTCTTCAGTACGTCTGGGCTGTAGCGTCCCATAGCATGCACAGTTGAAGCACAGCCTGCTCTGTAAACTGGCTCTGAAAGAGTAAAACAAGCACATTATGACTG
This sequence comes from Acrocephalus scirpaceus scirpaceus, assembly GCA_910950805.1. NCBI lineage: Eukaryota > Metazoa > Chordata > Aves > Passeriformes > Sylviidae > Acrocephalus > Acrocephalus scirpaceus. The sequence continues at coordinate 48,407,896 of OU383776.1, forward strand.
GGAAGCAGTATTATCCTTTTTAACTGCTTGGTTTGCCTCTTGGAAAGCAGAGTAATGCACAGTATTGTATAGGAATTAATCAGCCAGTGACACCAAGCATCACAATATAGAAATGTTTCTTTACTAGCTTTTGCTATCACTAGGAACTTTTTGTGCACTCTATGCTGTTAAGTGAATACCCCAAAAGCAACATACCTTCCCTCTCCATGTACCAGCTGCTGAGTTTGTGCAGCAGCTTCTCAGTGCTACTGTCCCGGGAAGTCTGTAACAAGGAAGAGATTCATATTATTCAAATGCTTCAAAGAAGACCACCAATGAAGAAGCAAAGTAAAACTTAAAGCCCAACTCACCCTGACTAGATGCCCCATAGCAAAGGCAAAAGACTTCTGTACCACACTGTTGCGATCAGTTAGACCACTAAGTAAAGCGCTCATAAGTTTGCCTGTTGGAAGAGATTTTACTTTATCAAAAGCTTCATGTTTTATTGCCATGTCAAGAATTACAATAACCGGCATTTCATTAGACTGCCTGAATTTATGCATTTTCTCTCATTGCATGTATGTGCAGTTTTAAGTCTGTAAGCCATTATATTTAAACTAGTGCTAGTGTTTTGCACACCTTGACTGATAATGTTCCTATAAGCAAGCACTCCAGTTGATCATGCTTTCAGCTTAATTTCTATTTTGCAGCAGAAACGTGATGTTCTTCCTACTATCAGAAGAGAACCAATGAAGCAAAGTCACTGCCCACAGGCCAGCCATAGCTCAAGTTGAAGAAGCAAGTGCATATTAACAGTGTTACAGTATCATAGGCATTATTAGACTGCTCCAAGAAAGTAAAGAAATATTTTTGCCTGTTCCTGCTCAGTGCTAGTGAATTCCCTCAACTCCTTCCTCTACCTCTTCCAATTTGGTGAGGTATTGAACCTACACCAAGCATGCCAATCTCAAACAAAAAAGGTAATTTCAAACAGCTCTCTGACAAAAATACACATGCAAAGATCATTCTCGTGCTAAAGAAACACCACAGCAGCAAAAAGCACCTTTAAAACCTGATACTAAGAGACAAATCTTACCTGAATAAGGTGTTAAGTCTTGAGGGCACTGTGTGGTTAATGACACAATTACACTGGCACAGCCCCCCTGGATGATTGCAAGGGAAAACAAAGGTAAGATAAAACAGTATTTGCCACTGGTTATTATTGTTAATACTTGCTGTGGTGCTACCGGCACTTGTAAGACATGATCTACATCCACTCACCTCTATTCTCAGAATCCAAGAGCAACAAAAGTAGAAGCAGTAAAAATTTACAAAACATGAATGACAAGAATTGAAATAGGAAGTGGGAAAGGACCCACACTCAGAACAGATGATCCTAGAAGATTTGCAGCAACAACCTTCTGCAGTTATGTGCCACAGAGCACAGCAGCCATGTAGCCTAGAGGAGGCTAGGGCAGCACACATTCAGAAGAGTGATATTATGGACTGGGACTCAGATGTCAAATGACTCCAGTATGTATGAACCCAAGCTGTTGCTTTAAAAAAAATAGTCAAAGGAACATATTTACATTGACACTGCTCTATATTCCCTTTTTCATTTCCAAAAGAACTATTAAAACACAGATGTACCTTTGTGCCAAGGCCAACTCCACTTTTGATCAGTTCACACAGCCGAGGGACCAACTCACCAAGGACAGACACATCCAAATACTGCAAGCTCTAGAGAAAGGCAAGAGACAGGGAGAGAGAAAAAAAGAAAGAAAAAAAAAGGGTAATGATGGCAGACTTGAAGTTGATGTATTTCTAGCAGAGGCTGCTTCAGCAGTGCTGGCTGGTCCTCAGCTGAATCACAAGAGTTTGCTGCATGATGAGGAAAAGCCAACATGAAGTGGATTCTGTCCCACTTCTCTGCTGAGCTGACCTTGCTAAAACTAGCATTTGCTGGAACTGATGTGCTCCTGCACTCCAACTCCTCAGGAAGCCTGAAACTAACACACTAGTGAGAATGAGATGCAAAGGCATCTGTATTTTATGACAAAACCCAACATTTCCCCAACTCTCTGAAAACAGGAAGCAATAACATATCCAAACTGACATGAAACATATCACTGACATGAAACCAGTCAAAACATTTTTTAAACAGCTCAAGACAAACAAGTGGCATAAATGACATAAAGGTACAATAAGGATTTGATTAGTATAATTTTTAACCTGCTACGCCTAAAATGCCACTGGACAAAAAAGAAAGCCTTGTGTTACCAGCACTCTGTGTAACACACAGTCTGCAGAGGGGAGATCGATTCTCTAGCAAATTCAAGGATTATATACTAAATGAAGGTAATTGAACTTCCAAAGTCAGATCAACTGTTACTTACACTTGTATGGTGAAGGAAATTATCCAAATAGTCTCCCAGCCAGCCCCAGAATATAGAGGAGGTTGTTCATAAGCCAGGACATCTTCACAATAATCCAGGGAAGTCATTACTATCTCTTCCCTACCCTACAAAATCCCAGTCAATGATCAGGGCACAGCTGATCCCCCAGAGCTGGCAGGGTAGGGCATGGCCTAGAGGAGGGATGGTAGCAGCTACTGCAGCCTGCAGCATTGCAGCAAGTACACTTTCACATGGAGCTTTTCATTCCCAATTGTTTTAGACTCTATTTAGAGAGACCGCTTCACCTGACACCATCACTCAACTCCACACACCGCCATGTATAGGAGGGCTTGCTGTTGCTGTTTTTCCATAAGTTGAGGAAGTAATAAATTGCTCTGGTGGTTACAACTTCCATAAAATTTCCTCAACCCTCACATTCTCTACCTGCCCACATGCCCCTGGCTGTGTGCAATGCCCGAGCAGGAAAGAGGGGCCTTTTTCTGTGAAGGGACAGGTTCCTACTGAGCACAGGGAGTTCTGCCAGGACAGATCCTACAGCACAGCATCTGGGCATCAGGAACTCCCCCTCCAGCAGCAGTAAATTCTGATGCCAAACACTACTTGCTGCCAGTGCCTCCAGTGACATCAGCATTTTCTCTAAATATATATTTCTACCACGGAAGTATGGGCAAGGCCCAGATAGGAGAATCTAAGGCACCACAAAGCAATGGTTGAACAGTATTTATGCCTCACCAACAATGACTATCATCAATTGAAGGCCCAGGTGAGAAGTTGGTTTTGGAGTTGTGGGCCAGAGATGAAGAGAAATGCTAGCTAATACAACCCAGAACCAGCTGGAGTCCCCATCCAAAGAAAAGCACTTGAAGAACACCCTCTTCATCAAAGCAGACAGGTCTTCAGCTGAAGAAGCAATCTATGTGACTCCAAATGGAGCCAAAGTTACTCACAACTGATCTGAGGGGCAAGACTGGTGGCATGATGAAAAGTCTGTACATGAAAAAGGAAGTGGACAGACAGCCACATGGAGATGTGATTAGAAAATGAACCCTGAAGAGATATTCTTTAAAGCTTCCATTTTAATTCCTATTCTTCTACAACATACCTTACACTGGAACCCTTCTGAAATCAATCCTTACCATGTTAATGGTTTCCATCATGGGAGATGACTTGACAGCACTAAGTCTGGCACTATCCACTGCAGTCTTAAAAACAAAAAATCAGGAAAAAACACCAAACAAATCCAAATGTAAACAGAACATGAAAACAGTAGAAAGGGCAACAACATCAGCTGTAACTCACTAAAATCTACTTCAGATGCATGGAGAAAGCAAATATGCCTACAGACTGCAAATGTTTCCCTTTCAGAGGCAGACGGATGTTCTAGAGGGAGGGAGAGGGGGGCCCGGGAAGAGATAAAATCTCACACTGAACTGTTCACATTGTTCACTCACTTTTCTCTTGCAAAGGGCTAATCTAATTGACTTTCTTCCCTCCCACAACAAAATTAGTTAAATTTGTTTCTAATCAATGGGTTTGAATCATTTTCCCTAGAAGACTGTGATTGATTAAAATGGTTCTTTAACAATAAAAGGACATGGTGCTGACAGTATCCACCTCCAGCTCTTGGTGGTATGGTACACTTTGCAATTTAAGTTATATGAAGTCCTGCAGTTATCTCTTGAGAAAAACAGCAGTGACATCTAAGAACAAGTTACTAAGATTGCTCTTCACTTTTGGAAAAATACAGTGGTCTAGAGAATAAAAATAAACCCAAGCATTCAAAAAAACTCCCACATTCATCCACCCATGTTCTGTGACCAAACTTTTTAGTAACTTATTAGCTATTTCTCTCTGCTTTTTGAACATCACTTTACCAAATCTGCTATTTTTTTCATTCACTGAATGAAGATTAAATCTTTTTTTATCTCTGCTGTGTTGATACTCCTCCATTATAGCTGCACTTACCTTCTCTTGATCTGTTGCAGAAAGGCTCAAATAATTGAGGACTTGGGGCTCCAGCACACTCAAGGATTCTAACAGGGCTGGGATAAGTTTTGGTGCATGAGGTTTCAGCATAGACCCAGCACTTTTACTGATCTTCACGAGAGTGTTAATGCTGGAAGATTGAAGGCAAGGTCAACAGAGATACACACAGACTGATCTGAAAAGCCTCTCTGATCTACTGTAACCCAGATATACCAATATAAATCTTCCTTCAAACAAAACCATGTTTAGTTTTTGCTTAAAATTATTCCCTAGCCCTGAGCTTCCAAGGGATGTTATATATAAATTTGTTTACTTTGGCCCTGGAATCACAAAGAGAGTGGGCAAAGAGGCAGTACTGCAGATAGATGTGGGAAGAAATAACACACCCTGATGTTTTAAACAAGCATTGGGCAAAGTCACCCTGAGACATCCATTGTCTCTGCCCAAGAAAAGACAAGTTATTATTATCATCTATTCAAACCCTGCTAGTCAAGTTTCAGACTGACCACATCTCTCATGCTACATTTTGACAATGGGTTTTCATATCTTTAAAAGGAATGAAAAATGTTCAAGAAATATTCTCTTGTTAGAAGCCTTCTAGCCTTCCTAATAATTATTTTTGTGAAAACCAGCTAGCTACCCTCCAACTCTGAATTTTCCATATTTTCTGTCCTCAGTCAAAGGAAAGAATAAACAAGGTTATAAATTGACAAGTATATTAAGTCCCTACACATCAAGGGGACACTGAACTGTTACAAGACGCAAATGTACTTGAACAGCGTGACCAAATGCAGTCACATCTGGGATGTGAACTGTCAATATTCACAAGCACTTGTGAAATCAGACATGGCTGTTTGAAGAACCATGGGACTTTTTGTTTGCAACCAGTTCGGATACGCCAGTCCCAAAGGACAGTCTTAGCATGGCACACTGCTTCTGGATCAGCCTGCCATTTGTACAGGGAGAAAAGAATTTCCTGCTGGGAACAGAATCTGGGCATTTGCAGAGAAGCCACATACTCCCAAAAGACAAGCAGAGTTCTCAGAGTTTAAACTCTGTGAAAAAAGAACTCAGCAGGAAAGCTCTTTTAGGGAGCAACTTGTCACTTAAAACACAAAGAACATTCTGCAAGTCAGGTGAATAAGCTTGGTGTCATTGGGACAAGTCATGACCCGACCCCCAGAGAACTTACATGGTGCAAAACTAACCTGAGAGTTCGGACTTCAGCAACTGTGCTTACTATTCCTTTGTCTAGGAGGCAAGGGAGCAACACAGCTATCATCTTCTGACCTGCTGCTCCTTTAGAAGGGTCACATATTTTCACACAGACCTGGGGACAGGTGAAAATCAGTACTACAAACATGTACAAACCTGCCCCTCAGATTATATTAAAGCACCTTCTCCTTCAGACAGAAGAAGCCAACAGCAACTAGACAAACTGCTTACAGCCAAGCCCAGGCTCTGTTAGAACTTCATCTTCTCTCCACAAGGTAGTCAAGCCCTAAGAATCATCCCTAAAAGGGGTTTCAACTACAGTTCACTTCCAGAAAAGGAAAATTCAGAGCCTAGCAGGCCTTGACCTGAATCTGTATGAATGATGACCCAAATGGCCTCTCAGTTGAAGCACAGCCTATCTCAGCCACAGGGACTCAACCATTCCACACAGCAGAGAAGCAAGTCACAGACAAAAACAGATTCTGCAATCACAACATTTCACAACAGTTTGGGAACAGATCTCACTTACAGCATTAAAATGTTACGCACTACGAAGACTGTGATTTCAAATACAGCACTTTAAATCCACGGCCACCAATGTGACTTTCTTAGAGGATTACCAAACAAAATATCAAGTGATATATGTCTACTACACCCAAAAAACAGGTCAGTAAATGGCATCACAGAGAAGTCCATACACAATTACTCGTTTCATACCAGTGACATATCACCAGGCTTGGTCAACTAGATCAGCCAGTCTTGGTAAACTGTTGAATTAGGTTTACTTAAATTCCACCTCCAAGTAAGGAAAAAACAAACATTGGAGGCAAAACCCACAGTTTATTATATCCTTCCTTTTCCTATATAGACCTTAACATCACATTACCCTCAATCAGCAGGACTTCACTAGCATCAGTAAAAGTACAGGGGCATATGTGGTGATGCTTATTATGATTGCTTTCTAGGAGGCTGTTCAGTCTTTCACAACTGGATCTTACACTAGAGATCCTCTAAGGACAAGAGTCTATAGTAAATATAGTCTACAGTCACTCTTGACATAAAAACCATACATGTCTTGTCTACATGTGCATATGACAATATTGTAGAGTTTTACCTTGCTTAAAGTTTTTAGGGCTAGTTCTGCCGCCTTTCGCACAGTCTCCTAAAAACGAAGTTAACAAATACTTCTGTTATTTTTATTCTTCTAGAATGATTAATATTAATTGATAAGCATTAACACTAGAACGGACAAGGCTATCTTCATGTCTAATACTTAATATAAAGTAGTAATATCTTTAGAAGAAAGTATTAGAACATCATTAAAAGAAATTCTGGCTTTGATCCATTTGAGTATCTGGTACGATCAATATACGGACAGAGCTGAAACCTAGAAGGACTCAAGGACTCTGGCCTAACACATCCAAGTTCAGCACAATATATATCACCATATACCAGTTCAGCACACTAGTAACCCATAATAAATGTTTCTATATTCAAAAGTTAGCAACTACTCAGGAATTCTTTTATATCAAGGAAAAATCTCAAATCATCTAGAAGAAGCACAGCAGGAACGAAACCTAACACTTCAAACATAAAGAGAATTTCCAAGGTGGCATGGAAATTTTACTTTCAAGGAGCATGAATTTCCAGTCTGCTTAACACTCGAAACTCCCATTGGCTTCAAGCTTACTTGTCAGGAATCTCTCTTTAAACACCTCAGAGCCTGATCACTGTACTGTTTGTTGAAGATTCCTATTCAGCTCTCAGTTCCATTACCTTAATGTCATCTTGCACTCTGAACAGGACTTCCCAGATCTCTGGAAGCTTGTCTATGATGTCATCCAAAATTCTTCCTCTTAGTAAGTCATTTAGTGCCAGACAACTGCAAACAGAGAATTTTATTTCTTTCACACAGTGTTCTTACCTGATATAGGTGTATATATACAGATATGCTTATAAATATAAATAAATAGTTTAGAAACATAGAACTGTGTCACACTCCTTACTTTCCTCAAACACTAAATCTAGTCTGTCACAAGAAAGTCTCCTTTAGCAGAGAAAGAAATGCTCATTTGTTCAGGTAAAACCTGAAACAGGTGACAGGAGGTGAAAAAGGCTGCGTGGTGAAAATTGTTACTGCAAACATTCCAGTGACAAAACTGGTTTAGTCTTTTCTTTAAGCGTATGATAAGAGGAAACCAAAATGGTATACAGTATGGAATTGAAATTAAAATGGAGGTTTTCAATACAGCATAGCTACAAACCACTAAAAACAAAAAGCAGCTTATTAAAAATGGCATCCTGCTGCCAAGTACGCAACTGTCAGATTGACAAGGTTTTCTAAGAGAAAATTATTTCAGATTCAAGGATAGGCAAGAACTAATAACCAGTAACTCATTCTTCAGAAAATGCTTAGTATAAAGCTACATGCAATAAAAAATTTCAGGCAAATAGCTTCAAGATTGTATCATATTTCAAGGACAGGCTACAAGGCTGGGCTCCATCCTGATAAAAGGATATGTCTTCTTTTCCCCCTCAACTTCTTCAGGTTAACAAGTTTATGGTGAACAAGAGAAAAGAACCAAGTTGAAAGATAAATCTAATACTTTTCCTAGCAATACCTGGATTCTCTGATCCTCCAAAGACTGCTCGTTAGGTTACTGACCAAATCCTCAAGAATTTCCTTCATGTACTTATCAACCTATAATTAAAAAAAGGAAAAATCATGAAACAAGCACAGCTATGCATCCTTGTCCAGTACTCTGTAAAAAAAGTCCTTTTGGACAATACAACCTGCTTTCAGCCACATCAGATGAACTAATGCTTGGCAGTGCTGTGCAAACTTTGCTGACTGTGCTTAAGTCTTTCTCTGCACTGCTTAAGTGCTTAACTTTGTGAAAGGTGCAACAAGAAAAGCACCCTAAGACCTTTATCAGCTGAACTGTTAAAATGCAACATTAAGCATGTATTTACTCAAGAAGCAGTTGTGCTTTGACGAGGGATGAGAGTGAATGACTTCACATTAAGACCAGCTTTCCTAGAAGAAAAAAATGCAAACCCAATTCCAAGCCTTGCAGAACCAGAGCAAGGGCATCTTATGAAAATCACTTATTCCTGAAATAAACGTGGAAGGAATTCTCCTCAAACTGATGGAATAGCCTCCAACCATGGGCTTCCTCCCACTTAAAAACTGAGGATCTATATTTAGATGCTCCTCCTTTAGGAAGGCATCTTAGGCCATAAGGATTTCTGAAAAGCTTCTCATAATCAGTATCAAAGCAATATCAAAGTGGAAGGACCTCATTTTAAGTAAATCATAAATTTTAATGCTGGCTGCACAAACAAGGTCTGCAGTATCCTCTCACATATGAGAGACAAGCTCCAAGCTCATTCATGGATTCAAACATCTCCTTTTCAGTGCAATACCTCAGCCCTTTCTGCACTGCCCCTCCTTTCACAAAATGCATCTGTCCCATGAGGATCTCCAATAAACTGCTGACTGGCAGCAAAGCCCCTCGCTGCACTTTGGTCACTCACCATCGACTTGTCAGTGACCAGCGCATTCCAAATGCTGGTCATTGCTTGTCGAATGCCCAGGTTGGGGTCAAACTGGTAACGGTAGAGCCGGGGGAGAAGCTGGGGCAAAAATGGAGCCAGCTGCTCTCCAGCCTTGGCAGCTATCACATTGAAACCAAAAGCTGCTCCCTGGAAGGACAACAAAATAGTATTTGTTGAAACACTGTTCACTCACTCAGTTATTGCTCATGGGAAATCATGGGCATCACACCACAGTCAGAGGCAAAGTTGAAGTCATGGTTCAGATTTAGATGAAACCAAAAGGTCTAGTACTAGACCTCTGGTACTAGAATTAGCCCATCCTAACTGCTACAGTACCACAGTGAGCTCAAGCATACAATCCATACAATCACACTCAGCAGACAACATACTACTTCAAAACTTTCTTCCAACCTTTATTTCAAGATACTGATTGATCTCATTAGCAGAAGTAGTACTGGTGAATTAAAACTATGCAGATTTAAATACATTTTTCCAAAAGATATTCTCTCTTGGCAAAACTGGTGAGGGTGGGTCATGGCTTCCTTATAGCTCTGCTGATTTAGAAGAATTAGAATAACTTAGGAACGGAAAAACTAAAACCAAAATAACTTATTTAATAACTAAAACCAAAATAACAATCTTATTTCTAAAACCCGAAATTTCTGGGGATTAAATTTTGCATCTGTCCGTATTAACTTTAAACTTTAGTGTTCTTCTCTGATCTTTTCTTTCTCCAACACTGTCAATTCCACTGTCCCTTCTAATACAGTGGAAATGATGCTTGCCTGTGAAGTCCCATGGGATTTGGCAGGATAGCCCAAGAAGAAATTATTCAATGAAGGCAATGCAGTGACTGCCTCTAATGACTGCATGCTTTCTGACTTGCAGTGTCAAAAGCTGCCACTCAAAACTCCACACTAGGGATCACACAGGACAGGTTATGCTGTTTGGGTTAATCTAGAAAACAGCAATAAAGACACATTTTCAGTTAGGACCACTGCCATTAAAAGTAAGAAGTCACAGAAAGTATAAGGAAAAGCAAGGCATTGCCTCCAAGGCCCTGAACAGCATGCTCTGTTTAGCTCTTGTGGGGGGTTTAGAGCACAGATTTCCATATGTCCCCTTCAACTTAAAAGATTCTGCAAATTCTTCAAATGTCAAAGCTCAACCCACACCTTCTGAGTGGATTTTCTTGGTACATCCTGGCTGGAGAAATTCCACAAGGGTCAGGAACCTAACTATGCTCCTGTGCTTTCAAAGTCACAGTGCTGAGGGAGGTCTTGAGATATGTATTGAATTATCAAACTCTGGATGAGAGTAAAAGCTGGGACTTGTTTTTTGCACTAAGTGGTGTTGTCAAGACTCAAAACAAGTTCTTCCATGCTTCTGTAAAGCCTGCCACATCAAAGCTCTTAACAGTACACCTAATCTTCAAACTTATGATGCTCCTTTTTTCAACTGAAAGTGGATCCAATAGTATTTTGGCTTTGCTAAAGCTTTAAATACCAGAACTCAAGTCAAAAAGAGATACTTCTGACAACAGCACTTTTTAGGAACTTGCTGATTACTTTTTGCTCTGCCTCCTTAGATAACAAAGATCACTTTCCTTGGCATCCAAAAATTCATCCAGTTTTCAAAACACTGTTGGAATACATTAACGACTGTCTTTCTAAGCACAATCAAAAAAAAAATAAAAGGATGTCAGTGTATTCAGAAGGGAATGTAGGCTTATATGAACATTCTGATACCAAAGTATTGTTGTAAGAATTCCAAGTAACCCTGATTTTTTTTCTCAGCCTGCTCAATTTGCCTTGGACTGATACCAAAGCATCAACATCCTCTACATGCAGTTATTCATAAAACCATATAACTATAACCAGGAATAAAGAAATGGATTTTTGCTTCCAGAGTTCACAGTAGGAATGGAAGCTGTATGAACGCAGAGCATTACCTTCCGAGAATTCCACATGGCATGATGGTTGGCCAGATTCATGAATTTGTACACCAGGTCTGGCTGATTGAGGTCACTAGCCAGTGAACAAAGCTCCTTGTAGGTAGAAAGACCTTGACTTTGAAAAGCAGAAGGGAAATCAGTGTTACCATTTCTAGGTACACAAATGCTACAACATCTAAAGGTATTTTCAACTCACATCCTAAAGCAGGCAGAGAAAGGGGAGTAGCACATCCGTATTACACAGAAATAGTTACGGTAACTTAGAGAACAAGAACGAATAAAAAGGTCAGGCAGCAGATTTTTCAGGGAATTCTGTTTCAGCACTGACTATGTCTCTGTCAGAGACTATCAGTAAACTTACCCATCTGGGGTTTTACTCAGACCTCCCTGAAATACTACAGTTTCTTCAGTCATCTCATGTTTGGCTCTGATAGAAAAGAGGTCCGGTATTAGTATTATCAAACTCTACTGATGTAACACTGCACATTACAAAACAGGTATTTTTACTTTATTAACTCAGGAACTTCGCATTTTTTTCAGCTCCACTCCCACAAAAAACATATAGGTATCCTAAGCTACATACACTGCAAAGAACGTCATTAACCTGTATCACATGTAATGTTAAGGATACAAGGCAGCAAGTGAGAGTTTCACTGTGCAAAGACAGAAAGTCAAAATACTGAATGATGACTTTTTAGTTCTGTCCAGACATGAGCCATATAATGGACAGCAGATCTCTACTTCAAAATGAAAAAGTACCATTTCCATTCATCTTATTTCTTCCTGTTTACCACCACTGAATCCCTACACTCCAAGCCTAGGTTTTTATTATCCAGTGGCCAAACCTATGCCAGGTTAGAGAGAAGTCTATTAAAGAGCATTTCCAATACTGACCAACATGATGTCTAGCCATGAGTCTTATAAGACCAGCATTTTTCATACTGAAGCTGACAAGCAACCATTATCAACACTTCCTTAGCAAAAGGTGCTTTTCAGCACAAGCAAGTCACCACTTCTGCAACATTCACAATGTGCAGAGTTGCTGCAAGTGGTCACTGTTCTCTGCAATTACACAATGCAGCAAGTACCAAATCTAACCAAATCCCAACTCATTTGAACTGCTTGAATCAGGACTGACAAATTATTTTGAAGCTTTGTTGAATGAAACAAAACCAGAACTTCAGTCACAAAATACACTAAGCTGATTTAAGAAATGTCTCAGTTTGACTCTCTGTGAATTGGCTTGCCCTTGCCCCAAACCATCTCTTTCCATACAAAAAAGAGGAACATTTTTATTCCTACCAGACACATAACTCACTCAGAGTACTCTCTCACTGTACCTTTTCCCAGTCATAAGGGTATCAACGAGCGTAGTGACTAGCTCTTCCTGGTCATGTTCACTTCCTAGTTCGTATATCAGCCCAAGACCTTTTGAAGCAACATCTTGACTAAGTTCTGCAAGAGATTTTTACCAAGCAAAATTCAAGACAAGCACGTAACTAAGCAGTACACAAATTTCAAAAGTAAGGCTCAACCAAAATCAGGACGTAGCAAACACAGCTCTGTGCTGCACTTCACAGCTCTCCATTTAGATGCAAAACTAGTCTGTCATGACACAAACTTTGCATTCTGAAGCTGCAATTTGTTCTGAAGGCCTAAATCCCCTCAAATTAGGTGACATCTTCACATAAGTATTCTTACTGCAAGCTTTGAAACAGCAGAAAGAGTTCCAAGAGCCATAGATATTCTGACATGTTAGTTGCACATGAAATCATTCATGGTAATATTCTCTTCAGCTTCAGTGAGCTGTGCATAGGCAGCTGAACACCATTCTTTCCACTGGCTGCCATGGGTAGAGCTGTAAGCCAAAATGTGCTAGCTTGAAGAGGCCTCAAAGTTTCTGTCCATGCAGAACTCTGTGATAAGTCAAGCGGCAACGAATAAATCCAAAACAGAGCAGAAGTAACACCACTCCTGTTACTACAGCCTGAAGGGGCAAATGCAGTGTGCTTTTGAGCCAAATGCACAAAAAAGCTGTGCTTCTTATCTCTGCACATGATGCCTAGAAATCATTCCTACTAACATAAGAAATCGGAAGTTTCTACAGTCATCTTTTAATTCTGACTGACAGAGTGTAGTTGACTTTCTGCCTGTTGAAGATTCCCTCCAGTCTGCTGAATGCCCACAAAAAGACACAACTCTTCTAAGATGCAACAGTACTTACCATCACTATCTGACAGAACTGAAACAAATGCACTTTGAATATCCTTGAGATGAGACTGTAAGATGAGAAAAAAAGGACATTATGTTGGATCCTTCCTTTGGTCTCCAGGCAAGTTTCTAACTAAACAGAGGCTACTGTATCAGTGGAGTTGCCCATTTGAGCTACACTTATGACAAGAACTGCCCTTCTTTCCGGACAGGGAAGTAGCAGCCTGACTAGCATTCACAGAAAGTAACAGTTAATTGTCCAGCCCACCATGTACATATACCATGCCATTAGTAAACCACATATTTTAATAATAAATTAATTAAAAATTTAATTCTCCTTGTTTAATACAAGGCAGCAATGCATCACAAATCTGGCTTGCAGCCAGATGGGGCTTTCTTCATCCCCAAACTGGTCTGTTTTGCCGTCTCCCTACAAGGTGCACTGTTCCGATGAGTGCAATATGTGGCAATGTTTTATATAAAAAAGCTTACATTTGCTAAGCAGCTTGTCACAAAGCTCTTTATTAATACCTGGAGAGTACAAAATGGTTACTTGGTCCCATCACAGTCCATAGTACCTCTATGCAGATAGAGGACATTTTGGTTGGGAACATTTTATTTAGACTTTGTGTAGGGTTTTTCACATTCTCTCATTACAGACAAGCACTTTAACTATAAGGTTCATGAAGTGTACCAAAAATAGAGTACATGAAGCACACAGTAACTGCTCCTAGGTACCAAAGATAAACACCATGAAACAAGTAAGTTCTGTTCTCCTCCTTCTTCCCCTCCTAGACCTCTCTTAAATATTTTCCGAATATAAATCCTAAACACTATACAGATACCAAACTCTTCTTCCCAAGGGAAGATGTAGTGTTATTTCATCTTACAACAGCTATTTACAATGAGCTTACTCTGACTTGGATGCAAGTCAGATGTTTACAAAGGTGTTCATCTGCCAGATAATCTGTTCCTCTAGAAACAGAAGATAGGCCATGTCTCAAAAAGACCTCAGTGAAGGGGAAGGAAGGGACAGAAATAAGGTGAGAAGCAAAAATAGGGACAAAGAGCCAGTGTTAGGAAAAGGTATATTTCTTACCTGAATTGCTTTGTGGGTGCTCAGTTTCTTCACCAATGACAGAAGCCAGATGCAAGCTGCCTGTCTCACATGTGGGTTGGGACTGATGATGTGCTTGTTCAAAATAAGGTCTAGGACCCAAGGCACCACATCGTTCACTTTTAAATCTGTATGAAAAAAATCAAGGTGGAGGGGAGGAACTCTGAGACCTGTCCACACCCATTTAAATGGAAATAATGAAAAACCTTATGAACTCAAGAGTACTCAGGTGACACCTTAATCTCTGCTTATTTAGGAAGTCACTGGAGTCACTGGGAAAGTAATAATAGTAGAATAAATAATAGCAATACAGAATTCTCCTAACCCTTAATGAACATGTTTCAGAGCCTGTGGCCAAGAAGAGGTACCACTCACATTGCCTTAAGACTCAGGGCAAAACTTATTTTTTTTGTTAGGACTCACATTTCTGGAGCAATGGGCAGGTTCAATTTCTACCACATGCTCAGCTTTGTGTACACTACACACCTAAGAATATTCTCACAAAATTAAAATATGTGTTTGCAGGTCTGAGACTGATATTTACAACTGCCTGATTTGAAGGTAGCCTTTTGTCACTTTTATTTCAATGGGTACAGAATCTTAGTTCTTAAACAGAATTCCTGCATTTACTGCACATAAATTTCACTTAATTGTATCACTTGAAGTTCTTGGAAAACACTTGCAATTTGATTTTATAACCCTATTTTCCTGTTCAGGCTTTAAAATGGTATTTTAAAAGATTTTTACATTAAAAACCCCACACTAACTCAACATGGCAAACAAAAAATAAAAAAATCCCAAACAAATAAGAGAGTCAAGTGGCAATGAATTACATAAGAAGTTATTTAAACAGCCCATGAATAATGTCTTCTGCCCTCTGAGCAGATGGACATGAAGAGGTAAATAACCGGTATATAATCACAAACACAAAACCTCTCTTGCATGTTCTGTTATAAACCAAACACCATAGAAATGTAGCTTGGAGCCAAGCACTGGTCCAGACATTTCCCAACCCAGCCCCTACACTAGGAAGGCCTACCTGAAGGAGGGATATATTCGTCCTCTGTGACTATCCATGCATCCCGTGCAGCCACTGAGCTGGTTCCAACAGCAGCACTGGTAATAGCTTCACCAACAGTGAACTGCAGCTCTATCTGTTTGGCCTGAAAAAAACACATCATTATTAACTAAGCACACAGCAAAACTTCTGGCACTTAATCCACAAAACCACAGCCTCTTTCCCAGTCCCAGTGGGACAGTAAGATCAGTAAAATCACTCTTCTGGTAAGCTTCTGAGACTATGTGGCACCTCAGACCCACTGAAGTTGACGGAAAATGTGGCAATGCCAAACTGTCTGAATTGAATGATAAAAGCTAAAATTCCTACATTTTTAAAGCATACTTTTGACAAAGTATTACTAGTTACTAGTCTCTGCAGAAGCTCAACTTGGTGAAAAGAAAAAATTCAATGAAAATAAAAGAAAGTTAAGGTGATGTGATAGTGATTAGTGAAAATTACTACAGCTTTACTGTAATTGGGAGTCTCCTGTAATTCCATCCAGAAGCTGATCTCTTAAAAGATGCAGAAACCTGTTCCTCACATTAAAAGAATTCAGATGGTATGTATTTTGCTCCCCTGTCCTCCTTACACTATTCTCTGAGCCTCCAGGAACAGGATATGCCACTTTCTTGTCTGTACTTACGATGAATTCTATGTTGTAAGAACTGGTTTCCATAACCACTGAGTACCTTCTAGATAGCCTTCCTTATGCTCCAGAAGCACAAAATGCTCAGGCTCTTGGACAATTAAGCAATTAGTTTCCTGCAATCTAATATAAATAGGTTTTTTCCAGTACACCTTTTATAAAGAAAGTTGTAATGTCCCCATGCAGTTACAGGAGGAAAACATGGCACACAGAAACATCTTTAGATGTTTGGGTACACAGTATTCTCAGTATTCTAAGTATAGTGATAGGACAAGTGGTTAATGGCTTCAAACTGAGAGTAGGCTTAGATTAATTATTAGGAAGAAATTCTTTACTGTCAAGGTGGTGAGGCACTGGAAGAGGTCACCCATAGATGCCCCAACCTTGGTAGTGTTCAAGGTCAGGCTGGATTGGGCTTTGACCAGCTTGGTCTAGTGTGAAGTGTCCAGGCCCACAGCAGAGGGGTTGGAACTAGATCATCTTAAAGGTCCCTTCCAACCCAACCCATTCTATAATTCTATGGTTCTTGATTGATTGATCACATCAGAATTGGAGGACTCAGTAAAACATGCCTGTCTGATACTCAACAGCCACTTCTACAATGCAGAATCCTATGTCAGTATCAGCAAGTAAGAAAGGTAAAACAAGCTGAAAATGAAGGACACTGAAAAACTCCTTTCATTTTTGCTACGTGGCATATTGCAATATGTATAGAAGCTCTGAAGTACTGTGAAAGAATGCAGCACACTTTAATGATGCATTTAGATGGACAAGAGATACACATATTCCCATAAATGTCTAATTCAAGTGAGTTGTATTAGCTGATGTAGTTCAGAGGTATTTATCTTACCTACTTTCAGAGTACTTTTGAAGGCCAAAGTACAGGCCTAAGGCTTCATTAATATAAGCTCTGGAGATTTTATTCACACAGTGTACAAAAAAATCCGTAAGCCTCCTGAAGGGGAATGAGTATTTGTCTCAGACTGAGGCAGAGACCTGGACTAGCAAGTTTTAAACTGCGGCATAAAACCTTTTTACCAGGTTCAAGTCTACCTCTGCTCTCTATTTCAAGGCAGTTTCAAAAAAATCAGAGGCACTATTACGAAAAGTCAACTCCCTTTGTAAATCTGACTCTAGAGTACATAAAAAAGCATCCAAAGAGAAATACTCACTGTGGTATAAAGGATAATACATTGATAGTGTCTTACCTCCACAGAATCCATTAAACCCTGCAGCAGTAGCTTCTGGTGCGGAAAATCTTCATCTCCCACTGGCAAATAACCTAATGTTTGTATTGCTCGTTCCTTCATCTTAAGTACAAACGAAAAATAAGACCATCATATAAACTTCCTGTAAGTCCAGAAGATGCAGTTTAAGCCCACTATTTCTCACCTTTGCTGAAGTTTCACGCAAGGTATCAGATGGTGGCTTATTAGATCAATCAATGCACCTCTTTCCCAAAGTAAATCAGAACAAACGTCCTCTTACCTTTGAGGATTATGTGCAGGTAAAAGAAGATACTCCCATCTTTTCTTTAATTAAAATTAAGACCATTCCCATTTTCATCTCTTAAGCCCCTAGCTATGACTATAGAAAGCACAAGTGATAAGTGCTAAACAATATTACGAAGACCCTGACCCTATCCAAATCACTAAAGCCAACTAAAAGCCTAATTCCTTTAAAAAATGAGGCTGAGTTTGGCAGGTAATACGTACACCTAGTGAGCATTCAAGAAATGAACAAGAATCCTAAGAACACTACAAAAATCTTGCCTTATTTGTTTCCTTGCTGGAAGGGATTCGGGCCAGTAAGTTTTCAACAAGTTGCAGCTTTGTAAATCCTGTTCCTTCATCAGGGATCGGCAAGGGGCCATTCCTGCCGATCTCCCCAAGAGCCATACAAGCACTCACCACAAGGAAGGGAGAGGTACTGTCCAGAAAAGAACCTACAGAGAAAAGCAAACCACAATGTAATTTTGTAATTTTGTAATATAATTATTTAGCAGTGGGCAGGCACTTGTATTTTACCCATGCAAGAAATAAAGCATTAATCTCCACTACAGTTGGTATGAAGCATTATGTTAGAAAAAAATGGAACTGAAAGGAGACATTAAGAGGAATCTAGGCAATGACACCATTCCTCATTGTGCTGCTTTGGTCTGCAAGGCACAAAGTCCACCTAGGTTTTGTTGGAATGTCCATGCATCTAATCAGATTACATTCTTACAGGCTGTAAATTCTATCACAAAAATTGAACT
The DNA here is from genome assembly GCA_910950805.1 of Acrocephalus scirpaceus scirpaceus. Lineage (NCBI taxonomy): Eukaryota > Metazoa > Chordata > Aves > Passeriformes > Sylviidae > Acrocephalus > Acrocephalus scirpaceus. The sequence goes on from OU383776.1 coordinate 48,426,296, forward strand.
CAAGATTACACTATCGATGGGCTGAGTATCTCAGAAAAATCCTCAGCCTGGGGTGGATGAAAAAAACCAACAACTGTTACATGCAGCAAAGTCTTAGGCAGGAAGTTACCTATTGTCTCTGTTGTCGACTTTATAAGTTGTTCTTGTTCCGGCATGACTGAAGTGTCTGGTTGCTCTATGTCATGTAGCTCCATTGTTCTGATTTTCCCTTTGGCCAAGTACCTTCCTACTGTAAATCCCAAAGCCAACAAGGATCCATGTTGGACCTCCGGGCTCTACAGACAACACCAATAGTGCAAAAAATCTCATTTTCAAAGTAAGTAACACTTTGCACAAAGCACTGACTTAAAAAATCTCATTTTCAAAGTAAGTAACACTTTGCACAAAGCACTGACTTAAAAAACACATATGGACAAGCCAGATCAGAACACACCCTGAAGAATGCAGAGCTCTAACATAAAATAAAACAACAGAGAGTTTGATATTGTTAGTGCTCTCTGATGAATGGAGTTCTTTAATATTATTTAACAAAACTTAAAAGAGATCTAGGAGGACAGACTAGGAATTTATCACCAGCACTCACATTCCTGAAGCTACCCTTTGGCAGCTAGACTTAAAAAAACCCGAACTACATTGTCTCTACTTAAAAACCAGACATACTCAGATTAAGGGGACAAAATGTACTCTTTGGTAAAAAGCAGTAGAGGATAATTGTTCTACATTTGCATGGCTAAGAATGAGAACACAACTGGCCTATGCTGAAGGCAATGCCCTTACAGTTTGGCAGACTACAAATTGTGAAGCCTAATTAATAGAATTAAATGTCAAGAACACCAACTTCTCCAATGCTGATTTGGTGCTGGAACTATTTAATGACCATGTTTATTCCTAGAACTGAAATCTAGCAAGAGGATTTTTTTGAGAAACAAGGCTGTGAGACTCAAATGCTACCTAATTGAAAAAAAACCAACAAAGGGAAGGGTGCAGGGGTTTAAACTTGAATTAGCCCATACCTCTTGTTTTTTTAACACTACAAATGTTGCACCAGTGCAATTGTGCTGCCAGAAGGGGATCCTCAACCTAGCCTGGTCACCAGGGACTGTTCCTTCAGGTGGTCTCACTGCAGGAAAGCCAGCAGAAGATGGATCCTTCCCCCATCTCCACTTAAGTTATCCATTCGTACTGCAGTCCTTACTGAGACATTACAATCACCACCACCCCTAGTTGTACAAATTCAAGTGATTTTGTACAGTAGTAGCAAGTCAGAGCTCTACCTGACTCGGACTCACAAAGGCATGGGAACACCCTGGTTTTTTTCACCTTCACAATTCACATGGGTGAGTGGGGTAAAAGCAGCAGTGGGGGATTGGGACCCATCTATACTGGCTTCATGACTGCAGGAGCTGTGCCCTACAGAAAACTGAGCAATGACATGGCTTTGGCTCACAGGCAGAGCTTTCACAGATTCAAAATAAATCATGTTTGTTAACTACAACATAAAGCAATCAGCACTTCTTGTCAGCCCGTTACCTGCAACATAAAATGGTGGCCCTTTAAGTCCTTCAGAGAGACTGATACAAAACTGTTTTGGGAAAACATAACATAGAAATGCTATTCCTTTCCTTCCCATGCATTCAAGACACACCAACTAGAAACCAGACTTATTTGTTTTCAGGACTCCTTTCCCATGTTTGCAGTGGCAAAATGGAGAAATAAGGATAAGGTGAAGCGAAAAGGAGCTGCTGGAGAAGAGAAGGCAAGCAAACCCATCATGTAAAGACACAGCTGTGGAGGGCTGCTGAGCAGTCCATGTGGGCCAAGAGGGAAGAAGGCACAGCCCTACACAGTACAAGATCCTGAGTCAGCAAGGACCCAGGATGCGACTATGGCTCAGGAGGGGATGAGATGAACATTTAACAAGTTAAAAATTTTCTTGATTCTGTGGGTGCTCAGGAATAAGGAACTGATAAACAATTTCAGGTAAGTCATGTGATCCATTACCACTCAATAGGATGTAGCTATTTAGCTGGCTAAAACTGATTAAACACATGATGGTGCTTTGCTTGGGATGTGCCTCCACTAAATCCTCCTACTGACCTTAACAGCTTCATGGATTAATTTACTTAAGGATCTGTTGCACTCACCTACAACAAAAATCCTTTCTCACTATCCAACTGAAAATCAGTTAGGTAATTTTACACACAGATTAAAGTTAATACATCCTGGACATATGGTGAGATTAAAATATCCTATCAGTTACGTGACATGAGAAAAAACAAGAAGCAGACAAAGGAAGGTAGTTACATGGTTGTCTTTTGTCATCTTGATCAGTTGCTCCAAGGATGCCCTAAGCTCATCTCCAGACATGGTAGACAGCACTACAGAATAAAACAGAGCTGCAAGCTCACACATTTCCTCTTTGTTAGTGTTCATCAGGTTCTGTGGGAGTTTAAAAAAACAAACCATGAAATATGGAAGCAGCTCCTTACCCAGTCTCTTCATAAAGAGATTCAATATACAAAGACAATTGTGATGGAGATACATAGTTCTTAACTCAGAAAGCATCTTTAAACCAACAGCATTATCACTTAATATGAAAGAAAGTCCTCAATTCAACAAAGCATTCATTACACAGTGAGCATTTTGGAGAAAGAAGACCGCTAGCCACCCACCAGTTCCGTATCAAAACACGCAGATCGAACTCTTGGCCAAACTGTCTTCAAGAGCTGAAGAGGTTCCAGGTTTTATATTCATGCTGTGCTAAAAAACCCCACATCCTAAACCACTACTTTCCCTGAGCTGCTAGAGGCTTCCATACCCTCCTTATTAATCAAAGGGAAAGAAAAACCTCAAGAGGGTTAAACATTCAAATCCAACCATGACAAAAAAAAGGTATCCAGAAAATCACAGTTCTCAAAGCAAAATTTAATGTATAATGCAACACATTCCCATGAAAAATTCATACCCTAATCTTTGTGTGCCTTGGGTCACCACAAAGAAACCAAAATGAGCATGCAAACAAACAAGAAATGGTCTGTCAGGGCCATGAAATGTAATGTTTACCTCAATCTAGCATCATCAGATCACATATCTGACTTCTAACAAACCTCTCAACCTGTTTGTTTCACTTGGCAAGGCAAAAACACTTGAAGTATGATCTACAACACTATTTCTGAAACTTTGTACTATCAATAACTACCCCTAGAAGCTTAATTCTGCAAATGGACACTAGGCCAAGGACAAAGAAGGGTTTTCTACAAATGATGAAGAATACTGAAAAGGGGAATGTTTTTAAGTGTTCTCCTGTGCAGTTCATACCTGCACGTAAATGAGAAGTGATAATCTGCATTCAGTGAAATGCAGCACTGGTATCACCAGGAGAAACTATTAGAACACATTCTAATGTTTTTTAACCTTGACTAAGTATTTGTTTCTGCCAGATTGCTCCAGCAAAAGCAATGGCACCCTGTAAGACCTTCAAAAATCCTAGATGTTTAATGAAAATCATGAAAAAGCAAAGAATTGCCTGAGAAAAAAACCTAGGGAAAGCAGAATGCTCTTTGGCTTATTCCCAAGCAGACTCCAGTGTACAGGTGTCTTTTTTTTTGTCTGGGGCTAATAAATAGAAAAAAAAATCTCCACAGAAAGGTCTCTAAAACAATTAGGGATATAATTAATCTCATCCTCTAAGAAGTCATTCACATTTTCCCACTGAAACAGTCACACTTTCAAAAATGTGCACTATTTTGTCTTCAATTTTCTTCTGCAGAGAAAGAAATGGATGACTATACCAACAGGATAATGACTGACTATCTAGAACATGCAAGTGAATTAATAAAAACAGTAATACAAACGAACAAAAAATAATTTTCCCCACCCTGGCACATACAACCTTTTATCAGGTGTTGACTGTGAGTAGAAATACCAGATTTCAAATCAAGTGCATATTTGGAAATAATACTCTGTTTCACCATGGGAAATGTGCCAGATTTTGCTAATGCCAAATTCTATCCACCCCTCCAAAAAAACACCAAAAAAGGACTTTCACAATACCTTAATCCAATCTATTTTGTCTACAAATCTGGTGGCTAGTTTTTCTGGATACACTGAAACAACTTCTAGAAGACAATACATGACTGGCAAACCTAAACAATAATTAAAGAACGAGGTTATTAAACAACTCCAGTATTTACAACGATGTAATATTCAGTGATAAAAAGAGGTAAAGAAGTATCAGGCATTTCAAGCATTTATTTGTAATTCACTAGGAATAACAAAAAATACACAGATTAATAGGCTATAATGTTTCTCAGACATATTAGGGAAACCAATAAAAGCAAACACCAGTAGCTATTTGCTCAAAATGTATTCAAATGTTTTAAACTACACTTGTGGCAGATAAGCCATCAGAGTGAGGAAGACAGAGCATTCAATGGTGAGGAAGCTGTTACATGCAATGCCTCACAATTTTACACTATTATGTCAACTGATGCCACAATTTTACATTACATGCTTTCTTAATGTTTACATGCTTTCTCCCACCTACAAAATAGCACAGAAGTAAAAAAGTTCAAACTGAATAGTATATAGTCTGTGGTTCAACTCTGTGATTGCTGAAGCCAAGCACAAAGCACAAGGCACCTCATTTCTAGTAAGAGAAGACATTTATTTCTCCAGAATACTGCTGCACACAGCTTCTTACCTCCAACACCAGCCAAGAGCTGCTGAAGAAGGCCAACATATATATGTACAGGGTTGGTTTCTGCACGTTTTGAAGTGGAGGAGGAGGAGGAAGAGGAGGAAGAGAAAGATATGTGGTTGCCAGATATGAGGTTTCTTATGTAACGTCCAATGGCTGGAGCATGATCTTGCATATCTGCCAAGCTCTGTGAGGTTGGCACCACACCAGCACTGTGAGCAAGACACATCCGCAGGTAGAGAACTATCTAAGTAGAGAAGATAAAAACACAGGATCCTGAATGCATAAGCAGTTGGAAAACTGTGCAGAAGACAAAAGAGCAAAGAATACGCTGTATTCAATGTAACCAAAATGGAATAGCTTTTTCTCTTATCAAATATAGGCAGAAGAGTTAGTATAGAGACAGGAAAAAATATAAAATACAACTAACCTTAGGACCACTTTCTGCAATAGGCCTGACAACCCTATATCACTCTCTAAAGATTAAATCATATGCTGATTTTTGGTTTATCATCAGCTGATGTAACTCCTTGCAGGGAGTTCAGTCTGTACCCAATATCATTTGACATGTACAAATGCAACCTGACACATTGCTAATACAGATCTTGCTTCCCATCTCAGTTTGTGTCTACAGATTACTAAAGTCTGGGATTCTGTTAGAAAAAGAGCCTCAAGGAGCATAATGGGACCTCTACAAAGGACTGCCTGTCTGATACCTAATGCTACTCCACTACAGATGCTGCAGAAAGCAGTGGAACATTCCTCCCAAACCCCCTATGAAAATCTTGTTCAGACTGCTGTTTAAGGACAAAGGATGGAGAGTTCATATAACATCTGTTTCAAAGAATTTTAGAATGTAGGTGACTTATGGTACCCATTAGCTTCTTACGCTGTGCTTCAGATAAACAGTGGTACACATATTTGAGGAAGTAAAACCAGATAATTACCTCTCCAAATGTTGCAGGATTAAAAGGCAAAGCTGCAGTTCCAGTCATATATTTAGCTGGAGTTTTCATTCGGTGAGTGGCCTGAACAACAGAATATATTAAGAGTGGAACATTCAGATCCATAATAGCAGAGATGTTGGAAAGCTCAGTGAAATTTTGCTGATGTGACTGTGCTAATCCTGACTGTGCAACTGAAAATGTGTAACAGCTCAGTAATAAAAAGGGCACAGTGCACTTGGTAGTAGTCAGGTCGATCTACCTTACAACAATTCGAAAAGTGGAAACTCTGAATGCATGAGAGGGAATAGCTGGGGAGGCTGAAGGAGTACAACATTTTTTTCTTCCTTTCAGGAAACAAAGAAGCACTTAAGAATTTAAAAGTAAAGTACTACAAAAACTTCCAAACTCTGAGCCTCCCCGCTTGGCAGGCAGCCAGAAAACTTGAAAATGGCAGCTCAGCCTCGAGAGGCTGCAGCAGCCAGGCTTCCCAACTACAGAGAGGTGGGTGCCCTGTGCTGTGCCAGTCAAGTCCAGGGAGCCTCTCAGACTGCAAAAGACTCAGAGGGAATCTCTCTACCTGCTATGTGGAATGCTGCAGCAGCAAGTGAGCAACTTCTTTCCATGTAAATGTTACCTTTGACAAGCAGGAATATGTCAGCAGAAAAACATCCAACAGGAGGTTTTAAGTGACACCCACTGCAAATGTTGCAGAAAAGCAATATGTATATATTAAACAGACAACACGCACATCAGTGGTAGGGCTTGATTCAGTCAGGCAGCCTTGTACTTGAGTAAACACACAAGGCAATTGCAGAAGACAACAGATCCTCACTCCCCTTAACATGCTGTGATCTTTTGCAATGCTAATTTCAATGACATACAGAATTATTAAAGAAAACCTGATTTAGCGAACAGAGACTCCCCTGAGGAATGGTTTCCCACTCATATCCAGCAGACTGGGTCCTACTCTTTCACATATATTTTTATTTCAGAAGGAGAAAAGGATCATGCTAAATCATGCAGTCATTTTTCATCTTGGCCAGCTGTACCAAGCAATGCATACAGACTTCTCAAACATCTCCAGAAGTCACAGATTATTGATAGTATGTGAAAAATCACACTTTAAGATAAGTAAACAAAAAATTGTACCTCTAGGATTTTTTAAATACACCTTTTTTTAATACACATAAAGAAGATCTGAAAAGTGCTCAAAAAAAATTTTAATTCCTCCCTGACTGAGGGTCTCTTGCTTTTGTCCGTAGTGATTAAACTGCATTGATCCATAATTATTTAATGACATTACAAATGTTAAGGAAAGCTTTTAAACTAACTTCAGGGGGACAGAATTTAAGAATGTTATCTAAAACTCAATCTTGGTTTCTTAATTTTTTATATGTACTTAAATAAGTCAGGATTCTGGAAAAAAAGCAAGTTTTCTCATAGAATGTCAAATACTTCAGAGTACTAGTAGAGTACAACACCATCAGAGCACACATTTCACAAGAAATCTCTCAGGTGCAAGGGTTCTGCTATCACAGGTGTCTTGCAAAAATCACATGTGTTTCAACATTACATACTTCTGACATCCTTTTAAAAAGTAGGCTATCTCAGGAAAAAATATTGTCAATGACTCTCCGTATCTCCTTTCCTACTTATAAGACTACTATACACAGAAGTGTGTAACAGACGATATTTTAGCACTTTTCCAGATGAGCTCTCAGTACAAACAGTTGCGAGTAAGCTGACTAGCACAATTTATGGTGCATCATTCCACCAAACCTGTGAAAGGCTATTTACATGGCCAATATTCCACAAATTGCAATGAAGATGAAAAATTAGGCCTTTAAGTCAACAAATCAGGCTTCTTCACTTGTCCTGGTATCTCCTTTTCTAGCCTAGGATTTTTTTTGTCTATGCACATTATTCTTCACTAGGCCAAAAAAAAAAACGTAGTCTTCTTGCACTTTCATGAACTGTGTTTGTGAAACATGCTGGATTATAAGCCTTGAAAACTGGATTCCTCATTCTACATATCATCTGCACAAATAGCAAGAAAGCAAAACATTCCCTTTGCTAAAAGATCTTCCTACCTACTTAACACTTGGATCTCTTGCAACTGCTGCCAGCAGAAAGTGATAACAAGTGGTAATCTTAGCAATGAAATACTATGTGTGGTCCTGACTTTGATTTTCACTAACTTTATTCCTTGGGGCAGCTGTAGGAAACAGACACAGGGAAGGTAAGACCACACTTAACCCAACGTCTGAGCATCATACATCTATTTGTCATTTACTGTGACAGAAGCACTGTACCTTGTCTTGAATGTAATAGACCATTTCAGGGAAGGAAGGCATCTGCTTCCCAGAACTCTCCTTTTCATTTTTTCCAGAAAATGTTCTCAGTACCCGCTGGGCTTCTCCATGTACCTCCTCCCGCCTTTCAGAAGAAAAGACGAGAAACAGACATTATTTGAACAGAACAAACAGTCTTTAATGAGCAATAAGATATGTTGGGAAACTGGGGGAAAAGAGAATAGTTTTTAAGTGAGATATGGGGTATTTTTTTTGAAAGAAAGGGAGAAAAAAAATCTTCCACTGCAACTTTTTATATTTATTTTAGAGACAGGAAGGAAAAAAGGGATAGTACTAACTGGTCTTTGCAAAACTGTCTGGATGAGCTCACTTCTATTCCTTCTCCATCCTTCTAGTGTTCACCATCAGTTGCTGGCTTCCACATTGTCAAATTTCCTATCTGCTACTTCTCCCTATCACTTCTTAAGAGTCCAGCTTCAGCCGCCACCCACCAGGTTTATCATTATCTACTTAACAATAGATAACTATTCCTGAAACAGTGCTGACACTGCAATGACAGAGCTGGTTGTTGCAACTGATCTTAAGCTTTCCTTGGTTACACAATAGCTACTCTCATAAAAAATATAGTAATTAAATTAAGTTGGAAAAAAACCCCCACAACTTACACTTCAGTAACAGAAAACTGTAAACAAAATGATTACTGTAATTTAACAAGTCACATACTCCTAGCAGAGAGTGGCAACTATCAAAATTGCATACTCAACTCTCTGTAAAAACAAGTTAAAACAGACTGATAGAATCTGTCAGGAAAAAATAATTTCTACACATTGTAGAAGTGATTTCAGTTAATGCATTTTTACTTTTGCAATTGCAACTGATTATTAATATGAAGTGCTTTAGTGACTGCAGTTCATCTTAAATAAGTCTAAAGACTGTCACTGAGTACAGTAACAGTTCTCCATAGGAATATCAAGAATGTGAAGTCTGATTTTCAAATTAACGTATTTCATTTTCTTCAAGTTATTTATGTGCAAACTTATACACACACAGATACATGTATTCATATTTAATCCAAATATATACTGAATGTATATATATGTGTGTGTGCATATGCATGTATACACACACACATATATATGAGAAAATAATTTATGAAGGAAAAGAACTTACGGGTCTCCTGCAGCTAACAGGAGTAAGTATCTGGAAGGGATATGATCTGGAGGGAACACTGTGCTAGCAAATTTTACAGCCACTTGACGTACTTGAACTTCAGGCTTAAAGGGAAAAGAAACAAACATAGGGTTGAGTTTTAAATGACAGCAGTAATGACTTTCACTCAACACCTGTACATCATTAGTCATTTGTTTTGACCTCCAGTACCAACGTGATTGAAAAAGTCTAGGCATTTTGAGACACTGCTCATGCTTACACTTCATATGGCAGGAGACAGGGCAAAGAAAAGCAAACTTTTCATAAATTCACAACTGGGGAATTAAATGTTTAATTAAACACATGCACACTTCAGGCTATCATACTAATTCTTGAAAAACTGAACTGCTCCATCCAGGCAGTTTTGAAATTAAATTGACCTGTATCATCTCTCCACAGAAACCAGAGAGCAGCATAGCCAGAGTTGGGAAAGAAACATCAGCTCAGGGTGTTACATTCTATCTGTAAGGTACAGATAATCTCAAAAAGGTACTGCCTGGAGATTTAGATCCCTTGAGAAAGGAGTTACCAGCACGAAAATTATCTCTTACACTAGAAATGCATACATCTCCACAGTCAGCCTGAAGTAGCCATGCAAACACAGAGTATACAACACTCACTCCTTCTGAAAATCCAGACTTCTGGTGTATGCTGAACACAAACAAGATACTCAAAGTATGAGTAAGTCAAATCTGGTTTAGTATAGACTAGTGTCTCTAGGCTGAGCTCCTGGACAGGTTCACAGGTGCCTCATGTCAGGTATCATACAGCCTGTTGAAACCCCACTTAGCAGAGAATGACCCTTTCTACCAAACTCTCAATGTCCCAAAGCATTTCAGAAGACTGTCCTTGAAGCATTTACTTCTCAAAGTTTTCTAGGGAGAAAACGGTGAGAAACGTATAATGCAATTGCAATGGATTTGGTTTTTTGCTAAACAGAACACAAATAGAGAACCAAGCCATGGTAAAAACATTTTATCACAGCATACACACTCTGCCTTCTCCCAGACAGGCCAACACATTCAGTAAGAAGTGGAAGATATGCTCCAGAAGTATCTAACAGGAAGTGTCAGGAAACAGGAAGAAAAATTAATTGCTCTTTTTTTAAGGTATGTGATTTTGACTCCACTGAAAATACCTTTATTAAATAAGAAGCTACAAGAGCTTCCATCAGGGTACGCTGGGCTCCTTCCAAGTTACTATATGCTCCAACCATCATAGATAATGCCTCTTGAATGGCAAGTCTAGTATCAGCATCTTCCTGTAGTAAAAAACCAAGAGTTTTCACTTTACAGTGTGTAGTGTCAAGAATTGAGCAAAATCAGAAGAAAACAATAATGATTTCCCAAAGCCCCATCAGCACCCACCTTGCATAAGGCTTCAAAAAACTGCTGTACCAGCGCTATATCCTTGGTAAAGAGCTGAGGCATTCGGCTGAAACAAGATATTTTAATCTATGAAGCTTTTTTTTTTAATTGAAATTCTTCACATTTCATTGATCTCATTCCAAATTCTAAGTGTCAAACAATTAGAGCCAGTATGCAAAATTTGCTCTATCTTAGTCATATCCACCATAAAGCAGCATATTTTCCCTCCATTAACACAGTTTGGAAAGTTATACAGTTTATGGACAACCACTTAGATCACCAGCACATGACTGAACATACCACTTGCCTAGCATCATGTACTTTGGTCTTTGCTGTATATCCCTTAAATTTGTATTTCTGGCAATAAAGAAGGCAGAATTATTTCTTAAATTCTGTGCTTAATTCATGAGCTGCCACTAATCACTGCTAGAGAAGCTATCAGCTAAAAACATATTTCTTTTTACATCTCTGGAGTTGTCATAAGAAGAACACTCTTCCCTGCACCGTGCACTCAATGGCAAAACTGACAGGTGGCATAAAGCTTGCTGCTGATAAATTAACTGATTACTCTGGAAAAGTTATTCCATGTCCCATTGCTTACATGATCTTCAGTTACCTGGAGAGCTTTCCAACCGCTGAATATGCCATTGACAGCAGTTTTGAATCCTTGAATAATAAGACAATACACAGAATTTAGCAAAACCAGAAATACATACAGGTATGTCTTTTATAAATAAACATTTACTTTTAATTCTGTCTTCAAATTGCTCAAGCAGGCTCTCATGAAAAAAGAATCCTAAAATATAAAATATTTCTACCCAAGAATAAAAACATTATATAGAAACAGAGGGAGCACACTTTCGTCTAAGAAACAGAGAAACTGCAACTTGCAGCAAAATGTAAATCTCTCTTCTGGTCTCAGCTAACTACATTTTCGTTCAAGAGAAATAAGGAGATTCAGTGAGTATATGAAACAGTAGCAGAGGGACAGAAATCTTCCACTAGCTCTGAAAAGCAGTTGTAAAAAAAAGGAAGCTGTTTGCACAATGCATCCTGGGGATCACCAAAACAGCACATATATGCACAGGGACTTCCTCTTTTTTCATTCCCTTCCTAATGGCAGGGTGACCCATGCATTCAAATGCCAACTCAGGCCAGAAGGTCACATTCAAAGTTCAAATGAAGCAGCAAGAAGTTCAAAGCTGCAGAAGAGGTGATATACAACATCCACCCTTTCTAAGGTACGTGTGGGAGTATCATGGGGAATTTGACTTCTGAAATGGCACTGGAAACACCTTGTCAGGCCAGACTGGCATTTGCAGTTCTCTTTGGTAACATCCCACAGTAATACCATTCCTAGATAGATAGGATGGAATGTATAACAAGCAGGCCTATACAGATGCTTAACACAATGGGATAAACATCCAGAGCTGAGGTCCTTGTGTGTTCTCTTTATATTATTAATACTATTGTTTCCTGAGATTTTGCAACTGGCGCCAAGCACATGTCTATAGGTGTTAAATAAATAAAACAGTTTTCCTATAAAGCATTTTAAAATATTTGCTTCTCTTCCAACAAAAATTCTTAGAAGGTATCCTCTGGCAGCCTCTCAAGCAAACACAAAAAAAAAAGATACGTAAGTTTCTGCCATGAGTTTATTTATCTTTTGCTTGCATTCACATGAAAAATTACAGTAAAGAATTTTTCATCTTACCTCTTTGTGTTCATTGATCAGCTTTGTAAGTCCATTTAAAAGCATTGGACCTAAGGGCTTTATTTTACTCTCTGGACAACTGGAATGAGAGAAACCAACAAAATACTATCTTTCGCATCCCTGAGAAGGATCTTCTCTAGTATCACTTCTCTCAACTGTGTTAGGATGAGAAATTACAATTTATTGTGTGCAAGCACAGACATACTGAGCTTTCAGGATTAAGTTAAAAAACCCCTACTTTCTCTGAGTTTTATTACTCATTATTTCAGTTATATCTTTATTAAACAGAGTGGCTTTTAGGCAAATTAGCTAAAAAACACTGTGCTCTCTGAACTACTTACATGATACAAATATGATGCACAAACTGCAAAGACAGACTTCTCAGTTTTGCGTTTGTGTTTGCACCGAAGAGTCCATCATATACCACCTGACCAAAAATAAGGAGCAGATTAGAGAGTGTCTGGCTTTCAAAGATTTCATTCCTCCTCTTCTTTAAACACCGTCATCAGTAACAATGCTTCCTGTACTAGAGCAACTGTATCATCAAACTGATTAGGAAGTGTAACTTTGGAAAATAAGCATCACCTGAATGTTAGCTGGGAACATTTCTGCAGCTTGCCGGGATCGTAGAAGATGAGGAACTATCTTTAATTTAACACGGGTGCTGACTGACTCTCGTTTCATTTCTGGTTTCAGAACAGATCCCTGTCAGAAACAGAGATGAAATAGTACATCTTTGGACACCAGTAAATTACTTTCTGTTGCAAATCAGAACACACTGGCACAGAGAAAAAAATTATTCAAATAGCATAAATATTCAGTGAAAGCAGATATCAAAGGAAGTGAGAGATTTAAGAAATTTTTTTTTAAATAAAATAAGAAAGCTAAAATTACTTGTCCAGCAATTAAGAACACAGACAACTCTGAAGGCAAATCTTACCTCCTTGGTTTTCAGTGGTATATCCCCAAGATACACCCTATACATTTTGTTGATGATAGCAGGATTGTTCCAGTCAATTAAACTGAAGGAAAAAACCACATTGAACACCAACATGTTATGATTCTGATCTTTGACTAAGTCTTAAAATACAGCATTTTGCATCATATTCATAGTATTCCTGAAATTTATATAGAACTCCTCAGTTTGACTTCTAACCAGTTTTCCCACATCCACAAAATATATAATCCTAAGGAATGTGAACTAATTACATTTTAACAATTTCTGACAACATGATATCAAGTAATTTGCTGGAAACCTACATATTCCCTTCTCTCCCACTGAAATAAGACATACAGACCATGGTAATCTACCAACTGAATATCAAATGATAACTTGTGAAGTAGCATATGTTTCTCATATAAGATATTCAGCATAACATTGTCTACACAGTTATTTTTCTCTCTGGGCAAAGAATACCAACTCAAAAGGAAAGATGAGACAAGCAGCAAAGGAGAGACCAGTTTTCTTAATCAGGCTTTATCATTTAATACAGTCATCTCCCCTGTCATGACTAAGCTAAAAGAACAGACTTCAGTTGCAGAAGATTTCGCATTACAAATTTGACTCCATGTTAAATAGTCCTATAGAAGCCACCTACACATTTCAAAGATGGGCCTGTCTTGCTCCAACCTCCTACATGAGCCAGCAAATCTCCCACTATCAATGTCCAAGCAAACAGTATCAACAGCCATTACTCTGGCCTCTTGATGCATTAAAGAGAAAAGCATTGTCCTTAAATGATGAAGGGTGAACTGCAAGTGAGCAAACATTTCAGTAATAACAACAACAGTGTTGGCCAAACTTTCCAGACTATGATCCATTTCACAATTAGTCTCTTTACTCCTCTAATAAATTAAATGAAAGTATACTTTTCTGGGAATCATTTACTAAAGCCTTATTTAGAATTGATAATCCACAGAGGGCAATGTGGAAACCACCACTATTCTTTATGATTTGGTAAGAAAATGGCTCAAAAGTGGTACCAAAAATGATCAAACCCACACAGTTAAAGCTGTCAGCTCTGGAGCCAAGTGGCATTTCAAGTTGCAAGACTGCAAACCACACCATTCCCAGCCCAGTGGGAATACACGGCAGCTTCACAGATATACAGGGGACCTCAGCCTTCCTTCCCTCGAGCACAGTCTCTCTGGAGCACTGCACTCATTGCAGCTAGCTGTTTCGGGAATACTAACACTGTCTTTCCCAACCATCCAGACCTTACCTTTGCTTGCTCTTTAGTTCAAGGTCTGCTGCAGTGGCAACACTGTGTCTTGTATCACTGGAGGCTACAACCAGGTGTATTACAGCTTCAAGTTCGGGCACTTGCTCAGCTTCAATAAACTTCACTATCCCCAGCTTACACTGTTCAACACCAGGGAAAGACAGTGTTACTGCCAAGAAAGTGGATGTTACAGTAACTCTAGCCACTCAGCTGTCTGAAATCATGGCTTCTGCTTGCTTAAGGAGAAGTTCAAATGGCTCTCCGTCTCTTAGCTTGACTCCTGTCAAAGTCATTTGCTGCAAAGTACCGGTATTACCATTACGGGATACACCGTTACACCACTGCTAAAAAGGGATGCTTCAGGAACAGAAGACACTGTTGCAACCTTTGGGAGTAAAACACAAGGGTAGGCTGTAGCTATGACTGCTTCCGAATCACCTTCCTCCCCACCTCACCCCTACAAAATTCCTTACGGCATCATGCAAAATCCCTCAATAAATTCCCTCAGAGCAACTAAAGACCTGGTCAGAATCAGTTACATATTTTTGCTCTGGCTCTCCCTTCCTCCATCCGCAACCGTCCTTATGACCACCCACAATTCACCAAGGACCAGCCCCACAGCTCTAAATACCTGTTCTAGCAGCTCTGGTGTCCATGGACTATCTCCAATTACCCTTTTGGCTGCATAAAAGCTCATCCCTGGAGGTGGCTGAGGGATTCCAGGACCTCCCATGCTACTTGATGAAGACCCCTGGGCCAAGGACACATTTTGTCGAC
The DNA here is from genome assembly GCA_910950805.1 of Acrocephalus scirpaceus scirpaceus. Taxonomy (NCBI): domain Eukaryota; kingdom Metazoa; phylum Chordata; class Aves; order Passeriformes; family Sylviidae; genus Acrocephalus; species Acrocephalus scirpaceus. The sequence continues at coordinate 48,441,543 of OU383776.1, forward strand.
TCTGAGATTCATTCAATACAAACCTAAGCATACAGGGAAAGACTTTTATTAGAGCCTTTTCCAATCCACATTACCAGCTGAATTAGGCTCTGGAATTGACAAAGACACATAACTTGTTCAACTTGATTATTTTTCTTTAATTAATCCCATGACTCTGACATAAGACGGAATTAGAGGCTCTGCTACCAATTATCCCAACATATTCTGCAAGAGCCATAACAATGTCATTTAAATAAAAATAAACTTCAGTTAGAAAAGGGACAGGTCCACTGGCATTTCCAGAAAGAGTTCTTAGCTTATATACCAGAAATAATTATCTCTTTCATATTAGAAGTAAACACTCATGCAGTACTACATTCAAGAAACTAATGCTAAAAGCTCCAATAACATTTGTATGATTTCTACAAAAAACACAAACCTAACAAGGGAAACGATAAAGCATATGTAACACAAGAGGCAGGAAACAAATCCCGATACAAAAAAATAAATAAATGAGATATTGTCTTGGAAAATGGCAGCTTTAGTACTGGGCAGGGAAGGAAAGAAAAAAAAAGTTTACCCAGCCTGTTCTTTTGTAAAACTGGCTAGTCCAGCTGTCCTGTGCTCACCTCCATGCTTTCATAAAAGCCACCCCACCTCTCCATGTATCCTTGGAAGCTGGCCAAATAGCCTCAAAATCGCACTGCAGAGACCAGCAAGAATTATTTTGCCCCAGCCAGCCTCCCATTTTGCATTCAGCACACAGGCAACAAAAACAGATAAACAATCTCAACAATAAAGATTCATTCTAAGTCTCATTAGTTAAAACTTTAAACACTTTATTATGAGCTCTAAGCCCTACAGTTAAACTTTCTAGTTGCTTTACTACAGCAAACAGACCAAGTTCTAACAAGCATAAATTAGCTGTAAACCACTGCAAACCACAGCTTCACCTCAGGGAGCAAGACTTTAAGAGACAGACATCCAGAGCCCCAGGCTAGCTCAAGAAACTCTCTAGCACCTTCTGGAAAGAAAATGAAAACCTTCACCTCCTACTCTCCTACTTTTAGTGTCTAAGTGTTTTCTCAGAAGTATCTTCCAAACTAAATGACTCTGTGATTTAAAAAACTCATGCCTGGCCAGAGTATTAAGTGTGGAAGGGAGTGAAGTCTCACTGGAAAGCCCAGGAACTTCATCTGTTGAAGCTACAGCCATGGATGAAGTTAAGAGCAATTAACCTGGGCCAGCTGAAGACTGTGACTCATAACCAGAAGAACAGGCATTTGAAGCTATAAGCTGCAAGATTCTGTATATTCAAACAAAAGGGAAGTGGCCCCCAAGTTATCTGATGGGGAGCATGGCCTCCAACAAATTTACATGGAGAAAGACCATGTGCTCACTATTTTAAGTTCATTCTTTTAGGTTAATCCATTCAGGTGAGCAGGAGTTATGAGCTCAAAAAAATCATACTCGCACCAATCCTATGAGACTTTTATTGCCAGAAAAAATAGAAATGTATTCTACCATCAAAATTACTTCTATTTTCTTTCAAAGCAAAAGCTCCCCTAGCAATACAAAGACACAGAAAAAACAGTGGAAAAAGTATTTTGAGAAAGTCTTGATTTTAGATTCTAGAAGGTTCCTAACAAGAAGTGATCAGTAAATTCAAGTTGGTCTGTACATTCTTCTTGCTTTCAAAATCAGTGTACACGCTAAGACAACATCATTGCAATTTGAAAATTTTTCACCAGAAGATAAACAAAAGACAAATCTTGTTCAAAGGTTCAACTCTGGAAAGCACAAGTTTTTAGAGATTATTCTTGCTTATGACCTCAGAGGAATAAGCCTTAAAATTCAACTGCAGAAAGATGAGCACACATATTTGTCAGGCTTCTGTTTGAAAGCATTGCCTATTTAACAGATAGCTCACATGTCTCATAGTTTCACTTTGATCTCAAAAGAGGTAAGGATAGAACTGTGTTAACATCTAATTAAGTAGAAAAGAGATGTTCTGTAAAACAAGGAAGATAGTGATCTTGTTCTTAAAATTATCAACTTCTTTTGTACCTTTCCACTGGTTTCATACAAGCCAGGAAGTAAGTGTACTTCAAATGAGTTTTCAAGGGTGTAGTTTGTACTGTTTCACACATAAAGAACACATCAATGCTAGAGAAGACTAGTATCAACTCACCCATAAGGCATAAGAAGAACATCCAACATAAAGTCCAAAAGCAGCTGTACAGTCTTTGGTTTTTCAGCAAGATTAAATGGAGAAGCTGCTGCTTTCAGTGGTTCAGCAGGGTATTTCATGTGAAAAAGGGTTGGTATTAGAAGATGCATTAGGCTGAAAAACAATTACATTTACTGCAACCATTAAAAAAAACCCGTATGTTTATTTATAACATACAAGAGAGAAACCTTTTACAACAAAACTGGTCCTTAATAGCAAAAAAAGAAAATCTTAACAAAAGTTAAACACATTCCCAATCCAGTGGCCTCCATTTACCACTTGATGTACTTAAAAATGGAAAGCAGAAGATAAATTGGGATTTGTCCTTAAAATGGAACACGTGTCTGCATGCATGCAGACATTTGGAGAGATAAAGCTGCTGTCTTTGTCCAGATTTTTCGCAGTTTCATAATTATGTCACAAAAGACAGTCTAGGACTGTCTCATCCTTAAGAAACACTGGCAAATACATGTTGTATACAAGTACAGCCAGATTTTCCAAAACTTTCTTCACTCATTGTACTTTTCGACTGAGAAAAACAATGCTCCAAGTGTTTTCACAATAATCTCATGAATGGAAGCAAGATTTTACTGCAAGACCTTTCAGTAACGTAATTTAAAAAATATTTTTACACCATCAGTATGTAGAGTGAATGAAGACATGATTTTAATGACATTTTTCAATGCCAACACAGTGGAAACTCAGTGTAGGGAAGAACCAGGTCCATCAGTAACAGTTTTCTAGAGGTTCTTAGTATCCAGCAGTTCCCAACAGTCTTTTTTTTTCACATATTACAACTTAGCTCAAATTCCTATTTACTTGAAACACTACCTCTCAATTTAAAGAGGCCAATCTGAGATATCTAGCGCTGCTCCTGCAGCTGGTCAGAGGGTATCAACTGAAGGTCTGGCCTTAAGCTGGAAACCAGAACTTGATGAAGATGCATGGAGGATATGAACAGGCATTTCACTTCCATCGTAACACAGATCTCTTATCATATAGGGAGTCTGCTGCTGCCGATTCTGTATATTATTACAGCATTATAAGAATTTTTTGTACCACCCAAATGACTGAATTACTGATCCAAATTCTACATTCCAAGAACATCTAAGTAATGAAGACAGCACTAAGGAAAAGAAATCTTTTAATAACTGATACAAATTATTTTACTAAAATAATACCAACAAAATTCGCTCGAAGAGTAAATAGTTATACCTGTCTTGTTGTGGTTGAGGTTTCCCTTCCATTGCAGTGAGAAGCGTTGGAGCCAATTCACACTGTTTTTCCACAGGCAGACGGGGGTATCCCATCTTAACATAAATTATGGTAAAATTCTAAAGGGGTAGAAAAAGCACACAGTACTGCAACAATGAAAAAGAAGTGTGTGTTCCTTCACATCTTGTATGTCCTGTTACATAATTGGGTATTGGAAAAAACACATGTTTCATAAGACCAATTTCTGAAGTCTAAGACTTATCAGACTGACAACCATTAAAGTGGAGACTCAGCAAGCACTACTCAGAGCAGATCTTGCTGGGCCATTGCTTTAAAAGATGAGAAAAAAATGAAAAAATCTCATTTTAATTTGTTTTTTTCACTGCCAATTTCACCAAAAGCATCTGCAACTAAGCAACAGCTTAAAAGAAAGCAAATGTAATGATCTCTTACCTATTTCTGAAATAAAATAGAAAACAATGTTGAATTAATACAAAGTCAGCAGCATAGACAAAATTTCTGTTCAAAACATGTTTCTAAATCACCTTATTTAAAAGCTGTAAATGCAGTTAAGAGTCCAGTGACCAGACAGCACAGCATAGCAATACTGAATACTGGACTAGCTAACTGTTACATTGTTCATCTAAATTCAGCCAAGAACTGCAGCGGTAAGAGTTGTGTTCGATGACCTGGCTGAAAGAAGTGCGAAAGAGGAGTGCTGTAGTGCGCTACACTACACCACTATGTAGACAACACTTAAGTTAAAATGTTATGAAGCCTTATGATGCAAAGCAATATACATCACTGAGATACATGAATGAAAAGATGTTTTAGACAAGTCTAGCCAAACGCAGCATTTGTCAAGTGTGTCTTTAAACAAGATGGTTCATTTTGCTCTACAAAACATATGCACTACAGAAGTCCAGGTCATTTCTAAAAAGTGAATTAGATAATGCCACTTGCTTAGGACAACCTAAGATTACTTTTATGTATGTAACTGCTGTTTAAAGTCGAAATATTTCCCCATACATTTCTAAGATGTTGTATTTTTAAATTTATGCTACATATAGGACTGAATATTAAAACGAAAAGTACAAAGTTTCCCTATGATTTAGTTACTTTTGTTACATGATGATTTGCAACAGACCTATTAAAACTGAAATGTAAACTTTCATAGTTTCAGAAACACATTTTAAAATAATTTTCACTTTTTAAATTAGATTGAATGAAATAATCTATGAAAGTTTCACCATCTATAAAATAACATTTTTTTTTTCATCTTGCTCAGCTAAGGTCCTGACCCTAAAACCACATAAAAATACAGGTCCTCATGTGCTCAAAGAGATAAAGGTGTTTTAAGTAAAACTCTGATCCTGCAGATATCAGCCTAAGGATTGCTAGCTGCTTGCAAAATGCAGCTTCTACCAATGAACAGATCCCTTACAAAACAAGCAATGACAATTCATGCAATCATAAAATATCAAGAGTAACTGTCAGTAATTTGAACAGCAAAATACTTAATGAAACCAAGTTTCACCCGCACCAGACTATAAAATTGAGTATTAAAAAAGCTCTTAAACATCAACCTCTTAACAATTACATACTTGCTAGGAAAACTGACAGAGCTAAATACAGGAGCTTTAAAGAATATTCTGCTTGCTTAAGTAAAATAGCAAACAGTCTTGGAAGAATAGACACTTACAGTGACAAATGACACTGCAGAAGGATCTTGATATTGAACTAGCAATGTCTCAACTGGAAGCTGAATTTTTGGTCGACTTTTGATGCGCTTATTCAGATGAACCAGCAGCTCCATGACCTGATAGGAAGAAAAAAAACAAAAAAATCTTGAAAGAACCACCATTAATGTTGTTACTTTGGGGTCCAATCATCAAGCTCAGTCCATTAGGCAGGTTTAGCATAAGCAAATCAGGCCTGAGCTAACAGATTACTTAATCTGCAAGAAAACAGCAGCCATCATGTACTATCTTGTAAGTAGTAACTTGAAATCATGTCCCTGTTACGACAAACACAGAAGTCCCAGACCATGCCACATTCAATTACATCCATCAGCAGAAATATAAGAAAGAAAGGATTACTAAAGATGACCAGTTCTCTCCAGTTTGGTTACTATCTGTCAAAACTGGCCTTGGCTTGGAAATCGGGATTACTGCTCTATGTTGAGTTGCAGAACAACTACAATTCACAGAACAGATCAAAAAAAAAAAATCTCTACCTGTAATAAAGTTAACCAAATATGTGTACAAGAACTTTGGAGTGGAACATTACAAAACTGAAATCCTTCAAGCAAGAGGAGAAGCCAACAGGAGTTGGCTGTGAATGTCAGGCAAAAGCAATGCGTGGTCCTGCCTGGGCAGGCAGAGCCCCAGGAGCAATGCCAATGTGAACAGGCAGTTGCTCAAGGGGAATGACCCTGGGCTCTGACAGACAGCAAGCAAAACTGGGGCCAGAGTGTGTTGAAACAAGAGATGTGCACCATAGTATTCCCTCATGATGAAGACTATCCAACAGTGGTTGGGACCCAGAGGGTTTGCAGTCTTTATCCTCAGAGGTTTTCCAAGACCCATCTTGATAAAATCTTCACCTTCATCCTGAACAGAACTTGCAATGGACTGTTTTAAATAGGAGATTTAAACCCTAGAGATTTTTAAACCATAGAGACCTCCTAAGGTCCCCTCCAAGCTGAATAATCCCATGATTCTTCAATCCCATTAGGTAGTTTCTTAGCATCACCAAAGCGCCATTTGTAAATCTCCTGATAGAAGTATCGTAACTGAATGAAGGAAACTGAAAAGCTACAATTTCTACTCTGGAACAATTATCCATTCTGATAAATCACACTGAACATCTTCATCTTGCTTGCAAACTTGATCAGATTCTCAGAAAAGGTGGTGCAGAAAAAATGGAAGTGACAATAGATGAAGTCAGTTCAGCTCCAGCAAAATCAGTCATAGCCAGTCCTAGATTCATGCTGACTTCAAGCAATTCAAGCCAAAAAGCCAGGGTGCCACGTGTTTTAGAGGAATCATTGCCGTGGTCATAGTATGCCGAAAAAGCAGCTAAATTGCTGTCACTGAAGCCCATTATGGAAACTGTATGTATGTATGGAACCATATGTACATTGAGCTGCATATGAGCAGCGTCTTAGACATCATCTTTACATCTGCTCCATGACTAGGTCTCAAACAAAATATAATCCAGAGAAACTGAAGAGCTGACTGCGAGCATGTAATTGAAACCAGAGATAAACTAACAAACTAAGCAACACTGACAGCTGCCAAAACTGTGCTGCTGTAAATTCATTGCAACCATTACAGATTCATAGTATTTTAGAGAGTGAAAAAATCTGTCTGCACAGATCTCTTTGAGAAAGGGCAGCAGATACTAAGACAGAACTCAAGAAACATGTTCAAATTAGCAGTGATGGCTGATAAAAAAAAGATGTGGCTGGATTTGGATATGTGTGAGGGTTTAGCTCATGTTCTGTTTATCTAATCATTAGTGTCAAATAAGTGATTTAAGGATCTCATCAATAGTACTCTTCAGACCTGATTCAAGAAAATGTCTGCTTTTGACTCCTCTGGTTTTTGCAGGCCTCAAATGGGATGCATTTAAAGTGACAACAGTATCCAGTCTGGCACAAATGCCACCAGTGCAAAAACGCTTCTTTCAAGCTCATCTAAGAAGCAGAGTGAATTTACCCTGGATTAGTTCTTTGTGTGACACCACTAGGATAACTGATTTCCTAGAAGACATCTTAGAGTAAAATTTAACTCATTTGTCAAACCGTGGTCTGAAAAGGGATTACTCCTTCACCCTAAATGAATTAAGAAGATATAGGCATTACAAGCTTATCCTCACAGTTAAGACTATATCCTAGATCTAAAAATGTATGAAGGTAATGACTTCAAACTACTGAATGTTGCAGCAATAGTGACCTAACAGTCATAAAATTAAGGGCAGCAATAAAACCAACAAAGGAATACATTAAGGCAACAGGAAGAAAAATGGAATTAAATTTCCCCTTTTTATTCTAGCAGTACAAGCATGAGTACAAAGTTAGTCTGGAGTGGCAAAGGAAAATTAGAACATAGTCAATTCTTCTGGTGTACTTGTGAACTAAATCATGCCTCCAAAGTTGGGTGAAAGAAGTCCTTGAACAACTGTAATGCTCTACACTTTAGCAGTATACTCCCAACATACAAATGTTCTTATGTATTCGTATCTCTACTATCAAAAGCTACACTGTCAATTCATATAAAATTATGTAAGTTTTTAAAGCATGGTTAACAATATTGGCACACTTCATTGCTATCGGTGGTGGGTTTATGGGTTTTTAACCACAACAATCGCTACAGGAGAGAGACATGACATAGGGTGTCAGTTTTATCACTGGTAATAGAGGAGTCATTGGGCTAATAAAGAGTTTGCCCTTCTCTTTCCATTCTATTTAATTTCTTAGCTTTATTAGATCAGTTTTCCAAACTCCTGGGAGCTCATGTTAAAAAATGTATGTTTTCATTTTGCTTACATTGCCTTAACATGATTTAAGCTGGTGTTGAAGAAGCACATTCTTAGTTATCCACCAGGCAAAACTAGCAATGTAAAGTTAGGTATTTGAAAAGGCAACAGAATTTTAGCACTTAGCATGTTTTCCCACTACATTAAACAACATGTAAGAGCAAGAAGATTGACAACTAAGTTCCAATATAAGTAATGGAAAAGGGGAACGTGCACGTGGAAGAAATTTACTCGCAGATTATACACTACGTGTCCACTGATATCAATTAGAATAAAACACTCACAATCTATGCCTCAGTCCTGTCTCACTGATAAATTATTTTGCTATGTGGAAAACATGAAATTTTAAAAAATTGAACACAGACAAAGCCTTCTTTTTACATTTTGAATTTATCATGTAAACACAATACTGAAAAAGTCAAATGCCCTTCATTGATATGACAAGGGCAGAAATCACGGTAATCTACATGGCTGCAATGAATTTCACAAATATCAAGAAGTACATGGAAGTGCTATAATTGCTTGTATTATTATCATCTGGTGTGGATGTAAATCAATAGTGTAAACACCTAGAAGGAAGAAATGAATTTTATTTCATTATTCACGCTAATGCAAAAACTATTAACTACTACTACAATACACCCTTAAGTAGGCTGTGTGATTTCAAGAGGCCTCTTTAAATTTAATTTTCAAAAGACTAGTCGTCCCCCTTTCCTGAATCTTCCAACACTCCACAATAACTGACAACACATTCCAGCTTACAGAAAAAAATCATACACAGATATTCAGATATACAGAAATTTCACCAGCTGATTAAATGCCTTTCTTCACATCTTCAAGTACACATGGTAAGCAAGTATTCAGAAGAACACCCCATTTGAGTTGGAGTATCTGTCCTTCAGCACAGTGGAATGGCATGACATCCATGGATCCATTTTCATGTAATCACTCTTAGGGCCATGTTTTGTGCAGAACTTAGAGAAAAATCTATGCTACAGTCACTTGCAGGTTCTGAAATCTACTTATAAATGCAGTGACAGTATGATCGTTTCCCTATTTCTACAAGACAAAGGGACTTATGAAAAGCTTATTTTCTACCACTAACTCCCAACACTTTATCTGCACTCTGCTCCAAAACATTCCAGTCTACTCCTTTTACCAGAACTAAAATCTAATGCAGGAAACTGAATTCCCCAGATACATATTAAATTCTACCTCTAAAACTGCTTGGTCCTTGCTCCTTATACCTAGTTACAGGCAAAAACCAATCAGTTTTGGTCATTCAAGTACATATTAAGGTACTTGAATAAATTCTGTGATAAAGCTGTCTTCTGTACCAGGGAACTATATTTTTTCAGGTAGGTTTCACAGTCCATCTTCAAAATAACTTGGTTCTTGCTCTTACTCCAGTCATAAGCCAAGTGAATGGCATCAATGAGTATGGCTTCATGGTATTTTGTGCACAGAAGCAAGCTTGCTTCACATGTGCCCTAATTCAGGTGGAATCACAACAGCAACCATCCCTACGGCAGCAAGCCTTGGTCCCAGGCTAACTCAGAGCTAGCTGGCCTCAAGTGGAAACAAATACAGCCTCCACACAACTGCAAAGCCCATGCTGACACAAGCACTGACTGTTTTGTTTAAGCTCCAACAAGTGTAATGAACCAATTCTATATTATAGTAATGATAATCTGTAGCAGTGTGGTTTTGTTTATATTAATTCATTTTGTAATATTTGCTACATCCCAAATGGTTCATCCCAATCCCCCCCTGCAATTTGTTACAGCTGAGCATTGGTTTTGCCCTCGTTCTCTTTTCATGCACCCTTCATGTCAATCTTCCCCCAGGCTCTGCCCTGAGCCTGGAAAGTTCTCTGCAACTTGATGTATCATTGGTTGTGTTATGTTTGCATCCACCCCTTGCAATCCCTGGTTGGCTTGTGCAGTGTCACCCCATCCTGGACTCATCCCAGACAAACCTCCTATTGGACCCTGACCCCTAACTCCGCCCTTGTCTCTCCTGCAAAACCTCCTGCTTGAGCCAAGCCAGGGGTCCCTCGCCTCTACTTCTAGTTTGAGTTAAGCTGTGTTTTATGTTCGTTTAATAAAAATTCTCAGACTGCAGCTGAGGACCCTCTCTGCTTTATTAAGTGTCGACCATCAGGAGACCAGCTCAAGCAATGTCAGGGCTGAGGGGGTAATGTTGCACCCCTAGGGGCTCCTGCCAGGAGAGCACCCCCCACATGCCACTGGCCACCTGAAAGGCGTGCGGGGAGCAAAAGCCAACAATAATCTTTCCTCAAAGAGTAATTTTCTCAACAGAGAACATCCAAGCATAGCAAATCATGATACATCACAGGCATTTTCTTCTCCCTGATAAGGACAGTGTATCCTACCTTCTTGCGAACTCCTTCCTGTGTGCTGGACAGCTTGAGGAGAACAGGGGGTAGGAATTTAGAAATAATGTTCTGTAACTGCTCATCTGTTTCTGCATGGCCAAGACGCAAGAACACACGCTCCAGCTGATCTGCAATTAATTTTAAAAAAAAAAAAAAAAAGGAAAAGAGAAACTGGTTGAAACTCAAAATTCCTGTAGCAAGAAAACTTCTACTGAACATCCCCTAATGGTCTTATAAGAAATACTACACAATGTCATTAGAGTACTTATATCTCAACAGCAGTTACCACAGATTTTCAACACTGAGAGAACTATTGATGGCAGAAACCAACCTGATGGCTTCCAGTACTAGCCTTCACAAGTACATGGAGACCTCTCCTAGCAAAGACAAAAGCAATTAAGGCTGCCTTTGCATGTAGTCTGCACACCTCAAAGCACAAGAAACAAGCTAGAGCGAAAAATCAGTTTTTTGAAGCTCGAACCGTTCTAGGGTAAATTTGATATTCATTGGTTAGGGTTATAGGAGTACTCGTATGACATCTTCATACGGGCTGACCTGTCCAGCACCGGTCCACTGGGGCATTCAGGTCTCCCAGAAAATCTGAACAAATGTTGGCTGAACCAGTAACTTGCTTGTTTTAAGTGGATGATCTACTTTCAAAAAGACAGCATTATCATCAACAGGAGTAAGAGTACAAGTGTGAAATGTAGAACATGCTGTTGTGATCCTATTATCACTCTACAAAGTGGCTGGAGTGTTTTAATTCACCTTCCTCTGGCCAGCTGATCTACTACCCAAACCTAGCATGGAATGAACAAAAAAATCATTTCACAAAAACAGATGACAACAAAATCTTCTGTCAATAGCTCAAGCACAAAGGCTGAGGACCATTTGTTTTTATTAAAACAAGGTTAAAAGTCCTTACTTTAAGTGCCAGCATGCAGCTGCCCCAACAACTACACCAGAAACAAAGCAAATCCTCCCCATCAGCATTACCAACAGCTGGACCAGGAAGAGTCCTTGTGCACAGGACCAGGAGCATCTGTTTTTCATCCTGCAGCAATGGAGCCCAGACCCACAAGCAGCAAGGAGACCCAATGCTTTTGAAGGGCTAAAGGTCTTAAGACATTCTACAAGGAGGAAATCATTTCCCCAAAGACTAATGTAAAGTGACCCATAGCAAGCTGAGATCAGAAGGTGATCAAGGAGAGGCCTCCTTAAGCCTCAGAGGATCATCAAGCTGACTAAAGGAATTCAGTGGGGGAAATTAAAAAGAGCACTGGTACAGGGCAGCAGTAAAGACTGAGGTGAATGGATATTGTTAGAACCAAAGTGAACAAAAGGGATATTGAAATGCAAATACAGCTCTAACCAGCAAACCTATGATGATTTACCTTCAGAAGTCTTTACTGTCCTATTTTTAAAACCTGTGCTATCCCTGCATTCATAGCATCTTTCCTCCTCTGCCAGATAAAGATTACACATAAACATATCACTTGCAAGATTTCATTTTCTGCTGAGCAAATATGACAGGCAGCTGAACAGAGGACAATGAAATTTTACTGTCAAGGAAACTACAAGCCAAAACTCTGCAGTTTATTTATATCTACCATATAAACTGAAGATACAAGTCAATCTCATTTCAGACAGATTTCACGGACCACTCACTGTCAGCTAGTCAATGGCTTTGTAACACTTATCTCATGTTTCAATTTTTTTAAAAATAATGACATTTGATTTTTCACCTTCCTTTTTGTGTCATCCTTTCCCCACCCCTCCCATTCCAATAAGCCCCCATTCAAGGACCTCCTTGGTGTGTCACTACCTTACAGACAGTAAGGGACTACTGAAGTCACATCAAGCAAAGTACTCCAACAATAAAAACTTTCAAATCTTTCCCCTTGGACCTAGAACTCCAGAACACTGCAAATCCATCATCCTCAAGTTAGTCAACTGAGGAACTTTCTCAACATGTTCTTTCACATAGAAACAGATCAAAAACAATTGTAAGGAAACACAACCAAAGTTAGTTCTAAAGCCATTTTTGGTAGTCACTGGTCTACGTACAAACCACCTGAAAGGCAGAAAAACCACTTCGCACGTGCACTCAGAAAATGCAGCAAAGCACTGAATTGCTAGCACCTGCCCTATTTCCAGCTTCCTCTGTTATTCTCTTGTTTCAAGCAGCAACCAGAATGGTGGAAATAATAATATCAACAACAATAATAACAGAGATCAGGAGGATAAAAAGCTACCCCCTTCTTTACGCAGCCTGTGAGATAGGTTTTTTACTTTTCTCATACCTCTGCTGCAAAGTCAGTTAAGCCCTAATACTATCATCAGCTATTCTTTGCTTAACCATACTCGTGACAAGACTCTTCAGCAAATTCAAGGATACTGGTCACCTGGATGTAGTTAAGAAACTAATCAGGAGTTTGTCAGAGCACTCTCCCATGCTGCTAATGCAGTCTGTATCCACAGCAGTGGGACTGGAAAACAAAAAGCTACAAAATCTCCCAAGTATTCTACATCAAACATTTCCTCCACAGTTTTTATTCTACTAACAATTAAGAACATTTCTCAAACAGACAGGATTCATTACAGGAATGCATAAACACTGGAGATTTAAAGCATCACACACAATGGTCCAAGAAAGTAACTGTGAAGGAAGTATCTGGGTCTCAGATGCTGTGTCTTGTCTTCATGTATGCTGCAGACCTCCTGGCTGGCATGAGGAAAGTGTCTTTCCCTCCTTCATGTCTCTTCGCAGCCTCCACTCAGCCTCAGCTAACAAGCAGACCGCTATGCACCAGACATCAAACAAGGTAAGTCTTCTCGCAACTGGTCTCAATTGCCCACGTCATGCATTTCCAAAGTTTTTAATTCTAAAGCTAAAATTTTCTCCATCTGATTTTACAGCCCCTACTGTCAACTGAAAAACTGCACAACTGCAATTTTAGGAGCTTATTTGATAGTAGAAATAAGTAAAGCAAGATGTCCAACTTCTTTTCATGCTGCTGCGTAGCACTTTCACAAAAAATGCCAATTTTATGGCACTTTCTTGAGGAAAAAAAGGTGTTTACAAGAAGCCAAAGATAAATATGGAGAACAGAACAAAAGGTATTGCATATGAAGATGACATTTCCTTTCACTGTATGTAAAAGACACAAAGATGCAGAAAAACAAGATATATCTTTGTATCCTTATTTCTAATGCCAGTGTCCAGTCTGTGTAAACTGACATGGTGTGTTTGGAATCTGCACTTCTCACGTTACCATGGCAATGCAGCTACCTAGCCGTGAGAAAATGCATGCTACACTTCTCATTCTTTCCAATCTCCACTTAAGACTACAAGGAGGAATACAGGTTTCAGCACTTAACAACCTTGCAAAGACAAAAAAGAAAGGAATTGCGTCAAAACACAGATAATGGATATAAATTCTACAAAAAAACTACACTGACAATGAGACACTAATTTCCAAATCCTGCAATACCATCCATAAAAGGCTCAGAGTTAAGTTTTGTTACTTCAGAACTGACCTTGTGGTCACACAAGATAGCAGTAAAACCCCACAGCCTGCTCACAGATGAAACATGCCCTTTCCTTCCATTTGGTAAATACTGACATGGAGCCTGTCAAAGAGAACTGAGAGAAAGACACAAAAAGTATAAAAATATGGATAAACAGTGAAATAGCTACCTCAATACAGCCAGGAATTCAAAGAGCTTACCCTCATTACTTTAATCTTAAAAATTAAAAAAAAAAAAAAAAGTCTGGCTTTACTGAGGTAGCTATGCCACTTTTTCTCTACTTTTATCACAGAAATCTCTCTGTTCAGCCAAGCAGAGTTCCATTTCAAATCAGCTCCTTTATGGCATTTACAGATATTATGTACAGCACACCAATTATTCCACACAGACCCCTCAGCAATGCACATTTGTGTAGTGGAGTATCAAGTAAAACACACACGTTTCCTTTTATGAAAACTGACTCAAGAAACTGCTGGGGCTAGGACATGTCAAACTAGCTGTACTTCATAGTTTGACTGTTAACCACAAATCATCTGAGGAACTAAAATGAATGCCTGAGTCCTCTGCAAAAAAGAGCAGATCTCTGCATGAAATAAGAATTTATCTTCACTTTCCTGAGAACTACCAGTTTGACAGATTGGTAGAACTGCTACAAAATAAGTAATTTCTGCAATGGTTTCAATAAATCAGACAAAACCCCCTGAAATCCGCCCCTGTTACCTGAACTCTGTAGAACCATTACATGCACAAGCATTCTCCCATATTTTCTCCAAAGGGCCCTACATCAAATAAAGAGTCCTAGGCACAAAAGCATTTCATCTTCACCTCCTGGATGGCAGGAGTAGTTTTAGGGGCAGGTTCCTGCTAAAGCAAAAGCTCTAACACACCCTTTTGTCTCTCTAGAACTAAGCAACTGCTTCTGCGTTACTGCACATGCAGAAGAAAGAATAAAGTTCTCATCTGCTGTGCAACTACTAAAATAGGAGTCAAATTCTTTTCAAATGTTATTAGACTTTGGCAGAAAATATAAATAGTACAATTATAGCAACAGTGAGTCAGGATTTGCTGGTGCTATTCCTGTCTCTACCTGTAACCCATCGTGTGCCTACAACCAAAAACCTTAAAGGGAGCACTTGTACCAACAGGCCAGTCACCAGGCTGTTTTACAAGATTTGGCCGGAAAAGGCTAGGAAGGCCTGTTGGAGGGGGGATATAATATGGGTTTTTTCCCATCCTATTCTTTCATTTTACAGAAAAGCCTATGTAAAAGCTTGAATAGTACACCAGAAGCCAAATAATTTGCAATATGCCAGGCACAGGTTCTCCATTTGAATGGATGACTGCTATCACTCAAGGTTAACTTGCCTCTCTTGCATCTGAACTCTTATGGCTTTAGGGCCAATTTACTGATTTTGCATTAATTTTTAAACTGCCATATCTTATGCTGCCTTCAAACAACCTGTCTTCTAAAATGAGAAGCATCCCTTACACAGCATTTACACAGAGTTTCCGTGTTTGACTCGGGCTATAGATTAAAGCTTACTACAGCCATGTGAATATAAAGCAAGGAAACCTAGTTTTTCAATCTAAAACTAATGGTAAGTACTCTTGTTATTTCAGATCTAGTCATCATCCTATAAAAGAAAGGAATTCCTTCCAAATATGCTGAAATTTAACTATTTGAATGTATCAAAAGACAGTAAGCCCATATGGAAGCTTAGTTTCCCTCTTTCTCTATATGAAGTTACTCTGTTTTTCATTAGCTTTAATTAAGTTTTTATTTAAGATTACAGTACCTTGTATTCAGTGACAGAGAGGTAACACAAAAAAAACCAAACTAAGCAAAAAGAATTAAAAAATTAGATTCCTCCCCCCCAGAAAAAGATTTCTCAACAGTCCAGTAAAACTCCCTCGTTTTTGAAGGATGCAGTGGTCAAATAACCTGAATGACATATTGTAACTATTAATCTCAGTCTAGAAACATTTTTCTTTTTAGCCCAGCTTAAGAGAAAAAGCTGGGTAGCAAGAGGCACATAGTTGAATTTTTTGCAGGAGCCTGGAAAGCTAGATTACACACAGACAAAAGCCAAGGAGTTACAAAGAAAAGATCTCACACTGACTGGTTTCACCAAGGGGAATCACGTTAGCATTGTAAAACTAACAACAGAATTTCTTGGATGACAGCTCCCAGCAGCAGTGAGAGCTTTCACTGTCCTTACATCAACTTATCCCAGTTGTCAATGGAGAAAAATAGCTTGGCATTTAGGTCCTCCAGTTCTAGGATCAGTACAAGATTAAGATTCTTCTCTACTCCACCACAGAACCTTGGCTACATAAGAGGCATCCCTACCGTTATCATATCACTCAGCTTAGTTCTAGTATCATCTAACAAAGAGCAGAATTAGGATGTTGTCGACACCGAATCTCGCAATTAAAAAACAAACAAACAGCACACAGAAATTCTTTAGTACTGAAAACCATCAAAGTGCTCAAATATACTCAAAGTATTTCTTCTGCCCTTCCTCTCTGACGACTGCCAAGTACTATTTCAGGGCAACAAAAGGCCCTCCCATTTGCTGAGTCATATGCTATCTTGCTATTAACTCCTCACAGATAAAAACCAGCTTTATGCCAGGCTAGGAAAAGTAAGGGAAGAAAACCACTTTTTTTAAAGTTCCATAAGCTTCTCCAAAGAGTAGCTGATCGTGTGTTTTACCAGATTCTCTGAGAAAGGGTTTTGGAGATGACAAGTAGGCAGGGCCGAGCTCTGCCGTCTCGAATGCTCGGCGGCAGCGGCACCTCCGGTCATGTGCCGAGCGCTGCAGGGGCGGCCGCGATGCTCTCTCGTACCCACCACTCGGCACAGCACCTCAGGGCGCTGGGGGAACCCGCCCCTGGACGTGCGTTGTGTTCACACGGCTGCTGCGGTTTAAACACGGCGGTTCAAACACAACGTTCAAGCACCGACGGGCAGAGGCGCTGCCGCTTGGGCCCGTTCAGGAACGGTGGGCGGAGGCCGCTCCCCCTGCGGCGCGGGTCTCGGCAACCCCAGGCTCCGTCCTGGCCAGGAGCCGCTGCCACCTCCCCGCAAGGTCACGCAGCCGGTGTATCCGCGGAGGGGCCGGGGATGCGGGAGGTGCCGCTGCTCCCGGTTTCCGCTTCCCGAGATGGCCTCCCCTCCCAAGGGCCGGGCTGGCCCCGCTGCCGTCACCGCCCGGCCAGGCTCCACCGCAGAGGAGACCCGCTGCGGGGAAACCTCGGGTCACCCGCCCGCCCGCTCACCCACCAGCCAGCCCCCGCTGCGAGTCCCAGCACCGCGAGCACTTACTGAGCTCGTCCTGGGCGGCCGCGGCCATGTTGCCTGCTGGCGAGGGAGGGGAGGCGGCGTGAGACGCGCCGCGCCTCCCACCCCACTCCGGCACCGGGCCGGCGGCCGCCTCTCTCCTCCTCCCTCTCCACCTCTTCCACCCCCTCCTCCTCCTCCTCGTCCTACTCCCCTTGACAGTGGCAGCGCCCACTCTTCTGTCACCGCCAGTTTATATTTAGGGAGAGCTGCCGTCCCCACCGCCCGCCCCCGTCGCGTACACGGCCCGGCCCCGCCGCCGCCGCTCCGCCCGGCGTGCCCCGAGGAGGAGGTTTACGCGGGCAGCACTGACCGGAGTCCGCGCTGACCTCCATGGCGGCCGCCCCAGCTCCGAGCTCGGCACGGCGGCGCACGGACGGGACTGGACTGGAGCGGCGTAGAGCGCCCCCGCGCGGCCGTGGGCGAATTAGCAGGGGAGAGGGCAGCGAGCCCCGCCCACAGCCGGGCATGGCCCCGCCCATTGACCGACATGACTACGCCCACCGAGCGGCCCGGCCATCCCCGCCACCACAGACGCTGCTAAGGCTGCGTTCCAGAGCCATTTCCCGAAGGGAAAAGCTGCTCCGTAGAAATCCTTGCCTGCTATTCTGGGGGTGCTCAGAGAGATCACCACACTGCGTCTTTCTCTCAAACTCTGCGATGCCATATGTGATCTCTGTAAGGAGCATGTTGGCAAGATGCCGCAGGCGAGGCGTCGCTGGGGCACCTTAGGCAGCAGACAGCGTGGCGCCCGTTCCCTAGCTCCCTTACTGCTTCCTGTAGCTGGCGACGTCTCCCTAAAACTCCAGGGTTAGTCCCAAGGCATACCTGAGTGTCAGTGACGGGTGTCAGAGGAATAGCTTGTTTCTCGAGTCAGGGAAAAAAAGGTGACAAAAGCATCTGTGCAAGCATTTTTGCTGCATTTGTGCAATGTGTCTGGTTGAGCTGGAGTTAATTTCCCCTACAACACTCCTCACCTTGCTGCACAACATCAATAGTTGGAAAGGTGCTGATAACACACCAGTGTTTTGGCTATTGCTGAGCAGCACTGGCCAAGAATCAGCGCTGTCTCTCCAATAGTCCTCCCTCCATCAAGGGGGCAAGATCCTGGGAGGGGACACAACCAGGCCAGTGGAGCCAAACTGACCAAAGCAATATTCCATGGCATATGATACCAGCTCAGATAAAAAGCTGAGGAAGGAAGGAGGAACAGGGGACATTCATTTTTTACAGTGTTTGCATTCCAGAGCAACCTCTAGGCATCCTGAAGACCCACTTTACAGGAAATGGCCAGACATGGCTTGTGGATGGGAAATAAAGAATAAAATTATTTTCTTCCTCTTTGCTTGTGCATGCATAAATTTTTGCTTTTGCTTTAGTAAATTGCCTGATCTCAACCAATAAATTGTTTTGCATCTTATTCTCTCTCTCCCATCCGGCTGAGAAGGGGAAGAGATAGAGCAGCTTGGTGGGCAGCAGCCACCCCGCCCAGGTCAACCCAGCACAATTTTTTAAGGTCAGAGTCTGAGGAGTTCAGTAGAGCCCAGCCTCCAACGCTGAGAGGCTGGGCTCTACTGAACTGCAAAGAAGTGGCCTTTTTTTTTCGTTTGTTTGAGGAAGCAGATTTGGGACCCATCCACAGTTGATGGAAATCATAAGCATTTATTAATGCAGAAAGGAGACAGGCAGAAGAGACCAGTCACACAGGATGCACACTTATTCCTAGCTTTAAGAACAGCACATGCTCTCTGAGCGTTTTTGTGATGATTATTTACATCATCACGCCCATATCTGCTTTCCTATGAAAGGTCGAACACTGAAGTGTTCCTGCTGGTTACAGCAGAGCAGAGATGTAATCCTCCTTTCCAGGAGAAGTCTTTGGGGACAGGACATCACAGGTGGCAGACCTACTGTCGAAACCACCATTTCAGGAAGCTGTGCATACAGAATCACTCAGAATCACAGAATGGGTCAGGATGGATGGATATCTGATCCAATCTCCCTGCTCAAGTGGGGCCACCCTAGAGAACATAGCACAGGATTGCATCCAGACAGCTTTTGAATCTCTCAGGTGAGGAAAACTCCGCAACCTCTTTGGACAATCTGTTCCAGTGTGTAGTCACCTGCACAGTAAAGAAATTCTTTTTTGTGTTCAGGTGGAACCCTATCACTGTCCCTGAAGATACTTCTAAATATAGATGAGGTCACCTATCCATTGTGGTTTTGGGCAGCAGCAGGAGCATTCTCCACGATTCTGTGTCATAGATGGGTGCACAGGACAGTTCACAATGTGGGACTGCCAGTTAAATTGCATTGGACCCCACATAACAGGTGGTCAGATGTGGACGCTGCTAGGCCTGTCAGGCAAGTATTTGGGGCTTTGCCCTGGAAGAATCTACCATTGGCTCTGAGAATACCTCATAGCTTAGGGTAAGCAAAAAGGCTTCCCACCAGGGTGCTCTACAGCTTTATGTTAATCTACCTCAGTTTTGCTTTTCCCATTGGCTCGTGGGCCTTGCCCACATCTATTGTTCATATATGTCCCCAGTTCGAGAAAGTTTCTCCTTTCCCTGTTTCACCATTGGTTTCGCTGATGGTTTGCCCCCGTATCATCTATAGGTCTTTGCCCGTTGCCCTGCCCTCGTACCCCTCCTGTGTTCAGTCATTGGCTCCTGACCCCATACTTAACCCTGGGCACTCCTTTGATTTGGGTCTTTCTGTCCCTGAAACCTTCAGTATGACTCTGCAAAATAAACCTCACTGGAACTTATAGAGGAGACCCTTCCTGCCTTTCTTCGCTGAGCTAGCCGTGGTGTGTGCGTGCGGACTTGAGTGCCTTGCCGTGTGCCCACCCCAGTGGCTTTTCCAGAAGACATGCTTTTCGGGGAGAGGTAGCAGCAACCACCATCCATCTCCATGCTGCTACAGTCAGACTCTGAGCTCTGCCAGGAGAAAGCCTAACCAGCTACAGGCTCAGGAAGTACTTCAAAGGTTTCTTTCCTGGAAGAATCACGGAAGCATTTGGGTTGGAAGGGACCTCTAGAGATCATCTACTCTAAGCCCCATGCCAAGGCAAGAGTTACCTAAAGCAAGTGGCACAGGAACGTGTCCACGTGGGTTTTGAATATATCCAGACAGGGAGACTCTACGACTTCCCTGAGCAGCGCCAGGTGGCAGTGCTCTGCCACCTTCAGTGTAAAGAGGTTCTGTCTCATGTTGAGGTGAAACTTCTTGTGTTTATGGCCTTTGCTCCTCATACTATCACTGGGCACTACTGAAAAGTCTGGCACGACCCTCTTGGTACCTCCCTTCGAGATATTCATATGCATTAATGAGATCCCTTCTTAGTCGTCTCTTCTCCAGACTGAACAGGCCAAGCTCCTCAGTCTCTCCTCATGAAAGAGATGCTCTAGACCCCAAATCACCTTTGTGGCCTCCTCCGGACGGCTTCCAGTACCTCCGTGTTTTTCTTGACCTGTGGAGCTCAGAGTTGAACGCAGCAGTTCAGATACAGTCTCACTAGGGCTGAGTACAGGGGCAGGATCACCTCATCGACCTGCAGGCAGTGCTCTTCCGAAGGCATCCCAGGATTCCGCTGGCGTGGGTGCAACGCAAGGGCACACGCCGGCTGAAGAACGGGACGGCAGCAGCCCGTGAGAAGTAGGGGACAAAAGACCTGTCCTAGTGCTCGGCGCGTCAACCAGACCGCGCTCCCTCTCCCCTCCGCCCCCGAGCGCGGACTGTGTTGCGACCCGCCCCTGTCGCGCCCCCGCCCTCCCGCGCCGGCCCAGCCGCCGGCCGTGCGCACGGCGCGGAGCGCGGCCAGGCCCCGGCGGCGGCGGCGGCGAAATGGCGGCGGCGGCGGCGGCGGCGGCGCGGTGTCCGGGCGGGCGGTGGGCGCTGTGCCTGTGTCTGTGTGCGGCGCTACTGCCGCGACCGGTGCGGGGCCTCACCGACCGCCTCTACTGCGGCCGCCGAGTCTGCTACGAGGTGCTGGGCGTCAGCCGGGAGGCCAGCAAGGCGGAGATCGCCCGCGCCTACCGGCAGCTCGCCCGGCAGTACCACCCTGACCGCTACCGCGGGGAGCCCGCGGGCGGCGAGGGCAGCGGTGCGCAGGCGGCACACGAGAAGTTCCTGCTCATCGCCGCCGCCTACGAGACCCTCAAGGTGAGAGAGCGGGACCGCCGCCGCGGCCGGAGCCGCTCGGGTAAGCAGTCAGGGAGAGGAGAAGAAACACCCCGAAAAATCCTCCTTCCGTAGCCAGCCCGAGAGTGCGGGAAGGAGAATGGAATGCTCTTGAAAATCCTTCTGTGTCTAGAATTCGTTCTTTTTATATTTATTTATTTATTTATAACCAACCGACTGGGCTTTGTCTTGGAGGTATACCTTTAAAAGTAGGAGTGACTTGAATAGCATATGGGATCTGTAAGGGCAGGCTTCTCAGGGCAAAGCATGTGTGACTTGGCAAAGATGGAACCCAGGAATGGAAGAAGGAGACCTGTAAGTGTTTTAAGGCTATAAGGGATTAGAAAAGGGAACCTTTTTTTTTTTTTTTTTTCCTTTTTTTTTTTTTTCCCCGAAGGAGAAGAGGGGGACGGAGTTTGAAAGGAATGCAGTTGAGGCTGGCAAAATTAAATTCCCCATCCCACAATTATATGGAGGAAAATGATGAAAAACTCTGAGAACATGAGAACAATGAGGTTTTGAATTGGCCTTCCATTGGACAGATTCCATAGCCCCCTAAACTAATTCCTTTAAGTTTTGTAAAACAATCTCCTAAGAGCTTCTTCATCTGAAAATCTTTTCCTGACCAATACTTACTAATTCCAGTCCATTGGGACTTCCCATTCTGAAGCTGAACAACTTACTCTGTGGATTTTAGTTGCTTGTCTATTTTCTAGTTTTAAATGCCTTTGCACAGTGGGTGCTTATTCATTTTAAACTAAACATGTTATATGTGCATGGGTAGGTAAGTGTGAGAACAAATTAATTGAGAATATGGGAAAAGAACAAATTTTCTCTGTTTCGTACTCACTTGGGCTGTCGCCAGTTTTACAGCAGCATGGTCCTTAAGGAGATGTAAAACACAGGTATAATTGAGCAAGTGAAAGCAGGAATTTAAACCTGAATGAGTTTTTCATTTCATCCTGCAGGATGAAGAAACACGTAAAGATTATGACTACATGCTGGATCATCCTGAAGAGTATTACAGGCATTATTACCACTACTACAGCAGGAGACTGGCACCTAAAGTAGATGTCACAATAGTGATCCTAGTTACAGTGTGTGCCATCTCAGTGTTTCAGGTAAAATTTCATGTTTACATCATAATGCTCTGTGAGTTTCTAAGCAAGAAGAGAAGCAGTGGCAGCTCTCATGATGTACCATTTAATAAAAAGTATCAGTGAAGAGCCCTGTTCCTGTATGCTGTTATCCAGTTCCATGTGGTGTCCATAAAAATCCTGAAGTCAGGAGATACTTAGCAGTTTTTTGACTGCTCTTGGTACCTTAAAACAAAGGTAGAGATTAGTTTCTTTTATATTTGTTGAGACAAGGTGCATATTTCTGAAGGATTTACTTGGTTCTTCCTGGCAGGCTCAGAGTAGCTCAGGCAGGACTAGTGCCCCAGATAATGTGTGTCAGTTTGTCAAGATGCAGGAGTAAAATTTTAAAAAAACAGACTAGCAGCAAACAGAATTCAAGACTCAATTCAGATGATAGGACTGAATATCAGGAGTTTACTAATGTACTGTGGTGCAGGTACTCAGATATTGGAAGAGTAAGGATATTGGAAGTTAGAATAAAAAGTATGTTGATCAGAATTTGAAAACTTGGAATAATAAATTCTAGTGGCATGTCTAACTAAATATCTTACTTGTCTTTAGATTTAGTTCCAATGGCAAAGTTTCATTTCACATCTTATTTCTAATTTTGTCTGTAAGTACAGACTCTCACTTTCCTGGAGTCCAACCGCCAAATGGTTCTAAATTCAGTGTAAGCATCTGTGTAAACTGGTTTGCCCATCTTGCTTTCTGTTGTTTCTGCTTCTTGGCCTTTGCTAAGGTTGAATAGTGGGTTTATAGTGGGTCTGCGCTCTGTCTTGGTAAATGGTGTGAGATGCGTCACGGTTAAAAAAGTTGCTTCAGTGAGACATGCTTGGATGTCCCAAGAATGAAAGTGAGCTGCTAACTTTTTTCCTCCTGTGCTTATCTAGTTTCTTCCATGTTTTCCATACCTCATCTCAGGTCATTTGCAAGACACTACATGGGAACAATATCAGCTAGTCCTTTGTGCTTGTCTTTGGAAGGAAGCATTCTCAGGGTTGTGTTGTACAGGGCTAGGAGTTGGACTTGATGATCCTTGTGGGTCTCTTCCAATTCAGGATGTCCTATGATTCTGTGTTCATCCAGGCAGTATATTTCTGGTTTGTTTTTTGGGGTTTTTTCCCCCCACTGTCTTGAAATCCAGAGGGCAGCTGAAGATCAGAGAGGTATGTTGAGTTTTGTAAAGTGGACACTGCCAGACTAATGAGATTGTCATATACTTAGTCTGTGTTCAGTGAATTGTTTTAAATGGGTAACGATTTTACACTTAAATGTTCATATACTAGCTCCTATATTTATAAATATAAGAGGAGGGGATTCTGAGAATGAGTGGTATTAACTTGCAGGATGATCTAAAGCCATCTACTCGGGAACAAAACTGTTCAGTATCTGCTTGGCCTTCCTTGTTATCATAAATTTCTGTGAGATACACTTCTATACATCCATTTCCCAGATGTTTCACTGAGTCTGGAGGGATGATTATAGCTTCTGTGATACCACAGAAATACTGTTAGGTTCACTTTTTGCCATTACTGTAATGCAACTGTGGTTAAAAGTGTGTGACAGCATTACTTTTTTCTTTTCCTGGCAAACCCCCAAATAGGAATGTGTCTGTATTAAAACATGGTTTTTACTTTTACTGTTCTTAAATTACAGTTCTTCAGTTGGTGGAGTAGTTACAATGAAGCTATCAACTACTTAGCATCTGTGCCAAAATACCGCATACAAGCTACTGAGATTGCCAGGCAACAAGGTTTACTCAACAAGACTAAAGAAAAAGGCAAGAACAGGCGGTCCAAAGAAGAAATCCGTGAAGAGGAGGAAGAAATTATCAAAGACATTATTAAAAATAAAATAGATATAAAGGGTGGTTATCAGAAACCCAGAATATACGATATCCTTCTATTTCAGATCCTTCTTGCTCCTTTTTACTGGTGCAAATACATAGTTTGGTACTGTTGGTGGATTTATTGTTTCACTATTAAAAGGCAGGAGTATGGTGTGGAAGAGAAGTTGTATATCATACGAAGATACATGAAAATGTCTCAGTCTCAGTTTGACAGTCTGGAAGACCATCAAAAAGAGACCTTTCTTGAGCGGGAACTGTGGATACGAGAAAACTATGAGGTGGGTAGCAATACTGAAATTGGCCAGGAAATAAACTTTCTAACACAATTTGAAGTGTTAGAAAGCAGGCACTCCTTATTACAGCACTGGACACACCCGAAGCATATATCCTCTAACAGAATGCATGTTGTGAATCTTTACAGTGGGGTATTTATTCCATCGTGATCATACATATTCATTATGGTATACTTCCTAGCTAATACATAAATATCACTTTTCCTAGAGCTAATTTGCAGGCATCCAACTCCTGCTGGAAGTCCTCTTAGTTTCTAGAGGGTTGTCTGAAGGGGTCTGTGGTGGTTGTATTGACTGAGTGCTTCAATATTACAGGTGACCTTTTCTTTAACTTTTTATTTGGGCATGTGCTGTTGCTTCTTGTTACATGCCAAAACCACCACTGTATTCCTTATTATCTGTTCATCCACTGGTTCCGGCTACTTTTACATACGTTTGTCTCTTTTTGCTAATTAGTATTTAAGGTCTATCCAGCAGCTTCAGGGAAAGTCAAAATTTCTCTTTTCCATGTTACTTATCAGTAGCCCTTGTGGAAAAACTAATGTTAGTTATCCAGCATTCCCAGAGCAATAATAACAGAGTGCTATTGTGGTAGTTGGAAGACTATTGTCTGTTCTCCAAACAGTAATAATTTATAATAAGAATTGTCTGAATTGTCTGGAATTCCTATTTCATCAGTCTTCTAAGCTGTTAATTCCTGGCTCAGGAGGTTTTGACTCCTTGTTTGTTAGTGGGTTTTTTTTTTGTTTTCCCATCTGTCCTTTGATAGTTCTTTGGCCTGTGGTGAGTCATGGACTGTTCTTACAGTGCTGTATACATACTCAAGTAAGGATAGCATAAACACCTCCACTGGGCGCAACTTTTACTCTTACCATGGATAGTCAATAAATCAATAGTCAATACTAGATAGTCACTATATAATTTCAAAAAAATTCTGTGAGAGCAGAGAAGGAACATCAGCTACCGCATGGAATTTGCAGTCCAGAATTATTTGGGATGCTGGGACATGGCAGGTTGACAAAACCCATCTGTTCCACAGAGGTGCATCTGTGGGCCATTTGGATGGGAGGTTTCTAAAGAAAAACATGAAAATATTAACTCAGTCTGCTTAAGTCTGCTGTTCTTCATATGCTGGGAAAAGAGATGGGATAGTGGCAGAACACCAAAGATAAGAGAATGTTTCTTCAAAAGCAGACGGGGTGAATTAGCCTACAAACTTGAAGAGGAAAATAGTAAAATTGGTGTTAATATAAGGAAAGGATTAGCTGCCAGGTATATATATATATGTGTTCAGTTAGGACGGATTTGTTAGAAAACAGTCTGAAAATCCAAAGACTGAGTAATGCTGCCAGTTAAAGCAGATGTTAATATGGAAAAATATAGGGTGGATATTCTGTAGCAGAGGAAAAAATGCCCTGGTTTCTCATCCATGCAGTTTTTAACTAAGGATGTTTTGGTCACTGCATGTGGAAAAGCTGTATTTGCCACAAGTGAAGTCTCTTTAGCTCAGAGCACCACTGTGGTGGCCAGCAGTTGATTTTCCCTGACAAATGCATGATAGCTGCACTTCTATAATAATATTTATCCAATATATTTTGCAGCTTTGTGACTTTCTGAAGAGGAAATGGTGTTTTTGTAGATAATTGCTTTGATGAGTTTTTATCTAGTCACTTGAATGCATTAAAAGTTTTCAGAGTCTGCTGTGCCATCTGGTCATGAGTTTGTCAATACTTGTAGAAGGTGGTAGAAGAGGATTTTTTTTGAAGCCACCTGGACTTCTGCTCATTCCAGTATTACTGGAAATGGAGAATAATCACGCTTTATTCTGTTCTTGTGTTAGCTGTGCTTTTGTGTACCACTGCCATATCCTTACTTGAAACATAGCCATGTATTTTGTAGGCTGAAAAATAACGTTGTAGTGTTTCTCCCCAGAGGCTTGTCTATCTCATCATTGGAGATGTCTATCTACATATTTTTCAGTTTTCCAGTGTTGCTTTAGGATGGGAAAGACCAGGAATTCAATACACAGGTGCATTATAGAGCTCCACAATATTTCTAGTGTTTCCTAATGATGCTTAAAACCCTTATGATCACTGAGCATTGAGTTTGTGTATTCATGTAGCCATCTATAATATATTTTTAAAATCTTGTTTGTGCATAGCGGAACTCTAAATTCAGTTGGTGTTTGAGTCGTACTAAGTCACATGACACTGAGATGATAAAATCATGGATGATACTGAGATTTATGCTGGCTGCATCGACATAAACTGCCTTCCAGAATAAAAGTGCAGATGCTGTTGCATTTTTGGTTTTTTTTTTAAAAAGATTATTGACTTTGCTGATAACTGTAGATTCTATTCCAGTAACACCATTTCTTGACAGAATATAATTGTTTATCTTTTAGTACTGTAAATACTGGATGCAGAGATATTTGAGATATTCTCAACTTGGTTGAGAACCTTACTTAGGAACAAAAAGTTCCATAGTGGTATTCTATTAGATGATGACTTTGAAAAGGGAGAGCAGCTAAAATGAAGAGCTGAACAGCTGCATTGAACAGTATGTATACTGAAAGGGACTCACAAGGTTAGCATTTTAGAATATTAGCCATTGTTCAGTGTATATTTTCTTTTGTTGAATTCATTAAACATCTACTTCCATAGCCAAAAAAATGTTTTGGAGGTTACAGGAAGGTAGTTCTGCTCTCAGCAAAAACACAAATGATCTTGAGCAGCACTTGGCTCTTGGGCTGCAGGTGCTCCAACACTTTGTGTTGGTTGGGGTCTACTTCTGCACTGCAATCCAGTCTTTTGTAAGAACAATAAGCTGGCAAATGATTGAAGTATAAACACACCCCACTTGAGGCTCAGTTAAGCTGTTTCTTCATTCTTATTAAAAACTTCTGTCTGTCTTACCAGGTGTATAAACGAGAACAAGAGGAGGAGTTAAAGAAGAAGATGGCCATGGATCCCCGATGGAAGAGATACCGGCGGTGGATGAAAAATGAAGGACCTGGAAGACTGACTTTTATTGATGATTGAAAATTGCTGAACAAAATGTGTACTATTGCTGAAAGTGATTTGCAAAACTTTTCATTATGTCATTCAGAGTTTTGTCTGCTGTGGCTTAGCAGTGATCTAAAACTCAGGAACTATTACATCAGGCCGAAGCATAATACAGATTTACCATTTTTATAAATCACATCTATTAAACAGGCTCAGCCTAATGTGTATATGCCATTTACTTGGGGATATCAGTGTGGAATTCATTATTCCAAACAATGCATTTTTTCTAGATACCACATATTCATCATCAATAAAACCATAACTCTGGTCTTTCTGAAAATGTTTTTAGTTCAAACTTTGACAAGTCCCAGTTTTCCTCTTAAAACTGAAGGGTTCCTGCAAGTGGAAACTTAAAATGCTTTTAAAGAAAGGATAGACCTTTCTTTAAAAAAGCAAGGACCAAAGCAAGGACTGTTTTCTGTTTTCCTCTCTTTCCCCCTACTTTCCAATCTAATTTTTAAGATGCCAAATTGGTTTTGTTTCATGTAAACAATATGGGGATTATACAAGACTACTGCTATTCCTGCTTCACTTGGAAATGGATTTTATTCTTTGTGGGAATAAATGGTGCATGATTGATCATCATTGTGATGCAAACAAGCCTTAATTCTTTGTTCTACAGAGTAATTCATGAAACAGTATGCTTGGATATTTTGTGGTTTTCATCTTGTACATTGGATTGTACCTGCTTGTTCAGAACAAGTATACCAATGAATATTAGTCTGTTCAATGTGACATTTCTTTCACCAAAGTATTCATTAAAGGGAAAAATGACCCTTTTGTTTAAAAGGGCAATTTTGATGCCTTATGTAAATAAAAGTTTATATGTGCATACTTAATTAGTTTTAAATTCTAAATCTTAAGTATTCATTTATCTCTTCTGATCAGATCTCTGAGTACTTAGAATTAATAATGCATGACAGCAGTCTGTGGTTTGCTCTGTAACAGCACAGGTCAGAGAGTTTTTGTGATTTGCTGGTAAAAGGGATTCTGCTAACTTATTCCTCTTCAGTAATTTTACTGGGGAAGGAAAGATGGGAGCATAGTCTTTCTCCTATCATCACACCTGTAAAAGTGAGTTCCTTAGAAAGAAACTGCTGAAAACAGTGTCTTGTTAGCTGCATTCTGTGGAGATCAGCTGTGGGAGTGCAGGTTTTGAACTTGTTACTCCTGGCCTTTTGCACATTTTTGAAATGTTCCAGTTTTCTGTTTAAAATAACATATTCAAAATCATGTATTGTAGTTTTATGCCCAGCTGGAGATGAAACACCTCATAGCTGCTTGTTCAGCTCCCCTCTCTTCTCCCCTCACCATGGCAGAACGGGGATGAGAGTCGAAGTAAAATTCATGTTGAGATAAGAGCAGTTTAATAATTGAAAAGGAAGTAAAATACAATAACAATGGGAAATAATAATAATAATAATAGAAAGAAAACAAACAAGTGATGCACACATTTAGCATTTGCATTTAGCAATTGCACACCAGCCACTGACCAATGCCAGTGTCCCCTTCCTGTACCCAGATCTGCTGATCTTCTGGATAATCCCCCCAGTTTATATACCAGGCATTATGTTCCCTGGTATGGAATATCCCTTTGGCCAGTTCAGGTCACTTGTCCCAGCTATGCATGCTCCCACTTTGGTTTTTTGGTGTATTTTCTCACTGGCAGAGCATGAAACAAGGAGGGAAAAAAAAGTCCTTGACTTCAGATAAGCACAATTTAGCAAAACGCAAAACATGGCTGTGTTACCATTCCTATTCTAAATCCAAAACAGCGCTGTGATGACTACTGAGAAGAAACCTTGGTTACCCTAGCTGTAACCAAGACAATACCCACTGCTTATTCCATATCATCTGTGTCATGCCAAGTTTCACACTCCCCAATATCCCATCACCTTCTCTATTTATCTGTTTTGATAAATATACAAATCTCATTCTCTTAGTCAATGGAACACTCTATTAAGTGTTCATAAAACATCTACACAATAATAATAATAAAAGTCTGTGGAATTCATTTAGTCCATGACTTTGGCTTTCATCCTTGCTAAGAGTCTTTTAAGCAGAAAAGATGGTGTGAGGTGTTGGATTGTTGCATGCTGCACATTTGAGCCAGTTCTGATCCCAATACTGCTGCACTTGTTCAGTTTTATCGAAGTTCATTCTTTGTGAGTGCGATGATCAGAGGGAAGTCAGGCTGAGATCCCCTGAACAGTTGTGGTTAAGATTGATGCCGTGAAGTACTCTGTGAGGTTATTTATTACCTATTATTACCTATTATAGCTATTATTACCTATTATAGCTATTATTACCACTTCTACACATAGAAGTGGTAACAGACTGTTGCATAGTGACAAACCTCATACAGTTTAATTCATTGGCTATTTTCACCTAAAATCAGATCACCTTGAGGCACACACAGGAGTTCTCCATTCTCCACCAAGTGCACCTGGGTTCTTGAGCAAAAGCAATCCCAGATGTGTTTGCCTTTGCCTGGGGCAGGAATAAAGCGGACTGTTTTCCACAGCATGTTTTTAGTATGCACCACTGGAAATTTATCCCTTCTACACTACATAAAAACTTCGGGCAGGGCCAGCCTAGTTGGCAGATCCTCTGGTATCTAACCAGGTGGCCTTTGCTAAATGTGAATCCCAACATTTCAATGTCCCACCATGCATTGCTCTCAGTGTAGTCTTTAATAGTCCATTACATCATTCGTTCTTTCCAGAGGTAGGTGCACGGTACAGAATGATACATCCACTCAATGCCATGTTCTTTGCCCCAGATGTCTTTGAGGATGTTTAGGAAGGGAGTTCTTTTGTTTGATTCAGATCTTTCTGGGTGCCATGTTGCCACAGGACTTGCTATTCCAGGCCCAGGATGGTGTTCCAGGCTGTGGTATGAAGCACTGGGCATCTCCCCAGCCATCTGGTGGCTGCTTCCACCACTGTAAGGACATGGCACTTGATGTCACAGATTTGGGGGAGTGTGATATGGCCAGTCTGCCAGGCCTCCTAGTATTTATATTTCAGCCATCATCCTCCATACCAAAGAGGTCTGCTTGGCCTGCTTTATGGCAGCTCATGTTTCACATTCATGGATAATGTGTGAGATAGTGTCCTTGGTTAAGTCCACCTCCCTGTCCCAAGCCCATCTCTATGTTGTATGTCTTCCCAATGTCCTAAGGTGTCATCAGCCCACCAAGCTAGGAATAAATTTCCCCTTGAGATGCCAGTCCAGGACCATTGTAGACTCCTGAGTCCTGAGAGCCTGATCCACCTGCTGGTTGTTCTGATGTTGATGTACCTTCGCAACATCTTGCCACAATGCAGCAGCCCAGATGTGTTTATCCCTACACTGCCAATTATTCTGCTTCCATTAGTGCAACCACCCCCACAGGGCATTTGCCACCATCTGTGAGTCAGTGTAAAAGCATCAGCCATTTCTCTCATTTAGCAATGTCAAAGGCCAACTGGATGGCTTTCACCTCTGAAAACTGACTTGATTCACCTTCTCCTTCATTTTCTGCAACTTGTTGTGGGGGACTCCATACAGCTGCTTTCCATGTCCAGTACTTTCCCATAGGACAACAAGGACCCAAATAAAAAAAGTATCCTTCCCTTTCTGGTAATTTATTACATGTGCCTCTCCAGCACATATTACCTCTCCTTCTGGTGACATTTCAAAATCTTTGCCTTTGTCAGTCCATGATCACTTCTAAGATTCTTGGATGATGAAGTTTCCTATCCAAGCTTGTTGTGCAGCCAGTGCAACCCACTTACTCTATGTAACATCGGTCCTCCCTTTGAGCATCCAGCCCATCACAGCATCAACCAGCCCATCAACCAGCATACCAGGAGGTGCTTCAGTACCAATCACCTCTGAAGTGGCTTGGACACTGTAAGCTGCCCTGTATCTCCTTTTTGGTTGGAGTATAATAGGCTTCAGATCCTCTGTATGACAAATTTCAAAAACCTAGGGGTCAGCCTCAAGCCTCACCTGGTGCTTTCTGTCAGAGGCTCCAGGAAGAACCATTATTCTCTTCAGCTGCAGTATAAGGCACATTTTTTACATCTTGCCCTATTCAGGCTGGCCCAAGGGATACACCATGAAATATCTCCTATTTGATTTATTCAAAGGCTTGTTGCTGCTCAGGGCCCCATCCAAAAACATTCTTCTTCTGTGTCACTTGCTAGAGGGAGCTTACAATCAGACTAATTTGAAACGTTCATTCTCCAAAATCCCACAGTGCCTAAAAAAGCTTCTGTTTATTTCTAATTAGTTGGTGGGCACATCACTGTTACCTTATTAATAATGTCCTTTGGGATCTGGTGATGTCCATCTTGCCATTTTATTTCTAAAAATTGCATGTCCTATGCAGGTCCCTTTACCTTACCCTGCTTTATGAAAAAAAAAAAAATGGGGTCTAGAAGGATTTGGATTACTCTATTTCCTTTCTCAAAAACTTCTCCTGCAGTATTTTCCCAAACAAAGATATCATTAATATATTCCAGGCGTGCTGCTTTACCCTGCTCAGTGCAGTCTAGATCAGTCCATGGCAGATGGTGGGGCTGCATTTCCATCCCTGGCACAGTTGGTTCCAGGCGGCCTGCCCTCTGCTGCCAGAGGGATGGAAAAATACTCATCAGCAATGGCAGTGATGGCACCACTTGGCTGCCTGTGACTCCAGTTCATACTGGAGTTCCATAATGTCTGGTATGGCACTCAGAGACAGAGTGACTTCATTCAGGCCACAATAGCCTACTGTCAGCCTCCATTCTCCAGCAGACTTTGCAACTGACCATATGGGGCTCTTAAGGGGTAAGCAGACCCAGCTGATCACTCCTTGGCTCTCCAGTCAGCAAACCACCTTATGGGTAGGAGTTACAGAGCCTCAGTTGGAGCCTCATTACCTCCCATGCACCACTGCGGTAGTGACTGGCACCTGCTGTTCTTCAGCAGTCCCACAACAGAACAGTCCTCTGAGACATCAGGCAAGGTAGACCACTTTTTAATTTCCTCTGTCTCTGGGAAGTTATACCAAAAGCACACCAATACCCTCTTGGACTCTTAGATCTCTAAAATACCATCTCCTGGCACAGTCTGTGGCAAGGATGCATGGAGCCTCTGGTCCAGGCACACTAGGGTGCTTTTGCCTCCAATTCCCAGTCAGATTAATCTTAGCCTCCAATGGAGTTAGCTTTTTGGACTCACCTGTCACTCTAGAAATACAAATGCATTCTGTCCCTATATAGCTTGATGGCATTAGGGTACAATGTGCACCAGTGTCTACCAAAGCCTTGTGATCCTGTAGGGCTGCTGTGCCAGGCCATCAAATCCACACAGTCCAGTAAACCCAGTTATCCCTCTCCTCCACCTGGCTAGAGGCAGGGCCCCTCTAATACTGATCTCAAGGTTCTCCGCTAACACCTTGTAGAAATGGTCTACGACTCCTCTCCATAGGGTCAGTAGTATGACCAGACCTTCCATTCTGCCTGGAAAACTGTCTGCTGGAGACTGGAGCAGGAACCTCTCTGGACAAAATTGGACTGTCGTTGTTTCCCCCTCAATTCCTGCACCTGGGCATCTAGGATCGAGGTGGATTGTTCATCCTGCTTCCTCATATCCTCTCCATGGTTCTTCTGGTAAAATCATGTGTGTGTACCTATGGTGTGTACCTCCTATATACTCTCTCTTGAGCAAGAGGAGACCTACTGTCAGTTGAAGAACTAGGGGCCCTACAGGTTAGGAGTAGGACATATTCCCTCTGAAATGCTGAAAATCCTAAGTCAGTTTATCTACTAGTTTATCTGATAGCTTTTCCACAGCCACAGTGATGGGGGAAGGAATATTGTCTTTGTATTCCTGGATGCAGAAAATCACCCACTGTTGGTTGTGCATCATCTTTCCAAGCTATTGTTGACAAGAGGTTGGCATGCGCTGTTGGTGCACTCTGTACAAATTTCCACCATGAATTGCTGATATAAGATGTCATCAGCACCTGGGGGGAGCTGTACATTATCCAGGTCAAAATATATAATTTCTCATATGGCTAATTCCCTCAATTCCCTTAATTCCTTAATTTAATACTTTTCTCTATTGCAGGCAATTTGCTTAAGGTACATGGAATATCTTGTTTATAGGAACACCTTGCCCTCACACTTGATAAGAGTCATCTCCACAGATAAAGAACTTGTGTCTTTTTTCCTATTGCTTTTTCAATCCCCAGGTTCTAAGTAAGTGATCCCAGCTACCTGCCTTCCTTACTCTCTCGATGCCACACTGTAGGCTTTGTTGTCCCAGCACTGGAGCAGCCAGGTGATAATACATTCACCTGGACAATGACAAATCTCATATCTTCCACAATTCACTCTGTGAGCTGTGAATCAAGGGATCAAGTTGTGGCTGTCTCTTTGTCTCCTCTTCCATTTCCTATGATGGCCTTGATGATGGCTCTGTAATTCATCATCGTGATGGTGTTGCTTCTTTGTCCTCTTTATTCTTCCTGTCTTCCTTGACTGTTTTTGCTAAAGGCTTTTTCATGTACATTCCTTCTGCTTCTGTACAAGGGTAACTGACACTGGCACCTGTAGATTCTGTTTCAGTGGTTTCAGTGGCAGTTCCTGTTGCTGGGGTTGGAGCAGCTGCAGTGTCTCACAGTGTCTGGAGCAGCTGCATGGCCTGTTTTCATCTCATTGCCAGATTCAGAGATCTTCTTTTCCCCCTGAGACAACTGAGCAGTGTTGACCATGACTCAATAAGCCTGGGCCAGGCCACAGCATGTTCCAGTGATCCAGGTCCTCTCTGGGCTGCCTGGGTGACAACACACTTTTAAATAGTAGTTTACTAGTTTTCTGGATTCTGTACTTGCTCAGGGGTAAGGTGCAAATATCTTGAAGGTGCCCACTGCCCTACACACTTCCTCATAAAATTCCACACATCCTGCCACTCCAAACTATTCAGCTGTTTTGGTAAC
The DNA here is from genome assembly GCA_910950805.1 of Acrocephalus scirpaceus scirpaceus. Lineage (NCBI taxonomy): Eukaryota > Metazoa > Chordata > Aves > Passeriformes > Sylviidae > Acrocephalus > Acrocephalus scirpaceus. The sequence goes on from OU383776.1 coordinate 48,476,285, forward strand.
AGCTAGGGTAGAGTTTATTTCTTCTCAGTAGCTGTTACAGTGCTGTGTTTAGAAGTTAGAATGGGAATGGTGTTGATAACACAGAGATGTTTTGGTTTTTGCTAAATTGTGCTTATCCAAAGGACTATTTTTCCCTCCTTGTCTCATGCTCTGCCAGTGAGAAGATACACCAAAAAAACCAAACTGGGAGGGAGCATAGCTGGGACAAGTGACCTGAACTGGCCAAAGGGATATTCCACACCAGAGAACATAATGTGTGGTATATAAAGTGGGGAGAGTTACTTGGAAAGGCAACCACTTTGGGTTTGGGAAGGAGAAGTCTGATATCAGCCAGCAGATGGTGAGCAATTGTATGGTAGATCACTTGTTTGTTTTCTTTTTATTATCATTATCATCATTATTATTATTTCACATTTTTATTGTATTTAATTTCTTTTCAATTATTAAACTGTTCTTATCTCAACAAATGAATTTTACTCTGATCCTTCTCCCCATTGCATTGGGTTGGAGGTGGAGAAGATGGGGTAGAGTTGAGCAAGTGGTTGCATTGTGCTTAATTTCCATCCCGCCTTAAACCACAATAGTCCTTTTGGCACCTGATCAAAAGGTTGATATAAGTACAGGTCTGACCAAAGTCTTTAAAAGAAAAGTGCTATAAACATTCATTGTAGTAGTTTAACTGTTGCTAGTTACCACGTGGACTTCTTTGCTCTCATATTTGTGACATTTTGTCTGTATTGTACCAGTAATACTTTACTTGCAGCACTTGTTCTCCGTAGCATGTTTTGTAGGATGGGACTATGATATGACAGCGTCACTGGCCAGGACACCAATCAGGTGTATGTATTCAGCATTGCAGGCACCCCTGTTCTTTGGGAGTTCTTTACTGTGAATGATTACAAAAATTTATATTTTTCTCCTCAGAGGAACAACCTGTGGGGGGGACACCTTCACCATTTTTTTTTTCTCCTGTTCCTTTTTTCCTGCCTTACCCTCCAGGCTGATAATGGTAGTCAAGAATTTTTAAGATTTTGAATATCCTTTGACTACCTTTGAAACCCAACTGGCCTTTTTACTAGGAGCCAGAATGTTGTTGCAAATAGTTCAAGTCTTCTTTAATGTCAGATAAAAAATTGAGAACATTACCTAGAGATCTGCTGAAATCTGGACAGTTTGGAGTGATGGGAAGGAGAGCTCAATTAAAATTTATATGTTGAGATAAGAAAATTTTGATAATTGAAAAATTAAGTAAAATAATGTAACAATGATAACAAAAAGAGAAAAAAAGCAAGTGATGCACAATGCAGTTGCTCACCATCTGCTGATAGATGCTAGATTCTCCTTCTCAAACCCAGATTGGTAACTTCCCCCAGTTTAGGCACTAGGCACAACATTCTGTGGTGCGGAACATCCCTTTGGTCAGTTATGATCATCTGTCTCTGCTATGCTCCCTCCCAGCTTGGGAGAGCAGGAGAAAAGGAGAGAACAAAAAGTCCTTGACTTTGGATAAACAGGACTTAGCAAAAACCAAAACACCAGTATTTTATCAACACCATTCTCATCCAAAACACAACACTGTAACAGCTACTGAGAAGAAATTAACTCCATCCCATCTGAAACCAGAACAGCATGATAGTAATATTATGGATCTCTGTACACAGTAGTAATATTGAAGAGGAACTGCTAGATAGTTCCCTCATCTCTGTGGAATATAGGGTAGCAATGAACTTAATTAACTTTGCATCTAATTATAAATTAAAATCTAAAAATTGTTAAAGAAGTTATACAGAAAAAGTTGTGCTTGCTCTTATGAAGTAATCTTAGGGACACTGCAAAGATGTTTATGAAGTGAGAGACCACAGCTTCAGTGTATTGCTGCTTCATCCCCCAAAACACAGTCAGTCTCCTGCAAGAGTGGAAGAGGGAAAAATAAGTTGCTGTGGTAAAAACAGAGAATGAAACTAAGCACAAATACAGTGGTGCTGATTATTAGAAAAGACAGTTATATCTGGAAATGTACAAGGTAATTCTATAAAAGAGGATCTAAACCTGTGTGTGCAATTTCACAGTGTTATAAATGGTCAGAGGCCAATTCAAAATAAAATAACAAAATTTATTTAACACAATTTCAACACCGAAATAAAGCCACAATAAAAAGAAACAACATCGATCGAATGCCGGGTGGACAGAGAGGCGGTACAAAAGTACCCTCCGAACTCTGCCACACTGCTATGTTTCAGCCCGTGGGTTTTATACAGTTTTTTTACCTTAAGGCTAAGTCTATTGAAAGTCTAGGTATGCTGTGTTTCCAAAAGAGTCCTGTCTGCATGAAAAGGTTGCTTGATAGTTTTTCTGGAATTCATCTTGGGAGGGGTGATCTTGATCGTCCAGGATCTCTACCAAGATTGGTATCTGGTGTTTGAGGAGCTGTGAAGCGAGGGTCCACCCTTAATGGCCGGGCCATCTTCTGGCTTTGTCTTGTTGTTACAGTAGTAGGTGTGTTTGGGAACTTCGGAATCCTGGAGGCATTCTCGGGTATCTTTTTATTAATAGCTTAATCCCACACGAATTTATTTATTCTACTTATTACAGTCCCCCACCTTTTTATTTACCCAAATAAATTCGTGTGTGTTGGATTGCCCTTCCTTAGTAATTGCCTTTGAGTCGTGGCATTCTACCCCTTTTTCTGATCTACAAAATTTAGTATTGAGTGTCATAAAAGAAATAATACCCTTTTCCTTTATCTTTGGGACAATCATAATGCTCTTGATACTTCAGGTTCCCTCTGGTGCTATGTTTAACTATAGTTCACATCTCTTCCTGAGGGTCAGCCTCTGTGGGCTCTTGGGGGGGGGTCCCCCTGTCTCTCGGCTCAGGACTACGAGGACTTTCTACTACAACATGCCTCTGCCTTTCCCTTCGCCCACGGGGTAGCAGCCCGTGGCGGGGTAATCCATCTTCTCGGCAGCAGGCATATGCTTCTGGAGTCCTGTCAGTCTGAACTGCAAACCTTCTTTTAAAGGCACTCTACTGGGACAACCTGATTGTATCGGACTAGCAAGGTACTTTGATTGTCTTTCTGCACTCGACTTTGAGCACTTTAACTTTAGCGTCTAATTGCCTTTTTGTCCCCTTTTCATATATATAATACTATTCTGGAGAATCTAACTCTAGCAGACTCAAGTTAGTGGCAATTACTAAGAAATGGCTAGTCTCTTCTTGTTCTTTTTCTAAACAGTTGGTACATAATCTTTTTGGCTTACGCCCCCCTCTACAGTGAACAACTTAAATTAATTTACAATATACACACTTGAAGTGAACAAAGGGAAAACATTCACAATCCGGTCTTTCACACTTTATCTGATCCCCTTCATCTATCGGTGTTGTTGCAACCTGACTTTCAGCTCTCCAGGTGATGAGGTCACTCTCCATTTCTGAGTAGTGTATTGTGAGTCTACTTTCTTCACTCTCGAAGCATGGGTCCACTCTTTTTCTGCTGTCCTAATTGCTGTATCTTAGGTAAATCAGTGAAATCTACTGGGATTCTTTTGAATGGGTGATAGGCAACTAGTTAAAGCTTAGCACAATTAGACAAATCATGTATTTTAAAGGGGGGATCTTTAGCATCAATTCTTGCATAACACAAAGTAAGAACAATATTAGTAATTAGTGAAAAAATAGGAAGCATCAATCTACTGCTGAAAATAATTACTTAAAAACTGTTTAAAAATTTGAAACATCTCTCAGAGCAGTTTAAGGCTAAGGCATATCTGAACCCTTCTAACTACTAGGGCATTGTTAGTGCTTTTATACTCATGTCAACAAAAGAGAATTATCTTGCTGAGGGAGATGTCTACATGACACAGGGCAGGACTAAGAAAACAACAAATAGGGTTGACAAGAAGCAAAATGTAACAGGAATTGATTCAAACAACTGACATATGTAATTGTGACTTAACAAAACAAACAATTATAACAAATGGGGTAAGTGGGTCAATATTGCAGATTTTAAAATGAATAATGAAACGCATAATAGGTACTTAAAATGAAGCTGTTTATGAAACTAAACATGGGCTAGTGCTTTAAGGACTCTGAGGTCTTCTCACAGCTAAGCTATTTAGATTCTTTGCTTTGTAAGCTAATGGGTATTTAGGGGCACTTTGAGTGCATTTCTGCAGCTAACTTAGTGGCTTTTAAGCTCTCGGCTCTTGGCACTAAGCTCACATAGAAGTTTTGGGGTTAGCTTTGTCGACGTGACTGGCTCAAAGCACTTAACATACTCTAACTGGCTTTCTAGACTACTACAGCCTCTGGTTTAGGTTTGCAGCACTGGCTTTTCTCGAGCTCTGCGGCTTCAGATCTTCATCTTCCTGGATCTGAGCTCAGTGGCAGCATCTTCTTTTTCCCCCCAACTGGCTTTTTCTCAGCTATGGCTTTCACCCCTAGTTTAGGTTTTAGCTCTCGCTGTAAAATAAAATAAAACTTGTAGCTTCTGCTACTACTTTGTTAGGGAACATCGGCTACAACTAAAAAAACTAAAAACTGTTCATACTTTCTTAGGCACTATCCTAACAGGGTTGTCAGTCACCCTTGGTAAGCCTAACTAAGGACAGCATAAACTCAACAGCGTTTTCTTGTTTTAGTAGCCTAATGCTACTGGAACACACGCTCTTAAGAGACAGTTTGAAAATTGCTTCTTGTAGGATTTATCCTCGTGACAGGCAAAACTCTTAAAACTGAAAACGGGACAATCTGCAATTAGAGGAAACAACATAAAACATTTAATTGTAAAGACTATTCTATGGGGATTGGAGGGAAGTGGAAAGAAGATAAGGTATTGCATAAAAAGGTATAAAGGATAGAGGATTTTGGGTTAGGCGTCCTAGCCAGCGAGCTCTTTCTGGTCAGGACTAGTGGATAGGAACTGGGAACTGGGGGGGGTCGCAGGGAGCCAGAGAGACTACAGACGTCTTGGGCTACTCTGCGCGGTGTGGTTTGCTGCTAACGACCCACTTTTGAAATAGGAACGGGGGCAGGGACGACGAACAGGGATATGGGGTAGCAGAAAGGCAACAGCAGCTTCAAGCTTATCTGTGCTCATTCGGCAAGTTCTACTCTTTATCTTGCTCTCTGAACAATAGGAGAGAGAATCATGGAATAGAATTCACAACTTGTTTATGTTTATAACTTTAAAAGTTAACAGGGTAGCTAAAACTGTTAGACACTTCGGGATGGAGTGACTCTGCAGTTGCTACGGTAGTATCTGGTGGAAATGGTTTAGCAGGGTGTGGTTGAGAAGCTGGAACTACTGCATTTGCATATGAATCTCTCCCCCCCCTCTTCTTCTCTTCGGTTTCTGTTCTCACCTCGGGGGAACTGAGAATGGGAAGAGGATGGCTCTTTGGGGGAAGGGGGGCTAGAAGCAGGATTGGGAAAAGGGGTCAGAGAGAGACAGAGAAGGCAAGCAGGAGGACAATCCTCTGCTGGACACAAGGATGCTATGGAGGTGGCGGTGCCGGCCGCGGGAAGCAGTGGGATGGATGCGGCGCTAGACGGGGCGCACGGGTGGGGGAGGCGCAGCACGGGCGCAGAGGGCGGCCCCCCTCTCTGCTAGCGTGCCCTGGACGGTGGCCCCGCACCCCGCGGTTTGGCTCTCGGCACGCAGCAGCGGCTGGCAGCGGCTGGCAGCGGGCTCTTCACTCTCTCTAACTTCGGTACAATAATAAATTAGTTTTTCTTGGACTTACTTTTCAAAATGGGACACTCTCTCTAGTGCTCTAAGATTTATCTCAGTGGACTTTCTGGTGGGATTTCGAAGGTACCTTTTCCTTTTCTGAGAGTATGCTTTTTCTCTGATTCTTTCTGATGTTTACTCTTTCTTTGCCCCATTTTTTTTTTTTTAAAAAAAAAACAAAAAACTTTACCTTTTGGTAATGGATCGCAATACTAAATCTTTTCTTAGCCTTAGCTCTGGCTAAGAGCAGGGATCTTCTCCCCGACTGTTACAAATTGCAAACCGGGTCCCGAATCGTTCGGCTTACTTACCCTGTCCGGTGAGCTGAACCGGGGGTCTGTTCGTCCGATGAAAAAGTCTTCGGTTTGCGTCCTGGGCTTTTACTAGCCCGTAGCAAAAGGGTTTACTGGTTCCCTAAACCCAGAGGGACGTATCCTTCTCCTTTTGCTTCCTTGTGATCGATTCCCCCAGACTCCCCGAGTCTGGGCTTTGATGAGCAAACGAGTTTTCCCTAATTCTCTTCTCCACCAGCTGAAAAAAAACTTTTGCGGGAAACTTGGTACAAGAGCTTACAGATCTACCCTTGTATCGTGGCAAGGCCACGTCTCGCTCACCCACTCAATCACCTACTCAACCAAGCATTACTTACAGCTATTTTCTTGCTTGGAGATCTTCGTGCACGGAGAAAAAAATTTTACGAGTGAAAAGTAGCCGCGGCTCCGAAAAGACTCCTATGTCTTTTCCCGGGTTTTCTGCTGGATCCAGGCCTTCTCCCTTTTTATTGTGGCACTTTTATCTAATTTTTGGGTTCGTAATACAATAGGTGCGAAGGGGTTTCCTGCTTTGCCGGGCCGCCGAAAAACCGGCAGGGCGCCCCCCGTGCAAAGGGAGTCCTCCGCAGCCAAATTGTATCCGAGTCACGGCACCAAATCTGTTATAAATGGTCAGAGGCCAATTCAAAATAAAATAACAAAATTTATTTAACACAATTTCAACACCGAAATAAAGCCACAATAAAAAGAAACAACATCGATCGAATGCCGGGTGGACAGAGAGGCGGTACAAAAGTACCCTCCGAATTCTGCCACACTGCTATGTTTCAGCCCGTGGGTTTTATACAGTTTTTTTACCTTAAGGCTAAGTCTATTGAAAGTCTAGGTATGCTGTGTTTCCAAAAGAGTCCTGTCTGCATGAAAAGGTTGCTTGATAGTTTTTCTGGAATTCATCTTGGGAGGGGTGATCTTGATCGTCCAGGATCTCTACCAAGATTGGTATCTGGTGTTTGAGGAGCTGTGAAGCGAGGGTCCACCCTTAATGGCCGGGCCATCTTCTGGCTTTGTCTTGTTGTTACAGTAGTAGGTGTGTTTGGGAACTTCGGAATCCTGGAGGCATTCTCGGGTATCTTTTTATTAATAGCTTAATCCCACACGAATTTATTTATTCTACTTATTACAACAGGCTAATAGCTCTGCTGCTCTTGACCTTCTGCGTCATTTTGCTCTGTCCTTTTCCAAGTCAAATATTTGGGTTATGCAAATATGAAGCTGAAACACAGATATGTTTTCCCTTGTTGTCTGCCTTCCTTGTAATCAAGATTAATTTTATGACCGGATAGTATAGTGGAAATCAATGCAATGTAGGTACAGTCCTGGCAGAGGACAGAGCTGTATCTTTCAGTGGCAATGGTGTTTTGTCTCTGTAACACTTCTGGCCTGATACCAAGTGGCTGGAGAAGCCAGACATATCATACAACCTGGAAATGAGCCATTTTGCTGGCTCATTTTCGAGTTCCCTCTTCTCTAGATATGTCACTCCTTTGAAAATAATCAGATGCAGACATAAATTCATAGAATGCAGCAAAAATTTGCTGGGCAGAAACACTGCAGTCACATTCCTATGACAAAGGATAGAAAAACTCAGATGTCTTTAGAAAGCTGTTAGCACCGCAGTGACACCTCCTTAGCAAAGGCTACTAGGCATTTCTAGACTATCATGGTTCTAAATTATGTCTGTCTTCTGGGCATAAATTTTCAGACATTGACGAGAGTTACAATAGTAGGCCTAGTACAGCCAGTGTAGGTTGAAGTGACTTGAGAGAGAAATATCTATGTGAACAAGTATTGCTGGTACTGGGTAGTAGTGAGATCATTATGGGGAAAAGGATTGCAAGGTACTAGGATCTTGGAGAAGATTCAGTGTGCCTTTTCCATGACCATACTGAGGCTCTGACTGAGACACAAGCATGTGCATGCCTGGTTGTCCCAAGAGAATCATAGAATCATTAAAGTTGGGAGAGATCATTAAGACCATCATTCTGATGGACCTGAGCTGAACTTTGCTTGAAACTCTGTAGGGGGTACCACTCCAAATGACCAAGAGCAACCACTAGAGACACCAGAAGAGGCCCATTCCGGCACAGTGACAATCAAACAAAATGACTATGCATGAGGTAGATGGTAACTAGGTATTAGATAGGCAGGTTTATGTAAAATTTTGTGTATAAATTCTCTTCATTTTTACTCTTCAGTGTGCTTGATTTGTAAGAAAATTTCTACCTTGCATCCTCTGTACAAAAAGCAGTATCTCCTTTCTAAACCTAAATGTTTGTCTGTGTTCCTTAAATGTCCAAGTTCCAAAAATTTGGCAATACCAGCACCTCAATGTTTTTCTTGTTGTGAGGGGCCTGGAACTGGCCACATGACATGAGGTGTGGCCTCACCATTGCCAAGTACAGAGGGACAGTCACTGACCTGGTCCTGCTGCCCACACTATTGCTAATATAGACCAGGATGCCATTGTCCTTCTTGGGCACCTGGGCACATGCTGGGCCATGGTCAGCTGCTCTTGACCAGCACCCCCAGGTGCTTTTCTGCTGGGCAGCTTTCCAGATGCTATTCTAGCCTGTAGCACAGCCTGGAGTGTTGTGACCCAAAGGCAGCACTCAGCACTTGGTGTTGTGGAACCTCATAGAATGGGCCTCAGTCCACTGATCCAGGCTCTCCTGATCCCTCTGCAGAGCCTTCCTGCAGAGCCTTCCTGCTCTGCAGATCAAGACTCCCATCCAACTTGGTGTCATCTATGAACTTGCTGACTGTGGACTTTATCCTCTCATCCAGATAGTTGATGAAGACATTAAACAGGGCTGACTCCAATACTGACCCCTGGGGAGCACAACTAGCAACCAGCTGCCAGCTGGATTTAAATCCATTTACCACAACTTTTTGGCCCCAGCCATCTAGCCAGTTCCTTACCCAGCAAAGAGTTCACACATAAAGACTGTGAGCTGACAGTTTCTCCAGGAGGATGCTGTGGGAGATGGTGTCAAAGGCTTTGCTGAAGTCTAGGTAGACAACATCCACAGCCTTTCCCTTGTTCTCTAGTTGTGTCACTTTGCTATACAAGGACATTTGGTTGGTCAGGCAGGACTTGTCTTCCACAAACCCATTCTGGCTGGGCCTGAACTTCTGGTTGTCCTGTCTTACATTCAGAGCAACCATTTTAGGCTATAAGCTTCATCCCAAAAACTTTTAAACAAGCCAGTAAACTAATAGCTGGTAAACCCCTGCCAAAAAGTGAGAGGACTGCTTTATGGTCACTGCTAAAATGGTGGTGAACAGCACTGGCTGGGGAGAGGGGAGATGCAGCAATACTGGCAGCAGTTGCCAGGCAGTTGGACCCTACCAGCTGCCTCTGGGCAGAAGGCATATTTAGAACTCCATCTTTGTCGGTGTTCAAGTTTGATAGGGCTCTGAGCAACCTGATGTAGTGGGTGGCATCCTTGCCCAAAGTGGTGGGATTAGAACTAGACCATATTTAAAGTCCCTTCCGAGCTAAACTATTCTATTACTATGTGAATTCCCTTTCCCCTCTATTCTTCTCTCCATTTTCCCCCACTTCTTTTCTCCCTTTCCCCCTTTCCTTTTTATCTCCTTTCCCCCGTTTTTCCTCCTTTTCCTCTTTTCTTTTTTCCTTTTTTTTTCTTCCTCCCTTTTTTCCCTCCCATTTCCCCGTCTTTTATTTTTTTTCCTCCCCCATCCTTCCCCCTCTTCTCACTTTATTTTTTCTTGTTTCCTTCCCTTTTATTTTTTTCGGCCGTGCTGTACCCAGCAGGTTTCCGGCCCCCAGAGCAGCTCGAGGCCGCACCCACCGCCGCTGCAGGCGGCCGAGAGCCGGGGCGGTGCCGCGGGGGCTGCGGGCGGAGCGGCCGCGGCCCCTCCCCGGGGCGGAGGGAGCCGACCCCAGCCCGCCGGAGTCGCGCTGCCTGCCCGCTTCATCCCCTCCGTCTTCCCCGCGGCCTCGGTATGTCGTCGGGCGGCAGCTTGAGCACCATGCAGCGGCTGGTGGAGCAGCTGAAGCTGGAGGCGGCCGTGGAGAGGATCAAGGTGAGCCGGAGTGCGGGGTACCCAGGACCGGGGTGAGGCGCCGGATGCCGCAACCCCCGCGGCGGGGCGGGAGAGAGGAGCCGCTCCTGCCTTTCCCTCCGCACTGGTCCGCGCCGCCCGCCCTGCGAAGGAAGGGGGCGAGGAGTGCGTGTGCCTTGCAGGCTTCGAGCCCTGGCCGCACGGGAGCGATGGAGCGAGTGCCGTTCAGTGGTAGAAGGAGCCGCGATAAATAATACAGCAGCTCCTCGGTAGTTCTGCAGCAAACAGATAATCGGGAGTAGTTCCTCGCAGCAGAGCCAGCTCGACTCCCCCCTGCTTCGGAGCGCTGGCAGGATTTGCAGGGGGAGGCGGTGCGGGGTGGTACCCGCTGGCACACTCGGGGAAGGCAGGCGATTTGCTACGCATGCATGAATCTTCTGCTGCTTGCACATTTCCAGACAAAGGCAGCATGATGAGGCGGTCCTGTCGTCTGCCAGCTCCTCAGGTTTGGTGACCTGACCGAGACAGCTCTTGGTTTCCAGCAGATGTGGGAGGGTTCATCACCACGCACAAAATCCAGCATAGTCTCTGAAGAGATGGAGGTCAAATTAATTTATATCCTGCACTTTCCTTGTCTTTCTCCTTGCATTTGCCATTTTTCTCTGGCCAGTCACAAAAGACCAGCTTCCTCAGTCTGACAACAGTGCAAGCACATTGAGCTGCAGGAACTTAGCTAATTGATTTAAAAATAATTCAAATACTTGTTCCCACTACTCCTGTCCTGGGCTGGTGAAAATTTGAGGTGCTTGTTGCAAGGTGAAACCAGTCTGGCTTTTGGATATCATCCTAATCAATTTGTTAATGTTACCACATTTTAGTAGCAAAACAGAATCAGCAGATGCTTGATTCACTAAAAGTGACTGTGCTTGTCACTGCAATAAGGTGTGGGAATATGTGAAAAACAGCATGTTTCAGAGTAGGAATGTAGACTCTTGTTGTGAGAAGAGTATTGCCAAACACTGAAACGGCTGCCTACCAGTTATTGTTGGTGCCTGGATCTCTGTTCCTGCTCATTTTGAGTCATAAACTCAAAATACTCATGTACTCCTCCCCACTATTTTTTTTTGTGGGTGGGGAATGGCTACAAAATACATAGTTTTTAGTTTATAGGTGTTACTTTGTGGTAGTAACATATTCTGGAGCTGGATTTCTCAAGGCTGCATTTTTTTTATGAGTTTGCTCGCATAATCCAGGGAGACTTGTCCTTCATGGACCTCAGACTCATCTTGCTTGCAGCACTGTGCACAGCAGTCTCTTTCTAAGTCTGTTATTCTAGGAGCCTGATCATGGCTTTGAAATGACACGCAATTAAAAGTGTGTCATAAATTGTGTCATGTGGGTTTCTTTATATGGTCTAAAAATAATGTGAAATATATTCAGCTGATGAGAAACTACTTGGTTCAGTTTTAGCAAGCACTGAAATGGGAGAAAACATCATTTCAGCTACTTTGAATAGACAATGTGTTTCCAGACGGAAGATGATTATGAAAAGATTTTTAAAAATACATTCCATACTGCTAAGTTCCAATTGTGGTTTTGTTTACCCTACTGGCTAAAAAAGCAGACAGCAACAATATTTTCAGAAAGAGGAAACTGAGTAGGAAAGAAGTACCCATACACATCTTGCATGCAGGAGGCTGCTGAAAGGAGCGTGTTTATCATGTGATGAAATACTGCAGAAACTTTCTCTGTGAACAGGAGAAAAGAAGAATGTTATGGAGCATAGGTAGGACTAAGAATAGGCAATTCTGGTTTGTATCTTTTGAGGATATACCAGAATATACATAGCTCAGTGTGTGTTGGGGGATTTGGCAGCACAGTGCAAGGAGATGCTGTAGGCACTGCTAACTCTCAAAGGAGAGAGCTCCACATGGCTTTGGCCTGACCAGTGGCTGGCTAGTGGCATCTCTGCCTGACAGCCATGTGGTGCACAGTCAGGCATCACAAGGGACAGGCGCCATGGTTGAGGCAAGAGTGCTGATGTTGCAGGGGGTCCAAGGGACTGGGCAGGGCAGGAGACCTCTGCAGCCTCCAGAAAGGGCTTCTCCTCAGGTAAGGAAGGAGTGACAAAGCCTGCTGACTTAGCAGGAATCCTTGCTGCTGATGCTTCTCCCTGTACTCTGCTCAAGAGAACCTGGGAGGCTGAGGGAAAAAAGCTTCTCATAACTCCCTGAAGTGCTGACAACTGCTGGCTAAATTCAGGCAGTTAATAGGATGAGTGCCCTGGAGGAGAGTTGGAATACAGTGAACAGGAGAGCAGCAAAATAGCAAACAAAAGTGTGTGCTAGGCCAGATTTCCCATGTGTTTCTAGATGCTGTTAGATGGGATGGCCCAGAACCAAAATTCCACTGGGACTCTGCGGTGGTTCCTTTAGACAGGAGGCTGGGAAGTGTGGATGGTCCTTCTGGTTATTGTTTTGGCAACATTGCAGAGTTTTGTAGGAAGAAAAGTCAGTATTTCAGGACTCCTGTAACAAAGGCAGAGGTGAGGTCAGGAGTGAACTTATAGTTCTATCAATATATTTAGTATTTCCTTTTATAAAATATTTATCAGACAACATGGGTTTTGACAGTTCACTGCAGCTGTTCCTGTGTGTCTGGGAAACTGGAAATTCCTCTACATTTTCCTTTAAAAATGTAGGCACATGACTGACTTGCCATCCACAAGGAGAACAGGGGAGTTGAGTGCTGAAGTGTCCTAGGTTACAATGTAAAATTGTGCCCAAGGTTTGTATTCTATCCCCATGAGCCGTTGGAGCCAAGGTGGGGCAGTGTTTTCCTTATCTTCTGTTAATGAGCCTAACAATGCCTTGCCACATGACTCATAGATAACTCCCTCTGGGAGTTATCTCTGTTTAATGGGCCATCAAGGATCCACTGCATGACTCATAGAATGAGATCAGCCCATTGGGAGATGCTCTGCCCAGGGGGAGGAGCCAAGCATTCCCACCTGGATAAATCCAGGGTTTGGGACAGCACAGGCAGCTTTTATCCACTGGACTCCCAGAGGAGACAAGAGCTACCAGATGTTTCTACAGGAATCACTGCTTTGACAAGACCATCTCATCTGGACTGTCACTACCACCCTAACTAACAGGGTGTCAGGTTGTATTATGATTCTGTCAGTGGTTTTTTGTATTATTACTTTTATTTTACTTTCTTTTATTTCTTTTCTTTTCCTCTTATTAATTTGTGTTTCTGACTTTGAGTCTTTCACTGGTTTTGCTTTCAAACCAGCACATGAAGACATTTCACCTTTGGGATCCTGGGCTTGTTCTGCAGCTTTGGACTCTCCTTTTAGGTGGCTGGAGTGTGGATTTGAAGTTCTCACTTCACTGCTGGGAAAGATGACAATTTGGACTTCAAAAGATTTTCATTCTCATCTTTTTGCTTTCATTCCTTGTTATAATCTGTGTTTAGAAGTTTGGAATGAAAATCCTTTTAATAAAATATTAGAGGATATAAGAGTTCAAATACAAACCACCAAACACCACAGTAGATTGGAAAATGATCATGGCTCTGAGCATTTTAATGGGAAGAAATTGCAGTACACTGGCACCTCAGTCCTCTACACTGTTCTGGCCTATCACTGGCATAGTGTTTCATGTGTGCTTCATTAGAGATTTGTAAATTGTGCTTCTGTGCTGATTTACTTGGTGTTCTAGAATCTAAGAGGTGATTTGGCTGCACTCCAGCTCTGTTTGATAGCTCTTCAAGAGGAAATGCTTAATAGATGCTTGTGAATGAATTAGTTTCCTCTCTGGATTTTTTTTCCTTTTCAGGTCTCTCAGGCAGCTGCAGAACTCCAGCAGTACTGTATGCAAAATGCCTGCAAAGATGCCTTGCTTGTTGGCGTTCCTGCAGGGAGCAATCCCTTCCGAGAACCCCGATCCTGTGCTGTGCTCTGAAATCAGGTAATAAAATCACAGATGCCATGACAGCCACTCTAATTTGAAACTCAAGTCCTTGGAAGGACAAAGACATATGGTGATAGTTGTTCAAGTGTTGAGTTCTTGCTTGAGTGTTCATTTTTTTTTCTGCTGGCTCTGCAAATGGTTTTCTGGGTTTTTTAGATGTGGCAGTTGAAACATGTCTTTTCTACAGCTCTTTCTAGAGGTGTTTTCTTCATGAGTTTTTGTTGTTGTTGGAATAGTTGTGACTCTGTTTTTGTGCAGCAATAAGGTAATTAGCAGCATCTAAACTAATTGGAATTAGAATAAGACACACAGCTGTGTTTGACATAGCCAGACAGTAGACAGTCACATACCCAGCTTGGAGAAGTGAGACAAAGCTATGGCAATTTTATGTGTCTTGATGACTGGCTCATAGCTTAAGCAAGAATCACGTTAAAATACATTTAGGTCTTTAATGTCATATTGCAGTTTATTTTGCTGTGTCTGTCCTTAGGCTCTTCCTGTTCTTACTGTTGGTACAGCACCAAAACCAGTGGAAGTAGAGAGGAGCTGAGGCAATCTGTAATCACATCCTTTGTAACCTTTTTCAGCACAGATCTAAAGGATGTGCTACTCCCTGAACTCTGCATTGCCTGTACCCCTGTAATGCCTGTAGAGTGGGTAGGTGGGTGGCTGTCCAACATTTGCAAACCTTTGGGATCCAGTTCCATGATTCCCAGTCTGGCCTCTCCCATTTGTCACAAAGGTTACCAGTGATTGCAGCAGGTGAAAGTAAAGCCGTGCATACTAGTAGTCTTGGGCAGAACCACACCGTAACTTGGAAAATCTACTTCCTTTCCTTGACACACAAATGTGGAAGTAGGATATTCAGAAGGGGTTTCTCCTCCTTAGAAGAAAAAATAGAAATAGTTCCTGCTAAAGAGCTGAAAAATCTACAGAGAGAGGAAGAAACACTGAAGTCTGTTCTTTTGATGAGAGTGCTATTAAAGAAAAAATGAATGTTTTCTCTAAGGGCAGAATTTAAGCTAGAACATAAAGCACTCATAAAATCTTCCCCTTGCTGCTGCCAAATGTTCCTGAACTTGCACTTGAGCTTTTGCCTCATCAATAGCATGGCTTCGATTGCTGCTACATAGGTTTAACAAAACAGGATTAAACCTAAAAAAAAGGAACAACTGAACATGAGATGCTCATCTGGAAAAACTTGGAGAGCATAAAGCAAAAGCAGATTTTCTTAATTTGGGTGCTGCTTGCTTCATGCAAGTAAGATAAAATTTTTAATGACCTTTTCATATGTTCTTCAGTTATTTAAGCAGCCTTTCTACCTTTTAGTTTTTTGGAGGTCTGTGTGTGTGTGTGTGTCTACGTGTTCTGAGGTTATCACATCATACAGATAGATTACAAAATATTTTCTCAGAAGAGCTTGATTATTAATTTACGATACTTTTAAAAATGCATAGCTCAGCCCAAGATTGGCATTGTCATTTGGCACTTTTTTCGCTGATAGATCAAATATTTAGTTTATTATTCTTGTGTTACCTTAGGATCATAAGAAATTCAGAGCAAAGTAAAAAAGCCAGTTAAAATTTTATGATATTGTGAGGATACCAACATCCAGCAAAGGAAAGTCATTATTTGGTTTTACTCAGTGCAAAGGGGCTTTTCTCTTATTTTCTTTTCATATTCTCATATTAATTTGTAAGAGAAATTACATCTATCAGCTTAAGAAGATGGAATTTAATAAGCCTTTTTTCTTCTTCTTGTAGGGAAGGTCATTGGAGAATTGCCTTCAAGCATGACATGAATAGTAACTGCCTTTCCTTCACAAGAAAAGTCTCTGTCTTTTATGTGGCTATGACAGCATCCTAAGATATCTGTCTGTGTGTTCTTGTTAATCTGTATTCCACTATATTTTAGTAATGTTCTTGAAGCTTTTTAAATGTAACTCTTACTCTTTCCATAAGCAACATTACTTTTACTACACTATGCTAACTATACAAATATTACTTGAGAAGTTAACATTTTAGAAATTTAAAAAATGTGAATTTTTAACCAATTACTTACTCTGATTTTGATAAACTGTAACACCTGAATAATAGCAAAAATTATTTAAGGGGATTTTTTTTCAAAATAAAACAACCCAAAAGTGAATAATTAAACTATAAAGCTAAATGCTGAAGTAATGTCCTCAGGGGACATTTTGCTTCCCTTAGCAAGACCTAGAACCAACTTCAATTTTTCTTTCAAGTGCACCTCAGTGTGTAAATGACACATTTTAGTAACTGCTGAATACAATATGTAGCAGAGGCTTGATTCCTACAGCATATTTCTTGCAATACTTCTAATCTGTAAGATTTCTTCTACTTTGTATTTGTAACAGTATGGCTGTGGTAAAATTTTCTTGATGTCTTTAAAATGTTACCAAACAGACACTAAGAATCTGTGAACACCCAAAGATAATTGCATGCATCGTTGTCACGGTTTGCAGTATACAGAGTTTACTAAAATGCACTTGGTTATTTGCCTTCACTTTTTTGATAGAGCACTTCTACAAGAACAACTTTTAAAATAAGTTTTTAATTTTGTCTACTTTCCATTGTTTGTATTAATATTTTAGAAGTTTGGAAATAAAATTCCTATCCCTCTTGGCTTTGAACTCATTGTATAATTGTAAAAAAGAGCAACTACTGTAAGGAAGAGAATACTTGGATTTTGCAGTGGGAGGTAAGGCCTCAAACTCTTTGCTTTTTTGGGAAGAGCAGGTTGCTGTTGGATTTTTAGAAACTGTATCTTACTAGTAGAAAAATCTCATTCATATCAATTGACCACATTTGTAAATACTAACAATGTTATGGGGCTCACATTTTGAAGCTGTAAGGAAGAACTCTGCAGTCTGAGTACTTGGTGTTCGTGTATGTTAACTGAAATGGGGTAACAGTGTCCTCCAGCAGTGTCAAATATTTTCATGTTGCTGACCTGCATAAAGACACCTATGTGAGAGTATATACAACTGCCAGTATGTATTGTGCAGAAGAGAATGTTCTTCCTTCAGAGCTTTTCTTCATTCTGACTTCCTTTCACTGTAGGCTATTTAAGTATGGCAGTTTATCTGTTAGTACTGGACACAGGTACAGAAGTCTAGGGAAAACCAAGTTACTCTTGCACAGAGGCCATCAGAGGTTTGTTTTGAAGCCAAAATGTTAAAGATACTGATGAGTGTAAACATCAAAAGCCTTTGGACAGCCATCATATGGCTGCTGCCTACTTCCTCTCAGGCAAGCCCTTCACACATCTTTTACCTCCCCTAGGGATAAAACCTCCCCTCATTCCCACACTTATTTCTCTCCCCAGAACCCCTGTTGCGTACACTTTCAGGCTCAGCAATGTCACTTGGAGCTTGGGTTATGAAGTGGCTGCTGAGCTGGCATAAGGAGTGGCCGAATCACAGTGTGCAGCAGACAGCCACCACTGCTAGACAGCCAGTCAACTGCTATTTCTTTTGGCTGCCCTGCCCAACTCCATCAGGTCTCTTGCAGCTGGAGCACCAAGTCAGCACAGTTGGAGTAGCACTGTGAGCATACTGCAGGACCTGGTTCCATCAGGGTCTTGCACCACCAGGGACTAGAAAGATCTGTGCAGCAGTTGTGAGATGGATTGGGAACACTCCATTCCATTGTCCCTCTGAGCATGGTGTTTATTCTTCAGACATGGATTCCACCCTCTTCAGAGGAGTGTGGCTGCTACAATTCTTTGCTCTCAGGGCAGTGTATCCAAGCTGCTGGGTAGAAGCAGGGAGAGGAGTGACAGCAATGCTACCTCTGCTCTTCCAGGGCATGTTTTGTGAGAGAAGTTGAGCGTCAGAACAAGCTCCAAAACAGCATTGCTTGGCACTGAGGCTCTTTGGCTCCTGTTAGCAATCAATTTGGTGAAGCATGTGGCACTGCTGGTTATTTTGTGCTGGCTGGGTGAAGTGGCCACATCTCAGCAGCTCAGCATTTGCAGGTCCCCTTTCCTTGGCATAACCAAAGAACCTGAGAAAACAGCCTGGGCAGCTGACTGCTTCTGTAGGCAGGATAACATGTTGTCTCTCACCTACCTAGTCTACAGGGCAGTGTTTTTTCTACAGCTGCAGGTGTACCTAGGTTTGCACAAGTGCTGAACTGAACCCAGCAATGGCTTAGACCAGGGCAAGCATCACATTTTGACACTTCTGCTCCAACAGGTGTGATCTCCAGTGAGGTGGACAACTGTGGGCAGCATCTTAGCTTCCTTTACCAAAGACTATCTAAGAGGGCTATCTGCTGCACAGAGGCCTTCGATACCATCTGATGGCAACAGGTCCTACAGGACACCCACAGTAAAGAAGATTGAGAGAGTGTGCACATTCGTATGCTCAGTGCCTCACATAAGCCACACGCCCCCTTGTCTCACTGTCATCTCTCCCAGATGATCAGTGAGGCTCTTCTCCATTTACAGCTGCCTCCTGCCTGGTCACTGAAATGTTTATAAACTTGTTCCAGAAATGAACTGTCTGGAGAATAGATTTTGCCTTTTTGTCAAAGAATTAGTTGCTTTTTAATTATTCACAGTAATAGGTAATTGGGGGTGGGGGGGCAGGGAAGGCTATCATTGTTGTTCAGTAGTAATTTTACTCCACATTAAACAGACAAAAGGAGGGGGAAGAATGTCATATTTTAAAAATTTGTCAATGTGTCCATATTTGTGAGAGACTGAGATTTGTAATAAATAAACACAGTAAAAACCAATTGGTCATTGCAAGCCCTTTCCCTTATTTTCCACTATATTACCAGTCATTTAACTGTACAGTGACATTTTTTTCTACCTAATGAAAACAGACAGCACTTGAAATTTTTATTTAACGTAGACAACATGCCTTTGTTTTTGAAGTTATCTACAGATTATCTATGCTACACTTTCACAACTGTTCATGTGGAAGTTCTCGTGTCAGCCTTTGCCTGTGGAAGAGAACATAAATACTGGCAGCTATAATTTTCTCAAACTGTGATCATCTGTGACTGAGACTTTTTAGAGCTATACTTTAAACCAGATTCCTGGTTCTGGAAATCTGGGAGCTAGCTCTGAACAACATAACCCGTGATGCAAAAGAAGTAAAATGGTTAGGTCAGGTGACCACAAAAATGGGCAATGAATAGTAAGCAAATTGCAACTTTTATTTCAGTCTTTCTCTTATTCTACGAAACAGTGCCTTGTTTGCAATTTTACTAGAAATCTTTTTGTTACCACTTGTGAAAGGTACTTTCTCAAATCTTGCAATCAGTGTACAAATAATTCAGGGATATTACTGTGAACTAAAATTGCAGTTACTGCTGTCATAGCTTTTAAGAATTCAGTCAAAAACCAGCACTCTGTTTTCTCTGAGAGACCAAAATTTTCTTCCCTAAGTGCTGGTTCCATTTACTCAAATAGTGAGTATGTGCATAATGAAGGCTTAATGTCAAAGAAGTATTTAAGTGCACACATAAACCTTAAAGGTGGTGGTTTTTCTTTCATTACATCCCTGCTCCACCCACCTTTCTGTTACAGCATCAAACTTAAAAAGATTACTGAGTTTGAAACCTGAATTATCTCAGCTGAAGGCCACTGAACAAAGAGAGACATTCCGGAGCTGGCTGGCATGCTTGTGCAAACCATTTATGCATTCCTGCAGCAGAATGGAGTTACTGTCTACCATTGCTCCCACACATATTTCCAGTTTTGGTGCCAAATCTTTTGATAGAAAGTGAGGGTTTCAGTACTATTCTATCTTGTTATTTAGATTACAACTGAGATGATTTTTTTTTTAAATTCAGTCTTTTACCTCTTCTAGTTGTACCCTATAAGATCTGGATCTGCCCGTCTGATGACTTTCATTCTGCTTGCCAATGCCCTGCACAAGGCTGAAAAACACCAAAAAATGGCCTCCAGCAGATTATGCAAAAGGTAAGGGTCACAGCTTAGTTCCCTGAATCAATCTATGAGAATGCTAAATTTCAATGCAGTCTTCGCATGCTGTCCATAAAACAAAGAGCTTTTTCCTAGACTATGATTAAAAGGAGCTCAGGAACTTATCACATAATTCCTGAAGGAGCCGTCAGAAGAAGAAGTGGAACAGAGCCCAAGGGACAGCTACAAAAAGTCAGAGCTGTAACTGCAAGAAATCTCTAAGACATTGAGAAGCCTTGAGATTCTGGCAGATCTAGGCCATCCTTACATTGGAAAAGCAGCAAGCTCAGGGATCAAACACACGTGCCTTGAAAACTCAGAGTGAGCCTCAGCATCTGGTTTTTTCCATTCAATTTTTTTTAATATAAAGAGTGATGAAGTACATCTGTATCACCCATGACAACAGAGAAGCAGTAATTATCCAGATTCAAGAAACTGGTTTGTTTAGCAACATTTTAAAAACATACAGATGAATCCTGAGCTAGTAAGAATTTCCTAATCCTAATTTCTTTCTAAAAACTAAAACAAATAATTTATTTCCCTTTAAAGAGTTCAAGAATGAGAAAAAAAAAATGTAATATGCAAATCCCCATTCTGTTCAAAAGAATTTAAGATGTGTTTGTCCATCTCTTCTTCCAGGGACTCTTTCATATGTCAATCTCCTTTTTTTGAACTCCTGTACTTCAGGAAATACTGAATCTGAAAAAGAAGTGGAAAAAAGAAAAACCACGATAAACTAAAAATACAACATGTATGCAGACTTAACTGTATGTTTCTCAGAAGCAGTAACAGACTGGTTTTGACTGGTGTGTTTCCTATGAAAAGTATCAACTGTCATAAAATAAAATCTGTACAGATTGATATTTGCTATTTCTTACTGCTACTGACCCATTTTATGCATATTGTCCTGTAATAGGAATATGGGACCTTACACAAAAATAAATAAATCAACCTATACTTAAACACAATATTTCAGAAAATATTTAGCGTTTATTTCTATTTCATTAATACTACAATTAGAACTATTCTATAATTGTTGAAATTTAGTATTTATTAACCAGACATGGTCAGGTTTCTAAGTTGTTTTAAAAAGCTACTTACATTCTTAAGATGCAAGTGCTTTTATAATAATGTATTTAAGAAGTTGCTTATTCCAAACAAGTTACAAGTAAAGAAATTATATTTAGTCTTTACAAAAAGTATTATTAGAAAATGCTAAAACTGACCAAGGATTTGATCTGTTCCAGTGGAAATACTGGCTTGGCATGGTGTCATGGATTATCTGTGGTTTAATGAGAGCTTGATCTAAAACCTGAAGAATCCTTGGGGTTTCCCCAGTATGTCTTTTTAACTTGACTCTCTACTATTAAGGGGGCTTTTCGATACCTTCTGAGGGTCCAATTCTAGCCGCAAGTCCCGGATAGAATGACACCTTTCGGGGTCACCCAACCCAAAGCTCTGGCGAGGTATCAAGCCTCAGGCAAACTTAGCAAGCAATTTCAGTGAATTCAGCTCAGCAGTGTGATAGCTCTTAGCAGTGTAATATCAGCTCTTAGCAGTGTAATATCAGCTCTAGCTTGCTAAGTGCCCTGGCAAATGCAGGGAGAGAGAGGAGAGAGCCGTATGCAGTTCCTCAGATGATGTCCTTTATTTCAGCATCCTCTTCGAAGGTTTGCAGGGACAGCTTCTCTGACTTAACAGGGCAATATTTGGGGTTTATATAGGGTAGAGGGGTTTTGAAAAGTGGACCAATGGGAGAGTA
This sequence comes from Acrocephalus scirpaceus scirpaceus, assembly GCA_910950805.1. Lineage (NCBI taxonomy): Eukaryota > Metazoa > Chordata > Aves > Passeriformes > Sylviidae > Acrocephalus > Acrocephalus scirpaceus. The sequence continues at coordinate 48,498,080 of OU383776.1, forward strand.
GGGTACAATTTTGGCCTATAGTCTTACAGATAGATAAGAGAGGTCTGGGGGCTCCAAGGGGCTTCTTTTTGGCCACTCATTGTGACTTGCATTTCCTTATCTCAGGCCGCTGACTGCCAAGGAGGCCTCACAGCCTCTGTAGCTGCAACACTCTACATATTTCTTAAATTTTTGCTCTCAGAGGCTTTTATTGCATTAAGGTGAAGTTAGGATTTTTTTGGTTTGTTTGGGTTTTGTTGGGGTTTTTTTTTTGGGGGGGGGGGCGGTCAGGGCTTGCATTAGCATGCAAAACTATTTCGTATACTTATTTTTCCTCTGGTTAGTGAATTATAAAGTAGAATAAGCCTGCTCTTCCAAAACCTAAACCAAAAATCACTTTCCCTTGTTTTGATTTGATTCACATTCAAGTATACTTTTATCCTACTGGGCAAGAATAATACAGGAAGCTTATCAGTTATCAGTTGGAGATAACAGTGTTTCCAGAACACTGTAAAATGTGGTACCAGGAGAATCTGCCCTGATGTCTGCTGAAATACATTGTATGTAGAATTTTATGCTATCAGTGCCAGTTACAGGTTACTGGAATATTTGTTATCTACTCAGCAATACTGCAAGTCTCAATTTTAATTCCAGAGAAGCCAAAGGTCTGTTAAGAGTTTCTGTATGAATATTTAAATTTACACAGGCTGGAAAGTAAAAGATATTCACCATATACAATTAACTTTTTCTCTCTTTACCTCCATAATTACCCTAAGCAGTCCATGAAAGAGTGATTTAAATTAGTTACTTAGGTTTTCTTGAATGAGTCTGATCTGATTAGTGAAAGCATTTTAATGCTGTGCTGACCTTATACCACCAAGAGATTTAATGATAGCCAGCAACAGACAAATCATAAATTAAGTCATCTGTACTAGATGTTAGGCACTTTTTAAAAACAAACTTAAACTTGCATTTATTTAAGAAATGTGGCATCTTACCTACAGGGAAATAGGAGAATTTAAAAAAATACCACAATAAATAATACAGCAATATATAGTCTGACAGGGACTTTCTTAGTTGCAAGACTCCATGGATACATATTATGGCTTATTTAAAAAAGGTTTCAAGCTTACTATATTTGATGGAGTAAACCAGGGATAAGAAAATGACAAAAAAAAGAGAAGCCTAATATTTTGTATAAGGACTGTACACATTTTCAAGGTAAACAAAATTGTGAAGTACACATCATACCACCTCTTTGAAAATACAAGCTTTGGAATGATTTCAAGTGGAGAATTTAACCGTGGAGATACTAGCTAAAAAATATTCCAAGAATAAGGAAATATATGAAACAAACTTAGAAAAATTTTGGAGTGCCATTTTTAACTCCATTAGCCTACAGCAAAACACAGCCATGAGTAGAATCTGAATTTCACTCTCAGGATTTGCTGAATCTCCTTTTTGTCCTATGGAGAAAATACAACCTTTTGTTCATCCTTGTCCAAATCTACATTTACAAAATAATCTTCCTCATAACTTTTAAATTAATTCTGGCATGTTCATTATCTATATTTTAGGCACTGTCAAAGAGGAAAGAAGCCGAATCTTACACTACTGAAGAATTATGCTTTTCAATATTTACCAGGGAAAAATAATGGCAGTAATACAATTCTAGTTCATTGAACTAGAATTTGTTTGGCTTTTTTTTTTTTTTTTAATACCCCAAGGCATCTTTATGCTCAAAACAAAACCTGTAAGGAACCTTTTATCATAGGAGAAATACATATGCAGGTAAGTTTTAGCAAAGGGAGATTGCAATACTTGGGTTGAATTTGATTTAACAACTGTTTCAATAAAAGGTAAAATACAGTGTCTTACAGATACTCCTTACAACTTTGCAGTTGAGTAACAAAAAGAATTCCAGCAAAATCTGCTTACTTTGGACCTACCTGTTTTAATTTTTTCTTTTGTCCATAAGAATGGACACCTTTGTTTTCTCTTTCCTTTAGATGCTCCACCTATCTGGTTAAAATTCAGATTTTGAAGCTCATCTGTATCATCAAAGAAATCAGAGAGAAAACCATCGTGAACAAATGAATTATGTGGGCCTGTGGATGAAGAGTCGTTCCACAGGGACTCATCAATCTGAGTTTCTGGGCTTTTAAATGTTGTGTCTCTAAATTCTTTTAGAAAACTCCTAGAGCTCTCCTGAGGTACACAGTCACAGAAAGTTGCAAAGAAATCCTCTTTATCAGAGTCTTTGGAAGAATGATCAGAGCTATCATGCATCCTCAAAGGCTGTCTTTGAACATGGAGAGAATTTTTAACTTCTAGATGAGCAAAATCTTCATAGTCCTTTGATATAGCTAAGATATCAGGCTTCCTCCTTGTTATTACATCTGATGAGCATGCTTTCTTTTGCATACAACTTGGAAGATCAGACTTAAAAAATCCCTTATGATGATTCAGTGGAGGAATTAGGGCTTCAGAATTCAAATTATATGTTCCTAGTAAAGAAAAATTTGAACCATTTTGTTTGGAGAATGAAAGATTAGCTTATCTTTTACATTTTACAGAAAACCAAGATGTCATTGAGCATTGTGATTGCAGTCTGTCTCATCAGAATAACTGACCTTACCATGACTAGAAGATAACGATTCTAATACATTCCGATTTTTCACTTGGTTTCAAAGGAGACACATTTTCCTAGTAATTCAAGGTATTACCTGTGCTGTTTTGTGCCTTATCAAGCAGCTCCAAAATCTGACAATTCTGTTTATTATCAAGATACAATGTGTTGAAGTTATTCTGGTTTTCTGGGTGTGATGAACTTTTCACAGTTTTTTCTAGAGGAGCAGCAGTATTTACACTATATGAAGATATCATGTCACTGAAATGCTGAAACAATAAAGAAAATATTTGTCAGGAATGTTTCTAGTACATGTCTACACTGCCAAGGACGAAAAGTTAAATCAGTTGTTAAGATTCTAAGATGTATAAATTTTTGTTTATTGGAACAAAAAAAAAGACATCAAACCAAGAGAGGCATGTACAGTAAATAATGTACCACCTGTCTTAAATCTATGAACAGATAAAGTAATAGTCTCTGTCTTGAAACACAGGAAAAGCAGTATCTTAATAGAGTTTATTATCTTTCATTACTCCAAGACTGTAAGAAGCAGTGTCTGCAATGGATTGGCACCTATCATGCATCACAGAAGAATTTAACTGAGCTTTTTCTGTCAGTAAAGGTGGCTTTAAACATATACAGTTAAAGCAATAGTATGCACAATTTCACATTCAGTGTCCAAATACCTGTTCACTTGTTCCTTCACCTTAACAGAATTCTTCACCTTAAATTAATGGTGTCCTCCACCATTTTCTTGAATGATAAAGTACTTGCATTTTTTATTGAATTAGATATATTTTTAGATATATAGATTATTTATATTTAGATATATAGAATTAGATATATAATTTTCCCAGACTTGACCCAACTGGAACAGTGGGAGCACACAATTCTTCATCTCTAGGGCTCTAGCAAATGCTTAGTACTATGAATGCTTGTGCTGGGTTTATTATAGGGAGGCAGGGAGGTAGGCAGGAAGGAAAGAGGGAAGGAAGTCCTGGAAATACGTAATTGAAAAACATCTTTTACATTAAAAATACACAAAAGCTTGCACACTGATGCAATACTCAATTTTGTGAAGCTTGAGGAGGAAGTTGATCTAATGAGTATTTTTCAGGTTAAGGAAATGCTCTCATTATCTTCCCACAAATAAAATGGTGACTTGACAAAATTTTCTGAGAATCAGATGGCTAATTAAACCTGATCCATTCAACATTTTGGAAATGAATGATATGCTAAAACTTGTAATTAATTTTTAAATAACATTAGCAAATGCACGTCTAGCATCAAGATTAAAAAAACCCCAACAAAACAACCACATATTACAACTGAGAAAAAACCTGATTTAATACATAAAATAATTTTGGCCAACCTTTAAAACTTTTTTTGGAACCTCTGGCAGAAGTTCCTGGAGTTGATAAAAGCTTGCAAGAAATAACCTGTTCAGTGAAGATCCCTTCTTTAACATAAACTGAGCAATCAAAGGATTGATACATGGAAAAGTTAGCAGGCATTTTTCTGTCTGGAAATGGAAATTATTTTGTTAGATTGATATCTGATAAACTTTTTATCCTGTTACTACGAAGTCACATCTTATTCAATAAGTCCTAGAGTATAACATAGACAGTTTTTAAACAGTGCACTTTTACAGTCCAATAAAAACTCCTTTTTACTACAGATGCAACATAGTATCATTTCTAAAAACCAGTAAGTTCTGCATAACCATTTGACAAAAAGCAAGTCTAAAGGTTAAAACAAGTGAATAACTTAAACTTGATTTTAAAATGCATTTTTACACATTTACTATTAATTCTCCATTTTAAAGTGAATTGCCTAGATCAATATAAACTGACAAAACTGGTTCTGTCTTACAAAAGCTGTATTTGTTAAAGGCAATGAAACAGGTGGCAAAAGCAGGAGTTGTCAGCGGGATGATGAATGTCACAAACAGGGCAGCAAGTTGAGAGTAGCTTGTTATCAGTGACAGCATCCTGTTCCTGACTTTCATAAAACACGGCTAGGATCAAATATCTTTAACAGAGACACAATGCAATGACTTCTCTCTATTTTTCACCAGTATCCTTGATCTCTAAATTGGAAAACCTATAATCCAATACCCCCTTTTGAAAGGCCGTGCCAATACGTGCTTTATAATGCTTCTGAATTTTGCAAAAGCAAAAAACAATCTCAGCTTTACAAGAGTTAAAAGCTGTCACATAAAATGAACAAATCCATACATTTCATTTGAGAACCTTACTATACAAGTTAAAGGATATCATATTTTTAATGATGATTGATGGGCTTGTTCCAGCATTTACTGGAATCAGTTAAACAAGTAACTGCATGAGTTAAACAAGTTTTTACCATCTGTTACTAAAGAAAGTCAGCTAGCAATGCCATTGACTTCAGTAATGGATCAGCACTGCTGAATTTGGCTTCCAAGTGAGCCATGATATGATCTTTTACAGTTTGGGTAGCTTTTTTAAACCTAGTGCCTAGAACTGTAGAACTGCACAAATTGGTAGATGTGGTGGATAAACTTCCCTACAGTTTTTAATTGTGGAAGCACAGGGAAAGTCCAAGTTGTATCTAATTGTGCTGAAAAGGATGATGGAAATATTATATATATATATATGTGTATATATATGTGTGTGCATGTATATATCTTTGCATATATACTAGAAATATGCTTGTATATATAGCTGCATATATATATGTATAAAAAATAATGCTTATGTTATTAATATATTTTAAGAGAACTACAATGAAAAAGCCTAAAACTTTACAAATCTTAGAAACAGGAAGAACTGTAAATTCATGGGAAGAGAAGCAAACCTCAGATGGCAAGACAGAAAGCCAGGATTTGTCCAGCCACTCATGAGGACTGATATTAGATGCTATCAAAATGTTGTCAGCAATCTGACGAATTACCAGTGCTGTCTCTTCAATCCCTGGCGTAAGAACTACCTAAAAGTGATACATAATATTCTTGGTTAAAACTTACTCTAAGGAGTGTCTTAATTTCCTACAGAAGTTAAGGTGAAAACCAAAGGTCACCTTGAAACAAGAGTTGGTACTGGTGAGTAATTAAACATGATCCATGCGTATCATGCAGAAAAACTCCAACCTCTGACCACTAGCCTTGCTGCAAATTACACTCCTTATTTATGCAAATCCTATATAGGTGAAATTAATTGATTTATCCTATAGGTCTTTTATATGAGATCAAGTTTCTGGGTATGAGTTCCTAATAAAACAGGCAATTGTGAGATGCCCATTACAGTTTCAGAAGATATGTAACATTTTGAAGCTATAATTTCTACACAAACTACACTGCTGAGTACGAGAAATTAAAAAACTTCCTCTCTTTGTCCTCAAAACTTTCATTTGATCAGGTAGATTTTACACAAATTTTAATATGCAAATAATAATGACTTTCCTAAAGATCTGCACCCAACAATGGCAGCAAATAAGTGAAAAAAGTGCCTAAAAAGATATCACTTGGTTCAAAAATATAAGTTACCAACAATTTGGTAAGCTGAGTTAAACTTCTGCCCTATTTTTAATGCTGATTATTCTAGATACTAAAACAGATTGTCTAGATTCTAGATTTCCTGATTTTTTAAGAAAGAAGTTAATTTATCTTGTCACATTAAAAAAGCAAATTAGCTGACAGTAAATTATTTTTTTTCTTCTGTCACATCAGCAACATAATATTGATCTAAAACTTCAAATTAAGATACAAGCAAGATTAATACATATTCTAATAATTTATTAAAGGTACAATCTCACTTTTTGACTCCTAGTCATAAAAAGACTTCAACTTCCATTTGAATCTGATTCAACTTGTATTGCAGTAATAATCTTTTTACTGACTTTAGCAGCACTGAATAAAGATATTCCCTTATTTTAGTAATTTTGAGCTATTTTATGTTTTTGATGTAGAAGGTATACTTCTACATCAAAACCATAAAATAGCTCAAAATTTCTACATTTAGAAATACCATATCATGAAGATTAATACAGGAAAAAATTACCTTCACTTCAAAGTCTTCTGACTTCTGTGTAAGTTCAATCAGAGTGGCATAAATTAAGACAAGGTTAAGCAGAGTATTTCCCTTGAGACTGTACCTGTAAAACAGTTCCACTAGATCATTAATATTTAATATCCACATGTAATAATCTCAAACCATTTATTCCATGTCTTCAGAAATATCTGTTTCATTTCCTGGTATTCAGAATACTGGTACAGTTTGAGCATTAATATCTGTGGAAAGAGAACTAGAATACATTAAAGGACTGAATGCTGAAGCATGGACTATAAGGAAAGAAAAGAGTCAGTCTACAGACAAGCAAGTCTGGTCTGAAGCAAAAGGTCTGTATCAAGATCAGTCACTGAAGACACTGGAGAAAAAGCAGAGAGAATATTATTACCAAGAGAGGTAATAAATTAATGTTTATGAGCTATGTCAACAAAAGGTGTACTTCCATAGCAAAAGGAGAACTACTGATGCAGTGGAAAAACTCTTGAAGAATGTTTCCCTGTTGCAAATTATATGCAGTGGTATTAACACAGTAATTCATAACCATGCATTTGAATTTACTTCAGAGAGATGAAAGAATAATTCCAATATTTCATATCCTTAGAGCTGTGAAATTTCTGGACCTGTTGATTTGAAATACACCTCATGTTTGTACTGCCTGCCTCAAACTCTGTTATTTTATAACAACCACTTCTTTATCATTTTTGTAAGACTAAAAATAGCCTCACAAATAAAAAACAACTTTTCTAACATTTTGGTGGTCTTCAGTAATCACTGTCACTTTTATAATTTCACTGAGTTTTTCGGTAGGAGCATGACAACATTGTAAGTAAGTGAAAAACTCAAAGCACACTAGAAATATGAGCTTACAATATTTGTATTGTTCTAAGAGAAACGTATTCCTACAGAGAAGTTCAAAGATAAACGAGTATCAGCTTGTTTTAATAAGCAGCTTTCTTTAGTAATGAGTTTGTTTTAAAAATACCAGGATAACAAAAGAATTTAAAAACTTACTCTAAACTCAGTCTTTCTCTGGAATAGAAAATAATCCAACAGCACATATATTGGAGTGATAATGCCATCAGCCTTGATATTACAGTGTCACAGGAGTCCTCATAATTTAGTTCTTCCATACTCTACCATGGAATTAAAATAAAGAGTAAAAACTAATAAATACATTACCATGGCTGTCCCAAGCTTTTAATGACTATCAATAAAATATACAGAAACTAGATCAAACATAAATACAGCTAAATAATGTAAGCATTAAGGACACATATGGGAATTGGGAGAACTAGCTTGTATTCCTAACTTTTATTTTCTTTGAATTTCAAAAGGCTAATTCAAAGCTTTATGCCTCTTCTTCCTTTCTCTAAAAAGAAACAGTGTAAAAACCTTTTTTAGGCTGTTCTTAAGATTTTTTTGTGAACTTTAATAATACAAAATATTCTTATTTACTTCTGAAGTACTTACTTGGCCTATACAAATCGTATCATACCTACACGAACTATAGAAAGTACAACTAATTGCAGTAGGTTGTAGGAATGTCTACATTGTACTTGTAATACTAATTGATAGTTTTATTATGTATACATCTTTCAGAAGCAGTTCTTCTATGTGTAATATCTCTTGCTGTATGCCAGAATTTAAGTAGTACACTATTGCTTAAACTATTATTTTTTTATTAAAAGTAGGACAAATTATTCTATAGACTAATTCAGATAACCATCTGAAATGGGAGGAACGAATATGTACATTGGCAAGAGAATAGAGCCACAAATACATTTAATTGGTTGCTACAAAACTTCCTTATACAACCCTGTTTTCAGGTATGCATCCTTTAATTACATTTCATATAACCAAATCATGGGTCAAATGTTACTTCAGTGAAGAAACTGAGAACATTTTAAACTAGTCAAAGTAGCACAGACAGAATTTTAGGGTTAATGATTTCTGATGTGAAACAATGCATGAGCTAAATATGATTATGGGGAAGAAAAGATATATCAGAAGTCTGAATGCATGGCCTAGAAGTGACCAAACACATAACAGAATGTGGACACAGTAGTTCCATTTTGTACCTGCAAAAAGATAGCAGTACATGCATCTATTGTCAACACAACGTATTGATCTATACTTCCAAAGAGCCTTAAGGAGTAACTACTGCTTCTTTCGACAAAGGTAATGCTGTATCTGAAGAAGCAAAATTATTTCATTAAAACTCAGACAAGTAAAATAATACTATATTCTTAAAGGAAACATATACCTCTTAAGACAGTTTTTTAACTTACACAGTCTTGATCTTTTTTAAATGCTCAGTTCACTTTAAGACACACTTGAACAATACTTATTATGTAGCAGTGATTTAGTGAAATTAGATTATATTGCTAAATGTATTGAGTATGACCTTGACATCCGGGCTTTGAGTTTACAAAAAAAATCAAAACCAAAACCAAACCCAAAACCAAAACCAAACAAAAAAACCCCAAAAAAACAACAACTAAAAACCACAAAACAAAACAAAACAACAAAACAACAAAAAACCAAAAAAAAAAAACCCAAAAAAGAGAGGTAATATAGTAACTAGGACAGATACTTAGAAACTTTTTCTAACTTTACATGCTGCATTTCTTTTCCTCCTTTCTTGATTGTGTAGCAATCTCCCTGATTGCCATTGGTATGATCCTAAGATTTCTGAGTGACTTAAAACTGCCAGCAGCATAGGCTCCTGTTGTGCTTCACTAGGAAACACAAGAGACCTAAATCTGAATCTGCCAGCAGTATGTCCTCTAGAAACTTCTATGGGCAGTGTATTCAGACATTTTTTAAAAAATAAACTCTTACCTTTTCTTGAAATTGTACAGCTCTTTGCTCACTGATTTAACTCCTTCATCAGTGCTAAAAGGAGCTAGTGAAAAACTAACAAAACACTGCTTTCAGCTATTTGGCTTATGGCCAGGCTGAACAGAGGACTTGAAGAAGTCAAAGTTTAAAAGTATGTCAGATTATGTGTTCAAATTTTAAATGTCAAAGACATATATTTTTTTCCCCTACTGAAGTGTAATTAGAAACAGACCAAAAATGTCTCCACAGCTGACTCAAGGATCCAGCCAGGAATAAAACCGGAGTCTCTTCTACAACATGGTGAAATCAACTATCTGTATCTCTGTTACTATGTTTGAGAGAAACTGCTGTTGCTCTGGTCGCTGGTGTTTTTTTGGTTTGTTTTGGGTTTTTTTTTGTTTGTTTGTTAGGGTTTTTTTTTTTGTTTTTTGTTTTTTTTTTTTTTTTTTTTTTTTTGTTTTGGTTTTGTTTTGGTTTTTTGTTTGTTTGTTTGTTTTTGGTTTGTTTTTTTATTTTCCCCTCATGAGATAAAAGGTAGTTTTACCAGGTATTTATTACTGTGAAAACAAAATTCAAGAAAATTATGTCAAAGAAATAATAAAGAAGCACAATTACTTATAACCCTAGCTGTTTTCATACAGGCTATAGAGTATTAAATATTAAGTAAATAGTGGATCTGAATTTTATGAATAAATTGACTTGTTTTAAACTTAGCCTCTCCTAAACACTGTGATGCATGAGAAAATAAGATGTTTTACTATTGTTCCATTTGAGTATTTAGCATAGCTTCAGTAGATTAAAACAACAATGACAAAATAAAATCCCAAAGCAAATTTTTAGAAGAATTAAATACAAAATCTTTCAAGGATCAAGAAGCCCTAAAAAAAAGGTTTGTAAACATTATGATTTTCAGAGAAAATCAGACAATTAAAAAAGGTGTTCTGATTAAAAAAGTACGAGCTACAACTTAAAAAATTGGCCAATTCCATTCTGTTTGGCATGTGTGTGGATCTATAGCACTAAGTTATCAACTTCAACAGAAAAAAATATATTCTCACTCTTAAAATGCTAATAGCTTACTTGCAGAAATGTACCAGTAGCCAACCAGATGGCTAATACATGATAGAACAACATACATGTCCTGAAAATCTGAAAATAAATAGTCCACATGATAAATAGGTTCTTTTCACTCACTTGGATTCAAAAAGCTGAAGAATATCTGGCATATTAAGAAGACCTTCAGTTGTCAGAAATACGTATGGAATCTGTACTTCCAGAAGAAAGGAACTACCATAATTCCCTGAAATATTTTGTATATGTAAGATAATAGTTTAGTAAGCAAAAAACTAAGGATACGGATCAAATGGGCATTCAAAAATAAAGCTTTTGATCATCTCCAATAAAATACTTCCACTCTATGCTTTCTTTTCCCCAAAATGAAACTCCTTTGAATCTCTTTGAAATTCTGCTTTAATTCAGATTTTTTTTTAGATCTACAATATTCCCGTAGGATGAGGAAGGGTGGATACAGTTTGCAGAAGCTGTAAATAACTTACGAACTTGACACAAATCTCTTATAAACCCACATGTACTACTACATCCCAGCCAAAACTAGGTTTACACCCAAATAAAAACACCTTCTTGCTGCCTGTCAGATAACCCAGTTCTGTTTATTTAGCTTTATAATGTATTAGCCTCATAATGTATTACTCATTCACTTCCACTGGCATATGAACATTTTATGAGCATTTTATGGAACAGAAAATATTTTCTTCTCATATGTCAGTCTGTTTATTACAATTCTGGAGAGCACTTACCCATTTGTATTGTTTCAGGGAGGGTGGTTTTAAAAGTCATGTAAGTGACATTCAGATTTTTGCACAGATTTTTCCAGCCAGAATTTTCAGAACAATCATATTCCACAACTAATGAGAAGTGTGTCCAAGGGAAGTCAGCTCCAATTTGCTGATTATATACAATAATGCAGGAATATCTACTAAGACTTAAAAAAACCCAACAAAATATTAATAAGCAGAGGTAACAAAAATAAGGTAGAATTACCTTCAGAACAAAATAAACTCAGTTTTACTTTGACAAATTCTAACTGCCTAAAGTCTGTTTACAAAAATATATTTACCCTTCCTGGCTAAGGTTCCAACTCCTTTAAAAATTAATTTAAAAATCAAAAGCTGTACCCTTCCTCCTACAATTTTCTGCCTGAAATATAATATTTTCCAGAAATGTCATAATTTGTCATTTCTTCTGTTATGCCTTTTCACCACCCTTTTCTAAAACTTGCAGAAATCATGTTTTTCTACATATTTCTCTAAAAAGTTTTTCTAAACAGGCAAAACAACATATAAGGAATATGCAATTGTTTATTCCCTAAAGTTCCTCTACACCTCATTAAGCATTTTTCTAGAATCGACAAAATTCTCAACTCTAAAAAGGAAGCTGTAGGTTCATATAATGAAAAGTTTACTCTAGACTGCAAGGCCCCATGGAAATGAACTAAAGTAACTGAAGTTTCACTTAGTAGTGACTAAAAAATTTGTTCTCAAGTGTCAAGAATTTAACTTACTTGCTTATGATTTCTTTATAACTTAAAGGGCTTCCCTTTTTCTCAGAATTCAAATCCACAGCCTTCAAACCTGCATAAAAAAATTAAACAGTTGATGAAATAAATGAGACTCCATGACTATGAACGCACAACAGTAAGTAGCAGATGTGGAACAACACAGATTATTAAAATTGGAAGTATTACATAGTCTGTCTTGCTGAAGTCCTATAAAATTTTTGTTTGTATTGTACTGAGGGATGTAATGATTCAGAAACTTACTTCTCAGAACCCAAGGAAAAAGTAATGCAAACATGTTTCATGTTTCACAAACTCACAACCCTACTACCTTAAAATAAAAAATTAAAGGATAATACAAATGAAAGCACATTTTCCCCTTTATAAGTTAAATTTCTTTACACTTTTTATACATTTGAAATTTTAACTGGAAGATGAATCTAAGAAGGAATATTGGTTCTACACAAGTGCCTCTTGTCAAAAGTGTTGTTGGATTGACCTGTATTTGCAACCAAGTCTTAAGATCTTAAAACAAATAAAACTCTTTTCATTAAATATTATTATTAGTAAAAGCACAGTGAACATGCCTCCTCCCTTTCAAAACATTCTAAAAGACAGGCTTTCTTCTTTTAAGAGTACAGGAAATATAACTTTATTTTTAAAGGCAAAAGAACAGTACAATACATGACGCTTGAAAAGGTTCAAGCAAGTAGGATTTATGAAAACGGATTTAAAAAAAACAACATGAAAGGAATCAGTTGTTCTTAACGTAACTATGGGCTCAAATTGTAATTTTCATGAAATATGTTTGTTTTACCAGCTGAATTTGCAGTGTTGAACAAGCTTGTACTTGTGAAATTACTCACAGGTAAAATGTTGAAGTGATGAAAGTGCTATTTGTATCAGTGGGGAGGTGGGATATTGGAAACGATATATTTTGCCTTGAGTTTTATATATCGATTCAGCTTATGGTGACATATTTAACAAATTAGCAAACAAGATCAGCAACACAGAGCTAAAGGAGACCATGATCTGTACCTGACTACTCATTCAAGGCTTTATGCTGGGGAGTTAAGTCAAGACTTTTAAAATCTAACTGCTCTGAATATGCTTGCAAGGAAGAAAGCTTGTAACCAACGATCAGCTAAAAACAATGAAACAATCTGATCAAGGTAACAGATGAAAATATAATTAAGCAATGGGCTGTACACTGCTCCTTCAGGTTCTGTTAAAAAAATCTTTGACTCAACAGATAAATTATCACTCTCTTGCAATAGAAAACATTAAATGAGAACTCTTAAACGGGAGAAAATAAAATTAAAAGATAAAAGGCTGATGGAAGAGTTAAAAAATATTAAACCATAAGAAAAGTATGTAGAAAGGCTCCTGATGAAAAGAAAATGGAGAAACACCTGCACCAAGCATTCAAACAGGAATGCAGCAATATACAGAGTAACAGCCACTTTTTATTTAAAAAATACATATTAAATAATTATTTACCTTCTATCCTAGATAATGAGTGAATGAAGGCATCTTTTTTTCTTTCAGAGTCTACCCTTGTAATGATTAGTATCTGTATGAAGACAAGTAAAAGAAACTCTAGTAATATTATTTTTTTTTTCTTTCAGCCCACACACATCTTTCTTTCTCCTCAGCCTAGAAAACACAAGATTGAATGAACAGATGGCAAAACTAGAAACTTTGGAGTCTTCCACAACAACAATCATAGAATATCTCAAGTTGGAAGGGACCCATAAGGATAGAGTCCAACTCCCTGCTTCTCACATGTCTACTTAAAACTAAACCACTTGACTGTGTCCAAGAGCTTCTTGAACTTGGACAGGCTTGGTGCTTTATCCACTTATGTAGGAGTCTGTTCCAGGGAAGACTACCCTCTAAGTGAGGAATCTTCTGCCTAATGTGCCTGAACTTGACACCACTTCATTCCAGTTGCTCATGTCCAGTTACTGGTCACCAGAGAGAGAAGATACACACCTTCCCCTCCGCTGTTTTGCTTAAGGAAGGTGTAGGCTGTGATGGGGCCACCCCTCAGCCTTCTCTTTCCCAGAAGGAACAACAAAAATCACTTCAGCTGCCCCTCTTCTTGCCCTTGGGGCCTTCTACATGTCTGTAATTACCAGAGGCTTCCTTCTTTCCCTTCTTGAAATTTGAAACAACATTTAACACCTTCAAATCAGTTGGGATCTCTCCAGACTCCCCAAACTTTTGAAAAATAATGGAAAGAGTTCCCACAATGATATTTTTGAGCTTCTTCAGTACCCTAGAATGAACCCCACTGGGGTCTATACATCTATGCAGAGGGAGCAGCAAGTGTCAAGCAAGTTCAGGATTGGCCGGGAGTTTAATATTATCTTCAGTCACAGTCTTCTAACACTGGGCTCTGGGGATTGAAGACAGATGCAAAAGAAGGCACTGAATATCTTTTTGTCTACGTCCATATTTGCGAGGTGATCAATCTTGTTGAGCAATAGACCAATGTTTTCTTTGATTCCTATTTTGCTCTTGACTTATTTTAAAAAAAGCCCTTTTTGTCATCCTTCACAGTATTGGCCAGCTTGAACTTCAATTGAGCTTTGGCCTCATAAGTTTTCTCCCTACAGGAGTGAACAGCCTCTCTAAAGTCCCTTTGTCTCACCTGTTTGTAAGTGACTTCCTAAGTGCATATACATTCCTTTTCCACCTAAATTCTAGAAGCCCTTGCTCAGGCAGGCCAGTTTTCTGCCTTGCTTGCTTGCCTTTTGACTTCCTTGGAATTTCCAGCTCCGGTACTCAAAAAGAATGCTACTTAAAGACACTATCTAAAGATATTATACCACATTATTACTATTATACTAGACAGATCTGTCACATTAGAAACATTATCCTTGTGGAGACAAAACTTGAACTGAAGACATCTAGAATTCAGCCTGCAAAGTACTTATGTACTGGAGGGAGGTACTGGATGTACTGCTGAAGTAATCAGAAAGATTTTTCAGTCTGTAGATAGAGTCACAAAAGCGTTTCTGCCAGAGATCTGAGAGTCATTAAGTACTGCTTAAGACAAATATGTTGGAAAGGATTAAAATCTACCAAACTGACACAGTATTAAAAAGAATCCCCACCAGATAAGGTATTTACATTGTCCATAATTTCAGCTGATACAAACGAAACACATGTTACACTAAGTATATAAAGAAGAATGTGTACCTACATACATACACCATACTTTCTGACAGGATGCTCTCTGAACTTTTATGCCATTGTATGGACACTTTTCATGGTGTACGCAAGACAAGATTTTTAAGAAGGCATTTAGCATTGTCTCATTCTTAAGATTTACAGATATAAGATAATTGTATGTGTAAATATTAAAAGCATGTTAGATCTTGTCAGAAAAGAACCTCTGGTCAGACAGATAATCATAAACCAGATTTCAATTTCCATCAGTAGGTGCACAGAAAGCCACTCAACAATCCACTGGCATCTGTATAAGCAGTTTTGGACAACTACATTTAAAAATGTAGACCTGCTTTTCCACACACGATTAAAGAGCAGACTCATTATATGTTCATGTGAGCTAGATAAAATTTTTAGTCATTTTCTATCTAATCATGAGTACAAAAGATAATGAAACAGCAAAATTCTTTTTTCTTTTCTAAACCAGCAGTAACTTCTTCCTTACAAAGGAAATGTCCAATTGCAATCCTGCATCAATAACAACTTTGGCTAATAAAAGGATAACGAGACTATCATATTTCATATCATATTAACTGATACTGATTTGATATAATAGAACAGTAAATAGTTTATTGAATACAAGTTTTACTTCTTATTAAACTGGAATACTCCTTCTACCTAGTCTGGCCCATTAACACCTGTCTCTGAATGTTAGGAAACAGTAAACAATTAGTAATTGTGAATAAAATTATATATAGCATTATATTGCATGCATATCTCTGCATGACTAAATCAAACAAGCAAGTCAAACTCAGGAGTTATAGCTAATTTTTTTTTTAAAATCATGGATAGTGGAGTTCAGAAGAAAAGCCAAGTTGTCACTGAGCTCACATCAAGATGACATCAAGTTCCCACATGCCTCCTACTACAACATAATCCTAGTATCACAGAGCAAAATGTGTTCCTTTTAAGAAAATTAAAAGGATGCAAAATCATCTTAGTGTGTCTGTTGAAGGACAGACAACAAGACAGCCAGCACCATTTTATTTTTGTTGCTTTAATTTTATATTCTAGAAGGGTATATAATAAGTTGTTATATGTTCTTCTCAGCAAAATCTAATCAAAAGACATTCAGAGCTCCCAGTGCAACTCCTAAACACGAGAAGAATAAATCTCCAGGAAGTGAAGTATGGAAAGAAGCTAAAATAAACTTAAAGATCTTTTTGGGCTGTGTTTAGGATCGTAAATTCTATTCCAAATAGTTAGAACACTTTAAACACTAGGCATTTCATTCTGTTTCCTAATGTGATCAGTATTCTCTAAAGAAATAATAAATATTCTGGAAAGGAAAGTGGTGTTTTGCACTGTGTCATCTCACCCAAAATATTCACACATCAGAAAAGAGAATCTTTGGACAATTTGAATATCCTCCAAAACTCCCTCTTCCACACCAAAGCTATCACTCACAGATATTTGCTGCCTGTATCGTTCAAATGGCAGGAGGTTGGCCAGATACATTGTTTAAGCAGAGGTTATCTGTGGATTACACCATTCACACACTCCTTGGCATATGTGCACCCCAAGTCATGCCATACAAGCACAGAGTTATGTCTTGTGCTATGATTCTCACTGTGTCAGATGAGTGAGGCTTTCAAATAAAAGATTATATTATAATTTTCAGTAACTGATGTGATACAACATACTAATCAGGAAAACAAAACCACCTGCAACAAGATAAAGCCCTGGCAATGCTAAAACTCTTTTGCATGTTATTTCATGCCTGCAACAAGGGGAGATTTGATTAAAAAAACCCCTTTGTACTGCTGTGACAGATTTCTTAAAATTTATGTTCACCTTATTTAATAGATACCATGAGGTAATTATTAGAGGTTTTTTTTCATAAACAAACCCTTCTTAAAACATAGTTTTCCAATTATTCATGTAATCTGTAACAGTTTTGTTAAGAGAAATTAGCTACATTGTTTGTTAACCTTAACACTGTGCTTCTCTGCATAACTTTTCATCCAATTTAACATTTCACACTGAAGTGCTGTTATTTTGGGACATGTTTCATGCTTTTTCTGGCTGCTGTACTGTACAATCTTCAACTGCCTCCAGATGTTATTCAAACAGGATTCTAAAATATTTTTATAGATATCCTTTGCCTTGGACAAATAACCTGTTAATAAAGCAACAAAAGAAGTAAGTGAAGTGACGAAAGATAACTGTCAAGCATTGTGTTCAATCTGCACATCGATTTAAAATCTATGTGAAGGTATCTTGCATAGAAACAGATGAAATTTTAATGGCTCCCCAGTATGGAAAGAGAATATGACCACTAATTGAGTACATAAATGGTATTTATTAAACTGCTGTACTTTATGTAGTATCTGCTATGTAACTCCAGATAGAATTATACAATATTGCATCCTCAAGATGCAGATGCTATCAGCAACACTCTTATATTTAACTAATCTGTATTGTTCATACTAAGTAACCACAGTATTTCTATCACCACTGTCTAAAGCTTGTTTGTCTTGTGTGTTTACCATATTACATATTATCACAACTATTCTCAACTCTGAATGATGCCTCCTATGTATAAATGGTGAACAATGCTGGGGTTACCTGAAAATGCATAAAGAAAAAATACATCCAATATAACTACATGACGAATCACACAGCACAACACCACAGTGAAGACTACAAGACCTACTTAGTATCTCGCTCAATTTTCTAATTTTTTTTCCAAGTATTTTTTCCTTGTACAATTTCCTGTGTGAGCTGTTGCACAGGTTTAGAAACACAGGTGTTTTGTAATTCTGAAATATCATCTGGGAGTGCTTCTGCTACAATAAACAGTGGAGGAAGAACTGCTCATTTTTCTTCCTCCCATCCTTCTACATTGTTTAATGTAATGATAGAAAAGAATTGTACTTAGGATTCTATTTATATAGTCATTCTGTATTCTTCTTCCTACACTTTTATTGCTAGAAATATTTAAGGAAATACAAAATAATTTTTCCCTACAGTTCATTTTATGGCAGATGTTTTACATTTTTAAGGAAACATCATCCATCAAGGCACAGTTCAGACTGAAGGTAGATGCTCTGAAGCAACTTTATCTCCTATAAAGACAGAGGGAGATTGACTTTCCTAGGGTGTTCATAAACACTGTCTTCAACTTCTTATAGATCTATCTGATAGAGGTACCTGAAACTTCAAAATACACAACTATGGGAATTTGACAAGCTCAGCATTATCATTTCAGGCATTAAACTTGGTTACAATGGATTGTCATATTCCAAATTTGAACAAGACCAGAAAAGCTCAAAAAAACTCCTTCTATGTAAGTCCAGTGTTGTAAGTTCAAACTTCTTTCCCCATGACACATTAGATAATACTTTAGATTTTGCTTAAATGCTCTCAGATTTAAGCAGTCCCCTTCCACAGAGTGTAACAATATTTTATGTGGAAAGTGTTCCACACTCACAAAAGATAGATGGTAAATAGAAAAGGACTTGACATTTTTGCATGTTCCTCAGTTTACACATAGAGATTCCAATGAAAATTTGTCATTCTGAGATACAAGACACATTATTTATGTTGAAGTTCTTAACAAATCCACGGAATAACATAAACAGTGGTCTATTACTCCTGAACTGAGCATAAACCCTGATGGCAAAGAGTCACAGCTACAAATATGACAGACGGTCCCCAGAACACACACAAAGCTTTGGGATTCTGGGTATCATTATTCAGTACTGAAAACAAACCTAGAGCTGTATCCAAGCCACACGTTAATAGCAGATCTCGAATTGTCACCAGCAGGTGTACCAGAGCAGCGTGTCTGAACAGCATGATCTCCTTCTCATCTATTTTACCTTTACAAATAGAAGATAGAGGTGTGGTCTACAAAATTTCACAACTCACATTACATATATATATTTAGTCAGCTTAAAAGATCCTGGTATCTAAGCATTTTCATTAAACACACTTAAACATAGATATCCTCCAAAGGTTAACCTTCAGACCTGGTGGTCTTGCCAAATAGCCTATGATACAGCACATTTCCCAGGTCATCTGACGTAGAGCAAGTGGCACATAGGCCAGTGTTTTTGAAAGGTAAAGACAGAGGATGCTTACTGGAGGAGAAGCATATCCCCTGGGCATATCATTAAGATCACATTGCTTTACTGATTTTAGCGTGGACATTCTCTGCACCTAATTAACATCTCATGATGAGAATCTTCACCTTCAAGAAGGTAAATTTGAATGACAATTTCTTCTTAGCCGCACACACATCAAAAAAATTCATGGTTTCCTATTCTGTATTTTGTATGCATTTTGAATATATATTGTAGGACTTTTTGAACAGGAAGGAATTTCTAGTCTGAAGATAGAAGGTATTTTTGGGAATTGCACACAAGTAATGGTGCAGTTCATTATCATAAACCAGAAATTTTTGAAAACTCAGCTACAGAGTAAGTATGCTTAATAATAATATACATACTTCAAGATGCTAAAAATGGTTGAGGAAGACAACTAAAGAATAAATTACTACAGCTGAAGGTGCATTTTAGTAGCTAGTTCTGTATACCGGGATTAAGATAACTTTTAATTCAAAAAGACATGCAATGTACTTGGGAAGGAAAAATCAACTGAAGGACACAGCATACAGAAGGATTCTGCTGGAAACCACACAAAAGACAAAGATGTCGCAACTATTCTGCATTAAAAGACGGAAAGTTAATGTTAGTGAAGGACTATGTCCAGCTCTTTACACCAGTCACCATAAAAAACTCAGCGAGGAATACAGGTCATCTAGAAACAAAGTAAAACAGGAAGAAACCATTTTATGATGAAAGACTGGAGCACTTGGTGATATTTGATGCATAAAAAATCAGCAGGGAAATAGTAATCTGCTAATAGATCACTACCATCACAGTAAATGATTTCTACATTCACTCAGGGATTAAGGGGCAAATATATCAGCATACTCTGGAGTAAAGTGGAATAAAACTGGATATTGTGAATCTATTTAAAACCAGGAAGGAAATAAAAGAAGTATGTTACCAGGGGGATTTTTTTTATCTCCACAGAGATAGGTAAATATTCCTTAAGAATGAATTGGGTATTTTCTCCCTTGTTTCTGTGGACCTTCCAGCAAGAAATTTCTTACTTCCTTCTGCTGCTTTAGTTGTGGAAAAATGCAATTTCTGTAACATGTAAATTGCATTTGAGAAGATATAAGTTTTCTTAAATTAATCTTGAATTGAAATGCCGATTCTTACATATTTTTTTTCTTTGATTCAGAGAAGCAGTAGTAATTCTCAGTATACTTTTCTCACTAATGTTTTCCTTTCTGTGATTCACTGATATGGATATAGATACATGCTTGTCCCTCATGTTTGTGAAGATGGTGTTAGCTTTTTTGTAAGCTCCTTCACCTTGAGAGAACACTGCTGCTGACAATTTTAATATGGTAATTCTATAGATCACAGGCTGTCATTCTACAGGGCCAATTACTTTTTGTTTGCCTTCCTTCTCATTTGTGGTTTCATGGTTGTTACTGTTTCTTTGAGAAAAATACATTCAGCACAGAAAGTAATGAAATTGAGACAGCAAGAGTTTATTGCATAATTTGTGACATAATATAGAAACTTGGCAGGTAGTAGACAGCCTACTATGTTATCCTTACAACTAGTTCTCAACTATGAGCTGTACAACTAAAAAAATAGCACAAAATACCAAGTAACTTTCTAAATGTGCCTCAAACCAGTCTCTATTTTGTTACGAAGTTTTCCCAACTCTCTCTTTACCATCAAAAATCTTTGTAAAGGCGTCACTAACTTTGATGACTTTTCTTCTAATTTTTCTGGTTTTATAGGGCTTTCATATGCCACACAGGAGAGAAATTAAGTCAGAAAGAAACCAAATTATTATGGTCTTTTTTCCCTCCTCAGTTCTAACATGGGCATAGTATTTGGCATTACACAGGTGTGACAAAATATTGCTACTAAAAGAAAAGAAATAACAAAACCACACAAACAACTTTTAGTTTTTAAATCTAGCATGCAAAAAAATAAACATTGTTTGCTATAGAAGTAACATTTCTGAAGCATATGTAAAATCTTATAAATTGAAATTGAATTAGAATACTTTTATATTGCAATATTGAGGTTAATAAATTTAATGTTGAATGAGGAGACATTTTTGAAATAAAAGAGGAAATCAGTTATTGTAACTCTACAAAATAAACTGTTAAAAGATTTACCACTACCTTACAAAACATCTTGAACCTTGTGTCACCAATTAAATCTGTATTAGTTTTAAAGAAGAACACATTTTTTTTAAAAGACATACCTTGTTTAAAATTATCACATATCACTTTCTCTTGCTGTTTTAAGAAAAACCTTGTATGATCAAATTTAACACTGTCAAAGCTCCAAGTAACAGAAGCAAGTACACCCAGATGTGTCAAATCTTTTAGTACAGGAATGGCTGCTTCTTCCAAGAGGCAGTATGCCTGGCATTGGCTTTCTGGATAACACAATGAACAAAACATAAGAATGAAGTGTGGTTTCTCACTACTGGACATGAATATTCAAAAGACCTAGCAAAACATTAACAACTTCATCTTGTTCATGAAAGCTGCAACATTATTGGAAAAAAGTTACTTGCCACAGAGCCTCCTGAGTGGTAGCAATCAGCTGATCCTCACAGTGGGTAACCACATTGCATCCACCTACTTGCGATACTTTCAGCCGTAAAGAGACTTACAATTTCTGTTTTTGAGCAATACTATTTAATATAAAATTCTATTGCAAAACTATATAGAATCATAGAATAACCAAGATCATTGAGTTCAACTGTTAAGCTGGTGCTACTACATTCACCACTAAACTATATCCCCAAGTGCCACATGCTCAGGTTTTTTTAACACTTTCAGGGATGGAGAGTCCACCACTTCCTTGGGAAGCCAGTTTCAATGCCTAACCATCCTTACAATGAAGAAGCTTTTCCCAATATCCAATCTAAACCTCATCAGCAGTGCAGCTGATGGTGCAGCTTGATGCCATTTCCTTTGGTCCTGTCACTTGTTACATGGGAGAAGGTAAAGCAGTTCCAAAAATAGTCTATACCTGATGGTTGAACATTGACAGTGATACTGCGTTCATTCTCTTGGGTTTTTTCCTCCATTTTTACAATCTCACAAAAAGAATCATCCTCTTTGTGAACATGCATATGCTGCTCTTCAGGCTGTACTACTAAATAATGAAACCACAAGTGAATATTTAGCTATAAATATCACAAAACCAGCTTAATAAATAAGGAAACTGTTCTATAAATAACTCTACATGCAAAAATACTTTCAAATTAAGTTGCTTCTGTGACATATACACTTTTTCTTCATGAATTCTTTCATGAAGAGAATGTTTTCATGGGCTTATACACTACAAAAATCCACAATACACAAAAACAGATTAGGTCCTGCCTGCCTTCACAGTCCAAGAAGTCAGGCAGGACAATTATCAGATTGCTCATCCTAAGGGCAGAAATACAGGCTGGGAAAGTTAAGGAGCTGGTACTACTGCTCTATAATATAGCTCTATAGGACCCCTCATATGCCTCTATATGGAGAAAAAATATGCATGACAGAAAAGGTGCTGCTGACCATAAGGAGCTCAAACTGTGAAAAATACATCAGTGAGTGTGAGTAGAAAAGGTTAGATACTTTAAGCCATGCAGAAAGAACATAGAAGATGCAAATGGAAAAAAAAAAAAAAAAAAGAAAAGGAATTGCATATTGAAAATAATTTTTCTTCTGTCTTCTAGCTACCTTTTGCAACTTGTTAATATTCCTAAGTGGCCTTCCCTTCTTCCTAATACACACTGATGCATGAGCTACAAATTCTGGCCAGAAAACTTCCTCTATCTCATTATTTCTGATTATTTTTCTATGAGAGGGGTTCCTATTGAATAAGAATATTCTTCTAAATATTATTTTTTCTACTTAAGAATGCCACTTTCCTCAGAAAACAAGCTAATAATACAGAGACAGAAGGAAAAGAAAAACTGAATTTTTTTTCTAGTTAACCTAGATAACTTGCCTTATTTCAAAAAGATATTTGGGGTTTAAAATAGGATCATTGAATTTTTTCCTCTACTTTCCTCCTGCATATTTTCTAAACATTACACATAATAATATCTTTTAAAAAATAAGTCAAACAATGAAGAGGCCTACAAGCACTGCTGGCCGTTCTAATTTTCAGTTAGAGTTAGAATGACCCTTGATAAAAATTTTTCTTTATTGCAGAAGGATGCAATGATTTATATAATTTCTGTATTGATGTGGCTTATCACAGACCTCTGTATTTTAATGGGTTCTCTATATAACAGGCATAACTGATCTGCAACACTGGGGTCTACCTGTACACATACCCCAATCTGCATTGAATCTTCTTAAACCTCCCCAAGCCCGTTCGTGAAAGTGACAGCTCGTCTTTCAATACATTTGCATTCTTTGTTTGGCGATGCAGGTCTGGTCAGGGTTCACTAGATGGCAGCATAAAACCTCAGGTACACCTCGATCTCTTCTAAAATTTGGATTATTGCTTTCTGACACCATGAAATGTTTTATGCATCTCCGACAGTGTCAGAAACACAAGAAATAGTTACTTGTTTCTAACCCTAACCCACTTGTTCATTTTCTAGGTTACAGAAGTGAGAGTATTGATATTTGCTATTTGGTAACTACAGTGAATTTGAGTATTACTACTTCTCCAAAGTGGCCAGGAGATCCAATTCAGAACACATGGATGGAAGAGATTTCCTGAAGTAAGGACCATTTAGAGTTACTTTGTCAGAATAGGAATAAACTCAAATATTTATTTTAAAATACCACTTCTAACCAAAAAAAATCCTGTCCCCTCAAAAAAGCACCCTCGCCCCCCATCCCAAGTAAACCAATCAACCAACCAAAATCCTCTACTATATCTTAAGGACAACAACAAAATGTAAGATACTTAGCAAAAAATTTGGCTACATTTAAGATGAAAAAATGTTGCCAATTTACTTCAAATAATTGACTATGATGAACTACCATCTATTGTAACTTGTGAAATAGAGAAGAATTAAATCTGGAAAAATGGCAGAATAAACTGGTTCACCTACCCTTTTCATGTCTATCTACATAATATTTTTCCTCTCTTTGGGTGACTGTATGTTTAGATCTCATCATAATAAAGTTGTTCAGATCAGAATCATCATTGGCCCATTTAGAAGCAAGTGCAACTGATGCAGGCTTTCCACTACAGGATGAGTTGTCTAGTTTAGAAGGCACATCTTTATAGCTGTCTGATTCAGATGTTTTAGGGGTTTTCTTTTCTTCATTTAAGAAACAAATTGCCTCTTCTGTCTTAATCTTTCTTATGCTTCCTCCACAAAGCTCTTCCACAGGTGTATAAGTACTGTGAATTTTGGCAGATGATGCAGTACTCATGGCAAAGTACTGCCTTTGAATCTGCATTGACAAGTCAGGATTAACAACTTTCTCTGACTGATGTCTTTCAGCAGAAAGCAGCTCTTGGTTTGTCACAGAATTCTTCTCTTCAAGCCATCCTGAAAAACACAATTTAATTTCTTTGCAGTGACACAGGTTTTCTTCTCTTCTCTCTCTTCAGTGAAATTAAGGACTTTAGATAGTTTATAGAGAAGGCATTTTTAAAACCTTCTTCCTGCCTTCTCAGATCACTAGGATCCCTTTTCAGAAAACTTGCACTGATTAGTTCTAAGTAAAAATGTACAGCCTTAAGACACAGAAGGCCATGCTACTGTTTCAAGTTTTCACTGTCTACATTGGATTTCTTGATGTTAGATTTCTAGGAAGTGGGATGCAACACATTTAATTGGGAAGAAAAATTGTCCTTTTTTGTTTTGTTTTTTAGAGGGAAAAATGAAGAATGCCAACAGTTCCCTCTGAAGATATGCTTCACTAGAACTACAACTTTTTTGCATTTTGGCTGCACATCCATCTGAAACCCAATAGCTAAACAATTAAAGCAATGAAAAAGGCAAGGCAGGTAATTGGAAATGTTCTCGCATGCGCAGTGTCTCTGTGTTTCACAATGTGTCATGTTACTGTCAATCCTTGGAGTTCTACAACCACAATTGCAGCCTTGCAGTCTGGCCATTGTTATGCAACAAAATCTGAGTAACTTTTTGCATTTTTTGTTGAAGTTTGATTATAAGTATGCAAAAACGTCCATGAGAAATTCTGAAGTGATGAGCTGTTCAAGTTAGAAATAGTCTGCATAAAAAACCCTCTACAGCATCACAAAATAAGGAATTTTCTCTGTAACACACTCCCCCTACAATGACATGGTGCAGGTAGGACTATGAATATCTGCTTTATTAAAATATTCCAAAGCAAAACTACTACTTCTTAAGAAATTCTCCTGTATGAATCTATTTTATTAAAAAATGACTGGTGGAGGCTATTCTTCATCTGTACAGTAATAGAAAAGATGACTTTTTTCAAGACTTTTGTTCCTACAATTTGTTGTAAGTTAGTGAAGTACACCTTAATTGCAGTAGTGCCCTTCCCTCATTTTAATTTAAAACATTTTGTTCTTAAGAATGAGAAATAATTAATTTCCTTTGTTCTTGGAGATGTGTAACTCCCTGTGTGACTCTCTGTTAATGTACCTATCTTTGCCTTTTTATCATGTTTAAAAGAAAATAAGATACTTACTTTCTAATTGATATGATGTAAATTGTGTGAATGTTTCTACATTTGTAGGAAGCAAACTGTTTGCATTACTTCCATCCATATTCAATTGTTCCAAAATTTCTACAGCTGCTGGATTTAAACCCCTATGAAGCCACCAGCCCTCCTCAAATGAGCCAAGCATTGGTGCTTCGACCTCAACTTGCAGCTTTTTCTGCAGTTCTGTTAGTGAATGATGTTGATGTGCAAGGTTAACAGCTGGATGCTCTACAAAATAACGAGAAATTAACATATAATATCAATAATCTAGAAAGATGAAAACAGAATGTCCTTTTGTAAATGAAAGCTCCCAAGTACTACTGGCCTATTACTTATAGCTATTATTCATACTTCCACTTGTAACTTTGTGTCCATCAGTAGATTTAGGAGCAAAGCAGTTAACATTACCAGAGCAAGTGTGCTTTTCTGAGTTCTGTGAGTAAGAAGGGTGAGAGTTTCAATTTTTTTTTCAGATCTAATAATGTGTAGATTATTACTGCATTACTAAAGTTACAAATTATCTGTGGGTTATTGTCATGGTTACAAAGTCTTATCATAATCCTTATCTGAAAAAAATATTTGAAACAGTAATGAGCATATCATACATTATTTTCAACTATAAATCAATGCACAAATGGTTTGGACAACACAAGAAGTCAATATACATAACTTAATCCTGAGACTTGTAAAATGAAGGCAAATAAAGTGAAATGAAAGAAAAGTGGTAATACATATTCTGGCACTTCCATGAACAGCCTGCAGCTTGTTTTGGTTTTGTGTATTCTGCTTCTCTTCTACTCTGGTGAAGTTACAATATTATTTTCCATTAACAGTACTATTGTATTGCATTTTGGAACATTATTTAAGGGAAGATAGCACACAGGAAGGAGTTAAACAAATTACCAAATTTCAGCTATTAGTTATTGTATATAATAGTAGTGAACACGGTCATAAAAAAATAAAACTCTTACATTATTCAAATTACCTCCATAGAAGGATACATGGCATACCAACTTCTATGTTGCCATACTGTAATTTTTATAGGTACTAAAATAATCACATAATCCAAACTTCATAGGGTTACAGTATTTGGATAAACTTCAATGGCTCAAAATATGCACTCTGTAATATCACATGATCTTTTCTGCCGTATTTCTCCATGTACATGGAACTAGTAAACATCAGTTAGAAATTGATCATCAATTAGAAATCCTTACCGACAAGCAAAAGAGAGCTCATATTATCCCGATACTTCTCTGAGTGCCATAACAAAGATTCTAAGAATTCCCTAGGGAGCTCTGCAATCAAAATACTACGAAGAACATAAAACAAAAAAAACTTGCAGGTATGAATTTTAGCAGCATTATCTGTTGAATTTTGATTTATATAAAACTATCTTTTAAAGATATACTTTGTCTTTAAATTTTCAGTTCATTCATTCATTCATTCACTCGCTCATTACATTTTTTTCCTCTCCATACAGAGGACAATAGGCAAGACTGAGAGCCATCAAGGCTGGGTCATGAAGTAAAGCAGCACTGAATAAGAGCTCTGTCTAGACCACGGCTCCCACCCCAAAGGGATATTGAAATTCTTCCTGCATATGTTAGAAAGACAGCAAGGCAAGAAATGCTAGTCTCAGACAAGATGAAAAGGAAAAGATGGAGTACTCCTAATCCTATGTTGGTATGAAAAAGCCGGAAATCTATTGTTGGAGGATATCCTCAAAACAGACTATACTTTCTTACTATTATCTCTTCTGGACATTTTGCAGGTGATCCTTGTGCAACATATGTGCTTGCCATAGGTATAAATACACGCATATGTCCATACACATACTTGCTAAATACTTTAAATATTTACTGTTGCCTACTGCAAAAAGGAGACTGGATTTTCAGGCTATAAAATCTCCCCAGAGAAAGAGGTCAATGGAAGCAGGCTTTCCTTTGCCAGGCTCCTCTAGAAAACAACACATATGGACTGTGCATTCCATCTCTCTATCACACAAACCCTATGCAGCTCAAAGAATGTGACTACCAATTCATAAATACACTGAAGTTATTTTTCCAATAATTTTGAGGATTTATGAAAGAATGCGTCACTACCAAGGTTTCATATTACCTGTTACCAGAGAGAGAAATAGGTTCTTCTTGAAGTCCGCTGCATGGAAAATTAACCCATGATCTTTGTTGTCTGCATGGAGGAGTTAAAGGCACTTCCATTTCATCTTTCAAATATGGAATATATTCAGCTGGAAAGTGCATAAAGCCCCAGCCAAAACAAAATAAAAATCAAAATCACAAAGCTACTTGTGAATGAAATACACATGCTTCAAATCTTACACTAGTGAAGTTCTGAATTAAAATAGAAAATATTTTCATGGGACAATTCAATAAGCTATATACCCCAAATACTTCACATCCAATTTCCAGACAATTTTTTTGGGGAAAAAATGTAGATCACATTCCTTTGATGCAGTTCTCGGTACATATGCTTCACATATAAGATTATTTTTATAATTAGATCATCAGGTACCATGGCTGAGATTTTGATATTCATGCCTGTTGGCCTTCTTAGGTAGTTCCTCCACAAATAAAGTTAATTAAGTGGGAGAGAGGCTACAGGCAATATTGTGGTGGCTGTAAGAACAACCTCAGGAACTTCAAAAATAGTCAGGATTTTAATGAATAATTACTCTTTCAAGCAGAATTAGTACTCATTGAAATTTCTAGGGATGATCACTGAAATTAATTACAACACCAGGTTTGTTTGTTTTTAAAGCAGTATACAAACAAACATGGCATGTTAGAAGTCTAACTACAGCCTAAAGTGGCTACAAGCCACTTTAAATATTCTGGGTTTTTTCCCCCATCATATTAAATGTGGACATATTAATGATTATTGGGTTTTATTCAAGTCTTATTACAAACTTGCAACTTCATTGATTTTGGTGGTTCGCATGATTGCCCTGGTATTAATCTCTCTGGCATTCAGCTAACCAGAAAGCAGAAATCACAAAACCCACAGTTGTTCCATGTTCTGTGAAAACTAAGGCAGAAAAATTGTGAAAAAATCAGTGCCCCCACAAGGAAAAACACTTATAAAGAATTCCCTATTCATTCCACCAGGCAGTAAGCAGATGCAATCATCATACCCACACTGCCTGGCCAATTGGCACAAAGCAGGTTATGAATCAGTCACTTGCTCAGCTGCTTACAGCTTCTTCTTGAAGGACCTAACAAGCCGATTGGTAGGCAGGAAGGGTAAGGGACAGTAACAGAAAGCCAGAGGACACAAACATACCAGAAAAGCAGGAAAAATAAGGTAGGAAATAAAAGTGAGTACAAAAGAAAGCAACATACTTCCAGTCAGTGTAACTTCTTTCCCACTTAGAACAAAAAACGTTCAATGAACTTAAGCTGCAAACTTCAGCTCACAAACCGGTTTTTGTGAGGAGCAATGGTTTTAGGACTATTAACAGGACAGAAGCTGATCTCAGGACAGCAAAAATACCTGCTGTATCTACTATTCTTTCTCTTTGAGCAATAGTATTCATATTTGTTCTTGTCTAGTTATTTTTGCCTTTGAGATTGGAATTTTTAATCAGCTACATTAGTTAAACTGCCTACACTCAGAGTAACACTCCCCTTCTCAGAACATTGCTGACTCAGAGAAATAAGTTGCCTCTTAATGCCTTTTTAAACAAACTCAATGACTAGAGAAAGACTGCTTAGTCTTATGACTGCACTTTCTCTGAATTCAATCTGAATTCAGATAATTCAGAATCTCTGAATATGAATCTCTGGAGTAATATTTTACTTCTGGTGATTCATAAAGAGCAAAATTAATTAGAAGGAGAAGACTGTCGGATATCTCAGCTGAAACTTGACACCCAATACAGAAACTTCCACTATCAAACAGTGTTGTAGCAGTTCTTGCACACATTTGTAGGTCTCTATGCTACAGACCTGAGTCTACCCTGAAAAAAACAAAAAAAAAAAGAGAGAGAGATGGAAGCTGATTGTGCCCCAACAGTATAATTCTGCCTGATGCAACAGCAGAGTTAAGAGAGCAACCGGTAATAAAGATTAACGCCGCCACTTTCTTTAAAAGACAATTTAAGATGGATTGACTACTCATCTACTGCAGAAGAATGGACAATATCCTAGAGAAGATCACAGTCAATTTACTATTACTATATACAGGGGAAGAGTCAGATCTACTGCACTTAAGCCCCTCATGCTTGTAAGCTTTAGAAGTAAAGAGCAGTCAGAGAGCTGACTAGACACAGATTACAGTTTATCATGTTAGACAATAACCTCCAGATGTAAAACAGTCCTGGTGTATTTGCACTGAGCTCTTATATCAGATGCTTTGAAATTATATGATTGTTCCAATCGAAATTCCACAACAATATAGTATCTGAAGCATGATACTATTAGTACTATTAGCCTGCAAGGGACAACTATCAGCTCAGCTTAAAACTTGTTGAAACTAAGACAATAAGAAGGGTCTTATTCTGGAGAAAACTCAGTATTTCTCAGGTATTATAGTAACTTCTGGATTGAAAATTATCAAGTGAACAAGCACTGATGGATAATACTGCTACTGTACAACACAACAATGGATAGATCTTTCCATAGATAGTATACAGTTGAGGATGAGATGTATGTGTATAATAACGTATTGACACTCTGCTCAGATCACATCCATCTGTAAACGTTACTCTTTGTGCAGGCCCTTCTGCATTAAATGAAAGGTGAAAAATGTCACCAACACAGCCATTTTTCTGCCTTGCTTAACCAGAATTTAGCTGTGACTGTAGTAGGGCTGGCAAAGACTGTATATCACTTTGAAAGGTTACACATGGAACCTGAAAAAACTTTAACTGAGGTTGGATGACTATGTTGAGCAGTGAGACACCAAAGCTGCTTAGAATTGATTGATGGTAACTTGGGTTTTCAAGCTATTAAAGGAGGACACACAGAGTGTATTTCCTGATCCCAGTGCAGAAGGAGCAAGGATTCAATGCACATTAGCAAATATTCAAAAATTTGAGTTTATTTCTGCAGAAAACAGCTCTGGCTTAACTTCTCAATCACACGTAATTACTGAACCATTTCCAAAACAGAATGCCTGCACAGGAGTTTTAAATCCCTAGAACTCACAAACACAGCACTTCTACCTGAATTGCTCTCCACCACCCTCTTCTGAAAGCATTTATATAAGACTTTAACAAACTTTAAACTGTGCTCTTTGACTCCACAATTTTAATCAATCTGCCTTAACTTTCATCTGCCCTCTCTTAGTAGATGAGCTGCTAGATAAAAAAAGAACTAAAAATCTAATGAAGTGCAAAAGTTATAGACATGACTTACAGCCAAAAGCAACATGAAGGAATTGTAAAGTTGCTTGTGTTTAGACTATAAAGCTCTAGAAAGGAGTATGGCACTTCTACCTCCTTAGGGTGTAGGTACAAAACAATAGATTACACGCAGTGAATCTTCTTATCAATGTGGTTGGTACATGTTCTTCCACGATTAGAATATTAGAAAAACTACTTGAAGAATTTACTTTAAATATCACTCCTTGATTTATACAGATCTTCCTACCTGACTCACAGAATTCCAACATACTTCTGCTAATATTGGAGCAAACTTCTTGTGGAATGGCACAGTACATCGAAATTTCTATTTTGTATGTAATTTCTGCTTTGAGATCTGAAAACAGATTTTAAAAGGTGCCATAAATGAACCATTTATTAATTTTTCCTTTCAGAGCTTTCAGTCTTTCTATTGCACCTCTATGATACATTGTTATGAAAAATTAGTCATGCTTAATAACCCCAGATGCTTTAGCTGATTACAGCAGTGCTCAGCCTTGTCCCCTAATTGACAGAAAAAAATCCCCCACAGTATTTTATAGTCACTATCTGAATTATTCCAAGTTCTTGTGACTACAACAATTTTCAGAACAACTAAGTATCCTAAATATAGTATACTAGGAGTATGTGTATGTGGATTCTTTTGCTGCTAAAAAAAGGACTTAAACAGAACAAAAAGACCTCCAATAGGTTTACAGTTATGTACAGAATCATCAAATCTCTGCACTCTCAGCTTGAAACATGGCACATACTAAATATATCAGCGGAATGAATCTGAAACTGTCGTAGTCAAAATATCTACTTTTAAAAGTTTTGTTTCTCTCTCCAGTAAGAGACTGGATTACTTTAAATTTCTGCCCTATCAGCAGCACACATCCTCCATCTTCAGAAGCGTTAATCTTCCTTCTTTGAGCTGCTTTCTGTCCACCAAAAAAGTGGAAAATTATTTATTTTGACTTTAAAAAAACCAAACCAAACAAACCAACCCACAGGCACTGCCTTTTTCTTTTAACTAAACAAAATACTTTTATACAAATCAATTCATTAGCCAATAACTGTCATTCAAGTCATATTTATCAGTGGTCCAAAAGCATTTAGTAATTTTTCTAGAATTTCTTTAAAGAAACTATTACTGTCATTGAGAATAATCCTGTTATTCATGGAAATAATTAACCATTTTTCCCCAGAAATCTGCTTTTGTGTTTGCAATTACAATGCAACAAAGGCATTTTTTATGGTATGACTGTTCTGCATATAATCCGCTTAGGGATTTCTCTGAAAGTAAACTTAAAAACATATTAGAGAACACAAGACTAAATTATTAAAACTATGGTTGATTATATACCAGAAACCATGGCTCATATTACATTTGTGTTCAAGATTACAGCACAACCCTGGGCAAGTAGTTACTACCCCTTGAGGACACATTTCTAATACCAGAAATTTGAGTGTAACAAAGTTAGTAGTTTATCCACAGAAATTCTCATCTGATAAGCTGTGAAGTAATTTTTAAATGAACTCAATAAAAAAGACCTTGATTGTGTTAAATGTATTCAAATGAAAGGAAAATCAGGTCAAGCACTTAAGAAAACCAGCTCTCACCTTCTCTGACCACTGGTTTGGAAAGGTCTTCATCATCTACAGGGAGTGGAGCTAAATTTAACACCTCCTTTAGTTGCAAGTATGATGGAATCTTAACACAATCAGATCTGCTATTGTTGAGTTTGCCAAATTCTACCTCAACAGGCAACAGGAAATACTGAAAAAATATTAATCACAACAGAATGGCTAGTAAATTTCCTTTGATATTACTGTACAGTCAGTTTCTTCATGATCTTGGAATAATTTAACTCTAAACCAATTTGAGAGCTCTTAGGATAGAAATCACTTGACATTTGCATAGCACACAGAAAGCTTTGCTCAATACAGGGTAAATACAATGTTACACTACTTCAGATTGAGTCAATGGAGTGTAAAAAGTGTGTCTTAGCTTACAATTCCTGACCAAGTACAATCCTAATTTATTTTACTGAAAGGTTTTTTTTAGAATTTTGAAAAATGGACCAAAATGTAGATTTGACTTCTTTAAAAAAAAAAGCCAAACTGGCCCCTCAAATCTCACAACATGTCTTGTAGCTTTTCCGCTCCCATCCTGTTCTGATTGATTTTTATTCTTAGTGTAACAAGGATCTACATAAAACTGCAAACACATCAGGTACCAGGAGAAACAGCTGGTCAGACTGGAGAGTCCTAAAAACAGCATCCAAGA
Source organism: Acrocephalus scirpaceus scirpaceus (assembly GCA_910950805.1). Classification (NCBI taxonomy): domain Eukaryota; kingdom Metazoa; phylum Chordata; class Aves; order Passeriformes; family Sylviidae; genus Acrocephalus; species Acrocephalus scirpaceus. Next base: position 48,531,750 of record OU383776.1, read on the forward strand.
ATTAAAAACCCACAAATAATACCAGTATTTTCTAATCTTGGAAACATGAAAGTTCAAAATATTTGGCAAATATGAAAAAAACTCAGTAAGATGACTTGCAGGTGAACAAACACATAGACATAATGTAGAACAACCACTAATGTAATATATACTATAAAACAACAGGATGATACCTCTTCATCTTTTATAGATCTAGTATAGAAATTCTCTTTAATCCCCTGCAATTCATTTTGACTCTCTTCCATCTTCATTCCATTTTGGAAAGTCAAACATTCTCTTTAAAAGATCATGAAAGAAAGCAAGTGACTTATTTGTATTACTTAATGTCTAAGACTGAAACTCTTAGCAGTAGTTTTGACAGCCATATACATGGCAAAAGTTTTTCTAAATCCATGCCTTTTCTAAGAAGACAGTTCCAAGTGATGGTGTACTGATCTGTGCAATTAACAAAAAAATATTTTCAAGAAATAATACATTATATGCAGAGTAGAAGTGCTTAGTATTGGGGCCTGCCTTAAACAGTTACAGAAAAAACCCTTCACATTATAATTCTTTAACCTCTAAGCACATAAGACCCCTCATGTAAAACTGATTTCTGCAAAAGCTGTGGATCTAGTTTCTTCCAATGTCAATTTTTTTCACTATACATAAAATCTCTGTAATCTATCTGCCTTATTTCTCTTTTGCCATCTTTTGTTTCTATTTTCATGAAAGATTCAGCATGAAAGAAGGCAGAGTGTGCTTACTGCTAGTTAAAGTGAAAACTAAAAGCATGTTCCTGGTTTAACTGAAAAACTTAAAAACCTGGAAGTAAAGGTCAGGAATGAAGCTACTACTTGCATTGTAAAGAAAGGACACAAGCAGCACAGGGATGAAGATTTGTCAGGTAGAAATACAACGCTTCATCAGGCTTGCCCTGCTAATTACAGGCACTAAGTCTATAGTGACTTTTTAGGAGATTAACTTCCTCATTGGTCCGTGACACTACTCTTTTCTGGAGCAATATTTTACAACACAGAGTACAAATTTTTCCCTGTGCAGCCTTGGGATGCTCATGAAATTTAACTGAAGCTGAAGTCTCTCTAATTAAGTCCTTTTCCTTAAATGCATCTTCTTGTGTGCTGCACTAGTAGATCCGGACTCCCACCTTGGACAGGCCCATGGTTTTGTTAGTCAACCACAGATCAGGTGGTCAGAGCTATTTCTGTAAAGCTTCACACTAGCATTTTTTTCTCCCATTACTGGTATTTCCCAAAGCCATTACAGAATTTGGATCATGTTATCTTCACTCAGTATTTACAGTATTCACAGTGTTAAATCCAAGAGTCACTGCGAGACTGGGGCTCATGTTTGAAAAGACAGGCAAACGACCTGATTCCTCCTTGTTCTACTATATGGGTACAGTTGGTTCAGTTAAAATCAGCTTTACCTTGCCTGTCAGTCATGCAATCTTTCCAAGTGCAAAGCAAGCAATACAAGTAGTCCAGACATGAAGTACATCAGTACAAGATTTAGCCAGACTTGATGAATGTATGTACACAATGTGTATCTTAACAAAATACTAGGCCCATTTTTGATACAACATACCTGTTTTAATGTACCAGTTTGTTCAAATTCACGACATAGATGTCACTCAATTAAATTCAATCAACCTAGTAATATAAAACTGAGCAAAACCATAAGAATAATTTATATTTAAACTTGAAGAAATACAATTCAACAGGTAAGAGCATGGATTTACTGGCTGCACATCTGAGAGGAGAGAAGAAAGAAACATCGAAATGTGTAAAATCCTAGCCCTACTAAATTTAGTGATACTTTCACAACAGGGAATCAGTCAGTTTGAGGGAGGACAACATCCCTTAAAGATGGACATTTTTTTCATATTCAAAAAATAATATCCTGATTGCATTTCACACCTATAGAATGTAAAAATTACATAATTTCATTAATCCAGTTTTTTTAATGCATATAAATTTCACTCTCCTTATTTTTTCCTAAGATGGAAAGCTGAAGTCTTTACCTGTTGCAAATATAAACTAGCTACAAAGGTAAAAGACAACAAATGTTAAAATGTTAATGGCATTATACACAGACTATTTTTTATGTTTAATATTATACAGCAATTTGTAGGTACCTGAAAATATTCTCTGCTGTTAAAATCTGTCCCCCAGAATCTAAAAGGGGATCTTTCACTAAAAAAAACTGTAGTCTGCTCAGAAGTATAGATAAAGTTGGCAGTTTTTTATGAAAAGTTTCAAGATTATCAATAAAAACCAACTCCTCTTCCAAACCTAAATCTGACAAAATAGAAGAAAAAACACATTAAAAACAAGATAAAAATACTAAGAACTATCAGAATAAAGAGAATTGTTGAGCAAGGGTTGCAATACTATAAATGTCAGCAAAACAATAACTGCTTTTTACTTTATGCTTAAAAATCCTAGAACATTTAAAGTGCAACAAAGTCTAGATTTCCATGGTTGACAGGATAACCTCTAGTTTTCCTTAGCTTTTTCTTTTGTCTAACATAATACCTGTTAAAAACAAAAGCTATTTTCTTTCTGTTTCCTCGTTTGCACTTCAAAGTATGATAAATGAACTTCTGAGGTAAGTTCTGGCCAAGAAACTTAGCTCAGTTCGATTTTAAATGTAGACATGAGGCACTCTCTCCATACATGTCTAAACCTAAATGCAGATTCCCTAATTCTGCAGGAAAAAAAAAAAAAACTACAAAAAAGTTGCAAATTACTAAGATTTCAAGAAAGATGACATTACTGTATCTACACAGGCTGGGGTATGAACAAATCAAGAGCAGCCCTGTGTGCAGGACTGGGGTTGCTGATGGATGAGAGGCTGGACATGCGCAGCCATGTGCACTCCCAGCCCAGAAAGTCAAACATGTCCTGGGCTGCATCCAAATCAGCGTGGGCAGCAGGGGAGGGAGGGGATTCTGCCCCTCTGCTCTACTCTGGTGAGACCCCAGCTAGAATCCTACATCCAGCTCTGGGGTCCTCAGCAGAAAAAAGATATGGACCTTTTGGAGCAGGTCCAGAGGAGGGATCACAAAAACAAACAGAGGAAAGGAACACCTTTCCTTAGCGAAAAGGCTGACAGAATTTGCATATGTTCAGCCTGGATAGGCTCCAGAAAAACCTTACTGTGGCCTCTCAGTACTTGAAGGGTGAGGATAGACCTCCTAGATCTTAGGTTTTAAACTTAAATAGGGATAATTTAACTTCGACGTAAGGAAGCAGTTTCTTACAACAACAGAGGTGATCGACACCCCATCCCTGGACATGTTCCAGGTGAGGTTGGATGAAGATCTGACCAATCTGAGTTGATTACAGGGGATCTGGACTCCCATAAGAGGTCCTTTCCAACCCAACTCTTCACATCATTCTATTATTCTATTTCTTTTGAGTTTAAACTACTGCTCTCCTGAGACAGAATTGATGCAGTAACCACTGCCCATTTGGCACATTCCCTTACATTTGCAGTATTAAATACATATGTATCTACACACACATTTTACACATATATAATACATATAGAAGGGCTAAGGGAGTTTTTTGTTCTTCTTCCTTATTTTTTACCAATATGGAAGTCTCCTTATTCCCACATCCCCCTTTCACTCCTTGGATGACTCCCTATCTGTAATAACTCTGTTCTCTCATAGTGCCTGGAAATGATAGATACTGATTATGTTCCCACCAAACTGTTTTATGATGCTAACTAAAACAGATCTCCATAAAGAAATCTATCTTAAATTTCTTTTGGCTTGCATCTCTCTTGAACTCTTAACACAAGCCCTGCTTCTCCAGGGAATAATTCTGTCTTTACTGGTTATACCTTATGCAACTGCAAAGTTTTTGATCACCCAAATGATTTAATCAATGTCTCTGGAACACGTGTAAAAAATTATGGAAGTTAACAAGCTTATGCTATCAAAACTTGGAAAACAGTGAATTAACATTTTACCTTGCTGTGGTTCTTTAAATTCAGTGGCATAGTAAATCCTCAAATATTTGTCTTGGGTGGAGTCTTCCTTAAAACCATTCTTCATAAGCAAAAAACATTCTTCTGTGTCAGTCTGAGAGTAAGGATTTGAACTTGGAATAACTTCTATTAAATCATTACTAGTCTGAAACTCTACAGAAGAGATAGGTTTCCTAAAAAAATAGAAAAAAAATCTGACTCTTAAGCTGTAGCAAAATCAATGTTGTAACTTCCCTGACTTCTCACTGAATCAACAGCACTCAGGTGCTCTAAGAACTTTGAGAATCACCATATTCACTGAAGAAGGTTGGAAATTACGGAGTTCTCTCTATTCACTGGATCTATGGTCAAATTACATGTTCAATTCTGCCCCAAGAAAAAGCACTTTAAGTTTACACGCAGCATCAAATTAAACAAAAAGAAAAAAGCAGCAACCTATTGATGTCATAACGTTTGTGACAGAAATTTGCTGCTGGGTTAAATGTATACTTCTGTTTCAAAAACCATGAAGAAATTGCAAGCAACAATACAAAAAAGACAGGGTAAGTGAAGAAACAAAACCACTTCAATTTCCTCTAACTTTTCACACTAATCTCAGTACTACCATTATTTATTAAGAAAACCTCCCTACCATTTGCCAAAGAAGTAGGAAAATCATTTGACTACAGAAAGGAAAAAAATCCATCATTTTCCCATGCTAAGCATGCATCTGGACAAAACAGTTACAATAGTTGATTAAAATATGTGTTAATACTGTGCTACCCATATAAATTGACTACAACACTAGAGTAACTCTGACAAGTGTTTACATTTCTGAAGCACCCAAATCAGCTCATCTACAGTTATTGTGGTTAATATTCTCATTTCAGACAACTATTTCTCAATTTTGCATCCTATTAATTTATTCATATTTTTAATAACACTTAGCATACACCATCTTGCTATTTGCTAGTCATCTAAAGGTAATTCTCCTAAAAGCAATCAGTGTATAAGTGCACCTCTGAAATTCAGTACAAGACTTCATGTGTAAACAGCAATAGAGGGGAACCTCTGCTACACATCTTAAAAAAAATCAACTATTTTACAACATTCTGATTTTAGTTCAGAAGTTAATTTTGCACCTGCAAGTAGTATAGTTCACAAGTCATAACCATGTGGTACTGATAATAACTATATCCAAATCACATGGCATAATCCTTTGAAAATCTATGAACCTTAAAACACTACCCAAATTACAACTTCATTGAAATCACTGGGTTTCACTGCAGCTTTATAGATAGAACAAACTTAACTGAGTGGCTTATTTTGAGACTACATAGGCCACCTCTTCCAAAATCAAAGCCCTAGCAAGGCTTTTCTACAAAATCGCAAATATTTAAATGCAGACTATTCTACGTATGGAAAATATGTTCCAAGTCATATAGCTATGTTTGTACTGTTACATGAAATAATTGTCTTAGAGAGTAGAAGGAAAAAAAGCTTACTTTCATGTTCATGCAGTTTTCAGAGACTTTTTCCAGTGTCATAAATAGATTACACAACCATTAAAAAACTATATAAAGAACCAGTGAACTCCATAAAAACAGAGTACAACTTTTAGTGAAAAAAACCTCATCTCTAAGCTATCTGATAGTGTGTACAGCTCCAGCACACTTGCTACTGTCAGGAATCATCTTTATATTCTGTTTCTATCATTAGCTTATAATTCACAAAGTACCTGAATGATATCAAAGAAATCATAAATGTTTTTAACTTAAAGTTACTGACTTTTCCAGGAAATCCTCCACAGGTAAATTTTTCTTCCATTGATCCAATACTGAAATAGCAATCATGTTCTGTGTCAAACCAACTAAGACAAAAAGGAGAGGAAAGAAGTCACAAAGAAAATATTAAAATTAATTTTATATATTGATTAAATCATTGCAGAGGTTAATCAAACTTTACATACAATGTATAGAAGAAACAATATCTTTAGTTTCCATTAGCAAAAGTAGTACAAATGCACAAGAAAGATGCAAACACTTCTATATTTATATTTGCCTTTGTCATTTGAAAACCTCATTTTTCCCCACATCTCATAAGCTCATCATCATCTTCCAAACTTCTCCCAGCTAATCAGATCTGGTATTTTACTTATCTCTGATCATTGCTTTTCTTCTATAAGCGTTTCTCCGGAAAGAAAACTTTCCAGAGATTTCTAAAAACGAATCAAATATCATCTCATTTATGGTGCCACTCAAATCTCCATTACCCATTTGTTTCAATTTGGGCAATGAAGATGTTTTACCTGCAAGAGCTATAAGAACTGGCATAGTGTTATGTCTGGAATTTTTTTTTTACCAGATTTATCATATTGTGAATAAACACAAGCTTTTCCTTCAATCTACAGTAAATCTAAATTAAGCTTAAGGATTACATAACATACTTCTAGTCCATGGCTTCCTATACTTATCATCAGCAAAGAGTCCATTGAGATGATACTTTTCATCTTGATGTAAACAGGGAGGAAAGCAAAGTGATAATTTCCAGATGGAAAACTTCTGCCTTGCCATGCTCTGAATAAAAAAAGGCATGTGATAAAATCAAGAGAGAGACAGTTCCATACTTTTTGTGCACCGCATTCCCATTACTTTCAAGGTTTTTCTACTGGAATACAATATTTTATAATTAAACCTTATTTTTGTAATGCTAACACAGTCCAAACTAAGAGAAGATACTAACATTTACCTGATTTGCTATTTAACTTTCAATCTACACTTCTGAGGATGCAGAACTGCACATACGCTTAGCTATACTTCAACTAAATTTTGAATGTGCAATTACAAGTGCTGATCTTTAACACTTGGAATGGTCTCCTGAATGTACACATGGATAAGCTGACCAGAAACAATTCATTATCCTTCCTACTACTGCTGTTTCAAGTGCTTTTAATATTCTAAGGCCTCTTGTCTTTCATGTGCCATTATGAGCTAATAAAGCCCTTTTAAAGCCTTCCATTTTCACTAAAACCAGGGGTAGTAATCAGTTGAATTCTTGAATGAAATAGTCTATGTGGCAAGTTTAGTAACTTTTCACTGAATACCAAGTTCAATAAACTATCTTACAGTTATTTTGTCACAGAAACCCATGCCCAGTACTGTATAAAGAGCACAGAACCACAGAATAACCAGTGAGTTCAGGAAGCAAAGAAAAAGTATACTTACACATTTGTGTTTAACAAGTTTATAGAAAGAAGAAAGAAGTTGTTCTTTAAAAGTCTGTGGATTAAAAGGCATATTGAAAAAGAGAACTAGCTATAGTCATGTGGAAGAACATAACAAATGAAACTTTTCTCTGATTTTAAACCCATTGGCTCACTTCAGTTGCATTGTTTCAGGTCCCAGAATTGCCCACTCATTCCAACATATGCCATCAAGCCAAATAGAGCTTGTACTGTTAGACATCTCAGGTGACAAACTAGAAATATTTGAAATATTTCACTGATTTGGACTGCAACTAGAATAACCATGCTATTGGTGTACTTTTCAAAACTTCCTGTCTACAAATAGAGAAAAGGTAGGGGCAAAAAACCAAGCCAACCAAAATAAACCAACACCAACAAACAAAAAAACACATGAGAAGAAATGAAAACAAAAACTGTCACTTCATCAATACAAATCCTTTTTCCATTTCAGTTGAATTCATTGTGGGATAGTTACAATTCTGTAAATGCTAGTTAATTTTAATTAAAAAAGCAAACTCCTGCCATCATAGGATCTTTTCCTTAAAAGGTGCTTGTGAAAAAACAGATCTGGTCCAATGCAGTCTCTCTTGCCCAAGTCAAACCATGGCATTTCCTCGGTGATCCCTTTCACAAATTCTGAATAAAGACATAATCAGACAACTACGGGCAGCTGGACCTATGTCTTCTACATGTTACTGGCCACATACCAGTTTAGGTAATCTGTACTGAAGTTTACTGCTGAAGCAGTAACTGTTGAAACAACTGCATTTATCATAAAATAAAGGGCAGCTGGTGAATTTCCTAACACAGATAACAAGAACAGAAAATGCTAAGGATTACCCTTCTCTTCATTAAAAGGAACTGTCAGAATTGGCACATAAAGGTTGTCAGTGGATGCTTAGGTTAAAGAAGAACGCTACTGCTACTGCAGAACTAGAAGCTATTGAAAAAATAAGTACATGCAATAATAAAACAGAGATCAGAAAGAAATCTGAAACACCACTATGTAGTTTTACTGAGGCTAACTTTAGCTTAATAGCTAAAATTGTTTTCTGTCACTGATATTTGGGAAGTGGAAGAAATACATCCTAGAGCTATCATCACAGGTAATAGCCTTAAACTAAGAAAACTGTGCATTCTACAAAATATTTTAAATAAATAGTTCTAAGTGTAAAGTTTAAGCTGAATTAGATCACTTAATAAAGTCTGATAAGACGCAACCTTTCTTGCCATTCTCAAACATATAAAAGTGTTTTTCAAGGCCATTATTAATAGCTGCAGCATTCAGTCAGCACATCTTTACCCCTGCTTATCAAGAAAATATAAAGGTCTCTGCACATATCTCTTCTAACTGAAAGATATTAAGTGCATTTTCCCAGTTTCATTCAGTTTGCATATATTGTCAGTTTACAACATTAGAAAACCTTGTACTACCAAGATGACTTTGCAATCACACCTACAACACTCTGCATGAAATATGTAACTCTTGCATTTAGGATGACTGAAAAGGCTCCTCTCTTCAAAGATACTTATAAAGGGAAATATACTTATAAAGGGAAGTACTTATAAAGTGGAAAAACTGTATCTGGAATTGATATAAGTGCAAAACAAGTACATTAGGAGCAGGATTCTGCATCCGGTTGAGTCAGGTATGTGCAGGAAGCAGTTTGATATAAGGTCATCAAATTCCAGCAGTTCCTAAAAGCTGGAAGCTTTAGTCACGTGCACACAATATATGAAAAATCAACGTAACTTTCTCCACAGGGTAGCACCTGGGCACAAGAGTGGAACCAGAAGCTGCAGTTTGAGCACAGCATGTTCCTTGCACAGTCAGATCTGTAATACCTCTAAATGTGTGACAATATCCATTATGTGTGACAACAACATCTGGGAGCACTATAGTGTAAGATTTACACTGTTTCAGAGCAGCCATTCAGCAGGTCATTCAGCATTTCTCTTCTAAAAGTTTTCAGTTGTCCTGACGTCAGCACCAACTTCCTCAAAACTCAGGCAAGAAAAGCCAGGTAATTCTTCTCTTTTGTATGTAGCCCATAACATGTTTTGCTAACACATCTATTTTTTATTCATAGATAATACGGAAACAACTGGTGATCGAGCTGAATGGAACTACATTGAGAAGATCTCCACCTAAATACTGCATGACAGACTGCATACTGTTAGAATTACAATAGAAAAATAGGTTCTGGTTGCTGGAACCTAATAAAACAGTAGGTACATACACTGGCACTATACAGAACAGCTGCTGTACTCTAAGGAAAGGGATGTGGGCAATGTTTCGTAACACGGATCGCAGATTAACTGCAATTACTATTGCTGGACTACTTCCCAGGCTGCAATTCTCCACTAATGTGCTAGGAGCGCTTCTGTGTGTCCTTGTACTCTCCCTGAACTCTTGAAGGCATCATGTCTTGCTACATTGTTCTGCTCGCACACTACAAATGCCCCCTTCTGGCAAAGCACCACTATGCTTCTTGTATTTGGTCTGTGGGTTTTCTTTGAAAATTTAAGTAAGTAAAAACCCAATTATGACAGGGTGGTTCAGGGATAAGAGGTTGGCAGCATTACAGAGGGAGACAGGAAGGAAAACAAGATTTCACAAGGCTTCTAGATGTTACCTGATCAAAATCTGTAAAGCTAAAACATTCATTGTTGGTACAGGGAAAAACAAAAAAAATATCTCCTTTCCTTGAATTTAATCTAAGACATTGCGAAAACTTTTCCCTACAATCATTAAGGAATACAGCATTGTGTATCAGTACTCTAATACACACCAAAGTAGCTAGAAAGTTGGATTAGTTCTCCACAAAGTAATTAATTTAAATTAATGCATTAGAAGGCACAGTGTATTCTCCAAAGAAAGCTCTAAGCAGGAAACTTGTATGTGCACAATAAGTAAATCATAAATGCAACAGACACTAAAAATAACTAATGCTTTTCAGTCTGTGAAAACTGTACTTAATTTTTAAATTAAAAAATCCTGTAATCATTTGACTGTTAACCCACAAAGTGCAGCACAACAACCTCTCTGAAAGAGAATTCTAAAGAAAGTAGTTATTGTTATCTTTTTTAAGTGTACTCAATCTTTTCATCAGTAACTGCTATATTTCATTCAATTAAGAGAAACAATAAAACCATACCTCATATAAATAGTCTGTTGAGTGATACTTCAAAGCTGCAAACATCTTGTTTTGTGACATTTTCAACATTTCAATTGTCTGGAACACATACAGAGTATGGATCAGTTCAAAATTTTTATATCACCTAAAAATTTTGAAAGAGAAGGTTGAGTTTCAGGTTCAACATGAATAGCTTCATCATTTCTAGCACATGCACCATGGACTGAATTTCCTGTAGCAGAAGGCTACACAAAGCATTAAGTATTCTTCCTCTGGAAGGATATAACAGACCAACTACCAGCCACGAACATTTGATTTTTATCTGAAAGAACTGGGCTTTTGTTTTTGTGTTTTGTGGTTTTTCTGTTTGTTTTTGTTGGGTTTTTTTTTAGCTATGCCTTCTGGTATTTATTTCTCAGAAAACCTTTAGAACTATTAAGTGAATGCAGGCAATACAAATTACCTCCCTTAGGCAATAACTTTTAAATTAACTGGTTCAATGATTTTTTTAATGGATTATAAATTAGTTTTTAAGGCACTAATTCAACTGTCTAGCCTATGAACTTTTTACTTCTTCCCCTCATGTATTTGTGAGGAGACTTCCCCTCTTGCTTTCAGTTTTACAAGAAAAGAGGAGATATCGTATAGGCTATCTGAGAGCATGATGCCCTGATGGAACACGAGGTTTCTAAGTTAGTTGATGCTTCTGAGGGGAACCAGGAAAGAGGCAAAAACTATACAAGGCCAGAGACACAGTGTGAATGCAAAACAGAATATATTGTAGCTGGGATCTGCACCAGGTAGAATAGTACTTTTTCTTAATTAAAAATAGGTAGAAGAGTCAAAGACAAAGGAAGATAATTCTATCAAAAAGTGCATGATGTAATTGAATTTCAATCAAAATGAACTGTAGGGTCATAAAGGAAACCTGTGACAGAAGGCAATCTTCATGTATGCACCAGTAAGTATCATGACATGAGGCTAAAAATGCCTACCTAACAAATTTGGGAATACCAATTTCAGGTATGGATGTGATAGAATTGGAACCACTGGAGGAAAAAGTAACTAGGGGGTAGTTGGTTACTTGAAAGGAGTCTGGGCAGAGAAAAGAAGTGCAGGAGAGCTAAAAAGGTAGGTTCAGGCAAAGAAACAAAACAAGTAATAAGGTATACGAAATCATATAGAGAACAAAGTAGAAGGGAACATTCTCAGGGAAGGAGTGTGGATAGTTTGAAACAGTGGATCAAAATCACAAGATGCTAAAGAAAACCCTATGAACAGCCTGCTGGACCCTCCATCAGATCTACATCCAACAGATTTGGTGTGGGCGAGTGGTGCAAGCGGGGATGGGTTTGTGTAAGGAGGGATGGATCTGCACCTTAAATGTTGTAGGACAGTGGACAGAACTACACCTTAGCAGAAGTGATGTGTATCACTGACTAAAACTTCTTCATAGCAATATAATCATGCGTTAATTCAAGTATTAGCTACAGAATTGCAATTACTAGTCCCAGTGATAAAATTTGAATTAATACATCCAGAAGTGAACTGCTCAGTAGTCACTCTAGGTACCACTAGTTTCTTAAGGGTATATCAATCAGTGAACAACAAAACCACTGCATCCGAGTACATTCCAACTCTCCAATTTAAAACTGAAAAAGTGAGACCTAGAAATACTAGTCTGTGAGACTACAAGGAAGCCTTCGAAGTTTTTTAACGAAAAACAACGATATGTTTTTCAACAGGCTTGGACCCTGCTTCATTCTCCAAGGACTCGTGGGAACACCACTTTCAGTAAACGAAGTATCCAGGATGAAGTACTTCTGCCAGCATCAAACGTTTTTAAATCTACAGAGCTACAGACACGAACCAACCACCATCACCCACCTCAGACCCTCGAGACGCCACAACCGCCCTCCTTCAGCTCCGCTGAGCCTTCGCCCCGCCCACACGGGGGGACGGCGAACTCGGCCCTCTGATTGGCTGTATCCCAGAGCGTTCACCTCTGATTGGCTATCTCGCTGAGCCGTCCCTCTGACTGGCTGCCACTGCTCCCGCCTCCCGCCCCCCCTTAGGAGCGGAGCGTCTCTAATCGCTGCATAAATAAAGGGGAATCCTCAGGAGTTAGGCGATAGGAAAGCTTTCATGATTTTCAAAGCTGAAAATATTTTTAAAGCAGTGAATTCATAAGCAAAAGCAGTTAAGTAGCTTCTTCTGCTCCCCCGGTAGCAGCTTGCGTGGGAAAAGAAGTGGGATTTGGTTAGTTTTTAAAGGGGTCGTATTTGAAACTGCTGAAACAGGCTTCCCCAGACTGTTGCCTGGGGAAGAGAAATTAGAACGAGACCACAGCTTAATACCCAGAAATACTTACTCTTCTATGTTCGGAAAACCTGTCAAATGTCAGTGACTATAAGAAGCAGTCAGTTTAGGGGAAAAAAAGGCCTCTTTTTTCCCCCCTTTAATAGCTGCCTAAATTGTGCTCACAACCCTCAAGCTGCTGCCTGTTGAACAAATTGTGTTTCTCAGAAGGCAGTTTAGTGCCAGATTTCTGCAGTGCTCATACTGAATGACAAAAATTTCAGGAGTAGTTGTGGAAACACCCCGTCTCCCCTCCCCTACCTCACACTATCCGACTCTACACTCGTGCTAGCCCGCAGTTCTGCTTGCTGAAATGACACCTTACTGTTGTTGGCGCCACAAAGCCATTTTATTGTCTGTCCGTGCCTTCTCCTCCTTTTACCATAGATGTGGATACCCTCAGAGAACACATGAGAAGTTCAAAACCCCTTGGCAATGCTGCCACAAGTGCATTCAGTCAGTTGCTGTAATAGTTTGAGGAGTCTGGAAAATGTGTCTCCTCCAAGAACTCATTGCATGTTAAGTTCCAGATGAGGGTCTGTTTCTCCGTGGAAAACAAAATTCACACTTTTCACTCTGGTTCCAGGAACTCCATCAGTATTTGTACATTCCAGTGAGTGAAAAAGTTAAATAAAAAACACATGACAAATGCTTTCTTTACTGCTATGAAGTAATTATTTGGATTTTTTTTTTACTTTTTTAACTCTGAGGATGGGTTTACCTCAGTCACAGGCATATTGCTAGTATTTCTTAGACAGTTGTTCCTTATGAAAAATGCAAACACCAGTAATTTATTGTTTTCTTGGTATTTTTATATTTATAATACATTTCTAATCTGTTCCCAAAGAGTTAGGAGATGAATTTTTAGGCGAAGTAGGCACAATACAGAGCCCACTAACTTCTAATTAAAATACTTCAGAAGCGATCCTCTCCAGCTGGAATATAGAGAAATGCATGTTTTAGACATGCTTAGACAATCCCACCCCATCCCCAGGAGAAAGAGAAGCTGTTGCAAAGGTTTAGGTGCCTGGCACAGAGGCCCCAGGCTGAAGAGGAACGGTGAGGGAGTATTTGCCTGGTGCAGAAGCTCTTTGTGCTGCCTCAGTTGGCACAGTACCACCGCATGACCTGCAGCCTTGCTGGTGTTCAGACTCTATACTGCATGCTTCCTGCAGAGCTTGCTCCCCTTCCCAGGGTAAGCACTGCAAGACAGTGTCTGGTGAGGCAGGGGACGGGGACTCTTGCTGCCCTGTGGCAGGGCAGGTTGGTGCCCCCTTATTTCCCCTTCAGGGTCAAGATTAGTATTCATGACTTCAGGATGGGTGTGATGCCCCAGCTATGGTCATGGCCTCTGGGGTACAGGTGTAAATCACAGAGTAGATGCTCTGCTGACCTCAATTGTGCTCTGAATGTTCTCCCCCCACTGCTGGATGCCTGCCCTGTTCGTCTCCTTTTACTGCATCAGCTCATACCAGGATTCATCCATCTGATCCCTGTCCAGCTATTCCTCCTTGGCTCTTAGCTCACAGCCCCACAACTTCAACCCTGCTCCCAGGATGGGCATGGGGGAAACAAATGCATTATCTGCCCTGTCCCGGATACTCTTTCACTTATGTGAGAAGTCATGAAGGAGATCTGCTCCTGCTGAACTTTTCATGTGGGCCAGAGCAACACCACCAGGTTCTTGAGCAGTGCCCTCATGTATCCACCTTTGGATGGGCAACCAGGGCTGGCAGAGCTGCAACACACACAGACTCTTTCACAGAAAGGGCAGAGCCCCTCACTATGTTGCACACCCTAAAACAAGCTCAAGCTCAAAGCATGACAGTTTGTCAGCAGTGGAAAAACTCGCACTGAATGGTTATTTTCCACACTGGTAGCTCTTAAAAAGGCAGTTCTGCTGCAATGTCTGTGCCATGTATTCCATGAATTTCTGAGAGATAATGTGAGTCCTACCACCGGTGCAGGGCAAGGAGACTCAGCTGGATGAGAAATGGAAGCTTCCAAGGTCAGGCAAGAGCTGTACCTGCTGTCAAAGGATCTAATTCCCCTTCAGTTATCTAGAAACCATCTCAGAGCATCTGAGTAAGCATCTGCCATAAGTAATGCCATGATAGTTCAAGTGAAAACAAAGAACAAATAGATTTTTTTAAACTTGTGAATTAATGTAATGATAAAAGGAATAAAACCTTATACTGACTTTCATTTCAGAAAAAAAAGTAACTGGAAAATATAATTGGTAAGTCTAGAAATGGTGACAAGAGAAAAATTAAAAACTGATGAAACAGAGCACATAGCTAATTTCTAGCTAGAGTGCATGAAAAATGAAGAAACATGGCCATATTCATTAATTGTTTGTAGAAAAATGCACATGCATGTATTGCAAATCCAGTAGGGGTTGTGGAAGAGGTTTTGTGAAAGGCTGCTGTGGACATAATTGAGCTTCACTAGGGGCTGTCATTGTCACACTTCCAGGTGAACAGTTGTCTCTTGCAAGAACAAAGTGTAGGCAGAAAAACCCCACAGGGACTGAAAAGGAAGGGTTTCAGATTGCCAGGTATCTCCTTTCAAGGGGTCTTTCTGTTAGCCCAAAGCCTGTCAGAAGGGAAAGAACTTGTAAGGGAAATTGGCTTTAGTGGTGGCCCCTAAAAAAAAAGTACAATGCTTTCATGGACTTTTGATGTATTTTCTTTGCTGTTTTATTTGCTTGCTTTTGAGAGAAAATAAAAAGTTTATGTCAACTAAATGAGTATGGTGACGCATAAATTTTCTGAACTTATTTTTGTTTAACAGTTCCCAAATACTGCAAATTGTCATGAAATCTTCCTAGAAAAAACATGTATATATGTATATGGTCATTGGCATATAACACTAAAGATTTGTGCATTGTTTTTGCAAATTCTGTTTGTTGAGGAAGAAGTATCAGGTAATATTTTTACCCCCCCCTTTTTTTTTTTGGTATGAAGAATACTTCTGTCACATGTATTTTACTAAGCTCTGAAAGAAGTTCAAGTAAATGAATAATACCATTGTAATATTAAGAATGCTTTTTGAAACACATTTGCAAACCTTGTCTTTTACTAACCAGAGTGAGTGACACTAGAAGGTGACTCCAGTGCTGGGCCATTTGTATGGTGGAGGAAACCCATTTAAAAGTGACCTTATAAAGATGTGCTAGCCATAGACA
This sequence comes from Acrocephalus scirpaceus scirpaceus, assembly GCA_910950805.1. Classification (NCBI taxonomy): domain Eukaryota; kingdom Metazoa; phylum Chordata; class Aves; order Passeriformes; family Sylviidae; genus Acrocephalus; species Acrocephalus scirpaceus. The sequence continues at coordinate 48,547,654 of OU383776.1, forward strand.
ACCCTGGAGACACTTAAAAACTTAAACAACATGAGTGAGATGTTTTTATTCTGTGATACCTTTAAGATTAGGGTTTTGTTATTGTTCATTTTGTATTGGTCTAAGACATTCTGTGGTGGGATAATGTAGTCTAGTACTTTGCCACAGGTGTGCTAGCTGTAGCAATGTGGTGAAAGCATAAAGCACTACCTCAGAGAATATTTACCTTTTGGCTGAGCCTTCATATTTGAGCATCATTTCACTGAAAAGTACAAGGCAAAATAGCTTTATTTGTTTCAGTGTTTCTCAGTGAAGTAATTTACCTATCTGAGACAACTGCAGCAATACTTGAATCAAAAAATTCCTGGGACAGTTAGTTATGGTGACTTGAGTCTAAATCTGAACAGCAATAGCAAGTCCTTTCTGTTCTGCACAGGTAGGAAGATTATAAAATTCTGGACCTTTCAGTGGTCATGTGCATTTTTAATCACTAGAGAGGCACATACGTTGTGTTGTTTAATACAAGGAGTTTAGTGTCAGGCTCCCTGCACAGTCAATATAGGTGCTCTGTATTTCAGTGCCCGGAGGAGCACTATGTATTTCATTGCTCAGACTGGGGAGGGGTATTACTCTTCCCCTTGGCTACCAAGCCTATATCTGAACTCATATATATGCAAAGTGTAAAAGTTGGATGGATTACTTCCAGCAGTCCTGGGTTGCATTTGTGGCTTAGAAACACCATTCTGCAGTGGTCATCTGCCATTAAAAAGAGCTCAACATCCTTGTCTTCCTTACTATGTTGGGTTGCTGTTGTCATGCTGCCATTCCTGTCTATGCTGTCTTCAAAGCAGCTTCTGAAACTTTTGCCAGGTTATGGCAAAATATATACTGCCTAATGAAAATATATAATTCAAATATATAATGCTTAAAGGCAACACCTCACCTAAAGACACAAATCTGAAATACTGTCCTCCATTAAATGCTGGAGCTCTCAGTCCTGATCAGTAGATCACCTGCCCTCAACACTTAATAACACAAGCCTCCACTGCATCTGGGAAACTATATCTTTAACATTTTCTCTACAAGCTTAATAGTAGCTTGCTCCACTGTGATGTGTGAGTGGAGGATTCATATTGCAGGACTTTGTGATACCTGCACCATAGAGTCACAGATTTGGGTTGGAAGAGACCATGAAAGATCCTGTATTCCAACCCCCCTGCCATGGGCATATCTGTCTTCTACTAGACTAGGTTGCTCAAAGCCCTACCCAACCTGGCCTTATACACTTCCAGGGATGGTACATCCACACCTTCTGAAAAACAGATCATCTTTCACCCAAGCTGCCAGTAGAGGGAAGGTGAAGGGTTAAAAGAGAGAGGAGGCAACATGCTGACAGCAGAGTGGCTGAAGAGGTAGAAGGGACACCCCTCTACTATGTGTTTTAGGAAGGTCTCATTACAACATACAGCCAAGGCAACAGGAGGAAAGCAGGGGTTGTATTGTAAGGTTTTACAACATTTGTGAATTATACTAAGATTACAGTGCTGTGAAATACAGAGGTCCAAACTCGGGCAAGGCACATCTGCAATGTCCTTAGTGATAGTGTGTCCAACAGAAATTGTTGGTTTCTTCCACCTATACACAATATAGGTGGAAGAAACCAAACAGAAAAATGCAGAAGGAACAAAGATGAACACAAAATCTGCCTGTGTTATTGGGTGGTAGTTGGTACAACCTGTATTCTCTTTACTAAAGACAGTTTTCCAAGTCTCAGTGTGGTTATTACACCAACTAAGCCTCTCAGGCATTGTTTCATGCATATTTTCTGCACTTGCTAAGTATTTGTAGTGGTTGTTATTTTCTGTGAGCTCATTTGATGATGGATCTGAGGCATTGACATTTGTTTTTCTCCTGTGTATCCAGAATGATGAAAATTTAGGTATTAATGAAATACTTAATAAAAAAGACAACAGTCAGGCTATTCATAATACTGACATGAGGTTGCTGATAAGCTGCAGTTTGTATTCTCTTGACTTGAGTAAGTGTTTGTAAATAGCTTGAATAGTTCCCTCTAGGATATATCTGCAGCTGAGCAAAACTGCTCTAACATCTTGGGCAGTGATCTTGAGCAAAGTGTCTTGGGATTTGGGCATGGAGAAGCTAAGTGCTTCAGCACTGTTCACAGTATTTATTGCTCATGTGACTGGGTTTTTTTTAATTAAGCAAATGAACAAAATTTGAATAATACAGTTGAAAATATAATTTGTTAAGACAAATAATTTGTAACATATTTGTAGACTGATAGAATACTAAAGCAAATCTGTGAGGCTCAGGTTATCAAGTGTTGCATTCTAATGTAAAAGTTTAGTAAATTCTATTTGCTTGAGTGACATACGCTTTTTTCTTGTGAGGCTTACATATGGGTTAAAATATGGAGATCTTTTCAAGTGAACATTTTTGCACATAAAATGAAGAATAACTGTAGTAAATGCACAATAATATGATTTTTGTCTCCACATGTCTTGACTTACATTGCCAACGTTTAGCAATGTTTTACAATAGCTCTTCAGTTATACCTGGCAAACTACATTAATCAGGATATTAAACTGTAACAGAAACAAAGAGATGCTGACAGTGGTAGGAAGTGTTATACCGCATGAATTTTTGTAAGTGTCCTGAACAGGGAGAATACATTGTTTTAGCCTGTTCTTAATGGCTTGAATGACATTGATATGCACTAAATCATAGCGAAATTTATTAATACAGGGATTACAGGAAGATATTTCTGGTGTGAGAGTCAAAAGAAGCACAGGTATACTTAGAAACTGTCTGAAAAAAAGTCTGAACTTTTTGGCTATTGTAACTGTGATGGAGCAGTTTTCCTGGATATATGGAGTTTTCAGAGATTTTTGACATTTCCTCTTGGATGCTTTCTTACCACAGTCACACTCAACATCTTCTGGTCTGAGCTGTGTTGGGGGTTAGACTTGTTTGGTTTGGGGTTTTTTTGTTGTTGTTGTTGTTGTTGTTTTCACCTATAGAATTTTTTCCCAGGAGTTGCGGGGCAACTGATTGCTGGGTGTTTGTCGGTGCTCGGTGGAACAAAGCATGGAGGCTGGGTGGAGACTGGCACTTGGCTACACCCTTTGTCTCCAGGAGTTTCACCCCCCTCCCTCCGAGGGGGGCGGGGGAGGGGGAAGACGAGGGCTGGGGGGCAGCTGCACTTTTGGTGTGGTCTGCATCAGGAGAAGAGGGGGCTGCCATTGCTGCGTGAGCTTCTCACTGGCACCACCGGGATCTGATCCTGAAGAGAGCTGCTATCATCTGCTTGTGTGCCCAGGAAGATCCTGATCTCTCTCCTTTTGCTGCCCTGCTGGAGCTCTCTCAGCCCTGTCCCACTGCCTCGGCGCTGTTTTAGAGCCGCTCTGCACCGCGGGCCCGCACTGCCTTCCCTGCCAGACATCCCTGCCCCCCAGTGACCACCGACGGAGCTCCGAACTTCATCTGATCCACCAGCCCGGGATACCCCACCGTTCCAGCTTGGTACCTTTTTTTTAGAGTCTCCAGAGACCAGACTGCCCCGAGTTTTGTGGGACCAAGCTCCGTCAAGGTCCCTGGTTCTGTTTTCGCTATTAATTGCTGTAGTTGTTGTTTGTTTGCCTTGTTATACCTATTAGTAAAGAACTGTTATTCCTATCCCCATATCTCTGCCTGAGAGCCGTTTTAATTTTCTAAATTATAATAATTTGAGGGAAGGGGATTTGAATTATCCATCCCAAGAGAGGCCCTGCCTCTCTTTAGCAGATACCTGTCTTCTTTCAAAACCAAGACAAGCTGAAATGAAGCCAAGTTGTTGACATTCTGCATATTAAGTTTTACAGGTAATAGTATATTCCAGCTCTGAAAGCCAGGTAACTACCAGATTAATGACAGGACTGTAATTCAGATACCATCTCAGGAGTTTCTACTGTGCTAACAAATGGGATTTACCAATGGGAGAGCAGGGGAACAAGACTGAGCATTGACTAATTCCATCTCTGCCGCTGGAAGGATGGCCTGCTCTTTCTGTCGAGCACTTCAGGCAATAATGAGAAAAAAGAGCAAAATGAAATTGGTCTTTCCCTCTGACAAAGGAATCAGCAGCACCCTGTCATTGTTAGAATGGAGGGCCTTGAATAAATACTCCTAGTTGGAGAGTCTAAGGAAGTGAGAATCTGCAATGAAAATTTCTTTGTATTTGAGGTGTTTCAGTCCATACTACAGTGGGCAGTGAGCAGGGACTTGACATCATGATCTCACGAGGACTAACATCTGGTTGTGAATTCTTTTTATATAAGCATAACTGTTCACTGAATGCTTCCAGAATGTTAATGTGTTGACAGGTTCTTGGACACTATAATACAAAACAAATGCGCCTTTTTTTTTTTTTTTTTTTTTTAATGGCTGTGACATAATACATCAGATAACACACTATTGAGTATTTGGAATGCACTCAGGAACTGTGATGTCTGGTATAGGGAAAGGCCTGTAAAAAATAGACACTAAAAGATATGGTTTTTAAGAACTAGAATGAGTACAACTCTGCAATTAAATATTTCAAGGCTTTGCAACAGCAATGGTAGCTCCAAGGAGAGCTCAGTTTTTCTAACTAGACAGAATCTTTGACATAATGGTCAAGCTCAAAATTTATCTGAGCTTAGGAGACATCAAGATGTCTGCCTTAGGACTGTGCTGATACTATTCCTGCTGCAATATTTTAAACTATTCCCCAAACAGCTCATGGTGGTGCATAAGGCAGCATTATAGTCAGAAAGTCTCACGTGGACTAATCATGACAGACTTATTTCTTTCTCCTTCACCTTTCACTGTTCACTAGGTGTTGCTTACACCAACAGGTATTATCCATTTACTGGATACTCAATTTAGCCATTATCCCTCAGCAGAAGCAATGAATATTGGTAGCTGTTGGAGGAGGCATGAGACCAGGCTGCATCTAAAGAGGTTTGATGTAGGAAGCTACATTTAACATTTCAAAACATCTGTGAGTCGCTGGACATTTTTCCTTGGTTTCTCTGTACTTGGGTCATCTGTTTGGTTTCATCTTCTACACCTGATGGACCACAGAGGGAGGCTTATTTTGAACTGACATTAAAATCCCATAAAAGATAGGATTAATTACTGAAAAATAATCGTCCACTGTTTACTGAAGTGTTGTTTTGCTGACATTGTAAGCATTGTTGAGTAGAATATTTTCCAAACTGTAGCCTTTAGTAAATATTTGTATGCACCAGTGTATATGTATGCATCACCTTTTATGATGATATGTAAAACCTAATGATAAGGGCTTGATTTTTTTTTTTAAGAAATTATCACACAGAAAATAGATTCTATAGGTAGCAGGGATAGATTGTTTTAAGGAAAAGGTGCAGTTCTTCTAAAATGTATATGACTGATGGTAACCACAAGCTTTTATTAACACACAGTGTCTAACATACCCTGGGGACTGGCAATTTTGAGCATGTTAGATGCCCAAGAAACACAGATAAAACTAAAAGCATGCAGTGTGGTTTGCCTCATTTGTTAAGTTCTGTCTTCTCACTTCTGATGCCAATTCTTATTGTTGTCCAAGCCTGACTTTGAGTAATGTATTACAACATTAAATACTTTCAGGACCATGGATCAAAGTGTCATAATTATTACAAAATGTTTTTAAGTCAAGTTCTGGCTTATGAATGTATTTGAACAAATTATTTGGTGTAGTGAGACCTTCCAAGGGTAAATAATGTTCTGTGCTGGAGTTCTTTCTTATCTTGGTTGCAGTACATAAGGTCCAATATTTTATACCACAGAAATTAATTAAAGTGATGTTGCCTGGTTTCCTGCTGAAACATTACATTTAATGTTAACAGCTAGAGTCATGGAAAAGAGGAAAATGGATCTGGTGAAAATTCTTAGGGTCATCAATGTAGCTGGAACAGCTTATATGCATAAACTGTCCCAATAGATTGTAATTGCTCTGTACTTAGGGAAAATGTGGAAGAAACACAGCTTTGGAAGCTGTAGCAGTAGCAAAAAGTTCACATATGGCAATACCTGTCTGAAAGAGAGTTTGTCATGTGTCCCTAATACCACTGGACTGTGGCTGCAGTGACAAGCAGCAGTGACAAGCAGCATTTGCTTTTGTTTCACAACAGTATTCAATCCCTGCTATGCTGGGAATGCCCTCAATCTGAGATGAATTTGTACATAGATATGTTTTAAGTGCCTTCATGTGTCCTCTTATTTACCCTCAGTAAAATGTCAGTAGGAGTGTTTAGTAGCATTTCTTCTACTTGCCTGGAGACACCTGTACTGTTATTTTAGTAGTGGGGTCATTTTTGTATTGACAGAAAGTCAGCAGGAGAGAGCAACTTTAGTTAGTAGGCTTCATCTCTAATTCCTGCTAATGCTTCTAATTCCTGTCCTAGGCCTACTTGGTGTACAATACCTTACACTACTGCACTTGTTGTTTTGTTGGTTTTTTTTTTTTTTTTTGCTCAGGAAGGTCTAAACATCCAAGTTCATAAATGAAGATGCTTAAAAATCAAACATCTTTTCCCTAAACTCAGGATCAGAAAAGTATCAAGGCTTAGACCCTGACAGCATGCTCAGTAATCCCATTCTGACATCCTCTTCCTGATGTCCATCCATTTCATTCATCATGTATAGTTTCCTTGCAATGCCACACAGCAATGTTAAATTATAAAATGAGAAAATTATTTGAATGAGGAAACTTCTTGCACTGCATTACAGGTGTAAGAATGATACAGTCATGTAAGAAGTGTTTTGCATAACACAGGTGATGTTACACTTCCAGAGCCTAATTGCGTGTTCCATCAGTACTGCAGGGAAGACAGGAGTATAGTTACAAGACTCTTTGACATATTGTCTTCCACAATGTTGATATGTCATGTCATGCTTTTGGTGCCTCACTCACTGTCAAAAGTTTTGAGGTTGTCAGAATTCCCATGTAACTAATATGACATTGGTTATAGCTTTTACATGACACTGGAAAATTAGAGAATGTTTTCATAATGTGTGTTGTGTGGCCAAAGAGGAAGTCCAGCTGAAGTTTCAGTCCAGCCAGCTCTCCCTACCTGGGCAGGGTGACAAGAGCAGAGAATTACTATTGGAGAGAACTCTTGAATGGCAAAAGTATTAAACTAAAGTTTCTGTATAGAGATGCAAACTTAACAATGCTTAATTTGTATTTTTATAAATTAAACAGAGAGAAGAAAGGTAAAAGTCTGTATAGAGATATTTCTGATGTGTTTATTGCCCTTATGAGTTTATCTACCATGAAGTGAACAGAAAAGGACAGGTTTTTGGTACTTCAAATGACAGAAAAAATGTAGAAACTTCAGACTGTGTTCAATAAGCTGCATTTCCCTCTGTCCTCTTTTGTATTCCGAAACTATGGTGTTTTTTTCAGAAATGAGACTCTCAGCTGTAAAAGTTAAGAGGCATGCCTTGATTATTCATTAATGCCAGACTCAGCCAAGGAAATTTCCTTGTTAGTATGTGCCATGATCTGAAATTAATGGGCAACACCACAGTATCAAGCAGTTTTGTTTGGGTTTGTTTTGTTTTTCATTTGAACTTCATTCCCACTATAATAATTATTTATCTAACTTTTACTTGAAGGAAAACTTCTTGATCTTTTTTATTCTTCAAGCTTTCCTGTATGACAGCAGATAGTGAAGTGAACGGAAAGGTTCCTTCTGTTCTTTTGGATAGTTACACCCTCGAAATACACGTAATGTAAAATGTCTTTTGGGACATTCAACACTTTACTAAAAGCTACAAGAGCAAGACTGAGCAACAAAGTAATCCCATTTATAATTTCTTTTAGCAGGCATCCAGAGGCAAAGAAGCAATTCATAGCTCACAGATTACACAGAACACAGGAACACAGGAGGAACATAGAGTCTTTGTTTCTGCTGAGAAAAAAAATCAAACCAGCAAAGACTTTCTTCAGTTTTGATGGTCATTTTCTGAGGGTAGCTATGTCCCTGCCTGCAGCTGATGTTGGAGACACTGAAATAGAAGAAAGCAAAGATAAAATGCCCCCCTAATAATAAGTCAGCTACTCCATTTCCTGATCTTCATGTCATCTGTCATTGTGCTTTGTGCAGTCTTACATTGATCAAGCAATTTCCTTTCCCCCCCCACCCCTTTTTCTTTTTTTCCTTTTTTTTTCTTTTTTCCCTTTCTTTCCTAAGATGAACATCCTTGCTGTGGCTGATAATTGTTTTGGTAGTTGGAAGATATGAGTGTAAACCAGGGCACTATTATGCTGCACTGGGAATGTAGATTTCATGAGTGAGTGAGCTTCAGATTCAAATGTGCTTATAAGAAAATCAGGTTTTGATTTAGTCAGGATCAGTATTATATACTGAAGTATTTAGCCAGTAGGATCTTTTTGGAAGAGGGAAACATTTTTAATATTACAAAACTCTTTGTGTCAATGACTCAGCTCCCAATGATTCATACTCTACACTCACATTTCACTTAGTTTTCACATCCTGAGGTTCTGGGTCTTGAGATGACACTTTTACATGGTTGAAAGATTTATCACAATGCAGGACAAAGATAAGTCCATTTGTTTTTTGCCTTGGCCTGCCAAAATCCACTCACTCCTGCTCAGTACTTAGCTATGTGAAACTTGGTGATAAGAAGCTCCACCTCTGATTTTGTGACTAGTTCTGCATAATTCTATTATTGTCACTTAAGTGAACAGATAAAGGAAAGAATCCATCCCAAAGAGACTGCAGTTTATGTCAGATATGGTGGAAAAAGATAACAAGAAAATGGAAACATGATGAATGATTACTGTTGGAACCCAGGACATCCCTCTGGGTGCCCTGGGTGATCCGAGACCCTGGCAAGGGTCCAGAGACCAACCACGAGAGTCCGATTAGAATAATATTAATTTATCACCAGGTGTAGATGTAGAATTTAGGGGTCTAATGGAGGTTCAAGAAGGCAAGATGGAGGAATTTGGGCATGTCCCTGTCCTTCTGCTTCTTCTTCTTGCCCTCCATCTTCTGCTGTGATGGTGGCACTTTTAGATTGGATTAGAGTAGAAATACACAGTTTAATAAAAGTGATAGGTATTGGTATAATAGTAAAAACAACTAGCACATAGTACATAGTATAAAAGATTACAACCGCCCATGAGCAGGGTAGATAGCCTTGGACAGCGGTGTAGGTAACATCTACGCCAGCAGAAGAGAAAATGTTTAGGTACACAATAGAATAAACAGCTCTGATAAGAAATCGACGCATCTTGACTCCTTCTTCTGGCACCGGGCTTGGGAAGAAAAGAAACATCCACAATCTCGGAAAGCTATCCGGCCCGGGATCCGAGAATTACTAGTGAAAGGTAATAGGCACTTTGCTTACTAGTATGCGTATATTAAACCCATTGGTATCATTAATAGAACACTTTTTGCGGATGCACATTGTGTCTCACAAATTCATGCTGAATGGGGTTGCAATCCATGGGCATTTTGACAGGAACTGCTCAGGAATTTGTAGGACTGGCTAATCTTGGAAATGTACTCAGCAATGAAATGTTTTGATTTTGAGGAGGCATTGTCTAAATCAGGAAAAGAAGGGAGTTTTAGAAAATGTGGCAGACAAAACAGAGAAACAAAAGTAATCAGTAAATCTGAAATCTTTATCTATGAAATCCCCATCTAGGATATTAAAACATGTATGATACATGTTTGAAACACCTGTTACCAAAAAGAAATGTCCACAAAGTCAGAATGCTACAGAGTATATCACAGGAATCAGTATAATGGACTCTGAAAATATCCCTCAAGCCCGGCTGGAAAGTGGCTTCCAGCTGTTCCCGGCTAGCCCTGGCTCAGGATACTTCCAAACTCAGTTGGCAGCAGCAGGCGGACCGGCCACCACCCCCCTGGTGGGTCAGAGCTACACGAGAGATGTCGGTGAGGCTTGACGAAGGTAGGAAGCGAGGAGGCTACTTTGTGCCTAGATGGTTTTTATTGTCACCTGCCTTGCGCAGGGGAGCCACGCTTCTCTCTGAGCCTCTCTCGAGAGTGTCCCCACCTGAGGTGTGGCCACAGCTTATATGGGGTTGGGAGAAAGGGGTGGACACAAGAGGGAAAGCCAGTCAGGGAGATAGGGATGTCATACAGACAGCGAATGGGAAATGAGGGGTGGGGGTTTTCCAACCTGCTCCAATCTGGGACTGAGTCTCGCTGAACATTCTGGAAGAAGAGGAGAGGCTTCCCAGAGAGTGACTGGCTGTGGAGAACAAAGGCAAGGGGAAACCAAATGGGGAGAAATACAGGGGGGAACTTGGGAGAAACCATTACAGAATAAATTAATATTAACAATAAATAAAAAGGTATAAAATGTGCCGCTAGAGGACTCTAAGGCTGAGAGGGCTTTTTCTGACACTGTAGAAGGATTAAATCTGCAGCAACCAATAATCCTAAACTGAACAGGTCATGAATGTAGCAGTATGATAAAGCTTACTTTATGCCAGGTCTCTTTCATGCAGAAATGTCATTGCTTCACCTCCACTCACAAAGGGTTCACGACAGGTTGACAGCAAGACTTTCCAGTACAATGTGTAACAGCAAACCAAAGACCAGTTTGCAGAGTGTTGGCACTCTGCAAACACAACTGTGTTTCACAGTTGTGCAGTCCATGTGTGCTGTCAACATACCTGGAGTACCCAGTTAATTTTTGTCATGGACTGTACATATATACAAAGCTGTGACTGTGGCTTGCAGAGTGCTTACCCAGTCCCTGTTCTCTAAAGGATTATAAAGAGTACCTATAAAGATGAAGGATTATAGAAGTCGCCATGGGAAACAGATAACTAGATTTGGGCTTAGCCCTTTCTTCACTGAATCATTTCCTTCACTGTTGTAAAAGGACAAAGAGGGCAGAACTCAGCTTCCCTGCTAAGGCTGGGCTGTGAAGGGCATTTGCCTTGTGGCAGCATGTCACTGTATAGTCTCAGACTTCTTCAGGGACAATGCTGCTGGTCAGCCATCAGTAGGGCTTGTCCTGTTGGTTTGTATGATGAGGTTTTTGGGTAGTAGAATGTCACACTGAGCCAAGACAGCTGGAGGTTAATGGACTGGAAAATTCAGAGCATGAAATTTGCTCACTGTCTTAACACTTGCAAGGATTGTCATCCCAGCTGCTGCTGCTAGTGAACAACACACAAAAGGAGGCTCAGCATGGCTGGCTGTGACAACACTCATGCAGCTGTATGGGGCAGCTGGTTTTTCATGTGACTAAATTGTGGAAATATCTTAGAAACTTACTAAGCCTTGTAGCACACAAATTTATTTAAAGATGAGGAAGGTTATTCCATCACTAATTCATACCTAAGCATGAAAGCCAGTAAAGGTATTCCAGGATTTTTCTTTCTAGGAAATTTTGGGGACATAGGTTATTCCTTTATGATTATATTTCATAAAATTTTGTTAGATATGATATTAGTTAGCATACATTTGCAGAGATGCAGCACATACACTATGCAGCCTCAGACCTGATTGAGGATAATGTTGCTATCCTGTAGGGTCTTGCCCTGTGTGTGAGGGTCCTGAGGTTCTGGGATAGTATGGTCCCATTGAACCAAGTCAGTGTCTGATATACTAAGGGAAAAATCAATAGTGAAGTTTTGTTGATACCTAAACCTAAAACAAATGCACTTAACGGGGTTTCTTTCTCGTTTTCCTATGGAGTTCTCTCACTGAATGTCACAAATGTCTTCATCAGTTCTAAGGTTGAGAGGGTAGGCTTTGTGCATGGGTAGAGGGTAGGATTTAATGCTAGGAGACAAAACTACTCTCACAGGCTTGGAAGCGTCCATAAGCATGCCCTTTTTCCTTCACAATACACAAGATTGTAATGGAGTAGCCTTTACCGCCAACCAGGGTGGCTTACATGGGTGCCAATGTGTCCTGGGTTGGCAGGCGACTCCTACTCTATATCCTACATCGTGGGGCTCTATTGTGTCTTGGCAGTTGTTTTCTCTTCCCCTTCGGCGAGGACTGCGGCTGATAGGCGGGCCCTTGCTGGGGGGGGGGAAACGGCTGCGGGCTTTTTTACTTTCACTTTTGGCTTGCGGCCATGCTCTGCTTGGCGTGCTTGCTTTGCCTGCTATTTTTCGCTATTCTTTGCTTGGTTTTTTTCTTCCTCTTCCTTTTTTCTTTCCCCTTCCTGAAGATTAGGACCGGCTCTGGACTGACCTGACCTGACCTGAGGAAAGTTTGGGAATTCCTAGGGCTTGACACAGGAGATCGGCGCCTCTTCCCGCACAGTACCTGTTTCCTTCTTTTTTTTTCCTTTTGTGTGGGGAGTGTTGTTAATAAAATAGGTTTTTCAACTTTCTCTCCAAGGAGTTTTTCTTCCCTCCCAAACCCAGGTCTGGGAGTGGGGGAGGGGTGGTGGAGGTTTGTTTTAGGGGTTCTCCCCCTAATCTGTTCCAAACCGGGACACAATGCAAACCTAGACTCCATTTTTCCTGTCTTCTCAACATATTGTGAAGCCACCCTGACCTTGTAAGCTAATTGTTTTGATGACATATGCCCAGATGATCCAACAGAATATTACATTCCACCTGCAAAATATATAAAACCAGCTGGTCGTTCCAGTCAAACCTTAGAAAAATCATCCCAGATTATAATTCTGTTGATGAGGTTGATGGATCATTTGAACATCTGAGAGCAGACATCTTGGTATCACTCCTACTCTGTGGTCACAACCACCTGATGTGTTTTGTCTATCTGTGGCCATTGTCTAGCAATTCAGATAATGGCTAAACCCCACCCCACAGCCTCCCTCCTGCCCCTACATAATACATACAAAGCTGAGTGTGTTGTTCTCAGAAAAACAAAATCATTCTAGGTTTTGGGGGGTGTGACTGCATGAACTTTGCAGAGCAACAAATTCTATGGGTACACCTAAGGTGTCTTCCCTGAGAGCTCTCTCTAGAGAAATTAGAAAGAGGTGAAGGAGACATTATGAAGATTTATGGGAATGTACATCTTCTCAGCAATATTTAAGACTGATAACAGTGAAATAACAGTTTATAAAAGTGTTTTTTCTTGTTCTGTTTCCACAATTGTACAGAATAGACACCAGTGTCAAGAGACCAACATTACAAGAAGAACCACTGGCTGGAAGTCAAAAGTCGTTCAATTCAGGCTTGAAGTAAGGCATGAATTTTTAACAATAAAGCCAGTTAATACCTGGAAATCACACTTGTTCAGGGATGCTTCATCTCCAGCATTGTAGGTTTGTTGAAAAGCAATGCAGAAATGCTCACGCAGGAGGTACAGGCTTGATGCAGAAATTGCTGGGTATGTTTCTCCGAACTTAAAAGAATTCAGTTTCTGTCCTGTCTGTCCTCAGAAGCTCTGTGCCAAGCCATTAAATAAAACACTTCCTCAGTATGATATAGCTTCCCTTAAAGTTATTACCCTCAGATCAAATACTAGCAAACACAAGCAAATTAAACCAATACTTGCTGATTCACACACATTCTGGCTGATGCTTTCTGATATCTGATATGAAGTTCTACTGTCATGTTTAGAGGGTAAACAGCACACACAAACTGGAACATACTGCAGGAGTGAAGTGGTGAGATGAGTCAGTTTAGGAAGCCAAACAGAGATAAAACCATTTACTTACTTATTTGTTAGGCCTGGTTTTATGTCAGCTTAACTCTGTGATCTAGCTGGTTAAACAAACATCAATAGTGTTGGAAGAGGTGCAACAAGCAAAGAAGAGTGGAGAGAGAAGTAGGGCAGCTGGATAATTTAATTACAGTAGCTAAAATTATAGTTCATGTGTACTGTACCCTAACCTGGACAGCTGGTTTTTTTAAGCAGACAAGGAAGCCACTTGAATCCACTTCTTCTTTTCTTGTGGAAAAGATGAGTAAGAACTGGTGTTATTTTTGTTACTATTGTTTGTATTGTATTGGTGCCTCATGGGCCATCTTGTGTGATTATCCATTAACTGGAATTATTCCCACCCCCCCATATTTGATTTCCTTATGATAGATATAATGGTTGAGAGTTCCATCCCTTAATTCTGGCTAGAAGGAACATATGTAAAGCTTGTCAAATGACATGGCATTCGGACACTACAATAATGGGATGAAGTGTAAACACATAAACAGGGAAAATAGATTTGCTTCTGGAATTATCTGGGTCTCAGATCAGAAAAAATGGTCAATCCGTAACCAGGATAATTTCTTAAGTCCCCAGACAGCTGCATGGCAGTGAGCAGGAATGTAGGAGGGCCCAAAAGTGACAAGCAGCAGACCAAGAACAGCAGGGAGGCAGGAGCTTCTCAGGCAAACTTCATCTTTGAAATAAAGGCACCACTGAGACAGGCTATTGGGTTCTCCATTTTTGGAGACTTAGTAAGATCCCAAGTAACTTACTCTAGTTTCTTTTGTTTTGAGTAGGGGTTGAACCAATAGCCTGAGTACAGGCTTACATATACAAAGAGTATTTTCATGTTTTAGTTATGCTGTGACCTCATTTTAGACGTGAACTAAGCACCATAGATGAATGATAAGGTGGCTTAAAGAGAGAGAGCAACTTTGCAATTACATATAAAAAGCCCCCAGACACCTATAATATCCATAGTTTGTATTTGATCTCTAGCAGACAGGCAACTTTTTTTAATAATTATCCTCAAATCATGCAACTCTCAGTCTCTAACACATTGGTGTAACTACCAGGTACATCAGGAAGGCAGTAATACATCCATAAAGACCTTTCACCATAGATGAAGGCAGAAAAAATGGTAAGTAATGCTTAGTCCCCATTTGTGATTTCCCAATTTGATTTTTTTCCTTTTGTATTCTTGTGTTTTCAGGTAGTGTGTCATTGTTCTCTATGACAGCAGGTATAGATTGCCTAAGTGCATGCCAAATAATTTCAGTCTGTGTGAAAGCTTCTCTCTTAGCCGAAATCAATTGCAAGTATATATTTTTCTTTCTATGCTTTGCATTAAGGAGCACCTGAAAGGTTATGGTGGAGATTAGATCCCAAGTATAAGCACATAACAAAAGATATTGTCATATCATTTAAACTAGCCTGAAATGGATTTTTATTTCTGAACCTAAGTTCTTCAATAATATTTAAAGTTCTGAATGGAGTACTGTATTACTGCTTAAAAAAGAATGTCTTACCTAAAGAAGAGCATCTTTGGGATAGGTAAATAGTTGGCTGAAAAATGCTATAGGGACACACTCAGGTGTGGTCCGTTCTTCTCAATATAGGTGTCACTTTAGCTGATGCTGCATCCCATTAGACACTCATTTTCAAGTTGTTTTTCAAATGCTGCACTCTGAAAGCACAAACCAACTAAGTTAAAACAAACTGAAAGCAAAGCCCCTTCTCTCGAACTCTTACATGTTCCACCTTAGCCTTCTCAACAAGATGGTTTGAGAGATTGTGCCCCACTAATGTATTTATTTTCTGTTTTCATAACATTTTCACTCCACAGGTTTTTAGAAAATGAACAATTCTACATTCACAAATCCTCACAGTTAGGTAGTGTTAATATTCCCAGAGTGTGTACATATATATGTGTGTATGTGTGTGTATATATATATATAATTGTGAACAAATTCAAGAAGACTTTGTTGTAATGAGGGTAGCTGCAGGAACAATGGTTGGCACTAGAAAAAGAACACTTCAATAACAAAAGAAAATAGGGATGGTGCCCCAAAACCATGCACAGTACCCAACAGAACACTGTGCGGATAACCAACTGAAGACCAAGAACTGAGGAAAACATGACAACATATAGGGTAGATCTGAGGGTAAGGGTCCAATCAGAAACTCAAACTGGGAACATAGCCATATTTGTACAACATAACTGACCAATCATAAAACCATAACCTTATATGGAACAACTTCATTAACATGCAAACTCCCATGAACATTTACTACTCATCACAACTAGAAAGAGGTTTCCCACGGCCTTAGGTTTAGGGTTGCTTCAGTTAGGCCAACTCCCACATCACATGGCAATGGAGCTTATCTTTTAAAACTCGGTGATAAAGCTAAAAGATCACAGAATCATTAATAATGAAAAAGATCCCTAAGATCATTGAATCCAGCTGTTATGAATCCAGCATGGCCAGCACCACCATGCTCACCATTACACCACTACAAACACCACATCTGCCTGTTTTTTGAACTTCTGGGATGGTGATTCCATTACTTCCATGAGCACTCTGTTTCAATGTTTAACAACACTTCTGGTGAAGAAATTTTTCCTAATATCGAAGCTAATCCTCCCCTAGCACAACTGTTTCTTCTTGCCCTGTCACTGTTCGCAAGGGAGAAGAGGCTGACCCATCCTCTGTTCAGGCAGCTGCAATGTGTGATGAGGTCTCCCCTGAATGTCCTCAAGACTAAACACCCCCAGCTCCCTCAGCTTCTCCTCATAGGACTTCTCTTCCAGACCCTTCATCAGGTCCATTCCCCATCTCTGGACTCACTCAGTGGCTTCCTTGTAGTGAGGGGCCCAGAACCAGAGACAGCACTCAAAGTGCAGCCTTACCAGTGTCCAGTACAGGAGGGCAATCTCTGCCCTGGTCCTACTGGCCACACTATTGCTGATACGGACCAGGATGCCATTGGCCTTCTTGGCCACCTGGGCTGGCTCATGTTCAGGTGCTAATCACCAGCACCCCCAGGTCCTTTGCTGACAGACAGCTTTCCAGCCATTCTGCCCCAGCCTGTAGTGCTGTGTGAGGTTGCGACGCAAGGGTGCTTCACCTTGTTGAACCCCCTTGAACCAGCTTTGCTCCCCACTTCAGAATGGAAATTTGCACTGAGGATAAGGCTACTTATCATGGGCTAAATGATACTTCAGATTCACATCTGTCATTGCTCCAAGCAAGGGCTAACTCAATGAGCTAACTCTTTACTTAAAACAGCCTGCTGAAGAGAATTCTCAGCTAGTATCAAAGTGCGCCAACACTTAACAGAGATGCACAGAATGAAATGGCTTTATTTTTTTGTTGTTGTTCTTGTTAATAAATGATTAATCTCAAATACCATGCTACCACTGTTTCTTTGTTGATGCCCTTTCCCTCCAGCCCATGTAGGAAATAGAAGGCAAAATTCCCTCTACTCAGACTGTACAGTTTATAGCACCTTTGAGAAGAAAATTTCTGCTCCTTCAAGCTTTCGATTTGCTCTTATAAATCAAAGTGGCTTTCTGTTACTCTGTATCTCAGGTTTTTACAATCCTGCCTGTTAATTTTAAATAACACTGTACCAACTACCATTTTATAGAAGAACAAGTAGTGGCTAAACCTATGTGCAGTTCAGATTTCTAAATGTATTTGCATAATAATAAGACATAAAGGTACTCCCATGCACAATTATCAAACCTTCCTTGATATCATTGTAAGACAATTATTTGATCTACTGAGATATTTTAGGAAATCCCCTTCTAAGGCTACCAAGTTTGCCTGTCAATCTTTGCTGCATATGTTAGCTGAGATGTTTTGGTCCTTTACTTTGCACATAGTGATTGAGAAGATGTGCCATAAATAAGTACAAGAATGGGAATAAGGCAGTTCTGTGCACTTGTCTTTTACTCAAATTGACCTTTTTTGTTTGTTTGTTTGTTTGGTGGAAAGGGAAGAACAGGAAAGGCACTGACTTGATTAAGATAAATAGGTATCTCTGAGCATAATGACAATTTTACTGTTGGCCACAGGACTGGCTGCTTTGCACTAAAAACCTTCTTTCAACTGAAGCCTGTACATCTAGATTTCATCAGCAGAAGAACTTTCTGGTGCAACTGGCTTGTATTTTCATGCAAATAACACAGAGGATAAAACTGGATCCTAACTATAAGATCACCAGGCAGATTTGGTGTAGCAAACACATTGCAAAGAATAATAATCATCAATGACAGGAGCGAGCTGATTTCTTCCCGCATTGTGCAACACTTTTATGCAATATTCTTCCTCTTAGTATGTCATTTCTTCCCACAATTTGCACTGCTTTCCTGCAACATTCTTCCTCTTAACATGATGTACTTTTTTTCAGAGATTTTTCCACTAATATGATACATTACAAAACAAAGAGAAACTACACTGATATACGGTCAAAAGTTAAGTTTAAGGAGATAAAAAACTCTGGATGCAACCAGACACATTTGTTTTACTAAGAAAAAAATGCAGACTTCATTATTTTTAAACCCAACCATCATTTTAGTGTTCTGACTCATGACTTCAATTAAAACGGGGCAATAGATACAGATGTATTTAACCACGTCTTCATCTTTAAAGCCCAAAAGATAGATAATTTGTAGCGTAGTGTGTTTGGGAAAATTGCAGCTTGCAAATTGTCCCAGTTATGGGCTTTCTGCATTCTGAGTTTTATGATGGCTCGTGTATACACATATTTGTGATTTTAATAGCAACACAGCTCACGTAATCATAAAGTTAGTTGGGGTCTGAAAAGAGACAGGTCTTTTCAAAATGTTAAGTTTCATTCAACTGGATCTCCATAGAAGACAGGTGAGGAACTTGAAATGCCCACACTACTGATATGTCAGTTATTATTATTTGTCTAACTGAGCCCTTTTTTACTAATTTTTTAAATTTTTATACTATGTGGCTTCTGCTGATAGTTTATATCTGGCCAGTTTGCCAACACAGATGTGTATCTGGAGAAGGCCTCCTTTTGAAAACAGCTATGAGTTTGATTCAGGTCAGGAATTAGCAACACCCAAAGGAACAAGACGGCAAACGTTTGAATAATTTGTATGTATTCTCTCTTTAAGCCATAATTATAGAACAGTTGTAAGTGCAGAAGGTGAGGCACAAAGATCATGCTCATGCGCCTCTGATTTGGACATCACAGCAAACTCTGCAGAAAGTTGCAGCATTTCTTAGGCCCTTTATAAGATGGAAACTCTCCAAAAAAGCAGTAAATATGTGATTTTAAGTTTGAAATATTTGTCGTAATAAGAATGTTTACTTAAATAAAACAAAGCAATGAAGGTATTTACAAACATATGGTCTTTTAGCCCCATCACTTATGGCACAAAACCTTCATACACCTAGGAAGAAAATAATAGGGTGGTAATTCATAAATTAAGAAAAAAATTGAGGCTTGCTGTCACCATTCCTCAGCCTAAGATAATAGATACTTATTATTACCTGCAAATAATACTGCAAGATTCATCACAGCACACTGTTTGCCAGGTATGAAAGACCACAGATGAAGTTCACACAGCTGACTATTCTTAGAGAATCCATCCAGGATTTATAGAACAGCATAGTGAACGACTCCTCTGCTGAGGCACTCAGCTAAAAATATTTCTTTCCAGTGAAAGTGGACCCTCTTCTAATTTTGCACTGTGCAAAAAGCTGCTTCAGTAGAGCAGTGTGCACTTGGCATCTCTCTTTTACCAAAAATCAGTACAATATAAATTTTTAACATCAATGTAGCAAAAAAACCAGGCATTCCTTATTTGGCACCAGATGCTTAAGGGGATATTTCCTTTGAAATACCATGCATCCTGAGTACAGAAAAGGTTCCTATATTTTAGATACTATAGATAGGTTTTTCAGAAGAAATATGTATATGATAACCACTTCCCCAGAGTCATTAGCATATATTTCCTCCCACTGGCACATGTGTTCTCTTGTCCCAGGTGTCCCTCCAGTGGTGTCTGGTGGCTGGTGATCCTGAAGTTATACTTGACTGTCTCATGAACTGTCCTAAATTAGGAGAAAAGTTGGCATAACTGGCTTAGTTCATTAACTTATAAGTCCTTAGGTCAATGAAGTATAGTTTCTTATTCCTTTCCTTGGTTAATGTTTATTGTAGTTTAATTGTATGGTTCCATAGCCTAATGAGTTTGCAAAATGATCATTGTATTAATTCACCAGGTGCAAACAATTCCTCCATCTCCCCCATATTCTTTCCTGTGTTGTGGCAGGGAAGTTGTATAACAAAATATTTTGAAATGTTGTCACTGCCCATGCAACTACTCTACAGTTTCTCTGCCTGAAGCTTATATAGCAACATGCCTTGACATGAGAAATATAATTGGAAATGCTGCAATCATCTATGGAACTTGAGCAAGCTGGACAATCTGCTGTCAGAATCAAAGCTGTTTTTATGTATCTGTACCTGCAGAATCACAGGCTTCTGCTGTCCAGTACACCTGCAAGCACAGTATTAGAAAATGATTCTGTGCTTCTTGCAGACACCACTATAATGTAGTTTTCATTAACACCTCTTTTCTTGAAAAGTCCTTGCTTTGCATTGATACTTGCACATTTGTGACCAACAGCTTTTAGAGCTTCTATGTGGCAAATCACAATCAGAACCAGAAACCAATCTGAACCAGTTTGTCCCACGTGAGGACTGCTCTGCTTACAACTCCAAGAAACACCCGTTTGTGACAGACTGCCATTGACAATAGCTAAATGATTTGAAGGCCAATCAGCAGAGTAGGACCACATCACTATCAAATCTTTGTGTAATGCAGGGTCAGAGGACCTCAGAGAGTGAACAAAAAGCCCTTATCTTTTCTGCTTGAACTTTCAGTTCATTACCAGAAGTTAACATGGGTGACAAGAATATGAGCCCCCAAGCCCCTGACACCCAGACTCTTGCTCAGAATGGAGAGGGAATTACACAATGCTGGCTATCTCTGAAACCAAATGCCAGCCCAATGCTGACCTACCTGGTCTCCAACAACCACAGATGATCTCTTGCTCTCAGAGGACATGGGAAGATCACAAAAAAAGATTACAAAAAAAATGCTAGACAGCATTTTTGTAAGCAGAGAGTGATTAAAACAGTAGAGAGAAAAGATAAATTCTCTTCATGTCTAATTTAAAAAGGCTGTACCCTGTTTTTAAGTGCAGCTTTGGTCTCCTACTTGAATAGCAATATATTTTGAAGCTATGTTTCACAGCAAATAGGGCTTTAGCAAAATTTGCTGTGCTTCAGATTAAAATGAAATGCCATAGAATTGTTCCAGAAATATTATTGTTGAATTATTGTGAAAAGGAAGACCTTTAACTAGAGCAGATACAAACAGAAATGACACAGGAATACTAACATTTTGTGTTAATTCCCATTTATTTCTTAGGTTACATCAACTACTTGAACTTTCTGCTGGATCAGAAGGGAAGTAAAACACAGTACATTAGATTAAAACTAGGCTATCTAAGAAGATAGATGACTCTGGGTCATACTCCAGCATTAATTTCTGGTATGTCCTTAGGTAAGTCAAACAGAATGGATAATTCAAACCAGCTATTGTTGCAATAATACCTAATTAAAACTAATTGTGTAAATTTTTCCTGAAAAGGGGAATTATTCACATGTATTTAAGTTGAGTTGTATGCTCCTCTGCAGACATGGCCCTCTCTCCATTTACTACAGAAGAAAACTATGGGCTCACTTAGATGTTTAGCTTGTTCCTTCTTCAGATATAGGTAACATGAATCTAGGTATTCATTTTCTTTAAGTCCTAGTTTAGACTTTATTATCTCTAAACCTATATGTTTAAAACATAGCTATTCTTCTTTTCATCTTGTCTTCTACAGCTAAGTGTTTAGCTCTTTGGAGATGGGACTGTCCCTCAAGAAGTGCATGCAGTACCACACAAAACAGAATTCCTGGGGGGTTAAAGCACTACTGTAAGACAAACAGTATTATCAACCCCTTCTCTGACTCTTGTAATGGGTGATACTTGCCTTGCAGGCTGTTAGTCCTGTGGTTACAGGACAGTCTAAACTTTTGCTTCAATCAGAAGTGAGTTTATTTGTTGGTGAATGTGACTAAAAAGTAAACAATCAGAAAGAAATGCTCAAACTAAAAAGAGTTTAGATCAGCTCTTTCATTTTTTATTTTATTTAATCCCTTGAGTTTGAAATAACGTAGTAGTCACAGAGACAGTAACTCTCGACTGTCTCCTGGCTCTGATTAAGGTTTCAACTCATGTTGACAGAATAGGTGGATTTCAGCACCTCTTTCGATCCAGGGTAGGAATCTGATCAGAAATTTGTTTTTTGAACAAACTTCTGTTTGCAGATCTCTTCCTGAACTACTTACTGTTTAGAATGTCACAAAGAAGGGAGAATATCTTCCTGCTCTGTCTGCTATCAACTCTGAGATCAGCAGGGCCTTGGTCACCACTAGCCATGGAGAAAGACCATGTTACTGCAATAAATTGTCTATATAAGGGACGTATATGTGCTCTGGCATAAACACAAGACATCTTATGGGAACATATCTACCCTTAGAACAACCACTGGACTTCCATCAGCTAGCAAACTCACCAGTCTGCAGCTGCGGGAGCCCTGTTTTAGGACAGCAGCAGGATAGAGGAATGCAGTGCATTCTTTAGAGCCTTCAGTGGGGATGGGTATTTCTTGGGGAAGAGAGAAACTTCATGAAAATTAAATATTTTTTATGAAGTTTCTCTCTTCAGTTTGTTGTCTGAAGAACACCTGCACAGATGTTTACACCTGCTTTTGCAGTGGGGCCCACATAGAGAAAAGTGTGAAGTGAGCTCAGTTTTGTGTGCCCCAGCAGCAGACACACAATCTGGCACTGCCACTGTCCAGCTGTCCAGACAGCAAGGAGCTGCATCCCAATTTTGATTTACTATCTTTGTCACTTCTTCCTGTGTAGAGTATTGCATAATAAACATCAGGATCTTTAGAGCAAGGGCTAGGTTTTCATTCTTTGTCAGTGCAACATCAATCACTTTGGCATTCCTATCCATGCCTGAAGTTTCTATACATTACTCACAATGTAAATAGTAACTAAGAACAGTAAGTGACACCTGTGTGCCAGCAGGAGAGATTTTAAGGATGTTTATGTCTGTAGTTCATAAAGAACAGTGGAATCTTCCCTTTTTAAATAGCATTTTATAAATCTCAAGTCATATACTTTTCAAAATTTTACCCATTTTTAAAAAATACTTTGCAGTTTTAGCTATCAATGATGGCAATCATTCTTATCCTGAGTTGATCTGTAGATAAAAGTCTGAATACTATGAACTTGAGGTAAGCTATGTGATAAGGATTAAGGATACCATGCACTGCATGGTCAGCTGATGCCACTGTGACAGCGATGACCCTTGAACCCTGCAGCAGTCCATGACATAAACATGATGTAAGCCATGCATGACCAAGACACCTCCAATCCTGCAGCTGCAGTCCTTAGGTACTCCTCTGTCAGAGGCGTTGTGTCCCAGGTTTGCTTGTATGCCGGATGAAGTGGAAACCCAGCACCCATGAACTCACAATGACAAGAATCTGCATTGAGCCAGCCCCTCTTTGACTGTGTGAGTCAGTGCTGGTGCAGAACAGGAATACATAAATTTATTCAGAAAAGGAGAAAGAACTGAAGGATCCTAAGCTTAAATTTATTCAGAGTACACAGACCTGGCAACGAGCTTAGGACTTAGAGGTGGCATTGGTCCTGCCCCAGTCCTTGTGGCAGCAAAAAATGAAGATACCATTGCTAAGATTATTTATATGGAAAAACATAATTGGATAAATTTCTTTTTTCTTTTTTTAGGGTTCTGACAGAATAATGTAATGGCTGGAAGGAGGAGATCACTTTGCCAAGTCTTGATAGTATTTATCACATGAGGAGCAGAGAAATATGGGCTACTTTTTCTTAACTGTTAGTTTCAAAAGCAGATTTTTGTGTAAAATAAACAGCAATAATGAATGAGCTGAATAGCTCAATTTCATAATGGCTGTTGCTATAGAAGTTATGAAAATATGCTTGTTCTTAGAATTACAAGGAGTCCCAGGAAGGTCCCTTCCAATCCAAGTCTTTCTATGATTCTGTGACACACAAGATAATAGCAAAAAAACCCCAAAACATTATGACCACTTTTCTTAAGTGGTTCCATGACACTAGACAAAAATGTGTAGGCCTGTTTATAATTCTTATCCCCAAAGTCAGTCTGCTATCATTTACTTGTTCTCTAACACTTTACGTGGTCACTTCAAGCAAAGACTCTTGAACAATCAAGATATAAGTGTGAAGCTCCACTTACAGCTTGGGCTCAGGCAGTTCTTCAGTAAGTTTTGCATTATTTACCCCATTGTTTCCATGGGAATCTTTAACTCTGCTGCTAGTAATTGAGAAAGGAAAGAGTCAGAAAGTTCAGCAAAGCCAGTTCAAAAGAGTGGCTGCAAGCTGCTCATGTGGCCTACATGAGGCAGAAGAAAGGGAGCTTTAGTAGGAGACAGCATGGAATAAACTGTAGTCTCTTAAAAATAAATCTGTATACCTCAAGAAACAAGTTATGTATTTTTAGCGTATTGGTCCCATCAGTCCATAAAGGGTTAAATTCAGGTGAAAGTACATAGCACACTTATAATAGCTTCAGGCATTATTGAAACATCCATAAGGGCAAAATTTACTTGACTGGGTAAATTGCAAGCAACACACAAACCACATGTGAAAGTAAGAAGCAGCAATGCTTCCTTAACTTTGGCCAGAGCATGAGGAAACTGCGCATGGCCACACTCCTGGTTTTCCCTTTCAATATAGTGTATTTCTTAGGCTCTTAAGTGCCAGGGCTGCCACCGATGTGCAGCTAGCATTATACTAGCTTCTGCTCCTTTATTGCCATACTAGGAGATATTTCTTGCCCAGTAGAAATGAAGGTTGAGTCCTGAGGCTCTGTTTGCCAGCAAGGCATTCAGTCCTACCAAAATTGTTACCAAATAAAGGAATGTTGCCTGTGAAGTACCAAAACCAATATATCATGACTTGTCAATAGAAAAGGACAAACGTCACTTTAAATGTATTTTATTAACAGAAATATATATATAAGGGGAAAAAAGAGATCCATGGACCAAATCCTTCTATCAAACTAAAAAAAAGGAAATTTACTTTTTCTCAAAGGCAACTCGCTGGATTTATACAGTTTGTTTATTTGTACAGTACACAGTTGTAACCTAGAATTTTATGAAGCATTAATTATAGTATGAAAATTTGAAACCATTGTTCTTGATGCTGAGTTTGTTCTTGTAAGATTCCTGGATTAATCCTACCAGGATTAAAGAAAACCATGCTTTTTTGTGCATTTGAGCACAATCATGACAATTTTCTAGCAGAAACTAGTTTCTAAGTTCTGGGAAATGATTTGATTTTTGTCTTCCTGGAAATTCTCAACTTGGACAAGCTCAAAAAATATTCCATCTACTGTCTCTTATAAAGCAGCACTTCAATGAACTTCAGAAAGGAATATATTTGACAAATGCAGTTTGGTACTTTTGCTAGCACATGGAGCAGTGACCTTTGCATGCTGGTATTTTTGATGATGGCTTGGCATGTTAGTGTTGTTTTTCAAGAAACTAAGCCAAGATATTGCAGTTCTACCCTACTCTATTACTGATAAGATGGGAAGATGAAAATAGGAATGTAGAAGCTCAGGGATTTGAGGATTTATTCCTGTGTTGGGTGGCTGAGTCGTGTTGCTACAAAGGGAGTAAAACATCTGTGAGAAGAGTGAAATTGCTATCTTTAAGTAGTATTTTTCTTACTATCCAAACTGAATCACTGTGCAAGTGCTCTATTGCTCAGTGCCAGGTGGCTTTAGAAGTCCATCACCAGGGCAAAGGGAATCATAGAGGACAGGTTTACATTTAATGAAAGATTACTGATGGAAGTCTTTGCACATATACTACAAACTTGCTTTCAAAGTGATTTACAGTAAAGCTTCTGCTCAGTACTGCTGTTGAGTGCAGCTGTCACAAAGAAGGATGATATTATTGGTTAAGGAGGGGAATAGCTGGACTCTTAAGCAAAATGTAACCAACTGCTGATCTCCCTGGCTGACATAAAGAAAAGTAATTTAGTCTGGAGTCAATGAATCTCATTTGCACCTGGGTGAAGTAGCTTTTGAGTTTCCTTTCTCTGAATTGTTCAAAAAAATGTAAACAAAAATAAAACCTTAATTGTATCACCTTAAGAAGTCCATTGAACTTTGCATTTCAATTATCCTTTCAGCAAAATGTGATAACTGTATCTACTTGCCTCCCTGAACAGTTGTGAGAATAAATTACTGTTCCTAAACAGCTTGCAGGCTGAAAAGGTATGAAAAAGGGAACAGTTAATGTTAACATTTAGGAAAAGAAGAGCAGAAGGAGGAAAAGGTCACAGGTAAAATCCATGTATGCTTTTTACTGTTTCTTCACCCAATATAGCATTGCAGTCACCTCAGAACAAAAGAGGCCAGGCACATGAAAACAATTCTGAGACACTTCTGGCAGGATTTGCAGTGCAGGCCAGTACTGCAGCAATATCTGCTCATGGGTCTTGAGGATAATCTCTCATCATGTGGAAAGTGCACATGAGAGCGGGGGTTGATGTACAAGTGAAGGAAGAGGAGGCTATTCGTTTGCTGTTGCTTAACACGGGCTTGGGCAGTATTCTTCCCAGGCCTTCTTGAACACACCCCAGTACCTGGAACACTTTCATATGGAACAGTTACAAAATACTGTGGCTGATGTAGTTCTGATAAGAAGCTGTAGCAATATTTATAAACTGCTGAGCTCTATAGATAGCATAACGCTTGGTAACAGGAAATGGGACATGGTTGCTTCACCTGTGCAATTAGTGAAGCAAGTCTTTGCATGTTCATACACCCTTATAAACATGAACTGGATAGAAAGACTCTACTGGCACTTGGGCTCACCAAAATGCCATGGAGATAGTAAATTATCAGAAGGCACTGGGCAAAATGAAAACTCAGAATACATTGCCTTCTTACAGTCAAATTCTCTAATACCTGTATTGCTGTGCAAATAATTACAGCACTGAAAATGCTTGACTGTTGGTATGAATGGTATACATTATTCTCAAGTTGGGATTGCTTTTTGCATCCATACAGAAAGGTTTTTGTTTCTAAAATGCCTGTCAAACTAAGGAGGTCTACGAATGCTGGGCCTCTGCCTACAATCAAAACCAAATAAAGCAAAATAAATATAAAATAATTGAGAGAAATTAAAATCCTAGTCACAGGATATTGTGCCAAGGTTTTGCTCATGTCCCTCAGCAAACAGATACCATTTACTTTTTCCCAAGCACTGAGTTAAATGGCTTGTAAATAGCATTTTCCTAGCTCCCTCTCCCTGCCAGATCCAAGGAATTTAATCTGATTGGAATCAAAATCCGTGGTCTCACTGGCCATAAACTTCAGATCAATGTGGTCAGGTTTTGTTTAATCTCTACCAAATTCCACACTATTTAAATTCATGTGATCTCACAGTGATTCAAATTAACTTTTTTCCTCAGAGTTAAGATTTCAAAACATGTTGCATAAATACAATTGTCTTACTTTTAAGAAGTTTTGTCAGAAATCTACTGTGTATATAGAAGGGGAAGGCAATGGATAGTTAGCACTAGATTATCACTGACCATCTGCTGGGGGGGCTTAGCACACAGTGGAAGACCAAGACTGAGCAAAAACTTGTTAAGTTTCTAAAATCTTTTAAGGTATGACTCTAAAGACACAGAGACTATATAATTCTAGGGCTTGTGGTTAATTTGTAGTGGGGAAAAGCATCTGTGAGATGACAGCAAGCGTGATCTTGGTGATGGAAAACCACTGCCCTGACAACATGAATAGAAACAAAACCCTACTCCCCTCTGAACTGGCTGCAAATAAGTATAGCATTTTAGTTCTGTCTGTTGTGCAAAAAGGCAGTCTTTCTAGATCTCATGTACCTAAAAATACAGAATAAAAAAATTAAGAGGTCATAAAAGTGGACGTAAGTTGGAAGAAAAAGTTGGAAAAACATGTTGAACCTTAAGGACGGAGGAAGAAGTTTGTGTGCATTGTAATCAGAGCCATTAGAGATACACATGTGTTGCTGCAGATATTCTCAGTAAAGTTCTTGGCTAGTACTGACTTCTACTGTTGCCCTTCATTAGATATGAGCAGAAATATATTATTCTGTGGACCAAACATTCCTGCACATCGCTGTGCCAGCTGGCTACTAATTCATTTCAGTGAGAAATCCAACTTGCAAAACATGATCAGGGTGTCTCTCTTTGGTAAGCTGCACACACAGTGCTTATTGCAAGCTACACACACACACACAGGCTTTGATAGTGTGCCACAAAACCACACAGCACATAGGTATGTTTCCAAACACTCTTGCCACCTATTTTTCTGTACTACATTCTTAGAACATATTCTGGTGACTGTCAAGGTTCATGAAGGCCTGCATGTCCCTGACTTGATCCCCTTTCTCTGTTGCTGATCCAGATTGAATTTTTTTTTCCATTCGGTTGATTCAGGGATTTTTTAATAATAACCTCAGCTTTTTGTTTTGCTTTACTGCAATATAATTTCATCCTCTTTTTTTTGTTATGGGGTCCCTCTTCTCAGATATGTGAGATCTTTTCTCCTTTATAGCAAATTTAAAGCAAAAGTGATAATAAAAGGAAAACTACTGTATCTCTCCAGGAGAGAATTTTTTCCATGCAGGCCCTTCAGAAGACAGATCTCTGAGCCACAGACCTCCTTAGAAACCCTGCCTTGCAGGAAGGAGATTAAGGCTGGTGAAGGGATGGTGAAGAAGCTGGAACAAGCTGGGTGTGCTGAGAATGGTCTAAGCAGAACTGTAGCACGTAGAAACATGCCAGAAGGCTTTCTGGACTTCAGCTAGTCCTCCAGGACTAAGTACTTGGAGAGTTTACAGCTATCATGATCTTATTTTTGTCTGGCCTACATCTATGGTAGACAATCTCAAACCTGTATTTTAAGTATGACTTACCATGTAATTCATTTTACTGTCATTTGTATCACTAAGGTTGGAGTGCCTTAATTAGCTCTCTTTAGAAGTTAAGGGCCAGGAAAGGCTTCTCAAAGAGTAAGTAAGAGAGATGAAGTTGGATTGAAATGAAGAAATTACTCATAAAACAAAGTTTAGTCTCTGTAAGCTCCTGACTATTGAACACACAGACAGCACAAAGGACTGCTGGAAATTTTAACATCAATCTATAGTGTGTAGTGAGAGCACAAGAGTCTATATGCTGTGTCAGTAAATGCACATGTAAGGTTCTAAAAGTGAGCATTGGAACAAGGGAAGTGCTTGGACAGCAGGGTCTCTGAGAAGAGGTAGGTCTTGAGGTTCTCCAGCCTCTGAATATGAAGATAGCTCTTTGAACACCTGGTTCCTCATTCCTGTATCACTATTCCAGGCATTTACATCAAACACAGCAAACAAACTATGCCAAGTCTCTTACAGACTTTTGGAGCACTCAGTCTCATGTTTTAAACTAGGTGTCACCTTCCCTCTTACTTCAAGATCATTTCAGCCCATTTCTCCAGGAATAGACTTCCTTCAGCTGTATAATGGGAATGATCTTCTGAAGGGAGAGAAAGAGGGGCAAATTCAGAGCAGAGTGTCCACTACACATATGGGGGTGGGGCAGCACAGCCAGGGTGCAGAGTGGAGGAAGGCCCTTTGAGTCAGATAGGCACTCTTCTCTTGCACCCATGTGTGAAAGGATGAGGTTCACGAAAAAGAGAAGTACAGATTCACAGATTCAATTAGGAGAAGTGCATAGCCCACAGAAATGAGGAAAGTATTCAGGGAGCATTTACTTTGCTCGGGGACATCCAGATATTAAGTGTACTGAAGCCAAAAGTCGAATCCATAGACAGTAATCTATATATGGCACAGCAAAAAAATGTGTGGCATTTGTGGTATCAATATCACCTCTCATATTACATCTCTGCTTTGGAGATGTTCTTATGGAGCCCTTTGCCACTGAATATGAGCCCAGTTCTTGAGTAGAAAGGGATTTTAACGTGTTGTTTCCTTTGTGGTTCCAAAGAGGATACATGTTTCTGAATCTCTGGTGCTTTACAAGACTGGGAAAGATGGCTGTTAGAACAGATTTCCATTAGAAAAAATGGGTGCGTCAGAAAAATAAGTGAAGTGCATCAAGCTTTGGGACTATAGGGGGAAAGTGTTTGAGATATGACTATCGGAAAATAACTGCAGTATTTAGACACTAAACAAAGAAACAATATACTAGAATAAAATTATTCTCTATGTTAGTGTCTTGAAAAACAAACCTCAAGTCATTGGAGCCAGCAGATAGGAACCACTCTAATGTTACCAACTTTCTTAGAAAGTATACAAAGAGATTCTCTTTCAATGAAAACATTTTGCAAAA
Organism: Acrocephalus scirpaceus scirpaceus; assembly: GCA_910950805.1. Classification (NCBI taxonomy): domain Eukaryota; kingdom Metazoa; phylum Chordata; class Aves; order Passeriformes; family Sylviidae; genus Acrocephalus; species Acrocephalus scirpaceus. The sequence goes on from OU383776.1 coordinate 48,577,914, forward strand.
CACTTCAGTAACCTTCAGAATCAGAAAGCAGCTTAAGACTGTTGTAACAAATGTTTAGCATTCCTCATGTCCTGAAGCCATTTTTTGCTGTTTACAAAGCTCTGTAAAGTTGCTGAGGATCATTTTACTGTTCTACCAATGCATCCACTGAAACTGCCTTTACTTTTAAGTTGCTAACAGAAGAACTCAATAATGTGCCCAATGGAAAGGGACACAGAGGTTAATCCTCTTTCTTAAGGAGAGCATGATTTAAAATTAAGCCCTAATTTAATGGCATCTTAGAAAGTGATGTCGTACCTGAAATAGAAAATATATTTTTAATTTTTGAATCATTTGTATTTCTGGGTACATGGCAACTACTTGCGATCTTATTTGCCAAAATTATCACAGCAAAATTGATTCAGCTACTGTGCTTAAATATATGCTTTATGCTCTAGTATTTTATATTTGTTACATTGCTCTGGAGGGACTATGAATTGGATTTCTGTACATCAAATGAACATCTCTATGCTCCATGGTATTAAAATTAAATGCTTTAGCTGTAACCCTAATTTCCCTTATTTATTGCCCCATCTTTGTTTATTGCCTTTGTAAGCAAAATCTGACAAGAAGCTGCTTGAGGAACAGTCTGGTCTCTTTGTAGTACCACAGAGTATGCAACATACTCAGAGTAGAAGTGAAATGAAATTATAATAAAAATCTTATTAAAAAGTTTTTGCATGTAAGCAGCTATGATTTTATCATAGTAAACAGTTTGCATAAACAATGCATTAATTGGAAATTGTAGCACTGGGAATGATTTTCCTAGCCCTCAGAAATGTGAGTAAAAATTACAAACACTATATATTGGTGTTCACTGTGTCACAGGTTATCTGTTAGCAAAAATTCCATTTAGTAAATATAGGTAAAGTAGGAAAAGATAAGTATAAATTAATTCAGCATGATCATATGTGAAACACAATATATTTCAAATACCACAGTGTGATTCAGGAGAGCAAAAAATGGTTTTGTTATGTTTTAGTCTTTGCAAAAGAGGATGCACTGAGGTTTCTTTAAAACTTCAGAACATTTCTAGAATAAATAATGAAAATTTCAATAATTTCTTGGACATCTAGCAGGGACTTACTTTAATATCTGGAAGTGGGTCTTTTTAATGTTGAGCCAGGCTTTAGGCTGGTATAGGTGAATATATTGCACTCAGGATTAAATACTGGGATACCAGAAAAAGGATCCTGGGGTGCACTATGAAGAGCAGTGCCAGCAGGTCAAGGGACATAACCCTGCCCCTGTACTCATCCCTGGCGAGGCCTCACCTGGAATGCTGTGTCTGGTTCTGGGCTAGAGAGACGTGGAGCTGTTGGAGCAGGTCCAGCAGAGGACTATGAAGGTGACTAAGCGACTGGAGCATTTCTCTTCTGAGGGAAGGCTGAGAGAGCTGGGCCTATTCAGCCTCAAGAAGAGATGACTAAGAGGGGACCTCATCAAGTATTTGAAGGGAGAGTGTCAAGAAGCTGGATCCAGGTCTCTCTTGCCAAGCAATAGGACACGGGGCAGTGGGAATAAATGAGGAATATAAGGAAAGACTTCTTCACTGTGTGGGTGACCATGTACTGCAACACATTGCCCAGAGAGATTGTGGAGTCTCCCTCACTGGACATATTCAAGAATCATCTGGACACAATCCTCTGCCATGTGCTTCATATGACTCTGCTTGAACAGGGAGCTAGGAATAGATGACCCTCTGTGGTCTCTTCCAACCTGACACATTCTGTGATTGTGTGAACTGTCAGTGCATTGCATCGGTATGCAGTCAGCTTTGGGACACCAATTAGGACAGTTGCTGACATGTTGCTTACTCTTTTGCTTTAGCAATACTTTGTCATGGGCTACATATTTATGCATAATGGCATGTATGAACAGATATTACCAATCTATCCATTCCTTAACACAAGTGCTGATTTATGTACTTTAAATAAGAGGGTATTTACAAATGTGGTAAAACACAGCAAAGTAATTTATTTTACATTTCCCAGAAAAACATAAATGCCATGGAAGTATTCACAATCATAATTTAACACTCCTTAATTAATTGGCTTTGCCTGTCACATCTTTTTCACATTTCCTTGATATTTAACTGTCTCCATACAAGGTATGGAATGCAAGGTACAGAAGAATATTTGGGAGTACTTCTGCTAGAGCCTTAAGGCTAACACAGCTACAACCTTTATGTAAGTGTAGACTTGTACCACTGTGCCAAACTCTGCCTGTAGGACTGTGGTGGCCTGTGCTCTCACCCCTTTAAGTTTCCCTAAAGATTGTCTAAGAGATTGCATTCAGACCCTCTGTGATATGCCTGCTCCCCATGAAAGGTCTGACACCTGTTCCTTATTCCCCAGGGATGGAGAGAAGCACTGTGGTCAATACATGCCAATTTCTTTGGCCACACAGCCCTCTAACCAAAGTTAAGAGTAATTTGCTGCATAAATGTCTGAATCAGCCCAAGGAGTTTTTCTTTTAATCTTTGGAAAGCTGATTACTTCATGCCAAGCATAGCTGTATTGCCCAATAAGAGTTTGTTTATCAGCCCCACTCTCACAAGTAGGTAACTGTGAAAAGACTCAGTGGTGAATAAGTTCCTGCCGGAAGTAGTCTGGAGCTTCTTTCAAAGCCACACCTGTTCATGTGATATAAGCCTCTTATGTGATCTGCCTGCTCTGTCACAGCATTGAGAAACAGAATGTCACAGCTCAATGAAAAGCAAGGTAAGGCCATACTGAGCACACAAACATATGTGCAAGCAAGGAAATTATTTTAGACTGCAGAGAAACATTGCTGATTTAACCATATCTAATGTTTGTACTCTCTCACACACACAAAACATTTGGTGCCTGAGTAGTATTTCTATTTTCTTGAGAGAAAAAAAGAATGAAAGGGCAAAGGAAAGGTTACTAGGACGGGATGCATAGAATATTTCTGATTCAATTGTGATGAAGTCAGCTGAAGACAAAATGCCTTTTGGTTTTCACAAGTGCCCAGGACTTTAGGGTTGTGACACACAGAAACAGAATATAGCCTTTCCATATTCAAACTTAGAACAATTATATGCCTGAAAAAACCCTTTAACTATAATAAAAACCAGAACAAGTCACTAAGAAATGGATGAGAAGATATAATCTTGTAATAGTCCCTTGGAATCCTTGGAGGATGCAGTAATTTGTAGACTCTTGTTTCCTACTTATCAAAATCAACTGTCACACCTTACACGGACACCATGGGTTTGGAATACATGATGCAATGCAACGATGGCTCATGATTACAAGCATGCAGAATTAACCTGTTCCCTGTATTACAGCTGATCCACCCAGTTATGACTCACTAGTAAAGGACTGAACTTTTTGTCCTTAGGCAAAGGGCACAGCAGCTGTGTCTCCCAGACACAGTGCCAATGCTTTCATGACAGCTCCAAGTGCACTCAAGATAGGACTGATCCAAGAACAGTTTTTTCATACCACAGGGATTTTTGGCACAGACAGGCAAGTAGAAGGCTTGCAGACAGGCAAGACAGATCAAAAACCCTGTGGCTTTCACTTCCGCAGTCTGGGCTGAGGTCTCAAACTGAGATGAAATTGGGGGAACTTACTCAATCATTTGTTTGTTCACTTTTGTCAGTATCTGAAACAGATCACACTCCTGAACAAGGTAAGATTTTGATGGATCTTGCAGCTGTTCCCACTGTTTCATCCTTGATGTCCAGATTGATATCACTAACCTTAACACAACAACAACAACCACCAGCTGCTTATACTTCTGTTCCTGGCAAGACTCTGCTATTACAAATGTAAGCAGGGCTGACGACAGACACTGGTGGTTAATAGGACCAGTTGATTCCAGAAGCGAGTCGATATTCCATTTCAGGGGCATCCCTATGGAGAGCATTCTACCATTTATCCATACCAAATCACATTAATTCCTATCTGTATATTCCAGATTCCTATTCCATCTTTATATAACAGTCACTCCCTGGGTCAACATGAAAACTGAAGAGAACTCCTGAGTGAAATAGCAGTCACTACCTAAAAAGACCCTGATGCTAAGAGCTCTAGTAACCCCCCATCTCTTTTACTGCTGAGCAGTCCCCAGCATGAAACCAGTTCACACAATACCTAACAACTTAGTATTTACAACAAACTTAATCAGGTTCTGTTTAGAGAAAGGAAAATGTACATAGAATTTGTTAATTCACTATTTAAAAAATAAGAAGTTTTTTAAGAGCTGACTCCATTGTAAAAGAATCAAAGTTCAGCCTTCTTTCTCACCTATTGTGCACCTGATTATAAGAATATTCCTTTGCAAAGAAATTTAGAAGAACATTAAACTGTAATGATTTTGTAATAGCTTAAATAGTAACTGAAACTTGATCATTTCCTCAGGAGTTTCCCTCACATTTTTAAGAAATAACTCCTGTCAAGAGTAAGGTAACAACAAAAATAAGGACTATCTTTCCTTTGCAAAGAATGATGGAAAATGCTGTGCAAATACTGAATGTTTTTAGAAACAAAAACTCAGATACCATAGTTTGTATTGGTTATCTAGAGAGAAACTGAAAACTGAGTTTTCAATCTGTGCCTGTCTAGATTCAATGTATATTAGTTTTCTGAGCCACTTAACAGCTGCTTCACTGTGAAAGTGGTAATTAAATAACCACAGCAGAAATACAAATGACCAACAACACAGGAAACTTGGTAGATCAGACATCTCAGCAATCCCTGATTGCTTCTAACTGGATGCACGTCCCTGTGCGAAGCCGAAGTCTGTAACTGCTGTGGAAAACCGGCATAGGTCAGAATAGATGATCCCTGTGAGCTGGGTAAAGAACACCTGAGGCACCAATTGCAAGCATTCTGCATGAAGGAACCCCACTATTTCAGCTAGTCTTGGCTCACCACACTCTATGCACATCCCAGACATGCAGGAGTAGCTACTGAAATAATGTCCTATCAGCCCAGTTCAGCACACAACTGTGAAAATGATTCTGCTGCTCCAAGTCCTGAGAAAAACAGCTCTTTTGTTCTAGAAAAAATCCCATTTCTCTGTTTGAAATAGCAGGTCTGGACTATGCTATAAACACATAACACAATTTGGAACAGCAGAGCTTCTCAGGTACTTTACTTGCAACTCCTTTAAAGAAATGCAAGTGCAGCTTTTGCAGGATGTACACCTCTATAAGATGTGGTAGCTAAGAGGTGTTCCCAAAAAAGAGTTGGGAAAATTTGCCCAATGTGGTTGTGAAATATATTTGCACAGCAGCTTTTATCATGTTCCTGTGACCTTTATTATTGAGCTTAGTTTCACAAAATAAAGGAACCGGGATATCAGAAAGCATTGTGGTAAGATGGAGGAGCAGCAGTAACAACTAAATGAGCAACTCTGGAATCATTCATATCTGATTGAAATATTGTGTTAACAACTATTTAGAAACAACTCTTTCTAAACCACTTCAGCAACAACATCTCAAATAGCTTTTTAAAACAGTATTCTTAAAGTCCAGGCAAATTTTCCTCTTGACAATTTTAGCTGTGTATTTTTGTCTTTAGGTTACACTGTCCTCAGGTTCTTTCAGCAGCACCCAGACAGAAATTGAACAAGTCAAGATGTCCCTTTCAAACATGAATCTATGAATCTGTGACTCTTTGTGATGAGAACCAAGTATATGGCTAGAACAGATGTCTCAGTGCATTCTGGCTACTTACACATAACCTTTCTGTCCATCTTCATTCTGCACCTCCACTCATATTATGGGAAACTGCATGCAAATACTCACAGATATCAGAAGGCAGATCCCAGCACTCCATAAAGGAGTGCAGAGTGATTCCTGGAAGCTTGACAATTCTGTAGTGGCTAAGAAAGATTCAAATACAACTCATATCTTTGCAGCCATTTGGGAGAGATGCATTCCTTAGGGATGCCTCTGACAAAGCTAATAGTGTGTGCTGTAATTCCAGCCCTTGAGACATGAGTAGGAAACCCTGTGAGAGATCTTGGACTGTATTCAGTCATAGATTATCTTGTCTCAGCATGTTAATGTGGACTTCAGAAATTGCCAGGTACTCAGCTTCGAGGCAGGGCTGACCCTGATTTTTAAAACAGATACCTTTCAAAAGCACTTACTCCCTCCACCCTCTAAGCTTCAATAAGTAATGACCAAAACATCTTTACCGTTTTGCTCACCTATCTGGCCAAGGTGGTTTTGCTTCCAGGCAGTCATGGCTGTAGCAGCGAGAAAGGACTGTGAGCTTCCCAGCTGGTCCTGGATCTGCCTTGACTGAGCTCAGGAACCACCTCCTACCCTAGCCATCATTTTTGTACCATGGTGCCAGTGTCGGGGCCCAGGAGTTTCTTAAGGATTAATCTTGGTGTCAGTATCCATAGATCAGTTTAAATTTATTATTTGTGTCTATATGTACTCTTGGAGCATCAAATACTTGTTCTTTGAAGCAACAAGCATTACCTTTATATATAGTGTCCCATTCAGTCATGAAACATCACAATTTAGCTCACTTCTGTGGCTAGATTCTGTGCCCTGGATTTCACCCTTTTCAGCTTTTACTCTTGGCTTACAAAAACACTCATGTTTTTGATGCCCAAAGGGGTTCTCTGACTGCAATTTCTGTTCTGTTGCTCTCTTACCAAATTGTTTCCCCCAGCTCAAGCCCTTGATGTATGTCTTTGGTTCCTAGGTCCCTTAACAACCTGCCCTTCACTGAATCCACTAAGACTTGGCAATTTGCTCTTTGCTATCCTTGCTTGGGTAAACAAGAATGCAACAGTTTTGCAGTAAGAAGGGTTGAGAGATGCAAAGAACCATGAGTGTCGGCTTGGGTCTAGCAGGTGGAAAAAGAAACTTGATTACATGTTTCTAATGATATTATACCTTTAACTTGCACTTAGCATTTTTAATTTCCAAGCAGTAGGACCATTGCTTAAAAACTCAGAAACTCTCCTGCAGAATGAATGCTTACTCTTCTGAAAATCATGAAATATGTAGCTATCTAATCAATTTGCATTTTTTCTTGATTTTTTCCTTATCTTTATAAAATTGAGATATCCATTGAAAATATTGGCCATTATGAGGTGATGTCAATGGCCAACTGAGTTCCATGAATAAAACAGTAATTTTAGTCCAAGTGAAAAGTCCATGCACAGTGTGTATCCAACTGGACAATTAACAGTATTTTTTAAAGATACTTGTGAAAACATCCAACTTTATTCTCAAAATTATTAATGAAAAATGTAAATTTAAAACATTACCTAAACAGATAAAATGTAAATGTAAATTACCTTCTTATTCCCTCTCTATGCTTGTACTCAATATTTCTCTAACATGTTTTTTGGTTAAAAACAAAATTGTATTTTGATATATATTCTGCTCAGCATGTGAAATTTCATGTACATACTGTTGTCAGATGAAGAATTATTTGCTCAGCTGGAGGGAAAATACAATGCTTATGCTGCAAAACCAGTAGCCAATGGAACCACACAATGCTCATTCTGCAGGACCACGTTAAATGCCAATGAAGAAGAGGTGCAAAATAATTTACTTCCATGTTTGGGAAATAACACCAATTTATGCAGCAGTCAGCTATAATTTTGGGGTTTACAACACCAGAGGAAACACTGGGACTTAAGAACACATGTGAAAATGGCAGGAAACATTTAATAATAATAATTTCAGGGAAATAATTATCACATGCATGTTTATTCCAGGAAAATCAATTAATATTATCTAAAATTCAGTATAAAAGCAAGAGTTTTTCTATACTTAGCTCAACTGGGGGAGATATCCTTTGTGCATCCAGTGCCGTAATAAAGAACACCTGCTTCTTAATGCTACATTGGTATTAAGGAGCTTTATTTTACTGATTTTTTTTTTGGTAATAATACCTGCAACAGATTTTGTTCTTAAAAGAAAACTGTTTGCTTAATATTCCTTAGAGATATGACTTTTAAAACACCAGAACAGAGAGATTATTTTTGAAGCAAAGCTAGCCCCAAAAGTGAGAAGACTTGGAGCTTTAAAAAAACCCCAAACAACTTTGAGCCTATAATATCTATCTATCTATCTATCTATCTATCTATCTATCTATCTATCTATCTATCTATCTATCTCCTTAGAAAGGAAACAAAGCTGGTGAAGGGTCTGGAACACAAGTCCTGATGGATGTTTAGCCCGGAAAAAAGGAGAGACCTTATCACTCTCTACAACTCCCTAAAAGGACGGTGTAGCCAGGTGGAGGTCAGTCCCTTCTCCCAGGCAACCAGTGACAGGGTGAGAGGACAGGGTCTCTTAAGATGTGCCAGAGCAGGCTTTGGACATTGGGAACAAGTTCTTCACAGAAAGAGTGGTTGGGTATTGGACTGGGCTGCCCAGAGAGCCTGCCCACTGTCCCTGGAGGTGTTTAAGGAAACACTGGATGTGGCACTCAGTGCCATGGTCGACTTTCCAAGGTGGTGTTCGGTCAGAAGTTGAACTCAATCATCTCAAAGGTGTTTTCCAACCTAGCTGATTCTGTGGTTCTATGAAATACATAAATATATAGATATAGACAGATATACTGTTTCCTTTTGTACCTCAGATATGAAAAATATCAGAACTGTCACACTTTTTCAATCAGATGCTCTCACCCCTGATCATCATACTCTTTTTCTCATACCACCACGCATAGGCAGATTCCTGGCCATCCTCCTTGGCCTATGGGTCCACAATAACCAAAATACTGTGGCCAGATGGTTAGGTAAGGGTAGCATGATATGTCCCAGAAGGAGCATATAATTTGTTTGTAGGATATTTTTAAAAAATAAAAACACACTGGTGTGTAGATATGACAATTTTGTGACAGTCTGTATATTGAAAAATAATGTCTTTTCATCTCAGAGGGATACTCTCTGTTCTAAAAATTTCAAAACAAAATTAGAGACAAGAGAAGGTCAAGGAATAAAAAGGGAGCAGATGAAAATTGAAAAAAATTACCTGTTAACACTTACTTGTAACAAAGTCCCATTGTTCTTACTCATTGATAATTGTAAATTAAAAGGAGAAACTCTGGAGTATGTAACAGAGGACAAGCCAGAGCAAACATTTGGAGGTGCGCCTTGGAGAATAAACCCATACAAAATGTGGCTGCTGAATGAAGAATAAGAACTTTGAAGGAGAGTCAGAAAAGAGCAGTAAAGAAATGGAAAATATCCAGAACATATAAAGGAAAAAGGTTGAAAAGGCCTGTATGGATAAGCAAGGTCTCCTTATCAAAAATGGAATCTTACAAGAGGAGGGATCAGCAGCTTAGAGAGAATACAGACACACCTTCTGAGCACAGAGGAAAAGCCACAGTCCATCTGGAGTTGAATCTGATGAAGAATGTGAAGGATGGTGAAGTACCCTGTAGCAAAAGAAATATCATAGAAAATGTAGGACTACTGCTTAAGCAGGGCAGATGCCTGGTGACAAAAGACATGGATAAGACTGAATTACTCAGTGCCTACCTTCAGTGGAGAAGGATCAGGTTAGGGACCTTTGAATGGTACTGGACAAATAGGGGACCATTCCACCTGATAGATGCACATGAGTGCTGAAACACTGGGCCTCTTCTGATTGCCTCTAACACATTGGCAGAATATGGGAGGTTCCTGAGGACTAGGAGAAAGCAAATGTCCCTCCTGTATTCCAGCAGGGCCACAAATCGCAGCCATAAAACTACAGGCTGATTAGCCTCACCTCAATCCCTGGGAAGGTGATGGATCAACTATCCTGGAAACCATTTCTAAGCAAACGAAGAACAATAAAGCGATCGCTGGCATGGACTTATGCAGTGGGAGCCAACCTTCTACATAGCCTTCTATGACCAGATGACTAGTTTAGTGAATAAGGGGTGGTAACTGGAAGCTGTGAATCTGAACTTCAGGAAGGCTTTTACCACTGTCTCCCACAATATCTTCACAGACAAAATGACAAGGAATAAACCAGATAAGAGTCTGGTGAAGTAAACTGAAAGCTGGCTAGGGCAGCCAGGCTCCAAGCATTGTGTTCAGTAGCAAGAACTCCAGCTGGAGGCCAGTCACTACTGGAATGCATCAAGTCTCAGTAGTGGGGCCAGTGCTGTTTGAACCCTCAGAAAGTTTGCAAATGATACAAAATTGGGAGGTGTGGCTGATAACATACATAGGTGTGTGGTGAATAAATTGGGCAGGAGATACTATTAGCTCCTTTCAATGCCTTTATTTAAAAGGGGAAGAGCTCAAGGGATTGCCTACGCCACCACTGCTCCCTTCAGCACCGCCGAGGAGGAGGTCCGAGTCGTTCCTGCCGCCAAGCTGCTGCAGGGCCGGGAGTTCGCCCTCACGGGAATTCCCAGGAACTCAGTGTGGTTGGCTCAGTCTAGGGGTGTCTTTCTTCTGGGTCACTTTTCAGGTCACGGTGAGGACTCTCTCTCTCACAAATTGGAGAGTATCCTTGCATAGCTGGAGGTCTCGCCCTCACAGCAGTGTCTTTTATGTGTCTCGGTCCTGAGTGGGCTCGCTGTTCTAGTGACCTTTTGCTGCTATCTGGACTTCCTCTTGGAGCTGAGCATTATGGGGGTCCACTTGATCTCCATAGTGGGTGGTGTCTCGTGGTGTGATGAGCAGGCAGGGAGCAGCAGAGGCCTAAGCAGGCAGGGAGCAGCAGAGGCCTAACCCGATGGAAGGGAAGGCGGGGGAAACTTTGGGGAAGGGGGGATTTTGGGGAAGAAGGGAGTATACAACTTGAAATCCAGGGGACTGGGATGATGTGGGGGTACAGTGTTGGCACATGCAATCTGGAATAACAGGTAAGTGGCAATATATCTTTAAATGTAACAACAACAGCATAACAATTCAACATACAACATATAACAGCGATTAACCTGGAGTCCTTTTTGATTTTATTTATCTCAGGTGGATTCAATTTCAGAGAGATTTTGACAGTCTGGAGGGATGGGCTGACAAGAACTACATGGAATTCAAGGAAGAACATTCCAAGTCCTGCATCTGGGGAGGAACAACCCAAGGCAGCATAACACACTGAGGGCAAACTGTCTAGAAGGCAGCTTTGCAGAGAAGGACCTGGGGGTGCTGGTGGACACAAAGTTGACCATAAGCAGCAATGCACCCTTTAGACAAAGAAGGCCAACATCATCCTGGCTATCATTGTTATGTGCATTGTCACTACATGTAGTAGCACAGAAATAGACCGGCTGAGGGTAACAAACATGACAGATACTGAAGCATCTGACATATGAGGAGTGACAAAAGAGACAGGATTGTTCAACCTTCAGAAGGCCAGGGGTAATGCTACCAATGTACAGAAATACCTGGTTGGGTGGAGTAATGAAGATGGAGACTGACTCCAAACCCAGCAAATTACTCTCAATAACTCTGCTCAAGCAGTAAGTTGAAAAAAGAGGTCTATTTCAAACTCAACTATTCTGTGATTCTGTGAAATTATTTATGGTTTTCTAAATGTAACTATTCTCCAAGTATTCCACAATTATTGCTGAGTGCATATGCATAGTTATTTCCAACAGCAGAACTTGGGAGGTTTATAGGTCAATCAGCCTGGATCAATTTGTCAAGAAAAATACATGTACCTGAAACATTATTGTTTGAGTTTTTTTAAAAAAATTGCTTTCCTGGTCTATTATGAAATTAGTTCTGAAGATCAAAAGTACTGAGGCTTTATTCCTTTCATATTTGTTCTTTGAGGTTCAACTGCAACCTGTACCTTTAATTTTTTCAACCCTTGGGTATAAGAGCTCTGGTCTCTAATTTTTCTGGTGTTTGATTTTTTGAGACACAGTACCAGACAAGACAAAGACTGTGCTATGGCTAACCTAGAACTACATTTGTTAAACCTCACAAGCACTTCACATATGCAGGTCAGACAGCTTGTTACTGCCAAATAAAGAGGATACTGGCAGACCTGTCTCTCTTTGGTCTCTTTCTCTTGCCCCTACTAGACAGGCTTTTATATCTACAAGTGTTTTAGGGCTTAAATAAAGTTCTGAATTCACTTAGGCATGGAGGCTAACAAGCAGGGAGCAATTGCATAGATTTCTGTATCAAATCCAAAAAATAACTGCATACTTTTTTATTATCTAAACATTTAAACAAGAGGAAGATGCAAGGCAGAGTATTTATATAATGACAAACATGCAGAGCTGCAATACACACATTTCTTTGATTTAATTTATAGGAACAAAAGTGGATTTTTAATAAAAGAAGACAGATGTCTCAGAGCTTAAATTACTAAAAACAAGTTTCAAAGATGCACAATCCTTAGCAATGCATATTCCCTTTATAATAAGGTATTTTACAAAACAGTTTCAGAGTGTAGATAAATTAATGGCTCATTAAGCAAAGAGAAAACTTCCACTGTCTGTCCCCTTATTTTTATATTTTCATAAGGAAAATGACACATAAGGAAGAGAAAGGAAATTTATCCTTGCCTTCTGTTTGCCCAGAACCTCAGTGATACCATTCTAAACAGAAACAGTAATAGCAAAGGGAACTGGAAAATATGTATTTGGAAACACTAATACAAATTCTGAAATAGTATTTCAGCAGATTTTAAATACAATTTTAACTCTAATCCAGGTGACAAACTGTCTTGCCATCTGAGGATGGAGACTTAGATCAATTTTCAGTCTCCAAAGCTTATGTAAGCAATGGTTTTCAACAGAAACTGACAGTTGAGAAGAAAACCTTCCATAGATATACCACTAAGAGAAACTTTAGTGGTCTTGGTTTCCACAGGCTTCTCAGTATTAATACCAATATCACTACAGGTTAATCCACTATTGTTCCTTTGTTAACTAATTATATTTATCTCTTTTTATCAGTTCAAAATTACATGAGTGTTTCTATTGCATCATTTTTGTTGTTGGAACAAGTCTCATATCTAGGCCACCAAGGACCTTTATGATGGAGATTTCTATTAAATTAATATTTTTCAGTCTGCAACATTCAAACACTGTTCAAATTAACAAATATTTTGGCAAAATATTGATTGAATGAACCAAGAACAGAAGCTTTATAGCACATGGGAGGGCTAATTTTGTTTTTAAACATAGTACACATTTGCATTAAGTCCCAAGCACTTGATTAAAACACCAGGGTGTATCATGCCCCAAGGCATAATGAGGCACCTTTGAACTGGCAGATCTGCCCTACTTGAAGAACACTGCTCTCTGTGAATTGTTGCACTCCACACTTAGAGAGGGAAGACCAAGTGTACATCCCCTGCTACTGAACTGTCACAACTCCAGGCAGCCCCACGCTTCAGGCAACCTTTACTCTTTGCTCATCCACTGATTTTAATATATCTGCTGAAAGAATCCATATAGCAGCAAATTTGACTAGAGAAGTTGCTCGGGTTGAAGGATTTACCATACCTAATTTTCCTTCATTACAATCCTGAAAGTATATTGAAGATTCTGGTTTTAAACCATACATCAACTTGAACATTGAGTGATGCAGCTTTTTACCTTAAACACCTCATGAGAGATTTCTTTCTTCCCACACAACCAGAGGGCAGAATGACATCCCAGAGAGGATGGCAGAAAGGTGGATCCTTTTCTAGACAAAGTTATTTACACTAGCTTGGTGTTTTCCGGTGGAACATTGCTTGAGGACTGCTCATTCATCAGAATGGCTGGCTGAAGTATAGGAGTCAGTACCTTAATTCATTTTATTTATGAAGAAGCCTCAGCAAAGTTTGTTTGCATGGAGCCATTAACCCTACCTGTTGCACAATAAGCAGCCTCTCAATCTAATCTCCCAGGCAAACACCTTCTAGGACAAAAAAGAAGCTTTACTGCTTCAGTTAAATAAACTGTGATTACTTGTGTATTTACTGATTACTGGAGACAGACCCTCAATCTTCCTCAATTCCCTCTACTGTCACATTTTAAGCTAAGATACTCTTTGCATAGGCTGTTTCTGCCTTAGAAGAGAGATGCAAGCCACCAAGGTAGAGTTATATGAGCTATATTCTAACAATTCCTACATATCTGCTCTGAATTCTCTGACTCAACTAGTCTTGTGACTGGGCCAATGTTTAGCATGGCAGTTCAAATCATTGCTCAAAAATGCCTATAAAGCTCATTGAGGCAATCTTAAATCAATATAAATGTGATCATTAGACTCCAAATGCAGGAACAAATAGAGAAAAAACCTGGCACTTTCAGTTACAAATAACATACAAACACAATAGAGGAATTTGAAAACTAAGGTAATTTGTTTTACTTGAAAAGTTATTTTGAAGGAAGTTATAATAAGAAATCACTGAAGCCAGTGAAAAGGCATGTTGCTGGCCCCATGATTTATTTATGAGGAAACTCACATTAATCAGGAACTAACAGAGTACACAGGCAGTGTTCGCACCAGCATGGACTGATACCTCACCTGTTCCTACCACTTATTAGTAGCTTTTTACTTTATTATACTTTTAATTTGGTCAATTCCACAACAGGTAAGATCCTATCTTTTCTGACAGTAAGTTGCCTCTAAATTGCTGTATCCTAACTTCTCACATACAACTAGAGCTAACTTGAAACCAAATTCTTTCTACAGTTATTGTGGTGACTAGAACACTTCTCAGAACTACACTGAGTACTTAGCAGAATTCATGAACACTCCTTTACCTACATAATTAAGAGAGAGCTGTGGAGGGAAAAAACCTATTAGAGAACATGCATACACTGCAAAGTTCAGCTTGTGTTACTGGTGAAGACTCCTGAGAAAAAGTACATCTTCTCACGTACAGGTAAATACAGACTTTTATGTAAGGCTATGTTTATTCTGGCAACCTCAGGATGCAGGCACGGCCAGTCAAGTAATTTTATCCTCCCACAGCATACCGCACAGCATACCCCAGATTAATGGAGTTAAATTTAAAACAGTTAATGCAATGCATGTTTGCCTATTACACAACAAGCAAAAAAAGAGATACATTGGTATTTCTGACTCCAGATGAAAAATGCTGAGCTGTATTAGAGAGCAGAAGTGTTGGGAGGTTTCTGCATATGAATGCCTCAAAAATGGAGCCACATCACAGTAATAGCAATTGCCATAAACACTGTAATGAAATAAAGGCAAGAATAGCTGGCTCAGATGATTAGTAATGAGTAACTGACTCTTTCATTAACTGGGCACTAACTCAAACGTAGCAAAGGCTGGTAGTCACCAGGTTGCTTTAGCACTACTTGGGCTCCACAGATGGCAGTACAACTGCTGGAATTGCCCCAGTCGTTGGAGCAGCCGCTCTGACTCACAGAGTTCAGAACCGCCAGCAACTCACAGGTGAACACCTATGCTAGAAGTAGCAATCCCGTCCTGCCGCATTCAACATCACCAAGAAAATGTTTGTACTCAAAAGCAGTAAGAAAAATAACAAAGGCCATGCAGCCCTATATCAACCCCTCCCGTACTAGATATCAGAATCACAGACCAGTTAGTGTTGGAAGACGCCTCTGGAGATCATCCCATCAAACCCCGCTGCCAAGGCAGGGTCATCTATAACAGGTGAACCACCAAGAAGTGCAGGTAGGTTTGGAATGTCTCGGGACAAGGAGACTTCACGACCTCCTTGCGTAGCCTGTTCCAGGGCTCTACCTGTGGGTAAAGAAGATGTTTCTCATGTTGAGAGGAACCATTTGGCAAAACTTCTGATTTAGTTTATGGCCACTGTTCGCTGTCCCGTCGCTGGGCCCGGCCAAAAAGACTGGCACTTTGGTCTTGGCACCCGCTTTTGAGATATTTATATGCATTAATGAGATCCCCTCTCAGTCTTCTCTTTTTCAGACAGAACAGATCCAGCTCAGACAGTCCCTCCTCAGAGATGCTCCGCAACACCGGCAGTATCCGGCTGACCCCGATCCCTGCCTCTGAGGGTAAGAGGCTGCAGACTCCACAGCGGCCAACACCAAAGTCGGACGACACGGAGCCGACGACACGAAGCCGGCGCCTCTGCTTCGCTCGCACCCCTCCCCGCCGGCCGGAGCGGGCGGGGCGCGTACACCCGCCCCTCGCCTGCCGCCGCCGCCCCGCACCTCCCTGGCTGCCCGGGGGGGACGGCCCCAAGGTCAGGCGGCGGCGGGCAGGGGGCCGGGCCGGTAACGGATGTGCCTGCCCGCCCCGCCTCCTGCGCTGACAGAAAGGCGGCGGCGGCGGCTCTCGGTGCGCCAGTGGCTGCTGCGCGCAGGCCGGTGCGGAGCAGCAGCGGCGTCTCTAGAGCCACCCTAGAGCCCGCCCGCAGCAACCGCCGCTCCGCCGCGCTCGGGCCGCCCGCGACCCCGCCTCGCTCCGCTCCGCCGCCGGCTCCTGCCCGGGCCGCCGTACCCCCCGGGGATGGCGGTGCTGGCCCTGGCCTCGGAGGGACTCGCCATCTTCGGGCTTATCCTCTTCATCGTGCTCTGGCTCATGCACTTCATGTCCATCATCTACACGTAAGCGCTGGGGTGCGGGGGGATGGCGCCGGCGTTGTTCCGTCTCCCACCCGCCATCGCGCCCGGGAGCGCCTGGGCAGCGGGCCCCGTCCGCCGCACCGCCTCCGCCCCGGGCCCCTGCCCATGGGTGTCAGCTCGGGGACCCGCCGGCCTCCCTGCGGTACGGCTCCCGCGCACCCCGCCGAGACAGCAGCGGGTCGGGCTGGCCGTGCTCAGGGCACAGATGTGTCCCTGCCGTCGTTCTTCGGGTAAAAACCGTCCTGTGGGTTTCTGCCTACTGCTCTGTGCGGTGATCTTTGCTCCATTGTCCGTGGTGCTGCCAGGGAAGGCTTAGTGTTTGTTGTGTTTTGGTATACCCCTGTAAAATGCGGCTTTCCCGGTTACAGTGGGAGACCAGGGTGCACAAGACTTATAAAATGTATGATGTTTGGCTGCAACGGCTGTATGGCAGAACAACTGAAAGAGCACAGTACTCTGTGCCAACCATAAGCACACTTCTTTTTTGTATTGAGAAATAATGATAGTACTAGTAAAAGAAGTGTATGTAGTGAGTCAGATTCTTCTTGGATAAGTCCAAGTAAAAATGCCTTTAAAGTTTGTGAGCAGTGTTTGCATTTTAGTGACTGACAAAGCAGATAGACCCTGGCAGAGGAATTTTCTGTGGGTATGTGGGGAAAGAATTAAGAATACATCTGTTTTAGATAGTCGTTTTGCTCCTTTAAGTAAAAGGCTCTCTTGCATCACTGCTAGGATTAGAAAATACCTGAATTTCTGTTTGCTTTCCTTGTGCTTATCTGTTTTCCTTTCTTGCTGCTCTACTGCATCTGATAGGTGCCTGCGATAAACCTCAGCCCTTACTGAAAGCAAAGCTTGCTGAATGGGTCAGGTTGGAAAGGACCACAGTGGATCATCTGGTCCAACCATCCCTGTCCAGCCATTAAATCCTAAAGCTCATGGCATAGGACTGTGTCCAGTAAGTTGTTGAATATTTCCAGTGGGGGAGACTCCATAACCTCTCAGGGCAACCTGTTCCACTGCTCAGTCATCTGCACAGTAAAGAAGTCCTTCCTCATTCAAGTGGAACTTCCTGTGCAGCATTTTCTACCTTTTGTCCTATTGCTTGGCACTACTGAGATAGGCCTAGCTCCATCTTCTTGACACCGTCTATTCAGATACTCGTAGATGTTGATGGGGGTCCCTCTCAGTTTTAAATATTGAACAGGCCCAGCTCCCTCAGTCTTTCCTCATATGAGAGATGCTCCAGTCCCTTAATGATCTTCAGAGTTCTCTGCTGGATACTCTCTTGTGTCTTTCTTGTACTGAGGAGCCCAGAAATGGACATAGCATTCCAGGTGAGGCCTCACCAGGGCTGAGTAGAGGGGCAGGATCACCTCCCTCAACCTGTTGGCACTTCTCTTCATAATGCAGCCCAGGATGTCACTGGCCTTCCTGGCCACCAGGGCACTGCTGGCTCAAGGAGGGCTTGCTGTCCACCAGGACTCCCAGGTCCATCTGGGCAGAGCTGCTTCCCAGCAGGTCACCTGTGCTGGTGCCTGGGGTTGTTCCTCCCCAGGTGCAGGACCCTGCATTTGCCTTTGCTGAATTTCAGAAGGTTCCTCCCTGCCCATGTCTCCAGCCTGTTGAGGTCCTTCTGAAGGGCTGCACAGCCCTCTGGGGTACCGGCCACTGCTCCCAGCTTTGTTTTGTCAGTGAAGTTGCTGAGCAGGCCTCTGCCCCTTCACCCAAGTCATTGATGGGTAAGTTAAACAAGACTGGGCCCACTATTGAAACTTGGGAGGCACCACCATGGACAGGCCTCCAGTGAGAGCCTGTGCCACTGATTATGACTCTGGGATTTGTTGGTCAGCCAGTTCTCAATCCGCTTCACTTCTCATGCAGTCCACAATTTCCAAATTGAATTAATGGATACCAAAGAGTTTCTTCTTCTTCCTTTTTTTTTTGTTTTTTTCTTTGTTTGTTTGGGATTGTTTGTTTTTTAAAATGTGAAATCACTAATAAGCTCTTAATAGATTTATTTTCTTTTACTGTAGTTCAGTTATCCTTAGATCTTATATTCACTTGGGTAATTAACTTCTTTCTTGAAAACTACCTGTATGGGTTACGTTAGACACAAATGGCAGGATTTCAGTACTGGGGAGCAGGAGGAGTGCTTAGTGGGGGAAGAGACAACTTTGGGCATGGCTGATTTTGGTCAGCTTTAAAGCTAATTAAAACAGTCCATCACATGCTTAAATCTCATCCTGTCAAGTGAGCATGTGTGGTGCTACTGCTCATAACTCTTTTACAAATAAGAAATGGGCAGGAGACACAAATGGGGAAAACGTGCAAGAGGATGAACAGGTGGCAGAAGGATGAGATATGCTAAGAGATGTGAGAAGAAAGAACAGGGAAGAGCTAGAGGGAAGAGTACACTTTTGAGCAGTCGATGCCACAAGAGCTAACCCCTCAAAAGGACTGCCTCCTGTGGAGGCAACACTGGAGCAGGGACACTTCTGAGTGCACTCTGAGCTGCAAGTAAGGCACTCTTGAAGGGACTATAACCTGTGGGCAACCCATGCTGGGGTTGCAGCCCTATGGCTGACTCTCCCCTGGGGAGACTGCGGTCCATGGCAGGCCCATCCTGGGGCACAGACTCTGCCAAAGGGATTGCAACCTGTACCTAAGGCACTCCTGAGCCATTACACCTGCTAGAGCAGAGTAACAGTTTAAGATGCAACCATCCATAGAAGAAAATGAGTAAAAACTAAGGCATGGCAGAAAAAACATTATGTGCTGACCCTTGCCTCCTGTGTCATCTTGCTGAAGAGCTGGGGAGGGACTGAGTTTAAGGAACCATGCAAATGAGCAGTTCAGATAGAAGGGTGAGGGGGAAAATGTTTCTTACTGAAGCAGAGCCTGGGGAAGGAGGACAAAAGGTATTTCCCTGAAAGTTAGGTTGTTTGTCTTTTTTTCTTCAATACCCAAATTGATAATTAGTTCCCTGATCATTGCCAGTAATTTAAATAGAATTGCCTGAGTTGAGGCAGTTTTGCTTGTGGCAGTAACTGGTGGGGAATGCAGGCAGCAGCTGGACATGGTATGGCCTGAATCTAGAGTATTTGCGGTGGTGTGAAATCTGGAAAGAGTTGTATGTGTTGTTGATGGGCATTTATGTTACGAGTGCGGGTATAAGTTGTGTGTTAACAGATGGAAAACTTGTCAGTTGTGGAGGGGGTGGGTAAGAGCTGCAGTGATCCAGTCTCAGCTTCTGAGGCCCCTGGTCTGCTTCCTGCAGGGCTTTCGAATTGCCATCTCAGTAGGACCTGAGTCAGAAGTCTTTGACAGAGTAATGGGCTGATGGCAGCAGGGGTATTTAGTGTTCAGTGTGAAACAGTTGCCCATGGTTGGAGGTGAGCAGCTGGTAGCATTAAGGCAACCAAATTGCAAACTGTTCTGGGTTCACAGGCAGTTGTGAAGGAGCTGCCCTGGTTATGGTGATTCAGCAGATCTGAGGAAAAAGGACCACAGCTCCCCATACTGTGACCACACAGCTGCCCTTTGAAGTGAAAATAAAAAAGTGGTGGACACTATCCCAGGCAACTGTCCTTGCAGCAACTGTGGTGGTGCTGGGAAACAGTAGCTGATGAGATGTAGCTGATGGCTAGAGAGGGCACCGTGCTGGTGAATTTGGAGCTTGTTCCACTTGTTAGCATTGCCCTATGCAAGGAAGGAGGGCTGGTAAGTTGTCTAATGGAGCTGTATGTGGAGGAATGGCCTGGTCCTGCAAGCAAGACAGTCCTGTGAAGGGAAGGTGAAGGAGGCAATCAGCTGGATTTGCTTTGAATGCTGGAGCATGTTTATGGGGAAAGGGCTCCAAATGAAAGATGATTGCAAGTGTAACGGCCTGAAAACTGGTGGCAAGACACTGTTATTAGTGCCCTTCATCTCATAGAGACTAGTTTTATCTTGGATGGCAGACACAACACACTGAGACCCCTGAGGTAGGAAAGGGTCTTCACTTACGGACAGAAACTACATTTTATGTCAGAGGGTGCAGTATTACAATAGAATTAGATGATACTTGACATATACTGAATAACACATTGTTCCTATTACAGGCAGTAAAGAAGATGAAACTAATTAGTCTTACTGTTTTCTCCTTACAGATAATATTGTTGGTTTAATTTTTTTAAAGTCATTGAGGTACTGCTTGTACTCAGTCTGCACTGTATCTAGCTGTGCTGTATTGGTGAGTTGGAAGGTCCCATCTGTGCCACTGGAGTACTTAGATAATGTTGTAACATGTCAGTAAAGCTGTTGTGGACTAGACAGTCATCCTTCTGTGGTTTCCCATTGATATTTAAGAAGTTTGATTTAGCAAAACACTTGGAACGTGTGAATTAAGTTGGTTTATGCTGTAATTGCATTCAAACTTGTAGGGTTTGGAAATCTGAGGTACTGTTCTTCCATACTGTATTTGCAAAATCTGGTTCTTGCCACCTCTTTCCTCTACTTTGAATGGGTTTGAAATACAGAAACATTTAGGTTGGAAAATACCTTCAAGATAATTGATTCCAGCCTTTGATCACCATCTTGTCAATTAAGCCTTAACACCAAGTGCTATATCCATTTCTTGAATATCCCTGGGGAAGGCAACTCTATAACCTCCCTGGGCAGTCCATTCCAATGCTTGACAACCCTTTCCATGAAGAAATTCTTCTTGATATCCAACCTGAACTTCCCCTGACAGAGCTTGAAGTCATGTCCACTTGTCCTGTCAGTAGCTGCCTAGAAGACACCAACCCCCACTTGGCAATACCCTCCTTTCCCAGAGTTGTAGAGAGCAATAATATCTCCCCTGAGCCTCCTTTTCTCCAGTTCAAACAACTGCAGCTCCCTCAGCTGCTTCTTCACAGGACTTACTCTCTAGACCCTTCTTTAGCTTAGTTGCCCTTCTCTAGACAAGCTCCAGCACCTGTGTCTTCCCTGTTGTGAGAGGCCCAAAACTGGACACAGGATTCAAGGTGTGGCCTCACCAGTGCCAAGTAAGGAAGGACAATCACTGCCCTGGTTCTGCTGGCCATGCTATTTCTGATATAAACCGGGGTTCCATTTGCCTTCTTGGCCTTCTGGAAACATGGCAGGCTCATGTACAGGCAGGTGTTGATCAGGACCTCCAGCTCCCTTTTTGGTGGGCCGTTTTCCAGCTACTCTGCCCTCAGCATGTAGCACTGCATGGGGTTGTTTGGCTCCAGGGCAGGACCCAGCAGTTCACCTTGTTGAACCACTGTTATGGCTTAAGCCCAGATAGAAAGCCCACTTGCACCTTCCCACCACTTCTACCACCTCATGATTAATCCTGGCCTATTGATCCATATGATTGATTGATCCTGGCATATCGATCCATATCCCTCTTCAGATACTCTCCTGCAAATCAACACTCTTGGCCAATTTAGCATCATTGTGAACATAGTGTGCACTTCCCGTTGTCTGGATATCTTTAATATCTTCAGCAAAGATATTAAAGACATTAGATAATGTTTGGTAACTCTCCTAAGCTATTTATTTGCCTTTCTGTCTTTATTTATCTGGTCAAAAAACCTAAATTCATGTGAAGTCGTGTTCTGGCTTTGAGTCTTCATTGTTCTTGTCCTACTTGTCAGTGGCAATTCTAATTATAGTGCTTAATGGAAATCACTTTTAGGCAGTCAGCTGATACTGAGGTTGCTCATTTTCTTGGTTCCAAGGTGTAAATGGGAAGGGTAGTGTGTGTGTGTCACTTAATTGATAAGCATACTGCTGGTTTTAGACAAATGATTTTAAAAAGCTTTTAGTTACAGTAGTCAATGAAGAAATAATGAATTCGGCATTTATGTGGCATTTGGGTGTGACTGGGCCTTGTCTGCTGAATGAAAATCAAGACTTTTCAGAAACACATAAAGATAATAAAAAACCCAGACATAACTAAAGTTAAAGTAATTAATAGCCTTATTGTATTTATGGACACAAGGAGGGAATTCAGTTTGCATAGATGCATAAAACTCAATTTTCCTGAGGTACTTCTGCAACCATTGAAAACTCTTTAAATATGGCTTCCAAACCTAAGCAAAAACCTCTACATAGCTGATGTTTAACTTCTGCTTTTTTTTAATGTGAAGTTAATATTTTGGTTAATAATCTCTTATTGCATAGTAGTTGTGACATTTAATTCTTAATTTATTTCTCTTGGGCCTATTTGTCTTGTCAACCCTATTATTTTTCCTCTTTGACCAACTCTTGCTTCTCAGTCTGTAATTTGTGTCCAGGTTTATCCTGCTCTAATCTCTCTGCTTCTCATTGTCATCTCATTTTCACCTTTTTGTATGTTGGTGGGACTGTCTCCTCTTTTGGACTTCCTGATAATTTTCAGTGTCTGGCAATAGATTGGGTAAGATAGCTGTTAAGAGCAGCAGTAGTTACTCAGTTAGCCATGATCGAGTTGGATTTTCTTTAATTTGTGGAACTGCTGCAGACACATCTTGTTGCAGATAGGAGCTGTAGGTAGGTTGTAGTGTATATCTAATTTAAAAGGCAATATTTAGCGAACTCCTCTGTTACTATCAAGTGTTACCAGGCATAAGTGAACAAACACTTTGGTAGGCTCTGATGGAGATAATCCAATTACTTCTTGATGAGGTGACAGGTACCCTTGCCTCCTGTTGATAACCAAACTCAGAGAACTGCAAAGCATGATTGTACTGGAGCTTCTCCAGGAAGTGGCTAGAAGATGTCTAGCACATGCAGAATGCCATGTCTGGTTTTGGGTTTGTGATTTAAACGAACTTTTATTCAACTTGAACACCTTATACTTAAGTATTTTATGCAGGTTGTCTTCTTCAAGGTAAGTAGTTTTTCCAGTGTTGCAGCTGATGAGAAGGATAATGTAAAGTGTTGGTGACTCTAACAACAAGCTGATTGTTGTCTGTGATCTTGTATGTGTGGAACAAAGCAAATTCATGATCTGATTAGCAATGTCTTTTTGCAAAACTACTTTGAGTGTTAAAAGCAAGCAAAAGAAGTACTTAAGTGTTTGACCATAAACTGGGACAATGGAGAGGCAGGAAAAATTGGAAAGTTATCTGAGGTGATGTTTTATCTTCCTGCTTTTTCCCTGAGTAACCCTTGTCTACCATAATCTGTGCATTGATGATGGGCCCTGCTTTGTGCGGAAAGCCCAAGGCGTTTGCTGCAAATGTTACATCCATAAAACTTCATGTTATATGGGGCTTCAGCAAGTGGATGCATTGTAGCGAGGCAAATCTGAAAGACAGCAATGCAAAGATTGGAAATCAAATACAGGTACTGGGGAGGAACACAGGAAATTGATAGGCTATGGGAATGCAGAAGTCAGAATAAATAGAATATCCTGAGTTAGAAGGGACCCACAAAGATCGTGGAAGTCCAGCTCCTGTTCCTGCACAGGACAGCCCCAAGAGTCACACCATGTGCCTGGGAGCGTTGTGCAAACACTTCTTTAGCTCTGGCAGACTTGGTGCTTTGACTGCTTCCATGCAGGGGGGATCTTTTCCTAGTATCCAGCCTAAACCTTCCTTGATCTTCAGGCCATTCCCTCAGGTCCTGTCATTGGTCACCAGAGAGGAGATCAGTATTTGCCCTTCCTCTTCCCCTCACAGGGAAGCTGTAACTGCAGTGAGGTCTCCCCTCAGTCTCCTCTTCTCCAGGCTGAACAGCCAGGTGACCTCAGCCACAGCTCATAAGGCTTCCCCTCCACACTGTTCATCATCTTTGTTGCCCTCCTTTTGGATGATCTCTAATAGCTTTATTTATATATATATACACATATATATATATATAGTTTTGCCCAAAACTGGACACAAGACTTGAGGGGAGGCTACACCAGTGTAGAGCAGTGGGACAATCACTTCTAACAACTTAGAGTCAGAGGTGAAAGCCATTTTTTTCAAAAATGTGAAGGAAATTGGAGTGTTTTAGGCTGGAAATACCAGTTGAAGGTTAAGTTCCATCTGCTGATTGAAGCTGAAACAAATTTTCATAGTTTGCTGTATGCACAGTGCATTGATATGATAATGATAGCTGGTGATAGAAGATGGAAACTATTGAGGGAATGCAGTTTGAGATGCACAAAATCATTAGGTGTCAATGATTGCTGGGGCCATTTGACATCTGCATTAATGACATGGAGTATGTGACATGGTCAGCAAGTTTGCTGATGGTACAGAACTGGAGATGGTGGCTAACAGACCAGATGAGTTTAGAGAGACCCAGACAGGCTGGAGAAATGGTCTGACAGGAAGCTTACAAAGCTCAACCAAGGAAAACGCTATATCCTGCACCTGGCAGAAATAATTCCATGCATCAGCACAAGCTAGGCTTGAAACAGGCTTGAAAACAGCTTGGCAGAGAAGGACCTGTGAGTGCTGATTGGTGCCAATCAGACATCAGTTTGGTTATGAGCAGTGGCATGCTTTTGGCAGAGAAAGCCATTGCTGCATTGTTAGTAGGTTGAGAAAGGTGATCCATCTGTTCTACACAGCACCAGAAAGGCTGTATCTGGAGTGCAGAGCACAGTTTTGGCCTCTCCAGTATGAGTCATGGGTATGCTGGAGCAAGTCTGGCTTTGTTCTACAGAGATGATGGTGGGACTGCAGCATTTGATACTCAGGGAGGCACTGAGAGCTAGAACTCTGTCTGGAGAGGGCTCAGAGGGATCCCATTAATGTGTGTGAGTACCTGATTGTTTGGGGGAGTGAAGGGTATGAGGTCCAAGACTCATCTCAGTGGTGCCTTGTGACAAGATGAAAAGCAACAAGGACAAATTCAAGTGAAGGACTGTAATTTTAAAGCAAAAATGACACTCGTGTCTGAACATTGAAATAAGCTTTCTGGAGTTTGTGGAGGCTCTGTTCTTGGAAAAACTGGCTAGGGCCAAACATTGGGAGTAGCTGACCTCCAGAGATGCTTTCCAACCTCTGCTGTATGGTGATTTTTTTTGTGAAAGATGACACTGAGGCAGCTATCTGGACTATTACAAAGCAATAGACTAAGAAAGAAGTTGTGTGGAGGCTGTAAGTTTTGTGTGTTGCTTGTTTTAAGCAAGTTTAAGTTTACCTGACACCATGTAATCATAACGCTTAAATTTAGATAATCCTTAGGGGAAGACATATCTAAAAAACACAGGAGGTGATTTTTTAATATACTAAGATTGTGGTTGAATGAGTTTCTGTATTACAAGCTTGATAAATGGGGAAAGCAAAACAGTGCAGGACCAGAAATCTGAGAGTGGTTAACAGTGTGGGAGACAATTAGGGCAGGCCTATTTCTTAATAGTGAGAGTTAGGAGGATAAGACAAAGACTGTAAACTTTGGGTAAACATTAAAATTTTAGTGGCCCTAAATGATTTACCAGAATGCAAGAAACCTAAGCCTAGATTAAAGACTGTCTTGTATTCATTTAAAGGAGAGGAATCATGGCAGTCTGGATGGTGTACTTATGTTGAGAAGAGGGAAGATAGTACAATAGGTGTGTTTTGATTTTAAAGCCTACTTCTCACATCTCTTAGAGTGGTTTGTGGGGAAGGGGAAGATAGAAGGCTGTAAGATTTGGAGTATGTAATATGGAAATGAAATGGGTTGGATTAGTGGAGCTCTTAGAGGGCAAAAAAGCATCCAGCTTTGTATGTGAGCTGGAGTGGAAGAACAGCTGAATTGTGGGATGGGGAAAAATATAATCTTTGTCAGCTTTTGTCAGGATATGAAGATTTTAAAGATGTTTAAAGAAGTCTGCTTTACATGAACTGTTTCCACAAAAGCACAAATTTTGATTAAGGTGGATGAGTAGAATGGTAGATGATAAACGACTCTAAAAATTGGAATCTGAAATTTCTGTCCTAGCTGCTCCATGACATGCTGAGCAAATAAATAGTTTAACTGGTTTACTAGAGCACCCTTCAGTATTTGTGTCCATCACTCCCTGAGAATGGTGTAATGCTAAATATTGGTATCAGAGTTCACTAGGATTTTTAAATTGCTTTTTAACTGATATAAAATACTGTAGTTTTGACACATTGGTTTTACATTTTACCAAAGACTACTGTTTAAAAGAAATTATTAATTACTTTATTGAGAGAGATGTTTTCCTATAGACTAAGAAAATATATTCATTTTGCTAATCGCAAGGTGACTAGTTTTGCATTTTCTTATGTACATTACTTTTAATAGTAGGTGATGAGGACCTATGCAAGACTATATCTTCTCATAAATGGGTTGGGTGAATTCTTACCCTGAATCAAATTGTTTCAGTATATATAAAGAAAGTCTTATATTGTCCTTTGGACAACTAAGGTAAAAAATATTCTTGAAAGTGTCAACTTGTAAGATAGAAAGCTGAAGGGATGCATTGTACTAAGTGAAAGATCTGGACTTTCTTGCCAGTGCTACTTGGAACACTTTGCTGAGGAATGGTTCTATTTCTTATAGCAGTTTTTTGAACACCTGCTGGGTGCTTCTAGTGGATCCATCTTTTTTCATTAAAGCAGCATATCTTTGCCCATTTGTGCTGGTAGCTGATTTGGTCTGGTTTTGACCACTTGAGTTCCACTATTAGAAATACCTCTTTGTGAACCCAAGATCGTTTTTTCTTCCCCCTCTGTCGATAGGGCTCATCTTGCATTTTCTAACAATATAATCCATGAAGAGGAATCTGTAAATGAAGTTAACCATTCACTTTCATGTTGTTTGCAGTGGTCCTGTTCTTACTAAGCACTTATCTTGATCTTGATTCACTTTGTCCATGTTGTAATGACTTCCCAGATGACTGCTGCTTTGCTTTAATAATGAGTAGTAAGCTACACCTTATTTCATGAAGGGGAAGTATCACTTGTCTGGTCATATGCACACATTGTTAAAATATTCAAGTTGACTAAAACCAGGTATTGGTCAATGTACTGAGCTGTTACGGACTAAATGTCCCAAGTGCTTTATAATGAAATACTTTAAGTTAAAAATTGAATTAAAATTAAATTAAAATTTGTTACTTCACACTTCCTTTTAAGCATTTTTAAGAGAGATGATACACAGGCTTTATACCGGCATTTCCAAGTTTGTGCAGATTGTGTAGTGGTGAGGTCACTGAATTATTTTGACAATATGAACCAAGTATTGTGGGGTTTTGTAGATGTAAGATAGGTAAAATTTGTCAAGTTTGTTTTTCTGGTTCATATCTGGTTGAAATGTAAAAAAAAAAAATTGCCCTTTTGAAATGCAGTCAAAAATTATGTTTAGTACAGAAGTGGTTTTTTAGCTTAACATTTGCTTTCAAAGCATTTTTGTTTTTATATAATTGCTTCCTTCAGTTTGTGATGTTTCGTACAGGAGACTTATTCAAGTTTTCCAAGGCATTTGCGGCATGAAGGCAGTGACCCTCTCACTGACAGATGTGTAGGCTAGACAAGGTTTACAGCTTTTTTACTACCCCAGCTGTGGGTAATACTGTCCCAGACAGTGTGTTCAAACTTGTGTGAATTGGTGTTTGAGTGTCTTTCTCAGCAGTATGCTGTTTTGTACTCTGGAAACACTTGTTGCAGAATTGATGAAATAAAAATCAGACTGTCATACAGGGAAAAGAAAGAAAAAATGTTGGCATTTTACCTGCCATATTGTTTGTAATATAGTTTCTGATTAGCCACTAACTGTTACTGGCAGTTAACTATTTTGGAAGTTTTGAGGGAGAAGAAACCGGGAAAAGCTGCACAAAAGGAGCAGCCTGGGGTCTGTAGGATGCACGTTATGTGATGTTTAGCAAATTAGGTTGTCAATTTAGACTTGTGCCTTATTGAATAATTGAGGCTGAGCTAGTGTAATCTTAACAGATTTTCAAAATAAAACTCAGAAAACCAAATTGAATAGTCTCAAAATAAAATTGTTCTAAAGCTTTGTGTTTTAGAAGCTCCCGAACGTTAATGGATTGATCCTGTACTAAAAGATGTCTGCAGTGGTTGGTTTGTCTGGCCCAGAGTTACAGCTATCCTCTGGAGATGCTTTCATAAACAAAACACAAATTATGTTGGATGCAGCAGTTCTGTAAACTTGCATAGTGTTTGTTGCAAGAAGTACCAAAAACCATTTCTATTTCTATGCCTTAGTGAATCTTGATTTGATGCTCAAGGGGATAAACCAAGTATCTTCCTTCTGCTATACCTTTCTAAACATTTCTGCCATTCTAATCTGCCTTTAGTCAGCATGTGGCTATGTGATGATTCAGATCAGCAAGCGAATTTTTTCTGTGGGGTAGTTCCCTGTTTGATCAGCGGCTGATCCAATTTGTCTTGTGGTGCTGACTGTTTTATAGCCACAAGTGGGCTGATGGTGTGGGAAAGCAGAAACAGGGAATAAATTGCTATTTTGATGGCAGACTGCAGAGAGACTACAAGGGAAAATGGTGTGTTTATTTTAATGTTTGGCATGATGCAGTAATGGATGTGTTGTAGGCAACTTGCTGTGTCTTTGTTAACTTCATTTCAGCTTGCTGAATTGTGAACTGTCAAAGATTTGGTCAGTAAAAGGGTTCCTATTGCTGCAGGTTGAGCCACAGCCTATTGTATTGTATTGTATTTTTTCTCCTTTTATCCTCAGGGAGTGGGAGGGGAGTAGAAGAGGAAGTGTTTGCTGGCTTTAAGCTGAGGTCTTAAGTGTTTGCTCTTTCTTATTCTTGAAAGATAAGGTCGCAGTTTTTTCTACTTAAAACTGTAAAACATATTTGAAAGCAGTTTCAATTCCCCCCACTGCCACCCTGTTTTAGAAAAGACTGCATCAAGTTATGGATTGCATGTACTGAATGTGACTTCATGGTAATACTTGGAAAATGCTGGTTAAAGATTTTCTGTAGTGCATGGAGGTTTTAAATTTGAAATGGCAAATAGCTCTAGATAGGACTTTAACTCTTCTACATTTTATGCTTTTTTTCCTTATTCTTAGCCGCTAACTGAACGACTTCTTTCCAAAACTGAAAAAGCAAATTGATGTTTGGTTTTGAGAACACTCACCTTCTCAAAAAACAACAATGATCACGATCTTGGTCCTTTCTTGATCAATTCCAGTTCAAGACCTTTAATTTGACCCTTTTTTAAAAGTTTTGACTCTTGAGTTTCTTTTAGCTTAACTTTTTTTTAAAAATTAGTTTCTCTTCCTCTCCACTATCCATTTTGGATTCAGTGCATTACATTGTAAGATCCTTTCCATTTTGTTTGGGGAGGTTATGTATGGTGCAGGAGAAAATATGCATTGAAAGTGAATGAAATGTTTTATATATCTCAGCTGGTATGTGGTGAAGTACAATTGTACCATGCTTTTCAACATGATCCCCAAGTATGCAAAAGGCAGGATTGCATTTTTTGTTTTCAGTGGTTTTGCAGACGTGCACAACCTGTGACTGTTTTTCTGCTGGCAGACAGCCACACAAAGTCTCTGCTACAAAGTGCACACCTGAATCATACCTACCATGTTTTTCTTTCAGACTTATGCACTTCCTCCTATCTCTGAACATTTTATCAAGGCCAAGTGACTTGTTGGATGGTTTTTTAATTACATTAGGGTTTTCCCTTAAGTCCTTCCCTGTTGTCCACACCTGTCTGTTTCTGCTCCTCCCTGTTGCTGGATCTGATGGTTGTGTAACTATTAGGCTGGTGAGTGGGTGGATTGACTTGCTATATGGTCCATATGGCTGTTGAATTGGATGTGAGCAGGTGGCAAAAGTGGAGGATGGGAAAGAATGCCTGAGAGCAATGACTGACTAGTGCAATGGTTTCACCCAGGCCAGCAGCTAAGCAAGGGTGCCTGGCACAAGCATATTTCTATAGGCTGATGTCTTCCTTTCAGTCAAGAAAAGTAGAAGAGGGGTATGCCTTAAGTATTAACTTCATGAGACACTTTTGAATGCTGGCAATGTTTTCTGTTACTAATTAACTCAAGCTAGCTTTTTCTGGCAGATAAGGAGCAGCCTATAAGGGAATGAATGGTGTGAAGGAAAGCTGTGATGTAGAGTCAGTTGTGGAACAGTTTTTAGGGACCTGACCCAAATCTACAGTCAGCTCAGCTCTTCTGGAATCCCGGTGAAGCATGAGATGGAAGGAGACCCTATTCCTGCTCTTCTCCTGTGAACTTGGCAGCTCTTTCAGAGCCTTCTTGAACATGCACTGGAGCTCTGTGCAGCCCTCCGTAAAATGCCTGAACTCTAATTCGGCGGAAGACAATCTTAAGTGGAAGAAAACAAATGCCAGATTTAACTTTCAGCTGGATGAGTGACTTGAAGCAGGATTGTATGTGCGCCAATACTGGCATAATATCTCATTTGGCTGGTATGGATGGCAGCATAGGAGAAGGATTACTGGGGGACTTTTGCTGCTTGTGAAGCTGCATGATTGTCTTGCTGCATCCTTTCAAGCTTGCTAGGTTGAACTGATGAAATTCTAATATTACATGTTGAATAATAGTTATGTGGTGGGTTATGAATCCCAGCTAGTTCACTGTAGGATCAAACAAATGTCAGCACAGGACATCCCAGAAAAAGAGAAAGGAGGAAAGAGGGAGTGCCTCTGAGGAGCAGCCTGCAGCGAAACTGGTTCAGCTACATTATAAAGCTCCTCTCAAGGGGAAGAAAGGTTTAAAACAAGACCAAGGTGTTTAACTCTGGCTTTAAGAATAATTCTTCCAGTTCACTAAGGGACCAGTGGCCCCAGGTGATTCTGGGTTTTCTCTTTGATCTTTCAGTTTTCAAATCCCTCTGACATCTACTAGGTCCCTAAAAAGAGTAATAGTGTAGTAGGCCTCCACAGTATTGCAATAGTAGTATTTCTGTGGGCTTAAATCTGGACAGAGAAGTATAAGAATTAAGTACTTGATAATAGTATGTTATTCAGCCTTACTTGTATCAATGCAGAGTCCGGTTGTGTCTCTGCCTCCATATTTTGCTTCCTGATGAGATGTACTAGAGCTGTGACAATGGTTGCTTACAGATGCCCCACCTCTTCCACCTTCACATCCAGACAAAAACCTGCACATATATATTTATTATACAGAATGTAATTATATTCATATATATTTATTGTATAATATTATATATAAAAAAATCTTATTCACATAGGAAGCATAGGAAAATACAGAATCATAGAATAGTTTAGGTTGGAAAAGCTCTCTAAGATCATCAAGTCCAACTGTTAACTGAACGCTGCCATGTCCACTGCTAAACCATGCCCATAAGTGCCGTATCTACATGCCTTTTAACTATCTCCAAGTTTGGTAACTCCACCACTTCCTTGGACAGCCCATTCCAATGCTTGCTAAGCCTTTTGGTGAAGAAATTTTTCCTAATATTCAACCTAAACTTCCCCGAGTGCTGCAACTTGAGGCCCTTCCTCTTGTCTTATCACTTGTTATTGTGATGAGAGAATGATCCCCATGTCACTACAGTCTCCTTTCAGGGAGTTGTAGAGAATGATAAGGTCACCTCTAAGCCTCCTTTTCTCCAGGATGGACACCCTCAGCTCCCTCAGCCACTTCTCATCAGACTTGTATTCCAAACTCTTCCCCAGCTCCTTTGCCCTTCTCTGGACACACTCCAGCACCTCAGTGTTCTTCCGGTAGTGAGGGGCCCAAAACTGAACACAGCATTCAAAGCACAGCCTCACCAGTGCCTAGTACAGGGGGACAACCACTGTCCTGGTCCTGCTGGCCACACTGTCGCTGGTACAGGCCAGGATGCCACTGGCCTTCTTGGCCACCATGGACATGGTTGGCTCATGTTCAGCCACTGTTGACCAGCACTCCCAGTTGTCCTCCTCTGGGCTGATTTCCAGCCCCTCCTTGCCCAACCTGCAGCTGTGCGTAGTGTTGTTGTGAGTGCACAACAAGCAGGCACTTGGCCTTGTTGAATCTCACACAACTGGCCTTGGCCCATGGATCCAGGCTGTTCAGATCCCTTTTGCAGAGTCTTCCTGCCGGCCATCAGCCTGGTGTCATCTGCAAACTGACTGACATTGCGCTCAGTCCCCTCATCTTGATCATTGATAAATTTATTAAACAGGATTGGATCCAATACTGACCCTTGGGGGACACCACTGCTGACTGAACACTAATTGGACTTAACGCCATTCCCCACCATTCTCTGGCCTGGCAATCCAACCAGTTCTTAACTGTGCTGGTTTGAAAGCAAAACCAGTGAAAGACTCCAAGTCAGAAACACAATTTAATAAGAGGGAAAAAAAAAAAGAGAAGAAATAAAAGAAAGTAAAATAAAATAAAAGCAATAGTACAAGAAAAAAAAAACCACTGACAGAGTCAGAATACAACCTGACACCCTGTTAGGGTGGTAGTGGCAGTCTAGATGAGATGGTCTTGTCAAAGCAGTGATCCTGTAGAAATGTCTGGTAGCTCTTGTCCTCTGGGATTCCAGTGGGTAAAAGCTGCCTGTGCTGTCCCAAACCCTGGATTATATCCAGGTGGGAATGCTTGGCTTCTCCCCCTGGGTGGAGCATCTCACAATGGGGCTGATCTCATTCTATGAGTCATGCAGTGGGTCCTTGATGGCCCACTAAACAGAGTCATGTGGCAAGGCATTTTTAGGCTCCTTAACAGAAAATAAGGAAAACACTGCCCCACCTGGCTTCAACAGCTCATGAACATGGGGATAGAATACATACTTTGGGCACAATTTACATTGTAACCTAGGACATTAACCCAGCAAAGAGTGTATCTGTCCCAGATGTGAGGAGCCAGTTTCATCTAGGAGAATGCTGTTGGAAATGGTGTCAATGGCTTTACTAAGTCAAGGTAGACAACACACACAGCCCTTCCCTCATCTACCAAGTGGATCACCTTGTCACAGAACATGATCAGGTTGGTCAATCAGGACCTGCCTTTCCTAAACCCATGCTGATCCCCAGGTTGCCCTGTATATGCCATATGATGACACTCAAGATGATCTGCATCAGAACTTTCCCCAGCACCAAGGTCAGGCCTGTAATTAGTTCCTCAGATCCTCCTTCCAACCCTTTTTGCAGATGGCTGTCATGTTATTCATGTCATGTCATGTCATTCCATTAAACTGGAATCCTCATTAGCCAGGACTGCTGGTAAGTGTCTGAAAGAGGCTTGATGTGCACTTCTGTGAGCTCCCTCATTAGCCTTGCATGGATCCCATCTGGCTCCAGACACTTGTATGTCTAAGTGGTGTAGCAGGTCACATTTGTCCCAGATTATGGGGTCTTCATTCTGTTCCCTGTTCCTTTCTTTCCACTCAAGGGCCTTGTTACCTTGAGAACAGCTTGTCTCGCTGTTAGATACTGAAACAAAGAGGAGAGTATCTCAGCCTTTCCATGTAATTTCTCACTGTGTTTCCCTCTGCATCCAGTAAAGGATGGAGGCTCTCTGTAGCTCTCCACTTGTTGCTAATGTGTTTATATATACTTTTTATTACCTTCTATGGCAGTAGCAAGATCAAGTTCTAGTTGTGTTTAGGCCTATCTGGTTCTCTCTGTCCGTAACTTAATGACATTAGAGCTGCCTGCATCATCATGCCTGCATGGTCATAAACTCTCCTTTTCATCCTGAGTTCCAGCCAAAGCTCTTTCTTTAGCCAGGCCACTCAACTTCTCTGCCCTGTCTTTTGGCACATGGGGATGGCCTGCTGGCTGTGCCTTTAGGATTTCCTTCTTGAAGAATGTCAGGATAGCCTCCCAAGGTACTCTGTTGAAGAGTCTCCTAAACAGGCCAAAGTCTGCCTCTGGAAGTCCTAGGTGGCAGTTCTGCTGACCCTTCCTACTTTTCCAAGAATTGGAAACTCCATCATTTTGTGATGGCTGAGCCCCAGACAGCCTTCAGCCATCCCAGCATCCACCAGTCCTCAGATCACAATGGGCTCATGCAGCTTCCTGACAGTTGCTATCTTCTATACACTCCCAGAACCTCCTAGACTGTTTCTTCTTAGCTGTATTGTACTCCTAGCAGACATCTGTTAAATTGAAGTCTCCATGAGAAAAAGGGCTAATGATTGAGACTTCTCCCAGCTGCTTGCAGAATATTTCATCTATCTCTTCTTCCCTGGTTAGCTATAACTAGCTCCCACCAGGGTTTCTGCCTTGCTGGCCTACTTCACTGATTCCTGCCCATAAACACTTAACTCTAATTACCACCATCATTAAACTCTAGACAGCCAAAACAGTCCCTAGCATACTGGTTACCCCACCATCTCTCTTTCCTTGCTTAACCCTTGTGAAGGGTTTATAGCCATCCCTTGTAGCACTTGAGTTGTGCCAGTCATCCCCCCGTGCTTCCATGGTGATAGCTATGTCATAGTTTTCCAGCTGTGCAATGGCTTCCAGCTCCTCCTGTTTGTGGCCTATGTTGCATGCATTGGTGTGGATGTACTTCAGCTGGACAATTAATCATGCCACCTTTTTTTTGAAGTGAGGTTTTCCTATGTGACAGTTTTCAAACACTTCTGTGGTTTCCAGGACATCTGTAACCCTTGTGTCTTTGCTGCAACATGGATCTCAATCCCCTGCCTTCACTGAGATGGCAGACTGAAGGACCTCACTAACACACTGTTCCTTCAGTACTGACAGGCTGTCCCTAAGCTTATTTCTAGCATGCCTGATTTTTATCCCTTTCCCCTTTAAATTAGTTTAAAGCTCTTAATGCCCCACTGTATGAGCCCTGCTAACACCTATGCAAAAATCCTTTTCCCCTCTTTGAGGCAAGTACATGCCATCTGTTGCCACCAGGCCATGGATCAAGAACCCCAAAATTCTGCTGGTGACACCAGTTACGGAGCCAGCTATTATATTCTGCATGATCTTCCTGTGATGTTTCTTCTCTCATCCTTCTTTGCAACTGGAAGGATAGAGTAATGGAGAAACTATTTGTGTTCTGATCCTGTAACCAGTTGTCCCAAGGACATTATTGTGCATATATTATTTTATATACAGAAGTTTTATTTCTCTGTAAAAAATATTCTTAGTTACGTAATTTTAAAATAATCAGATGACCATATAAAAAGTTACTGCTGTGAGATACAGGAACTTTTTTGTTAGCTGTCTATGACTTCTTATGTGGAACTGTGTTTATCCTATTACATTAAGGGTGGTAGGATTTTATGTCTGGTACTATTAGTCTTGGTGAAGCAATGATGCTGTTAACACTTTAATGAATTTAGGGCTTGTCTGCAATAGTTTTTGAGATCCTCCAGTCTTTTTCAGTTGCATTTAATGCATTGACCAGTGTGATATACCTGTAGCAAATTTCTTTTTTTTTCTTCTGTGGATAAAGGTACCAACTTTTGGGAGTGTTTTAACTATATCTACATAGTTAAATATATAGTTATAGATAGATATATTTCATTATATATATATAATATGTAAAGTAAAGAAGATATGATGAGCTCATCCTTTTAAGCTTTCTGTTACCAAAAGGAGAATAATCTCACATTTTCTTATTCCTACTCAAGATGAGACCTTATGCCCTCTATTCCATAGCAGACCAACTCTCCACGAACTCCTGTGTGAGGTGTTTCAGGTAACTAAAAACTCAGAAGTAAGAAGCGGGAAAATAAGTCCCTTTCAGAAGTAAAGATCTGCTACCGTATCTTCATGGCCTGTGAAACCACAGTCTTCTAGGAATGTCATCAGTGCTTTCTGCACCTTGTTTTGCCAGCTTGTAATGTTTAAGTATCTGCTACAAATTTCTCATCAAGATTTACTTACCTCCCTCTAACAGAATAGTTCTATAGTTAAAGTAGCTGCTGAGGGAAGGTTGACGTGAATGAATAAGGACTGTTGAGGTTTTTTCAGCCGTGTTTAAAAGGTGTATGTCTGAGAGACCCAGCAGCTTGTGTACTGCAGCAAGGTATTTGATTTTGCTAGAAGAGAGATAGAGAGGGACTTTTTACAAGGTCATGTAGTGATAAGAGAAGGGGGAGTGGCTTCAAGTTGATGCAGTAGGTTAGATTAGATATTGGCAAGAAATTATTTACTGTAAGGGAGGTGAGGCACTGGAACAGGTTGCCCAGAGGAGCTGTGGATGCCCCATCCCTGGAAATGTTCAAGGCCAGGTTGAACTGGGCTGTGGGCCACCCAATCTATTGGAAGGTGTCCTCTGCCCATGACAGAGCA
The DNA here is from genome assembly GCA_910950805.1 of Acrocephalus scirpaceus scirpaceus. Taxonomy (NCBI): domain Eukaryota; kingdom Metazoa; phylum Chordata; class Aves; order Passeriformes; family Sylviidae; genus Acrocephalus; species Acrocephalus scirpaceus. Next base: position 48,614,611 of record OU383776.1, read on the forward strand.
TTGGAACTAGATGACCTTAAGGTCTCTTCCAACCCAAGTAATTCTATGATAATACTCTTGTGCCCTTAATGAGCTGGGGAGAGGAAGTGTTGTCTTGGCCTTATTTTGGTTGCATAATTTGGTACAGATTAGCAGGAATTCCTTCTTAACAGTGATAAGTTGTTGAGAATTTGTCTTCGGAGCCTTTTTTTTCCTCTGCTGAGAGGAAATCCAGGGTACAAATTTACACATTACAGGGAAATCTGGTGCGTCTGTGGGTTAAGTATTATTGTGATATGCAACAAAGTTAGAGAAGATTTTGCAGGTGTTTTTTCCATGATGCTGGATAGTGCAACTACAGCTCTTGATACCATTATCATATGTCTATGTTTTTGTTTTTCTTTCCCCATCTCTGTATGCCAATACCACACCATATTAAAAAAAAATTCTGTTTCACTACCTAGGGACTGCAGGCTGATTAATATAATAAATGTGGGTGCAAAAGTGCTTAAATATAACCTCTACGTTCACACACATTATCTGAAAGTGTTTACAAACACTGCTCTGCCAGCATCTGTTTCAGAGTTCAAAGGTCATTGGTGGTTTTGACTGCTTTGGACTAATATCAATGCAGAATAACATGTGTTACCCTGTACACAATACTGACTTTTGAGAAAGGATTGCTTAGCTTTATCATTTTGAACTGTATGTGTTATACATGCAGAGTAATGTAGAAATTAGCACCTTTGTGATCACAATGCACGGCTGAGAGAACTGAACCAGCACAAGCACAAGTTAGTCCTCGAAAACACCATCTTCATCCTACCTCTCTTTTGAGACTTTGCTACATATACTGTAGCAGATCAACTTAAAATATACTTGCATCAACAGCATTAATGTTGCTTAAATTTAGTCTGTTATTTTTGATGTCCCCATTAAGTGTTAGCCTGAATTTCAGTACTGTAACTTTTTTAATGGTTGGCCTGTTTCTCTGGTAGGTCTTCAATTCTAATTTTAATTATTTTTCAGAATATGCCACTTCACAAATAGTCCTCAGTGTAAAATTATCTGGTTTACTGTTAATTTGCTGTTTGCTACATGATCTCTAACAGAGCATCGTAGTTACCTAAGTGTCACAATACCTCAGTACTTTCAGAAGGGCATGCTGCCACTTTTCTGCAGTGTTATGAATAGCACATGAACTGGGGTCTTATTTAAGATACAGTGTTAGGGACAGTCTTGCCACTTGCTGTCAAAACTGTACAGTGCTTCAGAGCTGAGTAGATTGCGATAATGCTGCATATCTTATTTGTGTGTTTTGCAAGGTTTCTCTCTCTTGCAGGGTCTGTAGGCTTCTCTTACTGTAATTCAATCACCCTCATAATACTGTGCCAGCATGCTTTGTAATATGTTCCTTTGCAAGAGTCTGCAGGTTTTTCACTTTGTGCTTATTTACCACAGTCCTGCCTCAGAGCTGTCTTCACAACTTCTAGTATTTCCTGTTTGTTATGGCCTTTGTTCCTGTACAAAGCTCTATGCCTTGCTACACCTTTTTTTTCCCTCCCTTGCATTATCTACTTTTTGACCCTCCTGGTCAAAGTTGCATTCTTGAGACTCTCCCTTTTTATTGGCACTGAAGGCCTTATTTCCTGTTATGTTTGTGAACGTTGCTAGGAAAAATTCTGCCTGGGGTAGCTATCTGAATTACTGTTGGTTTGCAAGGTTTGGTTTTTTTTTTTTTTCCTATGGTCTGGCCATCCCTTGGCAGTTAAATGCTCAGCAAGTCTATTTCAATTTACCTCTGCAGAGCCCAGGCCGGGACTCAAAAACAGCACTAGGACATAATCTGCTTTGTTCTTCTGTCATTTTGGTCAATCCATTGTTTATTCTCTGTAACATTGTGTTCATGATGTCTAGCTGCTGACCTGCCTAAAAGCCAAACATGCTGGCTGGGCCTGATAAGTTATCAAATGCCACTGTCTCACTTCAGGGAAAAAAAATTCTCAAGATCTACTGGAATCACTTCTCTTACTGGAGCTTCTTCATAGTCAGTAATTTTACTTGGTGAAAGTTCAAGATGAGAATTGATCATTAGGTACACATTGCAAGAAAATAGCCTTTCAATTTGACTACTCTTCATGGTAGAGCACTGCAGTATGTGGTATATATGTTAATTTGCAAATTTTATGTTTCTGCAAGTATTTGTCCTTCAGTTCTTGTGTATATGTATTGATGCAAATTTGATTGTATACTGGCCCATTGTCACCCAGTGGTTTAACACAGAAGACCAAAGGAAACTAAGCCTCTGTGAATAAAAGAGATTGGACCCAGAAAGGTTTGAAATATGCCCAAAAAACATGATTAAAACCAAACGAGGTTAGATGTTGCTGCCAAAAATTTGATATATTTTATTTAATAGTAAGAGTCAAAGAGAAGGATATGTGCATGGGGGTTGGGGGGACAGGGGGAGAGTGACAGGGGTTAAGTGGAAGCATGTCACCCATCCAGGGGTCCCAGCGTTGCCTCGCTGCTCCCCTCCATCTGCTTTCTTGGTGGTGAGGGTCTCCTGTCGCTGCTGCCACACGTCAAGGAGTGCAGAGTTCAGTGGATTAACACAGTTTAGGGCAGGTGGGGAGGCCCAGGGGCCCAGTTTGACACTTTCTCTTGCAACACTGAGGAGCTCTTGCAGCACCTGCAGTGCTCTGGTGCAGGGTCTGGGGACTCCTTTGGGGGGCCTTTGGTGGACCATGACACCCCTCTGCTGTGGGTAAGCTTTTCCTGGGGTGAAGGGCCCCTCAGCCGATCTCCTCGGCACAGGGAGGAGGGGTGGTCACTGAGCCGCTGACCAGAGGCTTTTCTGACACACACCCAAAACCTCTCCTCCCCTGACCTTTGGTGTGAGGGTCTGTTTGAACTTGGCAGCTGATAGCCCTGGGGCTGCGGTCTCCACTCCAGAGGTGTTAAGTTTGATTCCTTTGTGAATGTATTCTTCTCTCCCCAGACCTGAGTTTGCTTATCACCATCAGCAAGCATCAGGGCCTCCTGACGGAGGTCTATTCAGGGTGTGGTGTTCTTCTCTGTAGCTTTTGTAATACAGTTTTACTGTAATAGGCGAAAGTCTTTAATAAAGATGTTTAAGCAATAAATTATAACATTTAGTCTCCAACACCTCTCAATCTTTCAGAATTCAATTTTGTGTTCATTTACACAGGACTATAGGATTAAACATTCATTTTAGTGAGTTGTGACATTATTGCCAACACACTTTATATATTCAGTGTAGCAGTTAGGGACATGGTTTAGTTGTGGACTTGGTAGTGCTGGGTTAATAGTGTGACTTCATGATCTTAAATGTCTTTTTCAAAACCCAAACAATTCTGATTCACTGCTGAAATACCAGTAACTGTTTGAAGTTGCATGTAAAAGTTTATCTATGGTTCTGATCCAGCCTGCTGTCAGGATTTTTGTACTACTAGTTAATTTATCCTTAATCTTTTCTTGGAGCTGTTAACAAATTGATCGGTAGGATCAACTGCTTCCCCTGTGCTTTCAGTTTGCTCTAAATTTTGCTTAACTTGATACCAGAAAAAGCACCTGAGCCTTCTGCTTTTTGCCTTGTTTATAGTAAATGGGTTTTTAGGATTATTTTGTTATGATACTGTGAGTTTTAATGCTGTGGAGGAAGGCAGTAAAATCTCATCTCTGCTGCAGTTTGAAAAAACGTAATATTCCTATTGCTCAAAATTCATAATGTAAAATACATTAATCAAATAAGAAATATCAATTAAGATAAAGCTGAATGTAAACTACATATCATGCTAAGGTTTTTTTAGGCATTGCCTTGGACCTCAGCTGTTGACATCAACTGTTGGATAGAAAATTAGCTGTTTTTTCAACAACTAGATTTAATTCTTTTTGCAGCAATTTTAACTTCTAAGCTTTCTTACTTTAAACTGTATTTTGAATTACTTTCTCTAGCATATTTTCTTAAATGGTGTTGTATGCTGTTGCTCATTACAGACGCCTCCACCTCAATAAGAAAGCCACGGACAAACAGCCATATAGCAAGCTTCCTGGTGTTTCACTTCTAAAGCCATTAAAAGGCGTGGATCCTAACCTGATCAATAACCTAGAAACCTTCTTTGAGCTGGATTATCCGAAAGTATGTATATTATTTAATGTCTTTTTTTTCCTCCTATGCCTCAAAGTCACATGAAAAGCTTGGATGGGAGCTATGCTGCTTGATTGTCTTGGACTGTTCTTTCTTCTGCAGAGAATGTATGATTACATATTTTACATGTTTCAAACAAAATTTATTCCTTTTTACAAAGCTGTCTATCGAGGAACATGTCCAAGGCGTGGGGGTGAAACATACTCTACACTCCACTAAGATTTGCTTTATCATTATTCCTGTACTGTGGTGCTTATAGATTTAAGTGTTTCATGCTGCTGTAAGAGATCACTTGAGAGGCAAGAAATTCTCCTCAGTTACTATGTCTGTAAGAGATCCTCCAATAGAGAGCACTTAACTGATAGCCTGAAACTTTTTGATGGTTCTTACTGATGGCTCATCTAATGAATGTTGCTTAATGATGAGGTAGTGTACCTCATCAGTTGTTGGTAGGTATGGTAATCTCTAGCCATGTATTGGTGTTGGGAAACAAATAGTTCATACAAGTTTGCATTTGCTGTTAAGCACTGTTTGAATTTGTAATACAAATGCTAAGCAATATAATTGATAAGTGTGTCAGATGCTCTTTGCTCTAAAGAGCTTAAAAGAAGTCCGCAAATGTTTGCTGTATCATTCTATACTTCAATGTTTGAATACATACTTCAATGTTTGAAGTATGCTCCTGTGGATGGGAAAAGGAATACATTTTTTACTGAATTTGTGTCTGCTGAATTCTGAAATCTGAAATTTAGGTTTACATAAAACCTCCTCTTTCTCAATTCTTCTCAAAACTGCACTGCTGCTCCAATTGTAAAAGGCCAAAGGTTTGTGTAAGCTGTACAGCAGGTTTGGTTGTATATTGTAACTGAGTGCCTTCAACCAACACCTAAGTAGGCAGGATGAAACAAATAAAAAAAACCAAGTAAAAATACCACTTAGAACTAATCAGAAGTTGGGAATTTTTTCTGTAATGAAGCTTTGGACCTTTTGAAAAGCTTTAGACCTGAACATATCAATCCTTCCAATTCAACAAAGTGCAATAAAGCATGGCCAACCACATTTTAAAGCATACTTGAGGCATGCTGCATATGCCAATGTTCCAAAGAGTGCAAAGAATCTTCTACAATATGATAAGCTGTTATATGACCTATAATGAACATCAAAACACTATGCAGCTGAAACATTTGACTACGAATAAAACTTGTTTAATAATTCAAAAAACCAGTTGTGTTGGATCTTGCTTTACAAGAGGTAGTCTTGGTCCTTAGTTCTGAAAACACATGAATAATAAAATGTTGCTACTCCACGCAAATCTGAATTTCACGTAGTAGATAATCATATTTTTTCCAAAGAGAGTGAAAATGCATGTGTGAATGCTTCAGTTTACTGCAGCACAGATTAGACAGTATGAGCAAGGGCCCCAAACTATCTGGAAAAACTTCTTACAGTTACTGTACAGAACTACTTTAAGAGATTGACTGCAAAAATTAGAACAACAATATTGCTTGGTATTCAAAGTTCAGCTGTGCAGTGAAAAAATATGTAAGATTAATCTGAAACATTTTCAAGAGAAGCTGAATTCAACCTGCAGTGATAGTGATTCTCTTTTGTGATACTCCATGTGTGAAATACTCTTCACTTGAATGGAATCCAGTTATGCTGTCTCAAAACTGAAGGACTTACACGTAATATTTTTATCAGTGAAGAGTTCTCACCTACTATGCATATTGTAATTCTGCAAAAGTTTTTCTATTCATGTTAAATTCAAATGAATGTGATGGTAATGTTTGTGTAGATAAGATGGTAATGTTTGTTCTGCTTTTATCATACATTTTCTAGTTTTTTACTTTGCTACTGTACAAAGGGCATTTGTTTGGATTTTTTTATCTTTTCAAATATTGGAGTCTGAAATATCTGGTTTACTTCTGGTTGAATTTCTTGGAGAATATGGATATAGAAGTGTCATTGCTCCTGTGGATTGAGGATTAATTATTTAATGACTCAGAAAACCAGTTCTATTTTACAAATTTAATTTAATATGCAGTAAAAAACCTAATTTCTTCAGTTATTTATTTCTGGGTATTTATGCTGTCAAGATTCTGTTGTGACAAGAGGATCTGTCTGCTTAATGAGACAGTTTAATTTCTTTTGAAATCCATTTTCCATGTTGTAAGATGGGAATCAAACGCTGAGTGTGCTCCTTAGCCAACTTGACTTTGAGTTTGCATTCTGAGACATAGAGATATTTGCCTGATGATTTGTAGTACTAGAACAAATCTCAACTCCCATTTAAATGATTTTAAATTTCCTCAATATTCTGAATGGAGTTAGAGCAGTTCAGGCTTTTGTGTATGACAATACCTTTTGATTGGAAGTGTATATGTATTTAATATCTTCTCTTGTATGTAATACCCCTTACTGAATAAGAACATCAGAAATTTTCATCATAGAGCCAATAGAGAACTTTGAAAATTCAGATTATTCTCACTAAACTACTTAGGCAAAAACTAAGTTAGGTGAGGTGATCAAATAGTGTAAGGGAGAATAAGAACTGTTTTGATTACTAAATGGGGGATTACTAAATTTTGGGATTCTTATTTACAGCAGCTACTGCCAGTGTGGACCAAGAAAATTGTTTCTTGTTGTGATTGAATTTTTCAGTCTTGGACTGTAAAAATGGCTTCTGGATATCTTGATCAGAAATTTGCATTTTCTGTATTTTAATATTTGTATTGGAGCTTTAATAGCTCTGATTTTAACAGGGTAAAAAGTTATATCAACTAAGAGGTATTTAACAAATTTGCTGGTTTTGCAAAAGCAGAAATACCTTTATCAAAGCTGCTTCAATGTTGAGTGGTTCTTATTTCTTCACCCACTATCACTAGCTTCTGTAAGCATGTAGCAACTACAGTTTTTTTCCCTTACCACTTGTTTTTTCAACTGTTACTCTATTAATAACAAAATACTGATATGTTACATATACTTATTCCTGAGCTTTGTTGTACATTTAAGTGTACATACATACATATACTGGTCTCTGTGAGTTGTCTTCTGACTCTGTTCTGCATATGTATCTATAAAGTAAAGGAATGGAAGATGTAGTTCAGAGGTATGCAGTCATAACCTCATTCTTTAATTTTTCAGGTGCTGTAATTTCATTGAATATAATATTGGATTTAAGATTCCTGTGTGAACAAAAATGGAAGTGCAAACAAAAATTCTACCTTGTATACCAGAACATCTTATTTCATGACTAATAGAAGCCCTTCAATAACAGCAGAAGTAATGTTCATCAGTAAAAGAGTTCATTGAGCCTTAGTTCTTTTCTCACAAGTACTTGGCTGAGCATTAAAAAACTAGATTCATTTAGCTGTTAAACGACCCCTTTGTTTTTAATTCTATAACAGCAGTCTTTATTTTTCCAGCTTACTACACTATTAAGCTTTATTTCATAGACCGTATGGATATTAGTTGTATGTATGTAAATATATATGTGAGTGTATACATTTTTGTTTTTACTAGTATGAAGTACTACTCTGTGTACAAGATCATGATGATCCAGCTATTGATGTGTGCAAAAAGCTCCTTGGCAAATACCCAAATGTTGATGCTAGACTGTTTATAGGTAAGCAGTGCAACTTGAAGGTGGGACTCTGACTTGTAAAATGATAGGTTTTCAGCTCCATGTAGAATACTCTATATAGACTTGAAGGCTCTATATGTATATGGACTTAAAGAAATAAATAGTAGTCTTGTTCAGCCCATGTTGCTTCTGTAGCTTAATCATCAGTTTGGAGTAAAAAGTAAGTTTGTAGTCACAGTCTGTGACATCAGTCCAAGAAAACTTTAGGAAGAATGATTTCGGTAACCTCCTGCAATTTTTCCTCCTAATTTTAAAACAACAGTTTAAATCCTGTCTTTGCACTGAACTAAATACACAGGAAGTAACTTAGAGTTGTGGCTATATTTGAGCTTGAGGTCCTGCAACAGTTTTTCATCTGCTTCGCCTGTATATGGCTCTTTCTTCAGTTTAAATTTGAATTAGTGGAGGAAAGGGGTGTTAGAATAAGGTAGTAAAATGTAGTTTGGATTTTTTTCTCTGATGTAAAACCAACTTGACCATGCCTGTCAGCTGGATGTAAAGGAGTGTGTCTCACTTTTTTCTGCTCCTTTTTTATTTTTCTGCAGAAATTACTGTCGAATACAATCTTCATAATCATAATCTTAAAAAATTTGAGATGAATAATGTTTACCTTACAAGAATGTAGTAATAAGCTTTATAGTTCTACTGCTCCTTTAATTATATTAATCTTGCTACTCTGCTATTTTAAGGAAGCATTTGAATATTTTTTCCTTTTATTTTTCCAATTATAAAATATAGAATTGAAGGCATACTTAAAATGTAAATATTTTGTATAAAAGTGGACTTTAGGAATTGGTGGGTAAACATTTATTCTTCTTCAGTTCATATATTTAAATATTTTGGATACTGAATCTGAATTCCAAAAACTCCACATACATTAATTTTGTATGATGTTTGTATTTTTCAGGTGGCAAGAAGGTTGGCATTAACCCCAAGATTAATAACTTAATGCCTGGCTATGAGGTTGCCAAATATGATCTCATATGGATCTGTGATAGTGGAATTAGAGGTAGGTGTGTTTGTGCTAACCGTTAAACTGTGCTTATTCACTGTAAGCAAGCAGATTTTGAAGACTGTTTTAACTGAGAATATAAGCAGAACTTCAATTAAATTATAAGTCTGAAAAAATGTTTCTGTAGAATAAAAGATTAACCTCTAATTAAACGAGAAAATACCTTTAAAAATACTATTCAGACTGTTTCCATTTTATATGCAGTTAGTCATAATAATTGTTAATCACTAATACTATTTTTCTGAAACTGTTCCTATAAGGCAGTATGCATCAAAGCATATGTACTCTTGATACTGGTAAAGAATGAGAATTAGTGTCTTGCTGCAGTAGTCTGCTAATGACAGAATTGCTCCATCAAGTGTCATTTTTTCATTTGTCACTTAGTAACACCAGACACACTGACAGATATGGCCAATCAGATGACTGAAAAAGTGGGCTTGGTCCATGGGCTTCCCTATGTTGCAGACAGACAGGGTTTTGCTGCTACCCTTGAACAGGTGAGTGCAGTGTTGTGGGGGGGATTTTGTTGGGTTTTTTTTGCTTGCAAAACCAAGCTGTATTGTGCCTCTTGTACTTTGTGAGTGAGGAAATGTTTATTTTTAGCTTCAAACTCAGGGTAACTAGAACAGCTTCTAAATGCTCCAGAATTCCTCTGTGGTGCTCTGTCTATTGAGTCAGTATTTAAGTTTACAATATGAACAATAAAGATTACAGGATACACATCTTGGATTTTATATTTCAAATTATTAAAAAACTGAAGAATTGAACTGGTGAATGCTTTCTAGTGCTTAGTCAGAAAGGGCTAATTAATTCTATTTTGATATCTGAAAAGGCATACAAAAATGGCCATGACAAATCAAAGCTAAGTCCAGCTCACACAGTATCCTATTTCCAGCAGGATTTACAAGCAGACCCTTTGAGGAAAGTAGAACAAAAGCAAGGCTTGTATCCTATTTTCCTGTAATATTGCCTCAGTGTTCTGTAATTTTCAGCTGAGAGACTACCTGAGCAAGAAGCAGACTTGTATATTTACTAATCCTTAATATAATAGTATTTTAGTAAGAACAGATTTCTTAAATTAACTTTTCCCCTTTTTTTTTTTGAGTCCGTGTAATTTTTTAACATCTATAATTTTCTTTAGAGGATGGTGCATAGATCTGTTTGTTACAGGATCTATATCTGGTTGACTCTTGTCCTGTAGTGCTATTTCTGTGTCTCATAATAATTGTATGAAAGAGAGTAAAAAACTGATTCCTTTTCACCATCTTCATATTACTCATTCTGTCCTATTCTCCCCTTTCCTCTTTCTCATTAAGTTCTCTTTGGTAGAAGGAAGAGGTTGAGTTTGGTTTTTTGTTCCTTGTGTCTCAAGGCATGTAATTTAATCAATTTTTATTTATAGCTGGCATGTATAAGGCATTTTGGCTCAAGGCTAACTGATAGGAATGAAATACAGAACAGTGAGAGATAAAAGTCCAGTGAAATTCAGTATTCGTTGCTCTAAAAGAGTGATGCTTTTGTGCTGATTTTTTTTCTTCCTTTTTTTTTTAAATGATACAAAGTCTGAATTTCCCTTACAAGAGAAAAGTAGAGACCTGTAGCACAGATTTCCTGGTACTGCTGTTTGTTAAAGCAAGAATTACAACTCCTGCTTCTGTATTCTTGGAAGAGCTTTTTGCCTGCTGGTCCAGTATTACTGCAAGATGAGCATGCCTTTTCTTGAAGGAGTTACTGTACCAGTGTGAAGGCAGTCTACACTAAATAATAGTGAGAGGTACTAGCACTCGTTTTGTAGGTCATTCTTAGTCTTAAGTTACTAAGTCTTGTAAAAAGGTTTGCTCACAATCTTGAGTTTTTTCTTCACTATTTTTGTTTGCAAATGTGCTAAGTAAACAAATTTCCCATGCTTCTGTAGAATCATATAGTAAGTTTCTAAGAACATGTATGCAGGAATGCAGTTAGTTTTCACAAGAGGAAAGAGAGACCATGTCTGTCAGTTATCACCACATAATATATTAATCTTAGCGATTAATCTGTTACTTAATGGATTTTTAATACATATATTCCCTGAGAAAAACCTCAGTAAATTAGAAATTAAATACAAAATGAAGTGCAGTAATTCAATATGTGGATTTAAAACTTATTTATAGATTTGCAGAAACACAGCTAGTATCTCCAATAGATTCCTCAGATTTGGTGATACACTACATTTTTTAGAATGGTACTGAAGGTTTTTCCACATACACCATAATAAATGGCCATATCTAGTGTTTTTTACCTTCCATATGTTTTCAGAGGAAAAAGTTGTCAGTGTAGTACTTACATCCAGAGTTTTAAATGCCTTTTGTTCTTTTAATAGGTCTATTTTGGAACTTCACATCCAAGGTCATATATTTCAGCCAACTTAACTGGCTTTAAGTGCGTAACAGGAATGTCATGCTTGATGAGGAAGGATGTCTTGGACCAAGCTGGAGGACTGATAGCTTTTGCACAGTATATTGCTGAAGATTACTTTATGGCCAAAGCTATAGCTGACCGGTAAGATGACTCTGAAGGAAGCTTATTCCTTTAGGTGTAGTTTAAATCTTTATTTTTGTTTGCTTTTTGCTTTTTTTTAAACACGTGGTGCATACTGTAAGTATAGATGTTCATGTCAGCTTCACATATATATATAGCGAACAAGTTAATGACATGTGCTTTGCCCTATCAGTATAAGTCTTGTAGAAATAATTAAGCCATATCACTGTCGATTGCATTAGAGAAAAGTTTTAGAACTTGGTTTAAGAATTCGGTTTTTTTCCAAAGAAGAATCTGGATAAAATAGGTTTTTAATATCTTTACCCATTGTAATAATAGGGCACATATGCTAAAGAAACTTTGAAGCCTAATAAAATTCTTGTGTGTTTGTTACCTAAGTTGGTTTTTGCATCTCTTATTTGCACATTTTTATAATAAAAAATTCCTTGTTCAGGGGCTGGAAATTTGCGATGGCCACACAAGTTGCAATGCAAAACTCTGGTTCATATTCTATTTCTCAGTTTCAGTCCAGAATGATCAGGTAAGATTTTGATCTTTACTTCCTCTCCAATCCATCCCTGCCCCCTTCTTCTGATGAGGGTGACCTGATAATAAGAAGGAATACAATTTCCCAGATAATTTGATCTAATTCCCAGTGTGCTAAAGTTCAGCACACAGCTTGATGCATGCTTCTTTGCTAGTGCTGGGAGAGAGGCACTGACTTTCCACAGAAGAGTGAATGTTAAAATATTTTAAAAAATCAAAACACTCCTGCCCTTAGTACCTTTTAAGTGCTATCCATAGCATCTTTGAAAGGGAGTTTTTTTACAGTATTTTATTTGGAGATGTTAATTAAATGAGACTAGCATTTTAGAAAATACCATAATGGCTCATTTGGTGAGGTGGGGGAGGAGGAGGTAATGAATAATGCAAAGTCAAAACTGATTTGTTTGTCTTTTCTAGGTGGGCCAAACTACGAATTAATATGTTGCCTGCCACAATAATTTGTGAGCCAATCTCAGAGTGTTTTGTTGCCAGCCTAGTTATTGGATGGGCAGCTCATCATGTGTTTAGATGGGATATAATGGTATTTTTCATGTGTCACTGCTTGGCATGGTTTATATTTGACTACATTCAACTAAAAGGTGTTCAGGTATGAAATTTTATTTTCCAGGAGGTGTTGCCATTGACTTCAGCAAAAAGCTAAGCTTTATTACAACCATAAAATAATTCTCTTGACATGCAGGAAATAACAGGTCCAATCCTATTACTTCTCAGTCTTCCAGCTTCAGTTACAGTATCATGAAAAGAAGGAAGTGGTTTTGGTTGTAATTTTGTATTCTGCACTTGCCTCTGATTAGGCTCTGAAAGTTTATCTGTCCCCTTAATTAATATTCATGTTTCAAATCTGCTCTACATGGCATATACAGAAATTTTAGGCTCTTTTGACAGTACAAGGACAGAAGCTTTGTGGGATTTTATTTGGGGGGGGGGTTATTATTTTATTTTAGTTGTCACTTTGTCTGATATTTGTTGAGGTGTATGTGTACTCATACATACATTTTTCACTTCATTTTGTTAGCAATCGGCAAGGAGAGCAGCTGTAATCTACTTCCAAGGCTTCATAAAACTTTTAATATGGAAAGTGCCACAAATGAGAACAGAATTTTTTCTTCTAATGCTGTAGAAAATATTTAATATGGGTAGTTGTATCTTGAACAAGAAAATACTCGTTAGTTTTAATGAAGGATGCTATTGATATGTAAATCTGCATAGTAAGCTTTATTTATGAAAGGTTTTAAATTACTTTAAAATTACTCTTGAATTATCAATATGATGATCAATATGATTAAATACCTTGTTTTTTATTATTTCTAGGGTGGTGCTCTGTGTTTTTCAAAACTTGATTATGCAGTAGCTTGGTTCATCAGAGAATCGATGACAATTTATATTTTCCTATCTGCTTTGTGGGACCCCACAATTAGCTGGAGAACAGGGCGCTACAGATTACGTTGTGGAGGCACTGCAGAAGAAATTATTGATGTATAGCCACACATTTGTAACTGTGAATGTCAAAAAGAGAAGGGGGAGAGAAAAGTATTATAAGTTGTTTATATACTTCCAAGAGAATCTACCTTCAGTAGTTTTATTACTTGTATGTTTGGTATGTTTTTCACTTTATTTTTGCATGGCACCTGCATCTGTGAAAACATCTGTAGTCTTGGCCAAATGGTACCTTCCTTCTATGTACAAATAAAAATTGGGAGAATTGGTCCTGACATCTGCTTTCTATTTAAATGTTCTGCAGTAGACTTTTTCTTTTTTTTAATACCCTCCAGGATATGAACAGCTTCTTACGCCTCGGTGTGCTAGGCTGGTGAATCTAGGGTTCACATAGCTATTTTCCAGCTGGACCTAGTAAAATCACAGAGGTACAGCTGATTTTTGTTTTATCCCACTAAACTGAGCTAGTAATGGGACCTTGGGAAAGAAGCTCTGAAATGTTTTATGCCTACCTCTTGTAGTTGCTGCAGAACAATATGAATAGAAAGATTAAACCGCTTTGCAAAAACAAGCTAAGGTAAACCTGTAGTCTTGTGTTTATATGTATATAAGGAATATTTTAATCATTGCAGTAACCAAAAGTGGTCTGAGTTTGGTAAGAATGAGTTGGAAGGATTTACTGGTCAGGCATACGTTATGGGCATCTTTTGGCCAAGTCTGATTTGGTTCTGTCTTGAACCTTGTTAAGCACTGTGCTGTAACTAGCCAAGGTGGTCCCCTCAGTACTTCCATCCTTTTTTAAGGGGTGTTTCTTTTTCCCTGTGAGTGAATGCTTTCATTGGGGGGGGGGCATGGGTGGGGGAAGTTGGGTGTGTGGGGGGGATGTTGTAGGGAGTAGAAGGGAGCAGAAATACATTTCAGAAACATTTCACACATGAGCTATTTTCTTACACAATGTCTTAAGAATGTAATTTCATGATGCAGGTATTTAATATCTTTGTAAAGTGAACATACATAGCTATACTAGTCATAATTAAGTATTCAATTGCAGTAGATATTGTGAATATATTAAAGGGCCTGGGTGAGTTTGCTGTTACTGATTAAAACTGTAGTCTTAATTTAGATATCAAACTAAGTTTACTCTTGGCTGTTTGCCTGTTAGTCTAGCCTTTAAATTGGACTTCTGTATTCCAGTGGTATGACTAAAAGGACTAGATTATAATGCATGCCATGGTTTTCCTCTCTCTGTTCCCTGTTAACTTAGTTTTCAATCTCATTGTGAAATTTCCTAGTTTGTGGTGAACTGGACTTGTTTTCTTTGAACACATTTTAATTTAAAAAAAACACAGCAAAGCTAGAGAAGACTGTTGCATAAGCCTTTTGTTTTCATAATTGTATTTATGCTGCTTTACTTTTCATCATATGGAATAGCATATTGTCACCATGAAGGTGAACTTCTAATTACAAGGTTATGTCAACAAAGCAGCTTTAAAAGTTGGATGATAATGTGTAGCATATTAGCAATAATGACATGTATTTATAAAAAGGGACTATCTTACTGAGCCAATCCCTTACCCATCATATGCTACACAAATGTTATGTGTACGTATTTGTTGTAAAACATACTCTGGGCCAAGATGCTTCATCCACCTTAATATCTCTTTTGCCTTGCGGTGACATGGAACTTCTTAAATGGGCATTTCTGTTTGAACAAAGGCTTGTGATGCATGCTTCATTCTTTTCATGTGAATCAGGAAGAAGCACTTTTCCTGAGGAAAGTTTTAGTCTGAAACCTAGTCTAGTTGTGACCCACAAAAACATTTTTTTATTAGTATTGTATTTGACATAGTTCAATTTCACTCTGACAATGTTTGTATCTTCATTTGTTTCATGAAGTTTGATGCCATTCATTGCACTGCTAAAGTGAAGCTTAGCTTGCTACTTAGCTTTATGCTGATTTCTATGCAGGCAATGGAACAGAACCAAAAAAAAAGAGGCTGAACAGACTTCCATTTAAAAAACTAGGTGGGGATAATTGTTTAACAGGTGCTTTGGTATTAGTAGAGCCATCTTTGGCTATGAAAAATAAAGCTTCACTTAAGCAAATGGTTTCATTTGGGTATATTTTGGTTGATGATGAAATGGAAACCAACAGTGTCAAATGTTGTAGACAATGCTGCAACAGAACTTTTGAAAGTTATAAACAGCTGATGTAAAGTTATGTTCATCTACAGCTGTGTAGAATAATACACCATGTTTATTTAAAATAATTGTCTTGTTTTTTCTTTATTTAAAAATAAATTTTGAATACAATCTGTTTGGAGTACTTTTTTCCTTTCTTCAACAATGCTGTAATGTGACAGCTTTAAGTGTTTATGGCAGTTTTGTTATATTATATTTCTAATTAATCTTCACACCAGTAAAGGGATGTGCCTTTCAAGTTTTTTTACAACTATACCGTCTCTTTTGGATTTTATATTTGACAGAAATTAACTCATGTGCTAAGCTGATTTTGAGTTACCCTACCGTCTCTTTTGGATTTTATATTTGACAGAAATTAACTCATGTGCTAAGCTGATTTTGAGTTACCCTTCATTTTTTAGAATGACTCCAGTGTACAAGAATTTTATAGGAGAACAGTGTAGTTCCATATCTATTGTAACTAGCTTAGATTCAGATTTTAGAGATGATACCTTTGCCACAAGACATGTTGACATTGAGAAGTAATGTTGATCCTTTGCTTTCAGGTACACTAACTTGAAAGCACTCAGAACTTGCTCTGCCATCTAACTTGGCTTTCTTTGTCTCTTCCCTATCATTTATGAAGATCATGTGAAACTTAGTAAGGGACTGTGTTTATGAAAGGGTTGTTGGAATCCTGCATGCGTGGCATAAACAAACACCACTGGAATCACTTAAAAACTATTTATAGAAACTTAAATATTCCTGAGTGTATTTTGTGTTCAGTACATTTACAGCCACACAGCACAATACTTAAATCCTCTTTCTTTGGTCCTTTTAATACTTTCCTACCTACTGTTAAGTAATGTTGTCATTTTATTCTGTACTTTCAGTTGAAGTCTTTCTTCCTTGAATTCCTTTTGCCACTCTCCTGTTTCCTGCTGCGTGCTGGCTACCTGCATTTCCTCTCAAGTCTGTTTTGATAGTTGGAAAAGCTTGATCTCTAACCACTTGTTTTCACAAATTACTTCTGGAAGCTGTCTCATTCATCTTAAAGAAAGGCTTTTAAGCCTCAAACCTAATTTCTGATCATCTAATTTTAGGGTGGGTTTGAGCTCCAGCTCTTCTTGGATTGAACTTGCTTCCCCAACAGCTCTGATACCAATGGTGTCTTTTGAGGCTAAGGAAGACTAAAATTTAATATGGCAGTAGATACAGTTGTACAAAAACATGTCAGCTTCTGTAGTGCCTATGCTTGTATAAGTAACTCTTAGAAGAAAGAATGGCACTGCATGGAATGGCAATAGTTTCAAATTTAATCCATCTTTTGTGTTTGAGAATGTGTTAGTTTTGAACTAATGACCAGATTATACTGAATGGTTTACTACTTGGATATTTAGAGTGAATGCACAGGTTTACATAAGGGGTTTTTTTTTACCCCCTAAACTAAAATCAGTGTCATAAGCAGTACTTAGTGTTAAAAGGCAGATGAGAATTTCCCTTCACAAAGTCATCTCTGCTTTTATGTTGGCTTTGGAGAATATATGCAAGATTCTTACATTAGAGTTCTAAAACTGCACTGTAATTGAAATCAGGGTCCTGGGATGTACTTTTAACAAAAAAACCTGAAAAATGAACCAACGCAAAACACAACAAATTAACAAGAAACCCCCACCAAACCAAACCAAAACCCACTACAACCAAAGAAACCAGCAACCAGAGAGCCAAACCCTGCTGACTTTGTGCACCCTCTTGATTCTGAGCCTTTAGGGTTGGACTGCTTGAAATGTTTTTACCTGTTCTGCACTGTACAAACCAATTTCAATTGCCAGCCAGCCCGCAATTGAGAATAAGTGATAATTCTTATGGTTAAATTTACCATATTCTGCTTTTTTTTTGTTTGGCAGGTCCCTAAATGCTTCTTTGTGGCAATTTCTAAGGACAGGTGGCTGTGTTTTCAATTTTAAGCCCTACCTGGAATCAGTGTCCAGTTCTCCATACAAATCCAACGTTAAATATAAGCGTACCAGCCAGTCTTGTGGATCCTAAGGCTTTGCTGAGCTGAGCTCCTGCATAACAAGAACTATGCTCTTTGCCAAGGTTGTGACCAGTGGGTTTCCTTTTCAAAGGCAAGTTCTAGGTTAGTGTCCTGCAAATATTTTAATTATGCTGAAGACCTGCAGAGTGTATCTGAAGGGACAAGTGTCTAACAACTCTTTTAAGTGGAAAGTGTTTGGACTGCCCATTTGCACACTTAGCTGAGGTTAAAATAACTAGCCAGCGTAATCCTGTATCCTAAGAGACTGTAGAAAGTAAAGTGTTTCCAATGCTTTCCAACACAGCGTTTGGAATGCTTTATTTTTTGAATTGCCATCAGATCAAGAGCAGACTGCTCTTGTGTGTGGTTTGTGCTTCTGACAGGGGGGAATATGCTTCTTCTTGATCTGAATGAGATAAAATGATTTTTGCCTAACTGTTGGTGTTACTGCAGATGCTCAATTAAGAAATGCAGACCAGGGAGCCCTGCACTGGAAGTTTGTGGATTGCTGCTTCTTTCTGTCTCATCCCTCCACATGTTCCCCCAACACTTTTTCCCCAGTTTCAGACAGGAAGGAAAGGCCTCAGCTAAAAACCTATGTGCCAGCTGGAATTAATGGCCATTTTATATGTAGCAAATTTGTGAGTGAATGGGAGAGGTCAGGCTCATATGCGCAGGAAGCCAGTAAATTCACTGGGAGCACAAAGCAGGAGCTGTCAAAAGAAATCTTTTCACTGGGCTTTGACATGAAGTGAATTACTATTTTTGACTTTGTCTTTCCATCCTCTGGGTCTGTGTTAAACTTAGATCTGCTCACAGGGTACAAGTGAGCTCAAGACAATTTAAAGCTCTGCTAACCCTCCCACTCTGCCTTTACTGTATGATGAATAGCTTTTCTTCTTTTAAGGCTTGCCTGGTGCCTGGAAGAGTGTATGTTTACATATTGAACAGCAACTTATTTTTGGTGGCAATAACTTTGCCTTTTCTCTGATACCAAAATGCTGGGAGAGGTGCTGAGGCAACAGCAGGCCTGTAGAGAGAATAGAAAGAAACTATGAAGCCTTTGGGGGAATCTGTACATATAATTTCCGTTTTTCTTTTGCATGCACACACTACATAGATAAAGGTATATGCGTATACAATTTTATGCATGAACTTCTATATAGAGATATACATGTAGTAATGCAAAATAAAACCTTGTAAGAAGCCTTGATTTTGACAAACCTATTCTTTCTGTAAGTGGACCATGCAGGTAAATTAATGATTTGCTAGTATAAAAGGCCAACAGCACAAAGTTAAATAAATCATTAGTCATTGGGTTTAGTATCCAGTTCCATTTCACATCTCAGTAAGCGGACAGAGAAAAGCTCAAAACCTGTAATTTTCTTCCTGAACTCTTTACTTATTAGCTTGAACAGTGTTTTATCCATCTAGGCTTTTGTATCTTCCACTAAGAATTCAGAAACCCTGCTTCCTTAACTGGCAGCCCCCCAAATGTGAGCAAGGTAAGGCACATACTTTTGTCGCTTGCCTGCTTTCTGTACAGTTCCATTGGCTTCTGCCCCTCCCTTTTGCGGCAACTGTTTTGTTCCTGAGGATCTTTATAAAACAGTCTTCCCAAGTAGAGAAACGTGGGGAGGAGAAGTAACAGCAATGAGAGGTAGAACCAGTGAATGCAATGTTAAATTTGCTTGTGACTAGTAGCCACTTTTGCAACATACTGGGTAACAAGGAAGAATAAAAAAGGTAGAACTTCAGAGAGAGTCCTTAAATTTTAAGAGTCTTTGCTAGATATCTAGAATAAGCCTGTTACCCTGAATTTTATGGGGCTTTCAGCATGATCTGTTTAAGCCATTGTATGGCTGGAAAAGGAGGAAAGCATTTCAGTGGGGATTGTAGTCCACTCTGCAAGACATGGCAACTTCTACCTGTTGTCTCTGGATTACAGACTTCTTAAAGGCTGCCTTATTTTGGCTTCCCATGTCTTGAGGCATTCAGCTTGCCCTTCTGCAGATTATTTGTAGGATAGGGACAACTTGTCACTGGGTCACTGGCTGAGCAGGAAGGGAGCTCTAGCTGGAGCAGGCAGATTTGGATTTTCCCCATGTTTGGGAATGTCTGCAGCCACAGACTTTATTTGAGATGAGAAGGCTAACTCTTAGATGGTACGGTATAGTGATGACTGTACCATGAGGGGGCTCTGCTGCAGCTGTGGGACTAGAGTGTCTAAAAGCAGACAGCATCCCTAGCAGGGAGAAGGCAGATGTTAGAAGGAGCAATGGTCTGTGAGTACTATACTGGTGGTATGAACTAGGAACCCTTTTACTAGAGCTTAAAAACTCGGGCTTAAAATGTGGGTGTGTTTCAGGCATCCTCCTGCAGTGATAAGTACACGAGTGTGAAGTGTATCTTGTCTGTATGCAGACTGATACAAACAATGATCTCATCACAGTGCGTCAGCAATGCACTACTGCTAGCAGTCAACAGTCATATTTGACATTCATATCTTTATGTGTGTACATAAAAACAATCTTTCTGCAGCCAGACTATAACTGCATAATATTTTTGTGGTTTGCCTGTCGAACAGATTGCTTTTGTATGCAACAGGTGATGACTAAAGAGATTATTTTGTTCAGTTTAAAAACATAGCTGAATGAACATCAGAAGTAAAATTTGGCATTTCCAGCTCTCTGTCCAGTGGTTAACAGAGAAGCTGGTGCATTTTTGCCTCAGGCAGTTTGTTACTGCCTGTTGAACAGTGGACTTATTCTTTATGAACATAGAAAGTCATAAACCAAGTCTATACAGCAGGAAGGACTGAGTTTGTCCATACAGCCTGTCTCAAGGCTGGTTTTTCTGGGGTCACAGCTAAGTAGCCTGTGGCCAGCAGTAGACTTATGCCAAGAGGCCATATACCCATTGGGTTTTCAATGTCAAAATACTACAGGTATCCAGAGGAAACTGCCTTTCAAGTCCTTCAAATGGCTGGTGTGGGTGGTGATAGCTGTTTTGCAGGATCACAGAAACCAGTTTTCTGGCCACAAAATTATGCTATTTTGCGTTGCATGAGTAGGTAGCATTTCCTGCTGTTGTTTCATGCCTAAGGAAAGTATTTTGGAAAAGAAAGGAGTCCTTTGAACTAAAGTTTGTTTCCTCCTCCAAAATCCAGCCGATTTCCCTCTAAAAAAGCATCACGGGCTTTGTCTAATTTATAACTCCCAACATCATGGGGTATTTTTCCCTTTGTAGGCTGTGAAATGTTTTGAGCTTCTCAGTCCCCAGGAAGCTGATTTTGTCATAAATAGGCTGGACACAGTTTTCTTTGGTTTTCTAGGTGGGAGATGGAAAGTGTTTGAAGGGACTGCAGCTCTACTATTTCAGTGCTCTTCTGTCTTCATCTGGTTTGCACTGTAGCCACTTCTGATGTCCACTGCACCTGAGAGAGCCGTTTTCTCAGATTGCAATACTGCAATCAGGGGATAAATGTGTTTCCTCCTGTCAAGGGAAATTTACCATCTCCTCCCCGCTGTTAGCAATGTGTGAAAATCAGAGAGCACTAAAGGGCATACTAAGTTCCAGGATGGAGAATCTCATCTCCATGTACCAAGTATGCAGATGGTGTAAGTCTGATACATTGATGCTCAGCAGTCACTTTTTGGGAACTGGTTCTGGCAAAGTGATAATAAAAGGGGAAAATAAACGTATTTACTTAGCATTTATTTAGAGAAAAAAGACATTGTTTGAAAACTCTTGCTGTAGTATTCCTGTTAAAAAACAGTCCTTGCTACACATTTCCTAAACAATATTTCCAGTTTCTGGGCTCTTCTCCATACTTAGCTGAAACCTATTGTTTTGCAGGGAGAAAGGTGCGTCACTACCCACTTGAGTTTGAGGACAAGGCAGAAATGATTAATGCCTCCTTTGCCTCAGTCTTTAGTGGGAAGACAGCTTGTCCTCAGGACAACTGTCCTCCTGTGTTGGTAGATGGTGTCAGGGAGTAGAATGGTCCCCCAGTTATCTGGGAGGAAGCAGTCAGGGAACTGCTGAAATGCTTGGATATTCATAAATCTTTGGGACCAGATGGGATCCATCCCAGGGTGATGAGGGAGCTGGCAGATGAGCTTGCAAAGCTGCTCTCCATCATTTACCAACAGTCCCGGCACACTGGTGAGGTTCCAGATCACTGGAAGCTGGTCAATGTGATGCCCATTCACAAAAAGGGTGGGAAGGAGCATCCTGGTAATTATAGGCCAGTTAGCTTGGCCTCAGTACCTGGCAAGATAATGGAACAGTTTATCTTGAGTGTCATCACGCAGAATTTACAGGATGGCCAGGGTATCAGACCCAGCCAGCATGGGTTTAGGAGGGGTAGGTCATGCTTGACCAACCTGGTATCCTTTTATGACCCGCCTGGTGGGTGTGGGAAAGGCTGTGGATGTTGTCTATTTGGACTTCAGCAAGGCCTTTGACACTGTCTTCCCCAGCATACTCCTGCAAAATCTGGCAGCGCACGGCTTGGACAGGAGCACTCTTTGCTGGGTTAGGAACTGGCTGCATGGCCGGGCCCAGAGAGTGAACGGTGCTGCATCCAGCTGGCAGCCAGTGACCAGTGGTGTTCCTCAGGGGTCTGTGCTGGGGCCAGTTCTGTTCAATATTTTTATTGATGACATGGATGGGGGTATTGAGTCTTTCATTAGTAAATTTGCAGATGACACTAAGCTGGGAGTGTGTGTCAATCTGTTGGAAGGTAGGAGGGCTCTGCAAAGAGACCTTGAATGGTTGGATGGATGGGCAGAGTCCAATAAGATGAAGTTTAATAAGTCCAAGTGCCAGATCCTGCATTTTGTCCACAATAACCCCTTGCAACATTATAGGCTGGGGTCAATGTGACTGGACAGTGCCCAGGCAGAAAGAGACCTGGGGGTTCTGGTTGACAGCCAGCTGAACAGGAGCCAGCAGTGTGCGCTGATGGCCAAGAAGGCCAATGGCATCCTGGCCTGTATCAGGAACAGTGTGGCCAGCAGGAGCAGGGAGGTCATTCTTCCCCTGTACCTGGCACTGGTGAGGCCCCACCTTGAGTGCTATGTCCACATCTGGGCCTCTCAGTTTAGGAAGGATGTGAAGACTCTTGAGCACATCCAGAGGAGGGCAACGAGGCTGGTGAGGGGCTTGGAACACAAACCCTGTGAGGAATGGCTGAGGGAGCTGGGGTTGTATAGCCTGGAGAAAAGGAGACTCAGAGGTGACCTTATCACTCTCTACAGCTTCCTAAAAGATGGCTGTAGCCAGGTGGGAGTTGGTCTCTTTCTCCAAGCAGCAACTGACAGAACAAGAGGACGCAGTCTTAAGCTGCGCCAAGGGAAATATGAGTTGGATATTAGGACAGTCTTTTATGGAGAGAGTGATAGAGTACTGGAATAGTGTGCCCAGGGAGGTGTGGTGGAGTCACCATTCCTGGATGTGTTTAAAAAAGGACTGGATGTGGCACTTGGTGCCATGGTTTAGTCGATGTTTTAGGGCATGGGTTGGACTCAATGATCTTGAAGATCTCTTCCAAACTAGTGATTCTATGATTCCAT
Source organism: Acrocephalus scirpaceus scirpaceus (assembly GCA_910950805.1). Lineage (NCBI taxonomy): Eukaryota > Metazoa > Chordata > Aves > Passeriformes > Sylviidae > Acrocephalus > Acrocephalus scirpaceus. The sequence goes on from OU383776.1 coordinate 48,637,735, forward strand.
GACTAAATCACAGATGTCCATTTTACTTTGTGTGCCCAGCTGATAGATCCGTAAGGTTTTTTCCTGCATGGTATGCTTAAGTCCTTTTGTGACGAGCTCACTTTGCTTAGTTACTACCTCTGTGTCCTTTAGAAGTACTCTACAGATATCCACAAGTCCACAGGCAACAATCAGAAGACACTACTCTAAGAATACTTTGTGTGACGAAGAAATTTCTGCTTCCAGCCAGAGAGTGTCTGTGCTACAAGGATCTCCTCAGTAAAAATGGGTATTGGATTTTCAGTAGAAGATTGGTAATCACTGCTGCTTCAAACAGCACCGAACAGCCCACTATAAGCATTCTAGCAGCACAGGAACATCTTGCCCCCCAGTCCATTCAAGACTGGGGTCCAGGTGGATTTTGAAAATGTAGATAAAAAATTACCTGGCCATCCTGTGCATACACTCTCACAGCAAAAGTGTTTTAGAAAGTTAAAAGTAATCTCCTATGTTTCAGTTTGTGCCCACTGCCTCTAATCCTGGCACTGTGCACCACTGAGAAAAGTCTTTCTCAGTCTCCTTCACTCTCTTCAGGTAATTGTACATGCAGATAAGATGCTATTGAGCTTTCTCTTCTCCACGCTGACCGGTCCCAGTTCTCTCAGCTTCTCTTCATATGTCAGGTTCTTCAGCTCCTTCATTGTGCTTGTGGCATCCTGTCTTGGTTTTGAAAAGACAGGTACCTGCTAAAGAGGGGCAGGGCCTCTCTTGGAATGGATAATTCAAATCCCCTCCCCCCAAATTATTACAATTTAGAAAATTAAAACGGCTTTCAGGCAGAGATACGGGGACAGGAATAACAGTTCTTTACTAATAGGTATAACAAGGCAAAACAAACAACAACAACTACAGCATTAATAGTGAACAGAACCAGGGACCTTGAGGGCAGCTTTGTTTCACAAAACCCGGGGCAGTCTGATCTCTTGGGACTCCAAAAAGCACCAAGCTGGAACGGTGAGGGATCCCGGGCTGGTGGGTCAGATAAAATCCGGAGATCTGTTGGTGGTCACTGGAAGGGCAGGGATGTCCCGGCAGGACGGGGCAGTGCAGGGCCACGACGTAGCAGAAAAAACCTCAAAGCAGTGCCAAGAAAGCAGCGGCAGTGGGACAGGGCCGGGCCAGCTCCAGCAGGGCAGCAGCAGGAGAGCTCAGGATTTTTCCTGGGCACACGAGCAGAATGATGGTAGCTTTCCTCAGGATCAGACCCGATGGTGCCAGTGAAAAAACTCCTCCCACAGCAAGCAGCAGCCTGACAGTCCTCTCTCCAATGCCGAGAGCAAGAGGCCCAGCTGCCCCCAGCCCCGTCTTTTTCCTGCCCCCAAAACCTCGTGTCACCTTGTCCCTCTGAGAGAAATTCCCGGAGACAAAAGAAAAAAGTGTAGCTAGGTCTTATCGCTTTATCTTTTTGTCCCACCTGAGTACTCATAAGTACCCAGTAGTTAGTTGCCCAGCAACACCTGGGAAAAAATTCTGTAAGTAAAAAACCAAAACAAAACATGAAACAAACCTAACCCCCAACATTATCTACCCCAAATTTTTCCTGTACTAACATATTACATCAAATTTAAACTTCTAAACTATATACATACATGCACTACTTTATATACATATATAAAAGCAGATATGGATACAGACACAGTGACATGGGTAGTTCACCCTAAAACAAGGTCTCCTTGAGGTATGCATTGGGTCTTTCTATCTTTTTGCATCACCCACCAGGCGCAACTTGGTCTCTGAGGGAAGACAACCCCACAGATGGGGTTGTCTTTGCTGGAGGCAGAATTAACTTTTAAACGGTTTTTCCCAGCATACCTCTCATGTGTACTACTGGAACTTTATTTCTATCTATTGTTCTCAGGGGCTCAGACTGGGCAGGGCTTGCTCGGTTGGTGGAACCTCTGGTGTTCACTAACCATGTGGCCTTTGCTAAATTCATCTCCCAGTTCTTGAAGGACCCCCCACCCAGTGCCTTCAAGGTGGTTTTAAGCAGGCCGTTGCATCGTTCAACTTTCCCGGCAGCTGGTGCATGATAAGGGATGTGATATATCTATTCAATGCCATGTTCTCTAGCCCAGGTGTTTATAAGGCTGTTCTTGAAATGGGTCCCATTGTCTGACTCTATTCTCTCAGGGGTGCCATGTCTCCACAGGACTTGTTTTTCAAGGGCCGGGATGGTGTTCCGGGCAGTAGCGTGAGGCACAGGGTAGGTCTCTAGCTATCTAGTGGTGGCTTCTACTATGGTCAGTACATAGCACTTGCCTTTGCAGGTCTGGGGAAGGGTGATGTAGTCAATCTGCCAGGCTTCCCCATACTTATATTTAGACCACTGCCCCCCATACCATAGGGGCTTCACCCGCTTGGCCTGCTTGATCGCAGCGCAGGTCTCACAGTCATGGATAACCTGGGAAATACTGTCCATGGTTAGATCCACCCCTCGGTCTCGTGCCCACTTATAGGTGGCATCTCTGCCTTGATGTCCTGAGGCATCATGGGCCCCTCGAGCTAGGAACAGCTCTCCCTTGTGTTGCCAGTCTAAGTCTATCTTTGATACTTCTATCTTGGCAGCCTGATCCACTTGCTCGTTATTTTGGTGCTCTTCATTAGCTCTGCTCTTGGGGACATGGGCATCTACATGGCGGACTTTCACAGGTAGCTTCTCTACCCAAGTGGCAACGTCCTTCCACTCATCAGCAGCCCAGACTGGTTTTCCCCGATGCTGCCAGTTGGCCTTTTTCCACCTTTCCAGCCAACCCCACAGAGCATTGGCCACCATCCACGAATCAGTGTAGAGGTAGAGCTTTGGCCCCTTCTCTCTTTCAGCAATGTCCAGGGCCAATTGAACATCTTTGAGTTCAGCAAGTTGACTCAATCCACCTTCTCCTTCAGTGGCTTGTGCAACCTGTCGTGTGGGGCTCTCTACGGCTGCTTTCCACTTCTGGTTCATCCTTACGAAGCGACAGGAACCATCAGTGAAAAGAGCATACTGTGTCTCTTCCACTGGCAGTTGGTTGTACGGTGGTGCTTCTTCAACTCGTGTCACTTGTGCCTGCTCCTCTTCGTCCACGAGACCAAAGCTTTCACCTTCCGGCCAGTTGGTAATAACTTCTAAAATCTCAGGGTGATTCGAGTTTCTAATATGGGTGCGCTGTGGGATGAGGGCAATCCATTTGCTCCATGTGGCATCTGTGGTATGGTGGGTAGAGGGAGCTTTTCTTTTAAACATCTACCCCAGCACAGGTAGTCGGGGTGCCAGAAGCAGCTGTGCTTCTGAGGCGGCTTGAACTCCTTCATAGGCTGCTAGAATTTCCTTGTCTGTGGGAGAGTAGTTGGCTTTGGACCCTCTGTAGCTTCGACTCTAGAACCCCAGTGGTCGGCCTCGAGTCTCACCAGGCACTTTCTGCCAAAGGCTCCAGGACAGGCCATTGTTCCCAGCTGCTGAGTAGAGCACATTCTTCACATCTGGGCTAAGGGCTACCACATGAGCGATCTCCTGCTTGATCTGGGCAAAGGCTTGCTGCTGTTCAGGACCCCAGTGGAAATCATTCTTCTTGTTGGTAACTAGGTAGAGAGGGCTCACAATCTAGCTGTACTCAGGAATGTGCATCCTCCAAAAGCCTATGGCACCTAGGAAAGCTTGTGTTTCTTTCTTGCTGGTCGATGGAGACATTGCGGTGATGTTGTTGATTACCTCTGTGGGTATCTGGCGACATCCATCTTGCCACTTTACCTCTAAGAACTGTATCTCTCGGGCAGGTCCCTTGACCTTGCTCTTCTTGATGGCAAAGCTGCCTTCCAGAAGAATCTGGATGATCTTCTCCCCTTTCCTAAATACTTCTATTGCCGTGTTTCCCCACACAATGATGTCATCAATGTACTGCAGATGTTCCGGAACCTCACTCTTTTCCAGTGCAGCCTGGATCAGTCTATGGCAGATGGTGAGGCTGTGATTTCACCCCTGGGGCACTCAGTTCTAGGTGTACTGCATGCCCTTCTATGTGAACGCAAACTGAGGCCTGCACTTTGCAGCCAGAGGAATGGAGAAAAATGCATTGGCAATGTCAATTGTGGCGTTCCACCTCACTGCCTTAGACTCCAGCTCATACTGGAGTTCCAGCATGTCCAGCACAGCAGCGTTCAGCGGTGGAGTCACCTCATTCAATGCACGATAGTCCACAGTCAGTCTCCATTCTCTGTCAGACTTGCACACAGGCTAGATGGGGCTGTTGAAGGGTGAGTGGGTTTTGCTGAACAGCCCTTGGCTCTCCAGCTCCCAGATCATCTTGTGGATGGGGATCACGGCATCTCGATTGCTCCGATACTGCCGGCGGTGCACCGTCGAGGTGGCAATTGGTACTCGTTGCTCTTCTACTTTCAGGAGTCCTACTGCACATGGGTTCTCTGACAGTCCAGGCAAGGTGTTCAATTTCTTGATGCCCTCTGCCTCTACAGCAGCTATTCCAAAAGCCCATCTGAGTCCCTTAGGGTCTTTGTAATACCCATTCCTGAGGAAGTCAATGCCCAGAATACATGGAGCCTCTGGGCCAGTCACAATCAGATGTTTCTGCCACTCCTCAGTGAAGCTCACCTCAGCTTCCACCACAGTCAGTTGCTGTGATCCCCCTGTCACTCCAGCAATGGAAATAGGGCCCCAGTGTTCTGCCCTCACATGTCCCGATGGCATCAGGGTACACTGCACACCAGTATCTACCAAAGCTTCTTATTTCTGTGGCTCTGATGTGCCAGGCTATCGAATCTACACAGTCCAAAAGACTTGGTTTTCCCGTGCCTCTTCCTGGCTAGAGGCAGGGCCTCTCTAGCACTGGTTATTATTCCCTTCCTGGGCACACGCAGTAGAGGTTCCTTCAAGGGGATCTGACATATCATCTTCACTTCTATAATACCTGGCGGCTCGGTCATGGGAGGTTGAGGCTGATAGTATTAGGGTTAAAATCTTAGCCGCTTAGAATCAAGATTTCAGGGGAAAGTGGAAAAACTATGTGGGGGGTAGATGGAAACCAGCAAGCTAGCGAAAATAATAGTCATGGGCTAGGTAGCTGGCTTTGCTTTGTACAAGTTAACAAACTATGACTATGCGTAAATGTAGCTATTAAGTGTAATTAGGACCAATCAAGGGATAACGTAGGAATATAGGGAACAATTGTAACCGCAATATGCTTTCGAAATTCAAAATCTTATGTTTCAGTAGGATCAATAAGAAGAATGGAAACTATTGAAGTTAATCATTGATATTTCATGTAACTAAAAGGTATAAATTGTAAATCCGAATGTATCTCCACAGAACCAGAAAACCCCGGTTCTCATTGGGCCCAATAAAAAAGCACTGCATATAGCCATGCTGCTGTGACTATATGTTTTTATTCCTACGCTAACATTTCTGGTGACCCAGCTGTGGACTCTGTCGGACAGACTGGGGAAAACCCTGCCGATCACCTCTACACCGGCATCGAGGATTTTTCTCGAAAAAGAAGTCATCGACAGGGACCCTGGTTCGCCCCACAAAGTCCCCTGGGAGGTAAGTGCTTTTTACTTTATTTTGGTATTGCCTGCCTGTAAGTCGTGGTGAAAACCACACATGGTTGGGGCTAAGGAATTCCTGTGGTTTGCCTAGGCAACCATCCATAAGTCATCGCGAAAGCATTGCAGGTTGGTAATTGTGGTTTTCTGTAGCTGTATAATGGAGAAACTTAAAGGGGTTTTCACAGGGGCAGGCAGCAATGCTCCTGCCCCATGAAGTTCTCCATTGGGGTGCTTGTTAGCACTGGAAAGAGGGTAATTTTGGGCAAGAATTAAGTAAGTCTAAGTTGATTGATTATTGTAAAAGCTGGTGGCCAAAATACGTCTTGGAGGATGGGAAAGTTTGGCCTGAAAACGGGTCCTTAGATTCTGATACAATCTTACAGCTGCTGTTGTATTGTAAACGGGAAAACAAATTTGATGAAATTCCATACTTGGATCTGTTTTTCTATCTGCAGAAAAAGCCCGAGTGGCTTTTTCAATGTGAGTTAATGATTGTTAAAGTGTATGAATATAATAAGTGTATAGGCTGTGATCAAGAGAAACGTTGTTTAGAACATTTGGCAATGGATGAAACTGTTTATTGAAAAGATGATATGGAGGACGATTTATTAATAGCCCCACAAAAGGGAAATTCTAACCCTATTTCATCATCTAGTCTAATATCACCTGACCCATTGACCCCACCATCTGAAATATTTTCACTGACCCCTGGTCAAAGATACCCACCCCTCTCACAGGCTCCTGCTCAAATATATCCTCCTCTTCCAAAAACCCCAGCTTCCCCACTGATCCTGGCTCAGGAATCTTCTCCATATTCTCCCCCACACCCTTCCCCACTAACCCTGGCTTCCCCACTGATCCCTGCTCAGGGATCTTCTCCCCATTCTCCACCACTAACTCCAGCCTCCCCACCAACACCCGCTCGACCTCCTCCACAAACACCTGCTCCTCCTCCACTGACTCCCGCTCAAAGATATGCCCCTCTTCCTCCACCAACTCCTGTGGAGGGATACCCTCCTCCTCCCCCAACTCCAGCTCAAGGATACCCCCATCTCCCACCAACGCCTCCTTCTCCTGCTACTCATGCTCATGCCTCCTTGTACTCTCCTGTGCTGCCTTCACCTCCTTCCCCAGAAAATGACCAAGGCTTACCAGTAACACAGAGACAAGGGAGGGGTGCAAACGAGGTTGCACAGGGAACAGACAGTAGTGAAAGTGAAGATGATAAACCAGTATCTCACCCTGCTAGGCCAAGGTTAGCCCCAGCTTGGCCTCAGCCAAAACCACAGCCAAGAAAGGGTGCATTAAAAGCTGGCAAACAAAAGAAAAGTTCAATTGCCCCTCTAAGACAGGGTGTGGGAATGGAAGGACCGGTTTTTGTTAAAGTGCCTTTTTTCCCTGGAGATTTAGTCATCTGGAAAAACAGTGCTGGGAGCTACAGAGATGACCCTGGCAGAGTTGCCAGAATTTTTAAAATGATTGTTAAAACACAAAATCTGGACTGGGATGACATTCAAGTAATATTAGACACATTAATGGACTCTACTGAGAAAGACATGGTCATCAGAGCAGCCAGGGAAAGGGCAAAAGAAGATATAAGAAATGGAATTGTCACGGGAAATCTAGACTATAATTTCCCAAGCGATGATCCTGGATGGGACCCTAATGATGCATATGTAATAGATATGATAAGGTTAAAGCAATATCAAGAATGGATACAAATTGGGGTCCAAACTGCTATACCTAAAACTATGAATTGGTCAAAACTATATGAAATTAGACAGGAGAAAAAGGAATCTCCAACTACCTTTTTGGAAAGACTAAAAGAAGCAGCCAGGAAGTATACTGATTTACAATTAGACACACAACAGGCAAAAATCCAACTTGCACTAATATTTCTTGGTCAGTCACAAGACGACATTAGGAGAAAATTATACAAGTTGGAAGGGAGTGATTTAAGAAACTTAGATAAGCTTCTGGAAGTGGCATGGAGGGTTTATAATGGTCACGAGAAAGAGCAAAATAAACAGCAGAACCGAAATCTTTTAGCGATGATACAGGGGAAAACACGGGGAGGGGGTGGCAGAGGCAATCATGGTAGAAGTAAACCTATGGGGCCGGTTGGCAGTAACAGTAGTGGAGTTGGCAGAGGCCGAGGTAGGCCAATTATGAAATTGGCTCTCGGCCAATGCTCTCTGCACTGCCTGCAGTTTGGCCATTGGAAAAGGGAGTGTCCAAACCGGTTTTACCAGAATGATCAACTCCCGCAGGATGAGGTTGCCAAGGTGATGGTGCTATATGAAAGGGAAGGGGAAGAAGAGGAAACCACAGAACCGTTAGTTACACTGCTCTTGGGAGATAAAGAAATAAATTTTCTGATCGATACGGGTGCTACCCACTCGGTCTTGAACAATTCAGCTCTGAATAAGTTGGAAGGGCAGATCGGGAATAAATCAACCACAGTTGTGGGTGAGACAGGGAAGCAGGAAAGAAGGTCATTTTTGCAACCCCTGGATTTATGTTTTGGAAGTAAAGTACTAACTCATGAGTTTTTGTATGTGCCTGGTTGCCCTGTTCCACTTTTAGGTCGAAATTTCTTGGCAAAGCTTGATGCAGTAATCACCTTTGAGAATGGGGAGTTATTGATGAAAATACCTGAATCCAAAACCGGGAAAATTTTAATGATAAAAGAAAGACAGATTTCTGCAATTCCTAGGGAAGTGGAAGAAGCAGTGATACCCTTCGTCTGGGAAACAGACATACCTGGAAAGTCTAAATTAGCACAACCAGTGCATGTGGAATTAAAGGAAGGAGCCAAACATGAACAGGTAAAACAATATCCAATAAAAATGGAAGCACGACAGTAGCAAGATTATTGTCAAATTTCTGAAATACCAAATTTTAGAAGAATGTGAATCAGAATATAATACACCAATATTCCCAGTAAAGAAACCAAATGGAGATTACAGACTAGTACAGGACCTTAGGGCAATAAATTAAATAACTAAGGATATTCATCCAGTAGTTGCAAATCCATATACATTGTTAACATCCATAAAAGAAATTTATAAATAGTTTTCTGTGATTGACCTTAAAGATGCATTTTTCTGTATACCTCTCGATGACCAAAGTAGGAACCTTTTTCCTTTGAATGGGAACACCCACAAAACAGGAGAAAAACCCAACTCACCTGGACACGACTACCCCAGGGTTTTAAGAACTCCCCCACGCTATTTGGAAACCAACTAGCAAGAGAGCTGGAGATCTGGACCAGACAAGGGCAAGTACCAAGAAACCAATACCTTTTGTTGCAATATGTTGATGACATACTGATAGCGACAGAAGAAAAGGCAACCTGCATAAAGGTAACTATTGAGACCTTAAACTCACTGGGTATGGGAGGATACAAAGTATCCAGAGAAAAGGCACAAATTGCCTGAGAGACTGTGATTTACCTGGGATGTGAAATTTCACAGGGACAGAGAAAACTGGGTACTAATCATATCCAAGCTATTTGTGCTATTCCAGAGCCCCAGAACCTGCACGAGCTGCGGGTCTTCCTCGGGATGGCAGGATGGTGTCGCCTATGGATCACGGACTATGGACTAATTGCCAAACCCTTGTATGAAGCACAGAAGATGCAGCCATTCACCTGGGGCAAGCGGCAGAAAGAGGCCTTCCGAAAACTGAAGGAAGCACTAACAACTGCTCCGGCTTTAGGGTTACCTGATCTTTCCAAAGACTTTCAGCTGTTTGTGCATGAAAGGCAATGCCTGGCACTGGGAGTCCTGACCCAACATTTGGGAAGCTGGAAAAGGCCGGTGGGCTACTTTTCCAAACAACTGGACAATGTAAGTGCCGGATGGCCTTCATGCCTGCGAGTGGTAGTAGCCACTGTGCTGCTGATACAAGAAGCCAGAAAGCTCACGATGGGAAGACACATAGATGTCTTTGTGACACACATGGTAGCCACTGTGTTAGAGCAAAAGGGCTATTGGCTGTCTCCCGGCAGGATGATGAAGTTTCAGGCAATACTGATGGAGCAGGATGATGTAACATCAAAAAGACAACTAACCTTTTGAATCCAGCCTTGTTCCTAGGTACCACGACCAAAGAAGGCCCTTTAGAGCATGACTGCGTGGAAGTAATAGAATACACCTATGCTGCGAGAGAAGACCTGAAGGATGTACCATTGGAACAACCAGACTGGGAATTGTTCACAGATGGGAGCAGCTTCATAGAGAACAGGGTCAGATACGCTGGATATGCGGTAACAACAACCAGTACAGTAGTGCAGGCAAAAGCATTACTGCCAAATACATCTGCCCAAGAAGCAGAACTGGTTGCCTTAACCAGAGCTCTAGAATTAAGTGAAGGGAAAAAAGTAAATATATGGACTCATTCAAAATATGCCTTTGGGGTAGTACATGTGCATGGGGCCCTGTGGAAAGAAAGAAGAATGCTGTCTTCTCAGGGCACTCACATTAAACATCAAGATACAATCCTGCAATTAATAAAAGCAGTACAAAAACCTGAACAAGTAGCAATTATACACTGCAAAGCATACCAGGCAGGAAACTCCAAAGTTTGTGAGAGAAATCGAAAAGCAGATTAGACAGCACGACAAGCTGTTCAAGAAGTGCAAACAGCAATAGCATTAATACCTATGAAATTTAATGTATCTCAATTCAATTTGCCTCCAGAGTCAAAATATTCACCAGAAGATGAGAAGCTAGCACACCTGCTGAATGCACAGAGGAACTCAGAAGGGTGGTATGTAACCATACCTATGGTATGGCAAATAGTGATACCTCCCTTAATAATGAGGGAGATCCTACAAATTAAGCATAATGAATCCCATTGGGGATTGGTGAAGTTATTAAGATGCAATGTGGTCTCAGTACGGATGTTAACAATGGCTAAATCTATAATAGCAAAATGCAAGATTTGCTTGAAAAACAATTCAGTAGCTAGATGACAGACACAGTTAAGAAGGATTGGGTGGGCACAGAACCAGGAAACTACTGGCAAATTGATTTTGTAGAACTACCCCGGACTCGGGGGTACAAATATCTCTTAGTAGGGGTTGACACATTTTCTGGATGGCCAGAAGCCCTTCCCTGTAGCACAAATCAAGCAAAAGAAGCAGTTAAATGGTTACTACAGGAAATCATTCCCAGGTTTGGGGTACCTATAAAAATCTCATCAGATAGGGGCCCACATTTTGTAGCCACAGTGGTAAAAGAAGTAAGTAGGTTGCTGGGTATCTCTTGGGACCTTCACACACCTTGGAGGCCCCAGTTGAGTGGACAGGTAGAGAGAATGAATCAGACTTTGAAAAGGCAGATCAGCAAGATATGCCAGGAAGCTGAAATACAGTGGCCACAAGCTGTACCAATAGCTCTATTGAGAATTAGGATGAAGCCAAGGAGTGGGATGTCAGTCAGTCCTTATGAGATATTGTATAGAAAACCATATGAGTCTCCTGAGCCGAATCCAAACATACATGTTACAGGCAAAGCAGAGGTCTATAATTATGTCTTGTCTCTTGGGAGAACTCTAGCACAGCTTCGGAGTGCCCTCGTGTAGAATAGACCTCTGACCCTCGAGAATCCAGTCCACAATATATGCCCAAGGGACACTATGTACATCAAAACCTGGAATGAGGAACCGTTGAAAGGAAGGTGGAATGGACCCTATCAGGTACTGCTGACCACTTTCACTGCAGTCAAGGTGACTGGAGTGGACCCCTAGATCCATTACACCCCCATGAAAAAGGTTCACACACCCTGAACTGGGTGCAGTGTGGGCTGCAGAACCCATGAGACCTACCAAGCTGAGGATAAAATGCCTCTAACTGTCCAAAACCTAGACAAAAGCAACATCGTCTTTAACATAACAGAACTGAATCCTGATGCCATAAGATGAGAACATTGGAGATGGCAACGTATAGCTACCTTATTAGTAAAAGATGTTGCAGAACTCTCAGGCATTAATTTTCATCTTCTAACACCAGTAGAAATAGTAGAATTATTGATTGGGTTTACAGAAAACATAGAAATAGTAAATAGACGATTAGCTTACCAAGTTAGAGATAGTTGTTCTAGATGTAGAGGATGTGAGTGGTAGAGAAAGATTATTTGTAGTCTTTGTAAACAAAGGTGGTAGGTAAATAGAAGGACCATTTATTGGAGAGGTTGTTGCCAGGAGTGTTGGGAGAGCACAAGACTAGGGAACCCGTTAGAGGATTTGAGGAACTGGGGATTTGGAGATACAATAAGTGCTTTAAGAATAGAAACCACTTTTGAGAGTCAAGAAAATTTAGATAGGGCAGAAGCAGTGTGGGGAATTTCAGTAGGATTGAAACAATTGAAGTGTATGAAAGAGACACGATTAGTGAAACAAAAGGTTGGTAAAAAGGTGCCTATTCCTGTAGCAATACAAGTAGCAGAAAATGACTGGAATCAAAGCTGTAAGAATTTGGGCCGTAATCATGTTTGTCTCAATGTTGTTAATGAGGATTGACGTTACTTTGAGATACGGAATGCAAAAGGATCAATTAGCCACTCTTCATTTTAGAATGAAGAGGGGGGTTGAAAAACAAATGCAAATGATCAACATACCCAACCCAAATCAGGCTGAAAACCTAATGATTAGATTAGTCAAAGACTTTGCCAAAATGCAAAACACCAGCAGAATAACTGCCTGTTTGCCAATACCAAAGGCGGCAGGAGACCCATTAAGCTGGGGAATTATAACATCAAAATTACCGGATATTGAAGAGAAAAAAACAGTTACATGCAACCAGGTGCCAGGTGCAAAAGACTGTAGGAAAGGAATTTTGGAAAGCTGCAGGAACGGTAGAAATCATGAGCGCATCAGAATGCATGCATCTAGGAGGCAGACTAAGATTTATAGGAAACCAAACTATGTTCGTCTTAGTTAAAGACCCAGAGATTGAAGATGGGAATGCTACTTTCCACATAGTGTACACTATAAAGAAAATGTTACAGTAACCACTCTCTTATAGCAGTGTGAAGAAGAAGATTGGAAAGGTGAGATAAAACCTTAGGAAAGTGCCTGGACCCTCAGTATACTCCAGAAATTTCAATATATGGCAAGTACCCCCTGGTGTATCAAATGGGAAGGCACTGAGAATGAAACAGATGCAGCAATAATGAATACTGCCACTAGTTATAGGACACAGGCAGATAAGATAAGTTGGTGGGCATGTAAGAAGATATATGATTGCAGTTCCGATGACACAGAAATAAAGTGGATGGCACCACTGGCAATAGCCTTGCAAATTAGTTGTGCCTGCAGGGGACTCAAACACAATCAAATTAAAGTAAGTCAAAGAATTATGATAGGATGTACTAGAAGTTCAATTAGGAGTCCAGGACAATTTGTATGGGCAGCAAGTGATGGTACCTAGACAACACATTTGCCTGTGGATGGGAAAGTAAAAGAATTTACTCTAAGCCTTCCTACTTTATGTCCAATTTAGAAAAAGTCCCCATTTAATAGAAAACGTGAACTTCTGCAAATAAGAACAAGACGAGAAGTTCCAGGGGATGAGAATGAAAATCAGGATGAAACTTAGAAGGAACCCTCTAGTGGAGTGAAATTTGGGTGGGCCTTAGAGTCCCTATTTAGTCCTGTAGCAAGCTATCGAAATAGAGAAACTTTGTATAGACTCACAGGCCAGGTAGACAGATTACCAAGAGTCACCCCAGAGGGATTCAAATAATTAAATGTACAACTGCAAGCTACTACAAAAATGACTTTACAGAACCGATTGGCCCTGGACATAATTCTCCTAAAAGAGCAGGAGTGTATGGATTTTTGAAAGGACAAGTTGGTCACTGTTGCATCCATATACCAAATGTAACAGAAAATGTAGAATATGATATTAGTCAGTTAAAGCAAATAGGACATGAGGTACAAGAAGAACAAAAAGGCTTAGCTACAAGCTAGTTAGACAAAATTTTCAAAGGTTTAGGATGGAATGTGGATTCATGGGTTAAATCTATCATTGAGAGTTTAATAATGTTAATTATGTTCCTAGTGATTTGGTTAATTTACAGTATCCTGAAAAGGGAAATACAAAAAAAGTCATCTTAGAATTGGACCATAATGAAAGCATTGACACGAGACAGGGATCTATATCTATTATCTTCAAGATCTCCGGTTCGTGACAACACCCATAACAACGGCTACAACAACTATGGATTTGAAGATGAACATTGAGTGTAAAACTCAGAAGATAAAGGACTATATTAAGTGAAAACATTTACACTTATTAAATTGTGAAGTGAAAATGTTTTCAAAGGGGAGAAATTCATTTTAGTGGGACCCTCTTGGTTATCGTTTCTCTCCTTGGGCTCACACACCCATGCTGCCAGGACAGAAGTGGGTTTCCCATCCCACCGTCCCATGTCTTCCCCATGATCATGCAGGAAAAACCACAGGTCAGCCCTTGGGGTGTACCCTCTCTCTCTAGCTGGAGGGCGTTGGGCTCTGACTCTGGGGCCTGTGACTCGCACCTGTGCCGCATGGGAACTGTTCCTCCTCATCTCCTCCCTCACCTCCCTTATTACCTCCTCTTTGAGTTCCTTAACTACGGCAGAGACCTGAGCCTGCATTGGGCCGCTGATCATGCTCTCATAATTTCTGAGCCTGTTGGCGACAGAACCCACTGTCTCTCGGTTGCTATCAGGATTGATCATTGCAATGAAGGTGGTGTATTGAGATGGCCCTTTACTTGCCAGGTTCCACAACATCTGCCCTGTGCACCTGACCTTGTCAGGGTCATTATCATGCTGTCCACCCCTCCCAAAGAGTACCTCTAATATTGCCACTTCCCTCAGCTGTTGGATCCCTTCTTCAATGGTTTTCCAATGACTTCTATGATGGTGCTCCTGCATTCTGTCTCTGTGGACAAACCTCTCCCTTCCACCCATTAAAAGTTGCTCCCAGAGGGGAAGGGGCTCTTGCTCCCTTACAAATATTTGATTCACTCCTGAGTCCTGGGTCAAGGGTCTCAAATTCCTTGCCTCACCACCATCCAGTTGCACGCCTGTACCTATAAGGTCCCAAACCCGAAGTAACCAAGTTGTATAAGCCTCACATCCCTGTCGTGCAATATCTTTTTGCAGATTACGTAGACTTTCATATGTCAGGGACTCGGTGATAATCTCAACCTCTGGCTCCCCTGCGGGCTGTGAGGGCCCTCCTTTCTTATCCTTATTACCTGGATGGTCTGATTTCATTTTATACTTCTTTGTTTCTACAGGGGCAACTGCGGCTGGTTGTGACTGGTCCTGTGGTTCAGCTGGAACCTGGATGGTTGTAACATCTGTGGGTTCCACTGCTGCACCATCGGATTCTCCCTTTTCAGGGCAGGGGGAGGGCTTCCCACCAGCTGGGGAAGTGTATTCTTTCAGCACCTGGCCCATCTCACGTATCTCTTTCACTAGAACCCCCACCCAATCGGGGTGGTTCATTTCTGGGGTGGGCTGCGGGGCAGGGTCAGGCAATGGGCCAACATCCCCAGTCTCTGGGGCAGTATCAGGCTCTATGGCAGCATTCCCAGCCTCTGGGGCAGTGTCAGGCCCCACAGCAATATCTCTAGTCTGTGCCGTGGTCTAAGTTGACCTCACCTTATCTCTGAAAGCTAAATAAGCTAGGATCATCAGCAACACTTGGTTAGTATCTAGAGGAAATTTAAACTCTTCAAAAGCTGGTGGAGTAGGCATAAGGAACTGGTTGAAGGCCTGGAAAACTTCCCCCACTGTTATTTCTTCACAGAAAGTACCATTCTTAAAGTAACTCTAAAAACACCCACTTAGTGTGTGATAGCTATGTATTCATGTGCCTGCTTTCCAGAGGAAGTTAAAAACTCATAAATTCCTCACTTTATCAACCCATAAAACAAACTGGATAACAGCCACAGTAGCTTTTGTTATAGGGCCCATGTTTAGATATGGGCCTGCAAATGGGCAAAATACAGCCACAACTACATGCCACCCAAACCAGGATAAGTTAGACCACATGGTGTTACCTATCAAGGTTTCTATATCCAGTGAACAAGAAATCAGGTCACTTAAGAACTGTTATTCTTTTTTCTCTCAATGCCCTCAAGCCCCACACTGGACACCAAAATCTGTCCTGGTTTTGAAAAGACAGGTACCTGCTAAAGAGGGGCAGGGCCTCTCTTGGAATGGATAATTCAAATCCCCTCCCCCCAAATTATTACAATTTAGAAAATTAAAACGGCTTTCAGGCAGAGATACGGGGACAGGAATAACAGTTCTTTACTAATAGGTATAACAAGGCAAAACAAACAACAACAACTACAGCATTAATAGTGAACAGAACCAGGGACCTTGAGGGCAGCTTTGTTTCACAAAACCCGGGGCAGTCTGATCTCTTGGGACTCCAAAAAGCACCAAGCTGGAACGGTGAGGGATCCCGGGCTGGTGGGTCACATAAAATCCAGAGATCTGTCGGTGGTCACTAGAAGGGCCTGCCTGGGTGTCCCAGCAGGACAGGGCAGTACAGGGCCACAGCGTAGCAGAAAAACCTCAAAGCAGTGCCAAGAAAGCAGCGGCAGTGGGACAGGGCCGGGCCAGCTCCAGCAGGGCAGCAGCAGGAGAGCTCAGGATTTTTCCTGGGCACATGAGCAGAATGATGGTAGCTTTCCTCAGGATCAGACCCGATGGTGCCAGTGAAAAAACTCCTCCCACAGCAAGCAGCAGCCTGACAGTCCTCTCTCCAATGCCGAGAGCAAGAGGCCCAGCTGCCCCCAGCCCCGTCTTTTTCCTGCCCCCAAAACCTCGTGTCACCTTGTCCCTCTGAGAGAAATTCCCGGAGACAAAAAAAAAAAAAGTGTAGCTAGGTCCTATCGCTCCATCCTTTTGTCCAAGTAGTACTTGGACAGTACTCATAAGTACCCAGTAGTTAGTTGCCCAGCAACTCTTGGGAAAAAATTCTATAAGTAAAAAAAAACAAAAAAAACCAAGAAACAAACCTAACCCCCAACACACCCCCATGGACTTGCTCGAGTTGTGACCTCACCAGTGCTGAGTGGTGGTGAAGGATCCCATTCCTCAACCAGCTGTCATCACTCCTTTCTGTGCAGCACAAGACACCATTTGCCTTCTCTGTGGAAAGGGCACAGTACTGTCTAAAGTTCAACTTGGTGTCCACCAGAACCTTCAAATCCTTTTATACCAAGCTTCTTTCCAGATTGTCAGCCCCCAGGCTCCAGCTGTTCTCTTCTGGGTTCAGGATTTTAAACTCCTATTTGCTGAACTTCATGATGTTCCTGTTGGGCCATTTCTCCAGCCAGAACAGGTCTCTCTGGATGACAGCATGACATCCTGATGGTTATGTGTACATCAGCATGGTGTAAAAAAGGGAGCATGAATCTGAAGTTCTTTTACTTCAGTATAAATTTGAATAAAATTCTATTAGTCTAAACCAAAAGCAAAATATATCCTTCTCAGTCTGAAATGGAAACAATGCAAATGGATTACTGATAGTTATAATTGGCTGTGACTACTGGCTGCATCACTAATTCCTGAAATAGCTGGGTGAAAAAAGAATAAATGAGCTTTGTTAATCCTTGATACATCTGGCACAGACTCTGAGTGCCTTCATTGCATATTGGATATGAGTCATCTTGTCTGGATGACTTGCCCTTCACAATAACCATTCCTCTTTGCCCGATGCCTCCAATCTCTCTGCTAGGTTTCCTCATCACCTGCCCAATCTTGCCGGTGCCAGTATCTTACTTCTGATTTTCCTTTTGCTATTTTCTTACCTCTAGGTTTGCTCTCTCTGCTCTTCCTTCCCATTTCTTCCCTCTCAGCCAGGTACAGATACAGGCTGCTGCTCCCTGTCCAGCCACACATCCGTGGGAGTGAGGTGCATTTCCTCATCTCTGTGCCTGGTGCAGGGACTTACATGACTCTCTCCACCTTTGCTCTTCTCCATTTCTAGGAGGTGCCAGTTCACACAGAAACCAGCCATGGGTGTGTTGCTGGTATGCACCCTCCTGGAAGACTTGCATGTGGAATGAACCTGCTCCTCCCTGGAGGACAAATGCAGAGGCAGCTGTGGTGCCTTGATGGTCACCATCCTGCTGACCACCAGTCTGTCCCACAGCTTCCATGCCTGGGGGGATGGTAAACACCGGGAATGGGCAGCACATGTGGTGGGTGTACCATGGCTTTCAGCTGAGCTTAGGGTGCCTCCAACCTCTGTACCCATTGAACTCATTGCTTAAAACCTACTAAGTGTGGTTAGGGATTGCTGGAATGGGGTCCTGGATGCTCCAGAGATGCTTTGAAGCAGTTATGAAGCCAAGCTGGAGGCTAAAACAAAGGATTGTCGTCTGTGTTGTGTTTTTCCTGGCTATCCTGGCACCCAGAAAAATGGTGCAAGGAGATGTCCCTGAGAAGTGCATCTCTCTTGGCTTAGACAAACAAAAGTGCTGATCCCACAGTGGCCATGGGCTTCTGAGCTTGACAAGGCACTGCAAATTTTAAGCCTTGAAACACATCCTTCACAGCAAAAATTTGAGCATCTGCCACTGTTCAGGCATTTGGGCACAGGCTGTGGAAGTCAGTTACTGAATGCTCCTCCATTGTGCTGGCTGCAGGGATTGATAAACCCTTTGCAAGTCTGTTTCAGCAAACTAAATCCAGTCACAAAGGAAGGGAAGGAGTCAGGTTTGGGTCTGGCAGAGTTTTGGGGTTGATTTTTTTTGTTTGTGTATTTGTTGCTTTAAAGTTGGAAGATCTCAATGAAGGGTCTGGGTGGCTGGCACAGGGAAGCAATTGCAGTGATCAACACCAGTATAAGCTGCAGTAGGCTCAACCCCTCAGACAGCAATGCCTTTAATGGCTTAGCACAGATTTCAGTGCACATGCTGGGTTTTGCATGTTGGGTTAAGTGATTTAGATTTTATGACTGGCCATTAAAGCAGCAGCTCAGTCATGAAAAGTATTAAGCTCTGAGAATTTGAGTTGCATATTGGATTACTTTTAGCTTTTAGTTAGCTAAGCAATATTGTGCATATTTTGTCTATATGCAATATATATGTTTTCAAACTAAATATATTTACTTTCATAATAATAATTAATTTATATTCTTTACCAGGATATATTTTAAATAAATTTAAATAAATCTAAGATGTGATTGCTTGATCATAGGTTTTGCTTGTAAATAGAAAAAAAAAAAGGTGGTCTTAATTTCCTCCCTTTTATTTTATATTAAAGATATGACATTTTAATTTTAATTTTAGGAAATGAAAAAAATTGTAGATTTCAATGCTTACCTGTGTGCTGTCTGGGTGTGTTTGCATTCCTATTTGCTAAAAGGACCTTTTGTTCAAACACAGTATTCTTTCAGCAGGGTACCAGATATTACAGAAATATAAACAAACTAGTTTTTAGCTTAGAATTTTTCCACCAGGCGGTACATCCTATTCCTGGGGAGCTTTATTATTTATCTAGCAACTACAGGGTTGGATTCCTCATTTTTGTCATTTTTTCCACTGTGAAAGAGAGGGGAAGAGTATAAAATGCTGCAATTTTAAAATCTTGTACCTTCCACCCTCTTTATTCTGGTTTGACTGACATAATGATGTATAAGGCAGTGAATGTATCCTCTTTGTGTCTTGTTTGAATTGCTGTAGTGGTACTTGCAGCAGTGTTATTTGGAATTAGGGTTTTTTGGCTATTACTGCTTTTTTCTAAGCAATACCTTATGGAAACTAACCTTTTTAGGATCTCTTTTTTTGCAAACGTCTCCTCTAGATTTACATCATTTTGTGTGTGTACCTTAGACTTGCTCTCTCAGGCTATGTTCTCTGCTCAGGAAAGAGCACAAAGTTTTGTGTCTGTACTGACAAAGTAATGCATAGAAAATAACATACGCTGAAGTTAGACAAAGCCTGTGGACATTGCCACAGGAGGAGATGAACATTTGTCCTAGGTTACAATGTAAAATTGTGCCCAAGGTATGTATTCTATCCCCATGAGCCCTTGGAGCCTAGGTGGGGCAGTGTTTTCCTTATCTTCTGTTAATGAACAGTTAACAATCTAACAATGCCTTGCCACATGACTCATAGATAACTCCCTCTGGGAGTTATCTCTGTTTAATGGGCCATCAAGGACCCACTGCATGACTCATAGAATGAGATCATCCCATTGTGAGATGCTCAGGGGGAGGAGCCAAGCATTCCCACCTGGATAAATCCAGGGTTTGGGACAGCACAGGCAGCTTTTATCCACTGGACTCCCAGAGGAGACAAGAGCTACCAGACATTTCTACAGGATCACCGCTTCGACAAGACCATCTCATCTGGACTGCCACTACCACCCTAACAGGGTGTTAAGTTGTATTCTGACTGTCAGTGGTTTTTTGTACTATTACTTTTATTTTACTTTCTTTTATCTCTTTTCTTTTCCTCTTATTGAATTGTGTTTCTGACTTGGAGTCTTTCACTGGTTTTGCTTTCAAACCAGCACAACATATTTTTCTTGAAAACACGTGGCAAAATCCTATACACCTGCTATGACACTGCATTCATGCCTGGGACAAGGGGCAGTGAGAAAACCTTGCTGTGGTATCCATGGAGGTGGCTGCACCCTGCAAGAGCAGGGACCAGGCTCAGGACCTTGAGGCATCATGGATGTGTAAGTAAATGCTGTGATGACCCAGAGCCCCTGCTGTGCATCATCACAACCCATGAGGTGTAACTTCCTCGTAATCTCCAATCTCAGAACCATAGCCTGAGCCAATACAGACTGAAGGTGAGTGCTTTTAACTCATGCTGTGTACTAAGCTGTTTATCTTCTAGACTGTTTTTAGTATTATTTTTATTCTGAGTATTTACTCATGATCCCCACAAAAGAATTTTGAATTAGCTTTTGGACTTAGATGCTCTTTGCAGATAGCACTGTTTTCTTGCCTATTTCTTGCATTGTTTCTGTGGTGGCTGAACAGCTCTGTGATGTAAGATTTTTGGAAACCCTGCTCTAGTATCACTGCATGCTGTTGTTTTTCTCATTAGCAGCCCTTTTCCTGTTCAGCCAAGAGCACAGCCCTGATGCTGTGTATGTGCTTTTGCTCCACTTTTGGGAAGTGGAGCGTGTGGGACATGTGGCCTCTTGTGATTCTACGGACATGGGAGTAGCTGAGTGGGTGATAGCGTATTTTGGGCAGCCCAGGGCAAGCAGCCCTTCCTCAGGTGTCCTGCTTCCATGTTAACTAACTACATGTAAACCCTGAGTAATCTAAAAATGAGAAATTATGGCTACAGGTTGTGTAAACCTGTAATCAGTGCCAATCATACTGAGCCAGAGGAAGAGGATGCCTGCTGCTGGTTTTTCATGCTTCCCAACTTCCTGTCCTAGGAGATGGCTGTCCCAGAGCATGGCTCCTACTGCTGCCAACAAACAGACTTGACTCATCACCAGGATCAGGCCTCTGCTACATGAATAACTCTTTCATTCAGAGGGAGTGCAGCCACCTGGATCACTTCTGACTGAGCCAGGATGGATGGAACAACATTGTACACACAGTTAGCCGCAAACTTCCTACTGTGGCAGCCAGGAAGCTTCTGTGGGCAGAAGCTGAGGGAACAAGCTTTAAGGCAAATTCAAAGAAAGAAAAGGAGGGTGGATAGAGATGTGAAGGCCCTTTTCTAACTCCTAAGTGTACTCATCCCCTTCCTGGGGCTGGGAGGAGTGTCTTGGTTTTGAAAAACAGTTATCTGCTAGGAAAAGCTAGAGCTTCCCTCGGAATGGAGAATGTCACCCCCTCCCCTCCAAATTATTATAATTTTGCAATTAGGGGCTTTCAGGTAAAGATATGGGAACAGGAGTAACAGTTCTTTAATAGGAATAAAAAAAGAAAACAAAATACAAATGTGGTAGTACAAAAACAAGCAAGCAAGCAAAACAAAAGTCCTGGAAAAACCCTGACAGAGTCAGGGATATGACCTGACACCCAGTTGGTAAGGGTGTTGGAAGCAGTGTCCAAATAAATCCTAGATGAAGTTTTGCGGAGCACAGATAATGGAGTAGGAAAAGTCCAGTGGTGGCGAGATAGGTGCAGTCTTCCTCTGGTGGAAAGAACCAGATGCCTGCTCTTCTTGGGTCTCAGTTTTTATCTTGGTAGGAACGGCTGGCTCCCCCCACACAGGGTGGAGCATCTCACAATGGGATGATGTAATGTGTCATGTCATTGGTGAGCCGTAATGGCCCATTAGCAGAAGATATCTCCCTGGAGGATGGACGAGTGGTGAAGGAGATAAGAAACACTGCCACACCTGGTTTTAACAGCTGGCCCATTATCACCCTGGAGGCATCTGTCCCTCTCCCCCCTGCAGTTACAAGAGATAAAGAAATATCTGCTTTTACAACAGATGAAATAGAATACAAATCTCTTGGCTACTCAACACAAGACAAGGAGGTAATTTGGAAGGTAATTTGGAATGTTCTTATAAGTCCTCATTCAACCCTGCTGGAGTTATCACTGCACAGGGAAGCAGAGTTTAGTGGCTCCCTGCACTATCCCTCTCCATCAGCGATGCCACTGAAAACAAGTAGTCAGCATAATCCATTTTCCCTCATGGCACCGCACAGGTTGAACCTCTGCTGTGGTCCATGGAGTGGATGGCAGACAGGCAGAGTTGGAACAATCACCATGTGCAGCTGGTGCTGTCAGTGCAAGAGGTGCTGTCAGCCCTGTTGTGGCCTTGGGAACCAGTTGTATAATTAGATATCCATTTATCCAAGGAGCTGACACTGCTGAAGTCTCTTTGCTACCCAAGAGGTGCCAAGTCAGTACCAGATCCCTACATCCTGTGCAGCATTAGCTCTCTGAGATGCGTCACAGGGTCCTGCATGTCCCAGCAGGGTCCACACATCACCTTCAGAGTATTTAGGACAACCTGCAGGAGGTGTGGGCAACACTTGTGAGATGAGCTGTTGCCTAAAAGTTTTGCTGAATCTGGAGTTTAGACAGAGCCAACTGTCTTGTATTCATGCAGAGCGCAGGACCCTGGGGGTAAAGGTTGGGAGCATCCTTTCATCAGTGTACCCTGTTCCTTATTCTGTGTGCACAGCTACCCTATGGCTAGCTCTGATCATCTGGGGACATGAAACAGGGACCTCTGCAGCCTGCATAGCTACCAGTGGTGCTGCACTGCCCAGGGCCCCATTTGTGGCGCATCATGCTCCCAAAACTAGGTACCCACTCTCCAGAAACTCCGTGAATGGGCCTCTCCTACCGAGGGACGTAAACCTGTTAGTGACGCTCACAAAAATTCTCTTCACTTTTTCATGCTCTTGGAAGTCTCTGCTGTGAGGTCAGATGGGAAAAACCAGCAACCTCTCCTCACAGCAAATGCTGCTGTGGCATTGCATAGCAATGCTAGTTATTCAATTGGCACATTGTGAATACCACAGAGGCCCACTTTTCCTGTTCTTTTTCTTTTTTTTTTCTTTCCACAAAGGACAAAGGTAATGCAGTTTCCAGAACATGCGGCTTTCTGAAACATACTGAAGAGAATTATGCTTGTAGCAGTAATCCAAGATTTGTCAGTGCTGTCACTTAGGAGAAGCACATGAACAACATTTTCTGCCCAGCTGCTCTTGTTGTGTACACATTACTCATCCCCTTGCTGTCTAGATAGGAAATAGTAACACTTAGCAGCTTAATCCAACCCACTGCCAGATAACACATCTGTTTTGTGCAAGTCCAGTTCCTCTAAAGCTCAGTTTGTCTCCAGAGAAGTGACAAGAACTTGTAGTCCCTAATGCTGGAGAGAAGGCTCACACCTCTCTGGAGCCACTGGTCAGCTTGCAGGTTTTCTCAGACATTTTAGACTTGCATTTTGGAGCATGAGAAGTGCAAATGCCAGAAGAAATACCAAATTATCAGCACCAGGAGAGACAGTGTTTAACCACAGACTGATGTCAGGTGTAGCTGTGTGAAGCAAATATTTCCCGTGTATGTTCTCCCAAGATATCAGTGAGACTGGCACCTGGAGGGCAACAGGAATATTTCCCATGTATATTCTCCCAAGATATCAATGTGACTGGCACCTCACATCCCAGGAAACTGCTGATTATAAAAGAGTAAAAGACCAGTAAACTCACATGCACACAAACCATCTGCACTTACAAATAGCAATGCTGTGATATAGACTTTCTGTTAGTGGGCAAATGTGTTGCTGGCCCATCCCTGATTTACCTTCTGAACACTTGTGAAGGGTTCTAGTAATAAGTTTTACCACCCCCACAACAGTCAGGAAAAACAGGCTAATATTTGCTCAATATTGGAGCTTTCTACTGTCACAGTAGACTATTTTAGCTGCACAGCAAGGCAAAATGGCTAAGCTCAGATCCTCTCCAATTGTAAAGGCCTGATAAAGTAGTGGGAGGTCAGATCTGAGGCTCCAGTATAAAGTAAAGTAACGCTCTAAGCAATGAGCCTGACTCATGTAAATTGGTGCAAGTCTGTGGTTGGTCATCACTGTTGCCTGTTGGATTTTTGTTTCACCAGCAGCACTGAATGATTTCACCTTGCTAAATAGAATGGAAAAGAAGAGAGAAAAGCACCAACGTAGTGTTTCTGAGAAAGAAGCAGCCTGCACAGGTATATCTTTAGTGCTATTTGTCTTGAAACGCTCCTTGGCCTCTTCCTACCACAACTTTCCAGTTTAGTGAGTCATAAATTAAAGCTTTGTGCAAGGAATAAAAGTAGTGTGGAATATGCAGGCATGGAAGCTACCTGCAGCATGATTCCTCAAGCTGAGATATTTTTAGAAGGAAATTGTTTCAAAGAAATGTTTCTACTTATGCACTGAAAAAAAGAGGCAAGAAAGGAAGGAGAAAAAAAAAAAAAGCTTCTAAATCCTGGGAACTTCTGCATGAAATCAGATCTTCATGAAATCAGATCTGCATGAAATCAGTCAAAAAACTCTGGATTGCAGCCCAAAGGGAAACTCTTACACACTGGTGCATAGCAATGACCTGGGACGGACCTGTGGAACAAGGCTTAACAATTCTACATGGTAGAGTGGCTTTTCATTAAAAAACTTCCTGAGATATGTCATGTGCAAAACCAAAATATCTTTGGATGTGGTTGTACTGCAGATTTTGTTCAGCTTTTGTTATCCAAAAAACCTGGGCACGTTGCAAGCAGATCTTGGGAATTCGTGCTCCTATCTCTTCCACAGTGTAAATAGTCACATAGTTGACAGTTTTAACTGTCACCATGTGAAAACTGGCCCTTTAGTTTGTGCTGCAAGTGCTGAGGGAGGGGTTATTTTCTCTTGACGCCCCACTCTGGACCAGACCACTTCAGGCAGACACAGCTAGGCTCCATCAAACAGCCTAGTTTTTGTTTGCAGAAAGGCCTCTGTGGCACCAAAAGAGCTGTAGGGGGACAGACAGGCA
Source organism: Acrocephalus scirpaceus scirpaceus (assembly GCA_910950805.1). Taxonomy (NCBI): domain Eukaryota; kingdom Metazoa; phylum Chordata; class Aves; order Passeriformes; family Sylviidae; genus Acrocephalus; species Acrocephalus scirpaceus. Next base: position 48,662,793 of record OU383776.1, read on the forward strand.
GCACACCTTTGCAAACTGCTCTCGTATATTCATATGTCATAGCTTGCTTGCAGGAAATGGCTACAGAAAAAATTGTAGGTGGTACAGTTTTCTAGTGGTGCAACCCTCATAACATTGGTGACCTGAGAGGTCTTAGTATAGAAATGGAATGTTAGTATTTTCACCTGTGTGCCAAATCACAGTTGTGTTTTTGCCAGTTTGTAGGAGAGGAAATATTTTAACCTCCTTGCAGTTTTTCTTCCCAAGATTTCTTCCTGTGAAGTAATGAGCATGCATAAAAATCGATACAGTAAGTAATTTAACAAATGTTTTCACTTAAAAGAGAAACAAAAGCCTATCTATTTTGGAGAGGAGTTGGTAAAGCTGCTATTTTCTAAAAGTCCTGAAATTTCCTATTTTCCTCACCTCCCTCCAAAAGTCCAAGTAAAGACAAAGCAGCAAAGGCCCTGAGGAGTTATAAAAGTGTATTTGGAAATGTCTAGATAGAATTTTGACTTAAAGTGCAGAAAGTTCCAGTTCTGAAAACTTGGAGATCTGCTGGCCAGTGGCTGAGGCTAACTGACGTGAGGGGTAGGAGTAATATGCAGAGGGTGGACCTTGCAGAATGGGCAAAACCAATGGGAGAAAGCACTGGCATGGAAAGCACTTCCCACAGTGCAGCTGGCACAGTGCTTTCCCAAGAAGAGGAAGATGTGGGCTACAGCCCTCAAATCCAGGTTGCAAACACCATTGATCCCTTTGACTACCAGCTTCCAGACCTCCTGCCTAGGAGTCATTGTGGTCTTCTGGTAAATGCTGAAAAAACCCAACTTTTTTTCTCTATGAGGTTTTCTGAGGCTGTTCAGAGGCCTCTGTACTGTGAAGCTGGATGGCCAGGACAGCTCGAAGTCACTGCCCAGAGGGGCAAGGGTCCAGTCTATGCCCCAAGGCATTAGGAGCACTATGCACAGCAAGTACTGACCTTCTTACATAGAGAGAGTAAGGACTGTCAGCTTTGGCAGCTTTGGTTCATTGCCAGTCTCATGCAGAGGTCCAGAGTGTGTGACACTGCATGTTGTCACATGTCATCTTGGGGCATGCACTAGAGGAAAGTAACTAAAACATGCACATTTGTCTTCTTGAACTCTAATATTTTGGATCTACTGGGAGTTTATGCTGGTTTCATAGTTTTAATTGAATAAAAATATTGGGGCTTGGGCAAATTACAAATTATATGGTGTTTGGCAATTGCAAATGGCAAGAACTAGTTGTCCCTGGGCTTGGCCTTTAGAGGGGGGTCCTTGCATATGTCCAGCATGCTCTCCAAGTTACTGATTTTTCTGCAGAGAGTGCCTGAAATGCTGGGAAATGCAGCAGGATTTCAGAACACTCACTACAGCCATCTGTTACTGAAAGCTTGACCCTGGTTTAACAGTCTGAGAGACATGGTCTTGTTTCTGCCAGGACCTGCTTATCCTTGTGCTGGATTTGACACCTTTCTGTGACTTCTAGACTGTTTTTCTGTTTCTTCTGTCTGTGTTATAATGCTTGTTCTGAATTTTAAGACTATTTCAGATCTTCTAACTGTGTAACATCTTAAAATTCTGGAGGCAATATACTTTCTAACTCTATATAAAGCCAAATGCTTATGTATATCCATATATAGGTATTAAATTCGGGGTATTTTAAGCACAGATAAAACATTATTCATGCAAAATATGTCTTTAAAAAAGAGCTTCACCTCTTCTTAGTGCTCCAAATTATGTGACAAAGAGGTCTCTGTCATTAGTCTATAGTGAACTTTTTCCTGTCAAAATGTTAGCATCAAGCTCAAGTAGAGGTTCAGTAGCTGGGAGTGGTATTTATGACAGTGGACTGTGGGAAGGTGTGTATTAGTTCATGCCAAAGTGCATGTGTGTGCGGAACCCAGACGACTGCAAGTTGAAATACCGGGTACAGCATTCTTGAACTCTTTAATATGTTGGATCTACTGAGAGTTTATGCTGGTTTCAGGAGCCAGATGTGATCAGGGTACCCTTCCTCCCCACATCTCTCTCACACACAAAGCACTGGTGTAGGGGGCTGCTGTTCACTGGTGGTCCCACACACTCAGCAGAGGAAAGTGGAAAGCCTTGATGGGTTCTCTCTTCTTGCAGTGATTTGAGGAGCAGGGGAAGTTGGGGCATTGGTGCCCTGTGGGCAGCTGTGCAGTCTCCCTGCCACACCAGTCCCCATTATCCCACCATTATAAGCCACCCTGTGAGACTGCTCAAAGGCAGCATGCAGGACACTGTTTAACAGTTATTCTGGCACCTACTTGAGAAGAGATGATTCCCCAGTTCTCTACTGGGGCTCAGCTGTCCTTCTGCAGCTCAGGCTGTAGTGCTGCCTGTAAAAAACAGCAGAAGAGAGGGGACAAAACACAAGCTGAAAGCTGACTCTGGTTTCCTTAGGGCAGCTTGCACAGTTCCTGGGCCTTTCTTTGAACACTGATTTCCCTTCTTTTACCTTCCCTCTCTTCTTCCTCTTTCTATTTTCCTTGATTTCACAGATGTCCTTCCTCTTCCACAGGTATGGGAAGAGTTCAGATGTGGTTTATTCCTCATAAAGTACTACATGACACCAGAAGACACAGGGAACTTTATTAATTTTTGTATATTTTGGTGGGATTTTTTAATTTTTATTTTCTCATTGTCCAAGAAGAATTTGGATGACGCTTTCAGGCATACAAGTGTAATTCTTGAGGATAGTCCAGAGCAGGGCTAAGAGTTGGACTCAATGCCAAGGACCGTGTCCAGATGGCTTTTGAATATCTCCAAGGATGTAGACTCCACCACCTGTCTGAGCAACCTGCACTCGCATTCAATCACTCTTACAGTGAAAAGACTTGCTTGATGTTCAGGCTGAATGTTCTGTGTTTCATTCTCTGCTCATTGCCTCCAGTCCTGTCATTGGGCACTGATGGAATAAGCCAGGCTCCATCCTCTTTGCATCCCTCTATAGGTATTTGTACACATTGCTAAGATCCCTCCTAAGCCTGCTCTTCTCCATAATGCAGTCTCTGCTCTCTCAGCCTTACCTTATAGATGAAATGCTTCAGACCCTTTGTCATCTTTCTGGACTTACTCCAGTACATCCATGTCTCTTATACAGGAAGCCCAGAAAGAAAAGGTAAGGAAACCTGCATGGGAAACCATCAAAAGCATGAACCAACTGAGAGAACAGCTGGGATTGGAGGTGGCACTCAGTGCCATGGTTTAGTTGAGGTGTTAGGGCTGATCCTAAAGGTCTCTTCCAACCTAGTGATTCTGTAATTCTGTGATTTTTCTCCTTTCAATTCAGTGGGGGGGATTCATCTGTGTGAGTTTTTCATTTTTGTTTCAATATGCCTCTCTGTTGAACTCAGTTAAACATTACATGTTTCGTTTTCAGTGCACTTTTACGATTCCATTTGCCAGTAAATGTCAGATTGTGGTTTCTGAGTCATTCTACACTGCACTGGTGGTTTTCTATCTATCAGGCCAGCAGAAAATAAATCAGTGGAAGAAATCTATTGCTCAAGGGCTTCACTTGCCAGATATAGGTCTCTGCCTCCATCAGAAATCCTGTAAGCTTTGGAAATGAAAGGAAATTGAAAAACACTACTGTAATTTTGCTCCTTTTATTCCAAAAAAATGAATGCTGACAGATCCAAGCACCAGCACTCATCATCAAAATGCAAAACAAAATATCTCTTTGCTTGTCCTCATCCTGAGCAGGACACTATGGTGGGGGGCACCAGCAGCATTCCACAGCTGAGACTAGGATTGTGTCTTGGTCTTTCTTCACTAGCAATGGGAATAAGACTGAAGAAAAGATGTAGGTTGTCTGATGTAATGAAACACACCTGAAATACAGAAATTTTTTGGCTGGAGGAAGCAGCTTAGTGTGTGAAAGGAGCAATTTGATTTTTGGTTTGTTGTATTATCTCACTCACAGTGAGGAGCCCTATTCATGGATCAGGCTTTCCAAGTGGCTGGCTCAGAGCAACCCAGAGCAAGACAGCAAACCCAGGTGTTTTCCTTCTCCTGCACACCCTGCTCAAATGCAGGCTCTCATTTCCACGGAGCACCTGTAAAATGTGCAGGTGAAATAGGATACTATTTTTGCAGTTAGCTGTTGCAGCTGCATTGACACAGCTAACAGCCTGGCTGCAGGTGTAAGCCCCTTGTGAAGGCTATTATAGCACACCTAACATGGGACACACCTGAGCAGTTGTAGCCAATTTTATACTTCAAGGGATGAGTTTCAAGTAACCTTATTGGAACCACTTATTCCCTTTTAAAATGTCACCTGTCTTGCAGAACAGGGCTGCCCAGAGCAGAAAGGCTGTCTATCACTACAGCAGCTACCTTACTGAGGTGCACACTAAATTTACTCCTCATGAAAGCTGAATCCCACGCTTTCAGGCTTGGACCTGGCCTGCTCAGGCTAGCTCTAATGTATTTGATAGTGTTTGAGAACTGGAATGTTCTGAATTCAGTGTAAACCAAAATTTCAACTAATTTTGATTTTGTGGTTTTAAGGAAGTTTTATGTCCGTTTCATAATGTCAGTGTGTGAGTTCTGTACTGATTTACTTATGATGTTTTAAATATTTTTTTTAATCTGCAGTAACTTGGAATAGAAGAAGAGCTTAGATCTTCTAAGATGAGAAGACAAAGGGGAAGTTGAAAATGCCACATCTGATCTCTGAAAAGATGGAACTCACAGGGCTGTAGACATAATCTCCTTGGGGAGGGGAAAGAAAAGCCTCAGGAAATAAACTAACTTTTGCAGCTGATATCTCAATTTGAAATTCTGTCTCTGGGCCTAACATCCAACATGGTCCTTACAAAATGGATTGAGTGATAGCTAATTTACTAATTTTGTGACCACAGATGCCTTGTTTCCTTTCAGGAAAGTGCTTGCCCTCAGTGCTGCACATTTTGCCTTTATATGGTCAGGAATGCATCTGCGGGCAGCTGTAACAATGGTTTAAATGACTACCCTTTGTCTAATTCAAGAACAAATGTTTTTGTTTATGCAGAATTTACACATATTCATTATGTTCCTTTAGAAAACACCACATATGTGTTGGATTAGATGTCTCACACACACACAAACACATTAATTTCCCCCCCTCCCCCAATATAAACAAACAAACCAAAAAATGGAGGTTGACAGTGAAGCCAGCTTGAGCTGCATGATGAATGCCTTTTGCTTGTCTGCATTTACTTGCTGGAGGTGGATGGTCTGCTTTGTTTGCTCTGGAGTGGCAATGCTTCTGTGCCATTTACAACAGGACAATCCAGGATAGCTGTTTTTAAAACATATAAACATATGTTTAAACCATAGTTTTAAACTTCAGATTTAAAACAATGTAATTTGACACTTCAAAAATAATCTTCAGATTTTGGACTTGCATCAGCATAGAGATGCCTATGTATCCTTATGTTATCCTTATTAAAAATGTGTGCAGGTTTTAATTCAGCAAACATCGTAATTCTCTGAATTCATTCTCTTAGCTAAAGGCTCTCATCTGAAGGGAGTCTTGGCCAGAGAAGGACAACAGCATTCAGCATTCCCTTTCTCCAGTGAGTGTTGTTGGAGATAGGTCAAAGGAGGAGAAAACAAGGACTGTCTCATAAGAGAATAAATTGATTGTCCTTTCTTTTTTTTAAAGTTCTCTGATATTTTCATCCTACTGGGTTTAGTCCTGATGTACATAGCACCAGTGATGCAGCCCACTGATATTCTGGGTGACTGTGCTGTGGTCCTGTTGAGTTTATGGCTCAGTGTACTGTTTTCCCTAATTTTTTTCTATAAATTAAGAGTTTCAAGATGGTTTATCCTGTAGTTGCAAGAAAACATGATAGCTCTATCTGATACTACTTGGAAGGAATTAACTGAAGCGTAAGGTGAACTGGATTGCAAAGTGAATCACGAAGTGTAAAGTAGAAAGAGGTTGATATGTAAGAGGGATATGGAAGTTTGAAATAATGCTACAGGATGTAAGGTTCAGTGAAAATGTGCAACATCCTGAAGCTGTGATGCGACTTGAAATGGTGTAATGGTCACTGTAGCTGAGCTTCATTGGCTGAAGGGAGCCAGAGAACGGGCATGGATGGCGGGGATGGAGGTGTGTATGTGTGTTTGGTATGAGAACTTAACACTAGGGGTGACTTTGCTGCAGATGAATTGGCTCACTGATCTTAAGACTCAGAGTACACATCGTACTCATTATGTGCTTGGGACAGAAATGTCATAACATGTTTGCACAGGCTGTAGTATTTCCTTATTTTGCACCCCTGGATTGCACAACTACTCAGATTCATTCACTTTGCAGTTTCATTAAACCCTATCTTCATCTTTAAGGTTGTGGTTGAACAATCACTGCTGCTGCTCTAAAGTAATTATTCCCAGAGCTGCCACCTCTAACCTTTGACATAATCCAGACAGTGATTGCCATCAGAGCCTTTTGCAGCATGCTGGATGTTCATGCCACTGTGTAGGCTTTTTCCTGTGACAGCAGGGACTTTGGTCTGGCCTGTGCTGGAGTCTCCCTGCCATTCATGTACTCCCTCATTCTCTGCTGGTTTATTCTGCAGCCCCCCAAAATATCATCTGCTAGTGCTTATGTTCGCCCACTGCTCATCTGAGGACTCAATTCCAGAACAGAGGCATTGCCTTTGTGACCTCAAGGCTCAAACTGTGTGTTCTACTCATTATGATAGAAATCTAGTATCTTCTGTTGAAAGTAATTTTTATCTCAGCAAGATGCTTTCTGTATAAATCAGTCTGTTCCCTTTTTTCCTATAAGTGTTGTTAACATTGTCACCTGTTGCTGTTGTGTGAGCAGCATCTTTCCATACAGCTAGCAAGGGCTAATATAATTCATGTACAGCTGTCAAGGGTTAATGTCATTTACATGAAGTTGCAAGATTTAGGCCTTATTTGCCTTGCCTTCTATTCAAGTATTGCTGCAGTTCAGAGAAGAATCACAGGGTTTTTTTTAGCTGGCTATCGAAGGAAAGTCTGGGTCTAATTTCCACCAGCTAATCTAGGTCTTTCTAAGATGAGTCACCACTGAAACTACGGACTTTTGAACCTCAGTCATAGTCCCACACAGATTTTTCTGCAATGACTGATGAGTCACTATCAGTTAATGGAAATCTAGGCATGCTGACCAGGCTTACAGGGGAAATTAGACCCTGGGTTTTCTGGGACCTAGAGGATATATATAAGTCCTTCAGTGACTTGTGGCTGTTGCAGGAGGCAAGTGTGTGCTGAAGAATAAGCAGGAGAGGCTGAAAGATGCACAGGGCAATCTTAGGGGTATGTCTGTTGTTGAAGGGCAGTCTACCAGAGAGGCCAGTTGACGGTGAAGATGCTTTACAGTTTTAACACTACATGCAAAGGAGTTGAGACTCATGTTTTAAACCCGGAGAGTAACTGAGGACCATACAACTCACTCTCCCCTGCCCCTTTTTGGGGAGGAGATTTGGAAATAAAATTCCAACCTAAACCTCACTTCACACAACTATAGGCCATTCCCTCAGGCCCTGTCACTGTTACCAGAGAAAAGAGAACAGTGTCTGCCTCTGAGGGAGTTGGACTGCAATGAGGTCTCCCCTGCATCTCCTCCAGACCAAGTCATCTCAGCCACTCTTCATACAGCTTCCCTTCCAGAACCTTCACCTTCCTCGTGGCTCTCCTTTGGACACTCTCTAACAGCTCAATGTCTTTTTTGTGTTGTGGCACCCAGAACTGCCCCCAGCACTCGAGCTGAGGCTGTCCCAGTGCAGAGCAGAGCAGGAGAATCCCTTCCCTTGCCTGGCTGTGATGCTGTGCCTGATGCACCCCAAGACACTCTTGGCCCTCCTGGCTGCCAGGGCACTGCTGGCTCATGTTCAACTTCAGCCAGGACCCCCAAGGCCCTTTCCTGCACTTCTTTATGCTTTCCAGCCTGTCATTCATCTGTCTGTCCATCCAGGGTTACCCCATCCCAGGTGCAGAATCCAGCACTTTCCCTTGTTGAATTTCATATGGTTGGTGCCTGCCCAGTCCTCTCATTTGTCAAGGTCTCTCTTCAGGGCTTCCCTGCCTCTAAGAGAGTCAACAGCTCCTCGCAGTTTTGTATCACCTGTGAGCTTGCTTAGTATTCCTTGCAGTCCTGGGTCCAAGCCATTCATGAAGATGCTGAAGAGCAGAGGGCAGAGGATGGAGCCCTGTGGAACCCTCTAGTGACAGGTCAACATTCTGATGTCAGCCCATTCACTGCAACCCTTTGTGCCTGGCCCACAAACGAGTTGCTCATCCCACACATAATTTGTTTATCCAGCCATATAATGGACAATTTGTCCAGAAGGATCCTGTAAGAGACAGCATCAAAGGCTTTACTGAAATCCAAAAAGATGACATCAACTGGCTTCCCTTGATCAGCTAGATCAGTTACCTTGTTGTGAAAGGAAATCAGTTTGCTAAGCAGGACTTTCCTCTCATGAAGCTGTGCTGGCTGTGACCCGTGACTGGGTTGCTCTTCAGGTGTTTTTCAGTACTTCTCAGAATAATCTTCTCCACAACTTTACTGAGCACTAAATTGAGACTCACAGGCCCATAGTTTCCAAGGTCATCCTTCTTGCCCTTCTTGAAAATTTGGACAATGTTAGCCAGATTCCAATCAGCTGGGACCTCTCTGGGTTTCCAAAGCTGTTCAAAAATCACTGAGAGAGGCCTCACAATGACATCAGCCAGTACTTTGAGTACAATTGGATGAATCTCATCAGGCACCATAGACTTATAGGGATTCAGCTGGAGCAGCAGATCCTGCACTAGCTCAATATTGGCCAGGAGTTCATCATTCTCTCAGCCATGGTCCTCCAGTTCAGGCACTGCAGTTCCCAGAGTCTGTCACTGGTGTTGAAGACCAAAGCAAAGAAATAATTAAACTGCCCTGTCTGTGTCCAGGTTTATGACATGACCATCCTCATCCTGTAATGGTCTGATGTCATTTCTGTACTGACTTTTCCCATTAATGTATTTGAAAAGACTCTTTTTATTGTTCTACCCATTATTGACTAGCTATAACTTCAATTGAGCTTTGATTTCATGAATTTTATTCTTATAGTAGCAAAAAAAATCTCTGTATTCCTCCCATGTCACCTAACCTTGCTTCCACTAGCCATACACCTGCTAGTTTTGCCATGGCTTCACAAGAAGATCCCTGTTCAAGCAAGCTGGCCTTCTGCATTGCCTTCTTGACTTCCAGCATTTGGGAATTGCCCGCTCCTATGCCCTTAGGCAACGATGTTTGAAAAGTGAGCAGCACTGATGGACCTGGGCACCAGCAAAAGCCTTGTCCCAGGGGATAAGGTCATGGCCTCCTCATGCCCAGAGCTGAGGCTTTGCTGGCACTTTTCCTCCTCACAACAACTTTACACTTCATGATCACTGTGGCCAAGATGGCCACTCATCTCCACTTTGCTCATGGGATCGCCTCTGTTAATAAGCAACAAATCTGATACCTGTATTTTGAGATTATAATCTGGCTGTTTTAGCAACCTTCCTGACCTGATTGTGCCAGCTATATGATATTTCCAGTTAACATCTAGCAGATAGAAGTCCCCCATATGGACAAGGGCAGATGATTTGGAGGTGTCCCTTGATTTCTCAAAGAATAGTTCATCAGTGTCATTGCCCTGTCTGCATGGCCTATAACAGGCTCTCATGATGACATCTCCATTATACATGCATCCCTTAATCCTTACCCAGAGGCTCTCAGCTATGCCACTGACAACTGAAAACTCCATACACGTCAGCCCCTCCATTATTTACAGTGCCACACCACCTACACCTCACCTGCCCAGCCTGTTCCTGTTGAAGGGTCTATAACTATCCATCCTGGCACATCAGTCTCAGGACTCATCTCGCCAGGTTTGCTTATCCCAGTGATGGCATATCTCTGGAACTAGGCCAAAGCTTCTGCTTCCTCTTCCTCATTCTGTGTGTGTTGGTATAGAAGGGTTTCAGGTGTGGTTCATTGCAGCTGTCACTTTGTGGAGCCAATTGAAGCATCTCACCAGCATTTTGTCCCTCAAATTTCAGTGCACCATCCTGCTGCATATCACTGGCATGACTGATTTTTTCCCATTCTTCCTTCCAATCTAGTTTAAAGGTATAACAATCAGCACTGCTAGTGGGTTTTCCCATTAGCAAAAAAGGTGCAAAAAGGGGTTTTCCCTTTCTGAGAAAGGTGCATCCTATCAACTGTTAGTAGATACACTGCTGTAAATCACTCCATGATCAAAACACAGAACAGTCCTTTATTTAGGATAAGCTTAGCAACAGACAAGACATCAGTGTGTTTTCAACATCATTTTCACTCTGAATCCGAAACAGAGCACTGCACTAGCTATTAAGGAGAAAATTAACTCTATGCCAGCTGAAACCAGGACAGACTCCAGGGAGGAAGCTTTGGCTTTGGAAGTTACCTTATCCCACACTGCTGTTTCTCCCAGAAGCTTCTGTCCCATGGCATGGTGCCTACTTTGAGAGACTAAGCTTGCTGCATGTCACAGCCCTCCTCTGCAGCAGGGGAGGGCTACTCACATACAAGCAGCAGTGAGGACTTGTCATGGACAGGCAGCTGTTACATGTGCTTCTGGATCTCTCATCATGTGGCTGTGGACTTTGCCATCATTACTGAACTACTTAGCCAACCCTGCCATCAGATCCTTACAAACATCCCATTCAGCAGCTGTCCTTCTGCACTCTGTGGCTTGCCAGTTCCTCTAGTCATGACAAAAGACCAGCACCTGATGTGGTAAAAACTGTGGTCTGCAGCCTTTTTTTCAGGCACGTTATTGTTAGCTATGGGTACCTTTACCCACCTTCATTTATGGTGAGCTGAAAGAGTCTTTTTGCTCTCACCACCTTGTCAGCTGCTAACATCTGCCTTTTGCAAGACTGCTTTCTGCTCTCACTGTTCACCTGTGTGAAGAACAGAAAAGCAGGGTGATGCTTTCATGAAGATGCTTCCACAGACACCAGAAGGATCCTCAGCCCTTGCAGAAGTGGACACCTGCATTTATTATTTATTATTTATTATTTATTATTTATTATTTATTATTTATTATTTATTATTTACCTAACACTAGCCTTGGAAATGAAGCACTCCCAGCAGCTCAAGTGGCACAGAGTTTCGCTGTGTGTTTCTTCCAGCAGGCAGGACTTACAGTCTGGTCCAAACACCTAGAGACAGAAGTGTCTGGTTACAGTTAACAGGCAAAACCATTAGAGCACACCAGAAGAAATGCAAGTGTTATGAAACTTGCATGAGCATATTTGCTCTTTGCCCATGATCCTCTGCAGCTTCAGAAGGGAGGAATTTTTAGTTGAGGACAAAATGCAAGGCATATATGTATCATGAATACAAACTACATAAAGCTGAAGAAATATCTTCTGAAATGAAGTGAGACTAAAATAGCTAATATTTATAAAGCTTGCAGGAGTAAATTCTTGGTGAAATTATAAGAGACCACGACCAGCCTGAACAAGGCAGAATTTTACTTTACCTCTTGTGATATCAAACAATCACGAAGTGAAATTATTGTCATGTCAGGCCAACACCATGTTGGACTGAGAATTTTCTGCACCTAGGAACACATAGCTCCTCTTTTGGACTATAGGAAGTCTTCCTCCAAAACTCACATTTACTCAGATAACATATTTGCACAGTTATTCTTCCACTTCTCAACTTATAACCACACTTGATCCAAGGCAGTCCCTGAGAATATCTTGATCCATCCTTCGGCTATTTATAAAATCTTGAGTATTAAATGGGAGCCATTGTGAAAATGCAGCCAAATCTGCAGCTGTGGTAACTTTGGACAAGGGTGTGTGGACCACATGTAGAAGGCAAAGAGACAGATGACTGCACTGGCTATGTATGGTATAAAACTGTCTTGTCAGGCTACTCTAGACCTCTGGGATCTCCTATAGGCTTTTCTGGAGATCCCTCTTCCTTTTACAATAATCCCTGGGTTTTTTTCTCCAGCTGGATAGATTTCACTCTGTCAGCATCAGATATAACCTTGTGTTATTCTGGAGCAATATTTATTTTCTCCTCTGCCTCTCTAGCCCTCAGTTCTCATTGATTTATTTTTTCCACTTCTGGGCAAACAGCAGCATACCTGATTCTGCTGATTTGCTCTCCCACTACTGTATTCCATGCTAACTTTTCTTTTCTGTGATGTTATTTGAAGGCAGCATACATCTGTTTCTTGCTGGCTGTATCACCAGGATCACACTTTAGAAAATTTTGGCTCTCTTTTTAATGGTATTTTCCTTACTAAAGTAATAGTATTTTTAATAAGAAAAGCCATACCAGGAGCCTGAGTATTATGAACCTAGACCCTGTGCAAGACATCAAGAGCAGAAGTTTCTCAGTCCCCTGAGCTGTCCAGAAACTTCTGCTGATTTTGCCCTGTCATCTCATTTTTACCATCATCTCAGTTTTCCAATTAGCTGCAGATCCAGCAGCAGTGCTGTGGGGAGATGAACAGGGACTCTGAAACTCGTTTGTATTTCCTTTGAGTGGGTGCTCTGGAACCCTAATGCTGCCATTTTATTGTATGAGCATCTGCTCCTCCCTCCATTAGTTCTCTGAGCCTTGTTCACCCACATCTGAGGGTCAGAAGATGGGGAGAAATGTGAAGAATAGCTGTTTGGGGGTTTTTATCGCTGGGCTGTCTCTCTGTAAGTATTGTCCCTGCAAGCCATCAAGGTATCCTGCAGTATTGCAAGAGTCAGTCAAAGACCAAGATCTGTCAAGGGCAATGACTTTGCAATTGGTTAGACCTACTTCAGGTAGGCCAGTTTCAGGTGGATCCCAGCTCTGTGAAAAAAAGCCCCATAGATGTCCACATAGCTTGCCTTTTGCTGGAGATAGTACAGTATTTTGTGTGTCACTTTCAGAACAGCTTTAGCAACAGCTGTATAAATCCAGACCCTGTAAACAGTACAGAATAGTTTTCATTATTGGTGCTGAAAAACAAACAAAAAAAAGATTAATCTTTTCCTCCTGAACCATTTTAATCGCCAGGGTTCAGCAGGATTCACTTCTTTTGTCTGTTGCATGCAAATTCAGGGGAAGTCCAGATCCTGCCCCTTCTAAACTTTGCCTATGTAAGCAAGTCACCTTACACAGTTTTTGAAATACTTTATGCCAAATTATGTTAAGCTGAGGAAAGCAGAGGGGTGACTGAGAGAATTTTTGGTCCTTGATTTATTTTGAGTGCTATTTCACACTTACAGTTGCTAATGCATGTTACATCTATGTTATTGCTTGTTGCAGCTGCTGGCCCGGCAGAGAGAAGGAAGTCCACACTTTAGCCACAAAATTAATATGTATTGCAGGAAGGGACAAAACAGTCATCTCCAAATTGGCTACGCTGCTGTGGCTGAGACCTCATCAGGAGAAACAACTCTCTCTGTGCAGAGAGAGAGGTTAGGATGGTTCTCTGTTCAGCAAAACAGCTAACCACAGGCTCAACATTGTTCCCATAAATTGCTCTACTAAGCCAGCTGCCATTACCATGAACGCTGTTTTATTTAAATGTGCCAATAAACATGTCTTTCATTTTGCAGCTGAAAGCCAACATTTGCAACAGATGCACTAGCCTGGCCTAGGATGTTGTGAACATCAGCATGTGCTGGCCACAGTTTTCCAGTTGCTGCTTTGCTTCTCTTTTTTCCTCCCTAACGACTTTTTTCACTTGGCTGCTTCTTTTAGTTGCTTTGTTACTGCTTTTCTGTTTCTCCAAAGGCTTTCTGCACAGTGATCACAAGGAAGGTCCTGCCTGCTTCCTCTACCAACCCATTAATTGGTGGTAAACAGACACATTTCACTCAGATGCTTGCAGGTAGAGCAGGTCCCTTCCACCAGCAGAGAGAAGTAGTTCAGCACCCAGGGGTTTGTTTCCAATTTTTCCACTCAATTACCCTGGAAAGCTGCTGCTTCTAGGATCATGTGCTTGTAATTTTGAAGCTTGGTGTGATGGACAATGACAGTGACCCACCAAATGTAGCAGGCGTTTGTGAAAGTATCAGGAATGCTATGTGTGGGTTCAATTCATATTGCCAACTAGCAAGCCTGAAGAGTTTAAACAAAAAGAAGATACTCTGGCCCTCATACCATAGTTGCAGTTATTTTTCTTTTTTCTTAAAATACTAAATATTTTAGGTTTTGGAGCCTACAGAGGACAATAGAATTTATGAGAGCTCCATTAATGTGCAAGTAACTTAGTGATTCTCTTGAATCCAAACTATTAAAAAATTCAGTAACAAATCCAAATGTGATGAAAGAAAAAGGTTTGGGGTTTTCTTCCCCATCATATCTGCAGCTGGCTGATTGCTGAAAGACAGTGATGAAGGAAGGCAAGTGCAAAGTGCTTCAAGAAAACAGGCCTATTACTTCCACAGAGCTGCACTCTAAGGAGGCAGCTCACAACTGAATGATTATGGGACTGGAAAGGGACACACAGCTCAGAGAACTGGGAATGGGCCTGCCATCTCCAGATTAGTGATTCCCATCCAGCCTAGATCAGGTCTCAACACTGAGGTCTTCTCTGCTGGGCTGGGAAACTAATTTTGGGATGTAACTGCCACAGGCAGCTAGCTGTAACAGGGCAGCAACTACAAGTGACCCAAGGAGGCTAGCAAGCCTAATTTTCCTGGAAACAATAGACCCAGCTGGGGAAGGGCCTCTGCAGACTTGGCAACGATCTTGGAGAGGTTCCTCTTTTCTTTTGGATAGTTTCAAATGCAGATTTTACTTCCTGTGTTTCCTGTAGCACTTACAAGAGCACTTGTAAGAGCCTAAGGGACAGACCAGGGACAACTCTGGAAGTCCACTCAGACCATTCATCTGCTCCTAAAATTTTTAACAGAGAAAACACAAGCAAACAGCAACAATTAAACTCATTATCCTGACTTCTGCTCAGTGAGCACGTGCCTGACAGTGACATCCTGTTGCTGTGTGTTACGACCCATTCAAAGTGAACTAAGTTTGTCTTTAGTTTCTCAGAGTACAAAGGAGGCCAAAAAAATGTTGTTTAACTAAAAATCAGTATACTTTATTCAATATCAATGTACCCACCAAAACTGATATACTTTATTTAATGTACCCACCAAAATGATGTGCAATAACAAGAAAAGAGATTGAGGAAAGAAAGCTATATAGATAAGAGCAGTAGAGAAAAGAAGAGATAGGACAGATAGGGTAATTACCACAGAGAGAGAGACGGAATCCTCGCAGCTGTCCAATAGGTCCGCCTTCGCAATCCTCGTGGCTCCTGGCCAATAGATCGACGCTGCAGGACCCTCGTGGAGCTGATAGATTTTGTCTTCTGTGGGGAGGTCCTCAAAAGGGGTCTCCTTCTGAGGCTGTATATATAGTTCTTTCTGAGGCGACAGGCAATCAGCCAGAGTGGGGGAGAAATCTCGTGAGTCTAGGCCCAATGCACAAGGAGAGGGGGGAGAAGTCCCGTGATGGAGTCCAGACCCATGCACAATGGGGAAGAAGCGGGGCAAGCTGGCCTCTTCGATCCAGGTGCGATTGTTTCACCTGAGAGAAGGCAACGCTTCGTGATTCCATTGTTTCGAACAGGATACATAATCTGGCTTCACACATTCCCAAGTAAACACCTGGGCAGATGTAGTTCCTGTTAATACCAAGAGCCTAAAACCCCCATTCTCCCCCCAAAGTCATCTTCCATGATGAGCAAGCGTGAGACAAAATTGAGGGTCTTCGGGCCGACTGTCACACTGTGTCACTACTTTAAGCATGGTATGAAACTCATCAGGTGATGTCTGAAAGTGGACAGGGCTCTGGAAAATCCAGACTCTTTCTGACAGCATGACCAAGGGCAGTTGTTGGTAAGCCTCTAGGGAACAAGGGCATCTGCAGTGAGGAATGCCTGTGTGCAGTCCAGCTCTGGTTTAGCGCATACTACACAAAAAGTGTTCCTGTGACAGTGGGTTGCCATGCTCCTGGGAATAAGATACCTCCAAGGGTCACACCGAGAACTGTTTATGTTCAGATATCAGGGACAGGAGGAACAGTACAGCTGTGCTAGGAAGATCTTGCAACCTGAATTACTATGTGATGCTTTGATCTGCCTTTTTCAAAGAAACCTCAGTGCTGGAACATGTCATGTAACATACATTCACTTTGTGCAGCAGTGTGTGCAATTTACCAACTGGAGAGATAACGGAGCAAAGGCTTAAGCATGAAAAGGGCCCTAAGGTTCAGGTTTGGCTTGCTCACCTATCTTCTGGGAGTTGGTCCACAACTGGACACTTTGGTTTTACAGGGAAAGCACAAGGTCCTTGCCTCCAAACCTGACCATCCTGCTGACTCAGGTAATTTATCTCCACTGGATTGATGGTGCAATACTGATCTGCATTGACTAAATCATAATTTGACCAAACATGACAGCAGGTATCAGACCCCATGGGACACTTGGCAATGACCAGAGAATTCCAGATGACCCTATTAGCCTCATTAAAGATGTTACTAACAAGCCCCACTCTAAATATGGACTGCTGTTTCAAGTGTGCTGCTCTCGCACCATTTGGAGTTTCCACCTGTGCAGGTCACATGACACATAGCACACACAACTACCAGGATTTGTTGTGACATTCAGAGATTGAAAATGCTGCCTGCAACCCAAGGTTCGCCTGTATTACCTGGATTACCATAGGCCATGTATCTTGTTGAAACCATGAGCACCTGCCCACCTGGACAAAGATAAAAAGTTTTCTTGCCCTGCTTTTGGTAAGGGAAGGCCAAAGCATGGACTTGGCCTCAACTTGCACTACATGCACTCGGGAAGTCCATAAAAGTCCTGTGTTTTCTGCAGCTCTAACCAGCATAAGAAATTACTAATTTGGCTTTATACTATGTATGCATTCTCTGCAGACAGCAGATAGAGAAGACCTGTGCAGGCCTTAGAGTGAAATGCAGACAGGCTGTGCAGGGATTTGCTGCCTGAAAGGGTGGCTTCCAGTTCTGCACACCCACTCACAAGTGATGTATTCATCCCCAAGAGCAGGAAGAATCACTGAGTTCAAGGATTGGACAGGGTTTGTTTTTCCATGCCCCAGCTGACCTTAGTGAGGATATTTTGTGCTCTGTGACTTACCACCACGTTATTCATCCAATGTAAAACAGATTTAAAAACACAACAAAATTTGGATGAGACACATACATGGTCAGGATGATGTCCAAGGTGTGTACTTCAGAGCTATCACCACTCTGCTTTTCCTGTTTGAAAGAAGGATTGTGACAGCAGCCATTCTGCAGTCACAGTGTTCAGCAGTTTCACATTTCCATTTACACACAGCAGATTCAATCCCATCTGACCAGAGGAGGGGTCAGGTTAACAGCTGACTGCAGAGCCCCCATTACCCTTGCCACAGGGCTGCTGCTCTGCCAAGGTAGCATCATCTTTGGTGTGCATGGGCCAAAATCAGAGCACAGCAATCAAAACCACTGAAGCACATGGAAGGAGCCCAAAAACCCACAAAACACCTAAGCATCCTCCGGTGCCCAGAAATCATGGCAAGCCAATGGGTAAGACCCTCCATCTGAAAGATATTTTATTTTGATTGAGAAAAAGGAGGTAAATGAAAAAACAAAGAAGGTAGAGACTACCTCTCTAGAGAAAGCCCAGAATACACTTACTTCCAGTTTTTGTCAACTAATTTTCCCTCACAAGCAGCTAGAGTTATCAGCCCCTTGCAACAGTGTTGTGCACAGACAGTAAACCCCAACTAGTTCTCTAGCTGCTACACTACAGAACAAAAGCAAAAGAAATAGCATGATGGAACCTGAATGTGTATGTGCCTTTGTACATTTCTTTTGCACAAACCACTGATTTAATGTATGCATACTGGCACAAAGATCAATATTTATGTGCTTGTACATTAAGTTGTCTAACTATCCTTTTGTTCTTGAGAACATTTGCAATTCAGCACCTTTTGGCTGTGTCTTGGATCAGGTTTTCTCAAAAAGAGACCATTTTCCAAATTATATTGAAGAAACACTTTGAGCATTTAAGGAATTAACAACTTTCAGTGTCTGATGTAGGTTCTTCCCATTCTTGATGTATGTTAGAAAGACCTTAACAGCTGGAACATTTTTTTAGCAAAAAGTGGTGCTGAGGAGGTGGAAGGAAGTGGTTGAGAATCATACTGAAGAGAGACTGATTTAGATCTTAGGTTGTATCAACAGTAATTGAAGTCAGGATTGATTCATGCACTAATTCTATCCTTTCCTCTCTGGAAGCAAGGACACCTTGAAGATCTCTGCCTCAAGGAAAAACTGGGTATCTTTTTCTGATGAAGATCTGAAGTCTGGGTCCTCAGACTTCAAAGATGTAACCAAAAGTATGTATTCTATTACTAGGTGTTAAAACCAGGTGGGGCAGTGTTTCTTTATCTCTTCCATGACCCATCCTCCTCCCAGGAGGATATCTTCTGTTAATGGGCCATTGAGGCTCACTGCATGACTGATAAAATTACAGGATCCCATTGTGAGATGCTCCACCCAAGGCGGGGAGCCAGACATTCCTATCTGGGTAAAACCTGAGATTCAGAACACCAGGACAGCCTGTTTCCACTGGATTCCCAGAGGAAAACTAAATGCATCTCACCACCACTGCACCTTCAGGGGAAAACTACACCCTGCTACAAGATCATCTCTGCTCCAACAGAACCGCATCTGTCACTCTGGGAAGACTTAATTGGACTGTTACCAACACCCTGACCAACAGGGCATCAGGTTGTATTCTGATTCTGTCAGTGTTTTCTTTTTTGTTCGTTTGTGCTTTTTTTGTATTAATACATTTTTATTTTAACGTTCCTAGTAAGGGAATGTTTCTATTCCCATATCTTTGCCTGAGAGCCCCTTAATTTTGAAATTATAATAATTCCAAGGGAGAGGGTTTACATTCTCCATTTCAAGGGAGGTTCCTGCCTTCCTTCGCAGACACCTGTCCTTCCAAAGCAGGACAACAGCATTCACAGAGTAGCTCAAGCACTAGGCAGATTAGCAAGGCAAAATAGGCTTCACTGATTCAGCTTGCTATTTATTATGAAGCCAGGGAGACTTCCGTCCTGCTGCCACCTGGGCTCTGTTGCTTGAGCCTTTGAGAAATCAAGAACTGGAAGGAGGACAAAATTACAACTTAAGTAAGAATCGTCCCAGGCTGTTAATTAAGTGATAGCAGGGCTGTTCAAACACCATGCATGCTGTTTCAATGACAAAGATTATGGGTTTAAGGATAGTTACTGCAGAAGTCAGTGCCCATTTTTCAGTATCTGTCATTGGCACAAGCTGATGATGAGACTCCTAGTAAATGATGGTAGGTGAAAGATGCCAGGGAGCACTGGTAGTACATGATGGCACTCTAGTTTGCTACCATCACAGCGAGCTCATTTCCAGGACTTTTCTTCAATCCGCATTTCTTTGCCCTTACTTGTCCCAGGGAGAAACCCATGCAGGTGACTTGCTGTGCATGCATCCCTCTTGTGACTGACCTGTAAAAAAATTGTTCCCAAACCATATAGCATTCTGTGACTCTTGGGTTCAAAATGCCCAGTATGGGAGAAATCCTAGACTATGCCATATTCCCTGATATCAGTGAATCTTTAACGTGTGTCATCTGTCACATTGGCCCAAAACAAAGAGACTGAAAGACGGTGTATTCCCTGTGACACAAAATGCTTTGTTTGAAAAGCAGGGAAATGGTTAAACTACCAGAATAAAAGTGAGAAGGTAATTGTCTTGACAAATAAAAGTTTGTGGGTTTTCCTCCACTCAAGAAAAAGCAAGCTTCTGAATGTTTGTAAACAGGCATCCCTCCCCCAGAGCTGGTCTTGTCAGAGAAGCTGTTTGACTTCTTCTTAGTGTCCCTGCAGGACACTAAGTTACAGGTGGGTAGTTTTCTGCATTGTAGCACAGCATATGGGCTCTGGCCACCAGAGGTAGCTGGGGAGGTAGTAGGACCTATGGGCAGGAAGTGTGGAGGGGAGGTGTCTCCCTAAAGCCCCTGCATTCAGCTGCAGCTTAAGATCAACAGAGGACGGTCATGCAGATGAATCTAGGCACTAGGGATAGCTGAGCTTTTACTGTTTCTGTGTCACAATGTACCTGACCTGGTGCCCAGGTACAGATGTAACATCTCTGAGGTCTCCTGCAGCTCATCCCTAGGAGGTGGCTAACTCCCTGCATGATAAAGAGCCAACAGCCTTCCACCAGGTTCAGGGATTGGCTGCAAAGGAAAGGTGATTGAATGTAGTGACCTTCAAAATCTGAGCTTTTGTGGTCTGCCCCCAGTGCACATCTTTCAGCTCAACTGCAATTACCAGTTAGAGGTGTCAGTGTGTGCCACAGGAGCTGGAGGATCCAAGCAGCCTATGATTGCCCTGGTGTGGATGGGCAGAAAAGAACACAGACCAGGTGAGAAAGGAGGAACCCTGTGAACAGCTAGCAATCCATCAGGAGTTCCCTCCTAAACTTTATTAGGTAAAAAAACAAACCCACATACTCCCTCCAAAAAGAAGAAAAAAGAACCACTCTTTTCCATAGGGGTTTTAATGCAATTTACAAGAACAAATATCTGAAACAGGAGAAGAACTATGCCATGGGACAAAGTTAAATGCTTCCCAATTAATCAACTTTTGTGATTTGGTGATTTGGGACTGCAGCTAGGAACACAAAGAAGAAATGAGTAGCAATGTCATGAAGCAAACACCACACCATTTCAGAAACGTCCATGTAACTTTGAACCTTCCCTGCCCATGGCATCCTTTTGCTCCGAGATTCCTGTCCAGTTCACATAAGGGCTAGCTGCACAGCTGAACCTCAGTGTCAGTGTCACCTCCAAGTCAGTGTACAGTATGATCTCATACTCTGAGGGAGGAAAAACAAGTGTCTGAGACTAATTAAGCTGGGGAAACTGAGTCCCTCATAGTCTTTTGCTCTTACAGAATAATTGTGCAAAGGAGGAGAGAAAACAAAACTGATGACTGTGAAGAAGGATGGGGGAAGGGGCTAGTGACCACTATTTGGGTAGTGATATTGCATTAATACAGCAAGCAGAAGTCTGTTTATTCTCTTACTAGCCATCAAAAAGGGAAAAAAGAGCAAGAGGAGGAAGGAAGGAAGGAAGGAAGGAAGGAAGGAAGGAAGGAAGGAAGGAAGGAAGGAAGGAAGGAAGGAAGGAAGGAAGGAAGGAAGGAAGGAAGGAAGGAAGGAAGGAAGGAAGGAAGGAAGGAAGGAAGGAAGGAAGGAAGGAAGGAAGGAAGGAAGGAAGGAAGGAAGGAAGGGAGGAAGGGAGGAAGGGAGGAAGGGAGGGAGGGAGGGAGGGAGGGAGGGAGGGAGGGAGGGAGGGAGGGAGGGAAAGAAAGAAAGAAAGAAAGAAAGAAAGAAAGAAAGAAAGAAAGAAAGAAAGAAAGAAAGAAAGAAAGAAAGAAAGAAAGAAAGAAAGAAAGAAAGAAAGAGAAAGAAATGTTTTTATGGTTTTGACCTACTTAACAAGAACAATGTGGAAACTAGTAAAAACTTCGATTAACAAGCAGAGTTTGGCTGAGTAAAACTGTAGGAGTAGTAAGTAGTAAAACTGGAAAATATTCAGACTGTAACCACTTCCTTTTTGTCACAGAGACCAAAACAGAGTTTCGATCCTACTAATCCAGTGAAAGCAGAATGAATGGCAGACATGATTTTGGTGCTCATCTGCCTGCTTTTAAGATTCACTGATCCTGCTTACACCTATAACAAAAGCAGAGCCTGCCTTGGCTTCCAGAAGAACTGGTTTTCATGGCTCATTCTGACTGCCTGCTATCATGTCTTTTATTATTGTTTTTATATACATATGTGTATGTAACGTGGTTCCTAGGGCATGTGCACAGCTTCTCCGCCTACATCACTGCCCCTGTTTTCACAGTGCAAGCTAAAAGTCTCTACTTGTCCTGTCTCCAGACTGCTGTTTCAAGAGATGCTCAAGTCCCTCACAAGTCTCCAACGTGTCATATGTACATGAAAATAGTCTGCCCCACTCTACCAAGGTGGAAGCTCCAAGCCTCTTGTGCCTGCCAGAAAAGGAAAGCCTTTGAGCATACTTAGACTGGATGAACTGGTCTTTCTCTCATGACAGCCTCCCCTGCGATGCCTGCCAATCTCTGAGAACACCAAGAATCTAAATGCTAAGGTCTAAAGGAAAAACAACTCCTTCCAGATGTTGTCACAGAAAAGAAAATATCTCAGAGGAAGAAGAAATGCAGAGAAGAGATCTGACACAGAAAACAGGAAATAGAAAGATGTGGTCTGAAAAAAAATCCTTTAATTATTTTTATATGAAAAGGGAGTAATATCATCGAGTGGAGAAAACTTTGCAAATTGTATCAGGTGTAGAGGTCTAAGCCAGCTCATCATTTTCACAGGCTGGAGCACCATCTTCACTTTCAGCAGCAGCCTCCAGCACGCCAGCAGAAAGTCTCACCCCTGAGAAAGTGAACAAATTAAACAATCAAATGAAAGTGGGAAAAAAAGGGTACGAAATCTTGATGAAGAACTATTTAAGAGAGAACAGAAGCAGCCTGAGAGCCCCTCTAAACTTGAGTTTCTGTTTATGTTACAGAGCTAGGTATCTCTTATCTGGTAACAGAACCCATTTGGTGGCTGGCAAAGTTTGCTTGGGCAGATATCAGGGAAGCACAAAGGTTGCATAGGAGCTGGCGGCTGGCAAGTGGTAATTGGGGTTTGTAAGAAAGGAACAAGAAAGCAGGTTGCTCTGCTGTATCCATCCAGCACCAGGAGGCCTTGATACCCAACTTGAGTTTTGCAGCTTGAAAATGTGTGAAGTTTACTTTGGAATGGTGAAACTCTTCCAGTGGCCATCCCAGAGGAAAACTTTACGAGAAGGATTTAGATTTCTTTTTATAGTTTGTATTGAAATAGTTAGATAAAACAAGAAAACTTGTTTTAGTCATGTTTGCAAGTGGGAAAACTACCTCAGCAAACATCAGAAAGTTCAGATTAAGCATCACAGATTATTGACAGAGGTGTTCAAATTTCTTGCAGTGAGCCCTTCCAGCCCTTACACCAAGGCTGTCAGTGAATCCACATCGTCATTTCAACATCAGTGAGAAACAGAAGAAGATGGCAGATAAGGATGGAGAGAGAGAAACCATGAATCAGTTCTCCAAAGAAATAGCAAATATTTTTTCTGATGTTACCATTCTCTACAGAAGCCTTTCTGAATCTGTTTCAGTCATGTTAACTCATATTGCCATGCTTCTGTAGTCAAGTCAGAAAATCAGTTATCTGATGTTGCAGCGCAAAGTATCAACATTGCTTAAAAGAAAACTCTACCAAAACCAAAAAAAACCACCAATAGCAATACCCAATAAATACAAAGGTTTTGTTTGGGGCTCTGAAATCACTGAAATATTTGAAAAACAATAAAACAGTCAACTCTATAAGAAACATATCTTTAGGGGCATTTTTCCCTGATCTCCACTTTTACCTTGGCTGCAGTGGTAAAATGCAAATATTTAGTCAGCCTTGGGTCAGCATGAGAGTTATAATAGATGCATTTTTTTAATCACAAGAGGACAATGAATTTGTACAATAACCATGCCTAGTAGCTTCATGTTCTTTCAGCATAACCAAACACATTCAGAGGTCATCTGCCTCCTGAAAACAAAACCACAAACTTGCCATTTTCATTGTTTCCTCTTTTAGAGTTCAAGCTTCTTCTTTCCCAAAGTTGTTCCTACCAAGTTACTACAAGTAATGTTAGGCTTGATTTCATACTGCTTCACCATACCCACCCACTTCAGGAGTGGAAGTGTGAATCAGTTCCCTCTGCCTGCTGGAAAATGGCTTCCAGCTAGTCCCGGCTGCCCTGGCTGGGAATCGTTTCAGCTCTGGTTAAGCAGTCTGACCGGCTGACTGGCAACCGCCCCCCGGTGGGTCAGAGCTACACGAGAGCTGTCGGTGAGGCTACAACGAAGGTAGGAAAAGGAGACTTCGTGGCTGTGCTACAGGTTGGCTTTTATTGTCCCTCTGCACCTGCACAGCATGCAGGCAGTCGACGAAGTGGGGAAGGAGGGGCGGGGTGAGTGATTATAAGGGACTAGAAAAAGGGGCGGACACAAGAAGGAAAACCAATCAGGGGAGTGGGGATGGCACACAGACAGCGAATAGGAAATGAGGGGTGGGGGATTTCCCAGGCTGTTCCAATCAGGGACTGACTTCTCCCGATCTTTCTAGAAAGAGGGGAGAGTCCTTCCCAGAGACTGACAGGCACAGCTGCTGCACAAACAAGTGCAGGGGGAAACCATTAGGGGGAAAGGGATAGGGGGAACATGGACTAAACCATTACTAAACAAATTAATATTAACAATAAATAAAAAACAGAAAACACACTGCTACACAAGTGTCCCTTCCCATGGATGCCAGTAAGGAATGCAATCAAGCCTCCTGATTCTCTTCAGAGTTGTCAGTTGAATATGAAGACCTTTTTAAGCAATAGGGGCTTTTCTCAAGACTTACTTGGAGCATGTACTCATGGGCATCTTAAAACAGAGATTGTATTTCCTGTTGTTATGAATCTGTCTGGTCACAGTGACTTTAAGAAGGAACAACTCGGTTACTATTAGTTGAGCTATTGCAGACAGTGTGGGGCACCCCTTGACGCCTTGGAATGGCTACCTAGAACAGAGGCTAGACAAAACTAGAAGAATAAAGTAGGTATTTATTAAAGGCCTTTAATAGAGACACCTTGGGCAGTGCAAAAGCCTTGCAGAGGCTATACTCAAGATGGACAGTGGTCACAAGTTTTTCAGGCAGATTAAAATTTGGTCTATTTGCATATCAGAGGTCAATTGTCAAATTACAGCTTCAGGAAATGAAGTAATAGTCCCACAGTTTGAACCCCCTCAATTCACTTTTGTTTATACTTTTTGGGGCCTGAGGCTGTGATGGTGACCTTGGTTCTCAGGCATGGAAGGATTGTGTTGTCTGACCAAAGAGTGAAGAGAGATTACTAACACTCTATATGAAGTTCAGCGCTAAACATTAGTACAGTACAATATCTGAAAAATATAAAAGCTGAAACTTTAGGCATCACCCTTCTACCCAAACTTATTGGTCCTTAAATTACAGGCAGTGAAGAACAGTGCCTAAACTGGCATGGTACAGTCTGCTTGGCCTAATCTTCTCTATGCAGCTATGTAGGTTGCACTTTTAAATAACAGCAAAAAACAAAGCCCAAAATGTGGCATTGCAGTTGGGGAGCTTTGTTTTCCTTTTCTAAATTGGTTTGTATAATTGTGGCTGCAAACTGAAATGTAAGAATTACTATTGCAAGCTCCAACAAATCAGAGTTTCTTTGTCTTATTTCACGTGAATCAATAATTGTTTACTTTTTGGTCCCTCCGTTTTTGCAAATTCATAAAGTTAATTTCTGCCAGCATGACTGCATGGCAGTATAAGGACAAGATTTTTATTCTCTATTTCCTGTAAAACTTTCAAGAAATTCTCTAATCTGTAAAGCAAAATAAAGTCCCTTTTGGAACCTCTGACACAAACCATGTGATCAGTCCAGCAATAACCTTATCAGGCTGCCATTGTACTTTACATAAGCACCAGCAAAGAGGGACAGCTGGCATTTATTTTTAAGTCTATACATGACCATGAGAGCTGGAAGTGCTTGGGGACGAATTAGTCATGGTTCACAATGATAATCTTTGTTAATGAAGCTCCAAGCAGTCTTCTATCCAGAAGCAGCAAGTAATGAGGTGCAGAAATGTTTACAAGTCCATAGAGAATTCATTAACCAAGTTCCTGTAGCAAAAGAGCTGAAGGAGTCTGTGAGATTTGAAAGGTGATATTTTTACCAGAGAAAATTTAAAATACCAGGCTGGCAGTACACATGCAGGCAGGAGCTGGGCTCGTTAGCAGATTGCTGACTATGCTTGTAAAAATCTTGCATTCAGCTGCTCCTTTTCCTGCCTATTGAGGGAGCAGAAAGATGGATGTCAAGCTTGTGTTTAAAGTTATTTGCAGTTTAGAAATCTCTTCAATTTCCTAGGTGACAATATAGAAATTTCATGCCCATGGTGCCAAGTTTCTCCATGAGAGCTGCTCCTCCCACCTCCATTGGCCAATGATCCAGAAATCAGGCCCTCTGTGGCACAGGGCCCAGCAGGTAGTTATGGAAAAGGACCATCTACAAGTGGATCACCACTTGTACGTGTTTGAGTCATCATTTCTGAATAGGAGATGGCCTTATGCAGACATCAGAGAGACTGGGTGGATGTCCACCTGGAAAGCTAAAGTTATTAAAAAGCTATTTTAAATAACTAAAAAGTTATTAAAAAGCTATTTGATTCCATGCCTGGGGCTAACTGTGATAGATGGGAGATCCTGCCAGGGGGTCATGGCATGGGAGGGATAGCACATTGAAGAAGCAAGACATCCAAGGTCTTGGACATTCAGTTGCTGACAAATAACAGCAGATAGATATTTAGATGTTGCCTCTGCTTGAGACTGAGGAAAACTCAAAAGCTGGATGAAATGCATGCAAATGTATGAATTTCTGTCCTTCTTGCTCAAAAACCAGAGTCACTGAGCCTTGTTTGGCTGACATAGACATACAGCACTAACAAATGCCACATGCTGCAATCCTGTCCCAGGAACAAACCCTTCTGAAGTCAAAAGCAATATACCCTGCTCTGCCCCAGCACTGAGCTCTCCCTGCTTGCAGGGGTTCTGCCTCCCATGCACAGTGGGATGCTGACACAGGAGATTGAGGAGGTGTGATCTGCCCTTGCTCACAGCAAGGAACAGCATTGCTTTGACATATAGGCATTTTCTCTATCCCTCTGAAGAGTTTGTAGTAAGCGGGAATGTAGATAGGTATTTGGAGCCAAAGTTGCACATTACTATGCAGACTTTGGGCTGAATTTTCCCTTGAATACATTCTGGCTCTCAGGTTGCATGAGAGCTGTACAGAGCCAGAAGATAAGGGGTAGTTATTTCTATCTTCTCTACTAATCCTAAAAGACGATTATCAAGAAGACAACCATAGTCTTTCAGCAGCGTACAGCAGAGGTAACAGTAAAAAAATTGCAGTAAAGCAGATTCTGTCTAGACACAAAGGCAAAATAATTTGCCTTGAGGATGGTGAAGGAGCACAGTGCTAAGAAAGACAATGGAATTTTACTCTTTGAGAGCTTTCAAAATCAGGCTAAATAAAGCCCTCATGAGCCTCATGACCTGGTGCTGAAGGTAACCCAGCCTTCTACAGGAACCCGAATGTGAGGTTTCCAGTGATCCCTTTCTGCTCTGTTTCTGCTTTTTTGCCTTCCTGAAGTTCTGAGAAGCTTTTATAATTCCTCTTATGACCTATCTCAGATTGGGAGAAAAGCTTGTTAAGAATGTTAGATCTAAACTAGAAACACCATCTTGCAGCAGATTTCTTGTCTAGGAGAAGGAAGAATATGTCCAAAATTTCACAAAGTTCTTGTGGCCATTTCTGCAGCATGTACAAATTCAACATGCCCCAGCTGTGTTTAGGTTATTTGCATGTATTTGTAAGGCAAAGATGTGGTCTCCTGGTTTGGGTTTTTTTTTTTGTTGTTTCTTTTTTTGCAAGATTATTTGCCTAGATTCTGTCCAAAACACACAAAGTTTCAGATATCTACCACTTCAGTTGTCAACAGGCAGTTGGTCCTGAATTACATATTTGAGAGAGTGATTTGCTTTACCTTGTTTCCATGTCTTTTTTTTTTTTAAATTTTTTCCCCCTTTCATTTCACATTTCTGAAGAAATTCCTTAGTCTTGATAGTGTTACAATAAATACTTTTAAAAAATAAAAATCACTCATTGCAAATACTGGTCACCTGCAGATGACCCCAAATGGGAGCAGAGCAGTCAATATGCCCAAGGGTATGGCTTCCCTGTGGAAAGGCTAAGACAGGGTGAGGAAAGGGCCAGCTTGCATGGGGCAGCCCTGCCCCAGACAGGCAGAGGCCAGCAGTGATGCACTGGAGCCAGGGGCAGTTCTGTACCCTGGCATGCAGCAAGCTGAGCCAGGCCGGTGAGGCTGGAGGTAAGCATAAGTTTTTTTCCCCAACACATACAGCACAGGGAGGGGAAACCACCTCCGTCCTTGGAGATATCCAAAGCTTAGCTGCATACAGCCTTGAGCAACAACATTTGATCTTATTTCTGACCCTGTTTGTGGCAGGAAGTTGGTCTTACAGACCTCTCAAGGTCTTTTCCCCTCCTTTCTACTTCTATTTTATTTTGTTTTGTTTCCTTGCAAGCCTCTGGAGAGAATCATTACATAGATACAAAGGATACATAAGCCTTGTATACAGACTAGAGTAGACATGAATTTTTTTCAAAGACCTTGTCCTTCCAATGTTTTGCCAGATGCTCACAAAGTAAATTGAGGAGATTTTAAAAAAATCAGAACAAAACAGAACAAGAATACTCCAAACTTTAGTGTCCTTCTCCATTCCAGAAACTTGGAAAAATCAGCTGGGAACCAGCTGAGTTAGCCAATATTACACAATGTAATACTAAAAAAGGAAAATTGAACAGCACATCTGCTGAGTCTCTCCCATCTGCCAGTTCAATGAAATTTGAAACCCAGACATTTTTCAGCTATTAACAGAGCAAAAACCCAAAGCCTTCAGAGTTGCTCCACTAGGTAAATTAGATACTTCACATCTTTCATACTAATGCTTGGTCTGCTGACAGCTATGAGGTGATAATTTGTTAACCTTTTAATACAAGCAACACTGAAAAACCATCACATGGACTGTTATAGGTGAATCGGTGAATATTTTTACTTTAAACTTTCATTATTTCTGCAAAGGAGAAATATTTTGTTTTACTTGGTTTACTCAGTGAGTACCTTAAGGTTTTCCTGGTCTCCCTATCAATCCTAGTTCTTATAAGAGAGGATGCAGATTTTAGTTTCTAAATCTAATATAGAGAGAGCAGCTCTGAGAGTTGGAATACGCTCTTTGATTTTTATTGGGAGTTTTGATTCTCTACATAAGACAGCATGAGTTTGGTCACTAAGACTCTGGTTAAAGGTGAATTTTTAATGGGACTCCTTACAGCACAGCATAAGGATTTATTTTCTGTTTAGCAGCCACACACACTGAAGGATGACCTGAACATAAGCGACTTTTGTTTTTCCTTGGCATATTTCTCTCCTTATCCTCAGAAGACGTGTGGTTGAATCACTTGACTGTTTGGAGACAGGAAACATTATCCAAAATACAGTGTGATGAATTGCAAGGATGCCCCTCAAGGGAGAAAACTGCTGACCCAAAGACCATTCTGTGCTGGATACTGTTTGGAAACCTGCTAGCAAAGGCAGGCTAGTTTTGGAGCAGGGGCCACTGCCTCCTACATGACCAGCAGACTGTAAATTTATAAGCACTGTTGTGCCTAGCTTTAACCTGAGCTCAAGCTGCAGTAAATGAGCCAGAGCTGCTTGGGAATCTGCTTGGTTTTGACTGGGGCTGCTCCTTAGACTGATAGTGAGCAAATTTCCCCTAGTATTTTCTAGAAGTAACCACAACAGAGAGTGTAAATCAAGTAACTCTTTTTTTTTTTTTTTTTTTTTTTTTTTTTTTTTTTTTTTTTTTTTATGCTGGTTATCATTAAGTTATTTAGCAAATAGCTGGATATGAAATACAGAAATGTTTTTCTTGGGATATTATCTGTATGTTTGAAATGATGAGATTTGCTATTTTGTTAATATCTTCTTGTTGGCGTTTTTCAATTTGACTACCACCACCAGCAAGCATTTCAGCTCTGCACAGGGTTTTTCCCAGCATCTTCTTCATTTGCATGTAATTTTTGCTTTTTCTGTCAAAAGAAAACACACGAACAATCTAGGGACTGAAGGAAATAAATCCACTTTGGCGTTCTTACAATGAGGAAAAAATATCCATGATCTGGTGAATATTAATTTAGAATCACAGAAAAAATTTCACTTCAGCTATTAAAACACTAGAAAAATAAAATCTGGTTTGTTTGTTGGAAATACTTATTTCTAGGGTTAGATGTCTTTATTTGGCAAATATTTTCTTTAATCTGAAGAATGGAAATAGGATTTAATGCAAGTTTCATATATCTCTGTAATTAATAATCAAAATAATCGAATTATAAGTAAACAATATTGAATAAGAGGCAACTTTTTATTCTGCCAGAATATTTCTAAGAAATTAAATTATTTAAATGAACACTTTTTTACATGAGTCTGTGTATTTTTTAACAGAATAACAGATACAACAAGTAGCAAAGTTTGCTACTCTGTCATATAACATTTTAATAACTAATATATAGTTTCAGTAAGAAACAATACAAAATAATGTTTTCTATTACCACTCCAGGAACTAATAAATTTTGCATTTGGGCTGCATTTATTCTTTATGGTTATACCTTTCCACTCTAAGCAGGAATAAGTTTAACAAAAAATGAAGGTAAATTGCAAAGCTGATCCTAAAAGAAACAGTAATTCACTATTACCATTTGCCTGGAGAAAAATTAGAATTATTTCTGGTTTAAAATCTTTGGTAAATATTGCTTATAAATCTATCTGGAAAGAGTAGTAGCCATAGAACTAGACCAGCTGATAACGGATATTCCACCTGTAGACTTTCTACCTTTCTGCTTGGATTAGTTCATCATGAGGTTGAAATACAACTGGATTATTTACTCCTGCTCATGACAAACATTCTCAAGGCATTTTTATGTTCAAGATTTTTGAAGTCTTCACAGGAATGCGGAACACTAGTGAAATCGTGTTTAGCACAGGTCTGGACATTACAAACTGTCTCATGTTGTATAAGAAAATGTAAAAGATGAATTCCAGAGGGTCAAAGCTCTTTCAGATGTTCCTCTTGCTAGTACAGGCAGCTGTTACAGCACCCTGTTAAATAGAAGCATTTTTTTGGGTATCACTGGGAACAATTTGTGCAATAAACCTTATTTCTCTTTCTTCAAGTAGATATATAAATATTATTGACAGAATTACACAGTTTATCCACAGGACTGTAGAGGAAGGCATCGAGTACTGTTAAGTGGCTTTATCAGGTACACATTTTTAAAGTCCTGTCTCTTTCAATACTTTTCAAATAATGATTTAGCTTTTTGAATGCCTCTCTTTGGTCTGCCTGCCACCAGACTTCTAAGAGATGGATAATTCCCATATAAAAATATTGACCCTTTTGATTTTACTGCTGGTCAAAATACTCCAGTCCTAAATAAACAGCACAATCCAGAAGTAGCAGTTGAGGTTCTGTAAGGACCTAAAATGTAATTTACCCTTGGACTCAGTCTGCTAAGAGGATAGTCCAATTCTCTCTAGAGTTTTTAAAAATCTTTTTTAAGGATACAATTTGTTATTTTTATTGTACTAGACCTTTGAAGTCAGTAAAGAAGAGTTTTACTTTATTGTTCAGCAGCTGTGTGTGAGCTTCACAGAGTTCTCTGGCAAATAATAATCTTTCATTAGAAATAATTTTAAGGTAAAGGACAAGTTTGCTCTAGGATAATTCTAGCAAAGACTTCAGAAGGAATTTTTTAAAACTGAAAGTTTCAGTCCATTTTTCAAAACTGTTGTGGAAGCTACTACTACTACCATTACAGTAGTTGTAATGTTCCCTCAGGTGGTTGTGAAATTGACCCCAGAGATTTGATCTGGACTTCAGCATGAAACTGGAAATCACTTCTGACTATTTTACACTTAATTTTTTAATAGGTAACTATTCTAGTATTTTCAGTAGCAGTTGAATTTGGATTTCACACTCTTGGTGCATTTCTGCAGCTTATTGCATACTAGAGGTTCTTTTACGACCCTTTTGCTTATTTTCTCTGAAATTCTTTTTAAGTATCTAAAAAGATACTTAAATAGTTAAGAGATACTTAAAAGACACTTAGATACTTAAGTATCTAAGTGTATTCAAATTTCCTGTCTGTGGGTGTAAGGCACAGGATGTCTACCACAGGAATTAACTGTAAAGCATTGCCCACCTCCTCTCTGTAGACAGACTGCTTTATTTCAGGAATTGAGAAGGGGAGGGGATACATTCAGGAATTTATTTTGTCTAGTTTAACTAGGTGAAGAAAGCAGAAATGTTATTTTAAATATAAAATTTTAAATTAAATATTAAATATTAAAAATTTTAAATATTAAATTTTAAAATAATTTTTTTATTATTATTTTAATTCTGATTGAAAACATGACCTGCATGTCTAATGAACCTCTGTCATGTTGGATCTCTAGTGGTCCAGCCAGCTGCCTCTGCAGCAGCAGGAACAACATAAATCCTTGCAGAAACAGGCTGGCTGATACCTCCTGCATGATAGTCTCTGACCCATGATCTTTTCCACCCTCCACAAAACCTAGCATCCAGGGCAATAGAGTGGGTCAGAACTATCCAGTTCAGACCTGTGCAGGTCTGAACTGAAAAAGCAATTAATTAGGAACAGCCTCACTGGCATCTGATCCAACCCCATCTACCAGAGACAAAAGACGGATACTTTTTTCTGTTGATTGGAAATAGGATTTAAGGAATCTAAAAAATTTCTGTCCTTGTAAAACACATAATTGGTTCATTGTTCTCGTTCATTTAACATTTCCATTTCTCTCAGAGTCAAGAGCCTCGATGCAGCTGGAGCCCATGCTGGGGATTCTATTCACCTGAATACCTTCAGGACAAAGGAATTCTACCACTGCAGCAGCCTTCTCCTGGTTCTCTGTCTGTATGCTCTGCCATAAATGAGGACTGATCATGGTCGTCAACTAAGCATAACACAATGTTATAAAATGGAATTTGCTCAATTTCTCTATGGCATTTCCAGATTATAATATAATCTAAAGCACTCAATGAATCGCTACTCAGAAGAGTTAAGACATTTTAAAATACACCATGTTTCAAAAGTTCACAGCTTTCTGATTTCTTTTCAGCATCTTTTTCCAAATCAATGCAAAATACAACAAAAAAGTCTGACTCTTCAAGCTGACTATCTTTTTAATCTTTCATCAAATTTAGAAAACAATGAATGTTGACAAAGCTTTGGACTGTAATTTTTTTTTCTACAGATATTACCTTGGTTTTCCTAATCCAAACACCCTGAGCCAACATCACCGAGATCCCATTCTGCTGCCAGACCCTGAACACCTCCTCCAGGTCTGCAGAACATGAGCACTCAACGCACCTCATTTTGTTCCTAGGGATCACAAGGGAAAGGTGCTGCAGGAAGAACTGGAACAGATGACAAACCATAGAAAAGTTCAGGTAGGGGTGAGCCAGGAGATAGGGATCACCCTGGCTCACCTACATACGTGGCAGCAGGGTCAGATGACCATCACACAACCTAGAAACGATCCGTTGTGCTGGTTTGAAAGCAAAACTAGTGAAGGACTCCAAGTCAGAAACACAATTTAATAAGAGGAAAAGAAAATAAAGGAAAGTAAAATAAAATAAAAGTAATAGTACAAAAAAACCACCACTGACAGAGTCAGAATACAACCTGACACCCTGTTAGGGTGGTAGCAGCAGTCCAGATGAGATGGGCTTGTCAAAGCGGTGATTCCTGTAGAAACGCCTGGTAGCTCTTGTCTCCTCTGGGAGTCCAGTGGATAAAAGCTGCCTGTGCTGTCCCAAACCCTGGATTTATCCAGGTGGGAATGCTTGGCTCCTCCCCCTGGGTGGAGCATCTCACAATGGGATGATCTCATTCTATGAGTCATGCAGTGGGTCCTTGATGGCCCATTAAACAGAGATAACTCCCAGAGGAAGTTATCTATGAGTCATGGGCAAGGCATTGTTAGGCTCGTTAACAGAAGATAAGGAAAACACTGCCCCACCTTGGCTCCAACGGCTCATGGGGATAGAATACAAACCTTGGGCACAATTTTACATTGTAACCTAGGACATCCCTACAAGAAGCAGCACGATGTTGGCAAATTTAATTTTAAAGGTGGGGTTCCTGGCCCAGAGGTGCTCTGCAGCTGGAATTGGGGCCCCTTCAGGCCCTGCTCTGCACAGAAAGCACCCGATGGGGCATGAGCTGGCTCCCTGTGCATTGTGTGGCTGCGGATTGCACTCACAGCGTGAGAATAGGGTGCCAGGACATTTGCTGGCATGGAGGAGACTGAGAGGTCCCAGCCAAGGTGTCCTAAAGCACATCTCTGCTCTCACCTTTTTTCCTTGCCTAGGACCGATTTACTTCAAGGACATGCCAGCCCTGGGCAGTGTGCTCCCTGAGAGAAAGTCCCGTCTGTGCAGCAGGCCCCACAGCAGGCCCCACAGCAGGCCCCACAGCAGGCCCAGCACACGGCTGCAGGCAGAGCCGTGCCTGGCTGGTGACACGGCGCTGCGCATTGGTTCCGTCTGTGCTGTCTGCCTTGCTGAATTCATACCTTTCTGATGAGGAGCAGGATGGTGTGACACTCAGCCACAGAGCAGGAGAACAAAGGCCGCAGTCAGCAAAGAGAATCACATGAGTGGGATTTCCAGAAATGACCAGTCTTTAAAGAAGATCTAAATGATTTTTTCTGTAGATGCGGTCTTGATTTATTTATTCTCCTTCCTTCCTTCCTTCCCTCTCTTTACATAATGTTCCTCTCTAATTGAAAAATCTCTTCTCACTCTGTACTAGAACAATTATATTTAAATATATTTAATATATTTAAATATATTTAAATATATTTAAATATGAAATGACCAGTTCTGTTGCCAGACATACTGAATGTGGGTTGAGTTCTAAGGAAATTGAACAAGAAGGCCCACAAAACCAAACCCATACTGCATCTCGTTTTCAGATTACTTGA
Source organism: Acrocephalus scirpaceus scirpaceus (assembly GCA_910950805.1). NCBI lineage: Eukaryota > Metazoa > Chordata > Aves > Passeriformes > Sylviidae > Acrocephalus > Acrocephalus scirpaceus. The sequence goes on from OU383776.1 coordinate 48,697,736, forward strand.
AAAGAGTTAACAGCTTCTATGTGATGCTGGGTGAACTGATGAAGATACAATAAATGTGCCCTCAGTCTTGATGCTGTAGAAAGATTCAGAGCAGTTTGAAGAAGATAAAGCCTACTCCTCTCCTGATAGCTTTAGGTGAAACAGGATTAAGTAGTACATCATTCTGTGGACTGTCTTGATTTGCTCACCAAGTAATATTTCCTGAACTAAATTAAAACAGATAAATCACAATAATTAAAAAAAAAAAAGGAAGGCACAATAGACATCTCAAATAATAGAAATCTTAAACACAGGTTTTTAAGTTTATGAAATATTTCATGGGGCTGAGATAAAAGTAATAGTACCCTAAGGAATAACAAGAATTCCACTCAAAACAACTTCAAAACAGCTTGGAATATGTTTGTTGGAGAAGTTCTGCTACTAGACCAAACCACAGAATTGTGCCTTATCAGCAGAAGAAGGAAGAGTGTGCATGAGCTGTGAGGGTTGTGTGGAAGAACTGAGCCTCTTACAGTAGACCTACTTTGCAGCAAAGCTGGTGGAGGTGATCCACTTCTACTGGCCTGCACTAGTTTTTCTAGGCATTCATACCATGTAAAGAAAGTATAAGGCTTTCCTAAGAGACTACAGGCGCCCATTTTTTTGACCTGACCTTTCACTGGGACAGTGATTCCAACAGGAAAAAATACTACTTCTGGCCATGGGGCCTGGCCAGGGGTCTGTCTTGGAAGAATTGCTTCAGAAGTATTGATGTCTGCACAAGATAGCTTGTGGCTACAAATGGGATTTGTGGCTACAAATGAGATTTTCCTAAAAAATTCTGTGTTTTCTGGATGCAGAAAATTCAGTGATCACTTTGTGTTCTAAATGACAGAACATGTACCTATGTAATGAGCCTGCATATCCTAAATGGGAAGGTCTGCAGTGATGCTTTTGACAGTTTTGTAGCAAGCCTACCTCAAGCCTGCTTCCTCTTTTAGAGTTTGTCCACTGCAGCCGGTGGACTCACTAGCTGCTTATTGTTGGCAGACCTCCAGCACTGAAAAAATAAAGATGATGCTAGTGTCCCCAGGCTGGCATTTACACTGTGAAAAAACTACATAGAAGGGAATGCCTTGCCATTGCCAGGGTCTCAGTGGTAGAACAGTCATTACCACCCGTATTGCACAGAGGAGAAACAGAGACAGAGAGGGCATAACACTCACCCTAGGGAGGTGAAAGCTGAACACCTATTGAACAGTTCTATAGTGACTGTTCTGCTGGCACTGTACTCACAAATCCCTCTTCCTACCATGTGCTTTAACAGGACCCATCCAGTTCAGATCTTTTAAAGGTGACTTTTAGGTCTCCCCATAGAAAAAACTTTATTAAGTGAAATTTCACATCACATAGAGACGTTGCAATCAAATATATTATAAAATATACTATACTACAAAATCAAATATACTATAATATTTTAAATCACTGGACTTTCACAGTTTGTACCTGAAAAAGTGCCTATTTACATATGTTTCAGCAACCGTTTTGTAGAATTTTCTTTCTCAATAGGAAAAGGAGTGATTTTGTTACAAAATTATCATTGTTGTCAAAAAATTCAAAAGCCAGTACAAGTCCTTAGATATATAAATACCAACAACCATTAATCATCTGTGGAAAATAGTATGAGGCTGTGAAACCTAGCTGTATCAGATTTTAACCATCCAATTTTCATACTTCGCAAAGTCTCAGTCTCACAGAGACCCTGTGTATGGGGATGGCTGCTACAGGTCAGCAATGCCAAAGCAGGAAGTGGTTTTTTGGTTCACAGACACTTCCCAAACAAAACAAAATAAGTAAAACAGAGACACTTTACTTCAACTTACAATGTTTTAACCTCTTTTTTTTACTAAAAAAAATGTGAGTTGTGAAAGCCGAGGGCAAGCTACAGTGCCAGACAAAAAAAAAATGGGTGAGGTGTGGTGGAATTGTACATGGCCAGGCAGCAAGAAAGCAGTCCCATAAGCATCAGAGGCTGCAGCTGGTCTTCCCGTGCTGTGTAGCAGATTCAACCCAGCACCTGGTGTGTAGTTCCTGCTCAAATTCATGTCATGGCTCTGGCTACACCTGCAGATTGCTAGAGCACAAGCACTAGCTTTGTGCTTGAGTACAAAAATGGTGCAAACACCTTGCTTGTTTGAAAAAAGAAAAAAGAAGAAGAGCAAAACCAGCAGAAATCCTCTATTTCCTTAAAGGGATCACAGAGAGCTTAGCATTATTAGCATTGGAATATGATTGGCTGGGTGGATGGGATGTGCTTCATAAAGTTATGATGAAAGTGTCTAAGATTACATTATTCGGGGCATTTTGCATGAGGAGAGATTCAAATTGAAGCTCCTGCTCTCAATCACAAAGAGAAAATCTGCCTTTTGATAGATGCCTGAACAACAGGTTTGAAAGGTGCCTACCAGTGCCTTCTTCCCCCTGAGCTTTGCCAAATTTAAGACAGGGGAATTTTTGGGGTTTTTTTTTTTGGTGGTTTTTTTTTGGGGGGGGGTTGGGTTTTTTTTTGGAAGGGTTAAAAAACCTAGCTAATGTTTACTTTAACTGTAGGGAAAATTATAATCTCAGCTTTAACTTCAAGCTGCTTCAGCTGTCCCCACTCCTCCCACTACACCACTTTTTCTCTGCAGGTAAATATTTTTCTGGAGAAATACAATTTCTCCTGCTTCCCACATGAGCACACCCAGAGTGACCCTGATGTTGCAATCACTACATCTGTGTTGCTGACTTGCAAATGCCGTCTGGCTGGACCCTCAAACTGACTGGCTATGAGGAACTGCAACAAAGACATCGGGAAAAACCAGCACAAAAAAGGAGAAGTGGTGCATTCATCTCTTCCCAAATTGTCTGCTTGCTTTCCTTTATCTCTTGAGCAACTCATTCCCCTCCTTAATCACGTTCTTGTGATAGCTTCTTATAAGTGGCCTCTCTCCAAAGTGATAATGGTCCTTTCCCCTCAAGAATGTCTATATTTTCTACAAGTCACTTCACTGTGGACCAAAAGTATGACTGTCAGCCACAGTTCAGCACTGTTTTCCAGTTGTCAATGCGGTGTTTCTCACAAAGCAGGAGAAAGAAAAGATTATAATTTCACTATACTTGGTTGCTTTTTATTTTACTTACTGTTCCTCAGGCCCAAAGGAGTTTCAGATATTTGTCATGCCATAGCCACAGTGTTCAGATCACAACTGTATGCTAGAGTTTCTGATATTTCTAATCTCCTCATCTGTTTCCTTGTACTCCACACTAGCAGACAGAGACTATCAGAGGAAGCAGATCACTTAAATCCCATAGGAAGTACTCTCCTTCTCTGCCTCCCAGTGCCATTTTGGAGTTGTGGAAAACAGGGTGTTATAAACAAGGGTAGGAGATTTTTCTCCTTTTAAGAGCCTTTATTGAGATCAGGTCATGGTGGGGGCCTGACCGGTCGAATGCATGCTGCCGCTGCTCCCAGAAGCAACTCCGAGGATGAGATGTGCAGCAATTTCGTCCACTGGGCTGCAGGCTGCTCTCAGAAGCAACTTGGGAGGGGGGGAGGTGTGCAGCAGCCTCATTTACTGGAGTGCAGGCAGGGTCGGGTTCATGGTCCTCACCGCCCATCCCGAAGGCTTGGCTGGCTCTGATATTCCAGGGGGGTCCCTCTCTGGGCAACATCTCTGAGAGTCAGGGTGAGGGGTGAAAACCGCTCAGCTTTGGGAGGAGGCAGTCTCACTCCTTGCATGGTCCCTCCATGTGTCTTGGTGGTGCAGTCTAATAAAGTTTTTCTGGTCCAGAGCAATAATTTCTTCTCCCAGCTGGCACTGCATCTCTTCTATTTGCATGTCTGCTGGATTTCTCCTCCTCCTGGCTTCTTTGGTTGCTATGTTGAGTGTTGGGGTAGCCAGGGGGCTCGGCTCGAAGGTGCAGCAGAAAGGGAACAAAAGAGATGATTAACAGGGTGGGGGTGAACATTTAACAAGGAGCACTGGGTTAACAATGACTTAATTTGCAACAAAATTACCTTGTTTATCTCAATAGTACTGTGGGTTTAGCTGGTGGCCAGCTTAAAGCAACAGAAACTGCAAAGCTCACACCAAGGCTGAAGGGAACTGTGCAGGTAACACTGCTTCCTGCAATGACACCACATGGACGGGATGCAGACAGGGTGCTCCACTCACAGTTTCTTTAGCTGAGTAGCTAAGCAGTCTAGTAGATACCTATGACCTCCTCCTCTTGCTGAGAACCAGTGTCAGGCATGCAGCTACAGAGTACACATAGATATAATACCCTTCAGAATAACATTCACACTAATAATTTTCATCAAACATTTAAAAAACTCATTAATTCCTACAGAATGGAATATTTCTATTTTTAACCTACTCTCAAAATGTATCACTCTAATCACAAGCACAGTGGTGAATAAAAATCCATGGGAAATGCCCATATATTAACAAGAAGTTTATGTAACCTTCTCATTCAGCAGTGTAATGGAAAATCAATCTGTAGTATGAAAACCAGGCCTTGACCACAGACAGGTATGTGTGGCAGAACCAGCTTTTTAACTATAAAAAATAGTTATCAGAAAAGAAAGGAATAACACAGTCTAAATCAGTGCTCACAATACAAAATTGACAGTCAAATGATAACAGGTCTAGTTTAATGTTTTTACCAATTCTGTGGCTGTCAGGACAACTCCTTATCTCTCTGTTCCTCGCGTTTTCTTGTGGCAAAGTGTTTGGGGTTCTCTGGGAAAGAGGATGTTGTATAAAGAACACAAAAGGATTGACAGGCATGGGAGTAAGAAGATCATCTATATTCAGAACCAGACACAAGGTTTTTCATCCCTTGAAGGGTGAGGGGCAAGGTGAAGGGCATCGGAAGATAAATAACCCAGATAAGCAGCAGAGGAAACATTATAAGAATTTTGTTGTGCAAAGGGAAGAAAGAGCATTGGGTACTGACACAGTTTTCCTAAGTACAAAGGAGAAGTGGCAGTTCATAATAAATAAAGAAGTAAATACAGGAATGCCTAAAAATTTGTCCATAAAATCTGCATTTCTTTTTCTGAAAAGCAAAATGAGGTTTAATAAATTTTTAAAGCAAAATTTTATATTTGTTTTTAAAAACCTCTGACAAAACATGGTGTTTATCACTATTTTACGAAAGGATGAATCCATAAATGATTCAAAGGGGTACCAGTGTCTGTGTTGCAGAGGAAAACATGCATACCCTGACCACCAACATGTATCCCAGTCCCATATCTGTTATAAATGGTCAGAGGCCAATTCAAAATAAAATAACAAAATTTATTTAACACAATTTCAACACTGAAATAAAGCCACAATAAAAAGAAACAACATTGATCGAATGCTGGGTGGACAGAGAGGCGGTACAAAAGTACCCTCCGAATTCTGCCACACTGCTATGTTTCAGCCCGTGGGTTTTATACGGTTTTTTTACCCTAAGGCTAAGCCTGTTGAAAGTCTAAATATGCTTTGTTTCTAAAAGAGTCCTGTCTGCATGAAAAGGTTCCTTGATGGCTTTTTTTTTTTCGAAGTTCATCTTGGGAGGGGTGATCTTGATCGTCCAGGATCTCCACTAAGATCGGTATCTGATGTTGAAGAGCTGTGAAGTGAGGGTTCCACCCTTAATGGCCGGGCCATCTTCTGGCTCTGTCTTGTTGTTACAGTAGTAGGTGTGTTTGGGAACTTTGGAATCTTGGAGGCATTCTCGGGTAGCTTTTTATTAGTAGCTTAAATCCACACGAATTTATCTATTCTACTTATTACAGTCCCCCACCTTTTTATTTACCCAAATAAATTCGTGTGTGTTGGATTGCCCTTCCTTAGTAATTGCCTTTGAGTCGTGGCATTCTACCCCTTTGTCTGATTCACAAAATTTAGTATTGAGTGTCATAAAAGAAATAATACTCTTTTCTTTTATCTTTGGGACAATCATAATGCTCTTGATACTTCAGGTTCTCTCTGGTGCTATGTTTAACTATAGTTCACATCTCTTCTTGAGGGTCAGCCTCTGTGGGCTCTTGGAGGGGGGTCCCTCTGTCTCTCGGCTCAGGACTACGAGGACTTTCTACTACAACATGCCTCTGCCTTTCCCTTCGCCCACGGGGTAGCAGCCCGTGGCGGGGTAATCCATCTTCTCGGCAGCAGGCATATGTTTCTGGAGTCTTGTCAGTCTGAGCTGCAAACTTTTTTTTTTTTTTTTTTTTTTTTTTTTTTAAAGGCACTCCACCGGGACAACCTGATTGTATCGGACTAGCAAGGTACTTTGATTGTCTTTCTGCACTCGACTTTGAGCACTTCAACTTTAGTGTCTAATTGCTCTTTTGTCTCCTTTTTATATATATAATACTATTCTGGAGAATCTACTTCTAGCAGACTCAAGTTAGTGGCAATTACTAAGAAATGGCTAGTCTCTTTTTGTTCTTTTTCTAAACAGTTGGTACATAATCTTTTTGGCTTACGCCCCCCCTTTGCAGTGAACAACCCAAATCAATTTACAATATACACACTTGAAGTGAACAAAGGGAAAACATTCACAATCTGGTCTTTCACACCTTATCTGATCCCCCTCATTCATCGGTGTCGTTGCAACTTGACTTTCAGCTCTCTAGGTGATGAGGTCACTCTCTATTTCTGAGTAGTGTATTGTGGGTCTACCTTCTTCACTCTCGAAGCGTGGGTCTACTCTTTTTCTGCAGTCTTAATTGCTGTATCTTAGGTAAATCAGTGAAATCTACTGGGATTCTTTTGAATGGGTGATAGGCAACTAGTTAAAGCTTAGCACAATTAGACAAATCATGTATTTTAAAGGGGGGATCTTTAGCATCAATTCTTGCATAACACAAAGTAAGAACAATATTAGTAATTAGTGAAAAAATAGGAAGCATCAATCTACTGCTGAAAATGATTACTTAAAAACTGCTTAAAAATTTGAAACATTTCTCAGAGCAGTTTAAGGCTATGGCATATCTGAACCCTTCTAACTACTAGGGCATTGTTAGTGCTTTTATACTCATGTCAACAAAAGAGAATTACAGCTTACATGGCTCAGCTAAAGGCAACTCTTGTAAATAATGAAAGCTGCTCATCTGATTTAACATTCAGAAATGTAAAAAAAGACAGATTTCATTTTTGGTGTTTATGAAACACGCTCAAGAACTTTTAAAGAGGAAACTCTGTAGAGATCTTGCTGAGGATGTCTACATGACACAGGGCAGGACTAAGAAAACAACAAATAGGGTTGACAAGAAGCAAAATGTAACAGGAATTGATTCAAACAACTGACATATGTAATTGTGACTTAACAAAACAAACAATTATAACAAATGGGGTAAGTGGGTCAATATTGCAGATTTTAAAATGAATAATGAAACGCATAATAGGTACTTAAAATGAAGCTGTTTATGAAACTAAACATGGGCTAGTGCTTTAAGGACTCTGAGGTCTTCTCACAGCTAAGCTATTTAGATTCCTTGCTTTGTAAACTAATGGGTATTTAGGGGCACTTTGAGTGCATTTCTGCAGCTAACTTAGTGGTTTTTAGGCTCTCGGCTCTTGGCACTAAGCTCACATAGAAGTTTTGGGGTTAGCTTTGTCGATGTGACTGGCTTAAAGCACTTAACATCTACTCTGCGCGGTATAGCTGAGAGTGGGGTGGGGGTTTCTTGGGGGATGGGGAAAACTGGGGACCTGGAAGGGAGAATTCTAAGGGAAAGATTTTCTCAGATCTCTCCCCCCCCTCTTCTTCTCCTCGGTTTCTGTTCTCACTTCAGGGGAACTGAAAACAGGAAGAGGATGGCTCTTTGGGGGAAGGGGGGGGTAGAAGCAGGATTGGGAAAAGGGGTCAGAGAGAGACAGAGAAGGCAAGCAGGAGGACAATCCTCTGCTGGACACAAGGATGCTATGGAGGTGGCGGTGCCGGCCGCGGGAAGCAGTGGGATGGATGCGGCGCTAGACGGGGCGCACGGGTGGGGGAGGCGCAGCACGGGCGCAGAGGGCGGCCCCCCTCTCTGCTAGCGTGCCCTGGACGGCGGCCCCGCACCCCGCGGTTTGGCTCTCGGCACGCAGCAGCGGCTGGCAGCGGCTGGCAGCGGGCTCTTCACTCTCCCTAACTTCGGTACAATAATAAATTAGTTTTTCTTGGACTTACTTTTCAAAATGGGACACTCTCTCTAGTGCTCTAAGATCTATCTCAGTGGACTTTCTGGTGGGATTTTGAAGGTACCTTTTCCTTTTCTGAGAGCATGCCTTTTCTCTGATTCTTTCTGATGTTTACTCTTTCTTTGCCCCATTTTTTTAAAAAAAAACAAAAAACTTTACTTTTTGGTAATGGATCGCAATACTAAATCTTTTCTTAGCCTTAGCTCTGGCTAAGAGCAGGGATCTTCTCTCTGACTGTTACAAATTGCAAACCGGGTCCCGAATCGTTCGGCCTACTTACCCCTCTGGTGAGCTGAACCGGGGGTCTGTTCGTCCGATGAAAAAGTCTTCGGTTTGCATCCTGGGCTTTTACTAGCCCGTAGCAAAAGGGTTTACTGGTTCCCTAAACCCAGAGGGACGTATCCTTCTCCTTTTGCTTCCTTGTGATCGATTCCCCCAGACTCCCCGAGTCTGGGCTTTGATGAGCAAACGAGTTTTCCCGAATTCTCTTCTCTACCAGCTGAAAAAAAAACTTTGCGGGAAACCTGGTACAAGAGCTTACAGATCTACCCTTGTATCGTGGCAAGGCCACGTCTCGCTCACCCACTCAATCACCCACTCAACTAAGCATTACTTACAGCTATTTTCTTGCTTGGAGATCTTCGTGCACGGAGAAAAAATTTTACGAGTGAAAAGTAGCCGCGGCTCCGAAAAGACTCCTATGTCTTTTCCTGGGTTTTCTGCTGGATCCAGGCCTTCTCCCTTTTTATTGTGGCACTTTTATCTAATTTTTGGGTTCGTAATACAATAGGTGCGAAGGGGTTTCCTGCTTTGCCGGGCCGCCGAAAAACCGGCAGGGCGCCCCCCGTGCAAAGGGAGTCCTCCGCAGCCAAATTGTATCCGAGTCACGGCACCAAATCTGTTATAAATGGTCAGAGGCCAATTCAAAATAAAATAACAAAATTTATTTAACACAATTTCAACACTGAAATAAAGCCACAATAAAAAGAAACAACATTGATCGAATGCTGGGTGGACAGAGAGGCGGTACAAAAGTACCCTCCGAATTCTGCTACATTGCTATGTTTCAGCCCGTGGGTTTTATACGGTTTTTTACCCTAAGGCTAAGCCTGTTGAAAGTCTAAATATGTTTTGTTTCTAAAAGAGTCCTGTCTGCATGAAAAGGTTCCTTGATGGCTTTTTTTTTTTCGAAGTTCATCTTGGGAGGGGTGATCTTGATCGTCCAGGATCTCCACTAAGATCGGTATCTGATGTTGAAGAGCTGTGAAGTGAGGGTTCCACCCTTAATGGCCGGGCCATCTTCTGGCTCTGTCTTGTTGTTACAGTTGTAGATGTGTTTGGGAACTTTGGAATCTTGGAGGCATTCTCGGGTAGCTTTTTATTAGTAGCTTAAATCCACACGAATTTATCTATTCTACTTATTACATATCCAAAACACTCTTTTCCTTCCCTGAAGGCACATGCCCCAGGGTTACCTTCCAAGAAAAACTTACCAGCATTGCCTTGGTGCAATCCTGATGTACTTCTGCAACATCTTGTGATCTATTTACATTATGCTTTTCCTTCTTAATCAGAAGTATTTTTGGTTTAGAGCTTCTTTCTCCCGAGCGAAGTACATACTTCCAAAAAGAAATCTGAAGAATTTAAGGACACAGTCTCTCCCTGAACTTGACATATCACTTTTAGAAACTGCATCTTCAAAATAACAGCAGGTCTTCAACCTTCCTCTTGGAAGGAGACCTATTTGGATGGAAATAATCAGTCTTGACATCAGCACTAGTTTATTTTAAAAGCTCAGCAATTATACAAAAGGATGCCTCTAACCGGTCTCATGTCACTTCCTCATTATCCAGTTGGATCTTTAATTTGAACTGTGGTAATGCTTCCCTACTGACACATATTAAAATTGCAGACTTTGACAGCCTGAAATTGCAGAGGTTCTGTCACTTGCTTTCATTTGCTGATCCCTTGATAGAAAAATCTATGGGTGAAGATCATCTCACAAGCAAGTCTCATATAACTCTTCCTGTCAGACCCGCTAGAAAGATTAACTGCCGTGAGTGCTGGTCTTGAGTCACAGACAGTCTGTTAAGAGTGCCATGGAGAAATGCAAAGGCTAGACAAGCAATTAATTATGTGATTCTGAAACATGTGTTCTCGAATGTGATGGCAACTGTTTTAAGAGCCTGTAGGGAACCATGACAGAAAGCAAGTTCAATGACTAGCAGCAGAAGAAGCAGTTCCTTCTCAAAATTCTGATAGCAAAAGAGCCATTCACACTTGGGACGATGTTCTGAAGCAGTTTGGGACAGTTTGACTCCTCACTGTGTTTTTTCAAATATGAACTTTCACTAGAATTTTTATAGATCAATAATTTATTGTGGAGAATCAGCGAAGTTTTGTTGTCAGATTGCAAGGTAGGGATTAAAGTTGCATTAAGCGGCACTTTTTATCTCTCTCCAATTTTCCTGCTGCTGAACAGAAAATTCCAAATTTAAAGTAAATAGATGCACTTTTTCTGTCTTGATTTGAAATATAAGTAGAACATTACAAAAGAGCAAATTTCACAGCAAGCACATCTGATATCCTCAGGCTGGAAGAGCTTTAAATTAGAACATATTTCCTAGGGGTCTAACTGATTTTATTTTTCCCCCACAAAAAAAGAGGCATTGCTCTCCCTCTTTCCCCCAAAGAGGAAAAATACTGCCATCCTATATTCCCACAGTATGTTAATTCCATTGGGAAAAAGACAAAAGGAAATTAATGTAACTTATAATGTAGGAGAAAATTAATCAAGATAAAAAAGGTAACAAAGCGATAGTCAGACAATGGTAGGTTTGCTCAAGGATGTAAAAGGTAGGAATGAGAATCATTTCTATTGTTTTTGAAAGCTCCTTTTATACTTTGAAAAACAAGGACTGATTATAGTGATTTGCAGTTGGGGATGGCAGGAAAGGAAACTGCTGCTTCTGCAGTTTCAAGACTTGTATTTGTGATCTGCCAGCAGCTGGTAGCCAGATTTCTACAGCTGTGAGGCTAAGGTTGAAGTGAAGACTTCCCCTAGATAATTAAAAATCAGCATATTTTTGCCAAAGTCAGGCAACAGCAAATTTAGGGTATAAACTACAAGCTGCAAAAACAGTAATAAATTCTGCTAACACACTCAAGGACTTTTAATTTGCGGCCTCCAATACAGAAAGTCACAGGCATAGGTACCTTCTTCTTAGCACAGTTTCTTGAAAGAACAAAAATGGGTAAGAGCATGAATGGGGTGTGAAGAGAACAGTTTTAGTGGACATCTTGCAATGCCCACTGTGAATATCTGAGACTCAAAGGCTTTTTTTATCTGAGAGATCTAAATGTTATCTTGATTCACACTTAAAACTTCTGTTCAGTTATGCATACCCACATAAACCTGTTTCCTGTGTTCATGTGAACATCAAGGTTTAGCTTCTCCATGTATTGCATATTCCCTAGATATTGTTTGTGCTGTATCAATGTTTCCCAGAAGACCAGAGTGGGTGAAAAACACGTTCCTCAGGGAAGTCTGTGTTCTTTTGCTTATGTGTTACTGTTCTGGACCAGCAACTATCAGAGACTACCTATTTATGGAAAGATTGCACTTACATTAATTTTTTTTTCTCTTAAGTATGGATAGATGAGTTCAGAGAATGTCATTATTCCTATCTAGTGAGAAATACTCCTGTGGCAGATGCCTCCAGCTCCACTGACTTGCTGATTCTCATAATAGGTTTTAAGAATTAACAGACTGAAAATGAATAGTAAAAAACCACTGCTCTATAATTCTTTAAATTGGTGTGCAGACCACAGTCTGCAGGGATGCTGAAAGAGTTTAGATAACAAGCAGATCTGTGAACACTGGGTTCAATCAAGCCTAGTTTCCTTGAATTTATATCTTGTTACTGACCTGAATTCCTAACATAACTTGAGTAGTGTTGTTAAATGAACTCAGCTTTTAGATGGCACAGGAGACTAATCACATACTAAGCAGTAAAAGTTTTTCATTGCTGTTTGCATGCAAGAGTCAGAGAGAATTGACTGTGCAATGGATTCTGCTGTATTCCATGTTTCATAAAGCTTGGGCAGAACATCAATTACTAGTGCAGCAGATTCTCTGGGGTCTGACAAGTAGAGAGGTGGGATTCTTGCCCTTCTCAATTGTGTGCTTTCACTAAACTCAAAACACAACAATTTTAACATTCCTGTTGCTCTTGAATGTGCTTTAACACAGACAATAGACAAAGATATTGTGGAGAGACAGAGTTTGTAGTAGGGTAGTTTCTTTAGAAAACCTAAAGCTGTGAGACAGCTGCTTGGAATAAGTAGTGCAGAAGCAACATTTGGACACACCAATCCAAAGCCTATAAATGAGGGCAGTGAGGATCAGTAGAAGAGGAAATGCTGCTCTCCTCCCTCAGGTGACCAGCAATGGGATATAAAGAAGTGGAATGAAGATGCATCAGGGAAAGATGTATCAGTTGAACATTAGGCAAAAGGTTCTTCAGTGAGAGAGTGGGCACTGGAATAGGTCCCTGGAGAAGTGGTCACAGCACCAAGCCTGTCCAAGTTCAAGAAACTCTTGAACATTGTCATATGGTTTTATTTTAGGTAGTCCTGTGAAAAGCAGGGAGTTGGACTTGATAGTGTGCATGGATCCCTTCCAACTTGAGATATTTTATGATTCTATAACTCTAAGTCTTGACTCATATGCCACTCACAGGAAAACATGTCTTAAAAATGGAAAGGGATATAGAAGTGAAGTTCAGTGTGAGTTTCAGGTTCTTAATGACTGTTGAGGTAAGATTTTTAAGAGGGAATGGAAGTCTTAAAAATATTAAAAATCAGCACCTGATATTTGGCTGTTGAGAAGTAGTATCTCTTTTAATTATTGTAGTTTCAAGACCTGTATCAAAGTATTTGAAACCATTTTCACCATGTCTTTATTCCTATAATGAAGCATATCCTGATGCAGCAGTTTTACCCATACAGAGAAAACACATAAATAAAAGGAAAGGATATGACTAAATATAAGAAGCAATTAGTCAATACCTAAAGCAGACTTGCAAGGAAAATATTTGGCAAGGGAAAGTCCAAGTACCAGATAAAATGCCTGGAGGCAAAAGTATTTTACTATCATACTGCTTTACTCTTGTCTGCTGGGACATATTTGAACAAAACCGAGAGACATCTAAATGGCATAACACTGGACTGCTTCTCATACTATCTTAGTATTCTTGCTTGCTCATACTCTACCAAGTGTTTTAGGTTCATCACTCCTGTGATTACAAAATCACTGTAATTTAAATCTTACTCTGTCACCTTAAATGCAGCCCCTTTTCAATGCATGAACTCTGCCTTTTGCTTTGGAGGGTGAAACTGGGTGAAGCTAGAGCTGCTGTTTACAGTAAAGTCATATAATTGAAAAATAAATACTTGTCGCACCTTGTCAAAAATGGCATGGCTTTTCATTGCTAAATGCCCAAAGCCAATACATGAAAAATGTGTTTAAAAAAATTGGTTTATTTGAAAAATATTAAACAGTCTTGTTGTGGTAATTATCAGGTTGTGTAATAAAAAAAAAAAAAACAAAACCAAACAGAAGTCTCAGCAGAAAGCAGAGCAGATCAACAGGATCCCAAACTAACTCCAGCAATCTTTTTTCATCTCATATGCTGTTGGACAGATTTAAAAAAGAAGTCTTTCAAGAAGGAACGCACACACATAAAGTATGGAATTGTATCTTCAAACAATAAAGGGACTTGCACAAAGGCGATGTGCAACTGGAAATTCCTATCCACCTTGCTTCAAACTGACCTCCTGTGCAGGCAAACAATGGAGAAATAATACTGCTAAAGATTCTGTGGATACTGCTGTGGCTATACCAGGAAATATTCTTACACCTATTGTTTCAATCTTCTTGAAAAAATACATACAGTGTGTTCACCTCTCTGGTCTCCTCTTTCTGCCTTGAGTTAAAACATAACAGTAGATTCTAAACTAATGTAAATATATGTCTCATTGCACTAAATTTAGAAACAACAATCTTAAATGGCACAGGGTAAGAATGTGGGTGATTACAGAAATTCAAAGGAATTTTATGAAAATCTGGTGGAGAAAAATGAATTCCTCAGTATACCTCAATCTAGGCCCGGTTTTGCACCTGCTTTATTGTAATAAAACATCTGGCAGATTGAAGCCATGAAGAGTAATGTGATTAAGGTAGTATTTAGCAGAACTGGAAGGAGGCAGATTTCATTAAGCCATAAACCACTCAAATCGTCATACTGAAACATGCTGTATAATCACATAATAATAATAAGCATATTCTTTTGCCAGTTGGAGACTGGTATACTGTAAAAGTTCAGAACTTCTTTTGAAGCACTCTTTTACAGAATCACAGAATATGCTGAGTGAAAGGGACCCTCAAGGATCATCGAGTCCTATTCCCAGCCCCACACAACACTGTCCCCAAGAGTCACATAACGAGCCCAAGTATTTTCCAAATTTCTCTTGAACTCTGTCAAGCTTGTGCTGTGAGCACTTCCCTAGGAAGCCTGTTCAGTGCTCAACCTCCCCTCTGAGTGAAGAACCTTTTCCTAATATCCAGCCTAAACCCCTTGACACAGCTTCAGGCCCTGTCACACTCCTTCATGTCTTGTCACTGGTTATCACAGAGAAGAGATCAGTGTCTGTCCAAGTCCTTCATGAAGCAGTTGAAGAGCACAAGCTGAGAATGGAGCCCTGTGGAACCCCCCAGTGACAGATCTCCAGTCTGATGTCACCCCAGTCACTGTAACCCTTTGTGCCTGACCCGTGAGCCAGTTGCTCACTCATTGCATAACGTAGTTACTCAGCTATGAGCTGGACATTTCCTCTAAAAGGCCTTTTCAATACTGGAGGGCCAGTATTGAAAGCTTTATTGAAATCCAAAAAGATTGCGTCAACTGGCTTCCCTTGATCAGCTAGGTTGGTTACCTGGTCATGAAAGGAGATCAGGTTTGCTAAGCAGGACTTTCCCTTCATGAAACTGTGCTGGCTGTGACCCGTGACTGTGTTGTTCTTCGGGTGTTTTTCCCAAATAGATTTGTTTTTCCCGAATACTTCCCCAAATAATCTTTCTATAATTTTACTGAACACTGAAATGTAACTGGCAGACCTATAGTTTCCATGGTGCTCTTTTCTGTCCCTTTTGAAAACTGGAACAATGTTCATCAGCTTCATTCAGATCTGGACGTCTGTGGATTCCCAAGATGGCTCAAAAATCAAGATAGGTTTTTCCATGACATCATCTAGGTCTTTGAGGAAGCCCATCAGGCTCCACAGATCTGTTCAACTGGAGCAGCAGATCCTGCATGACTTCAGGGTCAGCTGGGAGTTGATCATTCTCACAGTCATGGTCCTCCAGCTGAGGATATTGAGGCCCCCTTGGCTCATTATCCACATTGAACACAGGCAAAGAATGGATTAAACTCTCCTTGTCCCTGTGCCTCTCAGCAGATATTTACAATTGCTACTAATTTCGCATTTCACAGTGATCTGATTCTGTTTTTCTGTGCATGAAGGAATACTCCAGGTTAAAGGAAAGGACTGGACAAGTGAATGTATGAAAATAAAATACCCAAAATGGGTCAGAACTCACAGGAATACAAAACAAAATGAAACTTCCCAACATTTTCATTAGCTAAGAGTAAAACTGAGACAGCCATTTTACACAGTTAAAAGGGATAGCAGAGAGCTGGCTTTCACCAACCCTATCCTTTGTTCTTGTTATATTAGTCTTTATTCAATGTATTGGCACAGCTGATTTGTGGTCATTAAGCTGGGAACATCTTCACAGACTGCTGCCTTTTCACTTCTCCCAGGATGGCTGCAGGAGTGACTTTTATATGAACTGTTACCAAAGCAGGCTAAAATAATCCATGCTAAAAGCTGCTCAGGAAAATCCGGTCTTTGGAAATTACTTTCTGTTAAGAATTTGCTTTATTTCTATAGAATCCTTTCTCTATTGCTTCTCATTCTACTAGTATTTTTTACAGTCTTGGGGTGGAAACCAAGCTTCTTCACCCTTGCTGGGAAATGTTGACTGTATCTTCAGTTAGTTAAGTGCAATGAAACAGAATGACATATAGATATAGATAGATACACACACATATAATGTACAACATGGTGATCCAACAAGGACTCCAGGGAACATAAAGCATGAACTACAACTGAACTGCATAAATTTTGCTGCCTCAAGGTTGGGAAAACACTAACAAAAGGTTGTTATTCTTTATTCCACTGTGAGATTGCAGGAACAAAGGCAGTATTTCTGGAAAAAATACACACAAAAAATTTGAGGAAAGAGGAGGAGGAGGAAAAAGAGAACTCCAGAGCAAGTCTCCCTTTTTTCTTCTGTGACTGTAATGGTGCCATTTTGCTAACTTCAAAATGGAAATAGCTCCATAATAGAAATACCACAAATTCAATCTTTGCTCTCTGACTTCTCAGACCTCATCTCTGTCAGAAATGAAAGGACAACACCTGTGCAGTCCAAAGAATCATTCTTCTGCTGCTAGGAGCTGCAGTACTTTTGCAACACTGATACTTATTCCCTTACATTAGAGCTCAGCGCTGAGATCACCAACTAATTTCACAGAATCTACTCAGTATATGATTCAGGGACACAATTCCCTTCTTCACAAAATCCTTTGAAAGGATTGCAACAGTTAGATTTTTCACAGACCTTCATAACTGTCACTAGGTGAAATATTTGTTCCCTTTCTAGCCCGCCCCAATCCTAGCTAGCTCAGTTTCTCAGGGCTTATAGGGAAATATATTTCATAGAGACAGAATAAAGATATCAAAAGGATGGCTCTCACCCTTTACCTTCAGTCCATGCTTTATTCTCCCATGTGGTGTTCTAGGAGCAAGGAAGGCGAGGAGCAGAGAGAGAGAGCGAAACAGGAAAGCCAGGGGTTTTTCTAGTCTATGGCCAAGGAAGGATATTGGCCTTCAGCCAATAGGGTCAGAAGTAGGTAAGATAGGGAAGAAGGGTCCAACTATATGGCACAAGCTTCAGGGGGACTCTGAGGGGAAAAACCATTTCTCAGAGGAATACAACAACTAGGAACAGGAATCCTCTCATCTGAGCTAGAGACCTGTGAGCCCATGCTGGATTCTGGCTGAACCATGTTGAGTATGAAATGGCCTCCTTGGAAACAGGAGTGGTGACTGAGAATACTTAAATTTGAGAACATACACAAACACAAGGAGCATACTGGCTGTCCTGGTTACAGCTGGGGTAGAATTTATTTCTTCTCAGTAGCTGTTACAGTGCCATGTTTTGGATTTAGAATAAGAATGGTGTTGATAACACAGTGATATTTTGGGTTTTTGTGAAATAGTGTTTACCCTTAATCAAGGACTCTTTTTTTCCCCTTTTCTCATGGTCTGCCAGTGAGGAAGTATGCAAAAAACCCAACAAACTGGGAGGGGGCTTAGCCAGGACAGATGACCTGACTTGGTCAGGTCAAAGGGATATCCACAGAATGGAATATATCAAAGGGTTATTCCACACCACAGAATGTTATGCCCAGTACATAAACTGGGGAGTCACTCATAATCTCAGCCAGTGTGGGTTCAGGAGAGGGGTCTGGCATCTGTTAGTGGGCAGTGAACAATTGTATTGTGCATCACTTGTTTTTTTCTGTTTTCATGATTATTATTATTCCTTTTCACCATTATTATTGTATTTTACTTTATTTTCAATTATTAGATTGTTCTTAGCTCAACATGGAAGTTTTGCTTTGATTGTCCTCCCCATTCCACTGGATTGCAGGGAGGAGGGAGGGAGGGAGGGAGGGAGGGACGCAATGGGTGTGAGGTGTTTCATTTCCATGGACTTATGGGCTTAAAACCATGACACTGGCTCAATATATCTAGCCCTTATCTGGCCCTGTTTTACAATTGATTGACAATGTAAATACTAAACCAAACAAGCCTGGCTGGCTTCTGGCTTTCTTTATCATGCCCAAAACAAAGAAATCTCGCTAAAAGTTTTAAAGAACCCATCAGTGACACATAGCAGAATGTGTATTTTACAATAAAACCATTTTCATTTGACATACCATCACAATTACTTACATAAGTGCTGGATTTTTACAGTATCCTGTGTTACTTCACAATTACAGAATAAAATAGAAAAAATAGTTTCACTTAAGCTTACAAGAATTGTTCATCCAGGACTAACAATTTCCCATTTCCTATAAAGAGGATTAAAACACTTCTCATATAGTGCAGACATTAGTATGGTTCTAACGAGTTTCATTAGTATGGATCAAATACAGCACATTTCAGTATAGCACTGTAAAGTGGTATAGAGCAGCAGTAAAAGGAGAGTAGATTCAGTTCGCTTAACCTTACTTGGCCTGGGAGTGGAATACTTGTCCAAGGAAATACAGAAAAATAGGAAGAAAAATATGAATTTCAGTGTTAACTGAAGGTACAGCAGTGAAAAATTACTAGAAATGTCTCTAGAATTTCTGGAAACATGAGAGTATGGTTATGACATTGCAATCTATCTGGGGATGGCAAAGTTAAATTGGTTCTCTATTCTTTCTACATTTAACTGAAACAGACATAGGTGAAATAAAGATAAATACACATGAAGTAATAAGTAAAAAGATAAAAACAGATGAAGATATGCTCACAGCCAGACATACGTCGGCCAAGAGTGACAGGGAGGCAGAGAGAATGAGGGAAACTTGCAGAGCTATAGCTGTTGTGGAAAATTGAAGGTGGCAGAGAGTCCTGCCTCACCTCTTCTCCCTTATCAGTCCATTCCTGGGTATTAAGAAGCTACACTGTGTGGAGCTGTCCAAATCTATTGTTAATTGCATTATCTAACTACCAGCAGAAGTATGGATATTTTGTAAGAAAAAAATCCTTGCTCTGAAAACTTTACATTATACAAAAGCAACTTAGGTAAATAAGAGGCACACAGAAAAGAAATAATATGCTAAAGGTTACACAAAGACCTCCAGTTTTCCAATAATACCCACTGACAAGATGGACTTTATGGTCCTAATGAAGTGTAGCATACTGAAACACTGGTGGTCTCAGTAAAGTGTAAAAAGAAGTTCACCTTTTTCACAGAGGATGGCACATCTGTCTCTCTAAATAATTTCCACCCTCTCCAGCTCTCCCTTACACAGGAACAGCTGCTCATGCTCTCTCGCAGGACCAGAGCAGCAGGAAACTGAATGAGAACGAAGTGTTGCAGTTCGTACTGCTATACCAAACTTTGCAATCTATTCTATTGAGAAAGGGAATTAGGCATGGAATGTGTGAGAATGAATTCCACATGAGAAACTGAAAAATTAAGGTATGGTTTGTTTCCCAGCATGAACAGTTTAGTTAATCTTTCTCAATTAGCAACAGAAAATTCTATCGCCTTTTAATCCCTAATGTAGACAAAGGTGTTCTTACTTAGCTATTAACTATTAACTTGAAGGACAGCTCTGTAAATGCTGGATAACAGAAAAAAGCACTCTCAGCTGGATGCAGCAATTGAAAACTCTTTTTGGCTGTAATTCCTCTTTGTTTCTAACTATGAAATCACTTTAAACCCAAAAAGACCCTAACTACATGTCATATAGAGATAGAACATCTAAAATTTTAAGAGCAGTAGGCATCAGAATCTTAGCAATGCAGAAATTTAAAAATTCCAAAAAAAATCATAGCGTATATTTAAAGTGGTAAAACACAAAACATAACTCAGAAAAAAAAATTACAAAACTGAGTAAAACCCAAAACTCCTGCTTTTTTATTTCACCAGGTAACAGATTTTTTTTTTTTTTTTTTTTTTTTTGCTAACATATAATGAAGCAATTTCTGAAGAGGAGTGGAAATAATCAAAGCTGGTTGAAAAAAACATATTAACTGGGAGTATGCCATAGGAAATTGGTGAATTTTAGTAAGTGACTCTAACCAGATGTTTCACACCAGCCAATTAACCAGACAATAATTTAATGGCTTTACTCAGTTGTAAACAGAGATTCACAAAACTGCACTGAACACAGGAAGGTCCTTCCTTAAATTAGCTTCACATGCCATTAAAGCAAGTAGCTTTTGAGCAAACTGCAGTTTTATAGATTGGTATATTATTTGCAATTACTGCTAATTGCTATGAGCAATGATTGCAATACCTTTGGAATACATCAGTTGCTGACACTACTTGAATGTGGCAACTTCATGGCTAACAAGTGTACATGTTAACTGAGGTATCATTACTTGTAAGTGACTGACAGAAGCGTTCTACCTTTGTGACTGGAAATACAATGGGCACTTTATCTCACATAAGGGTAGGTCTGTATTTTCATGCATAATAGGCCAGTTTATGTGTGCAAATGTATGTAAAGGAGCAGTTAATTCTCAAACAGTCTCAACTGGATCAGGGGATTTTTCATGTAATCAAGTATAAAACAAGCATTCATAATCAGGCACTCATGCAACTGGAATAGCTGAAAGCCTGTGACCAACACATGGGATGCATGATAACTTGCTTGTGAGGGAAGGTTCTCCTTTACACACCACACCATCTGGAATAAGGCAAGGCAATAAACAACTCACTTCCAGTAACAAACACATTTGAACTGCCCATGCTGTAGTACATATGTGACATGCAGATACCCGACACATGCTGGCTTTGAAAGAAAAGCACATTTTTTCTATGCTGACTTCAGGGAATAAAAAATCAGAGAAGAGAGACACTTTCAATCTCTAGGAATGATGATGCAATCCCTGCTTGTGCCATGTGTACAGTAGTAGATAAATGTACAGCCTCACAGGCTACAGCCGCAGGTGGTGGATGCACTGAGCTGTGGAGACAAGAGCTGGAGAGAGAAAAAAATTCCAGTTACAAAAAAAAAAATTACACATGATTCAAGACTCAAGCATGGACCTGACAGGGAATTTGTATCACTCATATTGATTAGATACATGACACTGCTTTTGAAGTTTTTGAAGACACACAGTGCTGGTATAAATCCTGATCACTACAGCCAGTGTGAGACGGATAGGAAGCATTCCCATAGGTTACCAGATGATTACCTGACCAGCGTTAACTTTGGCACCAAAAACACTGATGCCCAGTGTAGATCTTCAGAAATCTGGAGTTCTGGCACTGTCCTTATGCATATGAATGGGCATCACATACAAAAGAAAGCAAAGAACTAAGAGGAATAGAGCAAGGTGTATGAATGACAAGCCACTTTAATAATAACAACTATGGGCTAATGCATTTTTAAAGTGAAAAATATAAAATCTAAAGACATCAGGAGTCAGACTTCATTTTGTGAATCCAGTGCCAAACTTTTACTCATTGAAGAACAGTTGGAACTGCTGTCAGCAACCGCACTAGCAGGAATTCACACCCTGACCCATTGTGGAAACATAATTCCTGAGACAACAGACATGTGGCAAGCTGGTGAGCACTTGAATACAGGCTCTTTGTAACAGAAGCTTACAGGGACCCCAAGAAATAATCCAAGACCATTCAGCTGACACCATGGCAAGATCAGCCATAGCTACGTCATTACCGACAAGTTTGTTTAACCTTCTCTTGCAGGCCACCCAGAAGCTGCATTCACAGCAATCCCATGCCTCCTCTCCTACAGTTCAGAAGCACATGGGTATACTGCCCATGGATGGTACATGTACCACTGGCACTACCAATAGGAGGAAGTTACCTTTATATAGTGGCATTTTGTATATTTGCATATCATGTTTCTTGGCAATATCTTCTCTGCCAAGCTAAGCAACCTGCCTCTAGAATGCCCTATTTGCAGTTAGATTAAATAGATCCCAGGTCTCTCTCATCAAATTCCACTCTCTTTTTCTCCTGCTAGGCCACATCTGTCTCGGAGTACAGTGTCTAAAACTGGACTATGGTTTTACAACTGGATAGAGCAGGAGGATGACTTTACATGGGTTTTATCAAATCACATTCTTACTCAGAAATGCATTAAACTGATGGTTAATTATACCTAAAAGCATATTTGTTATTTAAAATATTACAGATACTTCTTTGTGAGCATTGTGAAGGGTCTTATCACAACTGATATCTGAGGTTTCCCTTCTCTGCCTACTGCTGGGATAGGACAGTTTTAATTTCTGTTGAGGATTCTGTCTGATATTCCTTCGAACAGGAGAATGGATTCAAGAATTTCTCTGTAAATGGGATCAAGGGCCTAAAAGATACTTGTTGACTTATTAAGTCCTTGGGTCCCCTACAATACACCACTGTCAAATATACTCAGTGTAATCAGCTCCCTAAGGATTTAATCTTCTCTCACTCCCTTTGAAAGAAGGCTGAAGTAGAAGTTCAGGGTCTATCTGCGCTTTCTCAAGGTGGCTCATACTCATACATTATTCTTCCAGTATTGTCTCATACCTCAAATCACTTTCCTATCCCTATGAACCTAATTGATTTGACATAGTTTTGAAAAGCACTAATATCCCTCTGCCACATTTTTTCCAGAGAAACTGAAATAACTGAGAAGCCTTTCACACCATGACAGCCCAGGGAATCTCCTCCTCCTGCAATGAGCCTTCTGTCAGGAATCAGCTACTTTAGAAATCAAGACAGTAAAAGCCCCGTCTTCCTCAAATATCAAAGCTGACTCTGACAACATTCTCAAAATCCCCAAAAACAACCAAGACTGCAAGCTCAAGTTTACCACTGTATGCTACTTGCCAAGGGAAGCCTGAGATCTGTTTATTTAATTAATAAAAGAAAAAATAGGACACCATGGAACCTTTAATTCAGAATTTTGATTGCAAGAACTGATTTGAAATTTAGACAACCACAAACAATCCAAATAAACCTACTTTCTTCAGCCCTATATACTACTAGTTCCTTTTGTTTCAGAATGCCAAACAAACAGCTTAATCTATCAATGCAACCCCCAAGCTGGAGGCTCCTGGCCTTTCAAGGGAAATATATCAGAAGACTATTCTTGTAGATATGCTTATTGAAATAACAACAAAGACATAGTTTTCAGGGAAAAGATTTTACATGTACGTAGGCATTTACAGTTACATAACTTGCATATTTGTTTTACTTTCGAAAGGAAGACAATTATGAAGTTACTGACCCTGCTTGAGCGATCATGAAACATAAATTAATAAATCTATAAATTTAAAATTTTAAATGTGTTTTTATCATGGCCTTTAGGTAAAGTTCAACCATTACTGAAAAACAATTCTTCTCATGCCTTTTATATAAATTTGGGAAGACAAAAAAATATTTCTGTACATAAGCAAAGTACAAAATCAACATTTTGGCAGCATATAAACTTCATCTATTTAATTCCCATTAAATTAGAACAATTCTATACTAATTCGCTGTCTTAAATCCTTCCTTTATTAAGATAAGCCCTAGACATTTCAGATGCTTTGCCAGTAATTGCAAAGATACCAAAGACATCAGTTCAAGCAACAGACAGCATTAGCGCCCACTGAAAGCACCCTTGATTACAATTTCTAACCACCCAAGATTGGGGTGGTTAGATGCCTAAACCCACCACGCTGGCAAGAAAAACTATCTGAAAAGAAAAACACGTGAAGGAGGACTGCAAAACTGGAGGCAGCAATACCACATACCGTGCCACGGAGAATGATACAAACAATATAAAGCAGACAGCAGCCACTGACCCTAATCCAACAGCAGTCATGTATTGCAGCGTGGGTGATAAATCTGAAAGAAATAATCAAATAATTCAAACAAACAAACCAAACAGTGCAGCTTCAGTCTGCTCATAGCTGAAGTATAGTAACAAAACCCAAATGCTGTACTTGTGGCTCAGTTAGTGAGAGTAATGGAGCTGACTGTCTAGTAGTTACCATCCAGTTGAGGAAGAAAGATTATTTAGAGTATTTAAAAAATTATTATTATGCTCATTTTTGGTAAAAGATATACCTGTCCTTATAACACTGTAACACCAGTTTCCATCAGCAAATTACACATCTCTAGAGAAGATGTCAGCCCTCCATAAAAATTACAGAATTGTCTTCCTTCCATATTGTAGAGTGTATATCATGAAAAACCTTAAAACTTCATTTTACTTATTTGTGGCAGAAGAAAGCGTGTTTTTAAAACAATTTTCTACCTTTTTTAATGACAATGATCTCTCACACAATGTCTAGCTAGATGGCACCTGAAACAAGGCCATTTGGTTCAGACTTAGCTTACAGATTTGCCTTCCACACCAGTTGAATTAAGAAATATTTCTCAAAGGATTCAGCAAGCCAAAAATACTCTCAGCCTCTCCAGCTGCAGAAGCACCTTAGGACAAAGGACACTTTTACTATAAGTCCATTCAATTTAAAGGCAAATGGATTTACAACAAAAAGCCAAAGGCATGACCCGTCCTACTCTCAGCTTCCTATGCTCATTCTTTTAGCCCCAAAACCAAAATCTACCTATTTGTAAGACAGCCTTTGATGACATGCTCCATGCTCATAAATTCAGAAAAGGACAGTATTCTGTCTTTACAGAGTTATTCTACAGCTATTTTCTAAACAGTCCTAGCAATGGAACCATCAAACCTAAGAAATCCTTGATCTTAGCAGAGTCTCCACAAAGAAGAATCACCTACATTATATTCTAAATGTGGTAGTAAATGAACCAGGTCAGAAGAGTAATTTAAAAAGAGTAACGAAAGAAAATCCAGAAAGAAACACAAAGTTGTCACCAGAAGATCAGTTACAGAGACCATCAGATATGGAGAAGGTACACCTCAAGCACTCCATGCACCACATGATTTAACATCATTACAAAGTACTCTCTCACTTTTCAGTGTTACTGCTTTTCCTAACTCAAATTTGTGAGACTTTCAACTCAAAAGCAGATTTTAGGGCTCATAGGAGACTCCAGTGGTGCTGCTTTCTTTGTCAGGGGAGGCAAACGCTTGCTTTTTGCTGAAACATGAGGTTGGTGAAGAGTAGTTTCAACTGTGGTGGAAAGGAGGGAAACATGATCTCCAATGGATTCCAAACTCCTCTGAGGTAAACTCATTAACTGGAAACATTTTAAAGTCAAAAAATAAATAAAAATAAAACCACACTGAGAAATTTACCAGGTTTTAAAGTTATGCCACTTATATACTTAAGAAACTGTACTTACCAGTACACAAAATAGCCATATTTTTCATTTTTGCACAATATCTTCTGGTTTTTTTAAGATTGTAAAAGGATGTCATTCTCAATGGACCATCTGAACATTCTAAAATAAAAGAAATGGCATCTAAAAGCTAAAACATATTGTGGGGGATATTTTGTTGCTTATTGTTGTTGCTGTTGTATTTTTGGTGGAGTGTTTTGTTTGTTTGTTTTTAGTTTGGGTTTTGTAGTTTTAGTTTATTTTTAGTTATTGTTGTTATTCTTTGACTGATTTTTTAAGTTTTTAAGCCAATAGAGAACTATCTTAAAATAGGCTTCCAAAAATGTCACATTTTCTGTGCTTCAAATTCTTTTTTGCACAAAAATTGCTGTAAAGATTTGGATGTGATGCACAAAAATAGCAACATTGAAAACCAGGGAAAAACAGGAGAGGCCATTTTAAAATGGATTGCTGAATCCATTGGAATGGAATAGTGAAGAGCAAGGAAAATTTTCTGTCTCTAATCTTTTCAATCCTTGAAGTCAACAGATCATGAATAGCAAAAGAAGAAACAGGCATAGCAATTATTAGTTTATGTTGCCAAGCAAAGCCATGACAACTTAGAATTTTTTTTATTAAAGGAAAAATTGACTTACTTTTAATTTGTGCCCAAACAGCACAGGACTGTGTTCTTACCTAAAAAAGAAAACATAAAAATCGCTGTTTCTTATGAGAAAAAAATTGTTGTTACTAATACCCTCTGAAAGATCATCCATCAACAAAAATTACTGATGGGAATGGAGTTTATTCCCTTGGTAGCAGCCTCTATATTGTCTTAAAAGACTATAAATTGTAAAAATAAGGTTAGACATAGAGCTTTGATGAAAGGCTGGCTCTAGTTTATGGCTCATTATTCTTCCTTTCTTTTTACAATCTTCTATTCATGGACGGATCTTTGACATTGTTTTGATAAGAATTCAGAATTTGTGAAATGCTAAGATAAGGCTGAATATACTGTGTTAACTCTCTCCCATGCAGAACATGTATGTTAAAATAGAGTATCTAATGGCATGTTTTACAAATACTAGATGTAGCAATTTCTTCGGTTATGATAACATTCTTGGTAATTTTAAATAACTTTATAGAATACTTACAGTTAAAGAAATATTTATCATGGGTCTGCTTTCGCAGACTTGTTAAGCAAGTTTGATTTTTTTACAGTAAGCTTTGGTCTCTGAAAAGCATTTTCCCCCAGATCTTCATAGTCATAAATACACAAAAAGTTCTATTCTAGGTTCTATTATCTATTGTGTAATTACCCTGAAGTGTATTTTTGCAGTGCTTCCTGCTAAATGACTTTCACAGATTTTACATAATATATACACAATACATGCATTTTTCATATTGTAGCAAAGTGTGTATTATGTTGCTCTGAATAACAGTACATTTGAGAAAGAAGACTACGTTTTGAAGCATTTGGATAAAAGGATGAAGGCACATTTGTGTGATTAATTTCGCTTCGGTGTGTCTGCATGCTCAATTGTGGAATGTCAATGGTTTTTAAACTCATTATTCATAAGGAATTTTCTGGTTAATCAAAAAGACAAAAGACTGACAAGGAAAATCTTAGAAGAGGGAAGATAAAGAAAAAGGGGTGGGTTTAGAAATCCAGTCAAATGCCAGATTCTGGGGCGCTGGTTTGAGTGCCATCATTTTGACATAGCTACCTTCATGACACCATCTAGTGTGCAGAAAATGAGATATCTCCTGCCTATGAGGGAAGATACAGGGGTCCCATGAACCTCAGAGAAACAAAAAATAAACAGAAAGCAAAAACTTCACAGCAGACACCCTTTTCAAGACCTCCAAATCTGAAAAATGGAAAAATGAACACAATAATATGTTAGGGATATTCAGTAATAATGTTAATAAAAATCAAAACCTAACCATGATTTTACAGCATGATGATACAAATTGTACGATTTTTAGTAAGAAAGGACACAGAAGGGATCCTTAAGGATGCCAGAATATAAAAGGGAATAATAAGAACATTAGTAAGGAGCCTATTACATCTATTTCTAATTTGTCTGTATTCAAATGGAAATGTGCTGCCAAGAAATGCTGATTTCACAGGTACTAAGAATTGATGGCTGAGCATTTTTTTTTAAAAGAAGACTGAGCTCTTGAATCCAAAAGCAGTTACTGAAGTAATCACATTTTTGGAAAGTCTCAAAACCCAATAACCTGCAATTCATAATTCTGATTTATTTTTAGCCTTCTAATACCAGCAATTGCACAAAATAAAAGGGCATGACAACTGAAGATAAACCAATATTTTTGAACTAGCAGTCCAAGTTCCATTTCAAAGAAGCAGAGCTGCAAACCAAAGCAGTTTGGTATTTACAATCCCAATAATGATTCATAACTGTTGCATGTAACTTGGTGTATTTCATCAACCAACAACAGCCATACAGGAAAGTATACACTAAGGAGCTGATGCATTCTAAATGGTAGGAAGCAAGAGTGACTTCTATAAATAACTGTAACATTAATCCATCAAATCAGTGGCCTAGAAAATATGTCTGCAAATGTCAGCAGTGAAAGATCAGGAAATAATCCGTAAGAAAGAGAAAGAATAATGTAAGGTAAAAGTAGCTTAATAAGCAGCTTCTAAACCCGTATAAGAATCTACTTTGTTCTGTGTAGCAAAAATCTCCACAAAAGTAAAAGTTAAAATACTCCAGTACTAGAAAATACTGAGGGTAAAGAGCTAGGGAAACCAATGCATAAAATCCAAGGATAAATAAACTAAGCTCAAAGATGTATTTAGCAGCACTTAAAGAGACCAAACTTGTATATGTTTGACTGATTAACAGTCCTGCTCCACAGAATACTTTTTTCTATAAAATACTGTTCATTGTCCAAATTCCAGGATATTTTGGATGTCAATGTTAGTAGCTTAACATTATTTATGAAATTAAATTCCTTCTATTGTCATTTTCCTATTTTTCCCCTCACACAATTAATTAAAAATTTATGACAAACAACAGACTTGGATCAGGATCAGAAACCACTTCATCTCTGCCACAAAAAATCTCTCTGACTATTGTTAAATAGTACTGCACAGATTAGTAGATAACAGAATCCTCTTATTACATACATTTGTTTTATTTCACTCACTTTGAACTGAGGAAGTTGCAGGTAAAAGGTAAATCCTTTTACTCTAGAAATACATTTTGATAGTAATACACTATTATGAAAGCAGTACTTCAGAATATGCATAAATGAGGACATTATTTGTTATTTCTTAACAGGAGCTGTTTTAACTTACTGAGATTTGTGTGTAGGCTCCCAAAATTGTAGACAATTATTTATAAGTGAGTCATGGATCAGTTTTTGCTTTGTGCTCTATACACAAAGTCCTAAAAACTCTATTTTGGTGTCAAGGTGAGGAGGCATTGTTTAGGTGTTTCTTTATTAGTTCAGTTTTTGTATTTGGCATTCAGGAACTGTATTGCACACAAAGAGCTATCCCCTGCCCTGTATGAGAAAAACTTTCTACTGGTGACATATTATAAAAAAATTTAAAAGTGTTGACTCCTTAGATAGACACAACTGGAAAACTAGATGATATGTACATTTTAAAAACTTTTTGTTTCTAGTAAAAAATACCTATTTAGTTTTAAATGATAAAAAATTAATGATAATAATCTACTTTTTTTCTTTCTCAGTGGAGCTGGACCTGACACTCACTGCCTTTTGGAAGGTAACAACATATGATAAAATATATTTTTTCATGTCATTTGGAGAATTAGGATATTTTGTTATAAAATATTTAATTAAAAATTAAAATGGGTGAACTCATCATTTCTAAGGAGTGATTTTCAAATTCTCATACTAATCTCTTTTAGCAAATTTTGGCCCAATACAGACACCTTCAATTACTGAGGGCAGGGATGGCCGTTCATTTTTAATTACTTTCCACTGTTTGAGTTTTGGCATTCAAAGTCACTTCAACATTACAACGACATAAGTACTATTAAGGAATTATAATAGATACTTAAAGAGCTTGAGATTTAATCTAATTCTGTCAACCAGGAGATCCTTAAAGCGTCATAAAAAATTTAATACCCAGCTAACACTTTCGTCTTTTCCCCCAGCAACATTTCATTCAAGAGATGTAAAGAAGAGGTTTTAAAACATCCATTACCTTATTCCACTCACTTATTACTTTCAGAAAAACACAATACTCTTCTCCCAGTTTTAAAGGAGCATTATAAAACTTCCCATAATAATGTCTGTCTCCAAGAGCAATTGACATATTATCAGCAACATCCTTTGCCCGAAATTCAGCTGCCACATATCCTTTCATATCAGTGGTATTACTAAAGAAAGTCGTAGCAGCAAAGGAGTCACAAATAAAAGTGCTTTGCAAATCCAGAGGAAGCACAATCACTTGGTAAAGACTAGAGTGAAACAAAAAAAGAGTAAATATTAGCCCTCATTTCAATTAAATAAGCATCAGATATTCATTAATCCATACTGTTCTTTTCTGTTTGTAGCCTCTTAACTGTTTTTTATCAACCATGTCCAGTACAAACACTTCTTATACTAAAATATTTCTCTCTGTGTGTTCCACTTCATTTTTAACCAAAATCACTGCATGTACAGCTTAGAGCTGGGCCTTCTCATCACATGCAAGTTATTGCTTCATGTTTATTTATGTTCAGAAGAACATGAGACCGAGATACTTCAGACAATCTCTTCCTCCTCCTCACACTGAAGTTCACCTATGAAACAATATACCATTTTCTCTAAAAATTACTCGTACATTTACAGAAACAAGACTTTTTCTATTGAAAGGAGAACAGATACCATTAAAAATAAATGAAATCTCTCTTCATACCTCTCAAAACAATGTTTAATCTATCATATTCAACCATAGGAAGGCTATTCATTAAGGTTGTTACATCAGCCATTCCATGAGATGTTACTAGCTTTCAAGTATTTTCTACTTCAGTGTAATATTGAGTTATCTTTTCCTTCTGTCACCAAGAGCACTTAGTAAGGGGAAACTCCTTTTACTCTAGAAATATATTTTGGTAGTAATACACTACTAAGAAAACAGTACTTCAGAATATGCATAAATGAGGACGTTATTCACTATTTCCTCTGGCTCTGGGGGGAAAAATGGATTGTCTGCATGAGTTCATTGGAAAAGAAAAATCACATCAGTAGAGGTGTATTTGGATCCATCAATAAAGATCTACTGTAACCTCATTGTGGATAAAGGGAAAAGAAAAAAAATCAAACCTCAAAGCCAGCGGTGAAAACTGACAATTATCCAAACTAGGATTTTTTTCCCAGAAAACAGCAAGAAGCCTGAAGCTAAATGTTACCTTGCTAAGGGGGGAGAAACTGGGAGGTATAGCTTTAAAAAACAATCTTGACACCCAAAACAGTTCTAATCTGTACATAATATGAATCTGCAGTGTTCTTCGAAACGGTGAAGAGCACAAAACAAACCTGATTGGTCCATTTTGACCTTCTGTTTTCCGGAGTCTGAGCAAAGGTGCAGAACCTTTAACTGCAACAAATTCTACTTCTGGGAAAGGGGGATCTGAAAAGTAAACAAACACCAGTGGTTCAAAAAGGTTTTAGAAATATTTCAGGTATCAATTCCTGGCTACTTTTCAGTTCCTTTTTCAGTTGCTAGCTACTTTTTCTACCAAAACATCCTTAATTAGGCCTTCAACCCCAAACAGCTAAAGCCTGCAGGTAGCATAAGTTGAAAACACAGCAAATATGATTGTCTGGCAGCCCCTGTACTTCTGCTAATTGGGAAAAAGTGAAATGCCCAGAAATGGTGGTCGACTACAAAGAGATGAGCCATGAAATCTTTGTTGGAGGAAGCAGTATTATTTACTAGACTAATTGAAATGTCAGGAAGAAGAAAAATATGAAACTGTGCACAGAACCCACTGCAAGAAATCTAATGGTATGAATAAAGGAGAATATTGTAGTGCCAAAAGTACTTTCAAGAAGGCAATTTCCTTAGATACTGCTCATAGTCAGGTAGCAATATCTAGGCCCTTAAACTGGATTTCAATATGGATAGAGAACTCTAATCTGTTTTAGTAGGAATTTGCACCAAGGCCAGTGCTGAACAAGTTCTTCCCCTAATTTCAATGGTAATGATTACAGCTGCGCACTGATATGGAAATTACCACTACCAGCCTGGAAACAGAAATGAGAATAGCTTCAGTGTGCACAACTAAGGGGGCAGAGTGTGTAGCGTAAACACCATGTAGCTCAGAAGTCTGAAAGAACTTTCACAAGTAAATACAGGTACAGCTAGGCTTTTTGAACACCAGTGTATCAGGCTGCTGATACAATATCTGAAGGGTAGCAAATGCAGTGCTTATGTACAGAAAACCAAGGCTTCAGAGCTAGAAAGAGTAATCAGTATCATGAAGAGAAACAAAATAATGCAGATTTTCCAAAGTTAAGTGACATCAGGCAAAATATTGCTGAAATGCATGGATTTTTTGAACAGCTGGAATACAAATAGTTACATGTATCTTTTGAAGTATAGAAAATCATTGGTTTTGCAGGAGAAAATGAGGCTTGTTAGAAAAACTGTCAAGAAGGTAAGTAACTGCTAAAAAGGGAGCTAGAAATATACATCATGTTGAAAGCAGCAGTACTGAGGTGCAGGAAAGTTATTAGAGGTTAGTACTACTAGTATTTTGTTAACAATCATGGTGCAAAATCCCATTATGTACAGATGAATTTTGCAGCTCAATGTTAGAAATACAGAGATTTTACCCAAGGAGAATTGAATCACCCTAACAGCTGTTGTTTTTCAAAACTGGTGTTGAATTCACAGTATAAAATACAGGGTGATACACCTGGGCTTCTATCAAGAATTTCTCCCAAATATTGTAATTTTCTTTGAGTAGTAGGAATGGCATATTAGTACATATCAGAATGAGTGTTAGGCACCAAAATGACAACAGAATGAAAAAAGCCAAAAGGTTGCTCTAAAAGGCATAAGAAACAGACTTATGTAATACTAGAATAGTACTGCCCAAGGTACACAAGGCCCATGTGTGACCATTTCCTGGTGCCTGAAGTTCCAATCATCAGTTCAACAGAGCTATGTGAAACCGGTTCACAGGATACAAGGAAGATATGGTTAGAGAAATCCTCTTATATGAGGCAAACAAAATCTCAGGTTTGTAACGTATGGAGACAAAATCTGGAAGCTTAAATGATCTCTGCTTTAAACAGAGATGAAACTTGTGAGGGGATACAACTTTAGCATGGTGTGTCAAAAATAAAGCTAACAGGCCATACAAGCATCCTTAGCAAAAAAACCCTCTACCATCTGATCAAAATCATTCTCAGAAGAACATCCTGAAAGCTTACCTACCCAAATACATTGCTTTGGTAGTTTCCTTTTCCAGGTTACTTCCAAAGCCAGGCTATGGGTGAACTACCAGTGAAGAAACCAGCTATGAATGTTTAGGATTGAAATGAGAGTAAGATTTATATAGTGGTCTACAGCTTCTTCCCCAGGGAAAGCAGAGGGGCAGTCACTGATTTTTCTCTGATGACCAATGACAGGATCCAAGGGAATAGTCTGGATTTATGCAAAGGGAGGTTTAGGCTGGATATCAGGACAAGGTTTTTCACCCAGAGGGTGGTTGGGCACTGGAACAGGCTTCCCAGGGAGGTGGTCACAGCACCAGCCTGACAGAGCTCAAGAAGGATTTGGACAATACTCTTAGGCACATGGTGTGACTCTTGGGGATGTCCTGTGCACAGCCAGGAGTTGGACTTTGATGATCCATGTGGGTCCCTTCTCAGCATATTCTATGATTCTCTGAAAGCCATTATTCTACAATGACTTGCTTCCCTCTAGTAGACACAGGGCAGAAAACCCTGAGAGTTCTCTGAATTAATAAAACTTACTGCATGGCTGCCTGCAAGAACAGGAAAAGGTCTTTGCTCCTGGTTTTTTCAATACATCTGCAGCTGCAGATACTGTAAAAGGTACAGGCAGAATTTCTATCTGAATGAAATAAATGAACAAATAATATTTTACAGTCAATCTTTAGGCCCTTTGCAGATTGCAAACTTAAGCAAACATTAATTAAGAGCAAGAAATTACCTCATTATTTCAGTGGCTCCTTAGCACAGACACTGTCAATAGGCAGAATGTCAGGAAAATATATCTCTCACAGTGGTTTTATATGGTATACTTCTTATAACTTCCTTTCCTTTGATATTCAGTATCACCACAAGACACTATTATTAATTTCTCTTAAGAATTTTTCAGTTTGCAAGAAAAGCTTCAGAATTTCTTTTCTAATACCAGCCAGAATGTACATTGCATGCAACAGTTTTGTGTACAGCACAAGAGGAAACAGATGTGGACTTGGGTGACAAGAAGATGCTAACTAAAGTCATAACAATTGATTTTTTGATTTTCTATAATTTGACAGGAAAATACAAATCATGAAAATAAGTAGCCATCCAGAACTGAGAGCCCTAGTAAGTGGGTAAAAGAGAGGAAAATCTGAAAAAAGACATAGTGTGTTAAAAGATAGAGTCTTTTGCTATGCTTAGTTTCTGGTAAAAAAATGCTCGTTATTAAAAACACCAAGCATGTATAATGTTTTAATTAAAAGAATTTATGAGAAGGAGTAATAATAATAATAATAATAATAATAATAATTATATAATTATAAATACAATATAATTGAAAAGAATAGTTTAATTTTGGTTTGGTGATCAGAAAATAAGCTCTGAAGGGCTTATTCCATATGCAGTATTTGTCCATTCTGACTTTTTCAATAAAAGAAGAATTTTGCCAGAAATCAAACACTTAAAAATACAGTGTAATAAAAGAAATCTGCTGGGATATCATAATTATTACCAGATTTAAAAATCACATGTTAAAAATGCTGACTTAACACCATACAGAACAGTTGCAGTGAAAAGGGGAATACTACAGAGAAGTAATGACTTGCTCTAGGTGAGTTGTATGAAGAAATCAAGATCCTCCAGTCGATTCAGGTACTATTAGCACCTTGCCTTTCTTAAAGAATTAATTTTTTTAAGCCTTCACCAGCAGAACAGACTAATATATCTGCAGCAACACCAGGAAAACAGAATAGCATAGCAAGAAATGAAAGTATATCCAGAGATTGTCCCACTCTAAGCACTTCCTTGTCATAGTAGTCTTATGTTAGTAACACTTGAACATTTCATTAAAAGGCTAATTTTCTACAACAAGAATCCATCCACTGATTTTCTCTCTGAATCTGAAGGCAAGCTACAGGGAAGAAAGTACATGCTAGGAAGTGCTTCCTGCTGCAGCAACGCCAAGAATCATCACATGCCTCAATGCTGGAGATAAAGCCTGCTTGGTGTTACACTGCAAGGGCAATAACAAAGCTTTAAAATTAATAACAGAATTGAACAACAAAGTCCAAAATCTCATGGCAACCCTTCACCAAACTTTACAATTCAAAGCAGTCAAATCAAAGGCTCTTCTGAAGGCCGGGCTTTAAATAAAACAACCTTTTAGTGAAACAAGACCATTTGTATGATCCTAATTTCCTACAAACAAGGGATTTCTTTCATGTGATGCCTATATAACTTCGGTCAAAGTTACAAGGTGCTTATATAGCTTGAGTTATAAGGTATCAATTTAACCTGATATCAATATAACCTGAATCATAACTTTCTATATTTACATAACCTGAATCATAGTCTTTGATACCTATATAACCTGAATCATAACTTTTATACCTTTATAACCTTATATAAATAACTTTCTATATAATGTAATTACTCGTATATGGTTAACTAGCTGCTTAATGCTGAATAGACATAAAAGAAGAAAAAACTCATCAGGTGGATAGCTTCAGAGATAGATAAATACAGTACTAATAAGAAACTGGCAAGTGTAAAGCCAATTAGTCACAAAATAAAGAATTTAGGCCAGTTAGGACCAGACAGACCAAGGAACACCATAACTGTGCATGCTTCAAAGACAAAATTGAAAAGTTCAGATGTGAAAAAGACCTTGGAAACCTTCATCAAAGACCTCTGATGACTCCCGAATTGGGAGGCCCAAATGCAGTGCAACAGAACTATCTAATACCATGAGATCTATGTAAATATATGTAAATATATATAGACATACTACGGAAATTAGCTCCAGCATGTATATGATGATGTTATAATGATACAATAACACTAAGCAATACTTACTGTATAAATATACCACAGCACTTGACAAAGGTGGGTGAGTCAGGTGGAGATATCACCACCAGTGCTGCAATAAACATATAGCTGCTCTATAGACACCAGTCTACAGGGATTTTTTTTTGGGGGGGGGGGGGCATCACATGGTTATTTGAGGGCTTTATGTCTAAAAGGCTTTTGCTGAATTTTAAAACAAGGAAGTAAAAAAGACTGCTGTAAAAGTAAAACTAGAATAAGGTAAAGATATTATTACAACAGAAAACATTGTTTACAGTTTGTATTACTGTTTGAACAGTAATTAACTGTACATATTTAAATATAATTGTTCTAGTACAGAGTGAGAAGAGATTTTTCAATTAGAGAGGAACATTATGTAAAGAGAGGGAAGGAAGGAAGGAAGGAAGGAAGGAAGGAAGGAAGGAAGGAAGGAAGGAAGGAAGGAAGGAAGGAAGGAAGGAAGGAAGGAAGGAAGGAAGGAAGGAAGGAAGGAAGGAAGGAAGGAAGGAAGGAAGGAAGGAAGGAAGGAAGGAAGGAAGGAAGGAAGGAAGGAAGGAAGGAAGGAAGGAAGGAAGGAAGGAAGGAAGGAAGGAAGGAAGGAAGGAAGGAAGGAAGGAAGGAAGGAAGGAAGGAAGGAAGGAAGGAAGGAAGGAAGGAAGGAAGGAAGGAAGGAAGGAAGGAAGGAAGGAAGGAAGGAAGGAAGGAAGGAAGGAAGGAAGGAAGGAAGGAAGGAAGGAAGGAAGGAAGGAAGGAAGGAAGGAAGGAAGGAAGGAAGGAAGGAAGGAAGGAAGGAAGGAGAATAAATAAATCAAGACCGCATCTACAGAAAAAATCATTTAGATCTTCTTTAAAGACTGGTCATTTCTGGAAATCCCACTCATGTGATTCTCTTTGCTGACTGCGGCCTTTGTTCTCCTGCTCTGTGGCTGAGTGTCACACCATCCTGCTCCTCATCAGAAAGGTATGAATTCAGCAAGGCAGACAGCACAGACGGAACCAATGCGCAGCGCCGTGTCACCAGCCAGGCACGGCTCTGCCTGCAGCCGTGTGCTGGGCCTGCTGTGGGGCCTGCTGTGGGGCCTGCTGCACAGACGGGACTTTCTCTCAGGGAGCACACTGCCCAGGGCTGGCATGTCCTTGAAGTAAATCGGTCCTAGGCAAGGAAAAAAGGTGAGAGCAGAGATGTGCTTTAGGACACCTTGGCTGGGACCTCTCAGTCTCCTCCATGCCAGCAAATGTCCTGGCACCCTATTCTCACGCTGTGAGTGCAATCCGCAGCCACACAACGCACAGGGAGCCAGCTCATGCCCCATCGGGTGCTTTCTGTGCAGAGCAGGGCCTGAAGGGGCTCCAATTCCAGCTGCAGAGCACCTCTGGGCCAGGAACCCCACCTTTAAAATTAAATTTGCCATCATCTTGCTGCTTCTTGTACGGATCATTTCTAGGTTGTGTGATGGTCGTCTGACCCTGCTGCCACGTATGTAGGTGAGCCAGGGTGATCCCTATCTCCTGGCTCACCCCTACCTGAACTTTTCTATGGTTTGTCATCTGCTCCAGTTCTTCCTGCAGCACCTTTCCCTTGTGATCCCTAGGAACAAAATGAGGTGCGTTGAGTGCTCATGTTCTGCAGACCTGGAGGAGGTGTTCAGGGTCTGGCAGCAGAATGGGATCTCGGTGATGTTGGCTCAGGGTGTTTGGGCTAGAGGCCTGCCTCATCCTTCCACAAGACGGGACCTGGTGTGACAGCCTAATAACCTCAGTGAAAGAGATTTGGTCTGGGACACTGGAAACAGCCACCACTGCTCTCAGTCCACTTCCTAAGCCAATGACAGGACCTTGCCTGGATAAGCAGAGGCGTGCAGCACTGTGCTGGACTCAGGGCAAGTACCCAGGCTTACAGTGCCACCCACTTCCTACATCCCCTGCCTGCACTCAGCATTCTGCAGCTCTCCCTTCTTCCTGGACCTTGGCCAAGTGTAGTGGTCCTTTGCATGACTTGAAGCTGCTTAAATGGGGTGTGTGGCACAGGAGACTGGCATATGTTCATGCACACCAAGATGAAGGCATTTCACAGTACGTGGCCATGGGAGAGGAGGAAAATTTGCGCAGCGAAAACTCAGCAAGGTGCTTTTGATGCTTTCAATTAGACAGAAGCACCATGTTTTCTTTTGTTTGTTTCTCTTCTGTGAGCAAGCCACCCAAAGCAAACAGTACAGAAATCAGAGTTCTATTCCTCTTGCAAAGCACTGCCTGTAAGGCATAGACTGTGTCACCAATATCAGTTGCTTTGTAAACAGAGTAAGAGAAATAATATGAATGTTCACGGTTTGACAGCTATGGAGGAGTTCAGAAAAATGATAGAGAAGTGGTGTTCATATGAATTAATTATCATGAATTTAAGTAGTCTCTGCACAAAAATACAAAGTATATGTATGAAATTATTTACATGACTGGCAGCTAATTTCTCCCTACATTAGAAAAAAGTAATCATGCTCATGTTTTCATCACTTCTCTTTCCCCATTACATAAATCAGAAACTCCCTTCTTTGCAATTCTCATGCTCTGATGCTGCATGTTTACTGGACAGCTTCTCTGGAGGTACATGATGTGCTCTCAGAGTAAGAGCTGTCAGATCACCACACCTCCAACAGACTTTCACTTCCTCACTGGAAAGTAGATTTTGTGTTTTCCTTTCTTTTCCAGACCTTAAAGAACTCCCTTCATGAAAGAATGAGTGCAAGTCTTTTCCAACCTACAACAGATGAGAACAATAGTCTATTTTTTATGTGTGTGTGTGTACATCCATAGGCAGAAGAACAAATTAGACTTCACAATCTGATCTGTAATGTCATACATACATTTTCCACACACCAAGACAAAGGGGCAGGGCTCTAGAAGATTGTGCTTAATATGTGATGGAATACATTCTTCTTATTCAAGTCACTTTCTAGACTCCTTGCTTCTGAGTCTACTTTCTCATTCACATGTTCATAGGAAGAGAGAGATGAGAAGTTGTACATGGCCTGAAGGTAAATCCTGCACTAAATCGAAAAGAATAGCAGCTGATAAACATAGGAAATACTATCTGAGGTACACTATTATCTGAGGTACAGACTCAAGGGCAAGCCTACTCAAACCCCCTGGAAAGTACATGTACAAATACATAAGGAATTGCAGTATATGTGAATAGTATGCCTTGGGCAAACTCAAAATACAGCTTGATTCTAAGCAGAAAATCAGGAGGAGGAAAAGCAATGAGAAATAATAATTGAACATAATATGAATTATTTTACAAGAAGGAAATGTAGTCAGTAACTCAGCCGCAAAAGATCTATTTCTAGTGTCCAGAAACACTTCTGTCTTAGTATGTTGTAAGTCATAGTGGTCCACTCTAAACCAAAAAAGCTAAACAGACTCTGTAAATATAGAGGCATTCATGAATTCCCAAACACCAGAATTTTCATAAGGAATCTACCTAAAGCAAAGCTCAAAAACAGACTCTAACATCAATAGAATTTTAATGTAGCTGAACTGAAAAAATTACTCTTATTCAGAACATTAGCAATAAAACTAAAATAGACCTAGCTCTTTATTTATTATTCTATTTTTCAAACGCTTGAAAAAATGGCTACAAAGTTCAATCATCTTAAATTCATATGTAAAAACAGATAATGAAATCAAGAACAATGCCTCCCCTGAGCATGCCTTAATAAATGATACTTGAAAAGGAAAATGAACAGAGCCATGTGTAAGTCATATAATCACAGTACGACCACAAGACATACTGTAGTCTTGTGTAATTCCTTTCCTTCTGTGGAAAGAGACACAAGATTCCTTGCTTAAAAGACAATATTGCTACCATCTTTTTACAGCTATAATATAATCACTGCCTAATAATTTTTGATAATTGACTCAATTTCCTATTTCTAGTAAACAAGTGGTGAGAGTTTCTTTAAAATAAGTTAAGACAACATAAAAGACTGTGCAAGGTGCCTGTTACAACGGTCTGTGAAGCATTTGCTAGACTGCGTTTATCATCATCCACAAGATGACGGGCAAAACCAACTTTGTGCTCACCACAAAACTATTTTTTTAGGGGATGGTACTTGTCAGGGAGAAAAACAGGCTTTAAGGTCCAAGCTCTTGGCTTTTTTTCTTTAGAAATAATATGGATATAACATATCCCCATTCAGGATTAATATGGGCATAGATATAGATATTCAGGATATAGAAGTAACTTTCATAACATACATGCATAAATCTTGGGTTTTTTGAAAAAATACCCAAACTTGTTGCTAGCATTTACATACTTATTGTATTCTGCAACAGTCGAAAAATTTACACAACCACTATCCTTGTCAGAAAATTAGGTCTGTAAGGCAGCAATCATCCAGTTGTCTGGGACTTGTATCTTCACACTATTCAAACTCCACAGTCAAGATTTTCCAAACTCTCAAAATGTGGAAGATTTGGAAAAGTCAAAAAGATACATCTGGATTTGCCCCTCCTGCTGTGGAAATAGACCAACTGATCATGTAGCTCTTAAAGGATGACATATCAATCCTTAAACAACCCATGAGAACATAATCAGTAAAACACTCGTAAGTCTCAGTTTCCCTAGAGCTTCTGTGCTTAAGACATATCTTGCATTTTTACAATACCATTTCACAATATCATTTAGCTAGAAAACCACTAATAAAGCCACTTTTCAGAATTAATTTGGCAGATAAATTGAGATAATTCCATCCACCATGGAAAACACATACATGATTACAAAGTAACTGGACAAATGAAGATGAAAATTATACACCTACTCTTAAATGATAGTTTTTATATAAATTAAGCTGCTTGCATAGGTAATGTAATTCCAAGACATAAGACACAGAAGTCAAAGCAGCACTGCCAGAAGAATTATTTCAGCTGGATCCTTTTCATCTCAGATGAGATAACACAATTAATCTTAAATTCCATTATTTGGCAAGTTTTGCAGCAAGATCATTATTAGCTTTTAAATTTTCTGCAATTTCTGCAAAAAACTTCAAAAATACATACTTTTATGGTTTTTTCAGTGGAAGTCAAAAAATAAGAAGGGTTTGTGCATCAAGTGTTAGATAAAGACTCCTAATATGACAGAACACCCACCTTTTATTGCTTATTGAATAAGATAACTACCAGGTATAAAAGGGCTTGTGTAGTAAAGTCTTCTTTCAAAATGGAAATTACCTGACTTTCATGCAAAGACTTTTCCTGGGGCTATGCATGTGCATTTGTTAAGCACTAACTCAGCGGAGAGGAAAATATGCCAGCTGCCAAGACACAAATACCATTTCACACAGCACCTGCTGCAAAGTGTTGTCTAAAGCTCTGCTGAGTAAGTGACCTGGTGCAATCCTGCAGAATTGAGGAAATACCACAGGAAGAGAGAGTAAAGAGCTTTTCCTTTTCTCTGAATATGTATTCAAAAAATACCTCGATCAATAAAATTCTGAGATATCTTACTAGGTTTTTTTACAAAGACTCATGTACTCATGAACTCATGGGCACTACTTCTGAGTGACAATTAGGAAACTTGTGAAAAGGAATTACCAAATCATTAGTGTACTTCCATTTTTTAAAAAGGAAACAAACAGGTCATTTTATATCTTAAAGAGCTTTAAGAAAAAAGAGATGTTTTACCTTTCATGAAGCTTAAAACCTTCAGATTTACTACTGAAAATACAGCAATACTATCAATTTCAAAACACAAATCTCCAGCTGTTCCTAAGCAGTCAGAAGAGAATTGTTTCCATCTAGTGGCTGAACAGAGTTACAGATGCCCAGACAGCTTTCGTATTTCTTACCTATTATAATTTGTGTCCCTGACAGGAAGAGTGATACCATCATCAAACATTGCACTGCACTTCACCTAACACAGAGAGTCTGTCAGTACAGGGATGGTGAAAACTTTTCTAAACAAAACAAGACCCGTAAGATGTTTCTGATCACAGCATTTTAGCAACATATATCTTGCTAAATTGTGAAGCTGAGGCTCTTCCTTCAGAAGTTTATTTACTCAAATATCTTTTATGTTCTGTACTCTGACAATTAGAGGCAAAAGTATCTGTATGAGGTACATGCAGGTTCTCACACTCTACTTTGGATTCTTGCAGACTTTTTCTGTTGCCACAAATATCCATACAAAGTGCAGTTGAGCTATTAACTCCACTGTGGAGAGAACTTTTTCTTAACAAGTGACTTAGCCTCTAACAAGGCAGGAAATTTAACTCAGCTGTCCTAGATATCAGTCTTGTGTCCAATCCACCAATTTATCTTTGCCCTGATATCCCAAAATGACACATTAACACTCCGCACCTCAATTTCTCTCCCCCTTCTGCCTCTGAACTCTACAATGGACAATTTTGAGCATGGAAAGAATACTTTGGCAACCCATCACACAACATTGAGATCAACAATGCAGATTCACTTGAGTCTCTTATACCTACTAGGTGCTTTTGTAAATATATAAAATAAATGGCAAGACCTACCTGTAATTTGTGTTGTCATAGAAACAAGCAGTGAAAAATTCAAAGCTACCATGGAAATATTAATAGAGTAATTGGTGCCTGGTTGCAAATCTAAACAAACTTCAGGAGCTTGCTTGTGTGTGGAAAGTTCAAGGGTCATTTCATGAAAGAAGTTCTTCTGATACCAACGCTGGCCTTGCACATGGAACTGTAACCAAACAATCACAGCATGAAAATTGAAATGTTATAATACATTCCTTGCATTCAGCCATCTCATGCTCTTAATTAAAAGAAACAACAAAAGAGAGCACTGCATACGATGTGTCAAAACTGTTGGCATTTATAGTTACTCAAATTCCAATGCTTCCAAAATTTGATCCATCTTGATCAGATCTGATATTTTCTTGGTTCTTTCACATCTCCTCCTAGTCTGTCTTTTTTTAATTAATTTCCCCTAGACCATATTTCCTGCTAACATATAGGCCTCCAGTAACAGCTCACTTCCATTGACGTATACCCTCCTGGTGAATTATAAAAGTAAGCTCATGTGAACACCTCTCCAGTTTCACCCTGAGGACTGAGACAAAATCAAGTTATTTTGATCCATATCAAAATGCCAGCTACACTTTGGGATCTGTCTACAGACATCTATATTTCCAGGGAAATTTACAGGCTCATGGGTTCTTTTTTGTTGTTTCAGTAGGATTTTGTGTTTTATTATTGATGACTGAAATGATCATGAGGTCACTCTTTTAAGGCCTCTCCTGATCAAATGATTTCTCTGTTAATGAAAACTAAAATGCTTGCTGGATATTAATTGTGCATTAATTTTCCTTTAAATAGATCTTATGCCTTCCTATAATCTCTTAGTGCCTCCTGGCACCGGGAAACTTGAGACAACAGCAGGTGGTCAAGAGACCTGGCAGAAGTACTTCATTAGAAATTCTCCATTGGAATAAGGGCAGACTGAAGGCACACCACAAGGCAAAGAGAACTGACTCAGTGGAACTGGAATAGAGTTGTGTGAGTTGTTTGCCTGAACATGGTAAACTTGAAAGTAGAGATAAGGAGAGCAAAATAGAAGCTAAATATGGGAAAAATAAGCAAGAAATAAGGGACTGCAAGATAGCATGATCTTTCTTTGGCTGCTATGCAAGATTATTCTTTGGGATTTTATGAGACATTATTAAAATGAGGAACACTGCTAGCAGTGAGTGTTTGAAAAATTAAGTTTTTGATTGATAAAAATTGCTTTCTAGATTCAAAATATAGATTGTCACTTACTGAGTATCTGTCTTCCACATCAGTTCCCCTGACATTTCTCCTCCATTTCAAGCAGGTATCATTAAAAATTAATATGTTATTGAAAGCTTCTTTTACTGTAGAGACAATTAAAAAAAAGATCAACTTATTTTAAAAACTTTACCTCCTTCAACTTAATTGAATATAAGTAGTTGAGAATAATTTTTTTTTAAGTAATTTTTTTTAAATTTCATTCTCTTCTGAGACAGAGAGGTAGGTTATCATTTCTTTTTCAATGGACAAACAAGATAAGTAAAGCATGACCATTTTCCAGAGAAATCAGCTTTTGGAAAAACCCAAGCATGCTATTCAGGAAATCCAGTACATGATTTACTTGTCCAGGCCTAGAAGGTTATAATGAC
Organism: Acrocephalus scirpaceus scirpaceus; assembly: GCA_910950805.1. Lineage (NCBI taxonomy): Eukaryota > Metazoa > Chordata > Aves > Passeriformes > Sylviidae > Acrocephalus > Acrocephalus scirpaceus. The sequence goes on from OU383776.1 coordinate 48,741,546, forward strand.
AGAAAGATCAAGGGTTCAGGTCTCCTGATGTAAATAAAATTATCACAGAACCATTTGTCATAGTTGATGCCCTTTAGGAAAAAGCATGTGAGCAAAAACATTTTTGTGGATTCAAAAAGCAATTATTTCTCAAGGTCTGTCTCACCAGAATTAGTATGTCAGAAGGCAAGCCTAAAGTCTCCATGACCAAAATACTACAGAAATCCACAGTTAGAACATGACTTCTGTACAATAACTGATAACTGCCAGAATCCTGTTAATCACTGGTAAACATAGGAGCATTTTCTATAATGCTCATACCACTTAAATTAGTATCATATAGCCAAGCAACATGCAGAGAATCGTATTTCAAGGCAAAAAAAGGAAACCAGTAGGCACTGTACCATGACCCAAAATTCTATACCAATCCTGCCTCAGCCAGAAGGCAAGTCCTGAAAAAGCAAATTTGCCAAGTCTTTCTGGAGGGCACTTACTGCCACTGCTCTCCTTGCTCATAGAGTCAATGGCCAATTGAGCAGAAAGAAAAACATCTTGCAGAAAGAAGATGCTGACAGTGGCTACATGCATGTATCCAGCATAAAGAATTATGAAGTCTAGGAAACAGTCCCTTTTCCTGTCTGTTAGACTCAAATCAGTGAACTCTGCAGCACAGTAAGTTCTTTTGTAAGCACATAGAATACAAAATACAACCTACCTTTTGTTTGAATTGTTACTGTAACTGAGACAGTGATGTTTGTGGAAGAAGTGGTAGTTATATTCACCACGTAGTTACTTCCAGAGCTCAGATCTAAACATACTTTGGGATTATCTTCACTTGTAGTGATGTTAAATATCACATCTTCTGAGAATGTCTTCTCATCCAATCTCTGGCCCAGTATATGAAACTATTGAAACAAAGACAATAGTGCAATTTGCTGTAGCTCGCCAAAATTCAGAATACTAGTTTATTTAATACTATTGGTTCTTAAAAGGAACACAGGATTACATCCGGTTTGGGGTATCAGTTCAAGGAAAATATATAGGTTTTTTACTAGCTATGAGATGTCTTAGTAAACTGGATCTTTATTTCTTCTGGCTGTTAAAATTATTCTTTTTTTTTTCCTCATATATTTCCACAACAGATAGAAGGAATCTATTATGGAATCTAATCCAATCTATTAGGAACCTCATCTACTGTGGACCCTACAAAGACCTCCAACTCAAATAGTAAGGTGTAAGCAAATATTGTTTCTTGTTTACAGCAAACAGATAGAAACTACAGCTACTTGTTACTTTCTTTCCCTTTTGCTAGTTTTTCCCTCTTGTCCCACAGAAGCATTAGTAAGATGGAATGCCAAACAACAGTAAAAGACAAGCTTGTCTAAGATTGTCCCAGTGTAGTGAAAAAGAAATCTGTTGCTTGTGTGACATGAAGGGACAAACCTTACCTTCTCTGGCTATTGTGAAGTGTCTTTCAGATAGCTGAATTCAGGAAAAGCATGTGCACAGAGCACGTTATATCAGAGATCCACAGCTTACAAGTCACAATTGGCTACATAAAAACCAGGTTTGACCTGTTAGGGGAACTGGGAAGTTGTGTTTTCCATCTCAGCAGAGCTCAATAAAAGTATACAAACTAAAAATGCTTTGCTTATAACATAGGAGGAGAAAGATGGGTTGTTTTCCAAAATTATTACCCAACCTTGAAATATTCTCCATATTAATGTACTTACCCTGGACACCCTAAATAATCCCTTTTATTTTTTTCCTTATTTGGACATACTGAAAAAAAGGAAAGAAACCAAAACCAAACAACACACACACAAAAAAACCCCATTCTTGGGATGTTATTGTGAAAACACATGCTTATCATGTTGTTTTGGCTTTCAATAACACTGACCGAACTATTTGCTTTGTTTCTGTGGATTTATGCCTTAATTTTTATTCTTATGCTCATGTAAAAAAAAAAAATAGTTACAGAGGTTTCTTTCAATTTCCAAGAGAAATGGTTCTAAAATGTTCAGATTTACATTATTGAACCTTTTGAGCAAGGCACACTCTTTCAATATACCTTGCATTTCTAAAACATGTTATATTGAGTATCTGCAAGTGATACACAGTTCAGTTGAGGTACTTAACAAAGACAGGGACAGAGTCCAAGTTTTGAAGTGTTTTCTGTGGCAATGTGAGCTTGAGCTTTTCAATGGAACTTCACTAAAGCATAAACTTAAGCTGTAACCTCTTACAGATTCAAGCAGGCATTTAGGTGATTTATTGGAATCAGATCCTGAAGCTTTTGAGTTTTTCACCTATCTTTAGGACAGGAATTTTCTTCTTTCCTAACCCAGCCAGTCACCTCTGGGTTTCTAGGTGTTCCACTGGGAAGATTAAGACAAACTACCATACAAACAAAACCCACAAAACAAATATGCACTGCTGAATCAGCAGATATAATCAGGACAAAGTTACTCCCAATCTCAAATACTTCCTTTATTACTTACTGTGTACATTTTCTGCACTCCCAGTCTTCCAGTTTTCCTTTGCCACCTCACACACGTTTCATTGAATATGGATAAATTACTGAATAATTCCTCCTCTGTGACCAAAAACAGGAGCACAGAAGAAAATCATTACTTCTTATGCAAATCTTATGTTTGGAGCAATTGCATATTTCTTACTTTTTCTGTGGTTTGGTCTTAGGGGTTTTTTTGCTTTGTTTTTTGGCCAAACAACAAATAAAGTAAATGCATGTTAGGTAGGAAGCTTTCTCTTAATTGTGTTGGCTCCTAAACTTAAAATAATAGGCTAAATGAAGAAGCATGTCCTGAGCTAAAGACAATGAAGTTTTTAAACATACAGCCAGCATTACATATACTGACCCAAGGAGCTTTTAAGAAAACTTTTGTGTTAGACTGGAAAAGAGTTTATTGGTAGCTCAATGAATGTTTTGGTTCATTATTTGAGTTGCTTTTTAAAAGGGGTTGACATTTTTTTCTTGTTGTAGAACAAATAAAATTAAGTAACATAGCAGAACACTTTTCGAAACAAACACGAGATTAAAAAAATCGAGCCCACAGAACCAAGTATGTAGGAAGTACAGGTGTAGCAACCAGAGATACATCCCTCAACACATCTCTGTTAATTTACGCACTTACAAGAGCAGGCTTTCTCAGAGACAAAATACAGCTAGGAAGGTCAGCTTATCCATGCTTTTTCAGCAGCTCTCTCACTACTGTCATTAGACACAGCACAGCTGCTCTCACATGATGAGGTAACATTCTCACATAGCTAAGAACAAAGCTTCTGGTCTCAACTCAGATCAACAGTGAACATACTTACTCCTCTCCTTCCCCAGCCTTCAAATTGTCATTCCTTTGTCCTACTACCATATTTTCTTATTACATTCACTACATGACCAAGATCATACAAATCCAACCTGAAATAGATTCTAAGCTGAAAAACACTTACTAGCTGCTGAAAAATTGGAAGGTATTTATAGGACAACATTGGTAGATTCTTCAGAAAATATTCACAAAATAGTTGGTGTATGGTTCTGCTGTAAAAGCAAGTACAGGTCAGGGCACTCTTTCTCTCTATATAAATCTCATTACCATCTCACAGGGGGCCCCTTGTAGCATGTGGGCATCAAGATGTCACTAAAATATATCAGTACATTAAGAGTTTCTAGCATTTCATACTTAGGCAGCTAATTAGAACTACAATGTAACTGTTAAGTTATTTTACACCACCTTTTCTTTCTTTTTTCTTTGATTATTAGAACTGCCATAAAAGTGTTTTCTAACATTATCTCCCTCTCCATATATTCAACAAGAGATGCCTCACTCACTAGACCAGTTCATCTCCCAAATAATTTTAACTCCTCCATTCCACATTCATTGTATATGAAAATGCTGTTGAAAACTTCCCTGTTACCAGGACAGAAGAAAGATATTAATCTGCATGTTCTCTAAAACAAATTTCTCACAAACAGTTGTGTGATTAACTGCACTTAGGTGTGCTTATTTTTATTGTTACCTGCTTCACAGTAGTGCCCCAAAACTCTACGGTCTAAGGCTTCTCTACCAACACAAAGCAAAATATTATGTTCAGTTGTTGTATTCTTTAAATCAGACACAGTTTTATTAAAAGAGTACATAGTAAGAAGGACTCACAGACAGAGGGAAAACGTTTCCATATCCATGAGATCTGAATTAAAAAGCATAACAAGGAGGTGGGGGAGACAAGACAGGGAGTAATCTGCAAGAAAATCTGAAATTTGACTTATGAGTTTATAAAATACAGCTAGGAAAAAAAAAAGGACAATAAAGCAGCAAACAACAAAAGGGATTGTGCTGGGTATTTAGACAAGGAAAGAAATCTTATACAGTGGCCTCCTTGGAAGCAAGAAGGCAGAACTAGTAGCTTTTTTTTTTTTTTTTTTTTTTTTTTTTGGTAACTACATCCATTTTCTTCTCTCTGAACTTTGTTCAGAAAGTTATGCTTTCTGAACTTTGAGGAAAAGGCCATCAGGAAATGACCATAAATTCACAGAATAGCTGGCAGATCTTTTCTCAAAAGTTTCCACTTTAAAGGAATGTGAGTGAAAGAGCATGAAAACCTGTACAGAGCAATTACCACAACAAAGTCTTCAGCTTTCTGAGGAGACTGCTTTTTCTCCATTGTTCTTACTGATCACACAATCCTTGTTTGGACAACCAAGTATACAGAAAGGGCTTGGTTTAACATTAATCCCAGTTGCATACACATAGTATCCAGTAACAGCACAAAGGTTTCTCTGAAGAAAATATCCTGCAACTAGAGGGAGACAGGTTCCTTCAAACATTCATTCTACTGTGAAATCTAACAGTACCAGTGACTTACAAAACTTGGAAAATTGCTTTGTGAAACACAAAGTAGCAGACAGTAGCATCCAGGTCCTAAATGTATCTGATTTTGATCAACAGCTTAAACTCACAAATAAAATGGGAGAAGCAAAGACCCTCCATTTGCCTATATCTCAGCACTATAAATTTTGACTTGTTGATTAACCAAGGCGAGTGAAGTTCACTGCTACCCCACTGACCTTCAGGTTACCTTCACAATCTTTTTCCCATCCCAAGAGAAAGTGTCCTAGAAACAACATGCAAATAAATACCTGGAGACCAGAGGTGAAACGTGAAAAAAAATCCTGGAGGAGTCAAATAGAGAAAGGCAGATTTGGGAGAGGATAGAGAGATGCAAATAGCGTCTTGCTGTTGGCAGCCAGGAAAGACAGGTACTGGTAAATACTACACAAATGGTAGAATGCCAAAAACAAAGCCAAGTGTTACAACAGCACCAGTGAGTGTTGGAGGGGGAGAAATTATGCCAAGAAATTCAAAGATATCAACTTTTTAACCAGAAAGCAGCTGGTAAAAAAGTTGGTATCTTTTTCTAGAATCAGCTCCACTCTGACATTTATCTTCAGCAAGTAGCTTAAAGAGAATCCACACATGCAAGTTCATTTACAGAACTCTTGCCACCTATCTCCACACGTACAAGCAATTTAGTTGAAAGAAAAAACCAAAGTATTAGATTTCTTTGTATATTTTTGCCTGTTCAACTCTGTAAGTGGTGAATGATGTTGCAAATGCCACCTGCTACTAATACAGACCACATTTTTGCAATGAAATAAATGAGACTATCTCAAAGACAGGTGCCAAGAGGATGATGCCAGACTCTTTTCAGTAGTGCCCAGACACAGAATGAGGAGCAATGGCTATAAACTAAAACACAAGAAGTTCTACCTCAACATAAGGAAGACCTTCTTTACACTAAGGGTGGCAGAGCATTGGAACAGGCTGCTCAGGGAACCATGAAGACATTCCAAACCCACGTGGACATGTTCCTGTGTCACCTGTTCTAGGTGACCCTGTGCCAGGGAGATTGGACTGAATGATATCCAGAGGTCCTTCCAACATTAACTGTTCTGAGATTCTGGGAAACCAAGCATTTCTACTCCACAGGTAGGAGTTCTGTGAGGACCAGCTACACAAGATGTCCAGGCTCACACGCTGAGCACACTAGAAAGCAGGTATTTTTATTGCTGGTCTGTTCTCTGCACTTCATCCACTTCATCTCATGTGTATAAATCAGAGGTTGGTAAAAAACTGTATTCCAGCTTACTATTGTCTTGCCTTACTGATGGCTTAATCCAATCAGCATCACAAGTAAAATTGACTTTGTAAAAACATTTTTTATTATTTAAACTAGCTACTTAGAAATGTGCTTATATACACACACACATATATAGGTACCATATATCCCAACAGACAATGCACCAAACAGTGCAAATAAAAGGCATCCATAGCAATCACTTCACAATGAAATGAAGAAATTATTGTCAAAGAGAATTTCCTGCAGATGTTCTCCTAACTGCCTTATTTCTAATGGAATTTTCCAAGCAGGATGAAAAAACAATTGTTTTTCCAAAGTCTATCATAAATTATTTTGGAATGGTAGATAACTTTCTCTCATTCTAACGTGTGTTACTGATTAATTATACACACTCCATTAAAAGCATGTAAATCTCAAAGGCAGTACTGCACAAACAGAAATATCATTTAATTTTAAAGCAATTTGTTACCTCTTGTGAATATGAAAAATGTAGAAGTCAAGAAGATGCAAGATTTTGTAACAATTTCCTGTTGATGATTAACTTTTTTAAAAGGAGTCTGGACTAGTTAGGCCAGTTTTGTAACTCTTCCTTACCACTCCATTTTACCATAATTGACTTTTTTAGCCCTCTGATCCAGCAGCTACAGCTGGAATCTGGCAAACCTCTTGCTGAAATCCATGGTAATCCTCTGAGTGCAGTCTGCAGATTCAGGCCCTTCAAAGCTTCAGAGCACTCAAGACAACTCTTGGCACTGCAAGGACTGACAGACCTGACTAACTTAGTCACTGTACACAATGTTGGCTTCAAAATCAATTCACAAAATACAGTCATGTGAGTTTCCTGAATGGAATATGAATCATGACTTCTGACAACAGCAGTTCCATTTTCACTTGGGCACTTTAACAGCTGAGAGAATTGCTTTTCTGCATACTCATTGTACTTGATGTCACATGTTTTACATTTGCAGTAGGTGCTCAAGAAGTCAAGTGAGGGAAGAGAGGCCTCATGCAGTAACTATGAAGTGAAGCGGCAGCAGTCAAGGACACATTTCTAGTCCTTTTGAAAACCATGAAGATGTTTCAAAGCTAAATGAACACTATCTTCTGCAAAAGACAGCACTGCTGCTTAAGAACTAGAGATAGACAGTGTGTGCACAGAAGAACACTAAAGAGCACAACAGTCATACTCCAAAACATCTGCTAATTGTTGCTGTCAATAAAATGTCAGTACATCCTGTTTCCAAACACAAGTATGACAGCACCTTTATTACACATCTTCCTTCTCAGGACTCATTCTTTAATAAGAAAATAATTCTAGAATGAAATTCAGACAACTAGACCTAGGCTGGAAAGGCAATCATAAAAAAATTTTGCTTTGGTTATTATGAGACAAGAACAAAGAACAAAAAACAAACAAGAGAGAGAGGGAAAGAGGGAGAGATAAAGGGCTTTGAATTCAATTTCTACTACATTCACTGGAGTGCACTGTACAGTATTAGATTCACAAGAAAATATTGTTAAATGCCTTCTGCCCTTCTGGTGACAGTCCATGGACTTCAAAAGTTGAAGGCTCTTAGTGAAGCAATAAAACTCCAGTCACATTAGTCTCTTTCTGTTTGAGATAAAAAGCAAGAGGGCTATAGAAAGATCTGGTAGAGTATCCAGTAGAAGCTGCTTTATTGTTAACACTCTCTTCTGTTATCTTTCCATCCAAAAGTACTACCATATTCCCTACATCATAAATTAGAAGGGGATTTCTTGCCTTCATTCCTCTTCCTGTTCCTAACTTCAGATCAGGAATGACAAACTAATTAAATTGCAATTTAAACAGTAACTTTGTGTGGTAATACTTACCTTCACATACGTATGTAATATTCTCCCATGACTGATCTATTGTGCATTCTGAAAAATTCCTGTCGCCTTTGAAATAATATCCTTCTTTACAGTGATAGTACACTCTGCTCCACAGAGTGGTTGAGTTGTCCCAGGTCATTGTTGTGTGTGGAATCAACCAAGGTTTGCCACAGTCTATTTCTGGAACAGAGGAAAAGAGGAAAACAAAACCTTGAAATGAAAACAGACGAGACATATCAAAGTGTTAAACATGGAGGGATGAACTGTCCCAGCAAGTTACACTTCATTTTTTTCCACTTCTTAGAGATTTGTAGAAGTCAGGCCAGTTCATCAGAACCCAGAATTTTGTGCCTGGAGATTTTCTAGCAGGGTGGGGCATTCATCCTACCAGATGAGCCATAAAATAAAACAAAGTGTCCTAATTAGAAATGGAGAGTGAGGCTCTTTAAGCAAATTTTTATGAAAAAGTCTATCTTCCCACAACACTCTCTTATACTCCACATGCTATTTATTCCTTTCTTTTACCTACAGTCAGTAGCAGTAGATATTAAAAAAGACACATGGTCCAAGGAGTGTCATAAAAGAACAGCATCAAGAAGGTTATGTTTCTTTGTCAGTGGATTTAATTCAAGTTTTGAAAAAAGATGCTGCTACAGACAAGATGAATGAGCAGTTCTGAGGAAAAATTTGATAGATTATGCAAACCACTTTACAGATAATTAGAAAGCTGGGATAATGTACTAATAGTTAATTCATTTGCTCAGGTTTGGGGGGCAGCATATTAAAAACAGGAAACAAAAATAATAAAAAATGAAGATCAAATAGATGGAACAGTATTATTTCAAGTAAAATCTGCTTTTCAGTTCACAATGAACATTATACCTCAATAAAAGATTCTACATCACTTCAGTTATAAGAAGCAAACACTGTAAGAATTAAAATCTTAAGCTCATTAAAGCTTATATGGACCAAACAAGTTCTTTTAAAACCATTGAATAATTTTAATTAATTCTGAAATTCTATTTTATAAAAGGGAAAGCAAAGAAGTAAAAAACAAAGCTTATAGAATCATGATCTGCACAACTTTTCAAGGAAAATTTAAACGTATGTATTTCAATGGGCAATACATCCACCATCATGACTACCTTCCTTCTCATACACAATGAGCATGAATGTATCTTCTATAAATCATCAGAACAAGCCTTGGAATAACTAAAGCACATGCAAGCATGTGCTTAATCCATAGAAGGGCAGTATGTGACAAGACACAGAAACCCCTGCTGTTCCAGCTACCTTGCCCATGGCCATTCTGTAAGCACACTGGAATGCAGATGCACATTCTTGAGTAACAATGCAAACCTTCTACTTAGACTCATGACACAGAATAAGAATATTAAAGGTCATTCTAAAAGTAGAGAGTGGTTATAACATACACATGGAGCATTAAAAAAAATTACTACATTTGATTGCAAAAAACTGAAAGCTTGATCCTGCTGGATCAAGCTGAAATGGTATTGCTTACCCAACAAATGGAAAAGTGAAGCTGGGCAAGCAAACGTGAAAACTGACTGAAGAGTGTAACTATTTTGGGGTCTCCTAATTAAGAATATGAGCCCAGATTAAAAAAAACCAAAAACAACAGGAGAGTTTTTTTACAAATGTTCTCTGTGTTTCATCTTACTGAGGAACTCTTTAGGCTACATTCTTCCAAATCATAGGACTGTAAGAGACGTGACTCATCTCAAATAGCAACAGCAGGTTTGAGGAATCATAATTTGCAACTTGAAGGTGTCCAAATACAGGAATTTTGAAGGTATGTTAATAAGTACTAGCAGTTTGATTTCTGATAGTGGCTTCAACTGCTATTAGAAAAGTAGAGTGGATATTGAACTGGAAAAATGTCAGCAACTTAAGACTGTATTTTCATCTCATGGTAATCCCAATGTTTGATATGCATTGGGATTATGTTCTTGGAATGTTAACTTTTAACAATTTATTGAAATTTCATTAGCAACACAGATTAAAAAAAACCCCAAAAAACCAAACAACCCCACTGTTCAATATATGTTGCTTTTTGTTTTGTGACAACTTTCTATGCCAGAAGACCGTACAAACTGAATGCTCAAAGAGGATGCCTAATATTCATTGCAGTGATCTAAATGGTATCTATGCTAAATAAATCTGAATGCAGATTTTATTTACCTTTGCACACCAAATCAGGGCCATCCCATTGTCCTTTGGCATTGCAGACTGCAGTGCGACTGCCACCTGCCATCAGGTAACCATGAATACAATCATAAGTAACTTCACTTCTGTATGTGGTCCCACTCACAGATGTTGGATGTGCATTCAAAATAGAAGGTGGAACCCCACAGTCCACACCTGAGGAGATGAAGGAAGAGGAAGATATACCTCTTAGTCAATCAGCAGGAGCAATGACAGCTGCACGCATGTAAGTATTTCTTTCATCTTCATCAGCTAATCCTCTTCTCCTGTAGTAATACAATGTTTCTCAGGTCCTCTGCAATATCCCAGTTATGACCGAAAGTGCTGTAGCTACTCCAAACATCTGCTTCTAAATAAAAGGACGCTATTCTGTCTTTCTCTCAGAATAGCATGCTAAATCTGTGACTCCCTCCTCAGTCTGGCTGCTAGTATACAGAAAAGTCCTGGTTTTCTTCTGAATCTTTAGACTCTCCTGCTTTTACAAACCTGATTACATCAGATAAGGTGGTTCTATACCATTTGCAATGAGAAACACTCAAAGGAAGGCAAATGAGCAGAAACGGCCTTTAGAAAGCAAAACTTTCAAAAGTGTACAGAAACTGTAAAAATGCAAAGCCATAGAAAAGGTTACAACATACAATACAAAAGTTTCCTGTTAAGGCAAGAGTCTACATAATGCTTAAACAAAGAAGTCAAGTAGCACACACACATGCAAAAATACAAAGAATTTGTTAAAGGTACATTTACTAGTACCAAAAAAAAAAAAAAAAATCAGACTTGCTGGTTTTACAAGAAAGAGAAGTCCTAATTGAAAACCAGGAAAAGAGCTTGCAATACAAGGAGAAAGTAAGTTTGACTTTTGGCTGTTTCTTGGTGTATCATGTATTTTATTTCAATTAACCATAACAGATGTGCTGAGAAAGTCTGACCTGACCTACTGTTTGACTGTAGAAATTTTAAAAAATCCCATGAAAAAGCAACTTCTGAAAAACATTAACAAAAATCAAATCTATCAAGAACTCACAAGAATTGCACTCCACAATCTTTCACTAGGCACCACTTGAGACTCTGTTTATTTTTTGTTTTCAAATTCATTGTCTTGGGGGCGGGGGGGGGAGGGCGGGGGGGGTGTTACTTGCATTGTTTTATAATTGTTTTATCATTTCTTTCTTATGAATTTCTAGTGATACTTAATATTTTTCTTTTCCCAGTGACATTGTTTTAGCACACTTAATTTATTCACTCCCCATAAATGTTACATTTCTATCCACTTTAAAAAAAAAAAAAAAAAAAGAGACAGAGAAAGGGAAAGAATTGGAAACCAAGAGGACTGTTGTCATTTTAGGGAAAGAAAGAACTCTCCTCACTAAGTGACAATTTCCAGGATGACAACTCTCCCCTGTAGAATTGCTATACAGAGTGTATCTTCTGTTAGCTAGCACTTCAAGTATCATTTAACTAATACAAAGGCTTTCTAACTATTCACAGGAGCACAAAAAGAATCATGCACTCATAAGCAGTAATATTGCCAGAGAATGGATGATTAGAGCACCAAAGCCAAATGCACCTTTTTAAGACAGTCACAGGAAACTTAACTCTTCAGAGATGTGGAAGTGTTTGTTCATGCACAAATGCTCTTAAAATTATGAAGACTACCCAGAGATGAGGAGTGCTATTATGCTTCTATTTTGCATCTACAGCAAACCTCCAGACAAAACTTCACAAGGTGTCAGGAAAATTGATGTTCTCATGAGAGGTCAGTGATGCCTTCCAATGCAGCAGCCTTTCCTGTGAAATGCTAAAGAAAGTGGTTTTCTAGGCCTCAGTTCACAGGCAGAAGGACACACTGCCATGCCTGTAAAAATGCAGGGACTAGCATAAAAAATGTCACTACACTAAAGAAAAAGGTAAACATTAACATGTCCTTTCATTTTCTTCTTTTTCTACAAATAACTAGATCTTGAAAAAACATTTCTTTCAATGGAAGCAGTCTATTATCTTCACAAACACACTTCCCATGCATGAACCCCCTTAATGAAGAATTTGAGAAAAATTTAAGACTCTTCACCTTTACAGCTTAAAGTGGCAGGTTCCCAAGTTTCATTTGCAGTGCAGTATGAGAATTTTCTTTCATTGCTGTAAAACCCTTCTTGACACTCATAATGAACTGCACTTCCTGGTAGCAAGCTGTAGTTCCCCACAATGTAGCCATGCTTCATTTCAGGAGGGGAACCACACCCGATTTCTGCAAAAAGAGACTGGGTTGGAAGATCTCACAGTACATAAATCACAACACTTGACCATCTTAAAATTAGCTGAACTAGATGTTCACATCACAAAATACACCTGATATGATGAATCTGAGGGGTTGCCAACATGGTAGAATACTAGATTTGAAGAACTGTCCTGGCCACATTTGGAGGAACACGGGGAAGCAGTTACTGAGCTACATCTTTACTAACATACAACTGGAGCCATTCACAACACCAAAGATGAGACACTGCAGTGTGATGGTGCTTTGCATGGGCCAGTCTCTTTATAGCAATGGCTGAGTGATAATTCAACATCAGAGGAAAATTTCAGGCCCCAGAGCACAGCTTTATTTCCCTGTGCAGGGGAAAAGTGAAGCATTTTGCAGCAGATCAATTGAGAAGAAATGTTCTGCCCCTAAAATCCTCCATCTCATTGAAACAGTCTGTATACAAAAGCTCCACTCCTCCAGGACATCTGCTTGGACAGGGCTCCCTTGTGCAACTCTGCAAGAAACACAATTGGTACAGACACACTACTTCACTACAGAATATGGAGAGGCAGGTGAGTGAGATAAGAAGCAGGGTTATCAGCAATTCTGACAAACAAAGCAGAGCACTCCAGTCAGAAGAACTGAGCAATTACAGGCTGTGAGCTTTACTGACGGTTCTGGTAATAATTCAGAAATAAAAGCTGAATATAATCTAGGCAGCTCCTTCCACCTGGGATGTGTTCATTATACATTCTGATATCCATAGCTTACACTGCTAGCAGTTTGCATCTGTGAAACTGACACTAAAGACATTTTCAAATTGAAAGTTAGTTTTTGGTTGAGGGTTTTTTTTTTTATCACAACATAACTTTTGAACCATTTATTTATGCCGAAGGCACATTAGGTAATAATTATTTTATTATTCCTCTACCCTAGGCTTTTTTTCATTTATCTAACCTCTATTATCAGCTATTTAGTCTCTCTTCTCTTCCCCTTTATGTGGTGTGATTGTATAACAACTGGATTACAACACACTTCCTTTCTATTCAGAAACTAACTACATTACTTTCATAACATTATCAAGCTTCTCTGACCCTGCACATCTGAAGCACTGCTGAGAACCTGTAAGAATATCTGGTGTTGACTCTGGGATCCTGGTAGCATTGGAACAAATCGAATACAAGAAGGGAAAAAAAAAAAACCACCACAAAAACATACAGCAAGTGAAGTCCAGGGAAAAGGTTTCTGCCCGGGAGAAGCACAGGCCAGAGCAGGCACTACGCTATGGTGCAACATGTGATTTTATCTGCTAGCAAAAACAGTATCCAAAGATTCTCACCTTTGCATAAAACTGTGTTTCCATCTCGATGAAAAGCATGCTCTCCAGTTTCTAATTTATAACCATCATTGCAGTAACACATGTAGCTTCCTTCAGTATTCACACATCTTGCATTGTGACCACACAGCCCAGACTCCTCACATTCATCTATATCTAAAAATTCAGAGATAAGTAGATGAACTTTATAATACAGCTTTTTGTTTTAATTAATTAATATAGGGCCCAAGCTTAACTCTTCCATGAAGAGTTCTACATAGCTCCTCACAGCTCTTCCAGGAAAACAAAGGAGCTTATCATTGTCTCATCTTCAAGCATCTGGAAGGAGGACTGTTGCAATTTTGTAGCTAGCTATCTTAATTACTGCCGGTTTACTTGACAAATGGTTTCCAACGTTATATGCTGTTCAAATAGTTCCAGAAAAATCCTGTATCTGGGCATCTCTTGAACGGATACAACAGTTCACCACTAACAAGGAACTGGCTAATATTCCACACTAAATACAAAAATGACAGTCTGGGGAATTTTAAGTATCATCCTGTTTTGTTAATCTAGCTGCTTCTGCTTCTTCTGAAAAGATCATTGTTTGAATGAGACTGTGAAGCAATGATTTGTAACATAGCAGAGCTCAAAATGCTGAGTTTGGAACATAGCAGAGTTCAAAATCCTTATTCATAGCTGTTAGGAACCTGGATGTCAAACAAGCATATCAACAACAAAAATTTCTCTGATATAGTGTCAGAAAAGTAGCTCTATAGTGATGGGAAAAAAAATATGTATTTGTGCAGTAGAAAATTAAGTTCTGGATTTGTCAAGCTCAGGATTCTTTATGATGTCTACCTGTACAGTTCGTGCCATCATTGGGAATAAATGTCTTGTTGTTGTTGGAGGCTCGGTATCCATCTAGGCAAACACAGTAAAAACTTCCATGTGTATTATGACACAGTGTATGATTTCCACAGATCTTGCTGGCTCCAATCTGGCATTCATCTTTATCTGTCAGTAAATTTGAAAAACATCAGAGAGAGATTAAGAAAAGTGGGGTATACTCCCTTCCTCACTCATGTGCAAGTAACCAGGCTTCTCCTTACTGATTTCCTTTATAAATTATTTGGGATGTAAACACTGCTAGTAAGCTTGAGGAGAACAGAAATTGTTGTTCCTGGATGAAAATGTGAATACAGTTTTGTGACACAGCTTAAGTTGATCTAAGGGTCTAAGAGCTGCTGAAACCAGAGGGCTCTGCTCTCTCCTTCTGCTCTTCCTTATGTCATACACTCATTGTAGAACTTCATGGAATACCTGGGTGCAGGAAATCCCACCACAGCTACAGTCTGGGTAAAGCATGGATCAAGAGCAGCCCTGCTGAGAAGGATTTGGGGGTGCTGGTGCCTGGACATGCCCCAGCCACGAGCATTCACAGCCCAGAATGCCAAACGTGTCCTGGACTGCATCCAAAGCAGGGTGGGCAGCAGGGGAGGGAGGGGATTCTGCCCCTCTGCTCTGCTCTGGTGAGACTCCACCTGGAATGCTGCATCCAGCTCTAGGGTGCCCATCATGAGAAGGATATTGACCTGCTGGGGCAAGTCCAGCAATTGGAAGCCATGAAGATAATCATAGGCTGGCTGAAGGGGTTGGGGGTTGTTCAGTTTAGAAAAGAGGAGGCTCTGAGGAGTCCTTATTATGGCCTTCCAGTACCTAAAGAGGACTTTCAAGAAAGATGGAGAGGGACTTTGGACAACGTCCTGTAGTGCTACAACAAGGGGAACTCCTTTAAACTGAAAGAGGATGGATTTAGATTTGGTATTAGGAAGAAATTTGTCATTGTGAGGGTAGTGAGTCTCTGGAACAGGTTGTCCAGAGAAGTTGTGGATGTCCCAATGCCTCATCCTTGAAAGTGTTCAAGGCCAGCTTGGATGGAGCTCTAAGCAACTTTGTCTTGTGGAAGCTGTCCCTGGCCATGGCAAAGGGGTTGGAACTGTGCGATTTTTAAGGGCCCTTCCAACTTGAAGCATTCTATGTTTTTCCTACAACAAGATACCTGAACTCTGTTCAGGATCCAGCAGCTGCCAGTGCTTTGTGAAAGAAGGGTAAGAGATGGAGAGGAGGAGATAGTTGGTGAAGGACCACCACTTTTAAGCACTGGTAAGCTATTACAGACACTGAGACACAGCATTTGACGCTGTTCTTTGATTCACATATTGATTCCTCACGTATGAGATAGTCTTAGAGGGACAGTATCAGCCACAGTAACAAAATGTTAAACAACACTTGGGAACATGTAGGAATCTTTTGGTGAGGAAAAACAATCCAAATATATTCTATGGAAAATTCTGCCAGGAAATTTGTCAGTTTATTTGTCATTTTCGCATGCTTTGAAGAATTCATTAAAACTACTTGAGAAGGAGCACTATAGGAATTTACAGAGTTTCTTTCCATTTTATAAACAGGCAGCCTACCTTGACAATGGGTTCTTCCATTGCCTACGAACCCATAATTGCAGATACAAACACTTTTTCCTCCACTTTGCTGACATGTTGCATGAATGTGGCAAGTTGCACAGACATCGGGAATGGACCTGCTCACAACTGCTGTAAGGACAAAAACCACAATTACCTTTTTAAAAGTACCTTACAAGTGGCACGGTAGGATAACCAGCACAGAATTCGAAGTGGAGATAAAATCCAGACTAAAACACATTAAATAGACTACTAACTCCCCTCACCTCATTTTGAAACTTGTAGGAAAACCACAGATATTGTATTAAAAGACTAAAGATGAAAAACAAACAGAAAAGATTAAACAAACTACACTGAGAATTTTTGTCCATCCGTCTCTTTTGTGACAAGGAAAAGAGTTTTTCAGCAATCAGAAAGGTTTAGAAGGTATATTGTAAGTAGCTCTATTCACTATGATTAATCTTTTTTCCATGTGCATTTGTTTCTCTTTTGTCTTTATTTCTGTTTCCTCTGCTGTGTTTTTTTTCTTTTATTTACACATACATTTTTGGGATACTTATCAATCTGTTCATACTGTGTCAATGTGGCAAAAATGTTATTCCTAAAAATGTTATTCATAAAAATGTTATGAATGTTGCCAGGAGTAGAACAACTTACAATGAAGTAATTTTAGAAATTAATTTATATTAAAAGTGGTTGAGAAGCACACCATTTAATTTACTGTAATTTGACAGGCCTGTAAATATACATGAAATTAGAATAAAATATAAATTTGTTCTCTTCTTTGTATTCATACTTTCAAGGCATTATGTTCACTTTCCTCCATTTTTTTGATGAGCTCTTTTTGTTATCACACATACCCTCACTTTCCAAATGACAAACATCAGAATGGATGGATTTAATGTAGACAAAGCATGCATATGCTAACACCTTCTTACATTTTAAAAGAAAGAACTAATACTGCACAAACTGCTGTCTCATGGTGCTTGACACAGAAGTATGGGATTTTTCACTTTTCTAAACTTAAATTGATAGGAATACTAACATCACTCTGTATTTAGCATCTCTGACAAAATTTTGAATACTCTACAATGTCTAAATACATAACCATAACTGGAAGGAGAAGGCAGCTGAGCACTATTTATCATGCCAGCGCTACAAGTAACCTCTCTGTTTTGGTCCTAACCATGAGCTCCCACAGGCGCGGCTCCCGCCGTGGCAAGGCCCTCTCATCCCGGCAGGACGGGAGGTCGCTGCCACCACCGCCGTCAGCCGGTGTCGAGAAGACACACCAGCCAGCTCCAGGGACAGCACACACCACGGCTACCTCCGCCACCAAAGCCACGGGTGCCATCCCCACCACTACGGGATGCTCCGCCACCATCGTGAACTGCCTCCAATACTCTCGCCACGGGCTGCTCCGCCACCATCACCATGGGATATTTGGACATGCATAACAGAGTGATCTGCCCCCAACACTACCACCAAGAAATGCTCCGCCACCACTGTGGGCTGCCTCTGCCACCGCCAGCAAGGGCTGTCCGGCCACCACGGCCGGGCGCTTGACCTCACGGTACGGTTGGCGCGCACTCCAGCTCACAGTCCCCCCGCCCGGCCGCACTCACCACGCCGCCGCCCCGCGCACCGCGGCAGCGCCAGCAGCAGCAGCAGCAGCAGCAGCGGCGGCCCTGGGGGCCGGCCACCCCCCGAGCTCATGGCCCCGCCGCCGCTGCGCCCCTCGGTGATGCACAGCCCCGGTGCCTCTGCATCGTCCCTGGGGGCGGAGGGAGGGGACGAAGGGAGGGAGGGAGGGAGAGAGGGGAGCTGAAGGCAGGGCAGAGCCCGAGGGCAGGGCAGAGTCTTCCGCCCCGGGCGGAGGGCAGCTGGCGCTGCCGCCCGGCGGGCGGGACGCCCTTTACTGCCGCCGCCGCGCCCTGGGCTCCCCAGGAGCTTTCACCCTCAGCGACGTTCCTTTCCTCCCCGGCCCCACTGCCCGCAAAACCCTCAATTTCCTTCCTTTTTTTTTTTTTTTTTTTTTTTTTTTTTTTTTTTTTTTTTTTTTTTTTTTTTTTTTCCCCTCTTCTCTGGCACAACCCCTTTCCTTCCCCGGGACACCGCCCCTGTCCCGGCCAGGCAGGTGGCAAGGCTGATAAGAGCTGCTGCTGTCCATAGCCCGGGGGCGGGGGAAAGAAACGGGTGGCAGGATTATTTATGATTCCCGCTAAGGGCCGCTGGATAGACACACCTGTTTGTGTGGGAGCTGCGTCGCCTCCCGCCAGCCGCCGGCGAACGGGACCAAGCAGCACCTGGAGCGGGGTGCCGGGGCCGGGAGCCCTCGGTGTGTTCCCGAGGGGAGGGCGCGGCCGCGCCCCGGCATGAAGTTGGCGCCTCAGTCCTACGACGTACGAAGCTGGTGCAACCGTACACCGCCAGCCCTTAGTGCTTGAAATAAAGCAAGGCTTTCTCACTGCAGGCCTTAGATGCCACTCAGGTGAATCCCTAAACCTCGGGTTTAGGCAGGACCAGTAGCCCTGCTTGAAGAGTTTTCTGCTGTAGAAGAGTAGTAATAGCCTTAGCGCTCATAGTCCTCATTCATGTCCGTGGGCCTGCACCTTAGAAAGCTGCATAAACTTCATCTACAAATGCAGCTTCCCAGTTACCACAACAGAGGAGTACCAAGGTGAGGAACTGGGGAAGCCTAATACAAAAGTAGAATTAGGCATATTTGATAACTCTAATGAGATTCCTAAAGAAGTTTTGCTGATGTGCTATGGTGGCTTTTCATTAATACCCTTCAATGTTAATGCAGCCCAGTCCTCTATCACTATTAAGTGCTAGTGATTATCCTCTATCAATATTAAGTGACATAACCTGATCTTTTATTTCTGTATAATAACAAACACCAAACTGTCTGTGTCTGATTTCAAGGGACACAAACCCCAGTTTCATTGAGTTACCAGTTTTATTGATTTATTTATGTAAGTTACTCTCTTCCAGTTTTTGAGGTTTTGGGTTGTTGTGCTGGGGGGGGTTTCTTGTTGTTTAGTTGGTTTGGTTTTTTTAATTACTGTTCAGCCTACTTAAGCATGTATACACTTTTTATCAGTTTCTGCTATGCTTATTCATCTTGACCAGACTCTTCAGCAGCAGCCAGTTACATACAAGTGATCCTGCTTTTGGAAGAACACACTACAGATGTCATTACTTCATATTTCTCCCTTAAAATTACTGGAGCATGCATTCTCAGTGGTGGTAAGTAGCTTATCATTACAAGGAATGGTTTAGAGAGCAATTGTTCTGCACAACATATTAAAATGGTTTGGAAATTACAATTTTCCTCTTCCTTGGTAACCCACTGTGTAGCAGACCTACTAATCACTGCAATTTCTACTGTTCCTTTTATAAAAAGTAATGGAAGCAACTTTTTATAATTATAAGCACCTCATGCAACAAACAGGAAAATATTTTTGGCATGAAACCTGAAGAATTACATTGTATTTATAAAGAGAACAAATTAAAAATTGTAATAGAAATATTCTTTAAAGAAAGAAACAAAGATGCGTATCAGCTGAGAAAAGTACTGGACCTAGACTGGAACTTCCTTGTTATGTTACTGTCTATCGTGTCTCAAACTGACAATTAAATGCTGTTTAAGGCATCTTTCAGAACTGAATAATTAAACTACACACAAATGCTACTTTAAATTCAATGCATGGTCATAAGAAATAAGTGTCAAAAGATGTCGAGAGGTCATTTGTTCATAACAAGGTCAACTCCATGATTCCTGACATACTTGTCTAACTTGCTGTTTATGCTGACAGTGATGTGGTATTCACAGCATTCCCAAACAATGTCTTCCACCGCTTCAGGTTTGAATCCACTGGTGAGATTTCAATCCACTGGTGAGTGACCCACAGATCACTTCTGCCTGGAGATCACCTAGCCAAGCCCTAGCTAATTAGTACAGAAAGATAATTAAAGATTCAGGAGGATAAAGCAGCCTAGTGTCCCAACATATTGATCCTTAACATCTTGGGCAAATCTTGCTTGTTTCATGTAGAAATCTCTCTAATGAAAACAGACTAATATCTACCTATATTTTCTGTTCTGGATAGGATAAAAATTTTAATCTTTTCCTTGTCAAACCTAAAGGAAGTCTTGTTTGTAATTATAGTGTTTCCTCTGTCCCTAACATTAAATAACCCAGGAGATGTATGTATCAGTATTTGCTTCAATTTTTCTTTCTTGTGAAAAGAAAATTGTTGTGATGGTCAAAGTAATTAAATTTGTCCAGACATGCTTGCAAGTTTCCTGTGCATTTTTAGCTTGCAAGTGTCTAACTGCAGATAATTGAAAATCAGAAGGGCAAGCTGGATTAAACATCTCCTCAGCCATCTGTATTTTTTCTGTCTCCTTTGCAGGCAATGAATATCATCAGGTCATCCAAATCTCTTTGTTGTTTCTCCTAAGGACACTTTGGCATAGATTACACTGCTTATTTTGACACATGAAGACAAAATATTTGATACTAATAGCTCTTTCAGCAAACACATTTTTAAAAACACAGCGAACATCTTCAGCCAGAGTGAATAAATGTATTTCATCTATGTTAACATCTCACTCAGCGATTCATAGTGCAGTTGCATTCTCGAACAGCTATCAAGTGCTTCTTTCCAATTGGCAATGAAAAGAGTAACTACAGCTTGATGGAAGATTCCTTCTATCTGAATTCTGCCTCTCCTGCCTGTTTAAAATTATTCAAATTAATAACTTGTGTCTGGTTACCCACTTAGTTCCCAGAATAAGAAACACCAATTGTTGAAAATAACTCAAAATATTCAGAAATAACTGAAAAGATTGGCTGAGACTCTTCAGTTTCTATTGAAAATGCTTCAGTAAATAGAGTGTAGAAGTAAAGCAGTATCTTGTATGATTTTTTTTAAAGGAAATATTATCACTTAAGCTGTTTGCAGTATTTCTGTCTGTTCTCTCAGGGTGCCTATGCCACTGTCTTAGCTTCTAGCAGATGAAGTCAAGATGAAAGTATAAATAGGATTCCTGTAAAAGCATTGGATACCTGAATTTGAACCTTAAATATTGAACGCTTCAATTCAATTTGCCTAGAGGATAGGCCTTGGATGTAACATATATCAGAGGATGACCTGTATATCCCATAACAAGGGCATAATAGGTGATAAAGCCTGCTGACAGTTACTGCTAATCAGAAAAGCAGCTCTCCAGAGCAAAAGGGCTGTTATCTGTGGGGTTTAGCATAGGAGACCAAACTGGGTTTTGCTACAAACCCACTGGGAGCTTTGATAAGATAACTCCTCTCTGCCCCTCTTCACTTCTCCCTCCACTTAGATGTGTAACTGGGATAGTATTGCTACATAAGTGTGTATGGTGCAACATAACCTCTGGTAGAAGATTTCATGCCATAGCAGTCTGCCCCAGTTTTCAGAAGGTCTTAGTGTATATCGTTTTATGGGGGGTGTCCTAGTGTTGTCAGAGCTTGGAACGTCTTCCAAAAGTACTGCTGATAGCAGTTTGTTGATTGCTTCTGATTGTTTCATGCTGTGTCATTATTTTGAGGGTTGTGCTGACTGAAGACCATAGTTAGGAGGAAAGAGGCAGAGAGGCACAAAGGAAAAGTTCAGAAAGGAACAGTAACAGCACCATCTTCATGCATTTTTTAAAAAATAACTAACAAAAAGTAATGTGATTTTTCAGCTCCAAGTAGATGAATAGGCATCTTTTCCTTTCAGATCCTAAAATACCTGCTAAAATCTTTTTCTGAAGAGAAAGAACTTGGCCACAAGACTAATGCTTTCTTCTCTGCCAGGCTCTCCAAGCTCACCACAGGGGTATGGGCATTTCTATTGCAGCTGCATAAAACTTAGTATCAGTTTGTCAATAAGGCAAAAAATATGACAATATCTTTGACAGGTACAGGGAAAAGCCCAAATCCCACTGACTACACAATTATCCTTGTATTATCCTTCTCTCAGCATCAGCTTTGCTATATTTATGGGCAAGATGAGTCTAAAAGTGAGTCTAGAAACATTAGATGGGAAATATGGCAACTTGTCAAATTATACTATCTATGAAGATAAATTCCATATTTGTGTCTTACAAGTTCCTGGCCATCCTGCCTGAACACATTCCCGTGAACCTGCTTTAGCAGGGAAGCTGAAGCAGATGATCTCCAGCTAACCCCAACCACTCTGTGGTTCTGTGACCAGAGATAATAGACCAAACCATTCTGAAGCTGTTCAGGCAGCTGGTGATTCTTTTGCCTTGGTTTCTTTCTCTATGGACCAATTGTACTTTGTCACCAGGCAATCTCAGATTTGCATCCAGACTGTGTAGTGGGAAAAAAGGGGAATCTAGTAACCAAACCGTTCAAGTAAATACCTCAATCTTCACTCTCTGAGTTGTTCTATAAGCAATTAAAATTTTACATGCTGTTTATCAAGTTTAAAGTAGACGGTTTTATCTCAGTTAGAAAGTACCTTAAATTACTGTATTTTTAGACCCTGGGAATACAAAGCCAGCAGAATTAGTTGGATTTTAGATTCATAAAATTATGCATTCATTGGCATAAAAAAAAGGGAGTGCTTTTGTTTTGCTACAAAACCAGCACAAGCTCTGCTCTTTGATCTTGGAAAATTAAATTAGGTGTAACTCTATTATTTCTACATTTACTGGCAATCAGAGGAGAAATACACCCTGGGTGATGGCATTTCTGCACTGTTATAAATTGTAATAAAGACACACGGTTGGCATTTCTTTGGAAATAAAGAGCAATCTAGTATTTTTATGTTCTTTTCCTTTTTAATTGCAAAGTTGAAAGCCCTATTTATCTTCAAATAATATCTGCAAGAATCAAGTTTGTCTTACAATCACAAAACCACAGAATGAGAAAGGTTAGAAGGGAGCACTGGAGGACCCTGGTCCAACCTCCCTGCTCATGAAGGGTTATCTGAGAGCACATGGCATAGGATTCCATCCAGATGGTTCTTGAATATCTCAGTTGAGAGGTACTCCACAAACCCTCTGGGCAATCTGTTCCAGTGCACTGTCAATCACACTGTAAAGAACTTCTTGCTTATGTTCAGGTGGAACTTCTGTGCATAGTTTCTGCATTTTGTCCTATTGTTTGGCATCACTGAGCAGAGCCTGGCTCCATCCTCTTGAAACCCTCCCTTCAGATAGTCATAGACATTGATGGAGTCGCCTCTCAGTTGTCTCTTCTCAAGGCTGAACACACCCAACCTCTCTCAGCCTTTCCTCATAAGAGAGACGCTCCAGTCCCTTAATCCTCTTTGTTGCCTTTCACTGGACCCACTTCAGAGCTCCACATCTTTCTTGTGCTGAGGAGCTCAGAACTGGACACATCATTGCAGGGGAGGCCTCACCAGGGCTGAGTAGAGGGGCAGGATTACCCCTCTGGACCTGCTAGCAATGCTCTTCCCCATGTAACTGAGGATACCATGGGCCTGCTTGGCCACAAGGGCACCATTGCCATTGTTCAGTTGACTCTGAACTTGACATTCATTGACATTGAACTTTCCATATAACAGAAAAACTTGACATTCAAATAAGGTAAGCCTGTGGGAACTAAATGATGACTGACCATTTAGGCCTGCACAAAGCTGAGAATTTTTTTTTTTGCTATGTGCTTTCATGAATCCATTGTCTAATTGCAATTACAGATTTTTTTTCTACACTCATTTGACGCACAATCTCTGTGTACACAAGAGGGTGTTTTAAACTTTGGCTAAAGGTACAGCCCCATCATTTAGAGAGTAAGAAGTTATGCGTATGTCAGTGTAGAAGTGCGGTTGGTTAGATAGGATTCTAGTCTTTGAAAGGGACAGAATCAAGATAAGTCAGCAGGATTCCCAAAGTTACATTCAGCATCTTAATCAAGCCTAGTGTTTCTAGGCAACTGATCTGCAAAGTTATCAGCAATTTTTCTGTTAGATTTCATGAGACAGTAAGTGAGCAAGATATCCCAGGCAAGACAGGATGCTGCTGCTAATCTTATCATCTTATGCTCAAGCCCTTCAAAAGTAACCTCTTCCTTATCTATTTTCCTGTTGATGAGTGGCAACCTGAAAATATTTTTGAGTTCTGCACTCTTCCTATAATATAAAATGGGGAGAATCTAAGCCCTGCAGAATAAGCAGTTTGTGTAAAAGCTAGAGGTACACAGTGATTGAACAACTTCCTCAAAGAAAAACTGTTCACACAAGTATTAGAGTTCTGCACTGACTCATGAATAAAGAACTCAACAAAGAGTTCCAGGAAGTTCTTTGGGAATCTTACAAGCACCCTTGAAGGAGAAATTAACTCAGGCGATCTTGTGTCAGGCAGGCTGTAACCAGCAGAGCCAAACCAGAGCAGAAAAAGAGAAAAATACATTTATACCATAACAAGTCTTAGCACTACTCTAAAGACATTTATTCTCATTGTCACTGGACTGTTTCTCTCTGGGTTTTTTTGCAGCATCTGAGATGAGTTTTTGGTCAACAGCAAAGGCATTGGTCTGGAAATAGTCTCTGGGATGGCTCACTTTTCTGAGGTCTCTTCTTCCCTCTGCCTCTACCCCCACACTTCTCTCACCTACATATTCTACCACAATTTCCACTTTCATTATCTTTTGTTTGGACATCCTTGTACTCACCTGCTACATGCCAAAGAGCTCAGTACAAACATCTCAGCACAGTTAAGAAAATGCAAGTGGGAATTTTTATTTTCTTTTCAAAGTATACAATCATCTTCTTTCCACCTCTGTAAATGGGTGAGCCTTGGGGCTATAAAGAAATCTTTTGGGAATGATCC
Source organism: Acrocephalus scirpaceus scirpaceus (assembly GCA_910950805.1). Taxonomy (NCBI): domain Eukaryota; kingdom Metazoa; phylum Chordata; class Aves; order Passeriformes; family Sylviidae; genus Acrocephalus; species Acrocephalus scirpaceus. The sequence continues at coordinate 48,766,645 of OU383776.1, forward strand.
AAACCGCATGAGAAATTAGATGCTGGCAAATTCACCAGTTACTGCCCTTTCTCTTCCAGCTTGCAAGTAACAGAACAAATTTTGGTATCAAAAATTTTATATCTGTACTACTTAAAAGTTGTATTTAATTTTCCATTTTCCAAGACGCACACCTACATAAACTGCTTAAGGAAAAAAAAATTACTGTGATTGTATTGCAGGGTTAACAACAGGAAACAAAAATTCAAGATGGGATTTATTTTTTGGTTAAGGAGTAAAGGGAGAAGACAACAGTCTGGAACTTCACTTTCTCACAGGTAAACTTGGTCAAAAAATAAGAAGCCAGATTATGGCCACTAAAAGCTAGCATTTTCCCCAGAATGCTCATCAAATATTTAGGTATCAAGGACAAAACCAAGAATTACACATGGAGACTTCGTATCTAGCCTTTGGAGAATAAGCATTTTGCTGAAACCCACAATTCAGTCTAAACTGAATCAGATTTTTCTCCCTACGAAAGCATCTACACTCAGAGACTGGGTGGTGGACAATTAAATCCTTACTAGACTGGCTGAAAATTTTAGTTCAGAAAGAGGTTCTGCACTTCCCTTTGTATTTGTATCTATGACCTTAGACTACTATCTGTTTACCATCAATCCTGAATTTTGGATAAATTCAGGATAAGAGGGTCTAAATTAGTGTTGTGCAAAATGGAGAAGGGCAACCAAAAATTATGAAAGAAAAGCAACCAACAAGACAGCTGAGAAACAAGAAACTGAAAGCAGACCATCTTATTAAGCTGCGATTTACATTTTTTTAAAATCTTTGTGCAAAGGATATGAATTTTGATCCTAGGACTAGAAAAGAGTACAGCATGGTAAAAGATAAAAGAATTCTCAATAATAAGGCCCCAAGTCTCTCATCCCTGTCGCAAATAACAAAACAGCAATCAACTACTGCATTGGTTTAGAATTGTAAAATAGATTCCCATCATACTAAAAATAAGAACTTCTGCCATGGTCAGGAAAAAGTTTAGTTGCTGTTGACCTTCACTTCTTGCTGAAGATGTGCTTTAATCCTCTTAAAAGACTTTTGATATGAAAAGTTTTTGTTTAGATGCCCATATATGCTGAAGGAAAAAAACAGAAAATTACATCTTATTAGCTGCACAATTATAAGACCAGAAAAACCCCATAGAATAGACAAGAACACAGGAAAATTGAAGAGAGTACTGCCATAATTACATTTATTAAAAGACATGCTACAACAACTAGAATTAGGAAATTAGTTATGAATAGATATCATGTAATCAGAAAATACACTAACTGAAAAAACGAGAATATATTACAGCACAAACAAAATCAAACTCACCATGCACTACACAGTCACAAAATAGGTTTCTTTAATACATCTTATATCTTCTTTCAGTTTTAAGTAATCTCCACAGATATGGAATACTTTTCATGCAATGCCACAAGACGCTTTACAAATGAAAGCTTTTGCTTATTAAAATATACAGACAATCTTTTTATATAAAAACATTTTACAATTCCATTTGTTTCCCCAAACACTCTTTTGCCAGATTTATAAAAACAAAACCAAAACAAAAACATGTTACAAATATTTACAGTATTTTCCTGTGTTGATGAACATTTTTATAAACTGAAAGGGAACTTTTATGAACAGATCATGTGAAATGAGGGAATGATGGCAATTCTTAGAGGCGTTTACTGTGTCTTGAGTACAGTACTAAAAGCACCATATTAACTTTTTACCTTCTCTCACACCATTTGGTTCACATTGCTATCTCATTTTCCACTGTTTCTATCAGCAGTAACAGTCTCAAATACAGGCCACTTTGCATTAGGTCTTCCCATCAGAAAGGAGTGTGAGAGAAAACAGGTTTTTATATATCTCAGTAAAACCAGAAGAGTCTTTGGTCAGAGAGTGAAGTGACATTCTGATGTAAGAAACTGCTTGGTAAGCAACTTTTGTTTTGTGCTGCTGCAGTTCTATTGTGAACTTCTGCAGAAAGTGGGTAACATATTCAAAAAGAATTGGAAAGTGCTTCAAATCAAGTTTATGTGTGGTAGCTTCCCAATCATAAATAAAGCAGTTTCCAAGAACTGAAAAGGTGCTTACAGTGATGACAATTATCTGCTAAAATAAAAGCTTTCTTCATTTATCAAGGACCTTCAATAATGTAAGCATTTAATTCCTTTGGGACTGCTCCAAGTCACCAATAATGACACCATGTCATTATTATCTGAAGTTGGAAATAATGTGAGTTATGCTTGGATTCCTACTTATTGCAGTACAAAAGAAAAAACTGTAATGAGAAAGACTGTAGAATAATTAAATCTGTATTGAAACAGTTGTAGTTCACTTCTTGTATAGTCAGTAAACAATATTAATTTTTCACAATATAAATACACATTTTCCAGAGGGGAAAAATGTATTTATTATACTTAAGACACCTACAGATATGAAAAATCCTACATATAAAACTACTGAAGGCACAAAAACTTTGGTCCAATTTTGTTCCTATATCACATCCCCCATCAACAAAACCCTGAAGTTAAATACTTCAGAAATTTTATATTCTGTTAGGATTTGCTTTGAAATGAGCAGGCAAACAATCTTGTATATAGCAAACCAAACTTCAGACAGAAGATCAAGAAAAAATTAAATTTAAAGAAAAAATTCTGTGCAATCTGACTAGCATTGTTTCAGCACAACAGTAACAAGACTAAGTCTGGTAGTTGTGCTCTAGCTAACAACATATCAGGGCCAAAGGTTAAGGCAAAACAATGCTTTTTCTAGGCAGCTGACCTCTCATTTGAAAAACAGAAGTATAAACTAACAACATAAAATGGCAAGTAGTAAGTCTATATATCTTACAAAAACCCCCAAATTACCACTTTCCTACTGACATGAATCAGAGGAGGGCAAGATAATTGATCAGACAGACCTTACTGGCAGTACCATCCACCAAGACTAGTAATTCTCTTGGCATACAAACACAGGTTTGCTATCTGTAATCTGAAAATGAACTGATATGTGGAATATCTTCCAAATAAAAAGGACTCAATTTATCAGTACACAGAACCAGTGCAACTTACAGGACCAGCAGACAAAGCAACTGAATCAAATTATGAACCAAAATTTCAGAAATTGGTTCTGACGTTCTAAGACAGAATTTTAATTTCTGCAGAAATTCAAAGAAGAAGTTTTACCATTATATAACAAATCAAGGATCAGTTGAAAAGGCACTTAGCTGCTCCTGGGTTGTTAAAAAGGCCTTATTACACTTTGAACCAAGTGTGCATCCATCCAAAAAAATGGACTAGGAGATAACTCAGAGTTGATGCAAGGACGTGACATATACAGGAGGCATAACCATACAGTCACAGACTCATAGAATATGCAAAAGTGGAAGGGACCCACAACAATCACTGAGTCCAACTCCTGGCTCTGCACAAGACAGCCCCAAAGAATCACACCACATGCCCAAATTCCAACTTACACTTTGCACAACACCAGATACTTTCACAAATAGAAAATAATAACATATGATAAATGAATTATAAACCTATCTTTAACAACTTAAGGCCACAGTATAGCCAAAATCCTCTTCAGAGTTAAACAGTTAACAGGGGAAAAGGCAAAAGACATAGAATGCAGTATGTTTAAAGCCTAGTTACATATTAAGGAAGCAAATTCACAGTGAAGACTGCCAAACAGAACAGCGACGAACAGAGAATTTGTTCCATTTGTTTTTTTTTTTAAATTTACATGATTTTTAAAAATTCTTTGAGTAACTTTGAGTAATGCCCTAAGTTGTCCGTAACCTGACTGAAAGGTAGGACTAAGGCCTTTGGAGGTTCCTTTCCATCCACATCACTGTAAGACTCTGTAGAATAATATATTCTTTCCCAAATCTTGCTCTTTTCACAGATATCAAGAGATCTGCTATCATAGGCTTTAGAGAATCAAGAACTGAGATGCTTTTGCACCAGATACTAATAAGTCAAGCACAAAGTATAAAAAATATTCCTTCTGCCATGATTCTTCACTAACAATGCATTATAATAAGTAAGATGCTATGTTTGTGGTTTCAATTATTCAAGGCAGAACACTAAAAGGGAAAATCCAGCCTTAATTAGTGCCTTCATGCTGCTAAGCAAATGTTAAGATGTACTGCCAAGTTTCAAAGCTTTTCTGCATATCTTGTAAAAGCCTCCCTAAGAGGCAGCATCTTTCAGATACACACAAATCTAAAAGTATGTTGACAGGAATAATTTGGTTGCAAAACCAGAACAATAAAGGTGAATTAAAAAAGATACACAATACTTGTATCACAAAACCAAAAAGCAAACATAATAAATACTCACTTTCAGATTTTTCCTAAGTTAAAAATTTTTAAGATTCTGCAGGAAGTCTTTCCATCAATGCTCACAGTCAAAGGGATGGTGTTTGAAAGGGCCAGTCAAATCTGGTGAATCAACAAATCCTTCTGGGGCTGTGTCCCCAGTCAGGGGTTTGGCTGCTTTGACCATGGGACTTGCTTTCAGAAACTGGGTCTAGTGAGGGCTGGTGGGGTCCATCTGTCAGAAGAGGGGAAGAGCATTTTCTGCCAAGCTGGTGAGATGGGCTTTGAACTAAAGATGCCAGGCGGAAGGGAGCCTCAGTCCATCCCTCTCTGTCAATCTGGTGCCAGTGCCAGCAATAGATGCTCAGTGCCTGAAGAAGGATCACAGGTCAGCAGAAAAGCACCAGAAGAACACAAAGGAACTCCAGCTACTCCAGCCAGTAAGTCAGCTTCATTAGGGTCTCAACTCCAAAGCATCTGTGCAATAGCACATGAGAAGATGAATAAACAGGAAGAGTCAGATGTGGACATGCTGACTTATGACCTCATTGGTATGTCATGGACACATAGTGTGATGGCTCTAAAGAGTGTTGGAATGGAAGGATATAGGCTCTTCAGGAAAGACTGGAAGTCTGGTAGGCAAGGAGATGGTGTTGCCCCCTATGTCAATGATGAGCTGGAGATCATGGAGCTTCACCTGGGAGTGGATGAAGCTGACTGAGAGTTAATGGGTCAGGATTAAAGGTAGGTAAGGGACCTTATAGACAAAGGAGCAGCCTCATGTACACAAACCTTGTTCCTAATAGGGAATTTCAACCACCCTAATATCTGTCAACACAGCAGCACATAAACAATCCAGAAACTTCCTGGAATGCATTGATGATAACTTCTTTCTTCAAGTAACAGAGGAGCCAAGGAGAGGAGGTACTATGCTGGACCTTTTTCTCCCAACAAGGAGGGGCTGGTGGGGAATATGAAGCTCAAGGGCAGCCTTGACTGCAAGGACCACAAAATGAAATTCGAGATCCTTAGGGCAGCACGGAAGGTGCACAGAAAGCTCACTACCCTGGACTTCAGGAGAGCAGACTTTGGCTTCCTCAGGGGTCTGCCTCATAGAGTATCATATGGGATAAAGTCCTGGAGGGAAGAGGGACCCAAGAAAGCTGGTTGGTATTCAAGGATCACCTTCTCCAAGTTCAGGAGTGATTATCTTAACAAAGAGGAAGTCAGGCAAAAATATCAGGATGGCCTTAAATGAACAAGGGACTGCTGGATGAACACTAAAAGAAAGGCTACAGAAGGTAGAAGTAACGACATGTAGCCTGTGAGGAAAAGAGGTTTTCTGAGTGGCTCAAGTCTATGAAACCGTGAAAGCTAAAGCTTCACTTGAAAAGGGGAAATATAGCCTACATTTGTAAAAAGAGAAATAGGAAAGACCCAGGGAACTGAAAGTCTGGAAGTCCCACCTTGGTTCCCAGTAAGATTATGCAGTAGATAGCTTCACTGAAAGCAAATCATGCCTGACACATTTAATGGCCTTCTACAACAGTTACAGCAATGGTGGATAAGAGCAACTGATGTCATTTATCAGGACTTGTGCAAAGCATGACACTGTCCTACAAAACTTCCTTGTCTCTAAAATGGAGACATGGATTTGATGGGTGGACCTCTAGCTGGAAAAGGAATTGGTTGGATGGCCACATTCAAAGAGTTGTGGTCAACAGCTTGATATTCAAGTGGAGACCAATAATGAGCAGTGTTCTGTATGGATAAGCACTGGTACCAGAGCTGGTAAACACCCTTGCTGGTGACATGAACAGTGGAATCAACTGCACCCTCTGCAAGTTTGCTGACAACACCAAGCTGTGTGGTGCAGTCAACACACCTGGAAAGAAAGGACACCATCCAGAAGGACCTAGACAGACTAAGTGGTAGCCTGTAAGAACCTCACAAAGATCAACCCACACCACCCTGTGATTCTGTGAAATACAAAACATCCCTTAGGGGAGTATTATTCCTAAGCCAGTTGAAGTTTCCAGTACATAGTACATTCTGCATATTTATATAGTTGTGTTGTACAGCACTTATTATAGCTACATCTGTGCAGTCAGATTGGCTGCTATTATTGAGGAACACATTCTCTGAGGTAGCTCGGGGTGCAGCTGCAGTGGGAGCTACAGGTTGAGCTCTGGCTGCTGCAGCCCAGGCAAAGAGGCCGTGAGGAGCCGACCCTCGGCACAACAAGGGCCTGGGGACCTGTGGCCCAGCCAGGGGACCAGACACTGAGACTCAGCAGGAGCTGATGATTCCAGACCTTCCCACAGTTAGACTGGTGAGGGGATATAAAAGCCCACGGGTTCCTTTGTTCAGGGTCCCTCCTCAGAGACACCAGGTCGAGCTGTTAGTTTGTTACTGCACTGTGATGACATTACTTTAAAGGCTGGGATGCCTGAGACTGCTATGGGAAACCTGGGGTCCCACCCAGTAAGGAAACCTATTCTGACTTTGGGAATATGAGGGCTGTAGCTGGGAAGGGGCCTTAGTGCCAGCTCAGGTGGTGCAAGAGTGACTGCCAGAGTGGATCCTGGATGGTTGGACTGGGAAGTTTCCTTAACACTACACTTGTAATCAATTGCGTACATCAAGGTAGTATCTGGCAAGCTACTATTAGGCTGATTTTGCAAAAATCATTCAGAGGAAAAATTTGAGAAAGCTCACTACAGAACACTCAGATCATGACAGAAACGTAGAAACATATCTTCTAGAAAGATAAAGTCATACAATTCAGATGAACAAAACCAGTTATGAGTTGCAACACATTCCAGCAGAAACAAATTCTGCAATAATTAGAAGTAAATGTGGTAAAATAAAACTAATTTTCAATTAATATATGTGAAAGAAAACCCTAGGAAATGTAGCTTTTTCAAATATGATCAGAAGTCAACAGTACTCATCTGTACACTCATGGCAAAACCTAACTGCATCTCAGTTCCTTCCTCAAAGAGGAATCAAGATTCAGTATCAAACATTTCTTCATACTTACAAAGGAAAGAATGATAGCATTCTATTACTTTAAGTTTAATACTGTAAAGTATTAAAAATAAAGACATGCAGAAACCCGAAAGAGAATATTCTGATACAGCCAGTGTCTCTCAAAAAGTCAGATGAAATCCAGATGAAGTGGATTTGCTGTTTGGCCTTCCTATATAGGTTTGTTTGGGGGTTTTTTAGTATATTTTTTCTATTAGTGAAGAACTACTATCAGAGAAGTGCAGCTCGGTAAATTTAAAAAATCCCTATGTGATTTCACAACAAATGAAACCTCATTCCCATCTATATCCAATCTCCATACAAAAGCAAAAGAAACTAGAATTCAAAGTTGAATTAATGAAAAAATATATCTTGAAATATCATGGAAAACACTTTCAAAAATACCAAGAGGAGAATTTTCACAAAGCCCACAATATTTTTGCAAGATACTTCAGATAATGCTCTAATCTATTGTTTCATACACACATAATAAGGCACATAATAAGAAATTATGTAAACACACAGTAATTTAAGTATTAGATTTTAGAGTGGTAAAAGATCTCAAGGGTTAATTTTTCTCACCTGAAAGATGACCTTAGCAAAAATAACTTCTTAAAAATAGCAAAATCATCATAGACATGAATATTTTCCATAAGATTGCAAACATTTAATTATTTAGAGAAATGTAAAACATTATTTTAAATCAAGACCATTTTCTTGTTTAATTTTCTCCAAGGTACTGTTACACATCCCTTCATAGCAGAAACAGGACATCAAACTTCCAACCCACAGTCAAGACAAACTAATTCTCCAATACCACACCTTGAAGAAATTTATCAAATACCTTTTATTCTACAGAGAGAAGGCACTGCCTTTTCTCTAATAATTTAATCTATAAGAACAGCACAGACTTTTAATTTTTATAAACAAGTTATTTGTAAAGATTCACCAAAGTATGAATGCACCTCGTAACATAAATACTATTTAGAGGATACTCACAGTTACTGTTTTCTTTTCAAGAAACCCAAGCGCTATTTCACATTCAAATTAGTGTTTAATGTGCACAGAGTAGATTTACCTTTCCATAAAACATAGTCGTTTGGTACATTGCAGAAGCACTCTAAATTGTTGTGTAAAGCGATTTCAAACAAAAGCTGAAACGATGTTCTCAAAATATAACTTTAAGTAGGAAATTTTATTATAAATATTGTTGCTAAAACTATTTCACAGAAGAATCTTTCTATGGATGGCATACTTGCAGATAGAATCAGAAAAAAATCGTCATTTAATTCTTTGTGTATGAATGAGGTTGTTCTTTTAAGAGACAGAGTTGGTCACAACTGTCTCAGTCTTTTATTTGAAAATTTTACTAAACCTTTACGTAGCCTTAAAGGGAAAATTCAGAGAAAATTCAGATTGAAGATTTTGAGAAGGAAACTCTGAGATGCTGGTTTTCTCCAAAGTCATGATTATGAAGCTCAATGAGAGCATGAACTGCTTCTTCCACAGAACCCAGCTGGATAAGAGCCATTTTGCAATCTTTCCTGAAGAACAATAAAAATTATTACTCGTAACCAAATTTTCACTAGCCAACACAGAGAAGTGGCTTAAGTGGGCATTTTTTCCAGCTATATTACACCCGTTGTACAGGAAAAAAATCAAAGCTATTTATGTATCTGCTAAACTGTAAAGATAACAAAACTACATAAATTTTGCAAATCTATGGCTTAAAGTCATATCACTTCTTCATTACACTGGACTTCAAAAAGCTAGATCAACATAAGGCTTGAAGACCTCTAAGAAATAATTTCATTGTCCATACAAATGGGATTATTCTAGTAGGTACAATCGTACTAAAATAATGCTGCCAACTAGCATTAATTAATGCAGATACATTGTCATCACTATAATTCTTTATATGGCATTTTACATACGCAAAGCCTGTATTTTTTCAAGAAGTGAGAATTTACTTTCCGTAAACTTGTTTTACTTTGAACGCACATAGAATTTGTCAAAAGGTTGCATATTTTTAGTTTAGTTATGCTAACCCAGTATTCAATTTAAAATTTTAAGACTGAAAGTATCATAAAAATCATGATAGGTGTACCACTTTTGCCTATAGCTATATATACATGGAATTCTGCTTGTAGTTATATACACATAGAAAGTCATAAAAAAAGCAATTAGCTATTTTCCAGGATGAAAGCTTGCTTAGCAATTTTACAAAAGAACTTACTGGAAAAATTTGAAGCCTTTCACAGTAGATCCTTTACTTGTAAAAAGGGTCTTCAAATCATCAACAGTAGTAGAAGGCCTAATAAAAAAAAAAAACCAAAAACAAACAAAACAAAAACTCCCATTAATTTGCAGAAGAGCACAGAGTCCTGTAATAATATCAAGATGTCAATTTTGGCTTCTAAACTAGTTTTTGCTGTTTAAATTTATCTCCATCAACTCAAACCATGTCAACACTTCAGCCCAAAACGCTTGCCTTTTACTCTACATTTTAGTATCATATTGTGCTAGAAAAAATATTTTCGACATACTCTACTGTTTTTCATCCAACCCTTTTTCTTTTTCAGTAAAATTCAGATCACATAAAAATCTCCTAAAATCTTGAGGAATATGCTTCATTTTGCAATTTGTGCAAGAGCATGTCACATATTTTCAAATTGGAAAGATTTCTGGTTTACTCAAAAAGCTGTTTTCAAAGTGTCTTATAATTTCCATTCTTACTTGGGCAAAATTCCATAGTTTCGTTTTTTCCCTCCCTGCACAGCTGCCAAACAAGAGAAGCCTGTAAAAACTTATGTTTGGCTGTTACTCCACACACTACTGATAACATTCTAGACATAAAGAAGATTATTTCAGTCTTAAAGAGCATACTAAGTACTTTTTTCTTTCTCACAATTGGCCCTCCACATAAGAGATCTGAATTAGAGAATAAGAGATCTGAATAAGAGATCTGAAAGTGATTTTTAAAAAGTGTTAGAATTCTTAAAAGCTGTATATATATTAAATAATGTCAATGATGAATTTGTTGTCATGTACATTACCTCAAAAAACATGTCTTTAACCTTTGTGAAAATTTATGACACATGATTTAATATGTCAAAAGCCAAAAGCATACTCTCAAGAAAATGTAAACTGATCAAAACTCAAAGAAGATAATTCCTTCAGTTATCCTCTTTGCTAATGATAAAAACGGGACAGTTAAAGGATTCTATTGTTAACTACATATCAGAATGATCCACAGCAGAATGAATTGTAAAAGGCCAAGGAAAGAAAACCAAAACTTAAATCAGAGTTTTTAACTTGACAACATAATCTAAAAAACATCTTGCCAAGAAGACGACATATGCAGATACTCACGGGATGTTAGAGAGATGCAGAGTGGCAGATGGAGGAAAGATATTTTGGAAGTTCTTAGAGCAGGGATTCTTAAAGCGATGTAAAGGGCTATTGCTATAGTCCTTTGTCAGACCTTTGTCCTCTTGTCCCTCACGAGGAAGTTGAATTGTCTGATATTTTGAAAGAGTAGCATGCATGACCCTTCCATAAAGCCTCTGTCCATTCAAGTAGTTGATAGCTAACCAGTGGAAATGTAATTTGAACAGGAATTAATGGAGGAGAAGAAAAGACAATCCTTTGAATACTAATAGTGTTTTCTACTTAGTGTCAGATTTCAGATTCTAAATTTAAACTGCAACTTCCACATCTACCAGGTGGGCTATATCATAACATTACATTTAAAAAAGTTAGAAGGATATAATATTTTGAACTTCCAGTTCAAATGCAAAAAAAATGCAAAATAGCATTTCGATACAGAGCAGTTGATTATTCTTAAATAGGTAGATATAAGATAAATTACAGGAAAATTATATAAAGTATTATTAAAAAATGACACAGGAGTTGTATGTTTTAATTCTAGTATTTACTATAGATTGAGATTTACAAGACTTTTTTTTAAAAAACCATTAAGAGTGTTATCAAAGTTTGCATGTAGTAATGCAGCACAATGATGAATTTAATTTGTTTATGCTTGTCACTGACAGATGACAAATTCCTCCTTTATATTAAACTCATGTTAGCTTGAAGGATAACTCTGCCTTAAAGATCAATACCTAATTGAGCCTGGGTTGCATCTGCCATCTGAACCAAAGCAATTCCTCTTTTCTTAAACATGATCTTCACACGATGCACATCACCATACACACCTGTGGAAATCCAGACAGGATTTTTAAGAGCACTACTATAAAAAGCACAAGGCCGAATATTTTTCTTTTGACTAACATTAGCGTTACAAAGAATAATCATCTCATTAAACAGGTTGGTTATAATATTAGTATAAGGAGAGTTTTAAGGTTTGTGTATTATTTTCTGGGGCTAATAAGTGGAGGAACATCCCCCAGATCCTAGTCATACTATTGCATGTTTATATTCAGTTTTTGAATGGAGCATTAGTTGTCAAAGTCCTCTTACTCTCCCAAACATTGTCCTTCGCAGCTAATATATGAGCCAATTCTGTACAGCATTTCCTCTGGTGCAACTTCTGTTTTTTCACCTTACTTTGCTTTCTGATTTTTTGTAGATAACAAATTGGACAACACACCAAAATTCTTCTGACACTAACTGTTTTGCCATTTTGGTATCTGTGACTCATTAAGTCCTGACTCAACTTACTGCCATTTTAAAATCAGTGCATTCTCTCAGTGCGCTTCCTGGACATGCACAGAGCAATGGAGTTTGAATTAACCAGCATGGGTCAGATAAATAAAAAGAACCACTAGCCCTGTGGTTTGTCAAGGTATATTTGACATATCTTACCAAACAGGATGAAAAGTCCATAAGGTGTGATGGCCTGTTCAAATGATAAAATGAGTACATTATTTCTAAAGCCATGCAAATAAAGACATCTATTCCATAGGTGCATGGTAAACAAGAAGAGTGGAAGAGATACTAATACATAAACCTGTCTCTCTAAAAGCCATTCCCTGCAATACCCACAGTGTATGGCACTCTTGTTAATACATATTTGCTATGCACATGTAAAATACGTAAACAAGCAAATGCTTCAGCTCATGCATTTTCATCACTCAAGACTCACTTCTGTCATGCTGCAGAAGCTATTAATTTTTTAAGTAGCTTCATTATTTGACCTTATTCTTTGTAAGCTAGCAGGTCATTCCGTGAAAAAAATGAAAGACATTTGTTAAATTAAAAATAAAGCATTAAAGAACTCCTTTGTATTTTGTAAACAGACAATACCAACAAAACTAAACCCAGTTGCTACAAAATGTGTTTGCTTTGTCATCAATTTTGTCCCCATCCCTCTACATGGCCATGCTATTCAAAAGGGAGACACAGCAATTTTAACTGTTTATGTATGAAGCATATAGAAAGTGGTATATAAATTGTATTAAGTTAGAAGCTGTGAACAGAAAGCTAAACATTGAAAGGAATTATTTTTCTTCAGTGATTCCAAATTAAATTCTTGTGTGCCAAGTACCAAAGAAGATAATTTACAACCTAATGCAGCCAAATTTTTTCAACTGAGGCCAAGGCTTTGCCAGTAATGAGTTCTGAAAATACCTATCTTTTAGAAGCACTGCTTACACTCTCTAGCCCTATCCCTTCTCAACTCAAATGTGTACCATACATACCTAATTTATTCAAAAATAGAAGATACTGCAGCCTAAGTGGCCTTACCAATTTACCATCAGCATTTAGTGGTAGAGAACAATTATTATCAATGTAAAATTTAAATTCATCAAGAGTTTATTCTTCTGGCCCAAATATTTTAATTCAGGATAGAGACTTCTGTTTTGAAAAAGAAATTTCTTATTCAAATGAGACTACAATACTTAAAAAAAAAAGGCAGGGGGAAGGAGAGAACTTAAGACAAAACCAGATAATTTAAAAGTCATAAAGGAATGTTTAAATGCACACTGAAACCTTGCAACAGGAGGGAAATATGAACTGAAATAAGGCCAACCAGATTTTCTACACAGAGAAAAAGGAGTGACAGGGGTCAGACAACAAATACTGAAGGACAAGTATTATAGAATGGCCAAGAAATGTATTTCCAACAATTAATGCTGTAGTACATTCTGATTTTTATCCTTTTAAGAAGTTGAGCATTACTTAATACATTGATATTGTATCATTCATTACAGCACTAAGTTCTACATGAATTCTTAGCTATGATTACTATGATGTAAAGCACCAATGTCCTAAAAAGAGCTCTGGACCATGTTTACATATGCTTATTGTTAAGAGGCACGCTCCTTTCAGATTCAGAAAATCATCTTAAATAGTCCGCTGCAGAAAGCACATCTTCAGCCATCATCAGAAACTCATTGATATATTGAAAAATCAAAGAAAAAGTGACTTGTCTTACAACCCTTTCTACAGCTGGGTTTTTGATGCTTACTGCATATTTGGCTGTTAGTATGAAAACAGAGACAGAACAATTTCTTAAAGAAATTGGTGAACAGATTTTTAAACCTCAGAACATGAAGGTTACTTCAATTTTGCCAACAACTCCAAATAGTTTTATGGTTAAGGAAATATATTGAGTGTGTGTAACAAGAATTTTACATTGCTGCAACAGGACTGCTTATCAACAGTCAAAATGAACTGTGTTTTAAGTCATGGCCCTGGTAAAGCTTGATTTTTTTAAGAAGATGTTTATTGCTTTTAATTAAGCACTGATCAGTGTTCAAATAACATGAGTAAGATTACAGACCAGCCTATGTCATTTTCACTACAAATATAACTTCCCAAGTTGTCCCTGGTAATTTTACAGCCATCATATGAAAAAGCATCTGCGTGGTACTATGAAAAGTTAACATGGGTACTTATTAACTTTTAAAAATTAATGTAGAGTAATGTCAATAACATAATGTACCTGTGTTCTTTTTCTTCAATCTCAAAAAAGTTGCAGAACTAGAAAGATCCTACACATGTTTAGAAATGTACGTGACTTTGCATGCCTTTATTTCCTTTTCTGTTCTCTCCTTTCCATTTAATTTCTTGGTTTTCAACCAGTGTAAGGAAAAATCCTTTGCCTTCTTTACAGATAAAACAGCACATAGAGGAGTCATACTAACAGAGATATCAGTAAATTATCATATATATGTTGTTTACATCTTCAAACATTTCTTACATTTGACCACAGACTTCTCTCTAATTACTAGCTACACTGCTAACAGGGTTCCTAAAGTAAAGGAAGCTTTTCACCAATGACTGGAGTTTTTAAAGTTCATTAATATTGCCAACTACCTAAAACAAGTATGGAGGTGTCCTGTTTTTTATATTATCGACACAGACAATTTCTCTTATTCCTTCAGCTAATGTCAGTTTGCAGGATTCTGGCAGTTGGTACAAGGTGACACTTGCATCAATTCCATCAATCAAACTTACTTCAGGGTTGAGGTTGCTGACTAATAAAACAGAGTTTCCTGGAATACCAGAAATAGTCATGTGTCCAGGCGCTGCTGATGTGGTGACCATGAGAGGACCAAGTGCTCCAGGAACAGGTGGAACAGAAGGACCTAGAATGGTATAAATAGCATCATTTGATGTCTCAAAGTGTAAAAGGAAGAATACACAAGCAGATGATATTTGGCAAAAACATCAATAATCAATTCAAAAATGCTTTTAAGGAATTTAGTTATTACTAGTATCTGACCATTAATGCAGGAAGCACCTTCCTTTCAGAGAAAAACAATTATTCAGCTACACAAACAGACCCAAACAAAAGGGGACATAAATTGCAGCCCAAGAAAGATGAAAAATAATTCAGCACACAAGTTTATCCTGTGCTAGAAAGGAAAAGATTAGAGTCCAAAGAACTATCTATTTCTCATTTGATAGCCAGAAAAGGGGAGACTTCCCTTTATTTGCTTTGAATTTCATAGCAGTTTTATGATTCTGAGAAAAACAAATGCATAATTTCTTCTCTTGCAGGTAATCTTCATCATGGCATTTAGGTTCTTTGTTTCTTGAATTATAAACTACATGAGTATATGTTTTTTACTACAGAAACTTATTTTATTGAGTATATATATGAGAAAGAATTACAATTACTCAAAGTAATGTGTTCTGATTAATATATTCAATGTGTTCTGATTGTTATATTTTAAAACAAATGGCTCTGAACAGATGTATTCAGATGGGCCATTAGCCATAACTACAAACACCAGATTTTTAGAAAACAAACTTACCTGCTCCCTGAGGAAAGCCCACAGCTGGGGCAAATCCAGGAGGCCCTGTATATGATGGAAAGATGGTATTTTGGGTGGCTAGAGAGAACAGACAGATTTTTTTAAAGCAGATTTTAAATTTTTAGAAAACAGAAGAGTTTTCAGCAATCAGAATCAGCTACGAGAGTTGCGATTTTGACCTTATCTGTGATTCCAAATATTTATGAAACTTTTGGGTTAAAACTCTCATTGAAATCCAAGATTTTATGTTTTACAAAGACAATTTTCAGCCACTTTTGATGGTAAATATTCTGGTAAGCCTCAAGATTTGTCTCTAAAATGAAGTCATGGCAAAATGTAAATTAGAGAAGTTTGAATAGGAAAGCACAGCAGAGATTAGTATCCATTAAAGCCCATGTTCAATGGTTTCACACAATGGACATGTACTCTAGACATTTTCTGCAAGTAAATACAGTCAAAAATGTTTTGCAATGATGAGATACAACTCCTGAATACTAAGATCGGTATAAGTTAAACAATATGAGCTTCTACAAATGATCTGAGGTTCTGAATTTTACTAGCTGCTGAAATGCATAAAGGACATAGATTCTGCTTTTTAAGGAGATGTACTTTCCCAGTTTGTGTAACTTTATAAATAACCAGTGTTTTTTATAGTTGCCCTGGAAATCACAAGCATTAACCAGATTTAGAATATGGAACATATGAAGAGTCTCAGCATCAAAGATAGCTCAGTGATTTCCACATTAGTATGTGGAGGTAAATGCTACCCAGGATAGCACACAAGGCTGTGCTCTAAGCAGTTAGATACAAACTTGAGCTGTGTGTTCATTCATATGTAAGGACACACTAGATTTTAATTTTTTTAAACGGGGCATGTATAATCAGAAAACACATTCTACAAGCTTGGTAGTAAGTCTGTTTAACTACTCAAACTTCCACACCACTGACTAAAATAGAGCTACTAGCAAATGGTTATTGATAGTGATCATACAATACCAAAAGAAGTATCTATTATGAATTACAAAAAAGAAATGGAACAGACACCACAGATGAAGTATTCCTGAATACTGCATCACATTACACCTCCTCTTATCTGTGGCAACAAAGTGTCTTTCATACACAGAACACATTTATCACACCAAAGCAAGTAAATATGTTCTTGAAATAAATGCACTGGTGCATTATACTGACAAGTTCAGGCAATATAGTTATTAATCACTTATTAAAAATCCAAGAACAGTAATGGAAACATTAATGAAGAAATAGATCAAGAACTTTTATTCTGCCAAATAAGACTTGCATGTTGCACCCTGATACCAAAATCAGAAATGTAATAATTGTCAAACTGAGCTAATGCAGAAGGATCTGGAATTCTTTGTTGCTTTTTTTTTTAAATTCATTTGCTTAATGGCTATCAGCCTAGCTTTCTAAGCAAGCCAATTTATGTATTTCTGCTAATGTTCACTGGATGCAAGAACTCTTTAAATGCAAAATATGCACAAAATCTGTTTGTTTATAGTGCAGTATCTTTTCCACTAAAAGCGAAAGAAAATTAAAGAAAAAAGAGAAAAAACCCAAGTTTCACGAGCAGTTTAGTTTTGCTATTAAGATAACTTCAACTCTACAATTAAAAACAGAGGTATTATTCAGAGGTATAAAGTTACCAGCTTTGTCTTATAATTCTACATCAAAACAACATCCACTAGTAATAAGAGGTAGTGGAAGTACTCACATGATTTAGAACATTTTTTGCTCATGTTCTGTAACTAAGCCTCTCAGAACATGTCAATGACAATATGTGCATGTTGTCACCACTGACAGAAGGCTAGGAAGTATGCTTCTCCCCATCTATAGCTATTTATTGTTTTTTTAAATGTATGTGCAGCTGCTTCACTGTGAATGTACCACAAACAAATTTTGGTACAGACATCAGACTATTCCAGCACTTCTTACTCTTACAGTAGAAGAAAACAAGGCTCCTAGCAATGAGAAGCTTGTTAAAGTGAGGGGGAAGATATTGAGAAGTGTTCATGTGTTACCCTCCAAAAGCATAGTTATTTCTCCCCTACAAGCAAGTGCAGAAATAAACTACTCTAGTTGCACTTTTCCCTTCCACTGACATTTCAAATGGTGCAAGTCTAATTAATTAGAATATATGAGACCCGTAACAGCACATTTCTATAATGCTGTATGACAAATTCCACTGTCCTTCTCTGCCCCAGACTGTAATGACAGTTGTCCATTACATAAAGATCCAAAGCCTACTGTTAAAGGGAGCAGTAAAAACAAAAATCAAGAAAGTAGGGAGTGCAACTCACTTTCTTATTCTAATCTAAGGTAACTAGTTCAACTATTCAAAAAATCAAACCAAACCCAGTATTTTCCCTAGCTGCCATAGAAAAGTAAAGGAAAATAGGGAATTATTCTCCCACACTTTTTACTGTGCTAATCAATTGGACAGCACTTAGATATCTATTCAACAGTTAAGACAGTTCTTAGCTGTGTATTATTGCTAACAGTTGTCATTAGAGAGAGAAAAATAGCTAAAAGCATTCTAACTGTGTTGTGAGCATTTCTCCAGTGTCACTTCAAGCAGACACTGTCTCTTCCATGCCAAAATGACTTCTAAAATTTAAGAAAATTTCTTAAATTTTATATTTTAGAAGATCAGTACAGACATATATAAATAAGTGTAGAATTTTAGATTTTCTTACAGTTTTGTCTCTTGCAGCACTCAATTATCCTAAAATATCAACAAATAAGAGCTAATACCCTTAAAACACTTATTTTCATGCAACTTTAGGCAGCCAGTGTCAATTTGTGATGATTTCCATTCTGATATGCAATATTTACTACATTACTTGTACCAATTATACTATTTCACAGCATTTCAGTTGTATTTTGTAGCTTTTTTACAGCACTTAACATTTGCCCACAAGTATTTCTCATGTTATTATTTCAGATATTCACTTACCATGACTTGGACTTCATGCTTTCCATACAAATTTTACTGGACTTAGCAAACAAAAATGTACACAAAATGTACCCTTCTATGAACCTGATATGAAACCAGAACATAAATGTGACACAAAAATTATGACCTCAGTGTGTATTTAGCACTAGAAGTGAAGGCTTCTTACCAAAGGGAGTAGATAAGGATGTGTCCACAGTTCGTTGGCCATCACCAAAAGGAAGGTCAATGCAAGTGAAATCTCTACTTTTGTCATTGTTGTACTTCACCGTTAGATTAGTTAATTTGGAGAAATCAATATGAAGTGTGCAGCATCCAGTGTAGATACTATGGCCATCCAGAGACTGAAGAAAAATAGAAGAAAAATATTTGTAGAGATAAAACACATCATGGCAGCCATTACTATAAGTTTATATTATTATTGCAGTGTGCTGGTTTTGCATTTATTGATGTTTGATGAGGAAAGTAAGATATCTACAGAAGTGACTTTTCTAGGAAGTTATAGCAAAACCCAATCAGTGACTAGGGTTGAATATTGATATCTGGTTAAATCAGTAGAAATTTGGGGTTGGCCTCCTTTCCCATGTAACAGGTGACATGACAAGAGGAAATGGGCTCAAGTTTAGACTGCAAGGGGAGTTTAGACTGGATATTATGAAAAATTCCTTCATCAGAAGAGTTATCAGGCATTGGAACAGGCAAGTGGTGGAGTTACCATCCCTGGAGTTATTTAAAAGATGTGCAGATGTTGTGCTTCAGGACGTGGTTTAGAAGTAAACTTGGCAGCATTAGGTTTATCATTGGACTCAATGACCTTAAGGGTCTTTTCCAATTTAAGTCCCCAGACCTGGGCATGACTTCAAATGAAACAACAGAGCAGATATATCCTGTGCCCAAGAACACCCAGAAGTGGTGCATAATTGTTGTGGGTGACACCCTGCTGCAGCAAACAGAGGCACCCATCTACTGACCTGACCATTGGTATAAAAAGGTCCCCAGTCTGCCTCTCTGAGACTTGAATCACAGGTGTCATGAAAAGATTGCTAAGGCTTTTCTGCACATCTGACTATTACCTCCTGCTCCCTTTATATGAGAACTAAAGATGACTTGGGTGAAGGGGCAGAGGCCTGCTCAGCAACTTCACTGACAACACAAAGCTGGGAGCAGTGGCCGATACCCCAGAGGGCTGTGCAGCCCTTCAGAAGGACCTCAACAGGCTGGAGACATGGGCAGGGAGGAACCTTCTGAAATTCAGCAAAGGCAAATGCAGAGCACAGATTGGGGCCTGATCTGCTGAAAGCAGCTTCACAGAGTAGGAGCTGAGGGTCCTGGTGGACCACAAGATGCCTGTAACCCAGCAATCTGTCCTTGTGGCCAAGAAGGCCATGGAATCCTAGGGTGCATTATAAAGAGCACTGCCAGCAGGTCAAGCAAAGTGATCCTGCCCCTCTACTCAGCACTGGTGAGGCCACATTTGGAGTGCTGTGTTTAGTTGTGGACTCCTCAGCCCAAAAGAAACATGGAGCTGTTGGAAAGGGTCTAGTGTAGACCTACAAAGATGATTAAGCAATCAGAGCATCTCTTTAGCAAAAGAGGGAGCTGGGCCTATTCAGCCTTGAGAAGACTGAGACGGAATATCAACGATTTTCGTTTTGATAGACTCATGCAGGTTTTGGAGTATATGCTATACATTTGTTTGCAGATGACAGAGTGCAGTCCTCTTAACTAAAGAGATATCAAAATTATTCATGTGCAACAAGAGTGTTAGAATGGTAAGAAATCACAAAGTTAGCAGTCAAAATATTTCTAATGGTACCCCTGTCCCTAAGTAGGGAAAACCCCCCAACAAACAAAAAAAGAAACTCAAGCTGAATACACTATACTTACCATTTTGGCATAATATGCATTCATTGCATCAGCATATTGGAGCAGAGCTTGAAACTGATTGTTCTTATGGAACATGACAATCTTCATGACAAAGCCGAATTTAGAGAAAATCTATCAGGGAAAAAACATGGGCTTTAAGAAGCACTGAATAACTCATGCACACTAAAAGCTAGCATTTAATATTCCAAATAAATTTCTGAAAAATATTTCTATTGTGAGAGCTGAACAAAAATAGTGTGAACTCAGAATTTTGCTTCAGTTAAAAAATAATTAAAGAAAGGCTACAAAAGATGGGAAAAAAGGATAAATTTTCCTTAAAGAATTAGCAATGTCTAATCAACTAACAAGGAAGGACAGATAAATTGTGGATAATGAATCCCAGTTGAGGTTTGAGAAATGGACTTCACAAGTCATAGAATCACAGAACATGTTGAGTTGGAAGGGATCCATAAGGATCATCCACCAAGTCCAGTTCCCACCTCTGCACAGGACATCCCAAGAGTCACACCATGTGCCTGAGAGCATTGTCCAAAGGCTTCTGGAACTCTGTCAGGCTTGGTGCTGCAATCACTTCTCTGGAGAGCCTGTTCCAGAGCCCAATACTTTCATCCCTCAACTCAGCCTCGTGCCATTTACTCAAGTCCTGTCACTGGTCACAACACTGAAGAGATCAGTACCTGCTCCCCCCACTTCCCCACTGAGGAAGCTGTAACTTCTGCAGTGAGGTCTCCCCTCAGTCTCCTCTAGGCTGAACAGACCAAGTGCCCTCAGCCACTCCCCATAAGCCTTTCCCTCCAGACCTTGTACACTGCTGACTAATATTCTTGTTGCCATTGACCAGGATGTGCAGGTCCCTTTCCATCTTGCTGCTCTCCAGCCTCTTGTTCTCTAGCTCATACACGTTCCCCTTCCCTGTTCCAAGCTAGTTTAAAGCTCCGTCAACAAGGCCCACTAGCTCTTACTCTAAAACCCTTTTTCCCCTCTGAGAAAGGTGTCAGTGGAACAGGTGTTGAACAGATTATCCCATGGTTAAAAACCCCAAATTTTATTCAAGTACACCATGGAGCCACCTGTTGACCTGATGGATCTGCCTACTTCTATCAGTATTATTCCTTGTTACTGGAAGTCAGTTGAGATGGGAACTGCAAACTGCATTTCAAGGTATCCACCTTTATGCTCTGTACATTAGACAAATTCTGCAAATCTGTTGAACAAAAATACAACTTAAACAGTTGATGTGCTTATTAAGACCCACTGCTTTAACTAGAAAACAAAGAGAAAAGAAGCAAGACAAAGACCTATATTTAAACCTACCCCATACTTTATAATCAAATGGTATTTCATTTATTGCAAACATAAGCATTGCAGAAATACTTTTAAAGGCTGAATTTAAATATATATACATTCAAAATGAGGGTCTGCATTACATGAAGGTGTCTATACAAAAGCAAAGCCACAAAGTGTGAGGACAAAATTAAAGCTAGGACATATCATGCTAGTGCAGAAAAAAAAATGTCCAAATTAACAGTCAAAGAGGAAAGGTGAGTTTGAGAAATACTATTAGTTTTCAAACAAACTCTTAGAACCAATGCAAAGTCAGGAAAGCAGAAACCCCTGAGAAATATTAAACCTGCAATGGAAGAAAAGGCCATAGCATAAATATAAGCATCTCTTGCCAGCCCCTTAGGCCTAGAATCAATGATACAAGACTAATATCCTAACCCTTTGTACCCAGTTTTTCCATCTCTCAGAAACAAGATTTTAATGTTGCAGTCATCATTTAGTCATAGATAACAGAACAGAAACATTTTCACAGCAATTTAGAATTAGTCTTTGAGTTTCTGTTCTTAAAGCACTTCCTCTTAAGAAATGCCTAAATACAGCTTCTCAACATATGCTTTTCCATGTTTATCCAGAAAACTTAATAGATCTTCTTAAGGTAATGAAACGTAAATGTACGCCTTCCTGTTTGATTTTAA
The DNA here is from genome assembly GCA_910950805.1 of Acrocephalus scirpaceus scirpaceus. Classification (NCBI taxonomy): domain Eukaryota; kingdom Metazoa; phylum Chordata; class Aves; order Passeriformes; family Sylviidae; genus Acrocephalus; species Acrocephalus scirpaceus. Next base: position 48,789,091 of record OU383776.1, read on the forward strand.
ACCTAAACACACATTTTGTTTCTGCAAAGATAATAATGAATTTTTAACTTCTTATGATAAATACTTTAAGTTGAATTGTAGTTAAAAAAGTTAACTTCTTGACAAGCAAGACAACTTACAAAATACAATCCAAGTATGAGATGACAGCTTGCTTACTGGTGTTCCATAAGATGCTATACTTGCCAGTGAAAATACTCATTTCCATTAGCCTTACCACACAAAGTAAAAGTTAGATTGTAGCTGTTGCTTTAATTAGAGGAGATTGTTCCCTATTAAAAACTCCAAATAAGATCCCTTTTCAAATATTGCTAAATTTTCAAGACATATTAAAAAAGTAGTTGAGTGAGAGCAATTCAAATACTGAAAACATAGTTGTGCTGTACTGAAGTAGACTAAAATCAAATAAAACTAAATTAATATAAACTTCCTCTTAGCTGCTGCATTCTTAGAACTAGTACAGCTCCCATAACCACCACAGGAGCTTGTTCTGAGGTTATTCTGAATGCAATAATAATCCAAAACAGTTGACATAGTATTTGCACAGGTTCAGTAATGAGTGAGCAACACTCAGACACATACAAAGGTTTAGATCAGGCAAATTGCTACATCCAAGTGACAACTAATAGGTACATTAGTTAATCAGTATCATGGTGAGAAGATACAGAGAAACAGAAAATTTTAAGAGGTAAGAGGAAAAACAGAGTGCTGCTAAAAACAACTATTGTTTGAGATTTTAGCAGAGCAGGAAAAGAATCTTCCAGGACTGCATGTTCCTACAATATCATCCCAGTTATTCTAAATTATATTATTTAAGAAACTTACATGTGGGGCATGGTTTTTACTGCATAAATTACTACCAATTACAAAAGCTTCAACAGATCATCTGGACTCAAAAGAAGCGGTCTCAAAGTTATTATTTTTAAACTCAGAGCTTTCAACAGCATAGTCCAAACACCCAGCAGAAGTTACAGAAATGTCTTTCATAACCATAGCCGACCATTATTCTAAGCTTTAAGAGGTAGTGAAATGCCATTCTAAAAATGAACAATCAAAAACATTTGTCCAAGTAATTTGCATATTACATCACTTGCACTGAGGTATAAAAGTGAATATAAAAACCTAAATATAAAGCAAACTACAAAGGTTACTGAGCAGAAAGAGTGCTATGGATTCAATATTTCACTAGCTTATGACGAAAGCAGAATTAACAGTTCAAGTTTGTTGCTGCTTCCACAGCAAGGAGCTAAATGAGACAACATGAAAATCTGAGTACTAAAGCTCTGTTTACTTGAATTTCATCTATGTAGAACTATTTCAAACCTAGATACCTGGATTCAGAAAATTATTTTAAAGAGACAGTCCTCACTCAGAAGATTCAGGAACCACAGGTACTTAAAAAAATTAATTCATGGATTTACAGCAGCAACATTGAAACAGATTGTGACTTTTTAAAAGCATCTTCATTACCTGATACAGTACGTCTAAAGTGACAGGGTAAAAAACATTTTCAACAATGATTCGAAGAACAGAACCATGACTTGGAAGGACCCCACCTTCAGCAGCAAGAGCACTTGTAATACCCAGGTTTCCATGCTGCACAGCATTCACACCTTGCAACGCAGCTTGGGGTCTCTGAAATTAAGTCATAGCAGAGAGCGTAATTATTTTACATACAAATTATTCATACTGAAACAAAGTTCTCCTAAATGAAAAGGACATAAAACATAACTTCAAAAAAACGTATTTCCTTCATATTATTGATTCAAATCCCACATTAATAAATAAATTATAACTCTTACTTTCCATGCTCCTCCTTTACAACTAGTCAGAGTAATTCACAGAATTACAACTATTTTTTAGCTTTACTAGGATTTCATTCTCTTCAGGAACTAAGATTTTGTGGGGATAAGCTTAAAGGTGCACATCCAACTCTTTTTTTTAGAGCAAAGCCATCAACCACAAAAAATATGTTCAAATCTCACTCCTCAAACTAGCCTTCTGTGATTACACAAGTCTCTTCACTTGATTTTCATGGGCTTTCCCCAAAAAGGTCTTCATACTTCCTGTGAGTAGCAGGACCATGGAAAGATGTTCCTTTCCAAAGGCAGTATTGTGATCTGAAGTCATGTCTCAGCTACACTATTTCTTTGGAAGACAGATTAAACAGGGCACATGGCATATGTTACCAAGTTTCAGAAAAATGTAACCCAGCAAAATAATCTGTACTTCAGGGCTCAGTCTAGGGACTGGGACAGTAATAGTATTCAGCTGCTCTACTATGTTCTCTTTAAAATTTAGATAAAACTCAAATATAAGTGCCAAACAGCTTGCTGTTATAGAAGAAAGCAAATGCCATGTACTAAGTTGAAAAATATTCAGAAAGAGACCCAAGGAGTCTTATTTACAACTATACATATACTTTTCCTGAGGCTGTTATGCAAGCCACATCCTTAAAACAAAAATCTTGTTATTTATTTGGTTTTGCAGATAACAAACCAATCCAGCAATCTTAGATGACGAAAGAGACAAATAATATTTACCAGACTGACAAGCTTGCAAGACTTCAATGACTTTTATGTCAGCACAAATGAATGATTTACGCCCAAATCAATACTGTCAACATTTGTACAGAGAAAAAAAAATCATGATATACACATCACAGTTTATAACTTATGTATCTAAATAGGAGGTCAATTGAAATTCATCCAGGAATCCAAAATCCAGTACTAAGCCCTAGAGTACTCTGCTAGTGACTGGACCCCAGCTTTATGCCACTGGTCACAACCATTTTAGCCTTTCAAATCACCTCTTAAGTTCTACAGTTCTACAGTTCACTTAAGTAGACTGCATTAATCAGTTCATCTATTGGCAGGTTACTGGAAACAACACTGAAAGTCTTGCCAAAGTTGAGCTAAACAATATCCTCTTGTCTCACCCACCAATCCACTCATCTCACCATAAAGGCCATCACATTGGTCAGCCATAAAGTTCTTTTAAAAACCTGTGCTTGACTATGACTAACCACTTTCTTGTCCTTAGAATGTTCGGAGATAGTTTCCAGAATGAGTTGCTCCATTCCTTACCCAGGGACCAAAGTAACGCTGATCAAGCAGTGATTCTCCAGATCTTTCTTTTGATTTTTGTTGCTGTCCTTCCTTAAGACAGGAGAAGGAATTTCTTTTTTCTAGTCCTCAGTAACTTTTTCCAACTGCCACGACACTTTCAAGATCATATGGTGCCATTGGAATTACATCAATCTGCTCCCTCAGCATTCAAAAGTGTATCTCACTAAAACCATAGACTTTTTGTTTATCCAATTAGTTTAAATGTTCTCTAATGTGACTCTTCTCTACTTCCTTCATCAAGACTTTTGCACAGTTCTCATGTGCTTGGTAATATCAAGGGCAAGTCTTAACCACTACAGACTGCTGAGAAGGCTCTTAGTATTTCAGCCTTTTCCATCTCCTTTGTCCCTGCCCCATTCAGCAAAAGGCCTATGCATTAAAAAAAAAATCTTATTTCTTCTGCTGATACACTTCAAGGAACCAAACTTGCTGCTTTTCACATGTCTCATCAGAGACAACTCCATGTGCCCTTTGACTTTCCTAACCATATCCCTGCATGTTCAGATAATGCTCTGTAATCTTCCTGGGGCACCTGTTCATGATTACAACTTTTCTATGCCTCTCTTTTATGCTTAAGCCCAGTCAGGAGCTCCTTGTTCACATACAAGAAATCCTCCTGCTGATGCCTTGGGAAGGCTGACATGAAACAGAGACTGGACAGGGCTAGAAAATAAAGTAGGTATTTATTAATAGGCCTTCAGGATCCAACTTGGGCAGGACAGGAGCCTGACCAGGGCTACACTGCCACCTTTACTTGATTTCATGGTCATCATGATGAACTACTTCTGAACTTGAGCTCCTCCTCAATAGTTTTATAGTTTTGCTGTTCCCTGTCTGTAAGAAGTTACTGAAATTATATATATCAGAATTTGTCTACTGATATAGTGAAGAGCAGCCTGTTTGTTTATTTATTAGAATTGTGGTTTAACCCTGGTATGCAGCAAAGTGCCACACAACTGCTCACTTTCCGTTAGCACAATGGGACAGGCAATTGGAAGAGCAGAAGTGAGAAAAACTCATGGGTTCAGTTACAGACAGTTTGAACAGGCAAAAGAAGTAAGGCAAAACAAGGTGTTTAAACACCTGCCCCATTGGCAGAGAGGTATTTAAACATTTCCAAGAAAGCAGGAACTTCATTGAGCGTAACAGTTACTTGGAAAGAAAGAGGCCACAACTCTGAACATCCCTCCTTCCTCACCATTCCCCCAGCTTTCAATGCTGAGCCCAATATCACAGGGTGTGGGACATCCCTTGGGTCAGTTGTGATCAACTGTCCTAGCTGAGACCCTTCCCATCTTCTTGTGCACTCTCACTGGCAGGGTAACATGAAAAGCAGAAAAGGCCTTAATACTTCCTGTCACAAGATGCTATGAGGAAAATTAACTCTGTCCTAGACAAAACCAGTACATAACTGATGCAATTATATCCTGTTAAATGGAAATATTGTACTTACAGCCTGATTATGTTGATTGTCAGTCCTAAGTTCCTTGTAATTGGAATACTGAATATAAACTGGCTGATTGTGGAGGTGTGGTATAGTAGGAGTGTAGTAGTTCACCATAGAAACAGCAGCATCTATAGAAGCCATTTCCAAAAATGCCTGCAACCAATACATAGCTGATTTCAATGCTGGTTTTGTTTACAAGAGAGAAAAAGGCATAATTTTTTCCCAGTTCCACTCTCACTAGAAAAAGATTATGTGAACATACAATATTGATTTCCTCAGCATTAAAATGCATTTGTATGTGCATGTTTATGGGGCAATTTTATTTTATTTGTGGGTTTTCCTAGAAAGTTTTATATTGTAAGTACACTATGTCATTTAAGAAGCGGTGTAATAAGTATAACATGAGAAGCAATGCTGCTAAAAGTACCACACTGCTAATCAATTTGTTAAATTCCTGAAAGCAAGCACTATTACCTAGGTAGATGATATGCATACTGGTTGAAAAAGTTGGAACAGAACATTAAACATCCATCACTTTATGCATTGTATTAAACCAGCTCAGTGTCCCAGACAATTTTTTGAATGAATGCTTATTATTTTTAGGATTTTTGTATTTTCTCATGACAGAATCTACTCTGCCACATCTAACAGGATTAAACAGATGTCAAAAAATTAACATGCATGTTGGTAATTTAAGCAGGTAGGCTCTTTGAAGACATATATCATCAGCAGTGACAATGTAGTTCTTTATCATCTATATGTTCTCATGTAAAGTGGATATAATGTTTAGCAATATTATTAAAAAATTTCTAGTTCATTATTTAATCCTAAAGCACATTAAAAACTTAAATTTCAGAACAGCCTTTCACATTTAAAAATATGAAAATCTTCCACTATCAATGAAATATTTCAACATTGTTGCAATCATTTTACTCAAGCACAAGATCAAAATTATCATAATATGAACCACATCTTCAGTCTTGCTCTTGTTAATGAAACAGTGAAAACAACATACCTGACCCTTTCCTCTTAGCATCAAGAGATTGGTTACTTTGCCAAAAGGGAGACCCAATGAAATGACATCTGCTCCAGTAACACCACTTGGAATATGACGAATATGAAGGACACGTGAAGGGGAATATGGCGATCTGTTTCCTTTACCTTTTTTCTTCTCATTATCTAAAATATATATTATGCTCATTATCTAAAATATTTTAGGGACAAGCAAACAAGACAAACCCGTTGCACAGTGTACATATCAAAACCTAATGGAGAAACTGCTGCCTCAGCACTGACATTGACTTATGTATAGTTCTTTGAACCTTAGGAAAGGGTATTTCACATCTAACAAAGGGACAGTGTAAGAAGACATCATCAGCTATTCCAAATCTTGATAGCAAGGGGAGGGTGGGGTATGTTTGGCTTTGCTTTGGACTTGTTTGCCTGTTTTCTGGAGATTTGGGTTTGGTTTGCGTTGTTTTGGTTTTTTTAATGGGAGGCCAATAACCTCCCCGCAAATGCCTAAAAAGGTATTTACACAACCTTAGTTGCACAGAAGAGAGGCAAGTCCTAACTGGGAGGCAATACATTAATTTTCCTTTTATCATCAACGTATCTTTCTGTGACTGAGTTGCTAACTCAAGTTTCGGGGATTGTTTTTACTTTATTAAAGAAAGCGTGCTGTTCCAAATGATTTAGACAGCATGAAATCCATACAAACTCTTAAGTCTTCCACTTTAACATACTGCCAGAAGGGGGAGTTTTTTGAACATATGCCTATTTGGATCCTGTAAGTGATTGATTTGAATTGGTAAGTGACCAATAACTACGTTTCAAGAACATAACTCAGTGTCCTTGAGAGCACTTTTAAGCAGAACACCACATCTGGAACGAGCATATTGTTCTAGAAGCAGTTGCAATGGAGGCAAGAGAAATAGCCTTAATGCCTAATCTGTTGCATTTACCCTTCCAAGGAGAAACATAAAAGATTGGGAAGAAATTTCTGTATGAGCTTTATAAGAAATTTCAGATTTTGTATACAGTCTAAGGCTGAGAACTGGTTCATACAAGTCATTCTGCATAAGGATGTTCACAGGGGGTGTTTTATTAGTGGAAGCCTGTAAAATTTCAAGTTGGATGATCATAGCCCCAACTATACCATACTTAACAATTCTCCCACCTGCAAAACTGAAAAGTCTGTTTTGCATTGGTTTTTCCATCAAGAAATTTTAAAAGGCTTCATGTACTCTGTATTCATTCTGAAAAAGTGAACTTTAAGACAAACATAATATTTAACACATATTGGTACCAAGCCATGACAGGACATATTATTAGTAAACTCTAAAACGATTTTGTTACTTTTCAGGTTCAAAACAGACATGATGTCCCTGACTTATACTAAGTCAAGGAATGCTTGACTAAAGAAAGCAGGAAATGAAGCCTAGTATGAATTTTGCTTTCAGTTTAATATGAGACTCTTGCAGAAGCAGTATCTTCTGGGTTCTGACACATTGTCAGAGGTGACAAAATGGAGCTAAGTGGCAAACTATTGAAGGGCCTCTTTTCTTGCGAAACTTTAGCTACATCTCAAATATAAAACCTCATAGTTTTTTAAACCATGCTTCTTTCTCCAGCTGTGGTTTGATACTAATTTTGATGCAGAGTGCTAATCGTCTCTATCTTCCGGCAACTAAGTTTAAAAATTGATTCAATAATTCTTTTAAGCATGCCAAAGGTGATCACCTTTCTGAACTTTACGCTTTATTGAGTAAAAGCAAAAAAATGCTTTCAGATAGACCAAAAGAAGCCTTATGAACCAAGTGGAAATTGGTCCCTGACGTACAAAGGGGAGGTCATTACAATCACAATTCATGACTGGTAGAAATGTATTCCCTGAGTAGCCTGAGGTAGAGAGGTACACATTCTAGATATGTGACTCACCAGACCAAAAAATAACCAAAACCCCAAACATAACAAAAACCAAGTGCTGCAGCTAAAGCAGCTGTATTAGGTAAAAAAATGCATTTCAATAGCAATTATATTTAATTTTAGATTTATACAATTAGTAATGAGAATGCCTACTAATATATCCCAAAAACCTCTATATCATTTAGACATCTTGGATACCAGTGGGAAGGATCAGTCACTGCACTGTTAATTAATAATATATATTTCAGCTATTACATTGCTGAGCTATAAGCTAATGCTGTTTCAAGACAAGCAGAAACATTTGGACATCATACTGAATTGGTCAGCCAAAGTATAAACAACCTGACATGTGCAAGTCAAAGAAATCAAGAAGAAAAATCTTCAAGTTAGCTCCTCAGACTCCTCCTTCTTCCCCACCAAAAATATAGCAAGTCTTAGACATTTACCAAAAGGTGATTCGATCAGTCCTTTGCCCTGATATAAAATAAACTATTTGGAAACCATTGCTGACAGGCAATTGTCTATGTCATGATTTAGTTAATTTATTTGACATAAAGTTAACTCATGCAACCATTGGTCATTAATACTCCCTGTATACTTAATGCTGGAAGTAATGCTAACAAAAGCAGTAGCCAGCTTTCTCTCAATTACAACTTCTTGTCTGATCTAAAACTACAGGTAAACTTACTGCATCTTCCTCAACACACACGCACAAAACGACAAAGAAAAAATAAAAAACAACACAGAGAAAGAACACTTGAAGAACTTTGATTTTTTTTTTTTTTTTTAGGTATACCTGTAGCTGGAGTAGAATTGCTCATGGTAAAAGGTCTGTTACTGACACCAGAAGAAGCTTGTCAGGACCACTCTAAGAAAAAAAAGACAAGATTACTAGTAAAAGCTGTTACAGAGAATACTCAGTATAAAAGTGCAACAATTCCTTTTACTTATTCTTCCCAAGAACACTCCCTGTCTATACACATTACCCACAATTGCTGGGAAATTATTTTTCAGGAAAAAAATGCCAAGAACATAACTTTTTCCCATGTCTCAAGAAATTAGCAAATTCAGCTGTGTTACACTTCATATTTAAATCTACCCCACTACAGTTCACTTTTTAAAAGACCAAGAATAACAAATGCTTAAGAAAAGAAATGAGCTGGCTGCAGGCTCTGGGTCTGCAATACAACACTTCCACAAATGCACAGTCACACAGGCAAAGTCTGCATTTGCAACAGGACACAGGGGACCTTGAGCAAAACTAATGACAGAAAAGAGTTTGAGCACTACAGGTCCTTCATTCAAAAATCAGCATCTAGCTCCAGTTATGTCTGTTTACTCATTAAGACTGCTGTACCAGTCCAAACCAAGAATCAGCTTCAAAACGCCAACAAGAAACAAGGTACCACAACACCCCTGAAAGGCAGTTAAGTTTCCTGAAACTTTCACCACACTCTTCCATAAAAGCATTTTAATGAAAAATAGAGACCAAGGGAGTGATTCTACAAGATGGAACAAGTTGATCCAAACAGCTTCTAATCACTTTGGTGGAAAGAGAACTTCCCATTGCCCATGGTCCAGTATTCCCATGTGTGCATGAACTGTTTATCTTGCATCAAGAGTGCCCAAGAGTTTTCCTATGAGATGAATCAATTCTCCAGCCTGCCAGCATTCTAAGCTGAGTTAGATTAGTTGTTCAGCTGAAAGAGAGGTTGAGAAGTGGCAGGATCCACTACAAAGAAAGCGTAAGAATAAGCCATCATGCTGGCTTGCATTGGCTGCAAAAATACTGCTCAGAGTACTGGCTTATATGGGGTCTGTGCTTAAAGGAGCAATTAGGTTCTCTTCATCCTTGTTAATCATGTGTTCCTGCTGCTTCCCTAGTGTGGGAAAGTCATTCACAACAGAAGACTGTGACTAGGCTATGGTGCTTAAAAACCTTTTCAGCCAAATTTAGCTGCTATGAAGGAGCACAGGTGTTAGCGTGGGATGGAAGAAAACATGAGTGTGTTCATTCCTCTCTGGCAACAGTAGAGACTTATTCTTAAACATGAAACTGCATCTTAATAGTATCTTTAAATACAACATCTAATTGTGGCAAACAGCAAAATCATGCTTACATGGAGAGAACTAAAAAATATAAACCCTGTATTTTAAAGAAATGTCAATTAAATGGTTACTAGATGTAACAGAATTGCATGTTAATTACATTCTAGTATCTGTGCAAGTGCAGTGTGATATGCAATGCATATCACACTGCACTTGCACAGATACTAGAATATAATTAACATGCAACACCGATATTAATTTTCACCTATTAGCAGTACATTTAGTATACCAGCACTCAGGCATTGCACCTAAAGAGCATATTTTGATTGTAAAATGCATATCATCCTAATCTAACAAAAGCTGTATGTGCAGATGTAGTAGAAAGTATTAATGGCAGCCCTTTATTACACCAAACCTTCCTTTTATTTACTGGAGGGCAGGAAGAAAAAATGCTACTGATGCAACTCCTATTGTAGGGGCTTTAAATTGGTTTTTAACTTAGCATTTATTGGACAAAAGAAATCTTTGCATATTTCCTGAAGGCTGTGAAAAAACGTAGTTTTTATTCTTATATTCTTACTATTCATATATTCTTACTATTTTATTATTATTATTTATTTATATTTTATTCATATATTCTTACTATTTCATATTTAATTTTATATACATTGGTATTAAAAAAACCACTTCAGACATTTTCAGAAGAAAATACTTTCCAACCTCTTCCATTTTTAGTACACACACAAAGAAACACAGTTCAGATGGCTGCAGTGACCTGTGTTACAACTCTGTGTAACTGGCCTGTATCATAAAACTGACGCTGCAGCTCACTGCAGTACAAAATGAACTGCTGTTCCAGAACAGTGGACTAAACCAGCTTCAATAGGAGAAAAAATATACCAAAATTACAAACTTCATCCATGACATGTGCCTGTATTTAAAACTGACACATCATTCAGTCACTATACTCTAAGAGAGCTCTCTAGATTTTGCCATTACACTGACAACCATTAGCCCACTATAGCAGCGAAAACACAAAGGAACTCTAAACCCCAAGCTCATCACATATGCAACTGTTTTACTTGGCTTAATAAAAGATCAACAAAGTTTGGGGCTTCTTACAATACAGGGAATCATCATAACTCCAAATGTATAACTGTCTTCATATCTTCAACCTGATACAAGCAGTATTTTTAAACAGACATACTTTTAACTATGTTTGCATTAAAAACCAAAACAAAACAATTAAACATTAAATCAAGACACTGTAGAATAATTGGCCTGGCCTAGGCTTGCTAACTCTAGAGTCCTGACAACAAAACTCAGTTTCTTACAGAAGAATTTAGAATCTTACCTGAAGATTTTGGTTAAGCATTTTGTTATTATCTGAATGCTCCACTGGAATACTATTCCAATTTTTAACTTTTTAATATCAATACTAAGTTATATACCCACCCATACAATTAGAGCACATTTATTTATACAGCACACTATAGCATGCCCCTTGGAAGGATGAAAACTGCTAGGAATGCCACTGTTTTTGCAGGTGGCTGACCAAGGTATTTCTCAAGTACAAGAATACTAAAAGGATGCTTTTCATCATCTCCTTATTTAGCCAGCTTATAAATGATAAGCCTTCTCAGTCACTGACTGAAAGCAAAAACAAACCAAATGCAAAAACCTTCTAGAAGATTGCAAAAATAAATTGACACTATGGCAGTTGTTCAAGCTGAAGTACAAAATATGTGTTTGAGATATTGTGGATTAATGAAAAAGATGACGTTTACTTTTTCAGTGTTTCACAACCCTGCTGGTATAGAATTGACAAAGAAATTACAAAATTTCAGTCTGTAAAGACTGCTTGTTCAATCTCTTCCTTTCCCACATAGATGTAAAAGATATTAAAATACTTTGTAACCTCAGAGAGCTATTTGCTCCAGTTCCCTCTGAGGCCACACAGTGGAAGTGAACAGCCAGGCAGGACGAGTAACCATGCTGCCTAACCCTTCCCTGAAAAACACTTCTTCCAGCACACGGCCTACTTCATAGAAAGCAGCACCTGCCTTCTGAGTATCAGGACTGTACCAATTACAGAGTGAATACTCCATCTTTCAGACTGTGGTAAACAAGGTAAATGGAATTGTTCAAAACAAGGACAGCTACCAAACCAAGGCTGCAACATCCTCCTCTATTCCTGCATTCATTCCATCATTCCCAACATATTAATCATCTCCTAGCATCATAAGAGTCCTTTTTTTACACCGTAAGACTTTCTACCTCTCCTACTTCAAGGCACCATTTTTGGATTTTGGGGGGATTATTACTTGGTGACCAGTAAGGCAAGAGCAATAGAACAGCTACAGCTGGATTAAGTTTATTCTTTCCTTGCATTATTGGGTTGGAACTAGAAACCAGCTACTTAGCTTAGTTTGCTTTTGGACATTTATTTAAAAACAGGTAACATCTATAGTGCAGAGTAAACAGTCCAATAAGAGTGGACACACCAGAAAGTATGGCACTCAGTGATAGGTTAATGAAACAAAATATTCTTCCATATCAGATCAATTTCCCTGACTAAATGAGGCATATTACACAACTGACTACAGCAACAAGTGCCTGTCTTGAAACTACTTCAGCTGTTCTATGATTTTTTAAATTCTGATAGTAATTTATGCTAATGATTCTGCAATTCCAGGATAAAACCCACTGCATTCATAGCTAAAAGATAAAACAAACATCCAAAAGTCAGCAACTCTAGGTTTCTAAAATCTTTGTGAGTCACCTATAGTTGGAAACAGAAGGGTAAGTCTAGTACTGCAAAATCTTTCTTTAGAATACATCCACATGTTAAAACTATGGCAGGTATCTATTCAGCATTACTACTGGAACCACTAAATCCTATAAACAATCTTTTAATTTTTAGAAGAGCTATAAGTAACACCCTTACTATCCTCCCCTCAACTTTCAACTGCAGTATTTGCTCCCTCTCTTATTTTCTAGAAGTCATAAATTCTTCAGAATAGTTCAATTCATTAGAAATGAGATAGTTCCAGAGAAACTTATATTTGTATTGATGGTTTCCTAGAATTTAGCTAGTCATCTTTCTATGCTATTATTTTTAAGTCAACAGTAAGGAAGAATATCATCATAGGTTTCATTATGATAAAAGAGCATGGGCAATTTTAAGGGAAAATATTTCAAAAAGGACCTTTCCATGCATGTAAATTAAAACCGTACATTTTCCTACAAGATTCTGCATAGTAAAACAAATTAATTACTTCAAATTTGCCCCAAAATGACAAATTTCAAAACATGACAACTTCAAGCTATAGCAGTGATAAATCATAGTTATATTTAAACTAACTGTTCTACTGCATACTTTATCAATTTTTATAGAATCTGACTGTGAAAACAAAAGCTAAGGGTCGTGGAAAGAGTGAAAATTTCCACTATCTTCTACTTCTGCAGCATCTCTCTAGATAATTGTTATATTCATTTACTCTTTCTTCCTCTTTTATGTTCGCAAAGGAGATGCAACTCCTACTTCCAAAATGGGGATTTAATGTGAAGTACAATGCTGTTGGTGCCAAAATAAAAAGATTTCGAGGAAAGTGGAGCCAAACTACAAGAAACTTCAAAATCAAATATTTGTATTAAAAATAAACTGACCTTACATAGATGAAGCCTACCATTTCAGTAAGCTGAAGCAGAAGGAAATTATAGGCAATGATCACAAATAAGCAAGCCTTCTTTCCACAGCTATAAACCACCCCCCACCCCCCAAACACAGGCTCAAGCTGCTGATCACCAGTCACCCTAGAAGCACTTTCTTAGCACTGATAGCTGCTCTTCTGTAGGCTTGAAAGCTCACTGGCTCTGCCAGCAACACAGCCTCCTCCACTGCCTCTGCTGTCAACTACTGAAGCTCCCTCCTGTACTGCTAGCAAGGTACTGCACACTTTCAAGGAGTTATGTAACAGTAATTAAAATATGAAGAGGAAAACATTATGTACTTTGCATTTATGCTAGATACAGGGCAAGAACATAAGGAGATAACATTTTCCTCTTGAAGATGCAAAATATGCAGAAGCAGCCTTGAGCATGTAAATATCAAGAGCTGTAAAATTAAGAGTGACAATCTTAGGTTTTAAAAAATATAAAATATGCATTTTCTTTCTTAAAGTCAGAAATACCTCTACTTAGTGTGAAGGCTTTAAGCTCATACAAAAGGACAATAAGCCATATACTACTTTGAATATTCCAGAGATCCCATCAAGCTTCATGACACAGAGGCAGAGCTTTCTTTGAAACTGTTATCAAAGATGACTGCTTTTCTTTGTGATATCATCATTCATTTCCAATTTCCAATAATATTGTTTTCTGACAGTATAAATACAAACTTTACTAAAAACATAGACTGATGTCTATGCTTCCTAACTAGCTTAAGCCTTAAATATGTGAAGATTAACTTTTCCTCAGGAGTTAACACAGGTTTTTTGTGAAGAAAATTTACTTAAGTTACTGCAATATATTCCTTTCACATATGTATCTTTTTCAAATTATCATTAGAATACTCAACACAATCCTTGCTAAAAGTCTTCATTCTAATTCTTAATAAGCAAGTGAATATGGGAACATATCTGTAAAAAAACACAATACAGAATGAAGTGCTGTACAGATGAAGATACTTGGCATTAAATTGAAAGATTTTATATTTAAAATCACAAATATATCTATACAAGGCCATACAGTGTAAGGTTTTGCATCATTTTATACTTTACTATGCACATGTCATGCTCTAAACATCCAGGATCCTAAATAAACCACCAGTAAGCTGTCTCTCTTGAACTCAGTCAGAAGAAAATTTACACAGCCTTATAAAGTACCATAACTGGACAATCTGGTTTATAATTTATTATTAAAGGTTAAAATCAAGAAAAAAGTAGAGTTGAAAGAAACAGAACAAAACCACGACACCGATGCCAAACAATATGGCAACAGCAAAACACAGGAGGGATTTTAACTAAAGAATTAGTGTGTGCGAAAGCCTATAAACGAGATTCTTCTATTTAAATCAACTGCTAAGAGATCTGCAAGAACACTTACTCTATGTAATAACATGTAAAAAAAATTTGGAAAAAAGATTGAAAAATGTTAGCAAATTACACAAAGGTAATGGTAAATAGCTTAAAGAAAGAAACACTGGTAAAATTAAAATTGTGATGAACTGTAGATTATTTTCTTTCCTTTTGCAAAGGAAATAGTTTAACATGCACAGCATGAAGAAAGAGAAAGAAAACAACTAGCTGGATCAAAATAGCAGTCAAAATTTGTAGAAAATTGCTATCTGAAGCATCCCTTTTAGCATTCATTTTTCACTCTAGTTCCTTCTGAAAACAGAAAAAAGGATACCGTGTTTATCAGCAGCTCTACCTTGCAGCATAAAAGACAACTACTTTTGTTACTTTGATTCCTTTTGTTTTGCAGAACTAAATATGCACAGTTAGTTTAAGAAAATAATATTCAGGGGGAGGAAACTCACTTCCCATGTATCCAAAATTCATTATAATTTCATAGGAAGATACCAAAAAGATTTGACTCTTAATTGATCAATTATTTAACTTAAAAGCATTAAACTACTTTATCTAACTTACAAATTTTCAGAGCCTTAGAAATAGTTTCAAAAAAATCTTTCCAGTCTCAACTGTGACACTCTAAAGACACATGTTCTTGACTGTATGGTTTTTGACTATTGAATTTTCTGCTTGACAATTAAGAAAATAATTTTTTTTTGAAAGGAAAATTCATATGCACACAGAATCATTTAAATTTAGGATTAAAAGCCTAAGAATAGCACACTTAAAGTAAAGGAGTTGTAAAGTAATAAAAGTCTGTTTGATGATGTGTATCACATAAATTATGAGTTGAATAAGCTCTTGTTCTAGCAGGTGAAAGAGTTGCCTCAAGATCAACAATAGATTCAATATTTCTATTCACAAGTTGAATTTTTAATTACTCCTTAATGCCTTCTGGGAGCGTAGTGTTGTATGCAAGGAAAACACAGTCACACCTATGAACCCCACAGTTCTTGTCCTTCCTGTCTCATGTGTATTTGGTTTCCTCTCTGCTTCCTTAGCAGTGTTTCTTATCAGTTTCTCACTCTAAGAAACTCTCTCATGCAGTGGTCTGTGTTTCTCAGGCCCACCTTCACTTCATCTTCCGGAAAAAATCAGTAATAAACTAGCCCCTATAAGGATCATACTTCAGATGAAATCTTCTATATTAATAGACTAGTTGCATAAATGAGGGGAAAGTCATAATCTCAGCCTGTTGGCAGACTCAAGAGATAGCAGAGCAGCAATAAACCTCTATTTTTGTTTACATTCTCCCCATATCCAGAAAACATGCATCTTTTGTTGAAATTAATGCTTCATCTTTTCAGTACACATGGAGAAGGACAAGTTCTTCTCTTTTGCTCATTCCTTCACCTAAATTATTACGTCGTCACACAACATGAACTTTTCCCTTCAGTTTTACTTCACAATGATGTATCCTCTAACAGCCTTCATTTCTTCCACCTCTCAATGGAACACACAAGTTGGTTAGTAAAAAAATTATTTTTCCCTGATTGAAGTATACCGTGAAGTGATTTAACAGTAAAATACACAACTAGCTATGCAAGAAACATGATTTTGAGAATAAAACCTATGAAGCAAAATATGACTCCTGAATTTTACCAATAATTAAATCCATGCATCCTCTGTACTTTACAAAATACTGGTTATTAAGCAAGTTACCACCTTTGGAAAATCTACGGTTTTAAATTTCACCATTTAGTTGAAAATTGAATGACTAACACTTTTCAGTCTAGGACAGTTCAAATCTAGTCTTTGAACTGCATGATTTGAGAACCCTGGACTCTGCTGAGACACTGCTTTTTGTGTGTGTCTGTGTGTGTGTGTTCTGAGTTGCTCTCCTTATATTTTAAGGTACACGCTGAAATGACAATTAAGACAACTCAGTTTCTCTACCAGTTTTTTTTACACACAAAAAAACTATCTAGCACTGGCAGAAATCAAATGAAAAGCAACAATATCACCTACTTTTGAGTTCAAGAAGTTTCCTCCAGAGAAACTAAGTTTTGCACTACAGCTTCCACCATATCCAAAGTCATATACTGTGCACTGAATAACTTCACATTAATTACTTCAACATTAAGTAATGTGAAGTAATTGTGTTTTGGGAAAAAACAGATAACCGACATGAAGGGGAAGGAATAGACATGAAGTTCGAGTAGCTTTCCTGGTAACACAAGACCAGAACAAACAGCTTGTCTGTATACATGGAGCAAAGAAAGACAAATTAGAAACTAGAAAATAGAAACAGATGAACTGACAAATCAAAAGAGCAAGAAAATTAATTCAGTATCATGTGTAATAAAATGAGGAAGTGAACCAGCAAAAAACCCTACAGAAATGGAAAAAAAATTAGAGAAAAAAAATCCTAAGTAAGCTGAGCACAATAAGAAGGCAAAGAAGATCTAAAAATACCAGGAGGGATTACATGTAATTTATTAATTAAACTATGTCACCTCTTAATGTTGCAAGTCAATAAAATACTTGGATGCTATATTCTTTTCATTTTCAGTGGTTTTTGTGATCACTGCACCATCATGGATTTCATGCTGATTACCAAACAGTATTTGTTTTTAGCCTAGAAAACACTATGGTTAAAAGCCTGAAGACATACAGAATCACAGAACCATTTAGGTTGGAAAAGACTTTTAAGATAGGAGAGTCCGTATTTCGAAGTGTTGATGCATAATTTACACATTCAAATGCAGCCCTTGAAGTACGGTATCACTCTGGACATGCGCAAAAATAAGCCTTAAATTCTTGCTTTAAAAATGTTTACTGTCTTTCCAAAGTACTGCAGTCTAGGAACCACCTAGTAAGCTGCATCAAAAGCTGGAGTAATACTCTAAAATTTTGTCACATCCTTCTCATGTGCCACTTCAGTTGTAGCTACCATGCAAGGAAAGGGTTATTGTTCCCCCATTTTGCCATATGGTCTGGTCCCAGTCAAAGCAGATGACATGGTAAGATTTGATTTCTGCCTATAAGTGAACTGGTTTTGGATCATCCTCATTCCTCTGATTAATGCAATCCACCTTCCAAGAAAATAGTAATGCCTCATTTAAATGGTAAGATCCTAATAGACAGCACTGAGCCCACCATACACTTGCGTGAAGTACGCACACTTTCACAGAGTGTACATACGCAAACACAATTCTGATTCCTTTGCTTCTACTATTCACTTTGCAGAAAGAATGATTTATCTTCTCCTTGACTTTAAATGCCATTGTAATACACCATGTCTTTTAATGAATAAGAATGGCAACAAGTTAAATTACTAGTAGTTCAGCATGATTAAGGAATTTAATTGCAAAGATAATGGTTGGTTTATTGAATCATATGTGCATTCATTCCATTGGCTTTCACAAGAAATTCAGGGTGTGGTTTCCTGATCAGTTTAAGCTGATCTATGGCTGCAGTGAGGAAGAGCAGTCATGTCATTCCTCACTCTTGTGTTTTTACATTTCTCACTGAAGTGACTAACAACTGCAAGGCAGTTACTGGACATAATACTGGCAGGTACTGGAATAATTTATTTTACCATGCAGTTCACATATGACAGTTGCTACACTAGGAGGGAGGTGCAGAAATGCACTGTTGAGGATGGTGCTGCTCTTTTGGCAGCAGACCTGAGTTTGAACAACTTCAACCAGGAGACAAACAGCAAGAGCAGGGAAGAGTGGTATCAACAGTAGACAAAATACTTTTTCACCTACCCACTCTGCAAAGCGTGTCAAAAATGCTGCCTCTAACTCCAGTGCAAAACTCACGTCCACAGACCTGAAGAAATAGGCACAATTTTCACATGCTGAAATAAGAAAAAGAAAAAAGGAAAAAAGTCTCTTAAATAGTCTTTCATTAAAAATATTCAGCATCAAATGAAACTAAAAGTACAAAATATATACAATGGTCAAAAGCAGGAAAACCAAAAGCAATAGTGCAATTACGTGCAACAGTTAATGGGTGCAAATGAATTAAGAACTGTACCTTGAAACAGCAGCTGCAGGCATAATTTTATGATATAATTAACTCTTGTCCTCATGTTTTGACACAAGATCTGTTTAATCAGGATATCCTTTAAAAGAAAGTTGACAAACACACACTCGTGCTTATCACTTAACACAGGATTAGTTCAGCAGAAAACCTGAAAATACTCCCTGGTAGAACCCAAATCAACTGCTTATCTCCCCAGGTAGGGTGCACAAAGCAGATTAATTTTCTTGACTACAGATCAAATCAAATGAACAGTAACTTGACAACTGTTAGGAAAACAAGGAGAGTTATTTATATTTTGCTATTTTCATGTTTCTGATCATGATAGATGATTTCCATTTCTGATTATATCATGTAGTAGTAGTAAACAAGATTGGGGAGTGAACAGCAAGCTCAGAAGAGACAACTTCATTCATACTAGGCTATACTACATGTTTTCCACAAGCACATAACTCAAAGTGGGTTAAAAACAGGTATTTATGAAGCAACTACAGGAAAAAGTAAACTATGTAATTCTATGTAGAATATAAATTAAAAAAAAAAGGCTTCTGAGCCAGAAATCTATGGATAATAATAAGGAAGTGGTTGATGACTCTTTAGAAGCTTGAGCATTATCTTCCAGAATTCCAAAGTCTTGTTACCTGAAGATTTAATCTGGTATCAGAATGACTGAATTTAATTTGAAAATAAAATACAGCTGCTGTTTAGTGTTGTTCCTGAGTTTCCCTCTTACTAACCCACAAGGAGGCCACTAACCTCAACTATAAATACCCCTAGTTCTACATATATATCTGGTCTGCTTTTGATAGCCAATAAAAAAATACAGTTCACACCATTCTGATTTCTTTGAATTTTATCACTTTAACTTCAGTCACATTTTCCTGCTAACGTAAGCATAAATAAAGAGCCAATTTCTTCACCATCAAACTGGAATTCTCACAGCTTTCTACAGCAGTTTTCTGACCCAAATAAAAATTGTTTCTCTGTGTTTACTTTTACATATTCCTACTCCCATTAAATATAAGGTTTGGATCTAAATGAGCCTCAGCATTCCACAGAAATAAATTGATGCCTCTATTTCATTTCTGTATTAAAGCAGCAAGGAAATGTAATTTTTCTTCTTTTACTTTTTTTTTTTTTAATTATTAAATGCCCTTTTAAAACAAAAAGTCACAAGACAGCTTATGAAAAATTTTGGTTTACTTTAAGTTTACCAGGGCAGTTTTACACAACATCTATCTTAACAGCTAGCATTTTCAACTAACAGTCTGGAGATCAACCAATGACATTCAATTCTCAGAAGGTATTTAGCATCTAACAAAAGAAAAAAAAAAAAAGAAAAAAAAAAGGCAAAACCAAAACCCCCAGGTCTTCCTGAAGCGTCACAGGCAGCATTCAGCATCTCAGAGCATACTCAAACTTGCAGTTATCTTCAACAACCTATATCTTCACTGAAACACATAAAGGCTCTACTTCAGAAAATTTCTTTAAAAACACTCATTTAATTTACCTTTAATAAGTCTATAGTGTTTATTTTACTGTGTTTAATAAAACCTTTATGAAAATTAAAAAAAAATGAGAAAAGAGACTCATCATATGAGTTGTATGACAACATAAGAATCATATACCCACATTAGATAGCAATTCCACAACTAAAGAAAAAAATCCCAACCCTGTACTCTCAAACAGAACAAAGGAAAAACAAAATTACAAGTTCCTCCATAAGCACATTTGACAGACTAACAAAAAAGATTCTCACTCCAGTGAGAACTTCTTTAAATTTCTCTTGAAATTTTGCAACATATTTTAAAGATTTAAAGCAAATATGAAAAAATGCTGATCATAGCAGAATTACTCAGTACATTTTTAAAATTAAATTCTTCAAAAAGATACTTCTTAAGACTATTGGCTGTTTGATTAACAGCATTTATACAAGATTGTTCTCATCAAGATGTCTCCTTATAAAGGCTTCTACTACAACATTGTGTTAAAAGACGTCAAGATGTTTTTTGAATCACAAGGAAAAAAAGAAGCCTTGTTAACTTCTGTATCAAAATACCTAGATTTTAAGAACAGCAAAGGTTTTATATGTCACTGAGAGGCAGGATGCAAGTTTAAGTTAGTGAAACACCTACATCTTTGTATGAAGTTAGAAGGGTTGACTTCAGCGAACATTTCTATTTTCACCTCTGCATATGATTATGATGAAAAAAAATAAACATTAGGCATAGTTAGTTTCCTGGGACAGTTGAATTTCCCACCATGAACAAGCTTCCCAGACTTTGGATTTTGAAATATCAATATGTAAAGGAAAAATATCAGCAATAACATTTTCACTTAAGAAGTAATGAGGGAAGTTTGCAGTACACATAATGAACTTGGGTTTATTACTTAGTTTCAAGTTGAGAAACTTTATCAAGACAAACAGTCAGCTACCATCACACTATCCCAGCAATGGGAGCACAATAGTTCAGACTTGTTAAAAATATTTTGATCTTCTGAGGACAATGCTGTAGAAACTTCATCCCTGTAACAATCTGCTGCATAGTTAAGGCTTTCAGTAGGGTCTATAAAAATGCATTACATGAATAACCATTCTGATTATCGATTAACCCTGCAGAATAGATGTCAATCAGTTCGCTTCCACATACGCACTTCCACCAGGCACCAGCGACAAGGGAAACAGCAGCGGGTCCACTTTTCTCTGCTACGGACAAGCACCCCCCAGACTTGGGGTATTAAAGTTCAACTACCACGTGAAACCGCAAATACCCAAGAACTCATCACGACCCACCGCTAAGAAACCCGCGCACCAAAGGATTTTTTTACCACCTTAACAGGGGTTACTCCATAAAAAAATTTAAACACCGGGCAAGCGCAGGCCCTGGTCGGCGGCCGCCACCTCCGCCCCGCGGTGGGATGGGAGCGCGCCCAGCCCCGCGGAGCGGCGCTTCCCGGCGACCCCGGCCCGAAGCCGGGCGCGGAGCCACGGCCCCCGCGGGGCGGGAAAACCGGCCCTGGCCACAGCCGTAGGGAAAATGCGACTCCGGCCGAGCTGGGAGAAAATGAGAGAAAAAGAAAGAGGAAGGGAAGGGAAGGAGACCCGCATGCCCTGAATACCACAAAGTTACCCGCGGCAGCGCCCGGCCCCTCAGCTCCTGGTCGGTGACGGCCGCCGGCTTCCTCCTTCCACAACTACCTGGCGGAGCAGCCCTTGGGAATATCTCCACCCCAAGCCCGGCCCCTCTCCGACACCCACCTTTCCCTTCGCTCCGCTCCCTCCGACGGGGGCGGAGAGTACCTCCCCCAGCCCCTCTCTCTCCACCCACGCTGCTCCGAGAAAGAAGGAGCCGGGGTGTGCTGGTCACCGCCCCGCTCCAGGCGGCGCCAGGTGGAACCGTCGCGGCGCTCGCCGCGGCCAGCGGCCGCCGCCCGCCCCTCAGCGCGGCCCCGGCGCGGCGTCGGAACAACACCCCCATGCACGGCCCGGCGGGGCGGGCGGGGAGCGCCCGTGGGCGGGGCCGCCCTGGAGCGGAGCGCGGCGCAGGCGCACTGAAGGCCCGCGCCCCCCCCGCCGCTCCTCCTTCCTCGGCGCCTGCGCAGTGAGGCGATGCCGCCGCTGTGAGGGACGGTCGTCCTGTGCCGGGTCCTCGCCCGCCCGCCCCGGTGCACGGGAGCACGGCATCGATCACTCAGCTTAAGATCACTTAAGTTGGAAAAGACTCCGAGGTCATCGAGTCCAACCTGTGACCGAACACTATGTCAACTAAACCATGGCACTATGTCCAGTCCTTCGTTAAACACCTCCAGGAGCGGTGACTCTGCTACTTCCCTGGGCAGCCCATTCCAAACTTTAATCACCCTTTCTGTGAAAAAATTCCTCCTAATGTTCTCCCCGGCACAGCTTGAGATCATTTCCTCTTGTCGTGTCCCTGCTTGCCTGGAAGAAGAGACCGACCCCGACCTGGCTACACCCTCCATTCAGGCAGCTGTAGAGAGTAATAAGGTCTCCCCTGAGCCTCCTTTTCTCCAGGCTAAGCAACCCCAGCTCCCTCAGCTGCTCTTCATCACGCTTGTGCGCTAAACCTTTCCTCGGTTGCGTTTTCTTTCTCTGGGTCCTCTCCAGAACCCCAGCATCTTTCCTGCTCAGAACTGAAAGCAGGACTTGAGGCAAAGTCTCACCAGTGCCTAGTACAGGTGCATGGTCTGTCCAGGTCCAGGTCCTCTTGGCCACACTATTGCTAGTACAAGCCAAGATTACATAGTCCATCCACTCCTCCCCCAGCCTGTACCACTGCAAGGTTCAGGGCAGCAGCCACAAGTCAGGGACTTTGCCATCCCTTGAGGGCCCCAATGGGTCGTGTCCTTTGGGTCCCACAGGCAGCCAGGACAAAGAGAAAAAGGCAGCCGCTCACCCAGCACCACCAAACAGGGTTCAGGTACCAGTTCCAAGCTGGATGCTGGTTGTGCTGTCTCTCTGCATGGCACAGCCTCATCACTGGCTGTTGCGCTGTCAAAAGGTGGTCAGCCCCCTGTCCACGTTAAAGCTGGGTTAATGTAGGTTTGTAAATTCACTGAGCCGTGTGTTAAGGAGACTTTGCTACCTGACCAGGAGCCACTGTGGCTGTCACTCTTGCACTACCTGAGCTGGGGCCAAGCCCCTTCACAGTCACACCAGATTTCCCATAGCAGAGTTTCAGACATCCACATCCTCTGGTGGGTGGAATAACTAAACAACAAAATAACAGCTCAGGGTGGTGCCTCTGATATCCATAGGTGGGAGAGTGGATAGATGTCTGGTCCCCTGACAGGAGAGTAGAGCGGGATGCTAGGCAAGGTCTGGTGACATACTCATGGCTGTGTGCAGTTCAAGTGAGCTGCATCTACATCCTGCTCCCTAGAAGTGGGCGCCCAAGGGAAGGAGGTACCCTGGAAATACCTGATAGAGACATCTGTGTTTCACATAATTGCAAGGAATTGTGTTCCTCTGGTTATGTCCTCTGTCGGGTGGACTTTGCTAAGCTAACTCCTTTTCTGGGCTATGTTGTTAAAGAAAAGTGTAGCCTCAATCAAATGGATGACAGTCACATTACAATTCTTGAATGCCCTGTGAGTCTGGTAGACTTCACTCCTAAGAATACAGGAGTATCTAGAAGTTTGCTTTTCTGTTCCCCCATAAACTACAGGAACAAGACAAATCACCATGATCAAAGAAGTACTTTGGGAAGTAGTTGTTTGCGAAAAAATGAATTTTAGTCTTAACATAAGGCTCAAAAATAAATTTTAGACATAACAGCAGACTCAGAAATGATTATGTTTGAATCAGTTATTATGAAAAAAGCAAGTGAGCATATAGATGTATCTATTTTAGATATGCTAATATGAGAATATACATACACGCATGAGAATATACTAATATATTCAATATTTCAAATGTATTGGAATATATTTTTACATGTTAGTAATTAAGTTTTTACACATGTATAAATCTAAAAGTTAAGAATTTTTGGGTCCTTTGAAATAACTTTTCTTTAGAGGTCAGATTCTGAAAAATGACTCACAGTTTCATCGCTTAGCACACATGTTTCTTGTTACGAGTTAAATATACAATGTAATTTAAAATACTATAAGGGTTCTCTCTTAATTGCAATTACTCTGTACACTATAAAAATAGAAAGAATGTGTTTTGCCAGTAATCTAGACTTTGCTGCCATTGAAGAATGTTTTTAAATTAACTTTCAACTGCAATTCACAAAGCCAATAGGAATTTTGATAGATTGTTATAGTAGAAAAGGAAAATAAATCCTTTGTGATAGGGCCTGTGAGCTGGTTGCTAACACAAGCAGGGAACAACAGAAAGGAAGAAAACTTTGATCATTCCCTTCCTGGGAGGCAAGGAGTGAAGGGGAGAGACATAAAGATAATGTGAGGGAAAACACTTCTACGAAGCAAAGTTGGGCTTTGGGAGTCATATTCCTACTTTACCTGTCACTGTTTTAGTGGAGGTTTTTTTTGTTTGGGGTTTTGTTTATTGTTTAATTGGTTCATTATTCTATTTATATTTTCTGCTCGCTTCTCTGATTGGTTACGTCTGTTGCTTTTTCTCTTTTTCTCATTAATTTAAAATGTATTCTTCCTGATGTATGTCAAATTCATGTTTTTTGCAACTTTAGGGAAGTCTGTGGAGTTATGCTGTCTATAAATTAGGTGTGGATGTGTTGTTTCCAGCTGACTCTTTTATATGTACACATAAACTGAATGATGGTCTCAAAGAGGAATATAGTGTAATTTAATTAAATAGAACTTCAAGGAGGAAGAACAGAGATCTGTATGCACAGATCCAACTATAGCAGCAGGGCCTGGATGCACAATATTTTGTCTGCTCAGTGTACAAGTACAAATAGACAGATGCAATTAGTCAATCTGGTCTCTTTTAAACAAACTATGTTTATGTGGTTTTAGTAACACTGTATTTTACGAAAAATTACTTGACATTGATGTTATTCTACCAAGTTTAAAGAAACTAACACTTACTGTATTTTTCTCTTATTGATATTGTTGTTGTCCATATTGCTAACACTTGCTTACACTACGAAAACAAAACAAAACCAAATTACTTGTTTTTCTGTTTTGGAATTGTAATTGTAATTCCATGGTTTTGAGTGTTTATAACATAAATCAATATTTGGAAGCTAAAAGGTCTTCTGAGCTGCTCGCTGGTCAATGAGGAGCTATTATCCAGTTTATGTAGCGCCTATTAACTCAAGATAATTTGATACATTGTTTTTTTCCAGGTAACTCTCCTAATAAAACTCCAGTCCTTTGTAACATGTTATGTTTATGTAACCAGAGACATTGTTTTTCTGAGAATACTATACAATACCACTTCTAGTAGGAACTTCTTTGTTTAGTTTCCTGGAAAAAAACCTTGAGAGATTTCTTAGCAGGGTAGTCATTGACTAGGTCATTTGACTTTGCTCCAGCCTGACAACACAAGGTTTTCAACTAGAGACTGTAGCTCAAGAAATAACAGTCGCAATTAAACCTTGCAAGTCACTGCAATTTTACAGGCTCCTCAACTGTTGTGGTGCAACAAAATGCAAAGTCACTCCACAAACTGGATTTTAAAAGGTAACTTTGTCCACCTTTTTGCTTAGGATTAGTACAGTAGTGTAGCAGAGCAGACATCTGGAAAGAGCAGCCAGGGACTGCCATGGTCCAACTCCTCTCAGGTTTACCATGGGCTGTGTACAGCTGGCAACTCCTGGTAGGGTATGGCTACTCCACTACACTGCTCTCTGCACTGAGATGCAGAAATACAAAGCTGCGTCTTTGACCCTGATGATCACTTCTGGAGAGAAACGAAAGTAGATGCTTTCTCTGACTAAACCAATTCCTTTAAGGGCCACTCAAAGTGACAATTACATATTGTGATTTACCATTCTGTGTCTTCCACTAAGGGGTCTGATGTATTTCAGAAAACTGGATGCAAATTTTAGCAGAATTTTACTAACAGCAAAAAAAGGGGAGAAATTGTTTTGCTAAGCTACTAGAAGCTGTATTTATCAAAACCCTGAATTTTGTTTAGACTGAAATCACTGTGTGGCCATGGTTCAGCAGCAGCTTTTTTTTTTTTTTTTTTTTTTTTTTTTGGTGGAGGTGGGTGGAGGGCAGGGCTAGGGTTGGTTGTTTTTCTTTCCTGAGATAAACTTGGGAAATTTCTGCTCAGGTAAGTGTAAGAATACATTAAAATATATGTGGTGTTGCTATAGTCATGCATTAAGCTACAACTAAAGAATTTAGCTACACTGTTTCACTCTAGAGTCTTTAATAACCTTGCATGAGAAAAACGTTTTTCTTAGTTAGGACTCACCTACCATTTGAGACCATGCTTTATCTTCTGATTTCAATGCAGAATCATTCTAAGATCACAATAAACCTAAATAGCATTTATTGGCAAATGGCAAAAAAATTAATATATGTCTGTCTCATGGAATGTACTAACTAAATTACCAGTGTTGGGAACAACATAGCTAACCTGTTAACTATATCCTTTCAATTTAGTCCAGAGCTGGCAAGATCTTTGGATGCTTTTGAAGGTGGCAATAGGTGAGAACAACAAAAGGCTTTTGCAGAGTTTGGATTTCAAGAGCCTTGAAATGGTGTTTAATATTTAGGAATGGCAGATATTGAAAGATATTATGATTGTGCCTGTTGATATAAAATTTTAAATTGCTACCAGACCTTAAAGGAAAACACTTGTAATGTGTGTTTTTGTAATTAGAAAACTATTGCAAAATGTAGCAGATCTGGGATATAAAATTATGCTCCAAAATCATTACTTGTGCATAGAACTGGCAGAATCTGTAAAATCCCCATCCCCATTGAGGTAAATAAATTTTGTTTCTAAAATAAATATTTGGTATTGGCCAGTTCAGAGGAAACCCACAACATCACCCCAAATCCACGTTTAAGCTCAAAGGTAGCCATTTGAACCACAGAGCAGAGGATCAGATGACAAAAGACAGGCACAGAGCAAGAGGAGTACTTGCTGTTTCAACTCTCAGGATAACCATTTTTCAATGCTGATAAGACAGTACCAAACACTTCCTGTCGTATCTGACTGTTTTGAGACACCCTTTGTCCTTGAGACCAGGAAAGTAGAAAAATGTAATAGGAGTCCATTCAGTGAGTGTGGCAGCAAAGATCTAATTCTCAGTCCTTTTCATTGCCCTTCTCCCAGGATCCAATCAGTATGAATCTTGGGTAAGTATGTAATGCATTACTAATGAGGTGGCTGTTTTGAGGGTGCATCAAAAATTTTGGTATGTTCTCACTCTAATTCATAATACATACTTGGAGTTGGTCAGGGAATATTTTATCTTGTTTCCCCTTGCATTTTTATTATGCTAAATTGAGTTACTCACTGCCACCATTTATAAAACTCTTAGGTGTGAATGAATGTGAATGTCATTGAATGTGGCAGATCAGAGAAGTGTTTAAGGACTGTTATTAAGGAAGGCTTCCAGAGGCAGAAGTTACAGTCTTATTTATAAGGATAAGTGGGACTCTTTCAGCAGGCAAGTGTCTTTTCATCATGGGAAGATCAGGTAGCAGCAAGAAGAGGCTGTTTCCCAAAAGAAAGTTTTAGGAGAGCAGCCATGAGGCAGGCCAGGCAGTGACCTTGGCTACACAGTGCTGTCCCCTGGCATCAGAGGCAGGTGAATCCAAACAATAATTCAAGCACAGTAGGGGCAAGTGTGCCTATGGTGTAGATAAGCAGAAACTGAAGGCACAGACATGAGGTTAAATGGAGGCTCCAGTCAGAAGGTGTAAATGGAGGTTCTGGGAGAGGCTTGGTTCTGGGAGGGGCTTGGTTCTGGGCAATCAAAGCCTATTTGTCATCAAGGTTCCTGACAGGGACATACTGAGTGTGGGCTCTCCTGTTAACTCTGTTTATTTCAAAGGCAGAAAGAAGATGGGATATCAAGATGAAGAGAAACCAGAAGAAAGGTTTTCATCTTCACTAGTGGTAAAGGGCTGTTTGGAAGAGAACTAATGGTCAGAGTTTCCTTTGAGCAGAATGTCTGTTGGAAAAGCAGACATTGCTTTTGGATGAAGAAATATTCCTATTTTTTTTTTCCCTGATGGGACACAGAGTAGTGATAACATCTTCTATTGAAAGAGATTCCACCCCCAAGCCTTCTGGATAACATCAAAGCACTCTGTCTCACGTGTTTCTCGCTCCATTTATTCCCCAGATGGAAGTGGCTTGTTTGCATTATTTGCTTTGTATTTTAACAGTACTTACAGTTATGATGTAGCCAATGTGGTTAATAAGAATATCTTCAGGATGTAATAATTTTGGTAATGAATCTGTGAATGTTGAAGATCATTTGGCCTAGGGTTTCATAGCTGACTTGGTTGTCTGAAGAGAAACATCTATCTTGCCTATTTTAACCATCTACTTCTTAGGACACAGACTAATTTATTATACTTACATCTTGACATTCTGTGACATGGATTTCTGGTACAGCTTCTCTTCTGTAAAACTCTCAACTTTTCTCAATTATTATTCAACTGAGACTACTGCTGTGCCTAATAATGAAGAAATGATCACAGCTTTTCTGTAAAGAAGCCTTTTTACTTCATTGTGTGAACAGCACCACATGGGTGTAACAGGTTTGTTACCTCTTTCATATGCCTTCCTGCTACATCTTGACATAACACCTGTGTAATAAATTTGTTACCACCTCCAGGTGCCTTTCTTTTACAGCTTGAGACAACAATACCCTCCAGTGGTAAGCTTTGTTTGTAGCATATTTGGAAGTGTCAGGGAAACAGCAGAGCTTCCAAGATGGCCAATTAGCTGGTAACAGTTATAGTGGAATATCATTATCAGACAACACCTTTTTTTTTTCTCCCTGAAGAATTTTATTGACATTCTTCCAGTGTTATAGATGAGTTTATGGTAGCAAGTTTCATTAATGAACCAAATTTCCTGTCAGTGCATGGCTCTAACAATTGAAGGATTCTATGTGTCTAGCATACTTATATTATTTTTTTCTTTCCAAATATTCAAAGAATCTATTTTTGGTAGGTAACTGCCAATTTCAATTATCTTAGTATTCATATTGTCCCTTACAGGCTTTGATTAATTTGAAAGAGTATCATGTTTACAAATTGTTATTTCTATACATCTGCCATTAGTTAGTCGTCCCTTAGGATGCTCCAGTGTGATTTTAGAGTTCATTCACACATTATACTTAGCAAATTACTGTTTCTAGCTCGACAGGCTTTTTTTTCACAAACAGATACAGAAGCACCATCTCACATGAACTTTGTAAATAGCTAAATGTACCAGCATATACATGACTGGGTGAGGAATTTTAGCCAGGGAAACAAGTGCTACATGTTTAATTTCTGGACATCTGGAATAAGGATAATTTGTAACTGCGCAGTGTTATTTGTATGTATTTCTCGACTACAGTTAACAATCCTATTCCACAACTCTTTGGAGTTACTTTGTACCTCCAGAGTTGCAGAGTTTGAACTCAAGTTTGCTCATATGTTTTGGTCATATGTGGTTACAAATGGTATGTTGGCATATGGGCAATTTCTGAAGATTCTCTTTACTTGAAGTCTTGTGGATCTAAATAATATGTAGTTTCTAAACTAAGCCATTTATACCAAAACTTCTTAGGCTGTAGCATAATGCCTTGTTTGTGTCTTTTATCAGGTCATGGACTAAAAACCTAGAAAAATGCTGAAGGATTGAGACCAAATCTGGTAATTTTGTGCTTGGTCTTATGCTTCTTCCACTGGAAGACCTTTTAATTGCTGCTGGTACCACTGTGTACCCTAGACCTAAACCTAGGCTTTTTTATACACCAAATTGTTTATAGACTCTCCTGAATGATCTTTTGATAAGCCCTGTCCTTTCTGCTCAGGGAGCCACCCATATTCCTGGCAGATTTAAAAGGGTATATCTGCCTATGTGAAGATGTATTTCCATTCATTATTATCTTCTGCTTTTTAAACTAACTGTCACGAGAAAAAGAAAATTGTAAAATGAACATGAGAAGTGGAGTTCTTTTGCCTTTTAGGCTGAACTAGAAAATAATATGAAAAAGGTGTGCTTAGTTTTATTTAGGAAGACTGCTTCTGCCAGCTCAGATCAGTCCCATCTTACAATCACTTGACCTAGTAGCACTAAAGAAAAGGTGATAATCTAGCAGAAGATGAAGTGAGTGTGAGGAATAGGAACTGCTCAATAGATTTGGTGCAGCTTTTAGGAGAATACTTTCCCCCCCTCTTTTTTCTTTCTTAATGACTCATTTTTCTCATATAGTTCTAAGGAATGACCAATCAGCTTTGTGTATGACTGTACTTGAACACAGGTGGGAGAAGATGCTTCTTTGGGAAAGCTGGGTATCTCTGATAATGCTACCAAAAGGTGACGAACATCTGTCAAAATAATAATTTGTAAGAGTTACAACAGCTCTATTAATGACTGCATTGTTGGTCTGCTCTTTCATGTACCCAACCTCTTGCTTCTCTTTTGATTGCCCATTCTTCAGAGCAGGGCTAGTCACACACTTTGTGTTTGCCCAGCAACTGTCCCATAGGACTCAGTCTTTAGTATATTACAGATAAGCAATAAGAGAGACTAGACTAGGCTAGATTAGACTAGACTAGACTAGAATTGCATCAAATCAAATCAAATCTTTGGAAAGAACCTACAAAGACCATCCTGTCCAACTGCCCGGCCCCTTTATGGCTAACCAAAAGTAAAAGCATTTTGTTAAGGGCATTGTCCAAATATCTCTTGCTTGGGGAATCTGCTATCTCTTTGGGAAGCCTGTTTGACTGGATAAGACAGGCTAGTGAAACAAACCTCCATGATCCTAGCAGACCTTTATTTTTGCTCCTTCTGGAGAAATGTCTGATGACTAAGAAACTTTGTCAAGCAGTTGCAGTACACAGTCTCTTTATATGTTTTTTGTAGCATTTTTTGGTGTTCCTCCTTTTGGAATACCTGGTAATATTTATTCCCCATTGTTTTCAAGTACAAATATCCTTTGACCACAGTATGAAGACTTGAGATTTAGAAGATGTGCCTTATTGCAGTTATAATATATTGGGATATCAAGAGCCCTTTACAATCTGAAGGAATAAAAAATGTAGTACAAGAGAGTGGCCTACTGTATTTAGCTATAAACAGAACTTGAATTTATATAATGCACTGGATGGCAGTCACTTTTATCTGACTTACAGTAAGGGCAGTACTTTAAGAACCAGGGCCTAATTCTGCAAGTCTTTTGTACTGGGATCCAAGAACTTTTAATTCAGGCTCAATGAGATACTGGATCAAAGTTGCAAAGAGTTAATTTCTGAGTTGGGGACACCAGGCTAAATCCTTAAGTGTGTTTTCAAACTGTGTTTTCAGAACTTGTATAATAAAATGTGGTCAGTTTTACCAATAGCAATGATTTTTGATAAGGCTTGAAGGGGCATTGTGTCAGAAAGAAGTTAATTAACCATAAGTTTTTCTTGTTTTATTATTGTAGAAGTGACCAAGAGGTACTTGGCAGCAGTGGGCAGGGAAGGTGGCTAAAACCAAGGTAGCACAGTTGTAAACTCAAAGAGACATAAAGAAATGGTTTGTCTTACTTTCTCATGTTCAGGAGGGAACACCTGAAAATGTCTCTTGAAAAACTCCAGCCAGAAGTCATAAGATTAAAGACTGCTTAACAGCTTTTTTAACAATAATACTATTTTAAAGAATATTAAATACTAATACATGGACCTTTGAGAGAATCCTTATGGTTGTAACTTACTCAATTCATATTTGTGAGTATTTTAAAATTTAAATACAGTCGTTCCACATATTCAGACCTTTGTGCATGCAAGAATAGTCATAAATATGTTCAGGGTAACTCCTGCAAGCCTGGAGCAGATTCACTGTTCATCTGAAGTCAGTTATTTCTTCTTACCTTGCCATTTGTTTAAATCCCCAGTAGAGATGTGTGCACACCTGCTCACAACAGACAAGCAAACAAAGAAGCAAACAAACAAACCCTTGTTAAAAAGTTAATGTTTTCAAACAATGCACACTTAGGGTCAAGTCCAGTTTTCCCAATGTTCAGTCAGTATTACTGAACCCAGTGGGACCTCCAGCACATGTTACAGGAACACCACTGAACATGTAGCTGACCTGCTTCACCTATGAAATCTGTCCTTCCAAGATGATTAGAATATCATAATGATCTGTGTTTCACCTCACTATAGAAGACTTCAGAACAAAGTCAGACCTTATCTGTAGTAAACATCCTTGTTAATTCCTATTAGCATAACCTTGACTGAGAACAAACCCCAGAGTATTTTGTGCCATCACAAATTGTTACTTGTTTTGTCTAACTCTTGCCAAGTTCCCAGAAGGGAGCTGGACCAGTCTCAATGGTTCCTTGGGACAGAGCACTATAAATGGGCATACGTGTCTTTGCCAGAGGCATGTACAAAGAAATTGTTCAAGGTGTTTCCAACATTAGTACCATTTTGGAGGTTTTTTAAAGGGTTCATAAGGATGCTGTGAATAAAACTATTTCAGATCAGTTAACTGTATGAAAAGTGATAAGACATTCAAATCTCCTGCTGCTTTGGCAGAGTTGCTCTGTGTTGATCTCCAGCATGACATTGAGGGCATGGTCAGACATTCATTCCTACCTGACTAAAGTCACAGTGGTTGAAGAATGGAAGAGAGGCAACCTCTGTTTCACAACTGCCCTCCAGCCATCCTTTTTCCTTTCCATTCAACATAAAGCTGCATGTCTGCATCTCATAAGCAAAGAGATGGTAAGAGAAGAGAGAAATTGAGGTTTCTTTCATCTAGGTGTCAAATCTTTCCATAGGTTTAAAGCCTAAGTTGGGCCCCAAGGCACAAGCTTTAAATGTAGTAGCATTTGGGGTCAGAAGTGGTTGAGGGTATCATGGCAGCTGGGGAGAAACCTTATTCAACCTTAAAATGTCTAAATACACACTAAGCAAGGGAAATAATAATTTGTGAAGGTCTGAAGTGTATTTCACCTACTCGAGTAACAGATATTCTGTCTTGAAAGATCTGCAAAACAGTAAACCATGGACAGATATGCTGCATTACACTATGTCCTTCACAGATGTCAGAACTACAAGACAAATGTTATTGAAAATAACCTGTAAAATTGAAGAGTCTTATCCTGGTTACAGCACTGCAGAGGAGGGTGCACACTTTAGGCTCTGAAGTATTTCTCAGGTATTTGAAGACATATTCAACCTCTAGTATGCTCTTTAACAGCTCAGTGCATATAGCCACTAATAACATGCCAATGTCAACCTTGCTGCAGCTAATTTCTGTAAACACTTGTACAAGACAGCAGCAATAGTTCTGATGATATTACTAATAATTAAGCACATTTGAATGAAGATATTGTTTGAAGTTGCAAGCCTTCTTTTAAAGCTTGGGGAACCTGGTTTTAAAATACAGTACCTTGATTTTTGTTTAAAAATTTCTTTTTCCAGAGAGACTCTATTTCTCAACCTTTGTTGAATACTCCCTTTTTCCCATGATTTAGGTCCTTCTCCTTATGGGCATATTAAAGCTGGTGTGATTAATGATCTTGGTTCTTTAGAATATTCCTATCCTGTGCTAGAAATGTGGCTCGTTTTCACAGATAGCTGTCTTGAAAGTAGTGGGGGAAAAGGTCTGTCTTGTGGAGTTCACAATACAGATAGATAAAATATGGCAGAGGAACATGCATAGAAATAATTGCCCAGGGTGACACAGCTGAGGTTGAACTGAAACCCAGCAGTGTCCTTTGCACCTCAAAGGCTGTTTTGCATGCCAGCTTTGTTTAGTCTCATTGAAACAGAGTACCCCAATTTTACCTGCTTTGAAATGTCTTTTCTGGTACATCCTTCATGAGGAAGTGCATGGTTATATCACAGCAGAAGTAGGGCTGGTGTTTTTCACCCCATAGAAATGCTTCTCTTGTTGCATTCCTTGCCCATCTTGTAGTCAAGATCTATAGTTATGAGAACACCAGCTAAATAGAGCTTTCTGAAGAAAATTATAACAATAGGTGGCTCCCAATATGTTTGAAGAATGTATAATTTCTTCTGCATAAATGGCTACCTATAATCTGATGCTCCAGACTGCATTAAAATAAGATACATTTGTTAAGAACCCACATGGTTCAAAGCTCTACAAACAATTTTGGTAGAAATAAGAGTGTCTCATTTTCAAAGGCAGTGGGAAATGGAAACAGTGAGTTTTGTGCTTGGCACAGGTGATTTGCCCATCTGCAGTTAGCCTCAGCATGTCAAATGAAGGAAGAATGTAGCAGGAGTCTTTTAAATTAATCATGTTTACATTGGCCCTTCAGTTCTTTGTATGCTCGAGTATGTGAATGTACAAAGGGGAGGCTGCACCTTAGTTAATATGTTACGTAGTGAGATTTTTGTCAGCCTAGCCTTTATGCTAGTTGTACTCACAGATAATTTATTACAGGTTTATTAAAAACTTCACTTTGAAGAAGGTAATGACTTTATTTCAGCTTTTTTTGTTTTGGTTTTCTGTGGGCTTGGCTTTCCTAAAAACAATTTTAAGATCTGCATCGATGCGGTATCAAACAGAAATGAGAAATTACATGTAGACACTTGGCTTAGTCACAAATTTTTCTAGCCATCTGCATTTAGTTGTGCAGATGTTACAATGAGTGTTCCCCACATATCAACTTATTTTGAGTTATGTTACTATAAAGACTATAGCACAGCTACTCCTTCTATGTTTTTCCCTTGGTTTTCTGTATATTACATATATAAGCTAAAGCATGCAGAATCCACAAAGTAAAAACAGCACATTGTCTCACCACTGCTGCAATGTGGAAATGCAGTCAAAATCTAAATAGCCTGATCATGAGATTGTCTGTTATTTTGGTGTGCTCAGCACTGAAAAGCTTTTGCTGCCATGAATGGTGTAGATTAAGGAATCTGGAAAGATTACTTATCCCTATAGCTGAACACAGCTCAGTTAAATGTAGCTGTACTGGCAAAATAATTAAACAATCCTTTTGCCACTATACAAAATTAGGTAACAAAGACTAATAAAAGGTTTATCATTGAAATGTCTTGCTCACAAGAAAGACAAGAAACTTGCTTTTAGTTGCATCAGTACTGGTCTGAATTGCTTTTACAAAGAGAACAACTGCACACTGCTTTATAAAAAACTTTTCAGCTACAGTCCTATTTCAGTTGCTTTGTCTTCATACAGTGATATCACAGTAAAACTCCACAGAGCTGTTGGCATAAGACTGGTAATAAAAATCTGTTGATTCCTGTTCACTATCACAAAATATGTCATGGAAAATAACAAGCTGACTATTTCTGAAGAACACATGTTCACTAGCAGAAAATTGTGGAAGAGATCTGTAAGCACACCATACGAATTACCTGAGGAGAAGGGAAATGCGCTATTATAAAAAGGAAGGAGACAGATTATTTGCTTTCTTAAGTGATTTTTAGACTCTTAGTGTGGGTGGAGAGAAGGGAATTCTGGTTCTTAGAAGAAAGCAATTCAGATTCCACTGAGCTGTAAGGAAGAACACTGCACTTAAAGAAGTTTAGGGTCATTCTAATGGTTTTCACTTCCCTTTTTGAAGCAAAAGCAATGAAATCAGTATTGCTTTGCTGAAAAGCAGATCACAGCTGACAAATTTGGTTGCCTACTACCACAGAGTTAAGGATGAAGGATGCAGTTATGGAAGGAGGAAGAGTTATTGATATCATCTATCTTGGACTTGTCCAAAGCATTTTACACTCTTCCACATGATATCTCTGTCTCTGAGCTGGAGTTGATGGATGTAACATTTGGTAAATGAGAAACTGGCTGGATGGTTGCATTCAAAGAGCTGTGATCACTGGCTTAATGTCTGAGTGGAGACCAGTGATGAGTAGTGTTCCTCAGGGGTGTTCATTGGTATCTTTGTTGTGACACAGCCAGTGCACCCTCAGCAAGTTGCTGATGACACCAAGCTGTGTGGTACAGTCAACATGCTGCAGAGAAAGGGGTGCCATCCAGAGGGACCTGGACAGACTTGAGACAGGGGCCTATCCAAATGTCATAAACTTCAACAAAGCCAAGTGCAAGGTGCTGCATCTGGGTTGGGGCAATACCAAGCACAAACACAGACTGGACCAAGAATGGGCTGAAAACAGCCCTGAGGAGAAGGTCTTGGGGTAGATGAGAGGTTGGCACGACCCAGCAATGAGTGCTGGCAGTCTGAAAAGCCAACCGTATCCTGGGCTGCATCCAAAGCAGCATGGCCAGGGGAGGGAGGGGTTTCTGCCTCACTGCTCTTCTCTACTCTGGTGAAGCCCCACCTGGAGTGCTGCACCCCTCTCTGGGTCCTCAGCATAAGGGCATTGACCTGTTGGAATGAGTCCAGAGGAGAACCATGACAATGAGCAGGGGCTGGAGCACCTCTCTTACAAGGACAGACAGAGAGGGTTGGGGGTTTTCAACCTGGAGCTGAGAAAGCTCCAGGGAGAAATTACAGCACCTTTCAATACCTAAAGGGCCTGTAAAAAGGCTGGAGAGAGACTTTTTACAAGAGCATGTAGTGACAGGACAAGAATGAATGGCTTCAAGTGTAAAGAGGGTAATCTTAGGTTAGATACTAGGAAGAAATTCTTTACTGTGGGGGTGGGAGGCACTAGGACAGAGAAGCTGTGGATGCCGCATCCCTGGAAGTGTTCTAATCCAGATTGGATGGGGCTGTGAGCAATCTGATCTAGCAGAAATTGTTCCTCCTCATGGCAGGGGTGTTGGAACTAGGTAGTGTTTAAGGTCCCTTCCAAACCAAAACATTCCATGATTCCACATGTCTAGAAATACTAAGAAAACTCACCATCAGCTTGTTTGTGCATGAGGAACTGAGGTGTTCTGCAGGGTTTAGCTGTGAACCTGAGGGTTTCAGTTTTCTGGGGTTCTTGTAAACAGCTTCTTTACACCAGAAGTGGGAAACAGAGGAGCTTGGACATGGCCAAACACAGTGGACAGACTATGGAACTTCAGAATCCAAATCTCAATATAAGATTATGCAAAAACTGAACTGTAGCTTAGGGACCATGTACAGAAACCTGAAGTTGAAGAGGTCCCAGATAAGAGCCTGGAAGATGATGCTGAAGATTCAGGAGTGCAGTGCCTTACCAGCGAAGTGGTGAACAGCTAATTGGGGGTGCTGCCAGGTACTATCACAGGCCAAAGCTGTCAAGTTCCAGCTCACAGCTGTGGTCACACCTTTGGGCCTGCATAATGTCTGATGGAAATAACTGCACAGACCAAGGCAGCTTTTTTTTTTTGTAATAAAATCCACTGAAGCCAGCGGATACAGATTCTCTTTGGCTTAATGAAAGGTAATATTTTATAATCTTGTGGTGTCCGTTAGGTAACAAAGAAAACTGTTTTACCAGCTTCTCCTGTGCTTGGGGTTGTGTTGCATTTTGTCCCCTTGTTTTAGATAAGTTTAACACACATTATGTCTGTTTGTAGACTGAACTTTTTCAACTCAATCACATATAGAAACCACAGTTTTGTATCATCCTTTTGCGTAATGTTTTGGGTTTATTTTAATAAACTTAATTATTAATATTTCTGTGAAGTTGTTTGATTCAGTCCTGATCCTGTGTATTTGAATATGCTTATCTTATATTTCTCATGCTCCAATAAATGTTTGTTCATCAAGAATACTCATAAACCTAAGTCATTGCTCCAGGCATTAGCATCACAGCTTTCTTCATTCACTGTGTTTCACTGTGACTTATTAACTGACTTCCTTTGTCAAAAATAAATCATGTTGTTTATTTTTGACAGTCCTGCTGGTATTTGATATTATTTCACTGTGGCAGGGCTGTCCTTATGTTTATTATTAAAAAAAAAGGTTTCTTAATTTGTTTTGAATTCCTCTTCCCCTGAATTTCTAATTGATATTTTTTCAAGTAGCTTGGCTTATGTCCTTGTTTTGGAAAGTTTTATTTCTTTATTTTGTGTTTGCTTGTTTTGTTTGTGGGTTTGTTGCTTTGGTATTTTTTTAATTTTTCTGTTTAATTACTGTTTTTTAAATAATGTTCAGATAAGTGCTGCAAAGAGCTTAGAACATACTCACAATTTTTCTTTGACATGTTCATTAGAATACCACATAGATCAGAAGATAGAAATTCTGATTGCTGGCACATTTCCTGTCTTTTCCCTTTGATCTATAAAATAACTGCTCTATAAGATGGCCTCTCGGGCAATTCTTTGTAAAGAAAGTGTCCCTTTCCCCAGAGAGGTTACTGCTGGGACCAGAAGGCTGAAGCTGCTGGTCTCACCCAGTGGAAAGCCTGAATCTGGAACTGTGGCTGGAAGAGTTGACAGCTGTGTGGATGTGTCATAGCAGGAAACATTTGGCTGATCAAGCAGTGCTTTGCCTATCTCTAGGGAGAACTTTGTCTAGTATTAACAAGAACATCTCTTAGTTTAGAAATACTCATTCCTGGTGAACCATTGTTAACCTTCTGCAACCATGCTGCATGGTGCTTCAAATGGCTATGAGCATTTCACACACAGCATTATGTGTCTATGTGTGTGTGGAGGGGGGTGATTTTCTTTGCAAAAACTTGTTCTCACTTTCTCCTAGGAAAAAATGAAACTGGTACAGGCACAGTTTCCTTCTCTGCCAGATGCCCTACCTCATTACAATAATTAGCTTTATTTGTTCAGCTTTGCGTGATCAGAATAAAATTAGGCTATTTGTTTTAAGTGAAAAATGTCAGGATATTTGGCCTGTATTTAACTGGATGCAGTTACTAATTCTGTCACTGGTTGATTTACACAACAATAGGATTACATAGGATGCCTTTTCATCATGGAGTATTGTTCCTAATTTTTATAGCATAAGCAGGAACAAGACATATGTTGATACATAAAAATAAGAAAGATCTAATACTCAGAATCTGCAGGAGTGCTAAAAAGGAGTGATTCCACTTTGAAAAAAAGTGTGTTAGAGACCATCTAGTTTACTGATCCTGCAGCCTTTCCTTGTGCATATATTTTTATTCTCATTCTCATTATTTGGAAGACCAAGTATAAGACAAACACCAATACACATGCACATATATCATGCACAGCACCAAATAAAAGTTTATCTTTCTCCTCACTGAGTTTGATGGCTTGTTCAAGTTTTCAGTGCACTTGCACTCAAGTTTGAGTTTCACTTTCAATGAGGAATTCTCAACAACTTTCAGGATTGGATCTTAACAGGGCTGAATGATTTGGTAGCTAGCAAAGAGGAGTTTTTCTTTTACAATGTTCCATTTGAAGCATTATAAGCAACAGAAAACTCCAGTAGTCTAATCTTTACCTGATCCCTACTGTTTTATACAGAGTAATAATGCTTTGAAAAAATGTGTCAGCTGAACCCACACATGCAGAATGAAAGTCTTAGCAGCAGCATCTTGAGAGGAAAAGTAGAAAGAACCTGCACTCTGCACAGTGAGTCTGGTATTATCAGTGCAAATCTGCAGAAGTACAAGGAGACACAAAATAAGCCAAAATGACAAAGACTGGGCTACTGTAGGAGCTAAGCCTCTAGCCAATATTATTCTTGTTCATGGATGACTGACTTAGAATTGTTCTGAGTTACTATGAAGATTTGTATTTA
Organism: Acrocephalus scirpaceus scirpaceus; assembly: GCA_910950805.1. NCBI lineage: Eukaryota > Metazoa > Chordata > Aves > Passeriformes > Sylviidae > Acrocephalus > Acrocephalus scirpaceus. The sequence goes on from OU383776.1 coordinate 48,829,004, forward strand.
GTGAGTGACTCAGTATAAAGTGGTAAATTGTAAAGGATTGATCTTCCTCTGTTGCTTAAGGACTTAAGAGCTACATGGGAAAATTCCAGCCCACTTGATGCTTGTGGCAACTTGTTCAGTCACAGATGGAAGCATAATCCTTACGTGTCTGTTTTCACTGGATATTAATCCAAATGACTGGCACACAGAGACAGGCAATAGTAGACAGATTGTGAAGTTGCTGAATGGGGCTATATTTATCTCTGTGTATTGCTTCAATATATGAGACCATGTTTCATGGTTCACAGAGATGTGCTACACAGAGATGATCCACATGTGATAATTTTCAAGGTAATTGTAGAGGCTGTGTGAGGCAGGCTGTGTCTGCCATTTAGGAAACATGAAGAAGTAACTGGTAAACAAGTTCAGGGTTGAAGTCAGGCAGTGTTAAGTCAGGCAGGTTGACTGTCTGAACAAAAGATGCCCTATTCCTTTAATTTATATTCCTAGCAGCATAAGGACCAGAAGTTCCAGCAATATTCAGAAAGTGAAATGGAACATGGACTGTGAGCAGCTTTGAAATAAGGGAGCTGTGGTTAAGTTGAAACATTGTCTGCAGTCATTTGCATCCCTGTTGGAAAGAAGCCACATCAGCTAATGTGCAACTACTGCAGTAGAAGGCCCAGTATATTGAAGGTAAACTGTGGGTACAGCAGTTGCTGTGCAAGCAAGAAAGGAGATGTCCCTGGCCCTTTACAGAAGATGTGAAGGAGGTAGCTCCATTTAGGAACCCTCTTGACAATCTAAGCTTAGGAAACAGAAATAATAGTTAGTGAATATTTGAACACATTTGAAAGCTGAGATAATTTATTTCTTATCAGAGAGAAATGATCGCAAGGAAGATTTTAAAATAAATCATCAGTGTTTGAATGCAGGTAACTGAGAACAGCTGTTGGAAACATCCTCCTTAAGGTGACAGCTGCCTTTTACCCCTGAGCAGAATGTGTGTAGCTTGTCTTTAGATAAACTCTCATGACCTATTGTTGGTGTTTCAGCGGAAACCAACCTATTTGTATACCCCTACAAGCAGTGTCTATTCTTTGCTTTCTCTTGCCCTTTTTTGCTTGCTCAATCAGGTGCTCATGGCAGAGCACCTGCTGCCACCTGAACATGTGGAGGTGCCCATATGTCCAGCCACAGACCCATGCCAATGCAGAAACAAAGTGAGAGAATTCTTCCTACACTAAAAGCAAGTTTGATGAGAGTACATCTGTCTGAGTTCAGGAGGCCAGTGGTTTTAAATGAGATTGATTTGACTGATTATGAGAGACTCCTCAATCCCAGTGTCTGTGAACACCTGCAGTAATGAATCTGCTATAGACAAGACACCCAGTCAGTCATGGATGATGACCCCAATGGCAGGCATACTTGGAGTGACTGGAAAAGCAGCTCTTCTGTCCAGAGGCCTCTTAAAGGGCTACTTCAGGGGCTCCCTTCTTTTCTGAAACAAATGAGATTGTGTGGGGATTTTTAAACGATGTGACAGAGTAATGCTTTGATTCAATGCATGAGCTGTGTGGCAATAAATCTCTCCAACTACCATTAATGCTATTTTTCATCAGAAGAGCAGTGGTGCGGCAGAGAGGAGCAACTTCCCTGTTAGTTTCCTCTTTTAGAAAAATCTTTCCTTTTGAACATGTCTCATGGTAGTGATTGCCAAAAGAATCACAGTCTGTAGGGTCTTTGCTGCACTCCTTTTCAAAGTCCCTTCTTCACTGCACATCCCTCAGCCTGTATTAACCCTTTCTTCCTTTAAGATTTGAATGACCATTTCTCACCCTCACCCTTTAGCAAAGTGCAAATAGACTAACTAATCCACACTAATTTCTATTAACATACTTACCAAGGATAAGTAAACCCTATGGAAGTCCAAAAATAACACACAACAGTGCAAAGATACTACATTTTCACCTTCTCCACTGGGGCCAAACACACCAGCAGAGAGAAGGATTAGCTGTGACTCAGCTACAGAACTGAATCTGTAGCTCAGCTCTCAGGTGAAGCATTAGCTTTTTGTTTATAACTCTTCATATAGTGTTACCTATAGTTATATTTCAGGAGGACTATAGTCAATGAACCCCAAATGTAATTCTCCATCAGGTTTCAAAAATATTTGATAAATACAGCAGTATTTATTCTATGTGACATTTTACAGATTATTTGCATTGTTCCTTCTTTTTCCACCCCATGGTTAAAACAGTGTGTTAACTGTAAAATACAAATTATTTTTCTAAAGGAGATGAGCTAAAATTTTAAGGTGGCCATTAGGTAGCTATTTCTGGTTCTGATGCTAGAAATGATGCACAGAAAATATTTTGTTTTCAGTATCTCTGTTTAACAGATCGTAGCTTAGTATACCTTCACTGCAGAAATAAACCATCTGTTAGCAAAATAAACAGCACATAATATATAAAGTTTCTCTTTGGTTCTAGCTTTTAATTTTACTTTGTCTTCTTTTAAGTAAATGATTCACAACATCTTCATTTTCAAAGCTTTATTCTTCATAACACATATTCCAATTGTGGTTCTCACCCATACTCCAGATCCATTAACCCCAAAGAATGACTAATTCATTCTGTATTCTGGTACCTATCTTCTCCACTGCTGGGAAAGGTACACTGTTGTATTTTTGTTGTCAATTTCTAATAAATTAGAAGCTTTGATTTGCAAGTTATCAAAGATAAAACCATACAGAGAACTTTTAATGTACCAAATACTCACTTGCTCTCTGTGTTTAGGATGCATAGTGTTATTATAACTTGCTTTTCTAAATTTTAACACAAAAGTCAGATAGTCTTAATCCTTTGTCCAAGGAATGAAGGAGGAAACCATTGTACCCTCCTCCTTGCATATGTGCCTGAAGACCAAGGATGGAGCAATTCTGATAGCATTACACTGACAGGACATTTCAAGATGTAAGCAAAGGAGGTGTTCTGTTGCTTTTTAAAAAGTAGACTCTAATTATAAATGTTAGTGGAATGTTTTGAAGAGAGTAGCTTTCCCTCACCCCTTCACTCCCTCACTTGGATTTTTTCTCTGACATAGCTGACAGTTATGCTTTTGTATGAAGAGGCTGAGGAAAAGATGCGGTAAAGTAGGAAACTAGAATTCTCTCCAAGTATTAGAGCAATTTGGTATACCACTACACTTCTAAGAGTCACCCTTTTATAACAAGTAGGAATAACACAAAAGATCTGCAGCATGAAGCTGAGATTAGGCTATATATTCTGTACCTGTACCAGAGGCTCCTGAGAACAGCCATGGGACAAGTTGTGCTCCACCTGTTTCCATTAGTAAACAGCCTTGCAGGTGATACAGGTTACAGCAACCAGAACAGAGTCAATTGTGGCCAAGTGTCAGCTTTGTTAATGCAGCTTTTATTTCACAGAAATTTCTTGCTATACACTTAAATCAAAAGCATTCTGCTATACAACACATTTTTTACAGTCCATTTGCCTGGTGGAACTAAAATACTGTTACAAATCAGCCTGAGAGAGTTGCACAGAAAACAGCAATTGATAATGCTTTTCCAAAATGCAACCAAAGAATACCCTATATATGAATTTAGAAAACCTATATAAAGTTGTCAAATTTATAAGTCTGATAGCAGATTATCCTACTACAATTCCTATGAACCAAACAATTCTGTCATATTGGTAAAATGTTTCTTCTCTGATAATCTTGAAAACAGAAACTCAGCTTTATGAGTGTCTGTAAGATGTCTGAAACACTGGAAGAAAAGATGCACTTAAATGCTAGCAGGATTAGATACTATGGGTGTAGTCTTCAGCGACTTGTACAACTTGGACTTTCCTTATTTACTCAGTCAAAACAGAAAATCATCACCTTCATCACAGAATGATGGAATGGTTTATGCTGGAAAAAACTTTAAAGCTAGCGTGGGCCTCTGCCATGGCAGGGGTTGTGGCCCAGACTCACTCCAGAAGCTCTTACTTTTGTTAAGAAGGCCAGAGCTGGATGCAGAACTGCAGGTGGGGTCTCATCAGAGCAGAGCAGAGGGGCAGAATCCCTCTCAATTAATTATCTGCCCAGCCTATATTTGTCTTTGGGACTGCCCCAATCCAGGTGCAGCACCTTGCACTTGGCCTTGTTCAGCTTCATGAGGTTTGTATAAGCCCACCTCTCAAACCTGCCAAGGCCTTCTGGAAGGCATCCCCCTCCTCCAGCATGCTGAGTGCACCACACAGCTCAGTGTCGTTGGCAAACTTCCTGAGAGTGCACTCAATCCTACTCTCTGTGGCACCAACAAAGATGTTCAAAGACCACTGGTCCCAACACCAATCCCTGAGAAATGCCACTCAATATTTTAATATGAAATAGTTTTGTATGGTTCTTTCCCAACAGGTTTCATGGGTTTAGTCTATTAAAAACAAGAGGCAAAGCCAAAACACTTAACAGTATATCCTGCTTAAAAGTTTGTTGGCTTCAGCCAATACATGCTGAATGAATGTAACAAGATTTTACCAAAAAGAATACACGTCTTACATATTCACCACTGCTTTATCAAAGTCATACCCTTTAGCTCTTGAATGTATGACTTGTCTCCTGGCTTCAAATTAATAATAATTAACTCTCCCACTAGTATTTTTTAAATAAGGGAAGGTTTTCCTTTTATCTACTGGTTAGTAAGAAAAAAGGAAGAGACTTTGATGTCCTCTCCTTGGAATTGTTGCAATATTTTCAGCTTAAGCTTCCTGACCTGATTCATAAGTGTTCAAGTCAAGAACAATTAAACTTTTCTTGTAACTTAAAAACAGTTCTTTACTGCTTGGTCCTTCTGAGATTCTTCTCTTATCTTCAAGGTCAGGCAAAAACATCAAGGGTTTAGAAATATGCTCTATCTGTGAGACAGGTCAAGACGACCTTGTGTTCTCCTCCCACAAAAAACCGTTCATGTATTTCTTCTTCATTTAAGCTCAGGCTGAGAAGAAAACAGCACAAAGTGTCTCCAGCCACTTTAAAAGTGATGGATGTTACTTAATTTTCAAGCTGTTTCAAGTATTTTTCACTGCTTTCTTTGATGAGTTTTAATAATTAATATTTTTGCAGGATGCTATTACTCCAGATGGATGTTCTCTGCCTTATAGATTTTTTTTTTGTTTAGAATTACATGCCTATTCGCAAGATCTTCTTTCTGCTTTACTTAAGAAATGAAGAAGGATCTCTTCTGCAGATTAATTCTCTGCTGCTGCATTGTCCTAATTATGCTCGCTGCTAAGGGAACATTTCTTTGTTGCAGCAATACACACATGAAAGTTAAGACCTTTGGGATATCTTCTATGTGTCTTGGACTGACATCCCTAAACTGCACACTTTGTTTCTCTTGCTGCCTTCTTCCTTTTTTTTTTTTTTTTTTTTTTTTTACTTTATTCAAGTGGTTAAAAGTGATCTTTTACCTTCCTGTTTTAAGTAAAAATCCTCTAGGTCTGACATGTTGTTTCTAAGCAACTGCTTTTCAAGCACGAAGTTGTTATGTTCGTGCTGTCTAGAGTACATATAGACAATATGGTGATTATTTTCACTGATGGCTAGCTGAAGTCAGCATAAATCCCTGCACAGTGGGGTTTTATCTGCGAGTGTCTTGTTTCCCGAAATACTCCAGCGACCGCCTCATCCTTACTATTCACACGCACCCCCATGTGGTCAAATTCTGTGTCGCTCCCTCTTGCTCCCGGTTTCCTAAAGTACATCAGCAGAGAACAGAATCGTCTGGCTAGTCATCGAGCCCTCCTCAGGGGATCTTCACAGTCATGAGATATTCTGAGATGGAAAGGTTCCACAAAGATCATCGAATCCAGCTCTTAAGTGAATGGGCCGCGGCTGATCGAACACATAACTTCAGCATTAACAGCACCATGCTCTAACCGACCAAGCAAACGTTTCCAGCCCTCCCTCAACTTCCACACATCGTCCAGAGCAGCAGCTCTCTCCTCAAAGCCAACTGGAAAGATCGGGGGGGGGGGGGGGGGGGGGGGGCGGAAAGGGCGGCGGGGAGAAATATTAAACAGTAAGCATCCCTCATCACACTTGCTTCATTTTTTCAGGCTGGCAGTGAGACTCAGAGGTTTTATAAACTTCATTGACTTGTACCATATGACTGAATTAGATGGAAGAATCTGAAAAAGGGGGGCTTGCCTGTAGGCACTGAAGTAAACAGAAAACCCAGACAAGTAGACCTTAGAGACACTGCTTTAAAAATTCCATAGAGAAGACAGAAAATCCTTATCAAAGGTGAATTACTAACAAAGTCTCATTTGGCAAGGGAATCTATTTCTATATGTAGAGGTAGTCTTGTGCACTTTATTTGCAAGCACAGTGGTTTTTCCATACCTCAACATACTGCACCATGCCATACCATGCCACACCATACCCATAACCATTATCATGCCATACCACACTGCTGCACACCATATATTCTTCATTCATGCCATTAAGAGGAAAACTGCTTGAATGCCACTAAAAACTCTAATGAGGTTGACTGCAGTTCCCATTTTACAGCTCTTTAGCCTATCAGTTTCTGAAGCTTTCATACATTGCTATTGACCTACATTTCTCTCAGTCATCAATTCCTTTCAACCAACCCAGAGTTTATACTATGGAATGTATGGGAAGATGTTTCCACTGCAGCAAGATCATACAAATAATTTTTAAGGATTCAAAAGTTGTTTAGAATTTATAATGAAATACCTTGCAGGGGAAAATGTGGTTCCTAACTAGATAAAGAATTCTGAGTTTTAGCTGTCCTTATCCTAACTCAGGATATTTGCTATTCCACATTTCTGTTTGCACAGTAATAATCAGAGGACACATGCAATTAAGCCAGCAGTTTCTGAGGAAAAAAAAAAAAACTGAGCTTGACACTAATCACCCCAATGTAACATAATATCTGAACCAGATGCATGGTTAAGTCAGGCACCATGGGCACTGCTGTAGGTCAGAGGTCTTAGGGAGAAAACACACCCAGCTGAACATCAGAGGAAATTCTCAAGGGCAGCAGGTGGCAAGGATATGTTTCTAGAAGGACAAAGGACATCCTACAGATGAAAATGCTTTATCCAAATAGTTTGATTTGTCCATTTGAGTAAATTCTTATATGACTAGTTGTATATGACTTTCCTGACTTCAGATAAATCAGAACCACAAAATGAAGAAGGAACTTAAAATAACATGGTACTGTTAGTGTTGAAGGCATATACATTCATTGTACATTTTCTGTTCTGCACAAAGATCTATGTATGTCCAGCTTTACATATCCAGCTTCTATTATTTATTTCCTATTTTTATGGAACAAGATACAACTGTCTTTATTGTTTTGGTTTTGCTATTTTATTTAGATTTTGCTGTGTTTTGTGGGTTTGTGTTTTTTTGGTTTGTGTTCTGGTTTTTTTTGGTTTTTTTTTTTTTTTAAACAAAGTTACAGAGTTCATTTGGATTAACTTGAAGAAAAAAAGACATAATTTGCCTGGTTCCATTTCCCATTCTGGTTCATAGCAGGACCACACAGTTTTATAACAGTACAGATGAGCTGCTACAGGTACCCTTGTGGGTTGAAAAACACAGCAAGAGACTAGAAATGATTCAGCTGGCAGTGGAGGGGGTTATTTTTCTGTTTGTAGCTTGCTTGTCACCTTAAACATGGAGGAGTAGGTATCTTAAGTAGAAAGATCATGGAATACAGACCTAGCACATGAGAACATCAACCCTATGTCTAAGTGCCTGTCTTTTGTTTAATTTGTCCTGTATAGATCAGAAGATCCCAGAAGATCCCAGATCAATTGTCTCCTGGACAATCTTCACAACTCCACAGATGACTTTCTCCGAGCCCACAAATACACTTTCCATCATGGAAAGGTCCTCATAATGCCCTGAGTAACATTGCAGGGGCACCTGATAGTGGTGCTTTGTGCTGCCTTCTCCAAGCCTCCTCATATTTTTGCCTCTGCCCAATGTGATGTGCCACTTACGGCTGAAAAATCTGCATTTGCCTCTGTGTGAAATAGGTTACTCCCCTTTGTGAGAGCCATGTTGTGGATGCACATGCAGAGCACTAGTGGTCACAGACAGCAAAGAGTAGCTCATAATGACACCAACCTGGACTAATTTGGTTAGACTTTGATGTGATTAACCAGATCATGCATAACCAGATCATGAAAGGTAATCTATCAGATAGCTTAAAAAAGGCTTGAGCTGGCAGATTTTTACTTCTTCCTCTATTCTGAACACTTACATAAATTAAGGATAATCAAATACCCTGGACTATTCCAGGAAAGCTTGGAGTATGTGTACAGGCAAATGAGAGAAAAGAGACAATCTTAGAGCACATGCAGTAGTAATACTGGTGCAAAATGTGAAACCAATATAAGGTCACAAGCAAGGAAAGAGAGATGAGTTATTTGAGTAATGAGTAAAGCTAGATTTCAAACATTCTTTTTACTAAATAAATGGAATTCTAACTAAATAGGACCGTAGTTTGGGGAGTTTCTCTAAGTTGGAACAGACGCAAATGCTTAATTTGCCTGTGCCTGTGTCACTGCTAAAAAGACATCCTAGAAAGAAGCACTACTATGAATTCTGATGAACTGGTAAATCAGATGTGCTAGTACATAAGTAACTGTAACTTATTAATGAAACTGCCTTGTTGTCCCATTTTGGTAACAAATATAAAACTCAAGTACAAGTCAATGATATTTTCATCCTTGTGAGCTGAAAACGTGATCTTGCTGTGTTAAACAGACTGTTTGTGAGGGAGTGGTAACAAATAATGCTGTCTATAGAAATAGCTGTTCCCCAGAAGATGCTCTGAAGGTAGATGCTTGGCTGTTTAAAACACTGGTAGAAGAAATGTATTGCCATTTGCAAATTCCAGTTCTAAAAAACCCTGCCATCTTCTATAATTCAGTTCAAAGTCCTGATACTGAACAAACAAGTGTTGTGCCAGGCACTTGATATCCTAACTTCCTGCCACTGAACGATCTCTGACACAATCATTGTTGAGGGGCTAACATGAGTCAGTAAAAGCACATGTACTACCCCTGGAGTAGCTCTTGTAGTGTTACTGGAATTAAATAGACTTCCACTGTCTTCAGAGTACCTGGAAGCCTGTACATATCCTTAAATTAGTAGCAATGTTTCCAGTTAAATGAGTTGATGAAAGTTTATATCATAAACAAAAAGGTTTCTCAGAAAAGAAATTAAGTAACTGAAGTTTTTCTTCCTCCCTGAAAATAATACAGTCCAGAGACAGTTTGTTCAATGGCAAGATGAGAGGAAGCCAAAACCTAGTATTCCCCAAAGACATATTCCTAAACAGTGTGAGACAGTAGTGAAGATTTTCCCCTGAGAGTCAATGGAACTGAGTCAGAGAAAGCATGTAAACACATACGTTACACACTACTCAAAGGACAGGGCCAAAGAAACCTGCAAGCATGTTGGAAGTGTCCCATGGAGGACACACAGTGTTTTCAGAGCTGATTGCTGGCCTGAAAGATCATCTCACTGTCTCCAGGACACTCAGAGCCCAGCTAACAGTGCTCACTCACCACCTCCTTCCGCATGGCTGCTGTTCCTCGTGCCCTCTGCGGGGTGCAGCCAGGCCAGCCCCAGCTGAGGCTGGCACTGAGGCACAGCTGGCAAAGCGCGCTGAGCACATGGGCAGGTGTTACGCAGGTTAAAAGGCCAATGGGCAAAATACCAAAATTAAAGGAGTAGTTCCTGAAAGAGAAGGGCGCTCCACCTTCTCCTGCGAGTAGCTGCAGAGTCAGGAGCTAGCTCCGGGTGAATGCTGCACCATCGGAGGGAAGGGCATTTGGGAGAGCAGAGGGGTGTCCTCCCCACTTGGCCCCCGGACTGATGGTTTTCTGCAGTGTAGGGAGCAGAGCACAGGACTTTTTAACAGCAGCCAGCAGTATGTATGCATTATCACCATCACTTGAGATGTCTGGTCTCCTTCAGAGGACTCCGGTTTCCAGTGCTGGATCTTCTTTCCCTCCCATCCCATGTACAGCCTTTGCTTCCACATCCTGGTGCACGACAGCACTTCTGCTATCCTTCAACTGCCAGATCTGAGCAGACTGACAGTAATCTAGGGTCAGAAGTCCAGCAGTCAGGGACTAAGTGGTGACCAACTCAAGACACCATGATGGGGGTAGCAAGCAGCCACTGAGCAGTGGAACCTGAAGCTTTTGGGCACAAGCCCCTGGGACTGGTGGCATTGGTAAGTAGTTAGGGCACACAGAACCTCATGGAGTCTCAGGCTGACAACTCAGGTGGCTCAGCTGAGCACAGCTGCTGAGCGCAATCCAGTGTGGGGGCTGGACTGGGAGTGGTCACATTACAGCTCACTGGTGCTGCCCCCTGGCTAGAGCCACTCTTTGTAATGCTACTGTAATGCCCAACATGAGATAAGCCACCTCCTCTCTCTCTCCATTCTACAGCACTCTCAGCCCCTTGTGCCTGGTGAGAAAGGAACCTATCTTACTGTTTTTCAGGATTCCAAGACTGCAGGGCAATGGTGAATTAGTTTTATACCAGAATTCAACTGCCTTACCTCACCAATGTCTGCAAGTATCTGATGGGAGGATGCAAAGAGTACGGATCCAGGCTCCTCTCAGTGATACCACGCAACAGGCCAAGAGGCAATGGGCAAATCTGATGAACAGGAATTTCCACTAGAATATGAGGAGGAACTTGAAGTCAACCATGTGGTTGACTGCACACTGCAACAGGCTGCCCAAAGAGGTTGCGGAGACTCCAGCAATGGAGATATTCAAGAACCATCAGGACTCAATTCTGTGCAATGTGCTTTAGGACAACACTCCTTGAGCAGGGAGGTTGGACTAGATGACCCAATGTGGTCCCTTCCAAATGAATCCATTCTGTGATTTTGTGAACTGCGATGAAAGCAATACAGATGTGACCTTCTCAATGCAGGTCATAAGCAATTTTAAATAAGCACAGGCTTTAAGGAGTTGTAAACTATTGGACTTCTAAGTTAATTAAGAAATAAATCCTAAGTCTTGCAACCTTCTCAGCTTGCTCAGAAGAGTGATTGATCCAGATTCTGGGCAGGTTTTTTGGCCACTATGAATAAACATTTCAAGAGGTTGATCCATCTGGCTTTGCAGATGCTGTCACATCAAGTGGCAGCCCATGTGTGCGCTTTGGCACTTACAAAGTGGAGGCATGCATCATTGTGAGCATGCACCAGTGAGCTTAAATCTTTACCAGCCAAATGGAAGGAAGGGGAAATGACTGGCTGCAAGGATGTAGGGTTGTAAGGCAAGAGACAGAACACATGAGTATGCATGTATGCAAGTGTACCTCTGCGTAAGAAAACCTGCTTATCACTCAGTATAGCTGTGCAGCCTCAGTGCAATACAGAGGCATGAGAACATGTGTAGGTAATAAACTCATGAAAGAAAAGAAAAATTAAAAAGAAATATTAATTAATATTAAAATATTAGTTTACCGAATGTAATTAAAGCTCTCTTAAACTGACTTCTACATTACTTCTAAGCTAGCTTAGTAAATTTGGCATAGCACTTCTAGCACTGATCTGCAGGGTGACATTTGCTCTACCCACCTTTTCCATGGGATATGTGCACAATCAGCTACATGGGAAAAAACTTACTTCAGATGTCCTACATTGATCCAGAGCAGAAGAAATAAAGAAAACACCTGGAACCTAAATGCATTCTTGAGAAGGAATTAGTTTAATCATTGACACCTTCTTAATCAGAGTTCTTTCTTCTATAAAAATCTCACATTTTATGAATGTTTCTTATACTGCATTAGAAAAACAAGGACTAAATTAATTTAAATTTAAAAATTTAAAACAGCATTGCAGTTATATATGAAAGGCCACTGTTGTGCTAGTATGGGCTTCCCCTCACAGTTTAGAATTAAGCTGTGAAAGCATCTTCTCGAGCTTTATTGCTAGTGCCATGTTTCCTTTAATCCTTAACTTTCCAGACATGAAGGCCAGAGTTGGCTTTAATTTACCTAAAAAAGAAGCAACAGAACCATCAGAATATCAAAGGAATTGGAAAAAGGCTTTGCAAAGGATAACATAAAGCCACCACAGTGAAAACTGAGCACCTATTTTCCTACCAAGCCCTCCTGGTAAAAGCAACGCACGTTTAGGAAACACTGCTCACACAAGCACAGAGCACAAGTCCAACACATTGACTGGATTCTGTCTGAAGATACACTGGCTGCTGAAGTGTCAGTACCTGGTTAATAAAAGCAGTGTAACCTTTTGCACTCCTCTTGTCCACAGGACACAGGAGCGCAGAAAAATCCAAGCAGTTCTTGCCTGCACTTTCCCTTGAGCCACAAAAAGCTGAAAGTTGCTCCAGTCCCAGATCACCAAGCGAGAAGCTGCTCTACTCCCCCATCAGCAGAGACTTTTCCGGGCCCCGATACCTGCCCCCCTTGACAAAGGCCCTTGTCCCTCACCTGTGAACATTTTCACAAAGTCAGCACTCGACATGCTCATAACCACATCAGCTGACACAGGAGGCTTTCCGAAGCCAGCGCTCCCACCCTTGGTCTTCAGGTCAATATACCAAGTGCCTCCACCATCACCTGGACAGAGAGTGAAGCCAGGTGAGAAGGCAGCAAAGAGTGCTGTGTCCTCCCTCTGTTGCCTCCACCAGACGGCCACAGCCGCATGCGTTTGCAGCGGTTCCGTGGCAGTCCGCACGCTGGCAGATGCTCTGCAAGGAGTCACCTCTTGTCTCCCCTGACGCCCCAAGCAGCACATGCTGGGCCCATGGGCAGGAGAGCCCAGAGAATCTGCTTTGCCCACAGAGCTGGTAGCGGCTGGCACTTCTCCCGTGCCCCCAAGAGTGCCCTGTCTGTGGCCACACCAGCCCCGTGCGGGGCGGCAGCGCTGGGACAGAGGCTCCTGCGGCACGAGGACCAGCAGCTCCCAGCGCCTGCTCAAGTAGGCCTGGAGCAGGAGTGTCACACAGAATAGAAGAGCAGCTGGTCTGCTTTGGGACAAGCTTCCTAAGTCCTTCTGTTTGAAAACACCCAGTGCCTTTTGCTAGGCAAGGCTGCACGAGCCATGGTCTTACCAGATAGCTCAAACTGAAAGACACCCTGAGTACTTCTCACATACTCCTCAGTCACTGCCCCCTGAATAACTTGGAATGTCTCTGCAACAGGACCCGATGGCTTGGCTGCAGCAGATTCTGTCTTAACCGTGGCTCCATCTGCTCCTTCCTGCTGGGATCCACTTAATTTCTTCTCCTCTTGGGCAGCACCTATGGGAAAGACTACTTTCCTGTTTAAAATGCAAACCACTTTAAAAATGAATTTAGAAATATAAACAGAGAATTCCATTTGAAAAGATTTAAGCTTCAAAGTAGGAAAAATTATTATTTTAGCGTTTCAGTATTAACATTGATAAAGAATGCTTTCTGCACATGGGAATCTGAATAGGTGTACATTGATAAATATAATTCTGCAATAAATTTCAATTCCTGATAGATGAAAAGAAATGTGGAAGTAAAACCACAATAAAATTCTGACTATTTACAGTTCATTACAGATGCTCACACAACAGTTTTCTAATGTAATGCATGCCTTACTCCTGACAACAGTAAAAAGAAAAAATTGGTGGCTATAATAACCATCACTTTCATCCCAAAAGACTTCTGTCTTGTCTATCTTGTAAAGAATGCATATTTTCATAAATTCCTCTGCAAAGGCTTCTAAGGTGAAATCAATTTAATGCTGTGATCGGTGGTTTATTTCACCAAAATGAACATGCATATTTAACAATAAAGGAAAGCTTTTGCAATTTACAAAGCCAATCAAGTTGAACAGACCCTTAAAATGCTGTTGAAATCTCTCAGGTGTCTTCGGTACCAAAAAATACTTGGGTCTGTTATTTGAGTCCCTACAAAATAACCTGCACTGGGAGCCCAAGGAACTAACACCATCTGTCCCTGGCAGAACAGTCCTAGTGTGATTGCTCAAGGAGTATTTCCAACAGAAAGAAACACTTCCACTTCTGCCTCCTCTGCCCTGGCCTTATCCCTATTTTGACACTCCTATAAAACCAGCATTCTTAGTTGCCCCTCAACTTGACATACAACAATTCTGAAAAAGCAAAAGCAATGTTTCTCTAAAAAAACTGCAAAACATTTCATCCAAGAGTTATTTTAATTGTGTAAATTTTGCGCACTTCAGGTAAGAAGCCATGGAGGCTTTATGTCATATTCTTTTGTATAAATGAGCAAGGCAAAGGAGATATTCCTGCAAAATACGCTGTTTGCAGTCTAATTTCTTTTTCCAGCAATACTTACCTGTGACCTCCCTACTACCACAATTTAGATGATTAACAAAGAATTCTTCAAAATAATGCACTGACTTTACACCACGAAAGTCCTGCAGGCAATGTGATTCTTTTCCCAGTGACTACATTGTCACTTCCATAAATCTTACTCTCCAAGTGAGAAGAGGGTTTTTGCTAAAAAGTTTGAGTGGAGTCCAGATTCATAGAGGAAAAAAGAAAAACTGAAGACATTTATTAGTGTGAAATGAAATTAACTATGGAAATTATGGACTTGTACACACAGTGCTTTCCCTACCATATCTTTCTTGCTTCATAGCTGTAGTGTCAATTTCAACATCTAAGAAGAAGTCAGGCATCAGAGGGTGACCTAAGAGGGACAAAAGATATAATAATAAATCTAAGTAAATTGGATTTACACAGTAGGAATCCATTTCATTTGAAACTACAGTCAAATAGTACTGTATCCCAGTTCATAAATTTAAAGGAAATTTAAAGGAAAAACATAGCATGAAATAAGACATTTAAAGCTTTGTTCATTTAAAATCTGACCTAGGTTTCTAAGGTTGCAATGATGAACATCAGAGAAGAAAAACATAAAAATCTATTTCATGAGCTGTTAAATAGTCATATATACATCTAAAATGCAGGTAGTCTTTTCATTACAGAATTTCTTAATTTAATTTAATAGGCATTTCATTATTAAACTCTCAGTGGACCTATAGGAGCTTTCCAGTAAGGCATGTTCTCAAAGCTGAGGCAAAGCAACATTTTTTATAAACTAATTTAAGAACCCTGGGAAACAATGCTGTATTAATATTCTTCATATATCCTTCCCTCCTTCTTGAACTTCTCACCTTTAAAGATCTCTTTTACCTGGTGCAATTGCATAAACATCAAAATCCTTAACTCCTTCTTCTCTCAGCAGAACTTCATCAATAACAAAGTTCCCAGTGAAAGTTTTTGGTTTTGTCAAAATGCAATATGCAGCATCTGCCAGGATGTCCGTCTTCCTGCACTGTTTTTCTATTCCAGCTCCTCCCAGCATATCCATAGCAGCTGTATGTATAGCTAGAAAGTTTGGAGGGTAAGAAAACAAAACTTAAACACCGATGACACGGAATTCTCATTTCTTTCACAAGTAAACAAACTTTATTTTCCTTTCAGGCCAAAGGAAACTCTAGAAAGACAGAAGCTGTGAAATACTACCAATCAATAAATAATTCTTTACAAGCAACAGTAAATATCCATGAAACTATCAGAGGAATTAAAAAGGCCAGAACATTTTATTACATTCATATCCCTCTATGTATTTATTAGCCCACTAGTTTTCCACTAGTTGCTCAGGACACAAAAAACTAATAGGACAACAGTTTTCCTCAAAGTGAATTTATGACACATCGGTTATAAAGAAGAATTAGCTTTGGTGATTATCACACTGGAAGTCTTGATGCTCTCACATTTAGTCTTTTGCTAAGGTGTTTCTCCTAAGTTAATGAGAAATTAAATAACAAAACCTCACATTACTTGTTCAGTATTTCATGGAAAGGCTGTGTTAGACCTAAAAATAAAATCCACATCTCCTAGGCTTCTGATTCTTTTATTAAACAGTTCTATTACTTCTGTGCCATTCCACTAGGCCTCTTCATGTTTCTCCCATGGGAGCTATTAACATTGTTAATGCATGCTGCTGTCTAAGTCTGTGATTTGCTTTTCCAGACTGAGATATCCATTGTATTTTTCTTTTCATCCTATTCCATGGAAAGGCTGTCTGGCTGCAGCTTTCGACATTTGCCATCTTACTGTTTTTCCCCCATATGTTCTGCTTCATTAGTTTTCCCATCTGCTGTTTAAAACTCAACACTCTACCCCCAAGATTTGAGACAGATTCATAAATCCCTTCATACATATCAGGCCAGAAGATCAGGGAAGCAGAAGGATAAACCAAATTTTTGTCTTCTTTCAGTGCTTCCATTCCACACAAAGTAATAGTAGTTTTTTTGATAAAGAAATGATTCTAACATTCCTTAAATAAAAAAATAGGCACTGTGCAAGATACATGTATCTGAGCTGGATCATTCATTTATCTTTCAAAGTAGGTACTGGGAAAAAGGACAGAAGTCTTCAGCACTGGCCTGAGAGCTCCTGTCCAAGTGTTTTCTAGGAGAGTGCAGAAGTGTGTAGATGCCCCTGATAACTTCATTACTTTAGTCTTCTGTGATGAGAACTAGCTTCTAGGTTTCATTTACCATTAAAAAACCTCAGCTTCTTTTTTTTTCAAGTCAATTGAACTGCCATAAATACATGTCTAAATAAAAAGTGACAAATACATATACTGTATACGTACATGTAGGTCTACCTAGGTATTTTTCTCATCTTTAAGAAAGTCAATAAATTTGCTTTTTTTGGTCTTCTGAAGTGGAATCTGCCCTGCGAGATTTATTTTTTTTAGTAGCTACCAACAGTTCAGAGAATATTTCTGTCAAATACTATGATGAAATTTACCGAGTTCTGTTGACTTAAATATGTTTATTCTGAGGCATTAAGCTGCTCACTTTTCCCGGCGCAGAGGTCTGTCACTTCTCTGTTACTGTTAACTATTATTCTGCTGAGCGCAGTCACCCTATCTGCATAGATTGAAGCAAAAAGGTTTCAAATAGTACTGCCTCATAGTCTGGCTTCACATTATTACATTCATTTTATATACAGTGATGTGGGTTTGCCTCTAATGCACATCAACAGACTTCCAGTTCTGTCCCAGGACACCTCTATTATTCCTCTGCACTCTTTGTGATGGGACTGCCCCTTGCCCTTTTGACAAATGTTCTCTTTCACTTTTAGCTAAGCGGAGAACTCTGACATCTTATTACCAACATACCTTCATGTGTTTAAAGAATCAGATTAATGAACTGATCCTGGCATCCATACTAACACTGAAGGTAAACACATTTGTATGAGATGACAGTGGGCTTTTAAATTAGGAACTTTGCAACTGTACTTCAAATACCCTAGAAATCTCTCTGGATGCCTCTCTGGATAATCACAACAAAGAAGTTAACTTTCTCACTTTTGTAAAATAAACGTTTCAAAAGAACATTTTTTTTGCACTGGAGAATTCATACATTATGATCTTTTATATTTGATGTCACATCAGTTTTCATGGAAGCATCACTGAATGAGCAGGCATGATTTCTGCAAATAAAAAGCTCTGCTTGTATGCCTTTGATTTTATAAAAAGATTAATTACCCTTTTTGATTTCTTTGCAGCATCTCATATAGAGAAATCTTTATTTTAAAAAGCATTTATTAGAATAGATACTGTTTTCATCTGTAAGTTGAATCTTCCTGCACTTCCAAGCCTCATACTCTGCAGGATCCTGTGGGGAACAACTGTTAGCTGCACTCTGTAACCAGTAGCAGCTCCCAGAGTGTTCTCCTCTTACTTGAGCAGGTATGGATATGTTACCAAGGACACAGTGGAAATGTAATGCTCAAGAGAATGATACAACTATATTTGGGTTGGGTTTCCCACTTCCCCACATTAAGAATGTCAGATTTTATAGAAGTTTTATTAATACCATCATGGACATTTTTTAATTCCAGACCACATCTGAGACACAGATACTACTACTGATACTTGAAATGCTGCAGCATAGGCCAAAACTAGAAAGAAATAATGTATTCAACTATGCAACATAAGACTTTATGTAACTTCTGCTTACAAAGTTAGCCACCCCTCTGAAAAAATTTCCATTGTGGAAGGGGTGGAGAAATTCTCACAGGTTCACTTTTCTCTTGCCATGGAATAAAAGGAGGTCAAATGATTCAGATGCGTGGGGTGAAACAGCCACATTGCAAAATAAATACCTAGTATAACCAGCTAGGCTCTGCATAAAAAAATTCTTTAGCTTTGAACAGGATCCATAAAACCACTGACTCATTTCCACAATAGTAGTGGATGTTTTTTCCAGCACATCTAGAAAAAGAAAGCTGTGAAGGATCCATGTAATGGGTCTATGCAGCATATCAATACGTGCTCTTATAAGACACAGGTACTCTTGTAACACCCTTTTCATGAAAAAGTAAGTCAAATTGGTTGTCTGCAGCTTCATACCATGTCTCTCTATCTGAATGAGATACTCTCTACTACCCCTAACTCTCATAGGCAATATATATTGTTAAATCAGTCAATGACCGAAAACCACACTATGGTAGGTTAAAGGTCACCTCTGTCAATGAGAAACCAAGTTACTCCCACCTACTGAATTCTGAAGAGATACTTAGCCATTTAAAGACAAGACAGAAAGGACGGGTGGATCTAGGGAGCTAAAAACAAAGAATCAGTTTTCATGGTTCTGTTCCAGATGACATAGATACTGGGAAATCTCCACTGAAAATTTTTTGAGGTTTTCCTGGGGCACTCAAGAAGCAAGTATGTGGAAACAAGTGAACATTTCTTTTAACTGCCTCAGAAATAAAAAAAAAACCAACAAAAAAAACAACCACACACTTGAAACCTGAAAGGTGAACTTTGACTCTACCACAAGGCAATCCATATTCTTAAGTTATGCACATAGTTGCCCTCAGAACATCACAGATGAAGATCTTATTGTCTTCAAAACAGTACAGGTTTTGTGATGATATAATTATCATGAATGATAGAATTATAATTTTAAAAGTCAATCCCTTACCAAAATATTTCTGTTGGTAGAACTCACAGAGTTGAGCAGAACTATGAAGCATCTATTTACTGGAAGCATTTAAGGTGCAAGCATCCAGACAAATGAAAAAGGACCCTATCTGTCAGACACACCAACCCAGCTGTTCAACTGATGATTGCCTACTGTATTCAAGCTGAGAAATTTGGCTGATTTTGTCTGAAATAGTTAAGTTTTTCTCACATTTCTCACTTTAGAGAAAGTAGATCAGTGAGTTCCAGTTAAAGGTTAAAAGGGGCTTGCAATTCCTAACGAGAAAACATTGAAAATTATCTGGGTACAAACAGTTCTTAAACTGGAGCACCATCCTCAGAGGAGGATCTTGGTTCATATTTTTAACTCCTCTTTCTTCTTCCTTCCTTGCACTCATTAAAGAAATAAACACTGTTGTAATGTTTTCTTACACAATGATTTGGCTTACTCCACAAAGGGCAGGATTACCCTCTGTCTGGTATTGATTTTAACACCCAGTATAATTTCTGCCCATAGATATATTTAGGGAAAAGAGAATGGCCTCCTTGGCAAACAGCTGGCCAAACCTCACACAGCAGCCCTTATCCTCACGTACCCACACAAAAGAAATTGATGCTAATACAGGATGGGAGTATTGAGCTATTTTTCTTCTGAGAGTTCTTCAATTTCTTGTAATTTGCAATCAGATGGTTCTGTGAACCCTAACCCTAACTCTTCACAGAATTTCACAGTGCCAAACTTCTAGGAATAGGTCTTTTAAAAATTATTTCTGCATGTACAGAGGTATCTATCTTGTCAGTAAGCTCTCACAGTTTAACTAGCAAGGAATTCTAAATAGTACTATATGCACAGATGTTCAATACCCACTCATTAAAGCACACAATTATTTTTGTGATTCTGTCCAAACCAAAACACCAGGTGCATAAGAAAAAGCATAGGCAAGCCAAACACTACACACACGCTTCAAACAACTGAGTGGTTTCAAACTAGCTGAAGATGAGTTTAGATCAAAGTGGCAATAGTCTACTGAGAACTAGCAATGAAAACCAGAACCCATGCAGGATGGGAAAAAAAAAACAACTGCTCAGTCACTTGAATCTATTCCAGAAGTCTTACGTATATTCAGTGTCAAATAAAACAAGCTTTGGCAGACAAAATACAGAAAATCAGTATTTCAGTAATATAAAGAAAAAGAAATTACCCGTTTTAGGCCATAAAGCATTGACAGCAACTTCTCCTCTAAATTCTTCTGCCATTCCCAAGACACACATAGACATCCCATACTTAGAAATGGTATAAGCTAAGACAAGGAATGAAAAAACAAGTAGGTTTACCCTCTATGTAAAATCTAATTTTAATTATGAAAGAAAGATAAAACAGATAATTTTGGTAAAACAGATAATTGGTTCACAGGGAAAATTCAGGGTTTTCAGAAAAAACAGTACTTTCCTAGTCAAAATCTCTCCCTTCTACCTACCACATCCATCAGATACAAACTGTACTCTGTCGTTTTTTCACTGCAAACCAAATGAAAGCTATACATGTTCTGCCAAAAATAAAGCTGAAAACTAGCTGCATGGTGATATTTTCATGCTTTTTATACACAGCACACTGAAAAGAGTGGTCAATTTTTTTAAGATGCCTAAGGCATACTACCTGTTAAGGACCAAACTAGTATCCTATAGACAAAAAAAGTGGGGACAAAAAAAGCCTCTATCTTTGTTACCTATCTACTTTGAGAAGGGAAACTTTCTTGGGGAAACAACTGGAACTTGCTGGAGTTTAACATGACAAGTGTCCAAAATGGAAAGTTTTTGCTACAGTTTTAAAATGAGCAACACCAACTTCAAAGTAACATGGAGTTCTTTTTCCACTGCAAAATAATCATCATATGAAAAGACAACAATGAACTTTATCCATAGTAAAAAACCCCATAAAGCTGAATCAGTAAGAAAATCAATTTTGGGTTTCAGTCTCTATTTGAAGCAGAAAATATGTAATCCTAACAATCTCCACAGAAAAGCACAGGCTTACCCTGGAAACAAAAAGTATGGATGATGTCTTGAAACCTGCAATTTCCCCACAAAACAATTTCTTGTAGGTCAGGTACAAAATACTTTGAGAAACCATTAGTGCCAGTCTGTATGTAGTGCTAAAGGTATAAGATCTGGCATTCTGTACTGGCACAACTGCACACTTCACCAGGTACTTACATGTTTCTCACAAAAGAGCTACAAAGATTCTGAATGCTACTCACCACAATGATTTTTGAACCACATGGGATTCAGATTCATAGGTGGGCTAAGGTTCAGGATATGGGGGTTCTTACTCTTCCGCAAGTGGGGAAGGCATGCTTTAGACCTGAAACATAGATTCAGACATCTCAGTTACTTCTTATTTTATGGAATATCTACAATTACAGTAAAAACAATACTAGTAGACCAGTATGTTCACAACAGCCCAAGACAAAGCCTCTTCTTGTATCAAGTATTTAACTGATGTAAAGAATGACAAAAGAATATCTGTTGCAGATCGCTTATCTCAGGCCTACTATTCATTCCTGTGAATTGGACCACATTCTCCAATCAGTGCATCAGCTTTGACTAACGCTAATTTTCCAGATACTCAGAAGCCATAATCTCCTTGTAATAGTTCTGGTAGGGGCAACAAAACACTCTAAGGCAACAACCAAAACTAACAGTGCAGAGCATCATTTAGCCATAAAAATATTCTCTTCTGATCCCACACCTACTTCTTCTTTAAAATCATGTTGAAGAAATAATACTGCATAGCCGAATGCTATTGCAAGTATTCCAAGGAAAACTGAGAACCTGTTCTCTCCTAAGAGAATTCTACTTTGAATTTACACATCCTTGTGAATCAAACTTTTACTTTACAGAAACTATCTTCTGACTTCAGTTCTGGCACTAGGGTACATGTTTATATTTGATCTCTGCTTGAGAATTTTTAATCAAGTTTCACAGGGTGAAAACATCACCACAGTAGTGACCAACTGTTCACTTATTCCAACAGGAACCATGCATACTCTCAGCCACAAAGTGAACAACTTCAACACCTTCAGTTGCAAAATTACCATAGTAGTAAGGTAAATAATTTACCACCTCCTTAATTGTCCAGGTATCTCAACTCTTTTCAGTGGCAGGTTCACTTAACAGATGCTTCGATTTCTTAATGCACAGGAACCAAGAAACTTAGCTGCCATTATTGAAGCTTGGTGGGATAAATCCCATGACTCAGCTGCAACCATTGATGGCTGCAGCCTGTTCAGAAGGGACAGGGGATGAAGTAGAGATGGAGGGGTTGCCCTCTACATCAAGAAGTGGATTGATTATGATGACCCATCTCTGAAGAACAACCTGTGAACTGAAGAAGAACAATGAGCAGGTAAAAGCCTTTGTGTAAGAAACAAAGAGTGAGGCAACAAAGGGATGTAGTTCCACAACCTGTGAATGGTATCAGTACAGGCCTCTGACCAAGGGTAGCTTATTGATGAGATCTTCTTGTTCCAGTTACAGGAAGGATCACACTCACAGGCTCTCGTCCTCCTAGGAGACTTCAGCCACCCCAGCATCTGCTGGAAAAGTGGCAGAACGAGCTGTAGGCTATCTAGGAGATTCCTGGAATGCATGGAGCATAAATCCTTAATCCAGGTAATAACCCTACCAGAAGGGATGCCATACTGGACCTGGTGGGCACAAACCTAAGTGAGCTAATCAGGGACACCATGATTGGAGACAGCATGGACTGCAGTGATCACACACTGGTGGAGTTCACAATCTGGAGGGAAATGGGTCAGGCAAAGAGCAAAGTCAGGGCCCTGAGCTTCAGAAGAGCAAAATTCCACTTCTTCAAGGAGTTAGGGTTCAATAGGAACCCTTGCAACGCTGCCCTCAGAAACAAGGGAGCAGAACAGAACTGGCAGATCTTTAAGGATACCTTCCATGGAGCATAAGAGCTAGCGATTCAATGGCACAAGAAATTGGCAAGGAAGGCAAGAGACTGGCATGGAAATACAAGAACTGCTGGTCAAACTAAAGGACAAGAAACAAATGCATAGCCAGTGGAAGCAGGGAGAAGTATCCTAGGAAGAATAGACAGGCACAGACTTGTGTAGATTTGGGGTAAGGAAAGCCAAAGTGAAGCTGAACTTTACAAGAGACGCAAAGAATAACAAGAAGGGCTTCTACAGATTTGTCAGTCAGAAAAGAAAAGCAAAGAAAGTGTATACACACACCCCAAGGATAAGCAAGGCTGGAAAACTGGTTAACAACTGATGAAGGGACTCAACAACCTTTTCTGCCTCAGTCTTCAATCCTCCCACACCTCTTACACCTCCACCCTCTTGGATGGATAACAGGATGAGGATTGGGGGAGCAAAGTGCTTTCCACTTTAAGTGAAGATCAGGTCTCTGACCATCTGAGGAGCCTGAATATACACAAGTCCATGGGGCCTGATGATATGCATTTCACAGTGCTGAGGGAACAGGGTGATGTAGTTGCCAAGCTACTCTCCATATTTGAAAAATTGTGGAATCAGGTGAAGACCTAGGTGTCTGGAAAAAGGGAAACCAATGTTTAAAAAGGGTGGACAGGAGAAACCTGGGAACTACCAACCTGTAAGCCTCACCTCCATGCCTAGGAAGATCATGCAACAGATCCTCCTAGAATCAGGTGCTGATCCTAGGACAGAGAGGTGATTTGGGACAGTCAGAGTGTCTTCACCAAGGGCAAGTCCTCCCTGATCAACCAAATGTCTTTCTATGATGGAAGGACTACACCAGTGGACAAGGGAGCACTACAGGTGTCATTTACTCTGTATAGCTTTAGAGAAGGTTCCTCATAACATTCTTCTATCTAACTTGGGGAGAGAAGATTTGATGGGCAGACTGTTCAGTGGATAAGGAATTGGTTGGACAGCAGCATCCAGAGGGTAGTGGTCAATGGCTCAGAGTCCTGATAGACATCATTGACAAGTGGTGTCCGTCATGGGTTGGTATTGGGACCAGTGTTACTCCATGTCTCCATCAATGACACAGATAAAGGGATCAAATGCACCCTCAGCAAATTTGCAGATCATCCCAAACTGAGTGGTGTTGTTGACACACCTGAAGGTCACAATGCCATCCAGAAGGGCCTGGACAAGTTTGAGAAGTGAGCCCAGGGGAATCTCATGAGGATTAACATGACCAAGAACAAGGTGCTGCACCTGGGTCAAGGCACTCCCAGTATCAACACAGGCTGGGAGATGAACATATGGATTGAAAGCAGCCCTGCTGGAAGACCTGGGGGTGCTGGTGGATGAAAGGCTGGACATGACCTGGCCATGTGCACTCACAGCCCAGAAATCAAAAATGTGTTCTGAGCTGCATCCAAAGCAGCATGGGCAGCAGGGGAGGGAGGGGATTCTGTTCCTCTGCTCCGCTCTGGTGAGACCCCACCTGGAATCCTGCATTCAGCTCTGGGGTCCCAGCACAGGAAGGACACTGGACTTTGGAAATAACTCCAAAGGAGGCCACCAAGTTGATTAGAGGGATGGAACAGCTCTCCTGCAAGGACAAGCTGAAAGCTGATTAGAGGGATGGAACAGCTCTCCTGCAAGGACAAGCTGAAAGCTGATTAGAGGGATGGAACAGCTCTTCTGCAAGGACATACTGAGAGTTATGCTGCCTGGAGAAGAGCAAGCTCTGGAGTCACCTTCTGCAGCCTTCCAGTCCCTAAAGGGACTACAAGAAGGTGGGAGAGGGATTTTCCACAGGGCATGGATTAAGAGAACAAGGGGGAATGGCTTTAAATTAACAGAAGGTGGGTTGAGATTAGATACTAGGAAGAAATTCTTTACTCTGAGAGTGTTAATGCACTGGAACAGGTTGCATAAGACATTGTAGATTCCCCACCCACTGAAGTGTTCAAAGCCAGGCCGGATGGGCTCTGAGCAACCTGGTCTACGGGAGATGTCTCTGCTTGTGGTGGGGGCTGGGCAGTAGACAATGCTTTAAGGTCTCTTCCAGCCCAATCCATTCTGTGATTCAACAATTCCATTATTCTATGTCAACAGGTATGCTCTGTAAGATGGGGCATCTGCCCTAGCACCACCTCTACACAGGCAAAAAATCCACTTTTTTTTTAAACTACTGTAATTTTCTGAACATTAAACTTAAAGTAGGTCTCTACAAATTACAATCAGAATCAACATACAAAGCAAGGAGAAAAAAGGACAAAAATGCTTCACTAGGTTTTCTCAATTGAGAACTACAAAAGCAGTGACAAAGACTATTCCCTTGAGAGGCTTTGATTTTTCTTATGCTCTTCCACTTGCAGCACTCAGAACCTGATTTTTAATCTTTTCAAGACAGAATAGGACTGAAAATACACTTTAAGAATTCCCCATTAATTTGGAATAGCTATATGTAACATCAAGAAAATCACTGTTGCTATCAGACAGTAAGGAGAAGATGGCACTTGCCACAGCAGTACAGTTGAATCCACTCAACAATTTATAAAGAGCTGGCAACCAGACTGATCTGCACAAAGGAGAATGACAATCAATTATTCTAGACTGGAAGACTGGACTAGATGACCTTTAAAGGCTCCTTCTAACTCAAACTATTCCATAATTCTCTGGTAATACTTTGATAAAAAACTTTCTGATCACAGCAAGCAGTATTTGAATTTAGAGAATCTCCATCATCCTACAGGCTTTTTTATAAACCCTGTGAAAATCGAAGTCTTCATTTTAAGACAGTGCTTTAAATGACATCCTGTAAATGTAACAATGATTCAACCTAACTAAACCCACCTCCAAAAATGTGCAAAATAAGGACCTCAGGAACACAGGAACTGTGAAATCAAACCTTGGTATGTTCATTTAAATAAATAATAAAATTGATAAGCTGAAAGTAGGTGGAGAACACTTTGGATCATTAAGTTACATCTTTAACATTTCTCTTTTAAGTATGGCGAGTTATACAATGTTTCTAAAGATGACAAAGAAGCTTATGAGAAGAAAATTGACAAGTAAGATATTGACTTGATGTATGCAAAAATCTAGTTGTTTTGCTTGAAATGAAAGAGCATCAGCATTTAACAAAGCCAAGCTGGAGCTTCATTTGAAACAAATTACTTTTTTTCTTCTTACATGCATGGAAGGGCTAAACATTTCATGATTGCACTAATAAGCCTTCTGTTTACTCCAACTTGCAAATAATTCTTCGAAATATTAATTCAAATCAGCTGACCAAAAACTGAGCAATTTCCTGTGAGCACATGCAGAGTATCTGCACTCAAATTCTAGAGCAGCAAGACAGCTACAGAATTCCTCAGAAAAACTGAAATAACATCATACATTCTGTTACAATTGCTTTGCTTCCTTCTCTCAGCACTTACGTAAGATAGGTTCCTCGTACATTGACATCCATCATAAGATTGACCTTCTTCGTAGCTGTTTCCAAAGTGCCCGTCAAAGAGATGGCGCTTGCATTATTCACCAAAATATCAATCCCTGGTTTTAAAGTAAGCCATGTCACATTAGCATTTAAAGAAAAAAAGCATGAGTAAAAAAAGCTTTTTTCTTTTTGTTTGAATAATCTAGCCTGTTAGTGCCTGCCTTCCCTCATGCCTTAACTTACCTCCGAAAGTCTTCACAGCTTTCTCCACGGCATTAATGATTTGCTGTTCTTCCCTCACATTAACAATGCATGGCAAAGCCTTTCCTCCAGCTGCTTCAACTGCACAATTAAAAAATTACACATTTAAAAATTTGCTCTCAGATGGGACAACTAATATGAACCTTCTGAAAATCTGAGGCAGTGACATGCTTCAAGATGACAACGAAAATCTCACTCTCAAATTGTGACCTTTTAACATGTTTTATGAGAAACAGCGAAGCCAAGACCCAATCTTAACACTGCAAATGTTTATTTCATACGTTTCAAGTAGCACAGCATTTTTACATTTATTTATTACATTTATCTTCATTACAGCAACATTACAGCATTCCTGCAAGGCAAGAGAAGCACTAAGCTTATTTTACTAAAGGTGAACTGGAACTAAGAGTCTATGCATTCTTCCACTCAGGTACGGTAACTAAGCAAGGGAATACACCAAGCCCAGCAGCTTCATTGGTTACAACTTACTTTCTTCTGCAGCAGTGTAGACAGTCCCTGGAAGAGTAGGATGGGGCTCAGCTGTCTTGGCAGCTATCACAATGTTGGCACCATCCCTGGCAGCTTTCAAAGCAATGGCCTTGCCAATGCCCCGGCTCGCACCTGTGATGAAGAGAGTGCATCCTGCCAGTTTCCTAAAGGTGAAGGGGAAAGTGGATGGTAAAGAAGATGAGAATAAATCAGAAGCTGTTAATCATTTGACTTTTATCATACTCTACGGGCAAATGTAATTAGCAAAGTCTCCCAACCAGATATATGCCTTCATCGTTTTACTAAGAAAACAGCCCGTGGAACACAAAAGGGACGGGTATAGCGTAGGAGAAGTACCACTGATCTAAGACCACACCCCAAGGTTGCAAACACTATAAAGAAGGTTACACAGGCCACTCAGTTACATTTCTCCCTTTCTGTAAAAAGATCCAACACACTGTTTTACAACAGAGCTGCTACATTCTGCAATAATGGAAAAGGAGTAATTTGTAAAAACAAAATGCCAGTTTCCAACAAGACAACACACCTACACAGATCTCTGTAATCTATTAAGCACAGCACTCTAAACACAAAAAACTAATGCCTCAATGTAATATAAAGTACCAAGTCTGGAACCACAATGCCATATGCTAATGCCAAAAGCTTTATTTTTAGAAATGGCAATTTTTCTCTTAAATCTTCTATACTCAAGAACACTCAAGCTTCCCAGTAACTGTCTGTAGTCCAATGGGTCCTCCAAATAAACAGGTCCAATTAACTTAGAGAAACTAACAAGTTTTAAAGGCTAAGAAGGATGTCTGGCTAACACAATATCACTGAATTTTTGAAAAGAGAAATATCAACTCTACAAACATATTTAATAATAAAAGCCTTTTAGACAACAGGTTTTCCATATGAAGGAATGTGTGTTTCACAGTTCAGCATAAAGCTCATGTAGCATAACCCAAGAGGTTCAGGTTTTTAACCTCAGTTGAAGAATTCATGTAAAATATGTGCAACATTACCTCCGTACCTACGTCCCAGGGTTGACGTTTGCTTGCATCACAAACGTCACATCACAGATGTTACAAAAGCTTACATTCTGAGTTTCCATTAATTTTCCTTTCAGACTGGGCCAAACTTAGTATCGTTTCTCCCCCTCTGGTTTCAGTTGTGTTTTTTCCCCCTCTAATCCGAGCACTTCCGTCTCTTAAATGGTCTACGTTTGCTTTCCAAAGGCAGAAAACTGGAATAGGGCAGAAAAGGGGGAGATGCCTCTTTCCCTGAAGAGGCAAGGCTAGGCATCTACAGGGTCTCAGAAAGTCAACCATGACCTGAAGGTGCCACTTCAAACACCTTTTTATCTGCATATTATTTTTAAAGAGTCTTAGAAAGGCACAGGAAGAAAAATATCTAAACAGAACAGAGAACCACAAAATACTACTGCCATGAGTTCAGTCACACACACAGTGAGGAAAGTTCAACTATGGAATACATAGTCAAAGCATAAAACTCAGTGAAGTAAGGCCAGAATCTAGTTTCTACCTTCAACCAACCAGTAAGAGGTCAGCACAATTCACCTCAGTCATGGAAGGGGTAAATGGGGTCGAGCGGGAGGCAGTTCTGGAGGAAAAAACAGGAGAGAAGAGTTGATAGGGCTTTAAGCCCTGCCTGCGGCTAGCGTGGTCTACTAAGGAAGAGAAGAAGGTACATCAAGAGACTAGCAGGGCTGTGCAGGGAACTTTTGACTCAGCTCCCAAGAAAAGTGTCATACAGGGAGTGGGTGCAAAGACAGGCCACAAAAAAGGAATTAGAAACACTACCAGGGCATGTTGGGATGGTGTCAGGAAAACCAAAGCACCTGCAGCAGAAGCTTGTGAAGGGCATCAAAAGCTCACAGATTTCTGCTACACTGGTAGGAAAAGCAGGCCCTTTCCTCAGTGCAGTGGGTGAATGCAAGTCTTTCAACACTATCATATTTTTGCTTCATATTTAAGATGAGTAAGATTTAAGATATCTATGATCTGGATGCATTTGCAACCTAACAGGTAAAAAACTGGTTGGTTGGTCAGGCTCAGAGGGTGTTGGTTAGTTAGTCATATTTGCAAGACTAAGGACTTATTTCTTAATTCACTTAGCAGACCAATAGTTTAAAGTTTATAAAGTATATCTGCCTGGGTAAAATTTCTTATGACCTATACTGTGAAGGTCACATCTGCATCACTTCCATGAGAGTTGAATTCTGCTACTAAGGCAGAAAACATCAAATTCACATCAGTGCCCTACAGTCTTGAAAAACGTTAAGACTGGTTCCTTTCCCACCACAGATGACTACCAACAGAGACCTTCAGGTCAGATCAAGGACACTTTTAACAGCTTACACAGATGTTAGGAATTTAATAATACTGTTTATAACACACAGGAACAAATAATAACTTATCTTCTCAGCTGTTATGAGTGTTGGCCTCTGAAAAGCCAAAAGGCAGAAAATATCTCTAAATTAAGATCCTGTACAGGAAGAAAATTTGACTGCCAGGTAAGACAGTAGTAGAAGACTATAATAATATACAACAATAACAACAGTAATAACAAAATAACAGAAGTAGCAGTAACAACAACAGTAGTAGTAATAATAAGTAATTATACTTTCATATACATGTCCCATATGAAATTACTGATACACTGCCTAATTTACATTAAACTCCTACAATAACTGTTTCCCTTGCAAAAAGGCATCGTTCAAGTCCCCGATACCACCCGAATTGCTCGTCCCGGGGCTCTGGTGCTGCCCGGGGCCCCCTCGGCTGGCCCAGCCCCACAGGCCCGCGGGGACACGCGTGTCCTCCGCTACAAGCCCTCGCCCTCGGCCGGCTGCGAGTCCCGCACGCCCTGCAGAGCGACCGCGCTCAGGGATTGTCCAGCGAACATCCTGCCGGCCGCAGCCCGCCCACCCCGAGAGCCCTTAGGCGGCGGCGCAGCCCCGTCCCAGCGCCACGGGGGCACCTTACCCGGTGTTGGGCAGCATGGCGGCGCGGGGCAGTAGAGCCGGGGCCGGGCCGGGGCATAGGCCGAGGTCGCTGTGCTGCGCAGCCGCCGCGGCCGCTCGGGGCGGGGCGGGCAGGGGCCAGGGCCGGGCTACCTCCCCGCTGCCGCTGTTGTCGCGGGCTGTGGGCTTCGCGGGGTTGGTTTGCTCGGGAGGTGCGAGCTAACCTGCGACTGGAAAAAGGCTTGCGCGGGATGAAGGGTGGAACTAGAAGGCTTTCCGCATCCTTTCGTTTTCCGCCGTGTGTGTAAAATTTTGCTTTGGTCTCTTGCCAATTGCACTCAAATCACTGGAGCTTTGCCTCCATGTCATCTTCTGCAGTGCTGTGTCCAGTTCGGGGCTCCTCAGGACAAGAGAAACAAGGAGCTACTGGAGTCAAGTAGTGGAGTGGAGGAGCACAAATATGGTTTGGGGCCTGGAGCATTTCTCTTCTGAGGACAGACTGCGGGAGCTGGGCCTGTTCAGTCCAGAGACGACTCAGAGAGGATCTCTTTAATGCACATAAATATCTCTAAAGTGGATGACCGTGGTGCCAGACACTTTTCAGTGGTGCCCAGAGACAGAATAAGGAGCAGTAGCTATAAACTTAACCACAAGAATTCCACTCAAACATGATGAAGAACTTTTTTATGTTGAGGGTGGCAGAGCACTGGAACACGCTCTCGTCACTGTGCTTTGACAGGGTGGTTGGAGTAGGTGGTCTCCAAAGGTCCCTTACAACTCTAATGGTTCTGTGATTCTCTGTTTATTAGAAAGCCTGCAGTAGGATCCTCTGTTCACGCAGCCAGACCAATCCTCCATCCTCTCCCCTAGTACCTCTCTTGTTTTCACAATAACTGCGGGGTCAACCCAGACCTCCATGCCCTGCACATAAAACTTTTCCTCCTCCTCCCTCTGCTGCCCAGTAAAGACTGACCTCCTGCTGTCCTTGCCATACTGACCACCTGTTACTGTGGTTAGCAAATTTTCCACCATGTTCAACCTTTGGCTTGTCTTTCCCTCTTCAGTTCTCACAGATTCTGTGCAGCACCCTGAGAGGGCTTCAGGTTTCACCGGAAGCTGATGGCAGAAAAGGTAGGTCAGAACTTGCTGGAGGAATTGAGACAGATGTTTTTACTAACTTCAACAGAAATCAGAGAGAGCCCTGAGCAGATGCACTAGTTTGTGCATTAATATAATGGCGGTTGTGGGTTCGCTTCACTGCAGTTCACAGTGTCACAGGGCTGCAGACTCTGCATGATTGAGGCATGAGCAGGCTAAAGAGGCCAAGCGCTGTCTGAACACATTGCAACTGTAATATCTTCCATACCACCTGCTTTCCCAGGGTTGACATCCTGCAGGGATGGAAATGACAGTGCTTTGCTAAGATCTTTAGGTGTGCTTTTCCTTCATTCTCCCTGAAGCCACTCTGCCTGAATGACCAAGGCACAGCATGACTGCCATAGCTGCATGCCCAGACCATAAGCGTTACGCCTGTGGTGTCCTCCATGGAAGTGAGCCATTGTGTCTGTGTGTGGAGAGCTGCCACTTTCAGCTATGTTCACAAGTACCTGCAGGAGAAACCCCTGGGCATCATGGTTCAGCTATCTTCCCCTCGAGTGTTTGTTTTGGGGTTTTTTGGGTTTGGTTGATTGGTTGGTTGGTTTTTTTCTCTCCGGTATGTAATAAGGGAACTGGAGTGATGTGGCTTTTTCTGTATCAGGAGGGTCAGTGTACATCCTGGAAGGTTTTTTAGCATAAGGGGCAGAAAGCATTTGAACAGGCGCTACAGAAGGTGGAAGGCTTGAGCACTGAGTTTCAACGGTGTTGCCAGTGCCTGCGTGGCAGCCCTGCAGCTCACCCCCTCTCAATCGAGGTGCTGAGCAGGGGAACATGGATTTTCCGTGGGCTGAGCACCCTTGCATCTGTGGTTGCAGTCCTGTGCGTTGCTCCCTACACTGCAGAAACCCCACGGTCCTGGGGGGCAGGGGAGAGGACACCCCTCTGCTCTCCCAAATGCCCTTCCCTCCGATGGTGCAGCATTCACCCGGAGCTAGCTCCTGACTCTGCAGCTACTCGCAGGAGAAGGTGGAGCGCCCTTCTCTTTCAGGAACTACTCCTTTAATTTTGGTATTTTGCCCATTGGCCTTTTAACCTGCGTAACACCTGCCCGGCTGCCCCCGCTGCCCATGTGCTCAGCGCACTTTGCCAGTGCCTCCATCTGCCAGCTGTGCCTCAGTGCCAGCCTCAGCCGGGGCTGGCCTGGCTGCACCCCGCAGAGGGCACGAGGAACAGCAGCCATGCGGAAAGAGGTGGTGAGTGAGCACTGTTAGCTGGGCTCTGAGTGTCCTGGAGACAGTGAGATGATCTTTCAGGCCAGCAATCAGCTCTGAAAACACTGTGTGTCCTCCATGGGACACTTCCAATACACTTGCTGCCCCCCTGATTCAAGCCTCCCGTGTTTTTTGAGTGACATTTCACATTTCATCATTGCTCGTCTTAGAGCACTTCTTTTAATGAATATATCTCCATATGAATATAGAAATAGGTACAAAAAGGAAAATATTAAGGGAGTTAAACTGAGGAAAATCACTTGTGCAAGATCACACGGCACACATGGGTCATAGTTCACTGGTATTCTCTTCCCATGGTCTGCATGATATTGTTTGCCCCATTAATGAACAAAGGTGCAACCTAGTTGTTATAAATAAAGAGCTTGACTCGGCCAACATATCAAGCAGCAATCAATTTATTAATTAATACAGAATGGTAAAGTGTGAGCAAACAGCGCTGGGTACAGTGGGGGTTTCCCTTCCAACTGCATGCCGACCGTCGATTTTCTGCTGGTATTTATTGAGGTTTTCCATAATCACTTCTCAGCAATCTTTTTTTCTAGTTTCCTCCTAATTTCTATTTTTGAAATATAATTTCTACACCTATTGTGATCAATTTCTATTGGTGATGTTAAATTTTCTATACTTCAAAAGGTATGAAATCAGTGAGATCAGAAATAACATCTTGTGATGATGAGGTTCCCAGGACATAAATTAGTGGTGGTGGCATCCAGATTTCCTTTTTCTGAAGAAAAACACCAAAGATGAGAGATTCGGTCTTCCTCTTCAAGTCTATAAATCAGTCTTGTTGGTGCCGTCCAGCTTCCAGGTGGTGGTCCATCTCTTCTTCCCAGGATCATTAATTTTAGTTTGTAATAGCTCACTTCCTTCTATTTGGGTGATTACAATCCTTTCTATATATATATATTCTAAAGCTGTAGTTCAAACCTTCTATTAACAACCTTATAGGCTCACATGATTCACTTATAAGCAAGCAAAATATTACTTCCAAAGCCCCTTTCCATGCTTTTTCCGTTTTGTTCATTAAACAGATGTTTTTATAATTACCCTATGGCCTTTTCCACACATTTCATAACCATAACTACAAAGGCCATCTTTTTCTACCTGACACGAAACACAACCCCACATTTCAAATAGTGAATACTGCTGTTATTTCAACATATCAAGAAGATAATTTTTAGTAGAACCACCATTATATTTAAAATACTTACTTTAAACTCATTACTATTTGATTGGAATATTAAACAACATTTAGATACCTAACAACAAATGTTAACATTCATGGGTATACTATTAGTAAAAACAATTCCCAAATTTGGCAGAAAAAGTAAGAATTTATTAGAAATAAAGAAGATGTGTGAAGAAGAGTTGAGGTGACTTTTTCTAAGTGTTTGTTTTCATTTCTTAGTAACAAAATAATTGCGTAGTTATATTAAATAATAAGAATTAAATTGGCTAGAATTCCGCAACTCATAACTATTTTTTTTTACTACACACCAGCAAAAGACATGGTTTCTCAACTTCAAACTTTTTTCTTTGCAAATTTGATTGGTTTCTAGTTTTGATGGTAGCAGTGAAGATAGAAAGATGCAGTAGGGAAACCATTATATACAAGTAGATCAATTCTGGTGATAATGAATACCTTCTGGATTTCAAATGGGTTGGTTTTGTTTTTCTCTCAAAAATTTGGACTCCATTCAAGCTATTTGTCTAAACCCCTTTTCTCATGTGGAGGGTGAGATTTATGGAAGTGGCTTCAGAGCCTCTGTACTTAAAGCCAGTGAAAGAATGTTACCTACCACAGGACTTTGAAGCATTCTTGGTTTATAATCAGTCCCTTATTTTGAAGAATCCTTTTTTATAGTGACAGTCACAGATGAATATTGCTGGAAAAAGAAATCAAATGGAAAATGGCACATTTTCTGGGAGAATGTGGAGCATCCTTGTCTTTCAGGAACTACTCCTTTAATGACTAGTCTTACTAAATTATACCATAACAAGTCTGTCTTGCATCCTAGATGAAATTTGTATGATTTACAGTCTCTTAGATGAAATTCAGAAATGTTTTGGGTTTTTTTCCAGAAAAGCATTGCTTTTGCTTTTTCAGAATTGTTGTCTGTCATGTTGAAGGGCAACTAAGACTTCTGAACTGATTTTATAGGAGTGTCAAAATAGGGATAAGGCCAGGGCAGAAAAGGCAAACTTGGAAGTGTTTCTTTCTGTTGGAAATACTCCTTGAGGAGTCACACTAGGACTGTTCTGCCAGGGACAGATGGTGTTAGTTCCTTGGGCTCCCAGTGCAGGTTATTTTGTAGGGACTCAAAGAACAGACCCAAGTTTTTTTCTTTTTTATACTGAATCAGTATTTTAAGGGCCTGTTCATCTTGATTTCCTTTGTAAATTGCAAAAGCTTTCCTTTATTATTAAATGTGTGTCGTGGTTTGACCCGACCTAGGAAGTGAGAGGGTGTTGGTTCAGAGGTTGGCACCCTGTGAACCAATGAAAGGTCATTTCATCTCTGCGAACACACACTTCAGACTGTGAAAGGGGTGGAGTGTTCTCTTTGGTCTTCCGGCCTTCAGAGAGAGCAAGCAGGTCCCCCTCCTCCTCCTGGCTGTGGAGGGGGAGGGAGGCCTCCCCTGGCCAAGGCCGAGGCCTGCCAATGCGGCCTGTGCCTGGGGGGGTAAGCCTGGACAGCAGTTTGTCGGCTTGCTGGCACAGCTCTCAGTGGGCTTCGCTGCTGTTGGATCTGGGCCAGCACGGCTGCCTGTGAGCTTTGCTGCTGTTGCATCTGGGCCAGCACAGCTGCCTGTGAGCTTTAGCCTTGGCTGAGTCCCCCTCCTCCTGACCGGGGTGGGGGGAAAAAAAGAGAACTGTCTAGCCCACCAGGCCAACTGAGACTGGAGGGTTGGAAGATTCTAACACCTGGGATGCCTTTGGGTCTCCAGTGCCGAGCCTCGTCACCCCCCTCCCTGGAGTGTTGGACCAGTGCTGCTTTATCAGATGATTTATCAGCTGTGGCTTCTGTAAGTGATGGGAGAGGCAGCCTGGGACTTGTAATGCCAGCAGAAGATAAGAAGAAGAGATGATGGAGTGGCTTTTGGCCAGACTTTCCTTATAGTGGCCATAGAGACTGCATTAATGCTCCTGTAAATCATTGAAACTGAGTCTAGGGGGATGCAAGGTTGGGCACTGTGTAGTGAAAATGCCAGTGCCAAAGTGAGTGAACAGGAGATTGAGAGGATGTGGTGGTGCCCTCAGAAGAGGCTTCTGTTCTCAAAACCCTTTGCCCCAAGGGAGAAATGGGGGGGACTTGTGTCCCAAAGCATCCTTAAAAAGAACCCTACAAGCAGTTTCTGTAGTGGTGGTGAGAGCACCATCCGTGGGAGGAGGGCTTCTCAAATGCACTTTTCCTCTGTATGGGGTGGGTCATTTGTGAAGAGTGCAGGCCACAAGAGACAGTGTTTCTTGTGGGAGTTTCTATAGGGCACAAGGAAGACTCTTCTCCCTTAATATTTTAAGCTGGGGGTTCCAGGTTTTGTCTCAGAAGATTTTGGTAGGAATTATGGTGGGGGCGGAGGAGTGGTTTAGGAGGTTCTTTTCACTTCTGATTTTGTTTCTTCCTGTTCCTCTTTCCTATACAGTGTAAATTAATAAAGTTTTCTTTCTCTTTCTAAGTTGGACCCTGCTCTGTTTTATTCCCAGTCTGTCTCACAGCATTATTTAAAAGAACTATAGTCTCATGGGTGCGCTGGCATCAGACCAGTGACTCAAACCCATGACAATGTGTGTGTTCACTGTGGTGAAGTAAAACGCTGATCAAATTCATGTGTTCAAACAGAATTCTCTGGGTTTTAAGTAGAATTCTCTGGATCTTTAAGCCCTTAGTCTTGAAGAAGAATTTGCTGTCCCTGTCCCTTCCTTTGATCTCTGATCCAGATGGAAGCTGATGGTATCTTTCTCCCCTTTAACCCTTCTTTTAAATGTAAAAAGATGCTATCAGCTGGGTTAAGCAGATGTTGCTCAATGTTTATGGAAAGTTTTTGTATTTTATGACCTGCCTGGCAATTTTCTGAGAAGATGACATCATCTTTGACACTCAGTCTGGGGTTCTGCACGTCCTGAATTGAACTTTGCTTGAAAATGAGTAGGGGGCATCTCCCCAAGTGACCACCAGGGACCACTAGAGACCCCTGAAGAGGCCTACACAGGGCGGTGACACGTACTTGTGCATAAGGTTGCACAAGCTAAACAATTATGCAGTAGGTAAGGGGTAACTATGTATTAGATAGGAAGGTTTATGTAGATTTCACGTGTGTGAATTTTCTCACGTTTTAATCCTTGGTAAGGCTTGATTTGTGAAAAATTTCTGCCTTGCATCTTGGGCAGAATAAAAAACATCTCCTTTCTAAACCCTTTGTCCATGTTTAGAGAGTTCTGAAACTGGGCAACAAATGCAGGAAATTGATTTACAGTTTAGAAGCCTTTGCAGAAAAATTAATTTATTGGAGGTGCTGCCCAAGCATTCAAATAGGAGAAGAAATTAAGTGGATCCCAGCAGGAAGGAGCAGATGGAGCCAAGGTTAAGACAGAATCTGCTGCAGCCAAGCCATCGGGTCCTGTTGCAGAGACATTCCAAGTTATTCAGGGGGCAGTGACTGAGGAGTATGTGAGAA
The DNA here is from genome assembly GCA_910950805.1 of Acrocephalus scirpaceus scirpaceus. NCBI lineage: Eukaryota > Metazoa > Chordata > Aves > Passeriformes > Sylviidae > Acrocephalus > Acrocephalus scirpaceus. The sequence continues at coordinate 48,866,262 of OU383776.1, forward strand.
GTACTCAGGGTGTCTTTCAGTTTGAGCTATCTGGTAAGACCATGGCTCGTGCAGCCTTGCCTAGCAAAAGGCACTGGGTGTTTTCAAACAGAAGGACTTAGGAAGCTTGTCCCAAAGCAGACCAGCTGCTCTTCTATTCTGTGTGACACTCCTGCTCCAGGCCTACTTGAGCAGGCGCTGGGAGCTGCTGGTCCTCGTGCCGCAGGAGCCTCTGTCCCAGCGCTGCCGCCCCGCACGGGGCTGGTGTGGCCACAGACAGGGCACTCTTGGGGGCACGGGAGAAGTGCCAGCCGCTACCAGCTCTGTGGGCAAAGCAGATTCTCTGGGCTCTCCTGCCCATGGGCCCAGCATGTGCTGCTTGGGGCGTCAGGGGAGACAAGAGGTGACTCCTTGCAGAGCATCTGCCAGCGTGCGGACTGCCACGGAACCGCTGCAAACGCATGCGGCTGTGGCCGTCTGGTGGAGGCAACAGAGGGAGGACACAGCACTCTTTGCTGCCTTCTCACCTGGCTTCACTCTCTGTCCAGGTGATGGTGGAGGCACTTGGTATATTGACCTGAAGACCAAGGGTGGGAGCGCTGGCTTCGGAAAGCCTCCTGTGTCAGCTGATGTGGTTATGAGCATGTCGAGTGCTGACTTTGTGAAAATGTTCACAGGTGAGGGACAAGGGCCTTTGTCAAGGGGGGCAGGTATCGGGGCCCGGAAAAGTCTCTGCTGATGGGGGAGTAGAGCAGCTTCTCGCTTGGTGATCTGGGACTGGAGCAACTTTCAGCTTTTTGTGGCTCAAGGGAAAGTGCAGGCAAGAACTGCTTGGATTTTTCTGCGCTCCTGTGTCCTGTGGACAAGAGGAGTGCAAAAGGTTACACTGCTTTTATTAACCAGGTACTGACACTTCAGCAGCCAGTGTATCTTCAGACAGAATCCAGTCAATGTGTTGGACTTGTGCTCTGTGCTTGTGTGAGCAGTGTTTCCTAAACGTGCGTTGCTTTTACCAGGAGGGCTTGGTAGGAAAATAAGCTGATTTGTTTCATCTCCCCTGAGAGATCGGAGTGATGTGGTCTTTTCTTAGTTAAATCAGTCATAATATAATCATTTCATTAAGTAACAGATACAATATCTGGTGTAATTTGCTCCTCTTACAGAGTGTTTTCTCATGCCAGAAAACATATTTACTGGTTAAGTAGTGTTGGACAGGAGGCAGTGTCAGAACTTTAATAATATTAAATTGCTACATTTCTTTGTAAGTGTGATTTCCATAGGTATCACTATTCAAAACCTTTTTTAACCTGCTTCAAGATGGAGTCAGAAGAGAACAGATTATTCATTAAAAAAAAGAAGTAATCCTTTAAGTTAATCATTGTAATCAAGTCCTCAGAAATGTTTTTACAGATGGACTGGAAAAGTAAATTCTGCTTCAATTAATCAGCCTCCTTCTTTACAACAAAGTGCTTCAATATTGTGAAATATAGATGAATACAGACAAACAGAAATATTAGGTTCAGAGATTGGGAGTGTATGAGATTTAATCACAGATTCTGATTTAGCATTTTTACCATGTGGATAAAACTATGAAGTATATTCCAAAACAGAATTTCTAAAGCACTCAAAAATCTTACTCTAGCAATATTCCTGTTTCCTGTGCACAGCCTATATCCAGATCCTTTTAAATTTCTGATGTTTTTTCATTTTAGATAGGCGAAAGCCATTCATGGCTTTCATGACAGGAAATTCTAATATTAAAGGTGATACAATATTAAAATTGAGGAAAAGATGCTGCTAGAGATAAATTTTGAACACTAGCAGAATACTTGTCTTTCTTATGTAACTACAATGCTGTTTTAAAATACTAGTCCTCATTTTTTGCTGATGCAGCATAAGATCAATAGATTTTGTATTTGCTACAGAAGTCACAACTCAGGTTGATTATAATACCCAACAGCAATCATGGCTTTTTAAAATAACTTGCTGTAAGGCTTAAAAGAACAATTGTGTCCCAAAATTCTAGTATTTAAAGGAAAGCTTTTAAAATTTTCCCTTTTTTTTTTCTGATTGCAAACTGTCTTGTGTCACTGTGAGATGTAAACCTAACAGAACTTCATTTATTATAATGTTTTCTCATCTTTAAATTACCTGATGTCTAAGGAGGTATGAGTTCTTATCCCACAATTAGGGGATGCACAGCATGTTTCCAGTGTACTATAAGAGCTGAAGTCAGCTCTATCTTTTCCTCTGACTGGGAGACAAACAGTATTTTTCTGTCCTATAGTGGTTTCACAAAGCTTGTATGAATTGACCACGCCTATCAGATATTATTTTAAAAGGCTGATGATCTTGAACTATTGAAAAAGTCTGCTGTGCACTGTTTGGACAAGACCAACAATGGATGCTGTAGTAGAGGAATTGTTGCAGATATTTGCCTTCTGCACAGGATTTTTACATAAGGTCAAAAGTGTGTTTCTTTTTTACTCTATTGCTCACTTCACAGATTTTGAGGCCCATACAAACGATGTGACTAAAAAAACTGTGACTGTTTTGCTACTGTGCGTAACTGGAGAGAATGGTACAGGTTTTTGGGGGGATGATAAATGAAAAGAACAGCTCCAAGACGTGCAGAAGAGACACACGATCTGCAGGCTGCTGACACTAGTGAGCAGGACTGATGGCTCATCGTACTGCAAAGGAAATGTGACCCTCAGGTGCTCAAGGGCTGTTTTGACGTCTCTTCAGCTGTTCAGCAGTTCCAGGTCCTCCGCCGGACTTTGGAGCAGGCGGCGCCAGCAGAGGGAGCAGGCAGCACACCGGAGCGGGGCTGGCTTGGGCACCCCAAGCGCCCGGGCGCTGCTAATCCACTCTGCTGCCTGGCCTGCGGCAGACTTGGTTAGGTGCTAGACTCGCCAAAGTGCACCAAGGTCTTTTTCTGATTAAAGCACGGGTCAAATGTGGGATAGGTGAGATAAGCAGGTTTGCAGCAACTTAAAGATCTGTGTCTCTGTCTTGCAGCCCTTTATCTCCCTTCCCTCATTCCTGGTATAAAGTCCCTGTTCCAGAGCAGGTGTGAGGGAGGGTGCATACTTCCAGAAGACAGAGCACCAGGACTTGTCATGTTTATTTGAACCACTGAAATAATAGTGAGAATAATGTTTTAGGGAGAGACTCAGTTTGGAAGAGCATTAGCTTGAATGCTTAAAATTAGACGAAAATCAAACCCAGTGAATCTTCATATGATGTCCATGTAACACCCATGTAATCCATATAGTCTATATAATGGAGTCTTGCTTAATCTTAGTTCTATGCAGCATTCTGTCCTAGAATAATATGGTGCTTTGTATAGCAAACTTAAGCTCTAATTAACTAAATATAACTACTTCAAGCAATACTGGGGTGGGGTGTAGCTCTGCTTCCCACCATTTCAACCAGGGGCTGAGACTTATCCAGCTGTCTGGGGACAGTATCATCACATCTCTTGAGACAGGTTTATCTGCACAGAATTTTATCAGTGGGGTCCACACCTCAACTTGAAGTTACTATAAGGTAAAAAGAATAGAAAGACAAAGAGGTGCCTAACAAGTAGCCAGCTAAGAAGGGAAGCAATGTGGCCCCCAGAAGAGTGTCCTTTCCAGAGTCAGCAAGCAGTGAAGATGAGGAAAGTAACTATAATATTGTTGCCAGGCTTTCTTCTCTGTCAACTCTGTTCTTGGCATTAGGACCCAGCCAAGCTACCTCTTCGTTGTTCTGGTATGTGATGCTGTCAGTGCTGACAGGATCACATTTAAGCAGTCACAGCTGGTGTGTGTCAGTCACTCTACTTTGTGCATATTTATGGCTGGTAATGCTTATGGGTTTTTTACATGATTTTTACCTACTTTTCTATTTACTAGCTCTTGCTCTTCTCCTTAATACAAACTAAAGTTACAAAACAGATAGGAAGCACAAAGGGGAAAAAAGATGAGATTCTTGGACTATGAGCAATTGTTTTCTCTGAGAATCTGCTGAGATTTACAAGTGGAAGGCCAAGGCAACACCATAGGAAGGAGAAGAGAGAAAGACCGACACAGCAGCTTGGGTGGAAGGCTGCAAATGATACCTGAGCCCTGAAGGGTGCACAGAAGGCACTATGCATTGCAAAGGTGAAGTCATTCGTGCATGTCTATGGGCAGGAGTTGATATGTCTGCCATTTGCTACTCAGTGCTAAAAGAGGGTTTATACAATGAAATTGTGATCACAAGGTTGGACTGGGAAGCCTACACATTAGAACCTAACAACCAAGGAGGCAGAAAAGTGTGCACACTCTTTTGGCATAGCATGGTTGAGCTCAAGCTTTATGGTTACCTCACCAGCAAGAGAAGCAAGGAAGGAGAAGTGGGTTCTCTCAAATTTCTTAAATGTGAGCAGTAATTTTGAGCTTGTTTCCCTGTTCTCATTTTTTCCCACTGATAGGAACCACATGGCATGAGCAACAACTCTGAAAGCAGACCTTTTTGTCAATGGTTAAAGTTTTAGCAGGGTAGGGAGTAAGTACAATACCATTATCTTCAATTATGATCTTTGTCACAACTTTGACTGTGAATTTGTGTGAGATGTAGTATTGGGTGAACAAATAACACAAAATCAGTGTGATAAATTTTTTTCACCAAGAAACATATTTTCACCAAGAAAATATTAATATTATTTTCTCCAGAAGGGTGTCAGCTATTTCTTTATATATAGCTTACTATTTCTGCTAAACAACTAAATATGATAGAGGGAAATTTTGAGATCCAGACTTTACTGTAAAAGCAGTGTCTCGGTCACATCTATTCACTGAAACAGATCTCTCAAACTTTGAAATTTACCAGGTCAAAAAGAGAGGGAAGAAAATAATACCATGGTTGCCTCAACCCAGGTTGGGAGGAAACACTGGCTCAGTTGGTTATTTTCTTTTCTAGAGGACTAAATGCTCCTGTGACAGAGATAGTCAGGTATCTTAAGTAAATAATGCCCCATCTTCATATTTACAAACTTCTCTGCTGTTATTTACTTCTCTTTGAAGAAAAGGAGATCCCCCTCAAAGACATGACATATGAGACGGTTGTCAGCCTGTTACAGATGGACTACTGTATGAAAGGCTGTTAATAGCCTCAGGATTTCTGTGGCAGAACCACGACTCAGCTCACACATGATTCCAGTGCTATTATTGTGAAGATTTTCCCCACCCTCCATCTTTTTGTGTTTGCACTGTGAGCTCTTTAAGGCACCTTGTAAAACGGGAGTTCTGCCCTCATAGCCCAGTGTTGAAGGGAACAGAAATGGATGCATTGTGGGTCTGCTAGAGCCTTCATATGTTATATGCAGAGCCAGTCCCTTTTGTGAGCCCAGGAACTCACAGTTAGCAGTGTGAGTGCATGAAGTGCATGATCCAGTTATGTTTTAAAGCCACTCTCTGTGTTTTAAAGGACATTAGGGAATAACCTGAGGCCACAGGCTGGAGACCAAACCATCATGGCTTCTTAGAAATAGCCCAGGGTCCTTATCCTATAGAGAGAAATTACACACTGTACATTCAGACAAATTTTCCTCATATAATTAGCACGCACTTGTAGAGCCAAGTCTCCTGCTTGTTTTCAAATGGCTTTCTTGTTGAGCTGTTATTACACCCTTTCCCATACTCATTATTTGGGCTGCTGTTTAAATTGCTTTTCTTTACTTGTATATTTCATGCAAGAGCTGACACTTGGCTGTTGCCACAGATATATCCTGTTCTACCAAAACCCACAGGAATTTAATACAAAACAGAGTTGTGTGGTCACAACTGTGAAAACACACAGACTGGATTGTCAAGGGTGTTTCAAGCCTCTTGTGAAGCAGTATAGAATTTCCAAAGGCACCTTGTGGACCGATCTTCATATACTTTTTCTGTGTTAACACTAATTGTAACAGCCTAGTAGCAAAATTAACAAAGGGAGGACCAGCAGAAAGTTAATTCTGCTCTGATATGCTTGGGTGTAAATGTGAAGTATCCTTGTGATGTCTGCACTGCTTTCTTCAGGATCATGCACATGTGAAGGAAAGGCAGCTGCCCAACATGACAATCTGAGATCCTCAGTGGGGAAAACTAACAGGTTGTCTTCTGTCATGTTTTTAGCTGCCCCAGATAGGTATGAAAAATTTAAAAGTTACTTAAAAGCTGGGTGTTTTTTCCTGAGCATTACCATGTCTCTAAGCTTTCATAAGCTGTTAGCTGCTTTGCATTTCATCAATCACACTCTAAGTCACTTTGATCCTAGCTCTGACCTGAAATTAGGTATTTTGTTGTGCTGGTTTTCTTTTTTTTTTTTATAATTGATTAATAACTGCAGTCATAACAAATCCAGTGACTGTGAGTTGGGTGGTCTTTAGTACTATCACTTACTCCCCCACGTTCCTTCAGCATGTCCAAAGGAAAATGAGCATGCCCTCATATGTACTATATGCTGGGTGTTGAACCTCCAAAGGGAGTTTGAGAAGGGCAGGAGTGTTCTGGTAATCAGTGATTACTGGGAAAAGACAAAACAGTGCACAGTGATGGCTGAATCCCTGCTCCTCAGGTTGTCCCACACAACCTTCTACTTCAGAAACAAGCTCAGGACGCTCCTTGCCTGGTCACCCCTTTTAATTCAGGCTAGTGTTACCTACATGACCAGAAAAATGCCTGCTCATGCACTTCTGTAAGTCTGCCCTGCCCTGGTCAGGCAGAGCAGTATTTTCAACACCCATCCTAGCAATCCAGTAGAGAGGTTGCCAGCAGTCCAGGTGGCTGGAGCAGAAGACCACTCTCCTCAAGCTTTCCTCAAGTTTGAATCAGGCTCCTTGTGGGCTTGTGTCCCGTTAGTGTCCCAGAATGAAGAATGCCTTCCTCTCTTGTGGATGCTCGTAGTGCTTTTGTTTCTGACCTAGGGAGCAGGGATGTCGGATCAGTGTTAAAAGCAGGATTACAAGTGTTGAAATACTGCTGAGCAGGGTGCAAATAGATGCTGTGGTGAATGACCAACAGAGTTGAAGGAGCATAACTCACTAAAAGTGAGTTTTTTCTGAAATCTTCTCCAAAAGTGATGAAATCTTATGGCATCATGTAGTGCCCCCCCCAAGTAATTTTTGGACTCGCAGGTAACTGAAGGGCATATTAACCAGCAGTGCTTTGCTTTGAAATATTGTGTGTATTTAATTACAGATGTTCCAGGAATGCAGATATGATGCTTCACAGATTCTGCTTTAAAAACCTTTCCTTACATAAAGAGAAGCTGTGGGGTATGAGGGATTAGTTGCCTCCATGACCTTCCTCTTAAAGGACTATTCCTTATCAAGTGGATCATGTTCTGATACTGCTTTGCCTTGCCTTAGTAAATGAATTTGCTTTTCAAACATTACAGTTCCAGTGTTTTGTACAGGAAACCTAAAACCAAACCAAAACAAAAAAACCCAAACAACAACCCAGCAGACAAGCAACTTACTTCCATATTTATTTGCAATTTTCCAAGGAACTTCCTGATAGCAGCAGACCAGTTTAGTACCAAAAAGGTGGTGTCCAAAGAGGTGCTTAATGGCTTTCATTCTGACCCTGCCTACACTGGTGCAACTCTGCTACATTGCTATTGAAAACATAGGGAAACAAAGCCCTCTGCATAGTCATGAGAGAAGGACTCCTTATTTACTAACCACCAGTGTGGTGATTCATTTTCTTAAATGATTGTTCTGTTCACCCCCAAAATGTACAAGTTGTAACCCCTCCCTAAGTTGTATGTGTTCTCCTCCCCTATCAGTACCCCATTGGTCCAAGCCTTGGATCCGCCCCCTGGCGGGAACTCTGTCTTAGGGTGATACACGAGGTTTGTTCTCGCTCTCTCTGCCTCTCGGCCTCCGCCTCTGGCTGGGGCCTCGCTCAGGGCCCGGGCCCGGGCCTGGGCCTAGGCCTGGCTCTGGCCTTGGCCCTCTTGCCTCTCGCCTCTCTTTTGGGAGCCATGCTCTACCCCCTTGGTGTGGGACCCCGAATAAACTTCATACGATCAACATCTTCAGAAGCCGTGTGGTGTCTTGCCTGCCTGCACGCTGCTATTAGCTAGCACAACTAAGAGACGGCTCCCCAGAAACTCTGGTAAGGCTTTTATACCTGCTCCACCTCCTGGGACCCAGAGATATGTTGCCACCAGCCCCCTGCAGCTGCTAGCCGGGCCTGAAAAGGGCAGGAGAGGAGAAGAATGCAACACACCAGTATCCCAGGTGTGTGTTGCAATACCCTAGCTCCGCTTGTCACACCAGTTTTCTGCAAGTCAGACCATTTGTCTTCCTGCAGTCATGGAGGAAACTGCCACCCACCTTCTGTCATTGTCTTTGAGTCCTCATAGCTGGGTGTTTGTAAGCTGCACTGCTCCACAGACCCACCTGTTGCTCTGCCCTTCCAGATCACTGATGTCCTGTGTGGGAACCAGCTCATTAACACTGACTTGCAGACACTCGTTTCTCACTGAGCCCTTGCACCCAGAGGACTGTGTCAGCCAGGTGGGTCTAGCTCATACTTGATTCTCTGAGTGTGTCTAGGCTGACACACAGGCTTTTTTGGTAGGAAGCTGGCTCCCCAGATTTCTGGTGCTCATTCCTTTGCAACAGATGTTGAAGTGGAGAAAGCCTCAGTGAAGAACCAGCTGTATACCTTCATGTTGGAAGGCTGCCTGAAACAGGCTTCCCTCACAGTGCTACAGAGAAGGAAGAAGCAGTGTGGGATACCATAAGGTTTGGCCAGGCACTGAGCTCTTCTAGGACTTTCTGGGACCTTCCAGATACTACTCTCTCTATGCTCCAGCTAACTGACGGAGTAAACTCTTGCTTGTGTGATGAAGCCTAAAGAAAAATTAATCTTTTAACTCATACTGCTTTTTCAAGGGCCTGTCTTTTTCAGGAAGATATTGGTTGTGCCAGAAATTTTCCTGACTCAAAAGTGATTCCAGCTTAACTTTTGGCACAGCAGGAGCTAGTTTGGTTGGGCACATGTTCCTCTGACAAGCATACCTTTGAAAACTAGTTCATGATCTGCATTTGGCTGCTTCCAGTCATGATGAGCAGCCCTTGGAACAGACATGCTGTGGCAACAGCAGTCTGTGGGGAACTGCTGCAAAAAAAAGCTTGTTGTGGCAGTAGCCTGGTTCTGCCCTTCTTCCTGTGACACAATTAGTTATGATTTCAAACCTACACCAGGTCAAACAGACAATTCTTGGCCTTTCTCATTTTTCATTCTCATCTCAGCTACTCTAGTGATACATCCTTAGTGTACGGCCAGCTTTCTGCTAAAAATGGAAGTATTTTCTGATTATGTCTGTCTTCTTCCCAAACTGTTCATCACCTCCCAGGCCAGCTTTTCTCCTGCTGTGAGGACTGGGGGATTTCACATGGCATGGTGTCTTTCAGCTGGCAAAGCTTCTGGCACCAGGTCAGGCCTATGACTGGTGGCGGGGGCTGAGGGAGAGTCTGTGTGCGTGCTGGCACACCCTGCTCTGCTAGGCAGGACAGAGTAAGTATGGCCAGGGCACATACTGTAGGCATGTGACTCAGCTTCCTTGCTGCCTGGGTCAAAGGAAGGGCAGAGCTGGGCAGCAGAAACAAACCACTCAGCAGAATCCAGCTCACCTGTCAGTCCTTAACAAAAGGGGAACAGGCCCAGACCAAGTTGGTACACATCTTATCTCATGGAGGACATCCCTGGGAAAAGCCAGGCTTTGCTCTGTTCCTACTTGACCGATGTGACGCAGGAGGGGTGCTGCACAAGCTGAGCAGTTCACAACAAAGCCATGTGGTCACTTGGTATCTGTGTTTTCTGTGAGGTCGTATCATCTCGGCCCTGATGTTGCTCTCACTTGCCAGGACCTTTGGGCCTCTCTTTAAGCAGACAGTCAGGTGTTCCCAAACAGGAGGATGGTGATTCCTTTCCCTCCTGTTTGGCAGCTTGTACACCAATTTTCACAGCCAGTGTTTCTCTACAGAAGGCTCAGTTCTTGTGGGATCTGGGATGCCTTTACTTTTGCCCATTGTTTTTGGTCTGCCGGTTTTGGCATGGGTATTAATGGGACAGCAGGCTGCCTAGCAGTACTGGAGGGGAGAGCGTGAGCTTCCACTAAGCACCACGAGCCCTAGCTTTCCTGGTGTTGGGATCTGGAGTGAAACAATTCACCCTTGCCATACAGCCTGCTGTGGCTGATGAAGGGTCATAGCACAGGGGTTAGTGAGTTACCAGAGGTCACAGAAAAAAAATCTATGCTAGTTCTGAGATGAGGACTTCACACACCTTCTTTCTCAGCTCACTGCATTAATGACAGGACCCTGCCACCTTACCCAGATGTGGACCATCTATGGAGAGATGCTCAGCACCTCCACCAGGTGTCCATACTATGTCAGATGTCTGCCTGGATGTGTTTTATTCCAATGAGGAATAGGAAGAGGAATGGCCAGCAGTAACTCCTCACCACAGCAGTCTGTTGGCTTTGCAGAGGCAGGAGAGTTTCTCTGTCTGTCCACGCTGCAGCAGCCAGCACAGTCCTGTTGGGTCAATTACAGGCAGCTTTCCTTCCTGGAGAAAACCTTGTTTTCTCACTTGGGAACATCAGTGCACACAATTTCTGCCCTCCCAGTGCAGTTACTAACACAGGCAGTGACCTAAAATGAGCTCATCCAGAACTGCAATTCTGTGCTGAAGTGTTGGTGATGCTGTACTCAGCTTAGCTGAGGTCTTCAACAGAGTATATGATGTGAAGCAGAAACTTCTGTGATGCAATTACAGCCCTGTGTAGCACCATGTGATGAAAACAGGGCACAAAAACCAAGCAACCATGTCAGAGATTTGTGAAGTATTTTCAAACCCTCTTTTTAATTAATGAGTGCAGAGTGAGTGATTGAATGTCATTATGCAGCATGTTCAGGATGGCCAGGGTATCAGACCCAGCCAGCATGGGTTTAGGAGGGGTAGGTCATGTTTGACCAACCTGGTCTCCTTTTATGACCCACTCGGTGGGTGTGGGAAAGGCTGTGGATGTTGTCTATTTGGACTTTAGCAAGGCCTTTGACACTGTCTTCCCCAGCATACTCCTGCAAAATCTGGCAGCGCACGGCTTGGACAGGAGCACTCTTTGCTGGGTTAGGAACTGGCTGCATGGCCGGGCCCAGAGAGTGAACGGTGCTGCATCCAGCTGGCAGCCAGTGACCAGTGGTGTTCCTCAGGGGTCTGTGCTGGGGCCAGTTCTGTTCAATATTTTTATTGATGACATGGATGGGGGTATTGAGTCTTTCATTAGTAAATTTGCAGATGACACTAAGCTGGGAGTGTGTGTCAATCTGTTGGAAGGTAGGAGGGCTTTGCAGAGAGATATTAGGAAAAAGTTTTTTATGGAAAGAGTAATAAAGTATTGGAATGGTCTGCCTGGGGAGGTGGTGGAGTCACCATCCTTGGATGTGTTTAAGAAAAGACTGGATGTGGCATTTGGTGCCATGGTTTAGTTTAGGTTAGGGTTGGGTTGGACTCAATGATCTTGAAGGTCTCTTCCAACCTAGAAATTCTGTGATACTGCATTGACCTGTGGCTGCTCCTAACAATGAAGGAGTGAAGAAGGAGAAGAAAGAGGCGGGGGAGAAGGTGGCAGGAGGGAGGCTTGGGCTACTTTGTCCTGTGGCCACTGAAGAGCACGACAGAAGTAGACAAGAACAAAGAAAAAGAATGCAAAGCAGTGATCAAGACTGAAGACCAACAATGAAGAGCAAGCCCCTTGTGTTTCCTGATTGCCGGTGATGTGTTTGATTATAGGGCTCCCAGAGATGAGGAGTGTTTGTTTGGAAGGCAGTTCTGCTCTTCAAGAATTCCTTACTGTAGTTTGTGAAAGCGTAACTATTTGGTCTTGAAAAGACAGCTCAGCAGCCCCATCTCAGAGGCAAACAGGGCACTGCTTTCAACCAATACAATCAATGCAGCCTCTGACCCAGGAGGTGTGTTTGATGGCCTGTGTGGTACCACATATGTGGGAGCATATTCCTGAAAATTAGACCATTCCTGTCCCTGGAAGGATTTTGTGGACACAGCAGAGTCCAGAAAGGTTGTGGTCTTTTTCTTAATGCTGCCAGTGCTTTGACTACTGGTCCCTGCCTTAAAAGCAAGTTGTGTCATGTAAAAGCAGGGTGGCATGTATTGATCATGCTGGATGAAGGCAGACTCTTCCTTCACTTCCTGGCATAATTACTACATTAGGGTTCTTCATCTTTAGGAGTTTATTACTGAAATCTTGATTATTTAATTGATTATAGATTATTCTATTGATTATAGACCTCTGCTGATTGCAGCACCATGACCATGACACCTTACTGAAAATAACAATAGCAGAAGGGATGGCAATCTTCCCTAGGCAAGGCTAATGCTGCTACCAATTCCCCTGCTGCCTCTGAGGCATATCCGGAAAGAGCATCACTTTTGGCATGGATACACTTGCAGATTGCCTCCATTATACTCTTGTGTAAGCATTGTTGCCATCGTAGCTAGTAGCATGTGTTAGCCCATTCAAGTTTTGCAAATGTTAGCATAAGGAAGATGAGGAAAGGAAACCTCTGAGCTGTGAAGCAGCCAGCTTAGAAGGCTGATAGCCAGGCCTGTCTCCTTCTGGAGTCATGCAAGGTAAGAAAAGCCCAACTGAGGCAATGAGCAGAGTTTGCTTTGGCATGTGGCTTGCTTACTGTGGGAGAATCAACACCCAGAGAAAATCCTGCAAGCACACAGTAAGCCCTCCTGTGATGATTTGCAAAAAAGTCCCAATATGAGTAATGTTACTGATAGGGTCTCTAATTGCAAGCAAATTAAGGAAGTTTGCACAATACACAAATTGCAATTTTTATTGTCTTACATACAGGCACAACATGTGCGCAGATATGTGCTTGTGTATATATACAGTCCACATAAAATTAACAAGTCGTGCCAGATACCTATTTAAGAAAAACAAAGTAACAGTAAATCTCATATTTCTGTGTCTGCACAAAACAACGGGGTACCAGGTGTTTGGACACACCCACTTTGAGTAGCTGAGGTAGTGCAAGTCAACAGACCTCCACCAGATTTATGAGAATTACATGGCTTTATGTCAGCTGGAAACGCGTTCCTTAGCGCGATATCCCCGTTTCACACGCATGCATTTCTCCTTGCTTTCACTCCTGCCCACGGCAATGCAGCTCCCGTTGCCTGTTTTCCCGCAGAGGAATACGGCGACCCCCTCTCCGCCCACCCTCAGACCCCCGGAACTCTCGGCCGCCCTGTGCCGCTGGCGCAGAGGTGCGGGTGTCCCTTGGGTGTCCCTCGGCTGTCCCTCAATGTCTCATTCTGTGCCCAGCCTCGGGCTGCGCCGCCCAACGCGGCGCTGTGCGTGTGCGGCGTTCCGTGGCACACTGCCTGCGGTGCTGTGCGTGTGCGGTGTGCCATGTCACACAGCCTGCGGCGCGCTGCCAGTCCGGACCGGTGTGCGGGTGTGCCATTGCACACTTCCTGCCGTGCGGGGGACCGGGCGCCGGTTTCCGGTGGCTGACAGGAGCCGGAGCCCGCCGCTGCCTCCTCCGGCGCGGAGTACCATACACCCCCGCACACTCCGCTGAGAGGAGAAGGAGGAAGAGGGCGGAGGGAGCAGAGCAGCACCCCCCGGCCCGAGCCCCCGAGCGATATCGCCCTCATCCCTCCATGCAATACGGGCGATTATAGCACAGCTCCCCGCCCCGCGCTCCCACGGACAGGCACCTGCAGGTACGTGACCCGCCCGGCCGCACTGTGTGTGTGGATGCGTGTGCGGGGGGTGTGTGTATATGCATCCAGCGCTGCCCGCCGCGGGGGCGGGCGATACTCCCGTATCTGGCTCGCTCTCTCTTTGTGCGCTGCCGAGGGCTCTCTTGGAAGCTTCACCGGGCACAGGCACGGGTTCGCGGGCCTTGTCGCGGAGAGCTGTGCAGTGATAGGGGCTCGGTGTGCCCCGCTGGGCTGCACCGGGGAGTGCCGATGAAGGACGGGGGGAGGCAGCGGTGCTTGAGGAGCAGTGGTGTGTCACAACATACGGAGTGGAGCGGAGCCCCTGGCCCCGCGTTGCGTCCTCTTGCAAAAAGAGAAGTCATCCTTACAGCCCCCGCCCCCCTCCCACCCCTAGCTCCCGGCTGAAATAGAGGTGGGCAGGCGCAGGGGGCTGTGGTTTGGGGCCCCAGGGATCTGCCGGCTGCACCAAGAACGGGGCCGGGGGCCAGGTGCCTGGCGGTGTGGTTTGGTCCCACGTGAGGGTCGAGCCCTCTGGCACCTCCCGCAGGGGAGCTCCGAGGGGTACCTCTGGTCCCCAGCCCAGGCAGACAGTGGGGTGGGCACTGGTAAAGGTAGCTCCACACTAACTTGGCTTGCCCCTGAGACGAGGCAGGAGTAATAAGGCAAGCCAGAAAACAGAAGCAAGCTTGAAAGGGATGGTTATGTGCAAAGGAAAAGAGTGAAAATTATGGAGAGATATATTGAGCTTTCTGCAGTTCAATTCCAGCTGTCAGACAGAGAGCTGCTCTCCAGCCAGAGGACATACTAAAACTCATATTAAAACTCACCTTCCATCTACAGTGTTAATGGTTATAAGTATCTCCTGAACACAGCTAGCAACAGTTCAGTAGTACTAGAGTATGGCTGTTTCCATTCAAGTGAGTGAAGATCTGTCATAGGAACAAAACAATACACTCACTAAAAATTACATCCCTCTATGTGGCTGGCTTTCAACATCTGGGTTGTTAATCTGTGAGGTTTGCTTTTGACTTCCTTCTTTGCCATTCCCTCACTGTTCTCAGAAATACAACCTCTGCCAGCAGTGTTGCAATGCTAAAATTGTGATAGATGCTGAAGCTTGGCTGAGAACTGGCACAAACAGTAATGTTTCATTTTTCTGTTGATTTGAAGAGAAATGGGACTAAGCAATTAGTGTGCCTGATAGCAGCAATGAGAATTTGCATGGAACAAGTGATGACATCCCTTTGCATGTTCTGGATGGCAACTTTTCAGCTAAGGAACTAGGCTTGTTTTTCTTAACTTTTTTCTTTAAACAGAGTAACCCCAAAAGGTCTTTTCAGGTCAGGAATGACCAGTTCCTGTTTCTCTCATGGCTTCTTCAGTTCTCCTCCATGTAATTCAGACCTCAGACCAACAGGGCTGTACACACGTGGTTGTGCAATTAACCTAATAACCTCTGCCAGCACCACACTGGAGATGCATGCTTGCCCCACAGCACCATGTGCATGGTTTCAGACTGTTTCTGACTGACTGGCTTTACCAGAAGCTAGGAAAAATTGCTCTGGGGGTCATATCTGGCAGTTGTCTCAGGCTGATTATTCAAAAGTCATTTCAGGCTTGCTAAACCTGTTTTTGCTCACTTCTAAAGCCACACAAAAGTTGGAAATCACATGGTTCATTCACTCACCTACTGTCATGATGTGCAACCTGGCTAAGTCATGCCCAGTGCCCATCTTCCCCTTTTGCCCGTGGCCTTGGGAAAAAAGCTATTTTTCAACCTTTTGCTGAAGTTTATCAGATCTTTGACATCCTTCATAGGTGTGCTAACAAACAAACCTGATCGTTTAAAAACCTTGCACCCAGAGAAGTAATAGATGAAAGAATTGGCAAAAAAGATACTGTGTGGTGTAAGTATTAACAGAGAGTGTTGAGGGGATGATAGGTGGTCTTACATGGAGTGTAAAAGTTGTTGTGAGAGAGATACACCATGGAATCACTATTTTTGCTGTTGCCACTAATTTGTCTCAAGAGTGTAGCAGAAGTTTTTTTAATTTCCACTAAAATAGCTAGGTGTTCAGAAAGTAACTTAAAACTTGTGGACAAACCGTAACAGCTCAAGTACTTCTCTCGCCATTGTTAGCAAGCTGGGTTTTTTTATAATCAAATATGTATTGATATTGCTCCTGACTGATGCATCTATGTACTGGTGGTTGGTATTACACCATAAAGTGTGGGCCTGATATTTCTGAGTCTGGGAGATTTTTAGCCTGCTAGCAGATGTTAACTTTTCCTGAGGGAAAACTTCTCACGGAAAGCAAAATGTTCAGTGTCTGCTTGTAGATGAACCTTCAAGTGATGACCCAAATGCAGAAGATGTGGGTGAGCACTCGGATGGTAATCCCAACCTTGGCACTCATTTCCACGGTGCCATTGTTCTTCCATGTCTGCGCTCTGGGAGTGATAACCCATCCATGCAAAGCTCACAGAGGTGGTGTGAAAATTACCTGCTGTTTGTAAGCGACTTTCATAGAACTGTGTGTGGCAATTGGTCCTCTTGAGGATTGTTATACGTCTGGTAATTCAAGTGTAACTGGCTGAACATATTACCCTGCTTTCAAAGGTTATTGCCACACACCTTTTTTGCATAGTAAAACAGGGTGAGATGAAGGTTAGTGACTTAAAAGCACAGCAAATTTTTGTTGGCTTTTCTAGTCCCTTTCCGTGAAAAATTTTTAAAAATCAGTGGTAGTTTGTATCAAATGTTTCCATGATGGATTTGCATAATAAGTTAAAGGAACTCAAAAGATATATTCTGTATATATATAAGGTATATACTAAGGTATATACCTTAGTACTATGAGTAATGAAGAGGACCAAGGGAGCCCAGCTGCATTATCTTCATTCTCTTGACCTTGGTTCTGATTTGTTGATTTATGAACTTTATTTACTAGGCAGGCTGGTGAATTCTCTTGCAAGACAGAAATTACAGGGTGTCAGTCCTCTCTTGTTTCTGTGGTAACAAGAACACCTCGGAGATTCCCGAATGACACTCCTTACTGGCCACTGACCATCTGTGTTTTTCCTGAAGTAAATAAAAGGTCTTGGTTGTACGACTGTCTGAACTTAAGTATTCAAAATGGAAAAAAATAAAATAATAAGTGTCTTCAGCGTGGTAAGAATGTGTTGAAATTTAGCCGCAGTCATACATACACAATTAGGATGTAGGCAGATAACTTTCAGTATTGTGTTTTCTTCTGAGAATCGTATGGTGAAAAGTACCTATCTCAGGTCCTGGGTTTAGTTGGATCATTGTAGAGCCTCTGCTTTGCCTGATTGTGTGCTAAGAAATTACTGTGCGTGATCTAGGGGCTATTCTCAATTACAGGTATTTTCCACATTTTCTGCACAGTAAGTTTTTGTTAAGGTCTTTGTATTGCTGAAGAGTTCTTTCACCCTTCATTCCCTTTTCTTATTTTTTGTTTAGCAACAGGCAGGATCTGAAACTTTTGTTCAGTTGACTGATGTTAGCTCAGAGACATCACATGAGTTCTGTTGGACCCAGACATCTTAAGATTTTAGTCCTATGAAAAGCTGTTGGAAAAAAAGTTTTCCTCTAAGTGCAGAATCACAGGGTTCATCTGTGATCATCACTAACCTTCATCTCACCCTGAATTCATGGTATTCACTGAGTGAGTACTGTGACCTTCTGCAAGTTTTTATTTCTATTGTTCAAGGCAATTATTTTCTAAAAGCAGTCATCATACCTTAAATATTTTCCATGTATGTTTTACAAATAGTACCCAAGATAACTGGAATAGATAAGGGGAATAGAAAGAGATTTCTGTCCCATTTTCTCTCCAGGTTTATTTATTTCATCCATTTATTTTGTCCTTTTTTGTATGGTGTGCCATATTGTTTTCCTCTGTGATGTTCAGTAGAGTGAGTGTCTTTGGTAGGTGTGGATAATCAGACATAAAAAAAACCTCTAACATTTTTTGAAAACAGGAACATAACCATATAGCAGTGATCAAACATCCAAATGTACACGAGACTTTACTTCTCATCTAGTCCAGTGGAAGCTTTCTTGCATCACCAGTGCTACAGTTTGAAAGCTTGATTGTTTAGTCCCTTCACCTAAGAACAGCTGCATCTCCACAAGAGAGATAGGCAAGAAAGGTCTCCAAGAAATAATTGATTTCTACATCTTTAAACATATTTTTTCAGAATATGTTTAAAGTTGACAGCAACTGGTTTTAGTAATTTTGTATTTCACTGTCTATCCTCATGGGGTTAAGGCTGGAGAAAAGCAAAACCACTGATGATCTAGTAGATTAGAGATTTCAAATGAAATAAAGTGAAATTAAATGAAGCAACTGGAGCCACACAGTGAGACATGCCATGAGATGTGTGGATGCTGTGCCTGAGCAACCAACGTAAAAAAGGACAGCGAGCTACACTGTGTGGGACTTCAGGACTTCAAAGACCCCCATTGGCTGGATCAAACAGCAGTGATCTCTCTCACTCTCTTTTTATCTCTTTTATTTTTCTTTCTCTTCCCCTCTCCCCTCCATCCTCTTTCTTCCCCTTTCTCATATCATATTGCAAAGTTTACAAATGCAGCCATTTCCTAACAGTGTCCCTTCATGCGAGTAACCATTTGTAAGTTTTCGTTCAAATAAAATCGTTACTTATTAAAGGACCACCAGTGTCATTTTAGTGCATCTCCAGCCAAAGGTATTTGCAAATCTGAGTCACTTTCCTACCCCTCTCGTGTTGAGAAGTCCTAAGAGATACCCAATAAGTGGGCAGAGAGAGCAGGGAAATAACCTCTTAGCTGTAAGCCAAGGTAGGTTTGAGCAGTGCCAAGACAACAGCTGCCTGGGAAAGGACAGAGCTTGGCTGGTACCCTGTTTGAAGTTTTTATTTCCCCCTTCCCTGTCTCCAGTTAAAAAACAGAGTTTCTAGTATGTCTGTGCTGAACCCAGACATTTATTTTGCAGGTATAAATTTCCACATGGTCAAGGACTGTGGTTTACAAGCTGTAAACTACACCTAATGGGTTCTTCAGTAGTGACCCAAAATAGCTGGTGTTATATTTTATAAATATGTAAAGGTGTGTAGTATATAAATATTAATAGTATACAATTATAAAATTATGCCTATTTACAAATACATATACATATATAAGATCAATAATACATGTAAGTAATACAATTTTACTTTGAAAATCTGTTCTATATCCTGTATTATTAAATATAATATAGTCTATTAGTATGGTATATACACTTTATCATTATGCATTATTATTATTATTATTATTATTACTACTACTACTACTACTACTACTACTACTACTACTACTATTAAACATGTTCTGTCAGATGAGAAGGAAAAGAGAGCTCTTGCACAGAATGTGTCTGACTTACAGGGTGAGGGAGCAGTGGCTCTGCTGGAATCTGTCCTATCCAGTATTTTCCTGAATGATACAGTGTAAGAAGTAACACACTTTCTCTGTATTGCACTTGTGCAGAGCATGAGGCCAGAAAGAGACACAGAGATATGGGAGCACAGAATCAAATTTCAAAATCATCTCAACAGGTTGGATATCTGGGCTGGAGAGGACAGGATGTATGAAATGCAGGGTCCCGCTCTGCCTTAGGAGAGGAAAATGCTGATGTTACAAACTGAGTAGCAATTTTATTATTATTATTATTTTAACAAATAATGCTGTGCAAAGGAAAGGGAGTAACTTTGCTCTATGGCCAATGTGAATGGGACGGGGAACAATTTTCGGTAGGAGGAAAAGTCGGGGTTAGGCATCAAAACATGCTGATTAGCCAGTGTGATATGGGAATAGGAATGCAGAGGGATGTCAGTGGCATAAAGAGGAAAACTGTGGTGAAATGAAAACACTTCTCAGATGGCATATCTTCAGCTTTGTCCTTGTCGCAGTGCTGATCTCTGATGTGCTGGTGCAGAAAAGTGATGGAACAGTGAGAAACCTCCTCTGTTTTGTTGAACCACACACTGATATGGTATTTACACTTTATCTGGGCTACAGCAGGTACTTCCATGCAGCTGTGCATAGCAAGTTTCTAGAATGAGAGAGCTAATCTTTCCCTCAAATTAGGAAAAGATTAGCTTTTGATATGCACTTGATGTTGCAGTGTTTCTGTTTGTCTCCTCTCCTTAAACCTCAAGTCATAGACTGTCGTTTCTATATTCCTGGTATCTTTGCAGTCTAAGTACGGAGGGGAGAGGGGGTATTTATGTTCTCCCAAAGCTGCAGAGAAAACCCTCATCGCCCTGTGAGAGTTTGCAAAATCTGCTGCAACACACCATAAGGAGCCAGCATATTTTAGCTGGTAACACTCCAAATGTCATAGCTTGGAATTTGCAAAATATTGCAGGATGGAAAAAAAAATTAATGAATTATTCTCAAAATATAGAAGCTGGCCCTTTTTTTGGTGTTTTTTTTGTTTGTTTGTTTTTTTTTTTTTAATCTGTGAGATTTTGATCCTTGCTGTTGAGCCAGCTTCGTACAGAAGATGCCCAACAACTCTTGCAGTGGAATGTTTTCTGTTTTCCATCATGTGGATTGTCCCCTATGGCAGTCTGTAGTCATACCAGGTCATGCCACTCTACACTCTGAAGTTAAATATTTGCTCAGATTCTGTTGCAACTGAAAGGTTTTTATAATCTTTATTTTTTCATGTCTAACAAGGAAGGTGAGCATTTCCTGTTCAAATTCTAGATTTCATACTGTCTTTTTTTAGCTCTGTTAGGGGGAAGAACGATGTCTGGTTTCTTTTTCTTTTTAACTTTCTGATCTGTAACAATGAAAACAAGGGTGTGCTTTTAAAAACTGAGCTCTTACAGTGCTAGCGTTGATTTTTTTAAACCCAGGAGGCAAACATTTATTGTGTAACCAGTAAATTGCAATTGAAACTGTTCCGTAAAGTGGTTGCCGTAGTTTCTGCCAGATATGTGTATCCTAGCAATTTTACCAGACTTGATGAGTGCTGATGACTTAATTTCAAACCACTCAAGTTTATCATTTGCATCTCTGATTTCCAAAAGTACTATTACTATAACTATTGTGGAAATAAGCAAGTTAAAAAGAAGTGTTGTGTTTTGCATTTATAACAATTTATTATTAACTATCCATATCAGGTGGATATTTTCATAATCTTCTAGATTTCAAGTCACATTTCAATGTAGATTCTCTTTACAAGATTAAAATCAGTGCTTCCAAGCCAAGACATGCAAAAAAGCCTCATGGAAATAACTTGTGTCCACAACCTCTTACAGTGAAACCCCATTTTCTGTACACAGCTTTGCTTCATAGCAGTGTACAGCTAAGAATCCCATAAATGACAAATTTTCTCTGAACTCAATATTATGAATTAAATAAGCAATGTAGTTTTCTATCCATTTTGTCTGACCTGGTGTTTGGCATCAGCTTAAAAACCAGGCACAGTGTTTGCTGAACAGGCAGTGTGATTTGATTGAAATATTGATGACAAAGATTTTTGGCTGGGCAGAGCTGGGTCACATATTCTGTTTTCACAAAGCTGTCTTGATTTGAGGAACGGAAGTTACTCATTGTGGGAGTGAGTGAAGAAGGTCAGAAAATTATGCAATATGTATAAACACACGGAAGGTAGATTTTTTTTCCCCTTTGTCTCACCATAAAAAGTTGAGGGGCTCATTCCTGTAACATATTAGACATTATGATACTATACAGCAAAATACAGGTGAGTTAACCTCTCAGAAACAGAAGCACTAACCAATTAATGCTTGCAAGTTTTACTAGATTATTAAGTTCTAAGCATTTTTTTCCTGTTTGGTTGTTTTTGTTTTGTTTTGTTTTGTTTTTTTTGCCCAAATAGTCTACCTTTGAGTTAGCTTTTTCCCTCTGGTTCAATAATGTATTCTGAAATAATGAGATTGATTTCAGCATAGCAATGTACAGGAGCCTTTCTTAGCAAGACATTTACATGTATGGAAGAAAAAAGGTGGCCTGGCAGAGGAAAAAAAAATTGTAAATTTGGATTTACCATTTGTTTTTGACCACAAGATAATACATTATATTGAGCATCACAAATAAGTCATGATTTGGAACAGCTCCATGATATAGTGGAGCTTTACTGTAATACAGCAGTAGGCAATTTATATGGAGGTTGGTTATTCACATGGCTTCTTATTTGCAAATAACATTCTGCACTTAAATTGAGCTCTCCTCAATATGCTGCATCTGCTTTAACATGTTGTGTTTGCTGTATGCATTTGAACAGTCTCATAAAGATGGCCAAAATTTGTTTTAGTCTAGCCAGAAGTCAAAGAAAATTAGCAGCTCAGATCCATATATCAAAAATATGCATGATTAACCCTTGCGTTTTGTGTTTGTGTGTGTTAACATTCAGTGCTTTCCTGTTGGATAGTTAACACTGTAAAGCTAAGTGACCTCTTTCCAGTCAGGCATCTCTAAAACTGTGTCGCCTCTGCTGACCTCCTAGATACTGATTAAACAGTTTGGCTGTGTTTGATTAGCTTAGTTTACACACTATTTAACTGGCGCAGGAGTATTTACATGGGATAATACTGTAAAGATGGGGAAGGTAAAAACCTGGAAGGTCAAAACCACTTCAGCGGGCTTTATGAAACAAAGAGGTATGAATCCATCATGTGTGTGTGTATTTTAAAGTCTCAAAACTGGTCCTGTGGGACCAATGATTTTTTTTCCCTGTGAAGGAGAAGTTGCTCCTTCAGTGGGAGGCATTGGTTTCCCTTATTGCAGCAGTTCCTCTTGTGGCTCTGCCCTGATTTCAGTGGCCTGTCCACAGCTGTGAGATTCACATGGGGCACAAGGACTATACCTTTCAACAAGGTGAGAGCAAAGCAGATTACTTAATGTTTTACTTCATTACTGTTGATGCACTACCACTATCCCAGTAAAATGAACAAGCAGAAAGTCTGAGTGAGCACATGTTGACATCAGCCATTTGATCTCTTTTCTTGTCTACCTCCTCCTGTGAATTTCACTACTTGCCTACATTGTGCTATGCTGGAAGATAAGTTTGCTTGTTCCCTCCAGCATAGCTGGGGTAAATTTGTAATATTAAGTTATGTTATATTTCATCAAATGCCCTTTATTCCACAACTAATGGGCACTGATCTTCATTAATGTGTTCCAAGGAGTTGCCAGTCTTTTTTTTTTTTCTCTCACTTGAGCGGGGGTTGGTTTGTGTGTTGTTTTTTGTTTGTTTGTTAACTTTTTGGAGACTGTAGCTCTTCAGAAAAAATCAGGGTGGTCAGTGTACACATCATTCTTCAGATGGGACTTCTCAGTAAGACAGAGGAGTATCTGCATGTGGCTCTTAAGACTCCTGGGAGGAAGAAGGAACGAGATTCTTTGCTTGAAGAGATGAAACTCTGTCCTGGCCCCTACAGATGTCATTATCAGGGTTTGGGGACTGGTTTGGCAAGTCAGTAGGAAGGCTTTCAGGACACACAGGATTGCCTTGCTGGTACCACACAAATCTTTTCCTATGATTAGGGCAGCCTTTGGTAGCCTTAATAGGGAATAGGGGATACTAGGTAGGAACATCCTGGCTGTGCAGAGGGACCAGGGCTTTTGTGTGGAGGAGCCTAACATTCCTCTGAGATTTTTGTGGGTTCTCAGATTTATACACTGCACTTTGTAGGTGCAATGAGTTTCCTGTGGTCTTGCACTTTTTGTCCAGGGCTGGTATCCCAGGAAGAGTGTTTCCGGTACTGGGTTGAGTGGAGCCAGTTCTGGCTAGTGTAAAAAAAAGCTTCCTCACAGCCAACCAGCAACCGAGAGCATTGGACCCAGGCCCTTGTCATGATTTCACCCCAGCCAACCCCACACAGCCACTTGCTCGCTCCCCCACCAGCCAGACTGGGGAGAGAATCAGATGTATAGAAGCTGGAAAATTCATGGGTTGAGATAAAGGCAGTTAATTAGGGAAAACAAAAGCTATGCACGCAAGGAAAGAAAAACAAGGAATTATTGCACTGCTTCCCACAGGCAGGCACGTGTTCAGCCATCTTCAGGAGAGCAGGGCCCCATCATGCATAACGTCTACTTGGGAAGACAAACACCATCATTCCAAATGTTCCTCTCTTTCTCCCTCTTCTTCCCAGCTTTATGTACTGAGCATGATGTCACATGGTCTGGAATATCCCTTTGGTCAGTTGGGGTCACCTGTCCCAGCTCTGTCTCCTCCCAGCCTCTCATGCACCACCAACTTCCTCACCAGTGTAGAAGTACAAAAAGGAGAAAAGGCCTTGGCTCTGTGTAAGCCCTGCTCAGCAATACATTTTGGCAGTGGGCAGGGTCAGTGCAACAGACACATTCAGCAACATTAAAGGAAGAAGTGCAATTTACTGTAGTTCAACACAACAGAGAATTACAAAAGGATAAGCTAAGCCATGCAGTTAATCATTACCACAAAAGATTGCCTATAGTGATTAAGAAAGATACATCACTGGTTACCGTAGTACTTTACCAACATCCAGATCCACACATCAGCTCGAGAGCCCTGATCACACTGAAGGACTGGAGAGCCACTCCTGGTAACTGGGAAATCCTACATGGTGCGTCCACTTGTAGCAAAGTTTCCATATTTGCTGTGAGAGGGGCCAGCTTTTATATTGTGGAGTAAACAAGCTTACATACCTTCTAGTGCAGAAACATCTGGTTTCATCTTCCTCTTGGATTCTACCCAAAGCCTGGCCAGGGCTCAAGGAGGAACCAAGGGAGTTGGCTTTGACCATATACCTCCAAATGCGGCCAGATGTCTGATTTCATGGCTGTGTCCAGCCTCTAAACACGGAAAGATAAATTCATTCTTATCACACTTCATATTCTGCTAATGAGGGGATACAAATATCATAATGCTAATGCTCATGCATATTTTGCTAATGACCAGATACAAATGTCATATAACATTTGGCTGCAAGGTTCATGTAGAGGTCAGCTTTAGCTCAGGGTCTGTTGCTCAGTACTTCACAATAACAAAACTATATTATCAACTCTGTGTTCAACACAGATCCAGAAGACAGCCCCTTACCAGCTACTGTGAAGAAAATTAACTCTACCTGGCCTAAAACCAGCATAGGCCCCATGACTTACACCAGACCCTCTATCAGGAAGGTCCTACTCGTGCATCAGGAAGGTCTGCTGTTCCCATTGCATAATGCTTTTGTGAGAATTAGTGCCTTCTCCCCAAGGCACAAGGTGTATTGTTGAAGTTTTATTGAAAGTCAGGTAAATTAAATTATATAGGTCATTTTCATCTGCTTGATTCGCCTTTTGTCTCTACTTAATGACCACTTTGGAAGACTCTCACAGCCATCAGTGGTCTGGCAGTTTTCTTTTGTGACTGTTGTTCAATTGTGATCCTTTCTGGTTTCATTTCTGTTAAATGCTGTACTATTAATTATACTTTGTGCAAGATACTTTCTCAAAAATAATAGAAGTGTATCACTTTTGCTGAATGTATAACTATACTATAAGGAATTGAGAATTCAGGAGAATGTCAAAGTAAAATTTCTGCTAATGTGACATGCCATTTGAGAAACAATGTCTTGGTTTTGTTGTGTGGGATGTATTTTTTTTCCTGATTTCTGTTAGAGGACTGACAAAAGAAACAGACATTATCATTTTTCACATGGTTTGACCCATTGGATTATTTGGTAGAAAATATTTGAGCAGGCGACAAATTGAATTGCTTTTACATTTCCAAGGTGCTTAAGATAGAAAAGACAGCACTAGGTGTACATGCTGCATATATAATAATATTACTGCCAAAGAAATTTAATTCAGTCTCAAGTGATGGGTTTGGGCAGATGTTTTGCATTCAGCTAGAGATAAGGTAATGCATGCAGTGCAGTCTTAAGTAAGTAGGAACAGAATGAAACTAATATTCTGCATTAGTCATATATTATTTATTGTATCTGATAGAAATGTGGAGTAGGCTCCTGATACTCACACCATCTGCCCGGTGTTCAGAAGAGTAGGGAGGTGCTGTCTGGACTTTCTGTATAGGAGTTGCTTGGGAAAATACTTTATTTTGTCAACTACTCCTTTGCTCATGTTTTCTTGGATAATTTGCTTTCCCTGCTGAGGCTATAGTTCTGGCATTAAAAACCAAAGTTTGCATTTAGAAGTTGACTGCAGTGTGCAATGGTCCCAGTATTTTATATCAAGACAGTGAAAAGCAGCAGTTATGATCAGCTGCTGTTAAGAAAACAGTATTTCTGTGCTCTGAGGGCAGGAAACTGCAGTAAGACATTTTTCATGACAGAATCATAGAATATGTAGGTTGGAAGAGACCCTCAAGGATAATTGAGTCCAACTCCTGGCCCTGTGCAAGACACTCCAAGGGTCACTCCATGTGCCTGAGCATTGTCCAAACACTTCCTGAACTCTGTCAGGTTTGGTGCTGTGACCATTTCCCTGGGGAGCCTCTTCCAGTGCCCAGCCACCCTCAGGGTGAAGAACTTTTTCTAATATCCAACCTAAACCTCCCCTGACGCAGCTTCGTATTTTTTCTTTGAGTCCTGTCACTGGTCACCACAAAGAAGAAATCAGTTCTTGCCCCTTTGCTTCCCCTCACAGGGAAGTTGCAACTGCAGTGAGGTCTCCCCACTGTCTCCTCTTCTCTAGGCTGAACAGGCCAAGTGACCTCAGCCATTCCTCATATGGCTTTCACTCCAAACCCTTCACCATCCTCATGGCCCTCCTTTGGATGCTCTATATTACCTTTATGTTTTATTTGTATTGTGGCACCCAAAACTGCCCCCAGCACTTGAGGTGAGGCCACGACAGTGCAGAGCAGAGCAGGACAATCCCTTCCCTTGCCTGGCTGATGATGCTGGGCCTGATGCCCCCCAGGACAAAGGTGGCCCTCCTGGCTGCCAGGGCACTGCTGACTCAAGTTTTGGGGTAGTCCATAATCAGAATATACTGTGGCGGGGAAAATACCCTCAAGTTCTGAAAATCTACTTTACTTGAGAAGTCTAAAGAATAGGTGTAATATCCTCAGAAAAAGAAAGAGAGAAGGATGAAAACAACTCAAAAATACAGAGAAGTTTCCAGCCCCTCAAGTTGGAGATAATCTGATGGAAGAAACTATCCAGTGCACCAGACAATCAGGTGATTACATGCCACAGTGGTATTTAGGTGGGAGGATGAAGTGGAACTTTAAAACCAAGTTTCCTCAAAAGCCATGTGGCTCAAGACTGGTGCTTCCTGAAGGAGCTTACTGTATTTTGGTATAAATCTCTCAAGAGAAAGCCAAATTTTGAATCAGATTCTCTAGACAGGAGACTACAGTTCCCTCTGTAATGTGCAGTTTGCAATAGTCTCTCTTGCTTCTGTTCACTGTCCATCCAGCTACCCCTGTAGTGGAAATGAGACACAAAAAAATCCCTCTTCACAGACACGGTTAAACCAATAGTATTTTCCTAGCAAGAGCAGAGAACAATATTCAGCAATGTCTTTTTGAGGCTGATGTCTTAGTGATACCTTGAGGAGAAAGGAGCTACAGCTAAAAGCAAAAATTAAAAATGAGCAATGCAAAGGCTACCTAGTGCTACCTGATGCTTGTCAGGAAATGCAGCTTGATGTGTGTAGTCCAGGTGAATCTTATGCACTCTATTGCACTTGCTGCATGCAAGCCAACAGGTTTGTCCATGCAAAGCCATATGCCTGCATTTTTCTGGCAGAAGATTATTTTGCTCTTTCTTGTGGGATGCATTTACTTTTTATGCTAGAGGAGTACAGGGTAACTGGGTGGACCATTGCAGCAAGACAGTATTTGTTCTGACAAAATCCTGGTTTATTCTGTTTTGTTTTGTGTTCATAAAGTTTGCTGATGTGCATGCTGGGGATTGAGTGGGTTGTGAGTGGGAAGTCTGAGACTGCTGGAGAGAACAGTTTTTAACGGACTGCTGCTAATAAAACCATTGGCCTGTGTGGTTGCCAGCTTATGTTTCACCGTTAATAGAGAATGTTTTCTAGAAACTGCCAAAGGGCAATCTTGATTTTTCTGTCGTGAGGGTGGTTTGAGAAGGTTTAAAAGGATTGTGAATTTAATTTTGCTGGCATCTATGCATGCCAAGCTCTCCAAGATAGCTCCCAACTCTTCCTCTATGCTGCGTGGCAAGGAGAACACATGCTGCTCCGCTCTTGCACCTGACCAAAATCCCCTCTGCTTTCAAAACTGTGCAAACTATCACACTAGTGAGTTACATCTTGTTTGTTTATCTTAGTGGCAAAGGAATTTAGTGTGCCATTAATAGGAAGGTACAAGGAAGATCAAGTGAGTGCCCTCACTGTGCATCACTCAGGATCTGGCATATGACAGTAAACTGGGAATGCCACTTGGCACTGACATCCATGGCAGCAGCATGTGCATGTATGCAGAAAGTGCAGGGGCTGAAGGACGTTGATGAAATTGAACCACACTGGAAACCTTCACATTACCTTCTATCAGTCCATCTGGATAGGTCTAGATGGCTCACATATTTCTGCATGCTTATATGCCGAATGGTAAACTACAAGTGTTGACTACAAATCATAGCAGTCAGATGTTATGAGGAAGAATTAAGAAAGTTACAGGCACTTGTGACCTTTGCTGAAACTGGCAGTGAGTATTTAATTTAAACATCTGGGTTAAGAATGTATTTCTTAATAGAAATTTTTGAAGTTGGTATTTTAACTTCCTGTGGAAGCACTTGTTAAAGCAGAGGCAGGTGACAATGCTGGTCTGTTTCACTGAGAAGCCAAGTGCAGTGGTTTAGACATTATGACTTGTCTCCTTTATGGATATTCATTTAAATATATATCTGTGTTTTGAGGATTTTGGTAGCCTTTTGCTTACATTCATTTCTTAAATCAGTCTTTTCATAATGTTAACTGCTGGTGCCATAGACTTTGTACATTACTGGCTTCACAAATATTCCATAGGTAAAGGAAGTGAACTGTTTGATTGTAAAGCATGAAGCTAATAGATACAACCCCATCACTGGATGCTGCCCAGTGGTGTCTGTGGTTCAGATTTATACCATGTTTGAGTGATAAGCATTTGCAGCCACCCAGGTGAGCAGGTCAGTCTCACCAAGCACCATCTGCCTAGTGGCAAGGTAGTTTCCAATGTTCTCACCTGTTGCCACTGGCCTGAGTGATCTCCATGCACTGGAGAGCAATGCCAGAGTGGGTTTCTTCTACTTGTCTTATATCTTCACATAGTTGGCTCAAATATCACTTCTAGTTACTGGCACAGGAACAATCCTGCCTGCCAAATGTATATTTGTCCCAGAGGCTGCTCTCCTTCCTCTTGCCCCTCACTGTCCATCTTGCCTTGTCTGTAGGATTGGACTCTGGATGAGAACAACCAAAAGCTTTACATTAAAAAAAAAAAAATTAATGGCTAGTTACCAAATACAGTGCTCTTAGCTATGAAATGTTTAACTTGCACAGCTGTGCTGTGGAGAGAGAAATCTTTTGACTGCCTTTTCCCTATCTATCATCTTCCAAAACTGTACACCCAAGATACGTTAATTTCTTCCCCTTTTGTCTTTGGTAGATTTATCCTTGTATTACACAGCTATTCTAAACACAGGCCTTTTAAAATGCTGCAAGAGGCTTTATTTTTGTTTGCATCTCATTTAGAAGTATTCCTAAGTCCATTTGTTCCAGTCTGGCAGACAGCAAGTAGGCTAAATTTCTCTTCATGTCCCTCAGCAATTTTGCTTTCTTTAGCAACCATAGTAACAGACTCGTCTGTAATGTGCTGTGGTGCAGCTTGAAATGAAACCTGTTTTTAACAATGGTAGACATTCTTTCATCTCCAAGGGCCAAACTGAAGGATCTACTTCATGTTTTTAACTGGTCTAAAAGCAGTTTCATAAACGATATTTAAAGGGGGAACAGAGCTGTTCAGTTTTGTCTCATGCTTCTGCTGGGCCTTACAAAACTTTGGAGCTGGCCCTTTGCACGTGTAATTTGGGTTGCTCAGACTTCTCAGATGTCCTATGTTTTGTAAAGCCTTTGAGTGCTTTGTTTCTGTGCCACTTTTTCTGTGGACATAGGCAGTTACATGGCTACAAAGAGGAACAGTCAAGAAGTGCCAGCATTCATGCCTCATCAGAAGCAACATTTCAGTACTTGGATTTCTGCTCCAATGAAATGGTTACATTTTAAAAGGCAGTTGTAGGAAGATCATCTTGTCCAAGGAGCAGCATGTATGTCTGTCCTACAAGATTAAAGTGTGTTCACCTGTTATGTGTGGCAGAATTTCTTTTTCTGCTGCTTCTGCACGAAAGAGTGGATCAGAAATTGTGTCCAGCCTTCTGTCTAGCCAGGACAGGGGCATGTTGAGCCTCCCAGGACAGTAAGTGTAATGTGCCTTTCTATTTGGCACACCAGCAAAGTCCTCACATGGGGGTCTGCTTTGCTAAGGGTTGGTTCACAGCATTCTTTGGCTTTGTACACATCTTGGGACTTTGGCTGAAGATGCCAGCTTGCTCTGACCCTTCAATGTGGTCTCATACAAATACTGTTAAAACCTTAGACTGCACTGACAGCATCAGAACATAGCAGAGATATTTTTCAGTAGTAATACTCAATCAGCACTTCCATCTTCCTCTTTGGTGCCAGCATGCACGTTTTACTACCAATTGGGCATGTGGAAGTTTGTGTGTGAACATATGACAGGAGCTGTCATTCAGATCTGGAGGATTCTGTTTTCTCCTGCCTTGTATGTAGCCAAGTGACTGCTGAGATGCCTGCAGGTAAAGGTGAAATACTGTCAGTGCAAAACAAGGTGAAATTCAGCTCAAGACTCAGTTGTGGTGTAAGGCAAGGGGAAATTGTCCCTCTGGCCTCTTTCTGAGGTTGCTCCAGTACTGACAATTCCCAGAAAGGTTAGAAGATATCTTGCCTTGGCAAATTCAGAAGTGCTGCTATCTAGAGAAATGTGACAACATCATCACTGCCAATTTTGGTGGTAGTAAATTTCACTGCTACCCCACCAACTTTATCTCAGTAGTAACACTTTGCAACTGGAAGGAAACAGCCTTGTTTTCAGACACCTCAAGAGTGGTCAATGCAAGAATTCAGAGTATAGATTTTTCTGTTTTGGACTCAACGTACTAGTAAGTAATCAGGAGCTTTGACTGAAACCCTTTCTGAGAGGAGATGAAACTGTCTAAGTGCATTGCCAGTGAAATCTGATTGGAAATATGTCAGGAGAAATTAAAGAAAGCTGGTCTGGGCAGTTCAGTATACTGTCCTGGTTTGGAACAGATTAGGGGGAGAACCCCTAGAGGCGTCCCCTAAAATGAACCTCCACCACCCCTCCCCCCTACCCCAGCCCTGGGTTCGGGAGGAAAAAAAAAATTCCTTGGAGGAAAAGTGGAAAAACCGGTTTATTAACAACACTCCCCACACAAGAGAAAAGAAAACAGGTGCTGTGAGAGGAGGGCACAAAGCTTCTTTCTCGGGCTCCGGAGATTCCCAGACTTTCTCTGGTCAGGTCAGGTCCAGAGCCGGTCCTAAATCTTCGGGAAGGGGGGAGGAGAAAAGAAAAGGAAGGAGAAAAAATCAGCAAAGGCGGCGAAAAGCAAGCGGCCAAGCTAGCAGCAGCAGGCACAAGCAAGCAGCAGCCAGTGGCAAAAGCTAGCAGCCAAGCCAGAGCAGCCAGCCAGCCAGCCAGAGCAAGCAAACAGCAGCAGTCCCTGCCCACAGGGGGAGGAAAACAGCCGCCAGACACCACAGTCCACGACATATGGGATAGAGGTCAACCCAGAATAGTATACTTACATCCTGTATAAATGTCAGCATGTTCTTTTTCACCCTTTCTCCTTTTTATTTTGGGTTCTAATTTCTAAATAAGACCCTGTGTCATTCCTAACTATAATTCCAAAACAGCTCTTCTAGGTTCTGTTTTATTTCTTCAAACAAGACATGTCCAGATGTCTGCTGTGTGTGAGAGATCTGTCTGGTTTTAAATGCAAATATACACCATGATACAGTTAAATGGATGAGTATCAAATCTGTCCATGTCCTTGCAGAAAATGTTTTTAAAGATTAGATTAACAACTGGTATGTTAGAAAGCTCTGTGTTACCCACAGTGTGATCCAGAGAGGGGAGGGGAGGCGAGGCGAGATCACAGAGGGAAAAATTTATATTTTGATTTTTTAAAATTATCTTTTTGGAGACTAAAAAGTTTGTCAGAATTAATTTCTTGAAAGTTAAAGGTTTGCTTTGGAGGTGTATACCTTATTATAAATTCCTATCCTGCTTGTAATTAGTTTTAAAACTAATAAAGCATAACAAGAACAGACTTTAATGAATAACAAAAAGCATAGAATGGTTTGGATTGAAAGGGACTTAAAGATCTAGGTCCAACCCCCTCTGCCATGGACAGGGATGCCACCCACTAGATCAGGTTCCTCAGAGCTCCATCCCACCTGGCCTTGAACACTTCCATGAATAGGGCATCCATAGGTTAATGAAGAGATGTGATGCAACTATGTAACAATACATCTAACCATATATATGAACATTTTTTCTTACACACCTGCATCCACTTTACTGGTCCTGTGATTTATTCAGCCTTGTTTTCACTTTGCCAAATATTCAGCAGTGTATGTAGCACATTGTTTTGAACTTCAGTTGTCCAAAGGCTACAGTTCAGGTTTTGAATCTCTCAGAGGAAATAAGTGAGAGTTTGTAAGACTTTAGGAGTCCTCCCTAATAGGTAGAGCTCTTCTTCCAAAGTCTTTTGCATGCCAGTTGAATATTCTGGAGTTTCTTTTATTTTTTTCAATCACGCACCTCCTCTATAGCTACATGTTGTGCATGCCAAATCCTGCACTGATGTCAGTAAGAACTGTGCTTGCTTGAGAACATGGATTCAGTTCTTTTGACCAAAGCTCCAGTATTTGCCTAGTTAAAGCTTTGTTAGGTTTTCAGATCCTCAGGGTCGGATTTTATAGATGTTTAATTTACACAGACCTCTGAAGACCCCATTAAGTGCTTTTGATTACATAAATGCTTCTAAGAACTGAGCCTGGGTTGACTGAGCCAGCCAATGTCAAAGGGGTGCACACGTACAGCTTTTGAAGCCTCCGTGGTTCCAGCCCTACTGAACTCAGACCAGCAAGTTTTCATGGTGGCATGCAGAGTGCCCTGGGTAGGCTCAGTCTCTGAGATCTCTGGATGTCCCATTCCCCATCTTCTCCATCAAGAGAATAGTAGGTCAGGCTGCTTGTCTTGTGGGATTACCACTAACCCCTCACCTGTATGTGGGTAAGCATCATGAGACATCGATCTCTGTTACTTTCAGGGAACTCATCTCAGTAATCTTAAAATATAATCTCTTTTAAACCTTGGTTTGATTTTCACTTTAATCTCAATTGATCAGTGATATTATGTTAGAGGCACACAGTTAGATAGGTTTCTGGGGATAAAAGGAAACTTGGTACATAGTTGAGTGAAGCATTTCTAGTCTTTTTGTCCTCTGGCTGTCAGCTACAGGATGTTACCCTGTATTTTTGTCTGGCTTACATTTGAATGCAAATCTTTGATTGCTCATTTCTAGGGCAGCTTTTTTATCACTTTTTTGCTCATCATATCAAAGTCAGGTCTAGGAGCTTTTATTAGGGACTCAGTTCCGTATGATCTGTTAAACACAGTTGGATATGAGCCTGTTGATGGAATAGTCTACTATCTTTAAGTTTCTCGTATTTTTTCAGAATTGTTTGCCAAGAACAACTCTTTTCTCTGAGACTGGGGTTTTTTTAAAAAGATTTTAAAAGGCAGCTGCAGGACAGGACCTCAGAGTGATGCCAATAGTTCAATGATAACAATAATTGTTGATACTTCAAAAAGCACACTGTAAAGACAGTTCAGAAGACAGTTTTTCTTGCTGAGAATTAAGTCCTTGGAGAATCATTTAACATCCAAAACCACCTCTGTGTTAAAAAAAGGAAAAACCTAAACCCTTCAATTCCAGTAAAGGAAATGAAATGCTGAGTTTCTACAATTTTTCTGATTTCTGTAGGAAATAACTTCAAATTTTCATAGGTGGTTAATAGTGTTGTTTCACTTGCACTTTTTTGCCAAGTAATGCAATGTTTTCAGTATTGCTATAGTAGCACTATTCCAATTTTTAATTGGTTTAGGAAAGTTCTAAAATGAAAGAAATCCTACAAATAAAAATTGCAAATCAAATCTGACACAGTAAAGCCTTTCATCCACAGAAGCTGCTTGTGTTTTCTTGTAAGGAATAGCATGGAACAGTTAAGTTGTTTGGGCTGGAACTGAAGGCACTGATTTCCCTCTATGAAGATGGGGGAGTTTGGTCTTCATAATTTTTGTGCAAGTCAATTTTCCTGTTTTCTTTTCAGTAAATCATGTGCAGACTTTCTCTGAATATAATTTCTAGGAAAATGAAGAGCCAGGGAAAACATCTTGCCTACAGGCTTTGTGTGTTTGATTCTTCTCATTGTAATTCTAAAGTTAGAGAGAGTACACACGCTTTGCTGTAAACTCAGGAAATTATATATTTTAAACATTTTCCAAACATGGGATGCAATTTCTCCATTAAAGAATGACTGTGAACTGCAAGCTGAGACAAATCCTACTGTCTCTGATATAAAGCAGTTTTAGTCTCAGGTCATCACAAGAAATGGTGTGAAGGCAGATGCAAATTTGGAACAAATTTTAATAAACAACACAAAATAACCAATCCATGATAGATAAGCTCCCTGGTAGCTGCAGTAAAATAATAGGCTATTTTTTACAAGTGCTCAAGACTTTAAAATCTTATCGTTGATATACTTCTCAGAAATGCTTTCCCCGAAGATGTGTTCTTTCTTTAAAAATCTCTTTGCTGAATACATAGATAATAAAATATGAGAGATTGTCACAATTGACTTGAGGCTACAGTAAAACTCCCTGCTATGTTTTACTAATTCTCTTACGCAGGCATCTTCTCAAGTACTCCTCTTTCTTGTAGCGCTGGTTCCATGGTGTAGCAACATACATTACTGTCACTATCACGTTTATACTGATGTTACCTTTGATACTCATACTGACAAAGCTCATGTAGGCATCGTGAATATCAGGTTTTCACCCTGGCACTGCTGTAGCAGAGCTGTTTAACTATTAAGGCGTTGACTGGATGCAGAGTTCCCTGTCAGTATCATTTTTGTCTCATCCCAGGGCAGGTTTTACTCCAGAGGCTCTGCAGTGAGTACTGGCATACCTGAGAGTCCCTGCTTGGTTATTGCAAGACCAACTTCTGGCAAAAGCAAAACCAGGGCCATCTTTCTTTTCTCTGGAAAGTCATATTGCTGTTGTCACCTCAGCACCCTGCTCAGCTTGCTCTGAGTGATGATGCAACCTCTGTATAAAACAGAGGTTGGAGTCATTAACAGTGGAGGCAAGAATTTCTAGCACTTATAAGAGATACTGGGTTGAGCAAAATGGAGCAAGAGGTCCTGTTTTTTGATTTTTATGTTTTGTTAGACAAAATGTGAACTCAAAGCAAGAGAATCTGGATTACTAAAAGGATTAAGTGCTGGTGACTGAGGTAAAAATGTTATCAAAAACAATGATGAAAAAATTATGTGAGTGTAGAGACATATTATCATCAGTCTGGGCTTTTCAAAACACAGAGATAAAAATTACAGAATCACATAATCAGTTAGTTTGAAAAAGATCTCTAATACCATCAAGTGCAATAATTGTGGCACCAAGTGCCACATCCAATCTTAAATACCTCCAGGGATGGTGACTCCATCACCTCCCAGGGCAGCAGTGTTTAGTCCCTCTTTCTGTGAAGAAATTCTTAATGTCCAACCTGAATCCCTTAAGGCTATGTCCTCTTATTTTTTCACTGGTTATCTGGCTGCACCCTCCTTTCACTGTTGCAGCTTTGTAGTGTTAAGGTCTCTCCTGAGCCTCCTTTTTTCCAAATTAAACAGTCCCAGCTCCCTCAGCCATTTCTCATCAGACCTGTGCTCCAGACCCTTTCTCAACTCCTTTGCCCTTCTGAGGACACACTCCAGCACCTCAGTGTCTTTCTTGTAGTGAGGGACCCAAAACTGAATACAGCGCTCAAGGCACAGCCTCACTTGAGGCAAGTACAGAGGGACAGCCACTGCCCTGGCCCTGCTGGCCACACTATTGCTGATAGAGGCCAGGATACCATTGTACTGCTTGGCCACCTGGGCATATTTTGCTTCATGTTCAGCTGCTGTTGACCAGTATACTTGGATCCTTTT
The DNA here is from genome assembly GCA_910950805.1 of Acrocephalus scirpaceus scirpaceus. Classification (NCBI taxonomy): domain Eukaryota; kingdom Metazoa; phylum Chordata; class Aves; order Passeriformes; family Sylviidae; genus Acrocephalus; species Acrocephalus scirpaceus. The sequence goes on from OU383776.1 coordinate 48,902,358, forward strand.
CCACTGAGCAGCTTTCCAGCCACTCTGCCCAGAGCCTGTAGCACTATATGGGCTTGTTGTGGCCAAAGTGAAGGAGTCAGCACTTGGTCTAGTTGAACCTCATACAATTGCCCTCAGACCATCTATCTAGCCTGTGCAAAATTCTTCCATCAAGGGAAGTGGCTGCAATGGCATTATTCCTTGGACAAGTCCAACCTCACAGAAAAAAACATTTTGGACCTGGTTCAATGGCCGCTGCAGTCAGTGGAGTCTTCACCTCAGTGGATATTAAGCTCTTCTAAGCAAATTTGATGGTGGATAACTTTGCTGCACCACAACAGCTGTTTCTTTCTGTGCAACAGTCATCTTACCTGGACTCAAGGAATGAAGAACAGTGCAACAGTAAAAATGTTAGAGGTGGAAACATGCATTTTGCCTTTGCTGTTGAAAGGTACTTTAAGAAAAGGATGGGTTTTGTTTGAAGATGTGAAAAAGTTCAGTGTCGGACCAATTATAACCTTAGTGGAAGGTAGAGCCAAATTCACACAAATCACAGTTACACAGTTTTCCAAGTGCTTGGAAATCCAGGATGGATTTTGCACTTACCATTATTCTTGCTACATCACCTCCATTGCTGCTAGTGGAGAAAGACATGAGTACAACTGAATATGTTTGCTCTTGCCACACTTTTCTCTGCTCACTAATCTAGGGTTACATAGTGGTCGTTGGAGAGTTCATCTAACAGTGTGTAAGTTTGCAGAACTGCTAGTTTTAAAACTTGTTTTCATTTGTCAGTCTGAAGGAACACAGTTTTTTTTAAGCTAGGCCACAGAGTCCATATTGTCTCTCAGGTCTTTGTTGGAAATCACAGTGAGAAGTATCTTTGTTAACAAAATCAGATATGTTTCATTGAAGTTTTGAGAGAAAGTTTCAGGGGTGCACTTACTAAACATTGAACAAGCAGGATTTGGTGCTTTCAAAAACCTAAAATCTTTTCTGGGTTCAGCTGTACAGTGCTCAGTTGTAGGTAGTGTGGAGTGCTGATATTTTACAGGACTACATTAGTGCTACAGAGCTTCTGTGAAGAGCATGGCAGAACATGTCCATTATGACATGCGTAAGGAAGACACAGGGTAAAAAAGATGAAGCATAGCACTGCCAAGTGCTTTGACTTCTCTGGAGCTGGAGGTGCTCAGCAACTTTGCAGATACAGTCATGAACTGTAGAAAGGTCACTTCCCTTTCAGACATGGTCCTTGGAAGGAAGAACCTTCCTCAGCAAGAAGAAACAGTCCTGTGTATTTCAGTACTGTTCTATGATGACCCTGCACCCTGTAAATGAGAACAACCAAATCAGGCCTATATTCTTGAGGACTGAAACTTGGGACCGGGAAGCACCAGCACAGGGGGTGGCTTGGTCAGGGATTCATGATAAGGATTTAACATGTCTGAGGAATTATCAAAAGAATCACAATGGGCTGGGGAATAAAGAGTGAGAAATAGGTCAGTCTCAGGAAGCTTAATTGAGACTTTGGCATGTAGGTAACAGGAGAGGTTCTTATATATAAGATCTTGCTCAGATTAATCAGGTTTCCTGCACCATCTGTTCTGCTCCTTTTTCACCTGCTTCTCCTAGTGCTGTTTTGGTCTCTCTGTGACACTTCAGCCACACTGTGCAAGAGCAGGGCTCACACAGATCCTGTTTTCTAGGTGCTGGGGAAAAAAGATTGCAAAAATAAAAGCAATAGTGCCTGTAACATAACATTCAGATTAAGGATTGAGCCCCCAAACTATTGCATAGTCAATTCTGCTGTCAATGGGTGAATCATTTTACTTTGTGAATGAGGCAGGCCCTTTGGGAGGCCCTTAATCCTGTGACAGTCTTACACATGAAAAGGTGAGGAAACCACAAACACTGTCCCAGCCAGCTGAAGGAGTTTCTCCAGCAAACAGGTTTTGCTGCTTTGCTCTGGTTTGCTGTGATGACAGCTGCAGCTGAAGGGGTGCCACACTTGGCAAAGAAAGCATCCTGAAGACAAACCATCAACTTAGAAGGAGCTGCAGCCTTGTGGAGTAAATGTGACAGACAACCATGACATTTTTCTGAATGGAGTACAGCATTACTTGCCCAGAAAAGAATGTATTTTTTTTCTTCCAACTACCCTCTGAGCCCCTCTCTCAGGAAAGCATTCTTGGTGGTGCTGCTTGTTATTGGTAAGAATTGTAATTGTGGTTCATTGAGAGTAAAGCCTGCTTATTCAGCAGCAGAGCTCCTACTGATTTCAGAAAGCCCAAAATAAAAGCACAAAATCTCTGAGACACAAAAGAGCGAAGGCACTTGCTACACATAAATGACTGAATTTATGTAAAATTTGGGATCCTAGAACTGTGAAGGTGGAAAATAAGCATGAAAGTTTTGTTTTGTTGCTACTGTGTGCCCCTATTTATTTCTAAATTATTTCTTGCAGAGCTAAAATCACAGACAAAAAGCATAGGCTTACGTAAGTTGAAAATAGCAATTTTGTTGAGGTGAGAGGTTCTTTTTCCCTTGAAGACACCATCCAGAGACTGTGTTAAGTGACAAATGAGCGCAGCTGGAGAAATTACTCACTGGCTTAAGAACACATGACATTGCCAAACTACCTCACAGGCTTGCAGAACTTGCCAGGATTTGTGAGCCTTTCCTCTGTAATGTATGCCATTTTGTTTCTTGAAGAGACAATTAAAACCACATCTTACTAAGTAATAGGAGCCATATACAGTTTGTATCAAAGGTGGAAGTCAACCCCTTCCCCCCATGGTGAACTGGGTAAACTGCTTGATACCTTGCCTATAAGATATCATTGTTTTCTACATGCTTTCTTTCTCTCTCTCTTTCTGCTTCTTCTTGCTTCATAGCCTTTATTTCAAGGAGAAAGTAAATTGAGTAATATTTGAGTTGATGTGGAAGTTTTGTACTCCAGAAATCAAAAATCAGAGAAAATGCACTCACCTATTCCCATTCCTTCCAGTTTGCTGGTCTGTTTTGGTTGTCTGTCCTGGTCCTTTGTAATCTTGATGACCTCCTTAGCAATATCAGTGAAGAAATCAAAACACTGGGGCAAAGAGGCTGAGTTTTAACTCTGCTGTTAGCAGGAGTCCTCTCATAGGAGATAGCAGAGAAGGTGATTAGCAGTGGTGTGATTTTGGGTGGTCTGTTGCATGGCTGGGGCCCCCAGCATTTGCAGGTGCTATCTGGGCAAGGCTGCAGCTCCTGCTGAGTTTACTTCAGCATCTTACTTTGTGAAAGAGAAATACACAGGTGATCCTGGATTGATGGCTAGCAGGGCCTGTGGAACTGCAGCAGGCCTTTGTGGGGACTTCAGTACTACTCTGCCTCTGTGAAGGAATTTACGCTTGGATTTCTGCTGTTATTGACCTCAGTCATTTATCAATGCTAAACATTTGGCTTAAGAAATTGTAGTAATAAGAGAAGCCATAATATTATATTAGCTAAAATCTTGAATCAGATAGATACTTACACTATGGTGGCCAAACCTTTAATACACAATGCTTTTAAGTATGGAAAGATAGGTCTTCCAAAAAATGAAGCAATGTTTCCCCTTCTGATGGTGATGGAGTAACAGCCTAGTAAATTTGTACAGGGTGGAGAGACTGAAAATAGAGAGGATTTAAAATATTCTGAGCTTCTTTTGCAAGTATGCAAAAGCAGAGCCCTGTAACAATATACAGCGGGTTTACAGATGGGCATTATGAGTCTGATCATAACAGACCCAACTTGGCTGACCTGGCTTGTTCTGGAAGTGCCTAGGTGAATGGGAGAGCTCGTGCAGAGACCTCAGCCAATAGGCAGTTCCAGAAAGCAAGGAGTTGGCAGGGCTAAGACCCAGACCAAGGAGTGTCTAGAACCAGGAGTTTTGAACTTCCTGTATAAGGGAGTTCTGAACAATAAAATGTCCTGTTTGTCTCATGATCAAGAGGTCTCAAGTCATGTTTTCTGTTTCCCTACAAATGACCCCCTTGCGTAACATAGCCCAACTGCTTTCAAAGTTTTTTTTTTAATGTAGAAGCTGACAAAGCATTGCTTCTCCATAAAAACACTTAAAAGTCAGGTTTCAGTGCTGTAAGTTTAGTTTGAAATCCATGCTATGTAAAACGAGTAAATGCAGAGTTTCTTACACCTGTCTTTTAAAGTTTTAGGATTCAGGTTTTAGTTTTTATACAGCTGTCTGATTAGAACAATTTTTTTTATTATTAACAGAAGTAAATTTTGCATTGTATTCTTACTTGAGAATCTTGAACTTTTAGAAAATTATCAGTAGTATCAGCCTTAACATTATGTCCCAAGAGGACTGTTAATGTAGTCCTGGCTATATTATTCCCTTGAAAAAAATCAGCATGGAAGTACTAATAATCACTAATGGTAATAGAATTTCAAACATAGATATGTCTGATGTAAGTTAATGTGAATCGACTTATCTAAGATTACCCTAGGAAGGCAATCCATTGCTAACTACCTGGGGTTCTGTGAGTGGACAGAATCCCAACAAGATTTTTTTCCTTTTTTACAACAAAATGCACCCATTAACCTCCCTGAGCTGTCAGTCCACCACATGCATATTCCAGTGTACAGACTCTGCTGGAGGACGCCCACTTCCCACTCCACACCTCTGCATCATCCCATTTTATTGCATTCAGTTCCTTCACTGCATCCTCACCTCTGTTGCCTCCTTTCAGAGGGAGCCATATCACAGAATTCCTTTTCAGTCCTGAGGAATGCTTCCATAAGGGCCTAACCTAAACTCCACTTTCATGTGCAAGGAGCCAGAAGACGAAATGTAGTTGAGTTAGCCAGATCTCTGCTCCCCAGTGGTGTTTGTTCATTCTTTTCATGGGATAAAAGAAAGGATTCATGTTGGACAGCTACCAAATGCTATTGCTCCTGGGACTTGCCTGGTGCATCTCCTCTGCGTCCTAACAAAGGACCTCTTGCTGCTGGTCTGTGCAAAATCAGGAAAATTTTATCTGCATTAAAGTAGCTAAGTCAAGTCCCATCTTAGAACAAGAAGGAGGGCTACTCTTTTAAGTGTTGCTATTTTTCATTGCCCTTTGGTCATCAAATGGATCTACTATGGCAAAACTCTGGTTCTGGAAACAGAAAATACTGCCTTTCCCAAATCAAATGGTGTTCCCCTTAATGCATTAACAGATCTCAAGGCATGGTTTTGCAATAATAGCACTTTCTTGCACAGCACACATTCTGTCCACATTAGTCATTGTAGTGGTATGTTGTAAATGAGGTTGCAATATCTAAAAAAGCCTTAAAATTTGGGTCCAGATAGCTGCTGTGAGTTTCCAGCACCCAGACATGCTTCACTCTGAATTAGATATCTGTAGGCTCTGAACTGCAGAAAAGTGCTGTTAAGATTAAGGCTGCTGAAGATTAAGGCTTCCTTAATGCGGTTAAAATACCGGTGTAGGTCACATTGAAGCTACATCATGTTTTTGCCAGTTACTGTATGATTTCAGAGTTATCATGTTATCAAGTTATTAAGCATGAGTCATCTTATCAGATCTTGCCAGTCTGAATGAAGGACTTACATAATCTCTAAAATGTAATTTAGAAAACAAGAGCTGACTGTCAGCCAGGCTCCTGCTGTCTGACTGAGCAGATAAGAAAACCAGGGACATAATGATGCATTTTCTGTGGTTTCTCCAGCATGAGTCCCTCCCTCCAAGGTGCCATTCACAACTTCTGTTGCAGTTGGCAAACTGAAGACACAGTGTTCTGAGTAACTGCACAAACAGTCTTGACCATGGCAGTCAGACTGTGGCAGACCTTATTTCATTTCCCTAAGGGGAAAGCGGTCCTTCAGCCAAACGAGGCTTTCTGTCTTCCCAAGATACATTCCTGGTTGTGTGGCAACTGAGCAGCTCCATGATACCACACAAGGTTTACACTGATGCAGCTTTTGACTGTATTGCTAACTTTAGCTCTCTCTCCTTTTCCCTGTTTTTTTTTTTGTCTTGCTATGAGTATGGTGTTCCTCCTCCTGTGTTTTGGTGTTTCTTCTTTGGCAGACTATGTTGTAAGTACATATCTTTGAAGATGTCTCTTAAAAGAAACATGGATGTCCCAGGGTTTTTGACCCCTGTTAAGAGTAATCTTTAAAAGCCTTAAAACAAATAACAAAATATAACAAAAAACAAGTTTTAGATACTTAAAAGTTTTATGTTTGAAGAAGGAGGTCTTCTCCAGTGCCTAAAAGACTTACAAATTGGGGACATTCTGTATTTATTATACTTCACAATTGCACTGGTCATTCAAGGAGCTTTGTGTTGCAGGTGATGCTCTTAGATCTCTGTTTGCATGTGGGCTGGAATTCAAGTTGTTGTAGCAGTTGTTCTCTGTGCATGCACTCTGGCTGGAGCTACTGCAAAAACAAGTTGAAATTTACAAAAATTTGTTTCCTAATTATGTGCTTCTTTTTATTTTCTATTCATTTCCTCCATGCTTAATTTCAAAAATGTTGAAAAAATACCTAGAAATCTGCAAATTTTCTAGAAATTCCCATGCTGGCTCCATTCTTGACCTCACCAACGAGTCGCAGTGGGTGGAGTGGAAAAACCTGGGAGGAGCCTTGTGGGGAAAATCAGAGGCAATACTTGCCTATTTTATTTCCAGTTTTGGTTTCCACAGACAAACCCTTACCTGGTGAATGGGAGTGAGTGGCAGGGATGTGCAAGCTGCAAAATCATTGAAACACAGCCTTGTCACCTCCCTTGGTGCAGAGCAAACACAGCTGTTTGCCGCTGACTGGTGACAGGTGACACTGAGGTAGGTAGGCAGGTAGTAATTTGTGTAGATTTTAAGCATTTCTCAGGGACAGTTAGCCACCATGTGGCTGTCTTTTTGATGCAGTTCATTTTCATCTAAAAATGCTTTAGAGGACAAGGAATAAAATGAAGTGTAATGTTGCCATGAATGTTGCATTTCATCTAGAAAAAATGTTATGGGCTTTTTTGCCTTTATGTAAACAAAAGTGAAATGAGAACAACAGGAACTCAAAAACTTGCAGGCTATGTCACAAAGCACAACAGAGAGTGCTAGTGTTAGGGAGAGCCTCTAAACAGACCTGCAGAAATGAGAAGAAATTCACAGATATTTTAGCTGTCTGAGGTCACTGGAGATGACTTCTCTGTACAAAGAGAGACATACAGACTTTGCTGTCATCTCGTACCGCGAATTTCTAAATAGTTTTGGTGAAAATGGCAAAAGTTTTTCTTGAACTGAATCATGATTTAGATGTTGGAAAACAGACAATAAGAAAAAAAGCGAAACGTTAAGTCTCAAAGTTAAAGGAAGGTTATGGCTTAAGTCTTGCAGGTCCTTTAAGAGTCTCTTAAGCCTTTGAGCAACTGATGACTATCAGAACAGAACAGTGAAAAGTGAGTTTGTTTGCTTGTTCCTTCTATTGAAAATGAAAGTTTTGAGCCTGCCTTTTGGTATGTCTTAAATTCAGTTGAAAAGGAGATGTTTGATTCAGTTGAGAAATGTGCATGAATTATGTAAAACTTCATCATTTCTTCAGATCAAGTAAAAGTTAGTGCTTGATTGCCACCCTGGTGTTCAAGATTAATTGTATGTTCCAAGATTTTGTTTAATTTTCATTTCCTAGGTGTGAACACACAACCACCATCTTTTAGGCTACTTTTATATTTTGTCAGAGATTTAAGCTTCCAATCATTTTGCCACTGATACTGAATTGGCTTGTTTGAAAAGCAGCTTTCTCTTCAGTTCTATATTGCAGGGATGTTCGGAGTATGAGGAATGAGGCTGCTTAAAACCAGGTGTAATTTTGAGAGATGTGTTTTGAAGTGCATGTGAAATGGGTTTAGCTGAATGTACAAATGTTTCATTTTCCCATGCAAATGTGGTCATGCTTTGGCAGTGCTGAAAAGTGGGATTTTGCTCTGTCTCTCTGCAGGTGAGAAGTAAATATGAGCTTGGCAACACACGACCATCAGTGCCAGGACCCTGTGATCTGAACCGTGTCTTTAGCTGACAGTGGCCAGGCGCTGTTGATCCTCCATCATGGAGGACTGCCTTCACACCTCCTCTGAAAATCTCTCCAAGCTGGTGAGCTGGGCCCACAGCCATGGCACCATCTGCAGCCTCATCCCCAACCTCAAGCACCTGCTTTCCGAGGGGGCCCATGGCAATCTGACAGCCATGTGGGGCTGTAGTGCTGGCCATGCCTACCACTGGCCCCTGGCTGCCACTTGCCGGGCAGGCTCCCAGGAACGTGTCTGCTTCCAGGACAGCCGCAGCTTCAACTCAGACAGCCCCAGCATGCTGGGGGTGCCATCAGAGGTTCAGGCCAGCCCCCTGGAGCGCTACCCAGGCCGGCCAGGGAAGGCCAAGCTGGATTGCACCCGCACTCGTGACTCCTGCGACTTCTCTTACTGCAGCGAACCATCAGAGCTGGGCGAGCCTATGGAGGAGTATGAGGATGAGGCCACCCTCTTTGACATGGTCTGTGAGTCCTCTGTCACCGACGAGGACAGTGACTTCGAGCCACACCCACACCGTGCCCCCACTGGCCCCCGCAAGCGGCCGGCTGCTGCTGCCCAGGCCCAGGCGCAGCCTGCTGACGAGGGCGGCAGTGATGTGCTCCTCAAGAAGATCAAGCAGGAACTCCCTGAGGACTACTATATAGTGGCCAACGCGGAGCTGACAGCCGGTACCGATGGGCCGGCCCTGGCCCTGACACAGATGTCCAAGCCCAAGCCGCAGCCCCCAGCTGGGCCCTCCTGCCTGGCCCCCGTAAGGACTGTGCCCCAGCCAGCTGCAGGCCCCGACCCCGACCCGCAGCGCCCCTGCGCCTCCCCGCCTGGCCTGCCCCGCATGGCCACGCAGCGCCCACCACGGGGACCCCTGGCCTCCCCAGCGCGGGGGGCAGGCGGTGGCCCTGTGGCTGCCCTGCAGGTGCCAGCCACCAGCTCCAATGCCATCACCACCGCTGGGAAACCCATCAGCATCCCCCTCTCAGCCCTGCAGCTGCCTGGTCAGGAGGAGCCACGGGCTGCTGAGGAGACCCTCCCGTCCATCCCACAGCTGGCCCTGGGTGGTGAGGTGGCCAGCTCGCCCTCGGTGAGCACTGAACCTGAGGTCAGCTCCAGCCAGCAGCAGCCCCACGCCACTCCCACCACCACCCCTGAGGCAGCAGCACAGCTGATGCCAGGTAAGACACTGGGCAGAAGTGGAGGGGTGGTGGCATTTTGGGGGTGGCCCAGGCCTGGCTCACTGAGGGTACAGCCAGGGTGTTTGTGCTGCCTTGCATCAGGGTCCTGCTGGCACATAAGTCAGTAGGTATACCTGAGAGAGGATTCAGAAGACTTCAACTAAGCACCTGCACATGAGAAAGTGTACTGCAGCCACAGGAAAAATGGTTTTTAAGGTCCATTTTGGGTACAGTTGTGTCATGGGAGAGAGCATGCAGCGACGTTCTGTGTGCATGGGTCACGGACGACATGAACTGGGCCATGCGCTTTCTTGATGAACCAGAAAGTGGTCTCAGCCAGTGTAGTCTGGAGTTGGGGAGTTCGGTGTTGCCTTCACCTTGTCAGATGAGTATTGTTGGACCTGGAAAGGGAAAGGACAGTACCAGGAGAGAGGTTTTTGCTTCTATAAACGGTTACCTGGAAATCAGAGCAGTCTGTAGACACAAGAAGTACAACCTTAACCATGAAATTGGTAAGAATTTAATCTATAATGAAATTATTTTTTTCCCAGTGAAAGTTCTCATACATTGTGTCCATAATTTTTCTCATCTCCTCCCATGAGGAGATCAATGGCATGAGCAGATCAACATTACTGGATAAAGAGCATGTTGAAACAGCTGACTTCTGCTGAGTGATTATCCTGTGTGCAGAATAACTGTTAGCCACAGGTCTTCAGAAGGAGGTGGAAATCTGTTTCTTGAACAGACTTGTCAGCTTCTTCTGGACCTGAGCGCAGACAGTTCTTCCAGCTTCTTCTTTAAGGGTGCCATCCCAGAAAAAGACGAGGCAAGAGCAAGTTCTCCATCTGCTCCCTTGCCAGTTCAGCCTTAGACAGCCTGGTCAGACAGAGTACAAACAAACAGTTAAAGGGCTAAAAACTGCCTTTATGCAGTCCTTGTGGCAGGTACTGTAAGAGCTAAAATCCATGACTTTAACTTGAACACCCTGAAATCTGATTGCACATTAGTAAATCTATCGGCTGGCAAAAGCCTGCAGATCTTCTTGCCAGGTAAAACAACAAACAAAGTTAAATACAGTTTTATTAAGTAAAACCCTACTAAGCATTAGAAATTTGAAAGGATGATAATTGTCTTAGTTACAACAAAACAAATTATTCTTTGGGACCCATTTCTTGCATGACTACATCTCCGAGAGGTTATTTTGCAGAAGTCCAGTCATGTAACATCCCTTATGGAAATTCCCTTGCAAAACTCCATCTGGTTTATAGCCATGTCTGCTGTGCTAAATATGAGAAAGACAGGATGCCTGATGCCACTCATCCCAAATTGTGTGTTAAATGTGCTTTCCTCAGTTTATAACCTATCACTGCTGTTGGTTTCTACCAACTTGCCCCTGCAACTTGCTCAGTCTCAGACTTGCAATCTAGGACAATGGAAGACAAACCTAAGCAGAATTTTTCCATATTTGGTGTATGTTATCTGGGAGAGTGTATTACTTTCAACAGATACATTAAAAAATTCAAGTTCCTTTCAACTGTTTTTACCAGGTCCTCAGAAGTCAAAGTTAGCACTGCTTAGGGTTAAACCTTACAGGAATGGATGCAGCACAACATTTTCATATTTATATAGTTTCAAAAACTATATAAATTGGATTGGTCCGTGTCTAGTGTCTCAATTTGAGGGCAAAGTGGGATTACAGCTACTGCCTAATCAACCCTCAGAACCTACGAGTGCTTTTTGCATAGACAGTGATGGGGTTGTCCAAGTCTGTCCAAATTCCCATTTATTCAGTTACGCTCTCAGTGGTTAAATTTCTTGTGCCATTCCAAAAAAGCATTACACAAATCCTCTCCTTAAACAGGTTCAGTGTTGTTGTCACACACTGTTACTTTACTCAGAGGTTGTGGCATTTTAATGAGGATAAAGTGATTGACATATGACTAAAACTTGATACATGAACAAAGTCTTCCATTTCCGTAGAGCCTTCTCCTTTGGTAAAGAAATGCAAATTCAAGTTGCAAAAAGGTGGGAAATGTAGGAAATTGAATTTGTTACGTATGCACAGCAGATTCTTGCAGGTAAAATGTGGAGGTTTGATTAAAGACTAGATTAGGGTAGTTGCTCATGTACAGTGATTTTGTCAGATTGTCTCCTAAGAATAAATCATGTACTGAAAGTGGTGCATGATATATAAAACCAGTCAGTAGGTATACCTGAGAGAGGATTCAGAAGACTGAAACCACAAAACTGAACCACAAGAGGATGTTTATCTATCCTGTGTAAAAAATTTTCTGTCCTAAACAGATAGATGTAAGTCTTTTACATTCTGATGTAAAAAAAGGCAGGAACTAATTATATAAGAAACCTTTATTAGAGCTTTTATTAATTGATAGACTCAGTGCCTGCTTGACTAAACAAAGGTTTAGTTGAAAGTGAGCAGAGGATTTAAATTCTGCTTTGTCCTCTTCAATATCTGAAGCCTTGCTCCTGATCCCATTAGAACTGGTGGTGTAAGGTCCAAGGTCTGCAGGACTAAGGCCTTATTTAAGTTATGATTAAAGGCTGCAATCCAATCAGCAAGAAATATTACTTAAGCTTCAGCTGAAGTGACATATTCTTGCATTTGTATCAGACAAAGCTGATAGTTTCCATGCATGGTAATCGCACAGATCATGAAAGTCTGAGTGGGATTATCCATGAAATCAAAAATCTTGATGATATATGTTAGCTTAGGCCAGTTTAAGTCACATTATGCTTTTGGACTAGTCTCTCTTTCAAACATGGGGTTTTTTTAAACTCATTTACTTTCTTTGATTAAGCTGTGGTAACTAAATGTGTAAGCAGGGACCTTACAAAGATATTTTCATGTCTCAGAAGTGGCATCCCAATGAAGATTTGGTTAGGTTAGACACTGATTTTTTGTGTTTAGGTGTCCATCTAAGCACTGTGGAATATACTGAATTATTTTTTGTTAAATTTCAGCACAAATAAGTGGACATTCATCTATGAGTTTTCAGATTTTACTTTACCATTCTAATAGCAAAGCCTTCAAGGATGCAAGTAGGGATTATTTAGTCTTTTTTTTAATTCTGGAAAAACTGAGGGGACCTGCATGTGTTAGGAGAGGAATTTTTGCAGTGGTGGAGAGCAGGGAATTTCTGCAATTTCTACTGCTCAAACCACCACTTCTGTCCTGTATTTTTGCTAATATTTGGGCTGGTTTTAATCTTCAAGGACCAGCAAGGGCAGGGTAGATCACATCAGTGGAGATGGACGATGACTAAAAAACATGATGCTTTAGGTTGTAGTACGTAGAGCAGTTAGTGACATTTGGATGTCTGAAACCAGGAATGGAAATGATTTGGTGTTATTGCAGAAGGCCATGGAAGGAGACTCTTGCTCAGAGAAGGACAGAGCTTATTTTGAATGAACACAGGTTTTGATTCTGAGAGCTGTAGGATTTGCTTTGTGAACAGAAGTGCTGAAGAATTTATGAAGAATGCTCAATTTCCTCTTGAAGACTGAGAGTGAAGATGTGTTTTGTATTAACAAGACAGTGCATCAGGACATTTCTGATTCAACACTAGTGCATCACTATAAATACAGGAACAAAGAGTCCCACGATAAAAAGAAGATATCCAACTTCCATGTACCAACTGTGCAGAATGCACAGTAGTAAGTAGAGATGCAAAATAAAAATCATCTAAATGTATTGATTGGGGTAGCTGCTTTTGTTAGAGATGTGGCAGATTACATTCTGTGTGTATCATCACAGTGCCTTCTATGTATATTCATCACTGAACTCACCTGACTGCTTGTTTTACGTGTACGGGCATTTTCAGAGTTTGGAAGGGAAAGATTTTGTTCACAAGCACCTCTCATAGTCAGAGTGCTGCTCACTGTCCTGGCATTGTGGTTATCAAACAGTACCCATGTTTGAATGTGCACTATGAGGGATGCTGGTCTCTGCTGAGGGCTGTGCTTAGCCTTGCTGGCTCTGATGTCTCTGCTCTGAGATCCCCTCAATTCTTTCATTTTCTGTAACTGGTATGTCAGGATTCCAGATCAGTGCCAGATGGTCTCATCACGGAAAGGTGTAAGCTGGACTGCAGCCTTTTTCAATTGGGGCCTAACATGGGTTGACTGTTCTGCTCTCAGTGTGGACATCCCTGTAGGTTACAGGTGTTCATGTAAGTCTCTGAACAATACCATTATAAAATGGAGTGCCTCTGGGACTTGTTGGATATTGATGTAGAACTCCTGGTGGAATATTTTAAGTATTTCTCTGCAATCAGAAGAAGTAGAATCTTTCCCCTACCCCCTTCTTTCTCTCTGCAATGTCCGCAGTTGTGTGAATTTAAATTAAATGGGAACCAAGATTCTTATATAAGATTCATGGATTATGAACTGAGCATCAAAACATTACAAAACTTCGAGGTGAAAAGGGTCTATTCATACCTTATAAACTGATAGTTTTGACTAGTTTTCGCTCTAACTTCTAAATGACTGTTTATCTATTAAAAAAAGTGTCAGCCTCATACATTCCAAAGAAGTGCAAACAAGATAAAATAATGCCTTTCTTAGGGGTGTATATAAAGCATACGGAATGGCAAAATTAATCCTTGTAATTTATTTCAAGCCCAGTGGAACCATGCCAAGAATGAAAGTAGCACAAGAAAAATAAAAAGAAAGTTGCAAAACTCTTATTTAAATAAAGGTCCCAAGAGCACTCAAATAACTGCTGATGAGCCTCTGTGTTTGTAGTTTACACACAAAGATTGATGAGTGTTAGCTAAAGTGACTGTTTGAAGCCTATCTCCAGGGACATATGCTGCTGAACATGGTCAAGTGAACACTTAAATATATGTAGGGGTGAGACAGTATCTTCTCTTTGTGTTGTACTGAAGAGTTCAGAGTCTGGTGACTCTTAAGGTCTCATAATTGATATCTATTGCTGATCTAGTCGATGGACTAAATATAATAAGTGCTGAGATATATAATTACAAAAAATATAGCACTTTTTTTTTTTTTTTAGGTTGCTAGGGCCTGGCTTATTTAGAAGAATAAAATTACATCATTATACTTTTAAATATCAGGAAAAGGAAGTTAGTGACTTAATTAATCACCTGATCCTGCAGCAGTGATTTGCCAGCCCACTTCCTTCTTCAATTATCTGCATCCAAATGATGTTAAATTATAATCTGATGTTTTGGGGACTGTATTCTAGAAGTCTAGGTAATGATTAGTTATCTTTACAATATTACAAGGGAGTTCCGTTTAAAAGCAGGACAGTAGCGTGAAGAGGACAAGTTTAGCCTTGGTAGAACAGTCATGTAATTGCTTTTATCATCTGGGTGCACAGCATGACAAATTTAAAATTAAATGAACCCATAGTACTAACAACTCTAATATAAGAGTTATTTATGCAGCTGTTCCTACAAGAGGCATTTATCAAGGTACTGATTTTTGCAGCAGAATGCAGAAATGAAAACTCAATTATTACAGTATCTTTAGGTTTTCACTGTGCTTAAGAAATGTACCTATTACCTTTCATGACTTCACATGTATTTTCTTTAGTGAAAATTGGTTTCAGACACAGAAAGGTCATGCCAGCCTTTTTGTATAATCAGCAATGGACTTGTCACCTAGAGGTTGGCCTGAATATTAAGTGTTCATCACAACAGCTATGCATGCAAAAGATTAGGCTGCTGCTTTCCTTGATCTCAGGGCTTATTTCCTCTTTTCAGCATGGACCTCCTGTGAGTGGAACAACCTGCAGCAGAAAGAGACGTCTCCTGGCAGCAGTGTTACTGGAGATATGTAGGTATAGATAGATAGAGATAAGATAGAGATAGATACAGATATATACACTTCCTGGAGGAAACCATTCATGAGTATCCATACTGAAAGTAGATTTGTGTGGGAAATATTTGGGGATCGGCTTTCAGTTGGATTCCTGCAATAAAAGGTTTGTAAGCCTATTGATCCTCTGTAATGGAGGAGAGTGAAAGGATGATTGTTTCCATGCAATCTGTGAAAGTTATTTGCCTGCAGCTAGGAGGGAAAGAAAAGGACTTTTGCAGCCAGGCCCCAGCAGCTTTTAAGGATTCATTTTGTAAAGTATGCCAAGTTCAGCTGACAAACAGTTGAGAATATTCACTGGAGTTCTGAATAGAGGAATTGCATCACTGAGAATAATTGATTCTTCATTTAAATGCATATTTTTCATTCAAAGTACCATAGCACAAATAGTATTAAGGAAGATGGTATGTCATACGAGAAGACAAACAGCCCATTTCAATGAATGGTTGTGCTCTGGAGCATCACTGTTCACTTCAGACCCAGAAATACACCCTGTCCCCCGTCACCGTAACATGAAACTCAGAAAAGCAAAAAATAGGATGCACAAGTGAGAAGTAGAAAACAATCACTTTTGCAAACCAGCATGATTGAGATGCTATGTTCTCCTTTTCTTTAGAGCCCCTTGAATAGGCAACTGTTTTGTGTGAAGTGCTCTGTTTTATGGTACTGGTATAAAAAAGATGAAAATAATACCTCTGCTGGTTCCAGCTGTCCTGAAAACATATGTAAAAAACCAAACAAAATTGGACACATCTGTACTGAACATCACTTTAATTTTAGGAAGTAGATTATTTAACATGGTGCTTTTGATCAGAGATCAGTTCCTTTGTGTGATCTTTGCAATTGTTTCATTTTGAAGCTATATTCAGCTTATGATTTGTGAGTATTTAAGGAAAGAGAAACTAGGTAGGATCAGATCTGGATCTGCAGAGGAGATGCAGCACAGGAGCCAAGAGAGATGCTGACCCTGGAAAGGCTTCAGACACGACTTTTGCTCTTCAGATGGGACGCAGGGAGAAAAAGGGAACACAGGGCTTGATGTTTTAGGTCAGGGCACTTTCTGGGAGTGATTTTCCACTTTGTGTGAGGCTGATGCTTCACCAAACAGGGCCAAGAAAGTGATCATTCCCCTGTTTTGGGTAGTGGTAAGACCACACCTCAAGTCCTGTGGTCAGTTTTGGGTTCCTCACTCCAAGAAAGATATTGAGATACTGGAACATGTCCAGGAACAGGCAACAAATCTGGGAAAGGATCTGGAACACTAGTCTGATGAGAAGCAACTGAAGAAACTGGGGTTGTTTAGCCTGGGCAGCCACATAAATGTTGGTCTCTTCTCCCAGGCTAGTGACAGGATGAGAAGAAATGGCCTCAAGTTGCACAAATGGGAGGTTAAGGTTCAATATTAGGAAAAAATTCATCATCAAAAAGGTTGTAAAGCATTGGAACAGGCTGCCCAAGGAAGTGGTGGAGTCATCATCCCTGTGAAACTGTTCAAAAACCATATGGATATGGTGCTTGAGGACATGGTTTAGTGGTGAACATGGTGATTGTACTAAGTGGGTGGTTGGTCTTAATATCTTAAAGGTCTTTTCCAACCTTAAAAATTCTATGATTCTATGATTCTATACCTACAGAAGGACTACTTCATATATGTATTCAAGAGCTAAGATTTTAATAGTGGTAGACCTAATAGTAGGAGAACTGTTTTCACCTGCCTCAGTGATGGGAACACGGCATTTTTGCATAAGCTGTTCTGGGAAGCCAGCACACAGTGACTACTCATTTCTCCATATCTGAATTATATCCCTCTTAGTGAGTCTTCTTCTGTCATGTCATCTTTTTTTTGTGCTTGCAGTGAGCCTAGCCTAGAATCTTTTGGAGCATGAAAGAGATCAGCAAAAATATCTGAGTGTATGCTCTATCTCTCTAAGCAAGATAAAAATTTGCAGTACAGAAATCCTTGTTTGAATTTTTCCAGAAAAGAAAACAGAAGCATGATAATATTTTAGGTATTTTATCATGGCTGGCACAGCACAGAGCAGTATTTGCTAAAACATTCAGATTCTGGAAGCACTGAAACATGATGAAATCTATCTTTCTTTGATAAAGTATGCTGAAATGAGGCATATGCCCATTCCAGGAAGTGTTGAAACAGGCTATTAAATCAAAGCCTCAAAGGAGAGAACCTGGAATGCTTGCATTCCCTAATGATTCTTTCTTGCTGGTGCACTCCACAGAATGGTCACAGAAAAGCTGCTTTCAGCACTGATTGTTTTGAACAGCTTGAATGTAGTTGGTGGCCTTTGTGGAACAGTGGGCAGAGCTGTGTTTTCATTTCCTAAATAAGTCTACTTTTGTCTGGAGCCAAGCAATGCAGTCCTTTAAAAATGGAAGGATGCTGCTGATCACACAAATGTTGTGTTAAGACACAACAATTCCCAGGTCACGGTTTCCAATGAATCCTGCCCCTGGTGCGAGTGAGGGCAGGGCTTCCTGTTTAAAAGTGCTAGTGAGGACCTTGCTGAGTCTGATTAAAACTTCATGTTATTAAAACTTTGCTTAATTATATATTGATCATTAAGTGCATTGGCTGCATTTTACTTCTAATATATACCTGTTAATCCCTTTAACTCTAATTGATCAGTAAATGCACATACACACAGAGAAATTCTGCGTGTGTTCCTGTTGATTAAACTGAGGGTGACTATCACAGTGACACTGTGCTCTGTTGTAGCTTTTCATTAACTTCACAGATCTTCATGATGAAAACATAACTTGAAACCATGTAACAATGGATTAATAATATTTAATCAATTACTTTCTGTTCTATACTTGGGAAGGAAAAAATGAAAAAAAAAAAAAAAGTTGGTCTTCTGTTTTGTTCAGAGAAGGAAAAAAGGTACTGTGAGCTATTCTACCCTAGGTCACATCACCCGAGTGCAACAGCTGAATGTGCAACAGCTGAATGAAGTCTTATACTTCATTCTCTCTGGAGAGCTGTGTAAAGAGCTGCTCCTAAAATACTGCTTTCTGAGCCAGTGAAGACAATATTACTGTATTATTTCAGTTAGGAAACCTGTACCCAAAGATCAAGCCTGTGAAAAATAAGAATGTTCATCTCTGATCCTTGAATAGCTCATTCTGATTTTCTGTTTCCACTCATTTCTCTTGTTACTGGGTATCTGCCTAATCTCTGCTTTCCTACAGTGACTGGCATAGGAGTATGAGTGAGCCAGAGAATCACTGATGGTTTTGTATGGGAATAATTTCATTTTGTCCACAACTTGGAGCACTCTTCTGAATATTATGGGTTCTGTCCTTCAGTCATGTTGATATGCCAGCTCATGGAGTTTTTTTCTGTCCCTTGCTCTTGGCAGATGAAGCATTGCCAATTGTTAGGCAATATAAATCCAAGAAAACAAAAGACAGGTACACTATTCCTGGCATTACAGAACAGTGTGCAAGCCTATATGCTGATAGATATTCTGGTTTTTTGCTAACAGATTTACATTTTATTTTTCCTCTCTGTATAAAGAATTTGCTTTATGCCTCTGTTTTCCCTCTCCTGATTTAAGATAGTCCTCAGAAAACTTACAGTTTGACAATGACTTGTCCCATTTACCATTCACTTACAGAATTGTTAAATACATCAGATTGTTTATGGTGCTTTGCATATTAAAGTAGCCATGTATATGTATAACACATCCACAATTATATCCATTAAACTATACCCCATGTCATCTCTTATATTAATTGGTTTGTGTCAGTTTTGGTATGAACTCGTTCAGTAGCAGGGGAACTGATTGTTCATATCCTATATAGAAGAATAAATTATTTTTATGGAAATAACAAAACAGTCCTGACAGGAAAATTTTGACAGTGTAAATACGGGAGAGAAATAATAACAGTCTTCTGAGCAGCAGAGACTGTTATGTAAGTTGTGTATATTCTCCTGAGTGTGTACAAAGCTAGGAAACATCTGAAACTCCTTATTTTACTTAAGGAGACTTTACTCAAGTAGAGCTGCAAAATTACTCAGCCAAATATGATAAATTAGGTTTAAACATGTACTCAAGGACAGAAGGAAATGAATTGTGCCATGAACAACAGTCTGGCTCTTGGTGAATGTGCTTCTCTTGCAGGTTTCTCTCCTTACTGTGCAAAATTTCCAGCTGCTTCTGCACCTCCTAGGTGTCCTTGTCTTGGCAAATGCCTGGGCATGCCATAGCTAGTCAAGAATAGAGTGGTCTTTGGTCAGCCACGGTGTGTGAGCAGCTGCCTGTCTCAGTAACTAATGCTTGAGGGCTGTCTGCCTTCCAAAAGCTGGGATGTATTCATATCTCTGCCCTTTGCCCAGCTTTGAGTCTTCCCCAGTCTTGTAGGACCTTTGCATTTTAAACTTCCATCCCTTTAATGTGATGGAGTGTTGTGTTTGTAAATGTTAAAATAAAGCTCATAGTTGTCATTTTTTCTAGAATATTAGGAGAAGATTCAGCACAAAACAGAGAACGCAGGCTAAAAATCCACCTTAAAAGCTGTTTCACTTGAAGTCTTATACTTCATTCTCTCTGGAGAGCTGTGTAGAGAGCTGCTCCTAAAATACTGCTTTCTGAGCCAGTGAAGACAAAAGAAATATGTGTGTTAAAAGTGTGCATGGAATTTCCTTATGAGGGTTTGTAAATTGTGAGCTCTTCATAGAGTTTATGCCCTTTGTAGCTTGCTTCACTTGTACTGGACTGTTGGGGAAGATGAAACAGGAAAGCCTTATAAATATGACTGCTTAGATTTGGAGAATATGAAACATATAAGTGAAGTAGAGTTGAAGGCAAGTTTCCATGTCTAAGATGCCAAGCTTTAGTTACTGAACAACTAGAAAAAAATAGTATGGCCGACTGAAGGTAATCCCCTTTTGATGAAACAATGCCCTTCTCCTTACCAAGAGTCCAAGGGTCAGAGCAGACTCTACTAGCTTGGCAGTAGGGGTCCAAAGAGTACTTTTTAGAGTTTAAAATATAACACAGTATGGTAATGTAATGATTCTTATAGGCTGTATGTAAATGTTATAGGATTTGTATCTTGTACTAGATTGGTTGGCGTAAATTAGAAAATTCAGTATAGAAGAAAATTTAATGTATTGTAACGGGAACTTCAATCTCTCTCTCCTCTGCTTCTCTCTCCTCTTCTCTTCCTCTTCTTCTTCCTCTTCGCTCTCTCTCTCTCTCTCTCCAGCCTGCTCCGAGTTGCAGCTGGCAGCTCATAGCAGGGCCCCTTCACCCACACCCTAGACAATAAACCACATGCTCCAAAACAAGGCTTGACTCCTGAGATCTCTCGTCTCCATTTGTCCCATCAGCATCCCGACCGTCCAACCTCGTTCTTACACTGGACAATATACAGTGAAAGATAAAAACAAATTGGTCTGTCTGGGCAAAATCACCAACAGAGATGATACATCAGAAATGATACACCAAGATCTCTAACAAGGCATTTGGAGTACTTTGCTAAGTTAAAGATGGTGAGAGAAAAAATAGTGAAATGCAGTTCTTTGGGGTGCATGTGCTACAATCTGTATTACCAGAAGTAAATGGCATGACCTGCAAACACATTTCTTGTTCCTCTGGGTGAGCTAGTAGATAGTTCAGATGGAATAGAAAAGGGTACTTTTTGATTCACTACCAATGGCACTTGAATAAAATAGAGGAAAAATGTCTGCAGTCTTTAATAAGCAGTGTAGCAACCAAGTGCTGTCAGCCTGTATAGAGAGTTTCACAGTATGATTTATTATGTTAATTATAGTCATGTGGGCCTCATGCTCTTAAGTCTGAAACTGCTTACCTTGATTTAAGAGTATGCTTTGGCCAAGACTTAAAGTGCAGCGCTTATTATGTTTAATAGTTACGTTTATTAATTAATAAGTATGTTAGGGGTTAGTCTTGTTTCTTTTTTTCACCTATAGAATTTTTTCCCAAGAGTTGCTGAGTACTTATCAGTGCTCAGGTGAAACAAAGCATAGAGGCTAAGTAGAAGCTGGCACTAAGTAGAACCCGCACTGCCTTCCCTGCCGGACATCCCTGCCCCCCAGTGACCACCGACGGAGCTCCGAACTTCATCCAATCCACCAGCCCAGGATCCCCCACCGTTCCAGCTTGGTACCTTTTTTGTAGAGTCGCCAGAGACCAGACTGCCCCAAGTTTTGTGAAACCAAGCTCCTTCAAAGTCCCTAGTTCTGTTTTTCGCCATTAATTGCTGTAGTTGTTGTTTGTTTGCCTTGTTATACCTATTAGTAAAGAACTGTTATTCCTATCCCCATATCTCTGCCTGAAAGCCGTTTTAATTTTCTAAATTATAATAATTTGAGAAAAAGAGATTTGAATTATCCATTCCAAGAGAGGCCCTGCCTCTCTTTAGCAGATACCTGTCTTCTTTCAAAACCAAGACAATGTAATAAAATATTTATTACATTCTCCTTTTCTTTGTTTCTCTGCTTGCTGCCCCAGTTAGACTGACTTATTTTGAAACACTGTTATAAACTAGATTGCAGATGATAAGGATTGTCATCTGATTTTAATCTCTATCTTTGGTATTATGTCTTTTCATATCTTTTGTTCTTACTCTCTCTTCTCTCCCCCTCATCTTTATTTCTCTGCCATATTTCCCAGTTATACTTCTCAGCTGCTGTTTAGAGTGAACCAAAAGCAGGCAAACTTCATAGCCCTGGCTCATGCCTTCCAGACCTCCTGCATTGCTTTCTCAGCTATGCTTATTAAAGGTTTTTCTTAAATGTGATGGCATTAAAACTGGTGGCACACTGTAGCTGAGAACATGCTAAGTCTCTGATGATATGAGGTGGCATGTTTTATATGTTTTACATTAAAATTCTTCTTAGAGAAGACTAAGGGCCTGTTTCGCATTCTTCTTCCACAAAACTTTCAACTGCAGAGAGGCACAAAATTCCACTGTGCCAAATATTCCAAAATGCTATATAAATTTGTAGCTGTGATTTTGTGCAAACCAGCCCAGTAATTAAATTTCTGGCTGAGCAATCACTGCTTCTGAGAGCTGTCTTTCTCTGTAGGAGTGTAGAAAGGTAGAACACTTTCCAAAAATGTAGACTCTTGGTTTTGTTATGTAAGAAATGGATTTTTGCCATGAGAATTGTATCATTTTCAAATGATAAACTTAATTCAATAAAGGAAGTGTGTCTTAGATCTTTACTGTTTTTCTCTCCTCATTTCTTGTTTTTCTTCCTCTTTTCAGCTTTTGAATCAAGTCACTGTATACATATAATTATTATTCAGTTCCATATTCTATACATATACTGACTTAGACCAGTTGATTTCTACATAAGCAAATACTTAAATATAGGGACACCAATCCACAACACACTTAAGGTATGCTTTGTGGAATTGGAAACTTACTTGGGAGAAAAACTGATACTCTGCTGAGGATGTGTATGAAACACTTTCCAGACTGGTGCTGAGCCAGGTCCTCTTTGAAAACGTGTGCATCCCTCCTGCTGTGCATCACCCTACTTCCAGTTCCAGGGCAGTGTAGAACATTACCATCACTCCTTTAATTTCTTCTGCCACAAAGCATTAACTAACATAGTTTGAAAGGGCAACTTTTTCTTATGTTGCTAAGAAGCCCTGGGTAAAAAAAAAAAATCTGTTTTCCAGAGTTAAATATCTAATCTGAATATAATGTAATGTAATGTAATGTAATGTAATGTAATATAATATAATACAATACAATGTAAAGAAAATAGCTGTCAAAAACTGTCTCTCTTCTTCAGCTTTAAACTGAAACCAGTACCTGCAGTTTTGTAACAGTGTTAGTCATTAACTGTTTGGAAATTATTAGATTCTATTATATGGCTGAATACAAAGATGCATACTCAACATACAGCTGACATTAGCTTCACATTATAGGTAATGTTTTCCCACTTACCAACTCCAGTTTCACCAAACTGCCTGATTTGTTTAACCTGAGCTCTGAAAGAATAGAAGCTATATCTTAGAAGTGAACATTGTTGAACTAAGTTTAGTCAGTTATTTTGAAAGGAATGGAGTTTCACATTTTTAAAAAAGTTTTCTAGTAGTTTTGGCGTTGGAGTACAGAAGACTCTTAAGTGTGGGTTTTTTATCCTCCACCTCTGTGAAGAGTCTCTGAATGTCAATTATATAAGGGTCCAAATAATTTGTTTTTATATACCTGCTGTAAAGATAATAGCTATGGAAATAAGAGTGAGATGAGGCATGTCAAGAGGACCTGGAGATGGTTGCAGGGTTAGTTACATTCCAGGTGACTGACTTGGAATGGGCCAGATAAAATAGCAGATTCCACTCTATCTGCCAGCAGAATGTGTTTTGCCTGTACATTACCTAAACACCAGACGTATGAGTTTCTCAAAATATTTTCTGTTTCTACTGTTCTCCATGTTCTGTCCAAGCTGTAGTATTCTGCTGTGCAGTGTTGCAGTGTTGGGCAAGCCTGGGAGAACTGGAATTGGTATACTTCTTCCTGTCAAATGGATGTTGAATCTGGGTAAATATCCCACTGTGGGTTCAGAGGAAATACATCCCATTTTGCATTGCAGCATTTCATGCCAGTACATCTCAGAACAGCTTCAAAAGGAGACAGGACACTGTATGGCCTCATACCACAGAAATGCCACTGAAATTGTTCAGTGGAAGAAGGGAAATGCAAGGTAAAACTGAAATGCAGCATTTCTCTTTTCCACTACTGCACTGAAACCAAAACCAGACAACTAGCTGTGTAGTGAACAAACAGGAACATTTTTCTTACTTAGAAAATGCATTTTTAGAACCATTGTGCTGGAATGTCACATGAGTAAGGAGGAGAAAGAAGGCGGTCTTGTAAAACTTGGAGTTCCCAGGGTGTTGCTGTTTTGCACTGTTCATTAGCAATTGCTGGTATCCACTGCAAAGAAATGGTGACATGCTCAGTCATAGGAGCACATAACTTCTTAATCTCTTGTCACAGCTACAAATTTTCTGCTATCTGAGAATTGTGCGGAAGTCCCATTAATATCAATCTGTATTTTGTTGTTGGCTTTGCCAGCGGCCAAACTGCATTTCAAATATTTTGAAGCTGTTGTGAGAAAGCAGTGAAAGAGAACACAAATTGGAAATCAGCTCTAGTGTCTTAGTGAACATTCATTATCAGGCCATTCTATACCTTGCAAAAAATGTACAGGTGACTAAAGTCTATTTTAATGACTTTACTTCATGGAAATACCAATAAATAAATATTCCCATATTCATTTGTTTGCAGTCTATGTCCTTTTTTCTTCGATATAATCTAAAGCTTTTTAACTTTAGAATTGTAAAACATATTGCAGATAATTTCATTGGAGGAGGTTAACTGAATAGAAGTATAAATTTTTTTGCCAAAATAATTGTCTTTCGTAAGTGGATATTAATTAATTATCTTAATACTACAGATTTTACATGCTAATGAAAGCCTTTTCTGAAAATGTTAAACTAGAGTTTAACATTTTAAATGTTAAAATAGAGTTTAACTTAATATAGTGGGAACAGGGAACTTCAACTGTCAAACAGAATTTAGTAACAACATCAGAGGGGCAGAAATTCAAGAAAAAATACAGAAGCAATTTCTTCTGCTTAATCTCAGGATGTTTGTACAAGTGTTTAGAGGCACTTCTGCCGTGGACACCCTCTGCTCTTACCCTCAGCCTCATTTTTGGCAGCAAGAGATGAGAATGGTTTTCAGTGGTTTATTCTTGTGGTATGGTGAAAACCAGCTGTCAGCTTTCTACATTTGGCATGCAGAAAAAGTACTAATATTCCAGGATTCTGTGATATGACAGTGATATTTAGCTAGGTTCTGACAGGGAAGCAGTAGCACGGCTTCCAGGGGCGCACATTCATAAGAGGCTCATGCAGCTGTTCCCACTGTGACTTGAGCATAACTCCTTCGCACAACAGCGTGACCTCTGCTTGAGACTGTAGATTTGAGAGCATCATTTGCCTGTAGATACCTTCTTGAAACACGAGAGCACAGGAGAAAAAGGTAGCAGCTGGCTGTGGTTTACTTAAACGGTTTTAAGGGGCTGCATATTGCCACAGTCCAAATATTGAATATCACTGCTTTTCAGTAATTACAAAACAGGGGCAACAGCCAACCTACAAGGTGCTAGGGAGTGGAGAGAGGGCACTTAGCTCCAGCATAGAGATATGTGGTGCTTCATGTGTGGTTAACTAGGCTTTTTCACTTGAATGAAAGCATATTGATGGAAGCAGGACCTGCTGCCAGGGGCATTTTCCTAGTCAGCACAAAAATTTGGCAGAGAAGTCTTCAGCTGGTGATGTGATTACCACTAAGAAAGCCCACCTTACTTTTTATGTATATCTGTGAGATCTTACTGCTTCCATATGCAGAGTTTAAGACTGTTTGCAATAATAACTCAGGTTTGTGACTCCCACTGATGTCACAAATGCTCTCTGAACATTAAAAATCTGTATCTGTCTGTCATGAAAGCAAGTGTCTTTCCCCCTGCCATATATAATTACAGAGGTTACGTCCTTTTCAGGGAGACCTAGTGTGTTTATGTGCGTGAGCTGAATTAAAACAAGCCTGAGTTTGATAACTCTACTGATAATATTAATTCTTGTCTGTGTTAGGATCAGATTATGAGAAGATCAGAAAACAGCTGTTTCTCTGTGGGAGAGATCATCTGATGGTCATGGGCTAGCCTGGGACGTCCGCTCCCACTAGGTTGTCTGTTTAATCTCTGTCTGATCACTTTATCTCTTTCACTGTGTTTGAACTAGAACATCTTAAGTACTCACCACTTTTTCAAACTCATAGTTGTGAGTTTACCCTGGACCCCCCAGTAAGGTGGGTTTTACTGTCTTTTTCTGCAACACTCTGGTTTTCTTGGAAATAAAACTCTGACATGGGATATGATAAGAAACACAAGAGCTATAACCAGGTCCTTTGTGCTGTGATGCAGCTGAGGGGGCAGGACCAATGAAATGAAATGTATCTCCAATTCATTTTTTTATGCTTCTGCTTGTAGTCTGTAAAATATGGGTAGCAACACTACTAGTTCCGAAGACTGCATTATGACAAGGTAAAGATGCTAAGGATAGCTTGGCTCCATAGATCCATGATTTTTGGTTGATTGGTTCTGACCAGCCAGCTGAGAGAAATAAGACTGTAACATGAGAGTATTTATCAAGTCTAACAACAGAGACAAACAGAAGACTACAAGAAAGCTGAAAGCATATATAACATATATATGGTGAAAGCATATAAAACACCTCTCCATTCTCCTATCCCTCATCAATTTGCTGCTTGGGGACGTTCTGATATAGAAGTGTTCTCTAGGAGTACTTGGTGACTTTTTTTTCTGTGCTTTTACCCAGTTTTGGAACCCATGCACACTGAAGAGTTGATGCACTGAGTAATGGAGGTTCAAGAGCAAACAAGTTCACGTTTGCAGTAGTCAAGGAACTAATGTAGATCCCCACCAGTGTTTCCAATAGTTTCCACTAGTTCCACAGAACATTAAAAAGGTTCTTTGGTCTCTATTCAGCAAGATCAGCAAAGTAAGACAAAGCAAACATCTGGGAACTGTTACATGGGAAACTCCTCGCCTTTGTGCCATGCTACATGTTGCATCACCAATATTTGAGTGGTCTTGTAGGAAGAGAATAATACATTGCTTCTACTTCAGCCTGGATTTACAGCCAAAGTAGAGGTAGCTCTCCTGATGTGGCTGCAGGAAAACCTGACCTATTATTTTTTAATGTTTCCCACCTGCTTTGTAACACACAACACACCACTGCAGAATGCAGTGTTTCTGGGCTGCTGTTTTGGTAATGTAAGTTGGGAGAATCTTTAATTCAGCATGGGTTTTCTAACTGTTAGCTGCAGATAGGGCAATTTCCTTTGCAGATTAAGGAAAGATGTTCTAACATAAATGACTGACTGGATGTCACTGCTGTGTTGAGACAGGCTATCCTCTAAGAAGAAGTGATTGATGACTTTTATAAAACTGAGCCATTATATGTGCTCTTTATATTGAAATAGAACTTAGGATATGGGCTGTCAGTCAAAGCAATGATTACTTACTCAGTTCTATAATAAGTGGTGGTGGGTGCAGTGAACAAAATACCAGAGTAAGTGTTTGTTTTGGAGCTTTGAACAGGGCTGTCTCTTTGTTTCCAACCTGCATCTAGCCACACTAAAAAGATCTATTATGTACATTGCCTAAAGCATGAGGCTTCACTGCAGGCTGCTAGAAGCTCTTTGATACTGACATCAGTATTAAAACAGGAAGGTGACCTTTCTTTTTCCCCTGGAACACAGTTCAAGCAAACCTTAGTCCTTTGTGGCAGCATTTTTCCTGCCTACAGAAGCCCCCAAAGGCCTCAGTTGCAGATGCCCACTTCTTTGTACTTTGCAGAGGATTTGAGAAAGCCCTCTCAATGGGTGAGTGGTGCGGATGCAGGATGCCATTCTCTGAAGACACAGGGCTTGGTCGTGAGGGTTATAAACTCAGTCCTGCTTCTGTCCTGCTGAGAAGTCCTGGGGCAAATCATTCCCTGTGCCTCTGTCTGCAGATACGGTATGGAGGTGATGGGATGACCTTTCTTGAGAGGCACTCTGTAGAATGGTGGAAGGAGAAGCTGCACAGCTCTGCACCAGTGTTTCTGAACCACGTGGAACACTGCAGGTGGGGTTCGGAAGGAGAGACTGCCTTCATTTCCCTTCTACCTTCTCCCCTGCTAATAGGCTTGCAGGGAAGAGAGGAGCATCTGAACACTGATGCAAAGCCATGGGTGTGCTGCACAGCCTGACATAAGCTTGACCTGAATGGCAGAGAGCCAATGGTAACTTCATCTGCTCTCATATCACTTTGGGTGTGTATCTTGGATGGGAAACACCTGGTGAGGGTTGCTATGGCACTGCTAAAAGGATGCCAGAATGTATGGGTTTTGCAATGAGACCAAATAGAAAATAACTTGGGGTTTTTTCCCCCCTCTTCTACTTGTTAAATGGAAGAGAGACAAAAAGCGTTCCACATACAATTCCAGAAAATAGCTAAATAATTGAATTTTTCCTTCTTTGCATTTGCTGTTAATTTTCTAAAACCATTAAGATTTATCACATTCAGAATGACAGTTCCACCTATATTCTTTAAGCTGCCTTCTTGTTCAAACAGATGGTTTGCACATGCCAAGAAAACAATCCTTAGAAACATGCATTGCTTATAAAGCTTTTCCTTTTTATGCTTCTCTTATGATCAGCCACAAAATCATCTGTCAGTAACAGCTATCATAGTGGTAGCATCGGAATATTGTGTTTTGATATGTCATTGATTGTAAGGATTTATGAGGACAGCCTTTTAAAGCAATATAAAATTGTTTCCAGAATTTGATTTTTCTGCAAAATGAAAAGACAGGGTCATAATTGTACTTGTACTGTCAGGGTGCAGTTTGATGACATAGAGAGGCTATATAATCATGGTTTTTTCCCATGTCTTCTAATGTGAACATACTAAGTATATTTTCTTTTTTCTTGTACATTTGTAAATTGCACATTGCTCTGTAGTAATTTTACCTGTCATTTCTGTAGAACATGATGTCTTATTTTGTACTGTACATTCTGACTATATTTATTTCATTCTTTAAAAATATGTCTGATTAAAGATAAATATAACTGTCATGAATATGATGCTTTAGCTCTTTTTTTTTGTAGGGAAAAAAGATAAGCAGTACAACCTCTGATTTCACAAATGAAACAACTCTGAGTGGGCTTATTCCTGAGTTTGGGCCTTGCACACAATATTGGGACCCACAGAAGATCCTTCCATCTTGCCTATTACCTTTAATCTCAATGCTTTTCACATACCTCCATGCACAAAACTGTGCACCAGTGTAATGAGAAGCTCACTTAGTTTTGTGTCGTATAGTATGTGATTTGTTTAACTGAAGTTGGCTTTTCAGTCGTGTGACAGGTATGTAAAGATGTTTACCAGTGCTCTTTGTGAAATTGATTTTAAGTTTTTTCCTTTTTAAGGAAATCCGTTTTAGGAAAACGTGCATCACATAAACTCACTGCTTCTGCTTTCTCTTTTCTGTCCCATTCTTCTTATTCCAGACCAGGATGAGAGAGCAGCAGAGCTCAGCAGGGAGCAGAATGAAAAGACCATTCGCAGCACACAGACGGCTCTCCGCAATTTCCGAGAATTCCTCATTTCCAAGTACCCCTCTGAGACTCGTGAGATCTATGTCATCCCCTGCAAAGAGCTTGATGCCTATCTTGCGTCCTTCTTTGTGGATGCCAGACAAAAAGATGGGTCTGAATATGAGCCAAACAGTCTGGCCAACTATCAGTGTGGACTGGAGCGGTACCTCAAAGAGCACAGGTATGGATACAGTATTACAAGAGATAAGGAGTTCAAGAGGTCCCAGGAAGCTCTAAAGCAAAAGCAGATAGAGCTGAGGTGCAAAGGCAAAGGAAACAAGCCACATAAATCCATGAAGCTCACCTTTGCTGATGAGCTTATCCTGCGCAAAAGAGGTTTATTGAGCCGGTACAATCCTGAAGGGCTTCTGAACCTTGTGTGGCTGAACAACACCAAGGCATTTGGACATTGCACGGGTTTCCATGGGTCCACCCTCAAGTGGGGAGACATCCGGCTGCGGGTGACAGAGACTGGGTTGGAGTACCTGGAGTGGATGGGGCCAGACAATGGGGACATGAGTACCAAGAGCAAGAGAGGCGGGACAGACTCGCGGGTGTACGCCACCCAGCACTCCCCACAGACCTGCCCCGTGCAGGACTACAAGGAGTACGCCCAGCGGCGCCCTCCAGCCATGCGCTATGAGGATGCGCCTTTTTACCTGTCCATCAAACCCGTTGTCAACTTGGCTGCACTTCACTGGTACAATTGCCAAGCCCTGGGGAAAAACAAGCTTGCCAAAATGGTGAAGACAATGTGTGAGAAAGGCAACATCCCTGGCCGCAAGACCAACTTCAGCGTCTACCAGAGCTGCAGCACTCTCTCAGAAGCTCAGAGCAACCAGCTGGTGCTGATCTGCAATAACTTGAGCCAGCAGGCTGCCCAGTCCATGGCAAGCCACTCCAATACTGGCAACTTCATAGTGTCAGCATCCTATGACTCTTCATCTGACACAGCTTGAAAGAACGCTGAACATTTTTTTCTTTTCCTTTTTGCTTCAGGTGTTCAATTTGTGCTCAATAGTACACATCAGCTGTGATTGTACACTATTCCCCCTCACAGCCCTCTCTCCAGTGTTAATTCACTTTATAAGAATATATAAACATATAATATATTTTTCTTTTACAGATAAGTCAAAATAGTTTAGTATTACTAGCAGTATTTATAGTGTTAATGCAAAAATCAAAGGTACTTATGGGTTATAATATGAATGCAGATTTTAAAAGGATAGAAGTGGTTCTCAGGCAACATGAGATGATAGACTGAAAATACCATTTTTAAGATGCACACATTAATGAGTGTAAATCCCCAGGGAGGCTTACGTAGCAATTCTGTTCTAAAGCATTTTTTCAACTTAATATTTAACTGACCTCCCACAATGGAGGAGACAAACTTAACATTGGCTGCTGTTTCTTACCTGCTAGCTTATTCTTGATCAGCAAGACCAAGAAATAAGAAATACATTAATGTAAGTTCACAAAATCGTATACAGCATTTTTTTGTCTGTTTTTATGTTTCCTGAGGCTCATTTATGCTGCAAAAATCCTGAAGTCAGCTAAATGTAATTTTTAACTTTTGGGGGCATGTTGATTTTCTGGGATCAAAATGTTGCTGGTGTTTAGGCTAAAAAGTATTGTTCTCAACAATATGCAAAAGTATAACGGCAAAACCATTGTCACACAGAATTTTACCACTTTAAGCATAGGTTATTAGTGTTTTATCACTGTGTGTATGTAATGTAAAACCTATTGACACAGAGCACTCTTTAAGTGTTCTGGGAAAACCAACAGTGCAAAAAAATCTGCAATCTTAACCCAGCTGTACAGAAAAATGACATCAATAATGTCTTAAGCCATCATTTGAAATCCACAAAACAATAGAGAGTGTAATGATATTTCTCCAGAAAATTTAAGAGAATTTCTACAGAAAGATAAACAGCTGGATAGTTTTAAGTGCTGGAATACAAATTTTACTTAGCTACATATCCTTTGTTTCCATTGCAGACAATGGAAAATGTGCATGTGAATCTGAAGGCAGAATTTGGACCATAGAGCCTTGAACTAACAAGTTCTGCTGTTCTACTTTGTAATGTAGTTGTTCTACTACAAGCATGGGAAAAACACTAACAAATTCCCTGTTTCAGTGAACAATTATAATTCTTGACACTTAAAATTAGGAACAGTATTTTTCAAGTAGTTAAACTTAGTTTAAGTTCTGCAAGGATGTTCTAGGGCTGTGGTGAGGCTTTAGACAAGTCTGCTGGTGTAATCAAGTGCCTGCTGAAGACAAAGAAAGAGACAACCTTGGCTGACTTCTGCTGGGTATATATCCAAACAGCTTTTGGAGAGGCCTTCTTGTTTTGCAATTTTTACTTATTGTCTTTCTTTATGCTTGTTTTTCTGTGTATTTCTTCACATTCCTACATATCTTTCAAATTCTTTAGATCTGCAACTGTGCAATGACTTTAATCATCACTAATTCCAAAGAAGAGGTGAAAGAAAGGTAGCAAATAGAAGTAAGCTACCTAGCACCTATAACCTTTTTTTCTGTGTTTCTAGCATTAAGTGTTCCTGTGTGAGAGTGAGGTGGCAGAGTGTCTGCACCTCACTTAAGCCTTACTGAAGGTATATTTTGGGGATGAAATAGATAGCAGATGTGCCACTGAAAAGTCTAAGGGCAGATATTTCCACTATAATATATATCTGTCCTCCCAGGAAGCTTTATGCAGGTGGCACAATCTGGCTGTGATCTCTTTTTTTTTTTTTTTCTACATGTAGCAAGGCTGGTACAAAGTCTGGGTTTTCTGTATCTGACACACCATGGTAGTATAACTACAGTCTTCCATTTTTACTATCTGCTGTTTTCCAGGGTAGGCAGTGGATTGGTATTCACAAGCAGTTACTCACATTGTAGAGCCCTCCTTTTGTACCTTGGCTTTAGCACTTGAGGCCAAATTATGACTCTACTGAAGTGACTGCAAAGTGTGCCTGTGACTGTCAGTGCCATGGCATATCTGACTTGTAGATGAAGGAGACAGAAGCACAGAAGAGATTTTAGGTGAAGCCAGAAAGACAGCTGCCAAGTTTCCAGATGAGGCCAGACATCTGATTGCTGTTTGTGCTGCCTTTTCACAGCAGTGCTTTTAGTGTGATACAGTGAAAAATAGTTTTGCAAGGCCAGTGCTGCTCTGGGATTTCTTTGCTGTTTTCCATAGAGGGCGCATGCAGCAGTGCTTAGTATGAGCTGGAATGTGAGCATTCCATGCCAAGGATCTCTGTCAAAGTGCCAGGTGAGAGTTCTGCCATAGAGCTGACCTCTAGATCAGTCTGGTTTCTGTTTCTTCCTCACTGGCACTCATCTCAGTACTTCCCAGTGACAGCTATTGTAGTATCTGACTTCATTCCCTACATTTCCTTTCCTGTTCTGCAGTAGGGGAATGGGTATTAGCTGGCCTTTGTGGGGCAGCAGATCTCTGTTTCCCACCTTTCCTCCCAGCCCAGCCCACCACTTTGCTCTGAGGAGGCTGGTCACTGACTGTACATGTGCCATGCTGCAAGCAGCTCTTTGAAGTATTGCTTCACATCAGTGCTGTAATTTATCCTCAACACAGACCTCAGAAAAAAGAAGACTGGCACTCCGTTTTGAACTGAGAGATCAAAAGAAGCATTTTCCCATGACTTCTTGATTCTACATGCTGCCTAAATTGTTGATTACCACAGTATTAAGATGGTTTGTGCTGATCTCCAGCAGCAGTGAGGCAACATCTCTGATGCCTTTGATTTAGCAGGGCACATGAGCAACCTTTGCTTGTCTGGTTAGGGAATAAGCAGTGGAGTGTGTGTGCTTATTGTGATAGCCCCAGTATTATCATGAGGGAGGCCAGGGCCCAGTTGGAATTAAATCTGGCCAAGGACATCAAGGACAACAAGAAGGATGTCTGCAAATACATCAGTAACAAAAGGAAAAGGAGGGATAATATGGGCCTGTTACTAAATGAAGGAAGGACCCTGGTAACAGAGGACATAGAGGAGGCAGAGTTACTGAACACTGCATTTGCATTGGTCTTCACTGGCAAGACCACCCCTCAGGGATCTCTGACCCAGCAGATCAGGATTAAGGAATGTTGGAAGGGAGAGTTTCCTTTGGTCAAGGGTGGAAAGGTGTTGGAGAACACCTAGACATCCACAAGTCCATGGACCCTGATGGGATACATCCATAAGTGCTAAGAGACTTAGTGGACACCATAGCTGAGGCTGCTCATGATCACCTTTGAAAGGTCATGGAGAGGTGCCTGCAGGTTGAAAAAAGCAAATGTCACCTCAGTGCTCAAAAGGGAAGAAAAAGAACCCAGGAAATTACTGGCTGGTTAGCCACACCCCAATCCCTGGAAAGGTGAGGAAGTGCCTCTTTCTGGAGGCCACCTTTATCCACAGAAGACAGTGATCAAGATAGTTCTCCTGGATTCACTAAAAGTAAATCATGCTTGACCAACCTGATATGCCTTTTATAATTAAACAACTATGTGGATGGATGAGGGGAGAGCAGCAATCTTGTCTACCTCAATTTCAGTGAGGCTTTTGACACTGTCTCTCCTAGGCAAATTCATGAAGAGTGGACTGAATGGGAAGACAGGGAGGTGGATTGAGAACTGGCTGACCAACAAATCCCAGAGTCATAATCAGTGGCACAGGCTCTCGCTGGAGGCCTGTCCGTGGTGATACCCCCCAAGGTTCAATAGTGGGCCCAGTCTTGTTTAACTTACCCATCAATGACTTGGGTGAAGGGGCAGAGGCCTGCTCAGCAACTTCACTGACAACACAAAGCTGGGAGCAGTGGCCGATACCCCAGAGGGCTGTGCAGCCCTTCAGAAGGACCTCAACAGGCTGGAGACATGGGCAGGGAGGAACCTTCTGAAATTCAGCAAAGGCAAATGCAGGGTCCTGCACCTGGGGAGGAACAACCCCAGGCACCAGCACAGGCTGGGGGTGACCTGCTGGGAAGCAGCTCTGCCCAGATGGACCTGGGGGTTCTGGTGGACAGCAAGCCCTCCTTGAGCCAGGGAGGTGGCCAGGAAGGCCAGTGACATCCTGGGCTGCATTATGAAGAGAAGTGCCAACAGGTTGAGGGAGGTGATCCTGCCCCTCTACTCAGCCCTGGTGAGGCCTCACCTGGAATGCTGTGTCCATTTCTGGGCTCCTCAGTACAAGAAAGACATGGAGCTCTGGAGCAGGTCCAGTGGAGGGCAACAAAGAGGATTAAGGCACTGAGGCATCTCTCTAACCACACACAGGAAGAAATTGCCCAAAAAGGACTCGCCCTCAGTGGAGATACTCAAGAATCATCTGGACGCAATCCTGTGCCGTATGCTTTAGGATGACCCTGCTTAAACAGAGGACACATTGTGGTTCCTTCCAACCTTGCTCTGATTCTGTGATTTTGTGATTATAGGAATAGTTTTGTTCTGCTTTGTGATATTTGTGGTAACTCCAGCAGTGCTGATGGCAGATTGCCTGGTAAGTTCTGGTGGGGCAGCCTCACACAGACTACTGGTTGAACACATACAGACAGAATATGATACTCAAGTAATAATGTATAAAAATAAACTTACTAATTTTGAAGGGCATTTAATACAACCTATTATTCAGTCTTTATTTGTGGACATTTAAAGGAATTGAGTGACCACAATTCATCTAATTAGCATTTAGATTAAGGCTATGAAAGGTTATTAACTGTCTGGGAGGGAGACTTTGGATTTAAACTGCTCTTGTGGTTTTGTCTAGTACTGGTAGGAGAGTAGGTGTCCTAATCTCTGTGTTTTAAGTGAAGGAGGACAACTCAGTTATTTGCAATTTTGACTGAGGGTATCACACTGCTTTGGCAGCCAGCAATGATGTGCAGCTTCCCTTGTGCTAAGACACAGCAGTGTGGCCAGGGGCTAGTGCTGCCAAGTCTTACCATCCTGTCCCTCTGCCTGAGTGAAGAACTGTGGTGTCCAACCTTGGCTCTTGTTAATGAGCACCTCTAACCATGAAATCAAAGGCAGCTGGCAAAAACAGTGTCCTGCTCCTGTCCGGTACAGACTGTATGATGGTGATACGGTGCAGTGGCTACAGTGAGGCACTGGAGGTGGGTGGCTGCACTCCTGCCTACAATGTAAAAGCTGAGCTTTTGCCCCATAGTGAGGCTATGATTTCCTTAAGCTGGAGTTAGCTGGCTCCAAAATGGGGCTTTCTTTTCTCCTTTCTTCTTCCTTCCTCTTTTTCCTGCCACTCACATTTTTTCGATTTGAATTTAGACCTCATCAGTGAGTGATTTCAACTCAGTACCCCAGCAGAAAATACAGCAAAAAAAAGGAGGAAGTCAGATAATTTTCTGCTAACATACTGAGCTGAGTCTACTAAAAAATTGGGGAGCAGGCCCAGTTGGAGAGACAAGAGAATGGTGTTTGTTAACCAGCATCACAGAGTCATTAGCCTGGCTCAGCTACTGCATCCCATTAGAAACCAATCAAAAGGATAATGCAGATTGAGACCCTTCTGGATCATTTGCAGATGTAGTGGATGCCTTCAGAATTATCTGCTGGCTTTTGGAAGATTTGCTTAGTGCTACCAAAAGCAAAATTTGGCTTTGAACGTAAGAGGCTGAGTGCCAAAGCACAGGCCTACACAGTGCAAAGGGGTCTGCACCAATGTTAGTGCTGACTTTCCCACGTGGCGTTCTCAGGACACCACAATAAGAGTCAAACATGGGGATTATATGTTGATGTCACTGGACTGATCTGGATGCAGCTGTGCACAATACATGCATTTGGATCTGTCCACATGATTGCACATGTAGATGGGCAGAGCTGTGGATGCTTTGAATGGTGTAAGCTCTGTTGTTTTAGTCATCCATGCATGTATTTCTGATATTGTGGTTTTGCACAATGTCTTCATGCAATTAGTTGGAACCGAAGTCTGTGATGCCTGGGTGATGCCTGGAACTGAAGTCCGCAAAGTTGTGATGCTTGCAAACTGCCTGTTTTATTTTCAAAAAGGTACTTATACAACAAAATGTATTTTTAGTGCAGGGTAATGAAATGCTGTCATGAACTACACTGTAAACTAAATTCCAAGGGATGTCTAAAATAGCAGCACATACCATGTTCACTTGCTGTCATGGTTTGATCTGCCGTAGGAAGTGAGAGAGTGCTGGTTCAGAGGCCAGTACCCTGTGAAAGGTCATTTCATCTCTGTGAACACACATTTCAGGCTGAGAAGGGGGTGGAGTAGCTCTCTTTGTCTTCAGGCCTTCAGAGAGTGAACAAGCTCCTCAGGCTCCCCTCCTCCTCCTGGCTGGGGTGGCGGGGGAAGGGGAGGCCTCCCCTGGCCAAGGCCGAGGCCTGCCAATGCGGCCTGTGCCTGGGGGGGTAAGCCTGGACAGCAGTTTGTCGGCTTGCTGGCACAGCTCTCAGTGGGCTTCGCTGCTGCTGGATCTGGGCCAGCACGGCTGCCTGTGAGCTTTAGCCTTGGCTGAGTCCCTCCTTCAGACCGGAGGGAAAAAAAGAGAGCTGTGTAGTTCGCCAGGCCGACTGAGAATGGAGGGGTGGAAGATCTATCACTGAGACATTTCTGTGTCCTAAGCTGGCCCCTCCCCGGAGAGTTCGACCAGGGCCACTTGATATCAAGAACTTTTCATTGGCTGCGGCTTCTGTAAGTGGTGGAAGAGACAGCCTGGGATTTGTGATGCCAGCAGAAGATAAGAAGAAGAGGTGATGGAGTGGCTTTTGGCCGGACTTTCCTTGTAGTGGCCATAGAGACTGCATTAGTGCTCCTGTAACTTATGGAAACTGTGTTTAGGGGCATGCAAGGTGGGCACTGTGTAGTGAAAATGCCAGTGCCAGAGTGAGTGAACAGAGGATTAAGAGGGTGTAGTGGTGCCCTCAGAAGAGGCTTCTGTTCTCAAAAGCCTTTGCCCCGAGGGAGAAATGAGGGGGGACACAAAAGAACCCTACAAGCAGTTTCTGGTCCATGGGTGGTGGTGAGAGCAATGGCACATTTCCTCTGTATGGGGTGGGTCATTTGTGAAGAGTGCAGGCCACAAGAGACTGTGTCTTCTTGTGGGAGTTTCTATAGGGCACAAGGAAGACTCCTGTCCCTTAATATTTTAAGCTGGGGGTTCCGTCTCAGAAGATTTTGGTAGGAATTATGGTGGGGGAAGGAGGAGTGGTTTAGGAGGTTCTTTTCACTTTAGGTTTTGTTTCTTCCTTTTACTTTTTCCTATATAGTGCAAGTTAATAAAGTTTTTCTTTCTCTTTCTAAGTTGGAGCCTGCTCTGCTCTATTCCTGGTCTCACTCACAGCATCATTTTAAAGAACTGTATTCTCATGGGTGCACTGGCATTAGGCCAGCGACTCAAACCCATGACACTTGCATAATGCAATAATTCTATTATAGCAGTGTCAGGGCTACTGACATAAAAGATAATCTAACAATGGAATCTGTGTCCCTGTTGCACGTTCTCCTACATGAAGAGTATCAGTAGCTTTGAGAAGCTACTGTGGACTGATACTCTGTCTCTACAACATTGTTGCCGTCTTGGAAAGCTGTGTAGAGAATGACAGACAAGCAGTGTTGTACTGTTGTGTATTAGTGTCTTAGATGTTTGTGACTGAATCTTGTTCTGCTGTTTGTGCAAGTGATGTGGGGTGGTAAGATGGGGATCAGAAAGAGCAGGTGCTGTGTCACTGTAGAGCCCAGGCTGCCCTAAGGACTGAGACAGCCTTAAAAGAAACCAAGACTCCTGTTGCACTAGGTTTTGTCCTGTTCAGCTCATATTTTACCCTTTCTTGTCATCATGTCTGTGTACATCCCATAAGTGCATTGGCTGACCTGACTAGCACATGTGGTGCATGGGCTGATCATTCCATCTGACAGTTACCTACAAATGATTGTGATTGACTGATCTTCCCCAACCCCAACAGCTCCACTCCTCTCACCATTCGTGATCCTCAAATATTCCTCCTTCCTGGTGTCTGCACCGTGGGGCAGGAGAACTGCTTTATGCAGGGCTGCTCTTGGCTGGGAGCCCTGCCCATCAAGTGACCTTGTGCTTTGGGGATAACATGCTCAGGGCAGACCATCTCACATGAGATATGGTTGTGGGATACTGCATGTGAGCACTCTGAAGGCTTGCATCTCTCGTGCTGGAAGCACTCTCCTTCCCTCTTCTGCTTTTTGCGAGAGGCATTCAAGTAATGAAATGAGACTGAATTTACTGCTGTGCACAGGACCAAGCCCAAGCCCCTCCACTGACATCATGAACTGACAGATAGGACTGAGATAACTGGTCCTCAACAGAATGAAACTTTTGAGCTTCCTCTCTCATAGAGAGGAGTTCATCTCATGGTGTGGACAACAGGGCATTGGGACCCTTCCAGCTCCCTGAACTTCCAGAGGCAGTGTGAACGTGTGTTTAAAAAGAGAACCTATAGGATGCAGAATTGTCCGTTTACTTGCCTGAAATGAGCCAGTTCATCCCTCTGGATTAGAGTAGAAAAGGACTTCTCACTATGAAACGTGGCAGGAAACGAGTCTGCTGTTCTTAATGAGGGTTCTTTGCTAAATGTTACCATGAAGAGATGGCTTCTTTGCTGTCCTTGTTCTTAAGGGGAAGGATGTATTTTCTCTTATTTCTCTGCTTTCCTGTGTATGCTTAATCCCCACTCAATGCTGAGGAACAGTGGAGAGAGGAGACCATCCATTGTAAAGTATGGCTGTATTCCTAGCCAGAAACTTGGAATTTTACCTTCTGCTGATGATCCCCATAAGCTGAGCCACGTCTTGGTGGTTGGGGATGCCATATTAGCTGATGTCTCCCAGCTGTCTTATTTGCTCTGTGCGGAGCCAGCATGAAGGTTGCGGGATGATTCTCCCAAAACAGGCCAAGGGCAGCTTTTCAAGGACACCACTATGAGCTGGGCATCTGCAAGCCAAGAAGGGAGAAGGTCTTAAGCACAATTATGATACTTTCCAAAGGACAGCATATGAAAAATGCATGAGGCTGTGCTTGATCTCTTCAAGGGTTTTGGAAAGCTAAGGGTCCCCAGGGACATCAGTGCTCGACTTCTTTCACAGGAGCGTAACTCCAGCCAGTAAGGGAGTAGCCCTTCTGAGGACAAGTCGGTGTTCTCTGAGCCCCCTGCATGGTTGCACTGCTTCCAGCTGCACTCCTGCAAACTAGGTTCCAGGCTGTTCCTCCCCACTGCACTGTGGCTGATACCCTGCGAAGCCCTGTTGCCATTGTTCTGCAGCACCTTCACTCTTCCAGACAGCAGCAGAGAGGCATTTACAGTGCTAAAATCCTGCAAAGCTGTGAAGCCCCACATCCCAGAGCCACCGCTGAGCTTGTTGAAAAGTTTGACACTATCCTCTAAAGTGGAACATATTTGAAGCTTTAATTCCTAATCTGATGTGGGAAAATATGAGTTTGCCATGAAATTTTCTTGTTACGTGTACTGATGGATCTCTGTCTCAAGAAATTAATTTATTTCCTCTGTTTTCTCACTCAACTGGTTAATGGTAGTTGATAATGCATGCAAAATTCCATTTATTTTATTATACAAATGCCACTAAATGAGTTGTCAATGCATTAAAAAGTGGACTTACTGTCTCAAAGATATTAGGATGCTTTTGGTTAGTCTTTATTCTTGTGTTCAGCATTCATTAGACAGTGTTTATCACTGTCTGAAAAAAACAGACCATTTCAAATTTCAATCTGATCTTTTGTAACTAAAAGAGATTTCTTTCACAACATTTAAGGTACTGGTAGCATTTAAGGTAGGTGCTATCTTTGAAATTCAGCGGGGTAGTTTCAGTTGGCATGAGGTGCTTAGCTCTTTTAAACAAAGCTGTAGGCATCTCTTAGTGAATTGATTTTGGCTATTACTGTTTGATACAATCTGTAAGTGTCAAGAAAACAGTGAAGGGAAAAACATCAAGAATGTGCAAAAATATTTAGGAAAATAATAGAATATGAAATGCTTAAAATTAATTAATTAATTTAACAGATACTATCTTTACAACTTCAGCTGCTTTTTTTTTTTTAATGAACAAATAAAATCATCTGACATTCCTCATGCCTAGAATTTGATCTGCTTGTTGAGACTGCACTTGTTACCATTATGGCATGTTTTCAGCTGGCCTACATCATATGCAGCTTTATGGTCTGCTCCACACTGGTCCTGCTGGAATTCCTCTTTCTCTTCTACTATCACACATTTAATTCACTTATTATATGTAAATTTCCAGGCTGAAAACAAACCAGTGCAGGAGACACTGCCTCACTATCTTCAGTGGTGGATATAGAAGGTACGGATCAATACTAAATGGCTTGAAATTGATTTTGATAACTTTTGTGTATGGAGACAAATATCCTAGTGTCTGTGAGGCTGAAGGTGCACTGAACAATGACTGCAGTGTCAGTTGCTTTGGAGACCTTTGTTTTTTGTCTGGTGCTTATGATACAGATATTGGAAACTTTGCCTTCTTCAGGAGCTTTCTCTGTGAGCAGCTTGAAAGGCTGGGTTCCTCTGCACAAGGCTGGGTGCATGGATGTGAAATGCAGGTGCAGAAGTATCCAAGGCATTCAGAGATGTGCAGACAAAACATGAAATGAAATGTCTTAATGAAATCTGAAAGCTGTCAGGGGAGGAAATGGTGAGAATCTGAGTTTGCATCTATTTATGGCAATACCTGCAAGCTGGGTGGTGCTGCTGCCAGAGAGAATTTTGTGCCACTTCTGTAAAGCAGTGTGAGAAATGCATGCCCATGCCTCTGCTTCCACCAAGCTGGGGCTGTTTCTACAGTTTTTCCCCCCAAGCACATGACTAGCCCCACAGGAAATGAGTCTGAGGTGTGCAGGAGAGGACATCACTGAGCCATAGATGCATTGTCAGTGCTTGTTTTTGTCCATGTGGCCCATCCATCTCAGGGTTCATCTCGAGACCTGTCCATGCAGACCAGCTACTCAATATCAGAAGAAAGTGGCAGGATATCCAAGTGCAATGAATGACAGTGGAAAGGCAGTGGAAAAGCCTGGCAAACACAATGGAAGTTTTTTTCCTTCTTTCTAACAAAGGCAAGCATAATTCTTATCCTTTAATACTCTACTTTGTTTTACACCAGAATTAGAAAATCTTTTCCATTTGTTTTAATTATCTGCAGGCTTTAGCTCTGCCTTTGAAAAGCATTTTCACTATGACAGCCCTTGGTCTCGTGGTGAGCAGTGCTAGGAGAAACAGCTAACAAGGATTTGGTCTTTCCCTGCATGCAATGTTTAACCTCTCTAATCTTTGAACATGAATGTATTTTTTGTCATTTTGTAAATTGACAAGATTAGCACAGTTTCTTCCAAAACAGCAGTTGACAAACATATTTTGCTTAACTATAACTAAATTTCCACCTAACCATGAATTCTCCATAGTGACCAATTAATTAAACTTCTAAATTCTTAAACTTCTAAAAGGCTAAGACTCATTCAATTACTTTAACAACTTTTTTTAAGAACAGTTTGTAAAAGCTAGGTTTTAAAAAAATATTTTGTTTTTTAAAAAAGATTACACTGTATTGAATAATAATAATAATAATAATAATAATTCTATGCATTGTGTGATTCAGTGATGTTGCTCTTGAAATTTTGCATGTTTTCTAGATGACATTTGTATGTTTATGTGGTACTTGTAAAAATCCTAACCATTGCTGCTATAATCACCACCATTTTAGGTAAGTGAAAATTGAACTGTGAAGCTGTTCCAGTTAGCAGGATTTTTCTGTGTCATGCTAAAATTGCATTCTGCTGATCATTTCTTGGTTTATGCCAGTATTCAATGCCTTCTGTAGAAGGAATCAATATGTTGTGGTAGACAGGATGTGCCAAATTTCTAATATCTTGTCTGCATAGATGATCACTTACCAGCTTGAAGCTTAAAAATAAGTAAAAGGGAAAAAAAAATTAACTCTCCATCTTTCTTTTAAATGTCTTTTTATTGATTTTAATTTGGAAAACCTTTAATAGAGCTGAAAAAGAGCCGCCTTCTCCCACCACACCTTCTGCAGCAGGATTCTACCAACTCTGAGGAGTATAAGGGAATGTGTAGCACCCAAATGTTCCCATTGGTAATGGATCTAATGAATAGCCAGGCCTGCTCAAGTAGTTTTGGAGCATGCTAAAATACCGTTTAATTAAAGCAGTCCTCTGATTACTGTAAGAAACTGTTAGCTCTCATAGCAGTTGTGAGCTGGCTCTTGTAAACAAGTATCAGCCTGGTGAAGTCGTGGATTCCAGTCTCTGATCTGCCTTTACAGAAGACATACATTGCTACCAAATGAGACTTGGATGAAAGTCAAGCCAAA
This sequence comes from Acrocephalus scirpaceus scirpaceus, assembly GCA_910950805.1. Lineage (NCBI taxonomy): Eukaryota > Metazoa > Chordata > Aves > Passeriformes > Sylviidae > Acrocephalus > Acrocephalus scirpaceus. The sequence goes on from OU383776.1 coordinate 48,945,070, forward strand.
GATTTTTGGTCTCTTTCTTTCCAACTGCTCCCATGGCAGACAAGCCCTGTTTATCAAAATTCTGACATTGCATTTTCAGTTCCTCTTCCACCTTCCACCTAAAATCCGGCAGTATTGCAAATGCACACAAGCATATGCGTTCATTTTGATCTTCATAAGATTTTGACAGACTGAAATTGTATCTATCATACTGTACTCATACAACAAACAGGCAAAAGGAAAATGTGAGATACTCACCTCTGGTGGATTTCCCAGCCACCAGGCATGGTTCACGGTACCTAGGCTGGTCTTTAAGATAATATTTTGTATGGAAAAAAAGAAGAGACTGGTCATCAGTTTTTCATCTCTGTTGAGACATGAAAGCCATCTTGAAAAGACTTTTCAAATCAAAGTAACAAGTTATGAGAAAAACTGCATGATTGGGAAAATAAGAATACATTCAATTCATCCTTACAAGTGTTGGTCTGAAGTCATCTTTGTCTCCAAGTGGGAAAATTGACAGCCCTTGTGACTAAAAACACTTCCAAAAGATAATGTTTATGCCAAAATTTTCAATGTAGTTGTTCCTTTTTGTGATACCCAGGAAAGTTACAAAAAGCAATATTAAAGGAAGCATACAGAATACACTGAAAATCATCTTGTGTAGTAGGTTGCAAGCTGGTCTCCCAAAACCTGATGAATTTAAAGACCCTAGCTGAAGATTAAAATCTTCCACACGTGATAGAATGCTGAGAAGTTTTGGAAGCACCTCACTTTCTGTCCGTTGGAGGGAACAGGGCTATCTTCAGAAATGTTAGGTCCTTTAACTGTCCTTTAAAAACTGGAAGCTTCTTCAGACTTATTTTATCAGATGAGGAGCCAGCTGGGACCAGTTACAGTGTGGTTGTCCATTGTTTTGGTTGTCTAGTAGCCATTTACACGTGAACATGTGCTTCCACTAGTATGAGTGAAGAGCTTTCACTCCACAGAACTCCTGCCTATGTGGCCCTAATATTAAGTATTCAAGGCATGGTCTTATATCCTGCGTTTCTTCTATTTATGGGTAGATCAGAGTCTCAGTGGTCTCACCATTGCACTAATTCTCTTACCAATTTGTCTTTCTATGTGTTGGCCTAATTCACCAAAAAACCAGAGTCAGATTCCTGCAACACAGCAGCTGTTTTTTCCTTATCTTCTTTTCCATTGTGAAGCTAGGTATATCTCCATTATCTCCAGCTTAGATTTGAGTCAGAAAAGCCATCAACATCCTTTATTCCCACTTTGCACACTGGAAATGCAGTAAGAGTTCTATAGGTGCAGACCTGATCTAGCATGCTGCCTGTGGCATGTCAGTCTCTGGTTGCATTTTTTTCCTTTTCACCATAATTCCTCGGTTTCAAGATGCAAACTAGATTTTTTTAATGGTATGCTGGTTTAGATACCACCTTCCAATCACAGTGATTCCTTCAGTGTACATATTTTTAGTCCTGTAATTGCATTTTTTGTGTGACGTGCATTATATTGCAGGCCCAGCTTTCCTTTTTCCTTTTAAATGTAGCTTAGCCAACGCTGCTGAAAGGACCCAGGAAAGAATTACCCATCCAAACCCCAGTGGAATTTGAGACCCAGCTTTTTTTAGACCCCCCCTTGCAAGCCCCAGCTGTAATCAGCTATTTAGGGCAGAGATTTTAGCATGAGAAGTGCTACTTATCTTCCACTCCATATGCAGTTGCCTGTACACAGGGCATCTTCTTACAGAGATCTTTTGCTCCTGCATTTGGGAGATTATATAAATAGCAGTTTATAAGGGAGAAGTAGTATTTTGATGCATTTAAATGCATTAAGCTCTGCAAATCTAGAAATCTGGGAGGAAGGGGGAGATTACTGGGTCCTTTTCTGAAAATTTGAGCAATATTGTCAGCTAGTCCATTTTCAGTTATCTGTTTGACTCCATTGTTCTCAAATTACCCTATTTCTATACTTGCACAGCAATATGAGAAAAACAAGCTAAAATGCTTTGTAGCTGTAAATGAAGAAGGATTTCATAACCTACTTTGAGCGTCAGATCCCCAATGGGGTTTCCAGGGCTGGTAATTTTTTTACTATCAACTTGATAAGTTTTGACCCATGTGAATGTCACATTGCCATGCCTGCAGCATATTTTTGAGAAGCAAACTTCATACAGGGTAGGGTCCTTCACTGGTGAAGACCAATACAGTCAACAGAATTGTCTGTCACTTGTGTCAGTTGAGAACTGTGGGGTTTTTTTGTTGTTGTTGTGATGTATTTTTCTTCTTCAAGACATTCCACTATTTTTAATGGGGATAGAGTAACAAATGTGTGTTGTACTGTTGTCTGCCACAATGTATTCTTGAAAAATGTTTTTTAAGTATTTGAATACAAAAGTGCCCTCAATAAGAATAAAGTAGAGACCAAGAGGGGTTTTTTAAAATGGTATTTATGAGTTTTCTCTCTTTCTTAGTTGTCAGATAATTAGGCTTTTGAAAAGCATTTATTCAATTTGTGCTAATTGGAGTATGACATTCACTGTTACTGGTCTGTAAATTCCGGAGATACTCTGATATTTATTGCACTTCACCTCCATTTTTAGTCTCTTATGGTAATCTTTAAGAAGTCTGGTTCTGCTGCATTAGAGATTGGTTTCAGTGTCTGTACAATGTTTGCTACTATTGTAGTGTGACTCTGTATTTTTTATTTTTAAAATTTGTATTGGTACAGCCTTAACTTACAGAAATAAAGACCATTTAAACATTGATGTCTGTGATAAGTGCATGCTTTTTTCACAGTATTTTGTCTGTAATTAGGTGTAGCAAGCAAATCCCATGTATTTAATAAATTGCTTTCTGCAAAGTTGACTCTTTTCTTTAGTCAAGTAAAAACAATTCATGTGGCATTTCAAAGCATGTTGTATAAAAAAAGCACAAGCTGTGTCTCATGTTTTTCAAGTATGAGTATCATCATGGCTGGGAGTTCCCATGCACCCTGTGCTGCATTTTGATTAGCAGAGTACAAATTGGCTGACCAAGAAATAGTTGCTGTCATACCCTCCTAACTTCTGGAGTTGTGTTTCAGGAAAATATTTAAGCAATTGCTTGAGTAAGTCCTTCCCTACTCAGGAATGTACTTAAAAGCAAGCATGACTTGAACCATGTGCTCATTTAATCTCAGTGTAGTAGGACTGAAAGCCTACATTCTTAGAGCCATTTTGGAGAGCCTTTTGGAAGTCATTTTCCTGAACCTCAATTCCGAGGCACAATTTGGCTTGAAATTATTTTGCATGCAGAATTTCGGCAGTAATGTCTGCTCTCCACACTGTTTCGTTTTAAAGTTCATCTAGATTAAAGTATGAATCCAAGAGTATGCATCTTTTAAGACAGGCTTGTCAGATACGAAGATTTTCTGTTCAAGAGATTTTAAAATGAAAGGACCAGAAAACTAAAGCTAATAAATCTCCAAGGTCAGAGTATCTTGAGTTCTGCCAAAGGAACGTGAGAGAGAGGAAAAAGCCAAATCCCTCTGAAAAGTGGCACCTAGGGAACTGCAATGTGTGTTTTAGGACGTCAATGCAGGATAATGCAGGATAGTAAGAGATAAGTGACACCATGACTGAGGTATAGAGGAACATGCGTTTGACCAAGTATTCTGGGAATGCATTTCCATCACCTGGCAAATTCTGCTAAAAAAAAAAATCTCTTCCTGATGCTTGGTGCTAGCAGCTGGACTGTGCTCAGCACAGAAACGTAAAAAGTACCCTGTCAAAGATCCTGCTGTTGTCCCAGTGACAAGTGGGAAGAAGAAAGGAAGTCCTTTGGATGAAGGCCTTCACAGAGAAGTGAGGTATGGACAGGTGATGGCCAGGGGCTATACCAGATGATTTCAGGGTCTGTTACACATGCACAGTAAACCTGTTGGATTAAACTTTGTCACTTGGATTAAACTGTCTTCACAGAGGTTTAAGTTAATGAGCTTCTGTTGGTCTAAAAGCAAGTTTGCAGTTAATGATTAAAGTGTTTAATGCAGATTCAGGTAAGCAAATTGACAAAATTCTGGTAACTCAGCTGCTTTCACTTTTTCCTTTCTACACTGATTAACTTAGATTGCCACTTTAAGAACTGCCATGCCCACACAGCCAGTGGAATGGCTGGATAACCAGCAGCAGTGTGCACATGCTGGGTGCAGTCTTGCATTATGCAGGTCTTCAGTGTAGCAGGGGAAACAGCACTGAGAAATTTGGCTCAGGCAATCTGGAGTGCCTCCCCAGGATGGTCTCACAAAAGTGATAGAATCTTCTGAGCTCAGTTGTGGCTAAATTTATCCGAACATTGTGTTCACAATGTTGCTGAAGGGTATCAGGACTGCAGAAGTTGCTGAGGGACGCTATGGCATGTTGCCTCTTCAGATAAACATTGAAGGTGGCAAAGAGGGGTCTATAATTTGCTGGTGGCTTGCTTTGCAGTATGCACCAAAGAGAAATCGAAAAGCTATTTCGAAAAATTTCGAAAAGCTATTCCTAAAAGGATCCACAACATTTCTTTGTGTTGTAGCCTGGTGGCTTACTGTGTTACAACCTTCACTACTGGTATCTTTCAAGAAAACTAATTAGAAAGAAACTAAAAAAAAAAAAAAGATGGCTAAGGAAGATTGTCACGCTGGACACGGAAGGAGCACACTGGAGACGCTCAGCCGCCCAAGGCAAAAAAGGAGAGCTTTATTTACAGTTTCTACAATTTATAGACTCTCCAAAATGAGAGTGGATTGGAGGATAACATATCTCCTCCGAATTACATTGGCTAGTTGAACAGTCCATCAATTTTCTCCTCCTCCAAGAAGGAATGTGAAAAACACATAGTGTTTTGAGAAAAGTGTGGGAATTCTAACTCCAAGTATGTAAATATCAGAAGGCTTTTGAAAATCAGGGCGACATCTCACCCTTTTTCCGTTAAAAAAGAAAATGTGGTGATTTGTGTATGGACACTTTGTTCCAAGGTCCATATTTCTACTAGAAGAGAATGTACATGCAAGACTGGCAGCATATGAGATGGTTATTGCTACTTCTCTAAAAAACTATAGGGAAATGACACCTGGAGGAGCTTTAAGACAAAATACTGCATGTAGCATGATGCAAGTGGAATTCCTCAGGGACAGGTATTTTGGCCAGTGCACTTTAATATTTTTGTCAGTGATGTGGACAGTGGGATTGAGAGAACCCACAGTAAGTTTGCTGATGTGTGGTGCAATTGACACTATGGAGGGAAGGGATACCTGAGATGTGGGCTGATGCATGAAGTTAAACAAGGCAAGTGCAAAATGCTGCACCTGGGCTGGGGCAATCCCAAGGACAAACACAGGCTGGGCAGAGAATGGATTGAGAGCAGAACTGTGGTTGCTGGTGTATGAGATGCTGAACATGCCCCAGCCTTGAGCACTCACAGCGCAGAAAGCCAAACGTGTCCTGGGCTGCAACTAAAGCAGGGTGGGCAGCAGGGGAGGGAGGATTCTGCCCCTTTGCTCTGCTCTGTTGTGCTCTGGTAAAACCCCACATGGAACACTACAGCCAGCTCTGGGGTCCCCAGCATAAGAAAGATTTGGACCTGATGGAGCTAGTCCAGAGAAGAGCCATGACAATGATTAAAGGGCTGGAGCACCTTTCTACAAGGACAGGCTGAGATGGTTAGGGCTGTTCAGCCTAGAGAGGAGAAGGCTCTGGGAAGATTCCATAGGTATCTTCCAGTACCTAAAGGGTTCTAATAGAGAGCTGGAGAGGAACTTTTTACAAGGGCATGGGGTGATGGGATAAGGGGGAATGCCTTTAAGCCAAAACAGGGTGGGTTTAATTACTAGATATCACTGCTTTGCTCTGAGGGTTGTGAGACACTGGCACAGGTTGCCTAGGGAAGCTGTGGATGCCCCATCTCTGGAAGTGTCCAAGGCCAGGTTGGATGGGGCTTTGAGGAATCTGGTCCACTGGAAGGTGCCCCTGTTCATGGCAGAGAATTGGAACTACATGATCTCTAAGGTCCCTTCCAACCCAAACATTTCTATGATTCTATGAATATTCATCTAAAAACTCTTAATGTACTAGCAATAATTTTAGTTACACTTGTTGCCATGTCTCCTAGTTTTGCTTGTGGGGGCTGAGAAGGGGTGGAACCTGTGGCCATGTGGGCATGACTGGGCTGCTATTCTATACCATCCTGATTGTCATTGGGCTGTGGCTTTGGTAGGAGAAAAAGTGAACACATTGCAGAAGCAGCACTGTTTTGTTCTGTTTCCTCCTCAGGAAAGTTTCCGGGACCAGTGCTGCAGACTTTGTCCCTCTTTTGCCACTGCCTGTCCCCTCCTGTCCCTCAGGAAGAATGCAAGTCCAAGCAGCAAGCACAGCTGAGCCCAGCAGAGCACCATGGTGACAGTGCAGGATGAGCCATGGGGAATGGAGGCAAACCTGAGCCTGAGCCCAGCCCAGCAGAAAAGACCCAAGCCAAGCTGATGCTACTAATCACAGCTGAGTGCAGCCGAGCCCGGCAGTCAAAATCAGGCAACACAACACAGACTATTCCAGTTTTTGGGAGGTTTGTCCATAATTTTTTTCACTCTCTTTGAACTGAGAACATCTGGGGAGAGCATCTGTCATCTTGTCTTTATCTCAGCAGCCAAGCACACTGAGTTGAGGTGGCAAACACCTTTTGTGTGTAAAGCACCTTCTTTTTGGCATACTTTTGTTATTAGTATTGTGCTGGTTTTCTGTGTTTCTTATTTTGTTGCTGTTTGTTTTCAGTAAATTGTTATCTCAACCCATATCTGCCTTTGTCCCTCTCTCACTGGAATAGGAGTGGGCGAATGGGAATAGCTTATTTAGTTCCCAGCTATTTTTAAACCACCACACCATACAAAATAGTAAATGAAACAGGACTGGAGAAAAAACATGCTTCAAATGTGTACCTTGGGAAAGACAAGCAGAAGCATTGAGCACTGAGATAGGATGCCACTAGCCATGGAACCATTAACTCTGTCATACAAGATGATGCCATTCATCTGCTCTTGGAAGAAGATTTCTGTGTGTCTGGACCTTGGTGAGGGACATTCAAAAACGTACCTGAAGGCTCAGGGTGGCCAGAAGTTCTTGTATGGAAAGGGTTGTATGAGGAAATGATTGAGCAGATAAACACTGTTCATGCTACAAAAGCAGAGAGCTAAGCTGTATCCTCCTCTGCAATGCCATCTGCTGTGGGGGTCGCCTCCCCACACCATCTGTGTTCTTCAGTCTCATGGGTCTGGAGCCCCTTCTGGAGACAGGTCTGTTTACACAGTTGTAAAAAGTGGCTATGAAACTATTCAGCAGACCAGAAATTGGCCAGACCACATTGGTGCTGCATGAGGCCCCTGATGCTTGCAGGCCAGCAGGAAGTGTGTCCTGGCTCACCCAATGAGAGCTGGGTGGCCTCTAAACAGCATCTAAAATCCTTGTTCTTTCTGGATAACTGTGGGATCTGCCAGGAGCCTGTTGTGTGTCAGTGTCTTTGCTGCAAGTGCCAGCACAAGAAATAGTAAAAGACAGTTAAAGTTGAGCAGAATCCGTGGATTTTAGGAACTTCCAGATACTGTAGGTACCTTTTTCTTTTTTATTTAGGGTAGTTGTGGGGAGAGATTAGTATGTTTGGCTCCATAGAGGGGAGTATGAATATAGACGCTGGTTTTTCTGATGTAGTGCCACTGAGAAGGTGACTGCTGATTTGCATTATGAACAGCAACGGGCTCTGCATGAGGAACTGCCTTTGCTCTAGAAGAAGCATGCAGAGATGGAAAGAGACATCAGAGCAGAGATCTAACCAGTTTTGATGGCACTTTACTAGCTCATCTGGCAACTCTCCTCTTCCCTCACCCAACATGTGCACAGTGCAACTCCTGGCATCAGCATGGTGCAGACCATTAGGTGTCCGAGCATTTACCATGTGCATTTAAACTTAAATGGTCTGGCATTTGCCCACCAGCCATCAGATAACAGCACAGTTGTCTGCATAGATGTAGGGAGTATGTGTGTTTTGGCAAGAAAATATAACTGTTTTCTTCCTGTATCATCTCAGTGACAGAAGTTTGGCAAGAAGGCTTGTGTCTGCACAGATGGCAGTGTTGCGTCATTTTGCAGGGGTTTTGCCATGAGTGTGGCATCAGCTGAATCAAAAACAGAGATAACTTTTCCAAAGGAACCTGCCTTACTGAAGGTAATGAAGCTCAGGAGCTGTGTGTACACATGGCTAGCCAGCATCCCCTGAAGTGTGTTAAGAAAATAAACCCTCCAGGAAGATCCAGGAAGAGGGAGGCAAAACACATTTTAGGGGTGAGGGAGCAGGACTCAGATTTAGGTGCAAGACCTCCTCCTTTATCAGTTACTTGTGTACCTACTATGGCACTGAGTTTGCACAGGTAGCCTGTCAGTTACACACATAAAAAGTCAGACTTGTGGGACTTGATCTAAAACAACCTAGTGCTGATGTGATTATAACCCAGAGAACAGTGATTGCATGGCTCTTCTGGCTATAGGACACATGTTCCTGGCTGCTTAATGCTTTTCCAAATTCTGTCTGACAGGTCCCAATAAGAACTCCTGTGTACACTCATAAGGGTGTAGTTTTGTTAGTACATCCTGGTGATGCCCCAACAGTACTCCAAGTACTCCACAAGGTGTTCAGACATAATTTCAAACACTTGGAGCATCATCTGGCTCCTGACAGGCGATGCAGAGCAAAGAGCTTTGTGGTTTGGTGTGCAACCACTGAAGTCAGTGAGGAAGGCAGGATGGGAATTCCCTTATCTTTAAACAAAGCCCATGAGCTGGTGTGGTATTGAAGCAAAATCCCAGTCTTTCCAGGGCTCTTCCACACTGTCCAACAATGAAAGGGTTAAACTGTTTTCTTTGGGACCAGAAAAAATCAATTTATGCCAAAAAAAAAAAAAAAAGGCAACCCAAAAAAACCCACCAAGAGAAACAACAACAAAAAAACCCACCAACAACAATCAACCAATCAACCCCCCCAGCCAAACCCCAGAAGCAAGGATGCTGTATTTCCTGGAAGAGTTGAAAGCAGGATAATTCTTATTCCAGCTTTCTGGTGATAGAACACCCTTACAGATGGTAGTTGATACATGCTTGCCATCACAAAACTGTTTCAGTTTTGTTTCAGTTTTATTTTGTTAGGCTAAGACTCCTTTTCGGCAAGCATTAGAGCTCCATGCTGCTTGTAGCAGCCATCACTTTCTGATCTCACTACACATCCAAGCCCTAGATAAATTAATGCTATTTTTTCTTGTTTATGAGGACAAGGTTGTTACAAATGGAGAAGGGAGTTTTAAACAAGTTTCTGGCTTTGCCCAGGCCTTTGGCTGTAGACAGTAGTTTTACTGAGGTCGTCAGGACCCCAAAGCCCCACTGTCTTTGCAAGTTCTCAATAATGGTCAATTAGGTCTATTATAAAATGAATTATTTCTTTGAAAGACACAAGTTTAACAGACATAAGTCTTTAACAGAGACTTACTACACAGCATAAGCAAAGAAACACTACTAGTAGATAAACAATAGAGCAGGAGAGTTGGGTACATGTATTTCAGCTAGTGAAGAAATAGTATAGATTAGGATTCAATGCATCTTGCCATTCAGTTTCTGGTGGAGCATACATAGGACCCTTCCTCTCAGTTTCTAGAAAAATATCCATGGAGATATGTCCAAACTTTGTGAAAGAAGCCCTGCACATTTCCAGGGAGTGTGTAGGAGGCTTTTGTTTCTGTGGAAATTTGTTTACCTTTTATACTGTAAAGCAGTGTCTTTCAGTCAATGATATTTAATTTTTATCTCTCTCTATATCTACACTCCAGACCATGATGTTTATTCCCAGCTAGGAGTCTCAGCCCTCTTGCCCCCCTGCTGGGCATTTGTCCCGGCCTGGGTTATCTCATCCATATGCACCAGCTGAGGTGGTTGGGGGCGGGGATGGGGGCAGGTAGGGAACGTTCTGCCACAAAGGTGTGTAGTGGGAAGGAAAGGAAAAACTGATACAGACTTTAATGTTCATGACTGTGCATGTGCTATGAAGCATTCCTGAATGGCCACCTGTGTACCCTGTTCTTACTGTTTCTGTTCAGGATTGAATGGCACTAATAAGAAGCTGTCACTGTGGGCCATCAAGCATCAGAGCTCAGCTCAAACCAGACACACCACTTTTGAAAATATGGAATATGGAAAAAGTGGGAACTAGGACCTTACTTCCTAGCACATGATAAACCTTTCCTTGAGAAGCCAAAAGTAATCTAAGTCTCTGTCTCCTTTTGCAGTTCAATAAATTGCCTGAGTAATACTGTTCAAGATTCAAGAAACAACCACCATAATTTTTGCACCAAGGCCTGTCACAACTTAATTAAGTGGGATTAATTGCAGTGTGAGAATATCAGTGAGGCTGGAGCTGTTATATCTTTCAGGACAACTGGTTTGTATTTAGGATCTTGATTTTAGCAGGCTGTTTCCCAAAATGGCCTGGGTGCTTGTTGGGGGTTAGGTTTCTTTTCTTTTTTCACCTATAGAATTTTTTCCCAAGGGTTGCTTGGCAGCTAATTGCCGGTACTTATCAGTGCTCAGCTGAGACAAAAAAGATGGACCCTGGTATTTGGCTACACCCTTTGTCTCTGCGAGTTTCTCTCGAGGCGGGGAGAAAGACGGTGCTGGAAGGCAGCTTCACTTTTGGTGTGGTCTGCATCGGGAGAAGAGGGGGCTGCCGTTGCTGCGTGGGTTTCTCACTGGCACCACCGGGATTTGATCCTGAAGAGAGCTGCTATCATCTGCCCGTGTGTCCAGGAAGATCCTGATTCCTCCTTTGCTGCCCTGCTGGAGCTCTCTCAGCCCTGTCCCACTGCCTCGGCGCTGCTTTAGAGCTGCTCTGCACCGCGGGCCCGCACTGGCCTCCCTGCCAGACATCCCTGCCCCCCAGTGACCACCGACGGAGCTCCGAACTTCATCCGATCCACCAGCCTGGGATACCCCACCGTTCCAGCTTGGTACCTTTTTTTTAGAGTCTCCAGAGACCAGACTGCCCCGAGTTTTGTGGGACCAAGCTCCGTCAAGGTCCCTGGTTCTGTTTTCGCTATTAATTGCTGTAGTTGTCGTTGTTTGTTTGCCTTGTTATACCTATTAGTAAAGAACTGTTATTCCTATCCCCATATCTCTGCCTGAGAGCCGTTTTAATTTTTTTTTCTAAATTATAATAATTTGAGGGAAGGGAATTTGAATTATCCATCCCAAGAGAGGCCCTGCCTCTCTTTAGCAGATACCTGTCTTCTTTCAAAACCAAGACAGATTTTGGCGCCCAAACGTGGGGCTTGAGGGCATTGGGAGAAAAGGAATAACAGTTCTTAAGTGACCTGATTTCTTATTCATTCTTGTTCACTGGATATAGAAACCATGTTAGGTAACGCCATGTGGTCTAACTTATCCTGGTTCGGGTGGCATGTGGTTGTGGCTTTATTTTGCCCATTTGCAGGCCCTTACCTAAACATGGGCCCTATAACAAAAGATACTGTGGCTGTTATCCAGTTTGTTTTATGGGCTGATAAGGTGAGGAATTCACTGATTTTTAACTTGCTCTGGACAGCAGGCACGTGGATACGTGGCTATCACATACTAAGTGGGTGTATTTGGGGTTATTTTAGGAATGGTATACTCTGTGAGGAAATGACAGTGAGGGAAGTTTTCCAGACCTTTAGCCAGTTCCTTATGCCTACTCTACCAGCTTTTGAAGAGTTCAAATTTCCTCTAGAAACTAACCAAATGTTGCTGATGATCCTAGCTTATTTAGCTTTCAAAGATAAGGTGAGGTCAATTTGGAGCACTGCACAGACTAGGGATATTGCTGTAGGGCCTGATACTGTCCCAGAGACTAGAGATACTGCTGTGGGGCCTGATACTGCCCCAGAGGCTGGGAATGCTGCCATAGAGCCTGGGGCCAATGCCCCAGAGACTGGGAATGCTGGCCCATTGCCTGACCCTGCCCCGCAGCCCACCCCAGAAATGAACCACCCCGATTGGGTGGGGGTTCTAGTGAAAGAGATACGTGAAATGGGCCAGGTGCTGAAAGAATACACTTCCCCAGCTGGTGAGAAGCCCTCCCCTTGCCCTGAAAAGGGAGAATCCGATGGTGCAGCAGTGGAACCCACAGAGGTTACAACCGTCCAGGTTCCAGCTGAACCACAGGACCAGTCACAACCAGCCGCGGTTGCCCCTGTAGAAACAAAGAAGTATAAGATGAAATCAGAGCACCCAGGTAATAAGGATAAGAAAGGAGGGCCCTCACAGCCCACAGGGGAACCAGAGGTTGAGATTGTCACCGAGTCCCTGACTTATGAAAGCCTACGTAATCTGCAAAAAGATATTGCACGATGGGGACGTGAGGCTTATACAACTTGGTTACTTCGGGTTTGGGACCTTATAGGTACAGGCGTGCAACTGGATGGTGGTGAGGCAAGGAATTTGGGACCCTTGACCCAGGACTCAGGGGTGAATCAAGTATTTGTAAGGGAGCAAGGGCCCCTTCCCCTCTGGCAACGACTTCTAACGAGTGTAAGGGAGAGGTTTGTCCACAGAGACAGAATGCAGGAGCACCATCATAGAAGTCACTGGAAGACCCTTGAAGAAGGGATCCAACAGCTGAGGGAAGTGGCAATATTAGAAGTACTCTTTGGGAGGGGTGGACAGCATGACAATGACCCTGACAAGGTCAGGTGCACAGGGCAGATGTTGTGGAACCTGGCAAGTAAAGGGCCATCTCAATACACCACCTTCATTGCAATGATCAATCCTGATAGCAACCGAGAGACAGTGGGTTCTGTCGCCAACAGGCTCAGAAACTATGAGAGCATGATCAGTGGCCCAATGCAGGCTCAGGTCTCTGCCATAGCTAAAGAACTCAAAGAGGAGATAATAAGGGAGGTGAGAGGGGAGGTGAGGGAGGAGGTGAGGGAAGAGATGAGGAGGAACAGTTCCCATGCGGCACCAGTGCGAGTCACAGGCCCCAGAGCCAGAGCCCAACGCCCTCCAGCTAGAGAGAGAGGGTACACCCCAAGGGCTGACCTGTGGTTTTTCTTGCGTGACCATGGGGAAGACATGGGAAGGTGGGATGGAAAACCCACTTCTGCCCTGGCAGCACGGGTGCGTGAGCTCAAGGAGAGAAACACTAACCAAGGGGGTCCCACTAAAATGAAGGTAGCCTCAACCTCCGATGACCGAGCCACCAGGTATTATAGAAGTGAAGATGATATGTCAGATCCCCTTGAAGGAACCTCTACGATGTATGCCCAGGAAGGGAATAATAACCAGTGCTAGAGGGGCCCTGCCTCTAGCCAGGAAGAGGCACGGGAAAACCGAGTCTTTTGGACTGTGTGGATTCGATGGCCTGGCACATCAGAGCCACAGAAATATGAAGCTTTGGTAGATACTGGTGCGCAGTGTACCCTGATGCCATCGGGACATGTGGGGGCAGAACCCATTTCCATTGCTGGAGTCACAGGGGGATCACAGCAACTGACTCTGGTGGAAGCCGAGGTGAGCCTGACCAAGAAAGAGTGGCAGAAACATCTGATTGCAACTGGCCCAAAGGCCCCGTGTATCCTGGGCATTGACTTCCTCAGGAATGGGTATTACAAAGACCCTAAGGGACTCAGATGGGCTTTTGGAATAGCTGCTGTGGAGGCAGAGGACATCAAGAAATTGAACACCTTGCCTGGACTGTCAGAGAACCCATCTGCAGTAGGACACCTGAAGGTAGAAGAACAACGAGTGCCAGTTGCAACCTCGATGGTGCACCGCCGGCAGTATCGGACCAATCGAGATGCCGTGATCCCCATCCACAAGATGATCCAGGAGCTGGAGAGCCAAGGGGTGGTCAGCAAAACCCACTCACCCTTCAACAGCCCCATCTGGCCTGTGCGCAAGTCTGATGGAGAATGGAGACTGACTGTGGACTATCGTGCATTGAATGAGGTGACACCACCGCTGAGCGCTGCTGTGCCGGACATGCTGGAACTCCAGTACGAGCTGGAGTCCAAGGCAGCGAGGTGGTATGCCACTATTGACATTGCTAATGCATTTTTCTCCATTCCTCTGGCTGCAGAGTGCAGGCCTCAGTTTGCGTTCACATGGAGGGGTGTGCAGTATACCTGGAACCGACTGCCCCAGGGGTGGAAGCACAGTCCCACCATCTGCCATGGACTGATCCAGGCTGCACTGGAAAAGGGAGAGGCTCCAGAACATCTGCAGTACATCGATGACATCATTGTGTGGGGGAACACGGCAATGGAAGTGTTTGAGAAAGGGGAGAAGATCATCCAGATTCTCCTGGAAGCCGGCTTTGCCATCAAGAAGAGCAAGGTCAAGGGACCTGCCCGAGAGATCCAGTTCTTAGGGGTAAAGTGGCAAGATGGACGTCGCCAGATACCCACAGAGGTCATCAACAAGATCACCGCGATGTCTCCACCGACCAGCAAGAAGGAAACACAAGCTTTCCTAGGTGCCATAGGCTTTTGGAGGATGCACATCCCTGAGTACAGCCAGATTGTGAGTCCTCTCTACCTGGTTACCCGCAAGAGGAACGATTTCCACTGGGGTCCTGAACAGCAGCAAGCCTTTGCCCAGATCAAGCAGGAGATCGCTCATGCGGTAGCCCTTGGCCCAGTGAGGACAGGACCGGAGGTAAAGAACGTGCTCTACTCAGCAGCTGGGAACAATGGCCTGTCCTGGAGCCTTTGGCAGAAAGTGCCGGGTGAGACTCGAGGCCGACCACTGGGATTCTGGAGCCGAAGCTACAGAGGGTCTGAGGCCAACTACACTCCCACGGAGAAGGAAATCTTGGCCGCCTATGAAGGAGTTCAAGCTGCCTCAGAAGTGATTGGCACGGAAGCACAACTCCTCCTGGCGCCCCGACTGCCTGTGCTGGGGTGGATGTTCAAAGGAAAGGTTCCCTCTACCCACCATGCCACCGACGCCACATGGAGCAAATGGATTGCCCTCATCACACAGCGCGCCCGTATTGGAATCCCAAACCGCCCTGGGATTTTGGAAGTTATTACCAACTGGCCGGAAGGTGAAAGCTTTGGTCTCATGGACGAAGAGGAGCAGGATCAAGTGACACGAGCTGAAGAAGCACCACCGTACAACCAACTGCCAGTGGAAGAGACACAGTACGCTCTTTTCACTGATGGTTCCTGTCGCGTTGTAGGCATGAACCGGAAGTGGAAGGCAGCCGTGTGGAGCCCCACACGACAGGTTGCACAAGCCACTGAAGGAGAAGGTGGGTCGAGTCAACTTGCTGAACTCAAAGCCATTCAGTTAGCCCTGGACATTGCTGAAAGAGAGAAGTGGCCAAAGCTCTACCTCTACACTGATTCGTGGATGGTGGCCAATGCTCTGTGGGGTTGGCTGGAAAGGTGGAAAAAGGCCAACTGGCAGCGTCGGGGAAAACCAATCTGGGCTGCTGATGAGTGGAAGGACGTTGCCACTCGGGTAGAGAAGCTGCCTGTGAAAGTCCGCCATGTAGATGCCCACGTCCCCAAGAGCAGAGCTAATGAGGAGCACCGAAACAATGAGCAAGTAGATCAGGCTGCCAAGATAGAGGTATCAAAGATAGACTTAGACTGGCAGCACAAGGGAGAACTGTTCCTAGCTCGATGGGCCCATGATGCTTCAGGACATCAAGGCAGAGATGCCACCTATAAGTGGGCACGAGACCGAGGGGTGGATCTAACCATAGACAGTATTTCCCAGGTTATCCATGACTGTGAGACCTGCGCTGCGATCAAGCAGGCCAAGCGGGTGAAGCCCCTATGGTATGGGGGACGATGGTCTAAATATAAGTATGGGGAAGCCTGGCAGATTGACTACATCACCCTTCCCCAGACCCGCCAAGGCAAGCGCTATGTGCTGACCATGGTAGAAGCCACCACTAGATAGCTAGAGACCTACCCTGTGCCTCACGCTACTGCCCGGAACACCATCCTGGGCCTTGAGAAACAAGTCCTGTGGAGACATGGCACCCCTGAGAGAATTGAGTCAGACAATGGGACCCATTTCAAGAACAGCCTTGTGAACACCTGGGCCAGAGAACATGGCATCGAATGGATATATCACATCCCTTATCATGCACCAGCTGCCGGGAAAGTTGAACGATGCAATGGCCTGCTTAAAACCACCTTGAAGGCACTGGGTGGGGGGTCTTTCAAGAACTGGGAGATTAATTTAGCAAAGGCCACATGGTTAGTGAACACCAGAGGTTCCACCAACCGAGCAGGCCCTGCCCAGTCTGAGCCCCTGAGAACAATGGATGGGGATAAGGTTCCAGTGGTACACATGAGAGGTATGCTGGGAAAAACTGTTTGGGTTTATCCTGCCTCCAGCAAAGACAATCCCATCCGTGGGGTTGTCTTCGCTCAGGGACCAGGTTGCACTTGGTGGGTAATGCAGAAAGATGGACAAACCCGATGCATACCTCAAGGAGACCTTGTTTTAGGGTGAACTACCCATGCCACTGTATCTGTACCCATATCTGCATGTATATATGTATATAATTAAGGTAGTGCATGTATGTATATAGTTTAGAGGTTTAAATTCAATGTAATATGTTGGTATGGGAAAAAATTCGGGGTGGATTAATGTTGGGGGTTAGGTTTCTTTTCTTTTTTCACCTATAGAATTTTTTCCCAAGGGTTGCTTGGCAGCTAATTGCCGGTACTTATCAGTGCTCAGCTGAGACAAAAAAGATGGACCCTGGTATTTGGCTACACCCTTTGTCTCTGCGAGTTTCTCTCGAGGCGGGGAGAAAGACGGTGCTGGAAGGCAGCTTCACTTTTGGTGTGGTCTGCATCGGGAGAAGAGAGGGCTGCCGTTGCTGCGTGGGTTTCTCACTGGCACCACCGGGATTTGATCCTGAAGAGAGCTGCTATCATCTGCCCGTGTGTCCAGGAAGATCCTGATTCCTCCTTTGCTGCCCTGCTGGAGCTCTCTCAGCCCTGTCCCACTGCCTCGGCGCTGTTTTAGAGCTGCTCTGCACCGCGGGCCCGCACTGCCTTCCCTGCCAGACATCCCTGCCCCCCAGTGACCACCGACGGAGCTCCAAACTTCTTCCGATCCACCAGCCCGGGATACCCCACCGTTCCAGCTTGGTACCTTTTTTTTTGGAGTCCCCAGAGACCAGACTGCCCTGGGTTTTTGTAGGACCAAGCCCCGTCAAGGTCCCTGGTTCTGTTTTCGCTATTAATTGCTGTAGTTGTCGTTGTTTGTTTGCCTTGTTATACCTATTAGTAAAGAACTGTTATTCCTATCCCCATATCTCTGCCTGAGAGCCGTTTTAATTTTTTTTTTCTAAATTATAATAATTTGAGGGAAGGGAATTTGAATTATCCATCCCAAGAGAGGCCCTGCCTCTCTTTAGCAGATACCTGTCTTCTTTCAAAACCAAGACAGTGCTCTCAGAAGTAGTCCTTGGATGAGCTACTGTGAGCCAGTCACAACCCACGAGATGGCAAGTGGGTAAAATGTGAGGCTGAATGTTACTGATCCATGGACTGGGCAGAGAAACCTCCTGAGAGACACAAAACTCTATGGAGAAGGGGTAAGGGGGCAAGCCTGAACAGTTGCTGCAAGAGGGTTGCAGCAAGACCCAAGGGCACAAGAGGGCAAACCTTTGTCAAGGAGACTGATGGTGAGAGCAGCTCATCATTTCTGTGAGCATTCTGGCCTCTCTTAGCAGACCTGTCCACCTAATAACTCACCATGCACAGCTCATCAAGTGGCTGCCAGGCTGCACACAGACAGAGGAGGAACATTTGCCATGACCCAAGGGTTTAAACACAGCTTAGTTTAGAAAAAATGCTTGCAGCCTACATTTCAGATGGAAGGAAGTCCTGGTTTTGTCCACTGAATAGCTGCAGTGTGCAGAAGAAGAGGCAGATCCCTTCACTTCATGAGACTTCTGTCCCTCAACAGACTTGCACAGCAATGAGCATTTATCACATGTGCCCTCTGTAAGAGTCGGCCCAAAAATCTTCAACTTGTCTCACATTTTATCATGGAAACTTTGGGGGGGAATGAGGGGGAGACCTCAAGAGCTGATGTAACTGCCACCAGAATTACCATTTTGGCCAGGTGTGTTTGCTTGGGAACATGAGTTGCTGGACCAACATCCTGCTGAAACAATGGTAGTCACAGTATGCTACACTGCCCCTGGATTCTGTACCACCTGTGTCTGAGATGCAGTGGGACCAGCTTGCCCTGTTTCCCCTGCTCCATTGTGCATTGGGCCTAGACTCCAATCACGAGATTTCTCCCCCACTTTGGCTGGGTGCCTTTCGCCTCAAAAACAGCTATACATCTCAGCCTCGGAGGAGAGCCCTCCGAGATCTCCCCGCAGAGATGACAGATCCCCTAGCAACGCCACAAGGACTGCAAAGGGGGTCTGTTGGCGAAAAGTTGCTACAAGGACAGCGAAAGGGGTCTATTGGCGAAGGAATAGCCACAAGGACTGCCCCCGTCTCTCATCTGTGGTAACTATTCCCTGCTTTCCTATCGCTTTCTCTGTCCTTCTCTCTCTCTTTATCATTTTCTCTCTCTCTACTCTCTCTCACTATTGCATATCAGTTTTGTGGGCACATTAATAAAGTGCATTGATTTTTAGTTAAACCATATTCTCTTTGCCTCCTTTGTACTCTGAGACCACTACGAACTCAGCTTGTTTAAGGGGGTCATAACACCTCTGTGTAGCTTTTTTCCAGAAATCTTTCTTGGAGTCTTCAGGAGAAGACTCTGAGCTGTCAGTGATATGCACACCACAGACTGGGGATTCCTGTTACAGAAGAGTCCAGAGCTCAGAGGATTAGACAATGTGCTTGCATTGTTAGCCTGTGTAGGGCTCATGTGTTCCACTTTCCAGCTTGATTTTCTTGCAGTGGGTCCTTCAGCTGGGTTTGTGCAGTTCCTTTACCTTTTATATACTATATTAACAGCAAAATCTGCAACAACATAAACTTCTTTTTAAAATCATATCTTTCCAGTGTGCATTATACCCCTGGGGCTGGAGTAACAGTCAGCAGTGGCGAAAAAATCAGAGGTAAGAAGGAGAAATCCAGCATCGCCCTCCTGTTGACCTTGAATATACCACCTTTCCCCTTTTTCTGCCACACTGAGATAGTCACTGTCCGGATCACAGTGCATGGACACTCAGAGCAACCTCTCACTGCTAAATTCACTGGCCTGCAAAATCCCATTAGTTTCAGCCCTATAAAAAGTAGACTTTAAACTATAGTATACATAATAAAATTATAGTGGTATTGTAAAAAATGCATTACTCTTTCCTAAA
Organism: Acrocephalus scirpaceus scirpaceus; assembly: GCA_910950805.1. Taxonomy (NCBI): domain Eukaryota; kingdom Metazoa; phylum Chordata; class Aves; order Passeriformes; family Sylviidae; genus Acrocephalus; species Acrocephalus scirpaceus. Next base: position 48,964,452 of record OU383776.1, read on the forward strand.
GGATATTAAGTGTCTGAACATCTATAAAAAAATTCTCCATTAATCCTCTGCTTTTAGTTCCTGCCTATAGGGCTGAAAACTCTCCATTTATGAAATGCACACTGCTTGTCTTCATTTAACTTATGGTATTCATCATGATGCACCTGTGTTTGGTCCACTAAAGCAACAGGATCTTGTTTTGTTGTGCCTGATAGTGAGAAGGGAGTGCATGGAAAATAGGTGGAAAATGCTACTTGACTAGCATTGCCTGTCCGGCTTGCAGAGACACTGTGGTGGAGAGATGCACTGGCAGCACAGTATCAGCCAGTAGAGGAATAGAGAGAGTTTTTTTCCTGGTGCCAGGGTCAATTTAAAAAGGAAAAACCTTTGCCTTTGCCATCCTCCCATGGTTTCCACAGCAAGGCAAAAGATGCTGTATTACTGCCTCTCTATTACTGGCTCTGTGTGGCAATACATTTTTAACTTTTCAGCAACACTAGGGCAACTTCGTGTTGGTGCCTCTGAGTTTTCAGCACATAAACTCATAAAAAATCATCAGGGAAAATAATCGTTCTTAAATTCTTCATATTTTGTGAAAAACACATAAGTCCCTACTACTCAGCTATGGTGGCAGTGTGTCACAAGGACAAGCTATTTTTGCCCACTTTCTTTATTTGTTTTCTAGCTTATTCAACTAAGCTCAACAATTTAATTCTGATTATGACTTCAAGTACTTGCCTATCAGTGCTGCGAGTCCCAACACCACCAAGGCTACCCCTGTGCTCTCAGTGTGTGGAGATACCATGACCAAAGGACTCAGAGATTACATGGACATCACTAAGGTCAGGAAACTTAGCAGAACACTGGGTTTTTTCAATGCTGGCAGCCAGCCCTTCTGGTGAAATGAAGTTATTATAAAGTTTAAAAGAGAAGGATTTTCAGCCTTCTTTATGTCCTAGTGGTGTTAGATTTTCCAAGTTTCTCTCAATAAAACTGTAACCTTTTCTAATTTATACCCTGTTTCCCTCATGGTTGAGCCAGTAGCTTTGAAACCCAGGGTGATGCTAAAGATTTCCTTGTACATAATGCTTGTGCACAACCTTAGTCTCATGCTCTATGTGACAAAATTTCCTGCTGTTACCCTAAGGTATGGTTTCTGCTTCTAGAGCTAGCAAGTGTAATCTTGAGCATTTGAGAACTTTTCTCTAAAAATGGACTCCCAGAAATATCAAAAACGTCACCCCAAATATAAGGACTTTGGCTAAGATCCAAAGCATAAAAACCCTGCTCACATTTTTATAACTAAGTTTCTGTGTTAGGTTTATCTAAGATATTGAGGGCCAAAAGCAGCCAGACTAGCAGTCTGATTGCAATACTGACATCTCATGGCTAAAAGAAGTTGCTACTGCTTCTCCTTTTTCTCTTCTTACTCCTCTTTCACCTTCTTCTCCTTCTTCACCTGAAAAGTATCCATTGCCATAAGTATTACATAGCTGTGAAAGTACAGAGTATTACACCCAAGTGGTAAAACACACACATTTGCACACAGTCACACTTCAGTGTGACTGGAATGTTCATTCACTTAAAAAAAACCCAGGAATTTCAATCCTTTCTTCTGAATGTGGATTTCTACAGCTGGTGCAAAAGTGGCACCAGCAAGCAAAATGCATCTGATTTGTTTGAACACACCTTGCACCAGAGTTTTGTTGTAGCCTCTTCCAAAACTCTAAGGCTGCCAAGAAAAAAATTTCTGGGGAAGCATGAAAGCTGTTGCAGAATTCTTCAGAGAGAGCACAGAAAAGCCCTAAAAATGTGCTTTCCTCACCTGTGATGCATTTCCTTTCCGAAAATACCTTGACTTATCTTCCCCCTTCCTCTTACTTCAGACCCCAGCAGTGAAGGTGAGTGAATCCCTGGAGGACTTCTACATCACCATGAAGAAAACAGATAGGCCTGGCTTTGTAGCCACATCATTTTGCACTATCCAACAAGGCTTGGACCAGATCCTCAAGAATGCTGGTGGCTGCTTTCTCCACCACCAGCAACATCTTCAGCTCTTCTGCGAGAAAGCTGAAGAATAAGCCTAAGGTCTTGAGAAAGGCTGCCATGTCTGGTGACTGCTCTCACAATGTATACTTCTTCCTTGTTGATGAGGAAGAGGTGTGGAGGACAGGATGCCTGAGAGGTGACAGGCCCATAGCCCTTCTCTCCACAGGGGGAAATACAGCAGCCAGTACCTGAACATGCAAACCTTGCAGGAGCAGGAAGGCATAGAGTTTGATGGCATTGAATTGTGCAGAGAACAGGTCGTTTTTTGCCAGAATGGTAGCAGGAAGGAAGAAAACAGGCAGAACACAGACTGTTATGGCCAGATCTCCCATGAGCACAAGCTCTCCCTGTAGTGCCTTCTCTACAGGCACACGTGCATAAAAGGGCCCTGACACAAAGGGAGCCCAAGTCACCCCTCTACCTGGTCATTTGGCAGCAGGTCAGAGGCATGAGCAATGTCTGGTACAAGGAGCCAAGGGTGGGGATCTGCTCCTTCAGAGGTGTCATCCCCAAGCTGATGAAGAAACCTGGAGCACTGTGAAAATTTTACTTTTGCCTTCCTCACTAAAGGCTTCCAGGAAGTAAAGGCTTCTATCTTAGCATCTAAAACAGAGCAACTCTGCCCTCTGTCCACTCTCAACATTCAGCATCCCAAGAAGTCTCTATGATGATGTGAACAAGTTGAGCTGCTTTCAAACAAGAGGAAAAAAGTGGAATGACAGGACAGGGCAGAGGAATGTGGCACATGCTGTAGTCCCATTTTGGGGATGATTACTGCTTTCTTCAAAAGAGCTAGGGAGCAGTAGTCACTTTCATCACTACCAGGTCTTCCAAGGAAAGAGCTGGTGGAGAGCTTTTTCTTCCTTGGAGGCAGTAACACACATGATGGATTTTCCTCCCTAGCTAGCATAGCTAGGAGAAAGGAGACTGAGTTTTGGGGACCAAGAACCTTGAAGCTTAAGTGCCTATGTTTTCAGAGCAACTGTACAAACATTACTTTTTTGTAAATCATATTTTTAATGGTTCACAGCTTTGTATGCTTGTTCAGTGTTGTAAATACAGTTATTTTTCACTAACTGATTATTTACACTAGATCTGTAGGCACTGCTATAAACTACTACAGGCTTAACAATTAATAAACAAACAGATTAAGTTAATTAACAAATTAATAGCAGACAAAAAGTAGCATCCCCAAAGGACAGCATTTTGAGTCAGTCACATATAAATGGTGAGCACTTAAATTAAAAATGAGCAGTTTGGGGCTGACAAGGTTTTGAGACATTTTAAAAGGCGCTTATATCAGAAGTCAAAAGCTTGGTATGACACCCAAATTATGTTATTTTCAAAAATTGGTGATCAGATATAAAAATAATTGAACAATTATTATGAACAATTATTCAACAAGAACTGAACTTCTACAGCTATGGCTTGGTCCACTTTGTCTTGAGAGGAAAACTTAATTTCAGCTGGAGCTGTGATGAGCCTTTAGGTCACAAAGACGACCTGAAAGACTTAGTGCAGAGGTGGGGAGCAATATTTGATGATGTGCAATCAGCTTCTGTTCTAATGGAAAGCTGAGGCTGGGTTTTTATCTACCATATTGCAGCACTGTGAGAGGATTGGTGAGGTTTACCATGCCCACTATACAGACACTGATTGTTCTAGTTCTGTATAACATCTCTCCCCTGCCACGTCAGAATAAAGCAGAACGCTATGGCATAATTGTTGATCATTATCTGACTACTAATGAGATGAAAATATTTCAACATTTTCTTGCAACTGGAATCCATAAGTCAGCTGGAATCAGTAAGATCATAACTCCTTCATCTGAGTTTTGAAGTCTTTTCAATTCCAAATCTGGTACCTAAATGCAAAAGAATTAGACACAATTCCCATCTATTATGTCAATTATCAACATTATGAGATGAAGGAAAGCTAACACTTCCTGGTAAATAATGCATTATGTGTCAGACTAGTAAGAACCCTAGCTGTGGTTCAGTGTTTTGCTTTGTTCTTCATGAAAATGCTCTTGGTTTTGAAAAGCTGTCATATTTATAGGGATCTGCGAGTTCTATTTTGTTTCTCAATGTATATATTACTTATGGGGATATTTCTGTGTTGAGGGTTAGACTTGTTTCTTGTTTTTTTTTTACCTATAGAATTTTTTCCCAAGGGTTTCGAGGCAACTAACAACCGAATACTTATCGGTGCTCAGGTGAAACAAAAGGATGGAGCCTGGCACTTGGTGACACTCTTTGTCTCCGGGAGTTTCTCTCGGGGGGGGGGGGGGGGGGGGGGGGGGGCGCGCGCGGGCAGGAAAAGAGACGGGGCTGGGGGCAGCTTGGATCTCTTGCTCTCAGCATTGGGGAGAAGACAGTCAGGCTGTTGTTGCGGGAGGAGCTCCACTGGCACCACCGGGTCCAATCCTGAGGAAAGCTACCATCATCTGCTCATGTGCCCAGGAAATCCTGATCTCTCCTTTCGCTGGCCTGCTGGAGCTGGCCCGGCCCTGTCCCACCACCGCTGCTTTGAGGCTGTTCTGCACCGCGGCCCCGCTGCCCTCCCTGCCAGACATCCCTGCCCTCCAGTGACCACCGACGGAGCTCTGGATTGTATGTGATCCACCAGCCTGGGATCCCTCACCGTTCCAGCTTGGTGCATTTTTTTAAGGTTTCCTTGCCCTGGGTTTTGTGAAACCAAGCCCCGTCAAGGTCCCTAGTTCTGTTGGCTATGAATTGCTGTAGTTTTTGTTGTTTGTTTTGCCTTGTTATACATATTAGTAAAGAACTGTTATTCTTATCCCCATATCTCTGCCTGAAAGTGGTTTTAATTTTTCTAAATTATAATAACTTGAGGGGAGGGGATTTAAATTATCCATTCCAAGAGAGGCCCTGCCTCTCTGTAGCAGATACCTGTCTTCTTTCAAAACCAAGACAGATTTTGGTGCCCAACGTGGGGCTTGAGGGCATTGAGAGAAAAAAGGAATAACAGTTCTTAAGTGACCTAATTTCTTGTTCACTGGATATAGAAACCTTGATAGGTAACGCCATGTAGTCTAACTTATCCTGGTTTGGGTGGCATGTGGTTGTGGCTTTATTTTGCCCATTTGCAGGCCCTTACCTAAACATGGGCCCTATAACAAAAGCTACTGTGGCTGTTATCCAGTTTGTTTTATGGGCTGATAAGGTGAGGAATTCATTGATTTTTAACTTCCTCTGGAAAGCAGGCACGTGGATACGTGGCTATCACACACTAAGTGAGTGTATTTGGAGTTACTTTAAGAATGGTACTTTCTGTGAGGAAATGACAGTGGGGGAAGTTTTCCAGACCTTTAACCAGTTCCTTATGCCTACTCCACCAGCTTTTGGAAGAGTTCAAATTTCCTCTAGAAACTAACCAAATGTTGCTAATGATCCTAGCTTATTTAGCTTTCAGAGAAAAGGTGAGGTCTATTTGGAGCACAGCACAGACAAGGGATATTGCTGTGGGGCCTGACACTGTCCCAGAGACTAGAGATACTGCTGTGGGGCCTGATACTGCCCCACAGATTGGGAATACTGCCATGGAGCCTGATACTGCCCCACTGAATAGAGATATTGCCGTGGGGCTTGACACTGCCCTAGAGACAGGGAATGCTGCCATAGAGCCTGATACTGCCCCACAGTCTGGGGATGCTGGCCCATCGCATGACCCTGCCCCACAGCCCACCCCAGAAATGAACCACCCCGACTGGGTGGGGGTTCTAGTGAAAGAGATACATGAGATGGGCCAGGTGCTGAAAGAATACACTTCCCCAGCTGGTGGGAAGCCCTCCCCTTGCCCTGAGAAGGGAGAATCCAATGGTGCAGCAGTGGAACCCACAGACGTTAGAACCGTCCAGGTTCCAGCTGAACCACAGGGGCAGTCACAACCAGCTGCAGTTGCCCCTGTAGAAACAAAGAAGTATAAGATGAAATCAGAGCAACCAGGTAATAAAGATAAGAAAGGAGGGCCCTTACAGCCCTCTGTAGAACCAGAGGAGAACCAGAGGTTGAGATTATCACCAAGTCCCTGACATATGAAAGTCTACGTAATCTGCAAAAAGATATTGCACGACGGGGATGTGAGGCTTATACAACTTGGTTACTTTGGGTTTGGGACCTTATAGGTACAGGCATGCAACTGGATGGTGGTGAGGCAGGGAATTTGGGACCCTTAACCCAGGTCTCAGGGGTGAATCAAGTATTTGTAAGGGAGCAAGGGCCCCTTCCCCTCTCAGAGCGACTTTTAATGAGTGTAAGGGAGAGGTTTGTCCACAGAGACAGAATGCAGGAGCACCATCATAGAAGTCACTGGAAGACCCTTGAAGAAGGGATCCAACAGCTGAGGGAAGTGGCAATATTAGAGGTACTCTTTGGGAGGGGTGGACAGCATGATAATGACCCTGACAAGGTCAGGTGCACAGGGCAGATGTTGTGGAACCTGGCAAGTAAAGGGCCATCTCAATACACCACCTTCATTGCAATGATCAATCCTGATAGCAACCGAGAGACAGTGGGTTCTGTCGCCAACAGGCTCAGAAACTATGAGAGCATGATCAGCGGCCCAATGCAGGCTCAGGTCTCTGCTGTGATTAAGGAACTCGGAGAGGAGATGAGTGAGATGAGGGAGGAGATGAGGAGGAACAGTTCCCATGCGGCACAGGTGCGAGTCACAGGCCCCAGAGTCAGAGCCCAACGCCCTCCAGCTAGAGAGAGAGGGTACACCCCAAGGGCTGACCTGTGGTTTTTTCTGCGTGATCATGGGGAAGACATGGGAAGGTGGGATGGAAAACCCAATTCCGTCCTGGCAGCACGGGTGCATGAGCTCAAGGAGAGAAACACTAACCAAGGGGGTCCCACTAAAATGAAGGTAGCCTCAACCTCCGATGACCGAGCCACCAGGTATTATAGAAGTGAAGATGATATGTCAGATCCCCTTGAAGGAACCTCTACTGCATATGCCCAAGAAGGGAATAATAACCAGTGCTAGAGGGGCCCTGCCTCTAGCCAGGAAGAGGCACGGGAAAACCGAGTCTTTTGGACTGTGTGGATTCGATGGCCTGGCACATCAGAGCCACAGAAATATGAAGCTTTGGTAGATACTGGTGCACAGTGTACCCTGATGCCATCGGGACATGTGGGGGCAGAACCCATTTCCATTGCTGAAGTGACAGGGGGATCACAGCAACTGACTCTGGTGGAAGCCGAGGTGAGCCTGACCAGGAATGAGTGGCAGAAACATCTGTTTGCAACCGGCCCAAAGGCCCCGTGTATCCTGGGCATTGACTTCCTCAGGAATGGGTATTACAGAGACCCTAAGGGACTCAGATGGGCTTTTAGAATAGCTGCTGTAGAGGCAGAAGGCATCAAGAAATTGAACACCTTGCCTGGACTGTCAGAGAACCCATCTGCAGTAAGACACCTGAAGGTAGAAGAGCAACGAGTGCCAGTTGCCACCTCAACGGTGCACCGCCGGCAGTATCGGAGCAATCGAGATGCCGTGATCCCCATCCACAAGATGATCCAGGAGCTGGAGAGCCAAGGGGTGTTCAGCAAAACCCACTCACCCTTCAACAGCCCCATCTGGCCTGTGCACAAGTCTGATGGAGAATGGAGACTGACTGTGGACTATCGTGCATTGAATGAGGTGACACCACCGCTGAGCGCTGCTGTGCCGGACATGCTGGAATTCCAGTACGAGCTGGAGTCCAAGGCAGCGAGGTGGTATGCCACTATTGACATTGCCAATGCATTTTTCTCCATTCCTCTGGCTGCAGAGTGCAGGCCTCAGTTTGCATTCACGTGGAGGGGTGTGCAGTATACCTGGAACCAACTGCCCCAGGGGTGGAAGCACAGTCCCACCATCTGCCATGGACTGATCCAGGCTGCACTGGAAAAGAGTGAAGCTCTGGAACACCTGCAGTACATTGATGACATCATTGTGTGGGGGAACACAGCAATAGAAGTTTTTGAGAAAGGGGAGAAGATCATCCAGATTCTCCTGGAAGCCGGCTTTGCCATCAAGAAGAGCAAGGTCAAGGGACCTGCCCGAGAGATCCAGTTCTTAAGGGTAAAGTGGCAAGATAGACGTCGCCAGATACCCACAGAGGTCATCAACAAGATCACCGCGATGTCTCCACCGACCAGCAAGAAGGAAACACAAGCTTTCCTAGGTGCCATAGGCTTTTGGAGGATGCACATCCCTGAGTACAGCCAGATTGTGAGTCCTCTCTACCTGGTTACCCGCAAGAAGAATGATTTCCACCGGGGCCCTGAACAGCAGCAAGCCTTTGCCCAGATCAAGCAGGAGATCGCTCATGTGGTAGCCCTTGGCCCAGTGAGGACAGAACCAGATGTGAAGAACGTGCTCTACTCAGCAGCCGGGAACAATGGCCTGTCCTGGAGCCTTTGGCAGAAGGTGCCTGGTGAGACTCGGGGTCGACCACTGGGATTCTGGAGCTGAAGCTACAGAGGGTCCGAAGCCAACTACACTCCCACGGAGAAGGAAATCTTGGCCGCCTATGAAGGAGTTCAAGCTGCCTCAGAGGTGATTGGCACAGAAGCACAACTCCTCCTGGCACCCCGACTGCCTGTGCTGGGGTGGATGTTTAAAGGAAAGGTTCCCTCTACCCACCATGCCACCGACACCACATGGAGCAAATGGATTGCCCTCATCACATAGCGCGCCCGTATTGGAAACCCAAACTGCCCTGGGATTTTGGAAGTTATAACGAACTGGCCTGAAGGTGAAAGCTTTGGTCTCATGGACGAAGAGGAGCAGGAACAAGTGACACAGGCCTGCCCCTCTTTAGCGGATACTTGTCTTCTTTCAAAACCAAGACATTCTGAAATAAATTTGATTGTCAAAGAGAAGCCTGTAACTTTCACTCTACTGTCTATATTAGGAAATCCCATAGATAGAGCTCCTACCACTTGAAACCAAATACTGTAGGAAATAGGTAACAGAAAAGAAAAACATAGGTCAGAGTCAGGGAGGGGGAAGGAGACCCAGCATTGGCTTTCATTGCTGTATCAAAAGCAAGCAAGAAATCTACAGTGACCTATCTACATGAATCTATAGTGGCATATTTTTGCGGAATGCACAATGCATACTGAACACACATTGCAGAACTGGGAGGCAGTGAATTGCTGTCAGATGGAGATTTATGTCTTCAGAGTGGGGGAAAAGCCCTGTATGACATCTATTTGAGTGTAAACTACTGAAAGGAAAGCCTGCCCCAGTTTGGCGTTATGCTTGTCCTAATCATGCATAAAAATATTCACTAGCACAGAATAGGCATTTTCCTGACACATCTTTCTCAACCTCCCTCTTTAGAACTGATCCTCTTCAGACAGACACTGAATTCACTGGTTTGGACAAAACCAGCCTTTTTACATTTTTACCAAGCTCTCATCTGGTCTGTATGATACTGTGTGTCAGCTTGGGTTCCAATTATTTTTTCCATTTATCCCAAAGGAAGAAGCTCCAGTCAGACTGAGAGCACTGCCTTTGCAAGCATGAATTCAGGCACTTTCCTGTGCTATGGAGGTCATACATTCCAGGCCTGGACAGAACAGCACACAGATTTCTCCTGTGTGATAAACTCTTAGCCCTGGGGTTTCTGGTTGCCTTCTCAGACGGTCTGAGAAGCACCAGCTAAGAGTAAGACTATTGTGAAGTCTCAAGGCCTGCCTTGGAAAGTGAGAACTAGAGCCTCACTCGGCTCTAATTATCTTGTATTTCAGGTGACATTTGCACTTCCCAGCACAGAGCTGGAGTGTGAGGCTGTTTCAGAGGAGCAGAGACTAAGAACTTTCCAGAGCTAAAAGGACTGAGGAGCTCCAACGCGCACAGCACAAACCCATGTTCCAAGACAGCACTGGCATCTCATCTTGCAGCCCCATGGCCCACAAAAGAAACCTTTTTCCAGTCACCACACATCCCCTTTACCCTCTTTTTCTGACCCTTTGCCACCTCAATCCAGTGGCAAAAATAAATGGAGGACTCTGCCAATTAATTGCCGTCCACTGGGTCAGAGCCTGAGGATGTGGCAAACTGACCACGTGTGGGATGCAGGTGGTCTCTGTGGGTTAGAGCAGGGGAGCCTTACATCCCCTTGCCTTAACCTGTCTCCTTAGAGAGTTCTGGACTGAGATGGCTTGATGTGCACTTTATCAGGTGCTGTGGTTGCTTACGTAGTCTTCACCAAAATCAGGTAGCATCCCTCACTCATGCCATCAGGCTTCTGCTCAGGCTGGAATCAGCCAAAATTTCATTTGACTCAGCTTGCTAAACTCTTCACAATCTATGTCACTCTTCAATAATAATAGAACTGTTTAAGTGCTGCAAAAAACCCCCAACTTCCTCATCAATGAATCTGAATACTTTAGGGTGATGCTGAGCTAATCAATAGAGTCATGACCTTTCTCAGCTGAACATACTCTGAGGGTTCCCAAAAGCAACTTTCTGATCGTAGTCTTGCTTGCATCTGTCAAAAAATGCAATTACACCTTGTTTAGTACTGAAATAGAGCTTCATTAAAGCACACTTGTTGTAGCATAGCAAAGTAGCTCAGATAAGGGATATTGCAAGGAAGGAATGCTAATAGGAGGGAAGGAAGAAGTGGAGCTGGAGAAACAACACAGTGTAACTGAGAGATGAATGTGTCTAGCAGAGGAAAAAATGGTGATGGGGAAACACTAGAAAGTCTTAAGAAGATGCTGGAAAGACTTACAAAGGACCAAAAGGGTATGATAGGCCAGGTAGAATCACAGACCACATTGGTTTGGAAGGGCTAAAAAGTAATAATCACAGAAGCAAGAATCGCCATGTTTTCTGTCTGCTTTAGAGCTCTGCTGCTACACTGAGTTATCTTCAGCCATGCTGAGGGAAGCAATTTGCTGACTTAAGACATGGAGGATATCACTGAGATGGGGTTTTGGATAAGTAATAATTTATTAGGTTTTAGACTTTCCACTCTTGGTTGAATATCGCCAGCTATCCTTAACATATGTCTGCGTCACCAGAAAGCTGTGGTGAGTGCTGCTGAACTCACTTTCTTCTTATGTACTGCAGAGATCAGGACATCTTACTAATGTCTCTGAAACCCTACCTCTGAGTTTATCATTGGAATAAAGTACAAAGGAGCACAGCGGATACCACTATGAATGGAAATTTCTTTTTGTGATTGCTCTAGCAATACTTAGCTGAAAGGGAGATCAGTACCAAAGGCTGAACCAGCAGTTATTTGTGCCTATTAATGACTTCCTGCTCAGGAACCTGTCTCATGTCAGGATGCTGGTATGTCAGGATGCTGGTGATGAGCAAACCCATCAAAAAAAAGATGGTCTCTCCAAACAGACAGGTTAAGCAGGCTTGTTTGCTGACAGAACAAACTGATCAAGGTATTAAACTGAAAGTGATTAGGCCTGAATGTGACAAAAACAATCTGTGTGTGAGTGGGAGACTGGGACATATACACAGGCCCAGCTTAGAGGGAAAAGTCAGCCTTTGCAGACCTCAAAGTCCAGGGAAGCAGGCTATGCTTAGAATGGAGTAGCTTCAAACCAACCCTTCATTTGGATGGGACATAAACCACCTGGTCCTTACAAGCATTAACAGTGGTGCTGGCAAGGCAGACAGTCCTACACAGTCCTACACAGCATTTTGCTTTCTCTGGACAAACAAGCCCTCTACTGGGCAGAATTTGAGAACATATGACCCTTGGTGTATCTCTTCCTGACAGGCTGTAAACTCTCAGTCCTTCTGACCCACCTCAGTTGTCAGCCAGCTGTGCACAGCTCTTGCTGGCAGAGAAGTATGGAGACAGGAGCTTTAGCTTGGGCCCACATCTGGCCATTCCTACTTCCATAAGTGGTCACTGTGTCTTGGTTTTGAAGGACAGTTGTCTGCCAGGGAAAATCTAGAGCTTCCCCTTGAATGGAGAATGTAAACCCCCTTCCCTCCAAATTATTATAGTTTTGAAATTAGGGGCTTTCAGGCAAAGATATAGGAATAGGAGTAACAGTTCTTTAATAGGAATATAAAGAAAAATGAATACAAATGTGGTAGTACAAAAAAAAACCAACCAAGCAAGCAAACAAAAAGTTCTGGTAAACCCTGACAGGGTCAGGGATACGACCTGACACCCTCTTGGTCAGGGTGTTGGAAGCAGTCCAAATAAATCCTCCTGGAGTAACAGGTGTGGTTCTGTGGAGCAGAGATGGTCCTGTACAAAGGTCCAGTGGCGACAAGATGGCTCCAGTCTTCCTCTGGTGAAAAACCAGATGGCTGCTGTTCCTGAGTCTCAGTTTTTATCCAGGTAAGAAGAGTTGGCTCCCCTCACACTGGATGGAGCATCTCACAATGGGATGATGTAATGTGTCATGTCATTGGTGAGCCTTAATGGTCCATTAGCAGAAGATATCCCCTGGATATCATGGGTGGTGAAAGAGATAAGAAACACTGCCCTACCTGGTTTTAATGGCTGGCCCATTATCAGAAGGCATCTGCCCCCCTTCCCCCTGGAGTAACAAGAGATAAAGAAAAAACATTTCCCTAACTGCTTCCCACAGATGAAATACAATACACTTTTTTTTTTTTTTGTTACATAACCCAAGACACACTGACTGATAGATAGAGAAGATCTACAGTCATCCAGGCAGACAGGTGTTCTAACATACCTCTACTTAGGCCATGCAGTGATGGCTAACTTTATCTGGTCACTGTTGCAAAGGACCAAGCATAAGAAAGCAAGCTCTTTCCAATCATTGAGTATAATATTGCTCTCTTTTGGTTTCCACCTCTCCTACTCAAAATTTTAAATATAGAAGGCCCAAACTCTGACTTACTTTGTTGTCTTAACCACTTGAAAAAGAAAACCAAACCAAAGCTAAAGCACTAGCTATTAATGGAAGCAAAGACAAATCAGAAACCAAAGAGCTCTGCGCCTTCTAGTAAGGGGTGAGGAACCAGCTGCTTGTGTGGGATGCAGAGCAATAGTCATCCAGATGATGTCTCACACTAGCTGACTAACCAGGAGCTAATCCTGACAATTCCACTGGCTTTCTGTGTACCTGCAGGCACTGGAACCCATTAGCATTTTTCTCCATTTGCAAAAATGAAGGTAACAGTAACTTTGCCTCATGTGAGGATTCAAGTAATACACTGAAAAAGCCTGTGAAGATGTAAAAATGTCTGTAATCTACACATTTTTTTTACAATGAGACATCTTTTCCTACTGAAGTTTATGCACCAACAACTAGTTATACATGTATGCTAATATGCACAATGCACGTGCATAGTGAAAGTGGTATGTAAGCTTGTAATGTGTACTTTCTAGGTAAATTTTGAACAACTTTAAGACCCTATCTACAAAATCTTCATGAAGAAGCATCCACTGACCCAAAGTACCCAGATTAGAGGCCTTAATGAGAATAGATTAAGAACTATGTCACCACCTTTCATAATTCTTTGCCTGAATGAAGCCGGCAGAATAGAATAGCTGAGGAAAGTAATTTCCTCACCAGTAGTTTAACACAATCTTTCATAATGTCTCACTGAAATAATCAAGCTTTCTCTATTTAATACATTAAACTTTCTTTCTAAAAAAACTGTATTCAAGGAAGGAATGTAAAGATCATTTCCCCAGAAACATATATCATTTGGTTCCTTCTATGAAGAGCAAGAACTAGGAAACAGGACGGTGTTGTCCTGTTGTAAAATGCCTGGGGCAAGCTCTGTGCTTCCAATGAATGCAGAAACTCACTGAGCAAGCTATTAACCTAACAGCATGTGAAAACTACTTCACTGACTAGTTGTCAAAGTTACCATTCACTACAGAAATACCTGTATTTTAGCTCTCGAAAAGTGTATCAGAACACACTGATTACTAGGCTTTCCAGACACAAGGGCGTTACTAGAATTTTCAAGTGCTATAGAATTTTCCCAGTGTGTTAGCAAAACATAAATCAAGACACACAAAGCTCTGGATGTGTGGACTTTTCCAGCTGGGTGTCAGACAATCCTTCCCTCATTCTCCACCTCCTCTTTCAGAGTTATCTGTGCACACAGACCACTCAGCAGACCAGCTGCCTTCTATTAACTTTGGATTCCCTTTGGATTCATGTTTCTTTTTGGTTACCCGTATGTTCCCCAAAACCCAGGAATCAGCTTCAGTTTTAGCGGAATGACTGACCGATACTGACCAACTGTCCTTCAAGAAGGCTTGCTATTTGAGCTGATTTATCAGGAGGAATTGTCACTACTATAAATTTGACTAACAGGAATCATCCAGTTGCTTTCTCAGCCATTCTCCTGATTTTGAATGAATTAGCTACCATAATGCTTAAGAGGATGCACTGAGTCACTCAGTGACTGAGATAGTCTGCTATCTGCCTGCTCGTCTGTGACTGCATACCACACTGTTTTAGGCTCATTCCCTCCTTCAGCCCTTGTGCTCTGCCCCTACAACACTGCAGATTCTGTAATAGAAGTCATGAAAAGCTGTGCACTCTTAAGACTCCGTGGTCTGCATTTCATTCCATCAGTTCAAGCTCAGGTTCCCTGTAAACTGGTTGGTAATTGACACTTTCCTCTTCTATAAAGAGCCCGGGAAAAGCCCGGCCTCTTCATGCACTTCTTCAAGGCTTGGGTTGGAGCACTAACTTCTCTGCTATGCAGCAAGATGGTAAGTGACCTTTGGCCTTCAAGTTACAAAGGTGATTTAATAAAAGCCTAGAGCAATCCAAATCTGTGTATCTCAGACAGGGATCCTTGTTGTGAACAGTGCTACCCAGCTGTGTCCACAGGACTAGAAAATTACAGCTGACTTGTCCATTCTTGAAAACATATGAAGGCAAAAGCTGCATTTATCAATTTTAACTGATTGAGCACATCAAAGCAATTAGGAAGATCTAGGCAAGCTACACCAGAGGGCGTAACTTCTTTCCACTACCATGTTTCATGGAGTATTTTGTGTTCTGATACAAAGTCCAGTACAACATCAGGTACTATTGATCAGTTTCATACCAGTGCTTCTGGACCTCACCAGAATGAAAATACTAAGGAAAAAGGGAGAGTAAGGAAATCACACATGGTTTCACAGGCCAAGCTTCTTGGGTTAAACCAGAGCACTTTCCAGAGCATACAGTGGTGGTGAAATTGTAGGTGACTTTAGAAAACAATGATGTGAAAACTGGTCTAGTGGAAGAAAAAAATGACAGAGGTAAGAAACAAGCTGTGGTTCTGTTATTTTGGTGCTTCAGTACATCTTTGACCCCTTTCCCTCCCCTATTCTTGACAAATTACAATTCTGCCATCACTTAGAAAACCTGATCTCAAGACACATTAGCCCAATCTATGAGCTACTTCCAACCCACCATTCAGCTCTGACACACTCTACACCAACCTGTGGCAAGTGCAAAGGCCAGTTTCTATTTAGCAAATGAAATAAAATTACTTTAGTCATGTGTGTTCAGGTATACAGGTCAGCACTATATTACAAGCCTTCAGTTTTCACGTGATCAACTTAGTGATTACTGCCAGAAGCACGACATCCCAGACACCTCCTGGTTCACATGTATTCTAACTAGTAATGATTTGAATATGAACATGTGATTCCAAGAGGAGAAGGGGTTTTGCTGAAGTTACTGTATAAGGATAGACTAATATGTCCAATACTAATTAATAGTACAAAAGAAAGAGTGGCAAGACAAACTGATGCATCTGATAGCAATTGCTCGAGTCTGCCATTTCTAAGATAGGTGCTTCCATATATGCAATTTTTGTATTTGACAGTTAATCCTATATATCACCAAGACTCTCACAATTGCAAGGAATAATTTGAGACATTGTAACTTAAAAATATCACAACAGCTGTCTTCATTCCCCTCTCCTCATTCAAATACCTCCATTCTTGAGCTCAGGCCCTGAACTTCCAAAAGCAGATCTTTTAATACCCAAGGTAAAAACAACACAGCCAGCAAGTGTTAACTCCTTCAGTGGAGCAACTATAACTTTCCAAGGGAGAAGGATGATTACTGTTGCACTGCCTGGATCATTTTCAGTCTGTACAACACTGACAGATTCCATAGTTCAAATTTTTAGCATAGAGCTCCTTTAATATTAAATTCATCCCAAATATAAAATCCATGCTTTCTGCTGCATCTGCTTTAACACCTTTGCTTTTGTATGTTTCCAGGTTGGACAGATTCATAGCTGCCTCTTTCAAACTATTTGATCTTTTTTTCAAAGCATCTAAGATATGCAGCTCATACTGTAGAATAATGAATAGTCAGGGAAATTTCATATGGTAATTTCATATGCACTCTTGGTAATTAGAAAGAAAAAGCTACACACTGCCAACCACTGAAAACAGAAGTGATTTCTTTCTCCACTGCCCACAAAACCCATCATCATTCCTGTGACTCATCACATCAGAACCCAGAAAAAAAGCATATGGTATGAATAGTTCTTGTTAAAATTGCATATCTAAGCTCTGAGGCTGAGTCCACAAGATTCTCCAACCTGAAAATGTTTCAGTATGCTCCAGTTTCTGCAAAGGTCTATACTCAGCTGAGTTATATGAAAACAGTGGCATTTTCCTCATACCTGCACCCATCTCTTGGTAATTGTTCTGTATTCATGATTACTACAAATATGAACAGTGAAATATGAGCTGATAGATCAGTAGTGCTTACCGGGTTCAGACAATCCTCTGCATATAGAAACAGAATATCCTAGATGTCCCTAAGGAAATGCCAACTACGACCCTGGAAACTTCAAGGGACAGCTAAGTTTCTGCAAAGGAAAGAGCTGCTTCAAATGAGCACCAGTTTAACAAATGCTTTCTGATTTATCATTCTCACATAATTTTCCTTGTTCTTTTCTGTTTTCTAAAACTTGCCTTGGCAAAAAAATCAATGTGGCATCATAACTGTATAAGGAAAGCTGTGGAGATATAAGAAAGTCTATATAAGCACAATTTTTCCACTCTAAGTTACTTTATCCTGGTAACACAATCAAAGTTTCAAAATAATTTACATTGAGATCAACAGATTTTCTTTCAGCAGGAAGCTAGAATTGTTTACCACAGATAAAAACACCAAGGAAAAAAGTAAACAAAAATAAAACACAGAGTCTTGATAAAGGCATGCCTAGAAAAATTTGACCTTTTAAATGGAATTGTCTTTGCAGAACACTTTCCATCTGAAATGTCCAGATAACTTTTGACTTTTTATTTTGTCTGTAAAAAGACTGTTAGAAACGTTTGCTTTTTTCCGACTTTAATGCATTTTTGTATTTCACAAAACACAGTGAGAGGCAGGCACACTGTAACTAAGAACTTGAGACAAGATGATGTTACAATGGCAAACAGTACACCAGAAATGTTCCTGCATAGGACAGAATGGGGAAGGAAGACTGGCTGATGCATTTGACAAAGTCGTGTCTGTTTTGATGGACAGAAATAATTTCTATTATTCATTACAAAAATCATACCTGTACAAATGCTGACAGATTGTGCATCTCTTGGTGACTCTGGTTTGGGCATTTATTTAAAGGAAGCACTGAAACAGGGAAGAGCAAACCCCGTGCACTTCAAACTCCCAAGAAAAGTCTTGCATTTGACTTTGACCCAACAGAGGAACAGAAATACAGGATAAAAAATTTTCAACACTACTTTCCCATCACTAGAGCTCACACTTCTGAATGGCATTCCCCAAAATCCAGAAAAAAAGTAGGTTTTAGGATACATAAAGAAATTAAAAGGATAGCTCCTGCTATGGACAAAAATCAGATCTTGAATTTCTGAGACAAACAACATTCCTCATTCTGCCTCAAGTCGAGGTAAGACAGGAAGAATAAGATTTCCAAATGCAGAATCTTGTGTTATGAAGTATCCTGAGGAGTGTGCATGTGCGTGCTGGAAAGAGAAAAGCATTTGTTAAAGCACAACTTCCTGCAGCACTGACATGACAAGATTTCATGGTTTCTGCAGCATTATTTATTTCTCCCACTTGGCTCCTTAATTCTGACAGTCAAATTTAAACCCAGCATTTTACATCAATCACAGCAGAACAGGGCCCATCAAGATCCATCCAACTAACTTGGACATTCTCTGCTGCTCTTTTCAGCCAGCTCCATGGGACAAATCAATTCCTGATTGCTCTTTGCCTAGACCCCATGTTTCCACTTTCCCTTCTTTCCACAACCAGCTTGCAAGTCTCGGTTCATGACGGCTGCTGCACAGAATGCCATCAGACACACTCCCAAACATGGGACACCAGGATTCTGCTCATGTGATATAGATACATGCTTGCTCACTTGAGGGAGGCAGCTGCCATACGGCTCAGGAACACCTTTGTGAAATCCTACACACCCTTTAACAGTTCAAAGGCTGGATGCCAGCAAGTTATATGTTCTGCATATTCCCTCCCTCCACCACTGGGGAAGAGCCCTGCTGGATCTCAAATTTAGCCTAAGCCTGCAGTGTGCCCTTGGAGTGATCAAGGCTAACTGGCACAGTGAGCTCCAACAGCAGGGCCAGCAGGCCAAGGAGAGCTAGCTGAGCTCAGTTTGAGATAGGAACTGCAGAGAGTTCAACAGAGACACAAAGAGATGGCTGTGGGGCTGGGTGGAGCTCTCCATGCCCAAGGACATGTTTCACCATAAAAAAAGAGACTTCACTTATGACAAATACAGAAATGTGAGATACCTAATCTCTAAAACAGGCTCTTCAATATCTCTAGGAGCAGGGCTGCTCTCTGAAGGGATGCACATCTGAAACAGAGCCAAGTTGAACTATGACTGTATCAGCTCACCTGCAGTGCAGCCTTCTGCTGTGCTGCAATGTGCTGTTGCTCAGCATGATCACGGAAATCCTTATTCAGAGGTGATCTTGCAAGTGCAATGCTGCAAGAAAGAACAAGATGGTATGACACAGACCACAGCCAAAACACGTGTTCTTGCCATTCTAGCCATGGATACCAGGACTTCCTGAGCTCTCATTTCACTCATGGCTTGACAATTTTAAGTTACTGTCTGGAATTACTATTTATAAATATATATTTATATATATTATAATATATATTTATAAATATAAGTGAAAAAGAGTAGTGACCACAGCTGTATCATTTGAGCCATCATAAACAATTCCTGCCAAATTAAACCTGAAGCCTACAGCGGATTTTGCCCATGGGTTGAGTCCCACTGAAGTCAATGAAACCACTGGGGTGCAGTGTTAGACAATGCAAGGAATTTCTAAAGCAGCTTTGTGCTTTCACCACTACTCAGTCACCGAGTGACTGTTTTAAACAACTGTGATAAACAGAAGCACTAACAAGAGCTTTGCAGACTTCAGTATAAGAACAGGTCTTCGGTGGGGGGGAAGCAGTTCACTACCTATGATAAAGAAGCTTCCTATTGATGTTAACTGAAATAATGATGCCTTGATAACAGCTTGGAGTACCTAAAACTGATTTAGCTTATCTATCTCAGTGCAGCATAAGGTTTCAAATTAAATTTTACTTATGATTTTTCTTGTCTTTTATACTTTAGGACTCGTCTGCCTTCTTAAACTGAAAAGAAGACATAAAAAGCACCCCTAACTCTATGTAAGTAAATCAGGAGAGGATTGCCATTAGAACTATCTCAAGACAATTCTCAACTACCTCTGAAACTGTCACTGGGGCTGCTGCTGAAAACCCTGCTCTTACCCATCACAGAGACAGAAGTACAAATAACAAGCAAATTCATCAACTGAATTTTACCAGCAGTTTCAACGTCAACAGCTGATTTAGTAAACCAGTTTTTGAGAAGCAGCCATGCTCATGAAAAGATCTGCAGCCTAAACACGTAACAAAAGCTAAACAATTTCGAAAGTTTTTGCTTATGGCAAGTATTAAGGTAAGTTTCACTGCTGAAGATGAGTACTACTCAGTTTATTTAAAACACAGTATTTAAAGTGATTTTGAAGGTATTTAATTTGCATTTAATCTGTACCCTCAAACTTTTCAATATGATTTCTGTATCTCAGAAGTCTTCAGCTTAAAGCTCCACCATAAGCTGACATTTTTCAAAAGAGGTCTTCTGTTCTTGGATATAGAATTTTCACATGCCAAGGCCAGAAATCAATTAATTCATTCATCCTTATGCTGTCCCTGCCACTGTTGTGCATCAAGCGCTTTCGGTCAAGTTTGCAAAATTTTTATGGTCTCAATTCTGACAACTCTGTGGTCCAAGACGTTTGGCACAACATCAAAAAAACTGTCAGCTTCTCAAAAATCACACATCAACCCACCATGCCAAAGCATAGAGTCTGATTGCTGCATGGTAGGTTCCACCCACACCCACCTTCAAAAATAGAAAATTCTAATTCTGCTCACTAGAATACAGTGTTACATTTCCTTCAAGAAAAAAAAGAGTACAAAGCATTCCCTGAAGCTCTGTCAGACTTATAATGAAGCATGGAAACACTGTTGACAGGAGTCAGAAGCTTTACATAACAGTATGATATTCTGATTTTCTTTCCAACAATTTTGTTCAAATAATAACCACATACAGTTATTAATAGTAACTTCTTACCTCACTCAGAAGTCTACATTAGGCAATTTCAAGTATTCCACGTTTTTTTGACATTATGAAGGAATTAAAAGTGCCGTGGAATCTCTTTGAAAAAAAGACACAGGCAGCACTCAGACTGTAGTCAGAGTATTTGACTCTTGTACAGGTGTTGTGAGTTACACTGTGTCTAGAATGTGGCACTTCATTCACTTCACCCAAAGTTTAAGGATCTCAATTTCTCCACATAAATTATTGTGTGATTTCCTAGTTACTGATTTATGACAAAAATTTATCTTCTTGTCTTGTATGGGAGAAGTCCAGTAACAGCCCTTCAACTCAGATTAGATTGTTACACTCTATGGTGTAGAATCATCCCTACAACACAGCATCTTTTACAGGATTATCTGCTGTAACATAAACTGGCTTTATCTTGCACATAAGGAGTTTCAAGAATAACTCACTCCTGCTCTAATTGTTTTTCTCTAAGCACACAGAATCCTGAACCTAATGGTCAGCTACTTCCATTCACCAGAGCATTTCAGCCTAATAATTAAATGTTTTCTCAGTGTCTGCTTCCTCATTTTTCTTTATGGTAGACTTTAATACTCGAGTAAGCATATCTGCTTCTCTCATTCTCAATGGCAATTACATAAGCCAAAATTCATGCTGTGTAAACAATTTTAAATACTAACATGTTCCTAAAGAGCAACGTCCCTCTACCTTGCTATTAAGGATGGTCAGAACACACTTCTGTGTTAAGTATTTATGTAAGTTTACAGCTCACTAGCTGTTTTGCTTTCTTCCTTGATGTAATCAGTGATGTCCAAACATGTCTAAGAACATAAAATACCTGGCTCCAGGGTGATTTGTGGAAGACTGGTTTTGCATAAGTAACTTTCTCTTCTCCTTGTCTAGTTCTGCCAGGATTGCAACCCTATTTTTATTCTGGAAACCTGGTGAGAATGACAGAAAAATATTAGAGATATTTGGCTTCTGTGGGCCAACTCTAATCCTGTGGAATTAGAAGTTCCTGTAGAAAATTACTCTAAGATGAATACACTGATCTTCAAAGCTTTTTACCCATTTGAAAAGACTATTATTAAACAGGCTTCATTTTTTAGCATGCAATAGCTTCCATAAGCTATCAGGCATATTAGTAAATTTTTAAATAGAGGCTTTAACTCAAGTTAGATCCTACCCCTTCCCAAGCCAGGTTTATGATCAAATAGCTACCTTCCAGAAAAAAGAAGTAAACTTACCACGTTCTAAATTTAAAATGTAGTCATGGAATGTTCAACTCAACAATAACAATGGAGTAATATACACATGGGGCTTAATTTCTCATGTCAGTGAACTCAAACTGTAACACAGCATTATATATAATATAAACAAGTAAGAATGAGCAAATCACTAAGCTTGCACATGTGTTTATACAAACATCTTTCATTCAATCTATGTAGAAAAGTTTAAATATACTGTGTCCTATACAAACTACCCTTATTCTGAGTATGAGCAAATACTGGAATAAGGAAGCAAAATTAAACTAATAAACTGTCTGTACACAATATAAGACTGTGACCTCCATTTGCTTTCATCATTCTTCCAAAGAGACCTTGAATACTAGAGAAGGGGTCAGGAAGTAGAGTGACTTGAAAGAATTTCAAAAATGCCCAAAATAGCTGCCATCTATGTATTTTTCAAAGTTTCCTTCTAAATGCAAGCATGGCAAAACTCCTGTAGCTACATAGGACTCAGATAATAAAGGATCTCACTGCAGCCCTCAAACAAACCAGATGCACAAGTCCCTACTGTTGCCCAGTATGCCTGAACAGCACAGCTGAGGACAACACATCTCAATGCCACCCAGGACACTCCTCATGTCAGAAATACACACTCTTTGAATCTCTGATTTGCTGCTGTTCTATAAACAAGCTATGGCAACATCATTAAAAAAAAGAGATCAGCAAAAGTCAAGTTCTCCTTTATTTTCTCCACACAAAATGTCCAAGATTCCCACTGGAAATGGCTGCATGCTGTGCTCCTGCCCTGTGAACTTAGTGACAGCACAAAAACATGGTAGCCCATAAGCCATTAGGAAGGCCACACATGGTAACTCTTAAGGAGAGTATTAGCATGTCAAGGTAAAATGATTTATTTTCAGTAGCTGCACTCAAAATTCATCCTCTTTGACAGACCTTGTGCTGATGCTTGGTTATATAATCCAGTTTTCTTTTCATCTGCATGGCTTAATGAAGGAGACAATTACCAGAGAGAAACCCTCAACTCCAAATAACAATTTGTACAAAAATCTGTACTGCCTTGCTATCACTCCCTCACCTTTTTCTTCTACCATGCCTAACTTACACACCCATAAACTTTAGTGTCTCAAGAGTTCTCAAAAGGAGCACAGTCTTTTGGTTATATTGTACTATGGTTTTATGTAAGATCACCTACAAAAATTATGACATTTGCCGATGAGATTTTCAGTTAGATTTTATTAACTGGTATTTTTCTGTCCACTGATCTCTCCTTCCTACGTGGCATTAGCTCCACTTAAACTCTGTTTAATAAGAGTATTGATTCAGGCCTTTGATGCTTCTCTGCTCTTCACATATTGTACACTCTATTTTTTTTTGAAGACCTTGCACATGCAATGAATCTGAAACCTTAAAACACAGCTGACATACAAGGGCTGACAAATCTTGCCAGCAAGCTAGGATTTAATATTTCTGAGCTGCAGCTAGTCCAGACTTTACTTTCTTGTAAATTCTGGAGACAATGAGTGGATAGGATGACTGAATCACCTCTTACATGGTCTGATCTAAAACAACCATGTTTGTTTACTCATACTACACAATTTTAATCCAAAACCTTTATACTTGACATATTACTCAGCACCCTTCTAATACTGCTTGCTTATTTTGAACTGCAAAAAATTTACATGCATCCCTAGAATTCAGAAGATATTATGATTAAGGAAAGAAAAATGAGACCATTTTTTAATATAAGTTTGTGATCTAAAATAATAAAGATTAAATATGCTTAAATTTATCATGAAGCAGATGGTATGATTCAGAAAAGCCTGACATATTTTAAATGCTGTTTTTAAATTGTGACCAGAAACTGTAGAAGATGCTGTCTTCTATTTTGATTCTTGTTACAGTACCTTGTGGAAGAAACTCTAGAGGTATTCAAAAGAAACCCAAGTATTTTTTCTTTTCTTATACCTGTACTAAGAGCTTTGTGGTGTGTTTTTTGTTTGATTATTCCTTGGTTGAGTTTTTTTAAAGTAGTATTTTGCACTAGAGTTCAGACTGTGACCATCAACAACCTGCTGTGCTGAAAAAGTTGTTTAAGAGAATTTGTTACTGGCAAGGAGAAAAACACCTGTTTAAGAAAGTGGAGGAGCACCTTCAACATATACATGTTAGTACTCCTCAGTTGAGCAATGCGATGTTCCTGCAGGTAAACTTCTTCAACATCCAAAGTAAAGCCTGTTCATTTAAAGGGTAACAATGGAGGGGGTGGAACATGAGAAATCTGTTTTACAGAGTAATTCTGGCACCCTTAGATAGTAATTAACTATATCTGGCAATACATAAGCAAGACTTTAATTTAGATTTTTCCCTGTTGTGGAACCCAAAATGCTTTCATGAAGTCCAGCTTGAAACTCCTACAGAAGTTTCCCACTTCAGTTATAAATAAGGGTAATTTTTCATCTGCAGATTTGTCTGATCTGTTTTCTAGCAGTAAAAATGTGTACACACAAAAATCAAAAACCATCCTTAGTACAGACCAGATTCTCATCTGTGAAAGCGAGTGCAGATTTTCAAACACAGGAATTTCCTAGTAGAGCTTTAAATTTAGACTTTCCTTCACTGGGCTGAGTTGCACTAATATTTTGAGTTTGAACAGTTCAAATACTGCAGTTTATTAATATTTTTCTCTGCTTTGCTGACATGAGTCCTGACACAAAATGACCTGTTCAAGGCAGCTAAATAGAGTAATGGCAGTGTCAGATGTCAAACTGAGCACCTAGATCCTCAATTACTCTCTAATGTAGCAGATTCAGGACATTTAAAATTTAAATTTTTCTGACATCTCTATTTCTGACATCAAGTATCTGTGCAGGATTGGAAAGATTACTTGCACCTATTTTCTGGACATGAAAAGCAGAAAGCCAGAGAAAGCTGAAACCTTGCTGAGTGATACTGGAAGCTTTAAGAGCTCACAGCAAGCCTAATTAATCTAATCTGAACATCTTATCCACCACCCTGTGTAACCGTTACGTATGTCAGTTAGTTCTTCTAACTAACCCTACATGGCAAGCAACAGCGTTACCTTTATATATTTTTAATGTTTTTGCTTTTCGTTGATTACCTTTTCCTTGATCTGTTTCCTTGATTTTTTGCTTCAAATTCACAGAACATGTAAGTTTTTTCCAAGATGCACTATTTATCATTTGTCCATAGTTGTGTAACAGCACTAAATAGCCCTCCATTACTTTGTGTCCACGATACACTTTTATTCAGAAAATGTTTTCAAAGCTGTGTGTCAGCTCAAAGCACTGAACATTGAATGGCACTGCATTTTGTCCTGCCTGCTCAATTCAGAAAGGATTTAAAGCCATTTCTTTACTGAAGAGCATGTTTCTATAAATGGCAGCACTCATCAAGTGAGGCAGGACCCTCTTAAAAAGCAGAAACTAAAGACCTTCTTAAACACACACCATTTGCGAAAAAAAGGGAGTAATTCTATTTCGATGTCCTCTTCTGCTTATGATGACTAGCATCTCAAAACAACATCTAATAGTCTGCTGCACGCCAATATTCTCAGTAACAATTTACATCTAGATATGCTTTCATATACTTTGTGTGACAATGAAACAAAAGGTGTACTGGTTACTCAGTAAATTAAGTTGAATTACTTAAAAATACATTAGTATTTTGTCTGTGCCTCCAGAAAACAGCTACGTACACAGCTGAATATAAGTAATTGACAGCTTTACGGCTGCAAAGTTCTCAAGTACTATGCTTAGGCACAGATCAGACTCAGATGGGGAAGTGCAAAATGTGTAGATAATGATGTAATTCAATGCAAAACAGCACAATCTTCCTTTTCAGATTCGGTGAACAGAATGCCAAATCTAGCTGCTTAGACTGTGCTATATGAATGCCTCCACATACCTTTAGGGCAAAAGCATAAACAACTTTCAGGATATAAAAAGACTCCAGAATTGCTACAGCCTGAAACTTTGAATTCTTTCATATTTGAAGAGCTTCTTCTTCCAACATACCAGAACTCTGATTTTCTGATCAGTTCAGCCCTGCCTGAAGCAGAATCTCTACTTTTTCCACCTTTGGGAACCAAAAGGAGAATTCTAACTGTCCTGAGCAGTTACATTTCTTTCATGTCAGAGACATTCCTCTAGGAGGACTTGTGTAAAGAGCAGGTAATTCAGTTAAACACAACATATGCTCTGGCCTTGCTGCACACAAGCAAAGGCATTATACAAGAGCAGCCTGATGAATGCATGTTGCCCAAGTACCGTGGTAGCAGCAGTGTATTCCTGAGGACCTGGAGGTACCTGCTGTAATTCAGAAGCTGATTTCCACCCCTCAAAGCATGTCACTCTGGTCAATGAGCTCATCTGGTGGACAATGCACAGCACACAGGAAGATCTTCCATTGCTTTTAAATGCCAAAATCAGTCTTGTGCCATCAGTTCTATGTGGTGCTAATGAACTGAAATAAGGCTTTTCATTCAATTCTTCTTGGTTTTTCTGCATTCATACGCAGCTCATCACCAAGAGTGCTTTTCTAAGAGGCCAATGAATAAAAGTCAGGTACACAAAATCTTAACTTTTATAGCCCAAGTCTGTAATCAACAGAAAATTCAAATTCACTCCTAAGAAAATATGTGATACCAATCAAAGGAAAAGCAGGAATTCAGTACAAAAAATTCCCATCACAGTCTACCCATATAGAAGGCTAATGTTTAATTCATCCTTACAGCTCTGCCTGAGTAAGTGATACCATTCATTACCCTTCCACTGAGCATTTCAGTAAACTTCTATTCCTTTTGTCCAAGTGAAGAGAATGGACTGCTTGAACAGTACTAATACATGTGCCATGAGGCAAGCTAAAAATGCAGGGTTTATCACCGTCCTTTTCACTACTAGACTGCATCTAGCCAAGACAGAAGCCTTGAACTGTTGTTTATATTTTCTTGTTCCTTTCAAATTTTCCTAGTTGTACAATTTATAGGCTTATTTGGTAATTAAACGTGATAGTGTTTCTTGTCTACTTAGTGCAAATGATTTTCATATAACTACATGGTTCCTTTAATGACTCTGTAAAGGATATCTCAAATATAAAAGATTCCAAGGCTCTAATAAATTATAAGACTCTGGAGTCAGGAGGGAAGCAAAGGTATAAAATCCCATCCCTCAGTAAACCAACATATTTAAGAAAAAGCAGTTTTTAACTCTCTATGACAACATTCTATTCCTTGCAATGATGCTGATTTGGTATTCACAGATTAAATGCAAGATTTACCGTTACATACCAAAAAATTTCTCAGAGTTAAAATTTGCGAACAGACAGTTCTGCAATCTGCAGTTCTCCTCTGTCAACACAGTTCTGTAATCTGCAGTTCTCCTCTGTCAACACCTCACAAAATCTCAGTAAGCATTCTAGAAACGACCTCGTTTTCGTCAAGTAGCAAGTAAAATCTGTGTTTTGGACCCACATGAGTCACGTAATACCCCCTGAAGTATCATCCAGCAACACCCAGGTTTGTAGGACTGCTTGAGGTAGACACAGATACCTGCAAGAAGTCTCCATTAGCTGGGAAACTGAATCCAGAATTCATTTCTTAGCCAAGTAAGGGAAGAGCCATACCTGAGAAACTTTTTCCCCAACCCTTCTATGTACGAAAAGCCCCAGAGTTTCCCTAAGGTTTCCAAAAAACACCTCCAGAGGGTGATTTAAGATCCTCCTTCAAATTTATTGGTGACACCCTCAGACCCCTTTAAAGCACAGGTGTCAGCTGGCTAGATGGACTATTTCTAAGGTTTTTATTATTTTAAGGATGCAATTGAGATGCATCTTGGTATAAAGGAGTATTTCATCGCAGTTACCATTATGGTTTAAATTGGTTTTTCTTCTAGGCCTGGCCACTTGCTGCCTGTGACAGATACTACTGTCTGGGTCTTGCCATTCCCAACACGACATGGAGTGTATTTGACTTCTAGCTGTTCTCTGATGTTGAGTGCAATATCTGCAAGGCATGCTCAATGCCAAAATAAGCTTCAGGAAATAATTACTGTACCACAGGCATGGTAGGTACTTCCTACCCTGAGCACAACATTATGCTCAGTAACTCAGAGCTTCCCAGCCATCAGTGGTCTTTTTCAACCATTAAATGTGTGTGCACCTTGTCCCAAAAGAATTGCTGCCATTCTGCTGCTTTCAGCCCCACCTCTCTTTCCTTCATCTTGCCATAAAAATACACTTACAGGGACTTCACTGATATTTTGCATAATCTTTTCCCTTGAATACTTAGATTAAAACCTACCTTGTCCTGAAGGATTTGCTGCCATCCTTCAATTTTCAGCCCCTGTTTTATTCAGCTGGAGTTCAAATCTTTTAACCCCCACAAATATCTGCAAAACAGGCCAATGTAAGATAAACATACTCCCTTAAAAGAGCTAGTAATTCAATCTGTGAGAGATTTCATAAATATGACAACTGTTAGAAAGCACAAGCTCAACACGGTTTGTGTGTTGCTTAAAATGTATTATACAATTTATATTGTTCTGACTGAAACTTTTGGCTTGAAATACCACGGGTTGTGATCAATCCTTTTTTTCACACTCTAGTAATTTCTATTAGTAGAAGTAGTAGTAATTTCTTGTAATTTTTATTCTAGTAAAAATAATATATATAATTAAGAGTCCTACACCCATTTTCCCAACTGAACTTCTTCCTGACAAAGTATGTCAGACTACACTTAAGAATTACATCAAACCTTTATAGTTATTAAAAGCTGAAGCCTTGGAAGAACCCAGTTTAGGCTCTAACTCAAGAAAAACTGATTGTTTGGGGAGAGGCAATTTAAGTCCCAGATACAAGGCGAGGCAAAGTTGGCTGCAGCTGTGGCAAAACAAAAAAGGAGGCCTGCTCCTCGGCCATACGTCACCTCGGACCACCACCAACATCTGTTTCCATCAAGGTGCCAGGCTTTAAGCGCAGTGACGAAGAGTTCTGGCTCAGCCCGACTGAGCCCAGGGATGGGAACGCTGAATCCTGCAGGAAACGTGAAGCAGAAGTCAGTCACACTTCTACAGGAGACCGGGTCATCGCTACGCCCTGGACCTGCGGGTCCCTGAGCAGCAACGCTGCGGTGAATTAATAACTCAAAGACACTAATAATTAAGCGCAGTGACAGCAGTCAGGACCAGTTTCTCCAAAAGCCATGGCTGGCCTGACCCACTCCCGCCGCTGCCCTCCCCGCCCCGGGAATGGGCTCTCCCGCTCGCTTTTTCCCTCCCGCCCAAAATGGACGGATGGCCTCGCCGGCTCTCACCCACCCGGCGGCGATGCTCCGCTTCAGCTCCACCGGCCTGGCTCGGGCTTCTGCCCGCCACCCACCTGCCCGAGGGTGTGGGGCGCCGGCTCCTTCTGCTCTGCTCGCCCTTCCCGCAGCACGGCCACGCCGCCTCCGCCTCCAGACCGTGAGGCTCGCACAGCGCGACGCTGCCCGCGCCTCCCCTCGCACTACCCACCCCCGGCACAGCCCGGGCCCTCCCCTCTCCCGCGCCCTCCCTTCCGGCTTGGCGCGCCTGCGCCCCCTCGCCTTGCCCGGGCCCGGAAGGGTTGGGATTGCGCTTGTGCTTGCAGAGGCGCGGTCAGGCCGCGCGGGGTGTTTCGTTCAGCCGTAAGGCAGAGTTAGCCTGTGTTTGCTCCTGCCGTGGGTGTCCGCCTGGGGACGGGAGCAAACGCGAGGTTTTCACGGTGGGGCCGCACTATGAGGGCTCCAGGCAGCATCGCTGGTAAATAGTAAAAAAACCCCACGAGTGGAAGGGAAGGGGCCACAGAATCTGGTTAAGAAAGACCTCCGAGGTTATGGAGTTCAACCTGTGACCCAACACCACCCTATAACATACTGAGTGCCACATCCATCCACTGCTTAACACCCCCAGGGACGCTGACTCCACCACTTCCCTGGGCGGGGCAGCTCATTCCAAAGTCTAATCGCTTTTTCAGGGAAGAACCTCACCTGGCGCAACTTGAGGTTGTCCTCTTGGTCCTGTCCCTTTTAAAATTTTTTTTTCTTTAAATCTCTGCCATGCAGATTGCGTTGGAATGGAACACAACAGCAATATTTGGCATGAATTCCAGAGAGAATTGTTCATGGAACCAGTGCATGGTTTGCTTTCAACAATAACTGCATAGATGAGTGTATCTGGTTAAGTGATCCGGTCTGACCTGAAGAACAAACCTTAGTCTTAAGAGGCAGCACCTTGAGACTTTTTATGCCCTTGTGGTTAAAATACTCATTTGAATCAAACTGGACTGAGTAGCAGCTGTAGCTTTAATTGTACATAAATAAAAATTATTAAGGACTGCTCTAAATAAATAAAGACTGCAAACAGATGGGGCCAAAGCTGAACTGTCTGTACCCAAAAATCACTAACATAGTTTACTTCAGTTTTATATGCAGGGTTTTTTTAAGGCACTAAACAATTTACATGAAATAAAGGCCCTTTTTCTTCTTTACTTGAACGTAAGAATGAGAACAAGAAATCAGTTACTTTTTTATGACTTAATTCAAGATGTCTATGTAAATATGCTTTTACTGCAGGATATTAATTTTTTTAATATTAAGGTTTTGATGGTGTATGTAACAGGTACTTCTGAGCAAATTACCCTTACAGCAATAATTACAGTGATATTGGATCTGGTAGTCACCTGTATGCTGCAGGGCATTTGTTTCATCTGCCTTTTTTTTTTTTCATCAAATACTAGAAGTCCATAAACTTCAGTCCACTCTTCAGGCCTAAAGTGGAAAAAGAGCTAATTAAAAACTGTTGATTTAATTAGGATGGAATTATTTATATTGGTAAGAGCACACATAGGGTGTACATGGTGCTAAATGTCACACTAATTCATTAGCTTGGACAACCACATATATACAGAAATATTGAAACAATTAAAAATTTCTTAAGATCTGCTGCAGCCAGCTTTACTGATCATGAAGAAATAAATTACATTTTTGAGAGTGTTATAAATAAAGAGCTTGACTTGGCCAATATATCAAGCAGCAATCAATTTATTAATTAATACAGAATGGTAAAGTGTGAGCAAACAGCGCTGGGTACAGTGAGGGTTTCCCCTCCAACTGCACGCCAACCGTTGATTTTCTGCTGGTATTTATTGAGGTTTTCCATAATCACTTCTCAGCAATCTTTTTTTCTAGTTTCCTCCTAATTTCTATTTTTGAAATATAATTTCTACACCTATTGTGATCAATTTCTATTGGTGATGTTAAATTTTCTATACTTCAAAAGGTATGAAATCAGTGAGATCAGAAATAACATCTTGTGATGATGAGGTTCCCAGGACATAAATTAGTGGTGGTGGCATCCAGATTTCCTTTTTCTGAAGAAAAACACCAAAGATGAGAGATTCGGTCTTCCTCTTCAAGTCTATAAATCAGTCTTGTTGGTGCCGTCCAGCTTCCAGGTGGTGGTCCATCTCTTCTTCCCAGGATCATTAATTTTAGTTTGTAATAGCTCACTTCCTTCTATTTGGGTGATTACAATCCTTTCTATATATATATATGCTAAAGCTGTAGTTCAAACCTTCTATTAACAACCTTATAGGCTCACATGATTCACTTATAAGCAAGCAAAATATTACTTCCAAAGCCCCTTTCCATGCTTTTTCCGTTTTGTTCATTAAACAGATGTTTTTATAATTACCCTATGGCCTTTTCCACACATTTCATAACCATAACTACAAAGGCCATCTTTTTCTACCTGACATGAAACACAACCCCACCTTTCACAAGAGTGTACAGAATACATAAAAATCTTGTCAGTATCTATAATAATGGATTAAGTTATCTTAAAATAGTTTGCCTTAATATTATATACATGGATTCTATGAGATAGGCAATATTCTGCTAACCAAGTGTGTGGTCTGTTCTTCCATTTATACTCAAAAGACTCACAAAGTGTTTGACATTTGTAAAACTGAACAAATTTGTATCTGGAAACTTGTAATGTCCAAATGTAGAATTTAGTTACCTGGATTGTTTGCCTAGTAAAAGCAGGGTGTGTCTGAGTGAGAATGTGTGTTTGTATAGGGGTGTGTGTGTGCCTGTACCCAAACCAGCAGACAATCTCAGGGAGTTTTCTGTTTGCTTTAAAGCCCTGTTGATTAATACTGTGAGAAGCAAACACTGCTGCTATTCTCACATATTTGTATTATTGTCAACTGTTCTCTTTGCATGAACAGCTGACTGAGCACCTGCCCTCCTGATTTTGTTCTGGCATTGTTTTTTGTTTTGTTTCATTTTGTTATTTCTCATTCTGCTTTTAGAAATGTCATATGTGCTAATTTTCTTTCCCTTTTAATTATCCCTTGGATGATTTGCAGACCATTTTATCTAGACACCTCACCTGCAGTTGTTAACTGCTGAGAAGTAGAGTGTGTGAAGAGCAGCAAAGCATCCAAACGAGTAATCCTACCTGGTGCACTTTTCTGCTATGTCATTCCAGGACTGAGGATGTAAGTGATTCTAAAAAGCTGCAGTTTGAGGTAGACAGGCCTAGCTGTTGCACTCTTCTTTACACAGCTAACCCTGGTAAGAAGTGTTAATTAGTGACCAATGGTCCTTGTTTGGTGATCAAGAAAGGAAAATAAAGAAGGAAGAAGCAGCAATCAGCAAGGAAACTCAGGTGAAGAAAATTGGGACTCATTAATTCTTTGTTTCTGTACAAGTGTGGTGAATGCTGATCATAGCAGTAACTTCAAGCATCTCTAAAAAAACATGATTATGCCTCAAGTCAAATGATCCCTTGGCTTTGGAAGGAGTTTCACATCAATATAACATGTAGAAACAGGAAGAACTGTAACCCTTTAAAGGACTGGTATCTAATCTCTGATGTGTCAGAATACTTTTGCCTGAAATTCCTCCCTGTTCACCATAAGCAAATAAAAGAATGTGAACTAAAGCATTTAAAGCATATCTTTTGGAAACCCTCTAAAAAAATCTTCAGTTTAAAAGGAGGCTGTTCTTGAACACTGCCTCACAAATCTTGCCATGCTCTTCCTTCAGGCAGTAAAATGCTGTTTTTCAGGCTGGCTGTTCTCATCATCTTGGAGTAGAGAGAGCTATGTATCCCATTATATAAACAAAATCTGTGTTAAATGGAATGTAGTTCTGAATGAATATAAATTGCAACATGGAAACGTGATGAGACTACTCACATAGGTGGAGCACTACATGCGATGCCTACAAGCTCTTCAGGAGAGACAGGAAAGGGAGAACGGGTGGAGGGGTGGCCCTTTATATTAGGGAGGCTTTTGATGACATGGGTATTGAAACTAATGACAATGAAGTTAAATGCCTATGAGTAAGAATTAAGGGGAAGGCCAACAAGGCTGACATCCTATTGGGAGTCTGTTATCATTCACCCAGTCAGAAAGAGGAGGTGGACAACTTATTCTATAAGCAACTGGAGAATGTTTCAGGATCATCAGCCCATGTTCTTGTAGGCAACTTCAACCTACCAGACATCTGCTGGGAACTTAATACAACAGAAAAAAGGCAGTCCAGGAAGTTTTTAGAATGTGTGGAGGACAACTTTTTGTTGCAGCTGGTGAGTGAGCCCACCAGGGGGAGGGACTGTTAGACCTGCTGTTCACAAATAGAGAATGGCTGGTGGGAATTGTGGTGGTTGGAGGCCACTTGGGGCAGAGTGATCATGAAATTTTAGAGTTCTTGATATTTGGTGAAATCAGGAAGAACATCAATAAGACTTTTACACTGGATTTCCAGAGAGCAGACTTTGGCCTGTTTAGGAGACTTATTTAGAGAGTTCCTTGGGAAGTAGCCCTGAAAAACAAAGGAGTGCAGGGAAGGTGGGCGTGCTTTGTAACAGACATTTTGAGAGCACAGGAACAAACTGTCCCTGTGTGCCAAAAGATGAGTCGATGAGGCAAACATCCAGCCTGGATGGGCAACAAGGTTTTGAAGGAACTTAAGAATAAAAAGAGGATGTATTATCTTTGGAAGGAGGGTCAGGTCTCTCAGAAAGTATATACGGGTGTTGCTAGGGCATGTAGGAAAAAAGTTAGGGAGGTCAAACTGAGTTTGAGCCTAATATGGCAACTTTCGTAAAGGATAGTAAAAAATACTTTTACAAATATATTTGGTAAATGGTATATTTTACCATTTACAAAATGGTAAAAGGAAGGGTAAGACCAACCTTTGTTCTCTACTGGATGCAGGAGGGAGCTTAGTAACTGCAGATGGGGAGAAGGCAGAAATGCTTAACTCTTCTTTGCCTCAGTTTTTAGTGGGAAGACGACTTGCCTTCAAGACAACTGTCCTCCTGGGTTGGTAGATGGTGTCAGGGAGCAGAATGGTCCCCCTGTTATCCGGGAGGAAGCAGTCAGGGAACTGCTGAAATGCTTGGATATTCATAAATCTTTGGGACCAGATGGGATCCATCCCAGGGTGATGAGGGAGCTGGCAGATGAGCTTGCAAAGCTGCTCTCCATCATTTACCAACAGTCCCGGCACACTGGTGAGGTTCCAGATCACTGGAAGCTGGTCAATGTGACGCCCATTCACAAAAAGGGTGGGAAAGGAGCATCCTGGTAATTATAGGCCAGTTAGCTTGGCCTCAGTACCTGGCAAGATAATGGAACATTATTTATCTTGAGTGTCATCACGCAGAATTTACAGGATGGCCAGGGTATCAGACCCAGCCAGCATGGGTTTAGGAGGTTGACCAACCTGGTATCCTTTTATGACCCGCCTGGTGGGTGTGGGAAAGGCTGTGGATGTTGTCTATTTGGACTTCAGCAAGGCCTTTGACACTGTCTTCCCCAGCATACTCCTGCAAAATCTGGCAGCGCACGGCTTGGACAGGAGCACTCTTTGCTGGGTTAGGAACTGGCTGCATGGCCGGGCCCAGAGAGTGAACGGTGCTGCATCCAGCTGGCAGCCAGTGACCAGTGGTGTTCCTCAGGGGTCTGTGCTGGGGCCAGTTCTGTTCAATATTTTTATTGATGACATGGATGGGGGTATTGAGTCTTTCATTAGTAAATTTGCAGATGACACTAAGCTGGGAGTGTGTGTCAATCTGTTGGAAGGTAGGAGGGCTCTGCAAAGAGACCTTGAATGGTTGGATGGATGGGCAGAGTCCAACAAGATGAAGTTTAGTAAGTCCAAGTGCTGAGTCCTATTTGGGACACAATAACCCCCTGCAATGTTATAGGGGACAGTGTGGCTGGACAGTGCCCAGGCAGAAAGGGACCTGGGGGTTCTGGTCAACAGCCAGCTGAACAGGAGCCAGCAGTGTGCCCTGGTGGCCAAGAAGGCCAATGGCATCCTGGCCTGTATCAGGAACAGTGTGGCCAGAAGGAGCAGGGAGGTCGTTCTTCCCCTGTACCTGGCACTGGTGAGGCCCCACCTTGAGTGCTATGTCCACGTCTGGGCCTCTCAGTTTAGGAAGGACATGGAAACTCTTGAGCACATCCAGAGGAGGGCAACGAGGCTGGTGAAGGGCTTGGAACACAAACCCTGTGAGGAGTGCCTGGGGGAGCTGGGATTGTTTAGCCTGGAGAAAAGGAGACTCAGAGGTGACCTTATCACTCTCTACAACTCCCTGAAAGGTGGCTGTAGCTAGGTGGGAGTTGGTCTCTTTCTCCAGGCAGCAACTGACAGAACAAGGGGACATAGTCTTAAGCTGCGCCAAGGGAAATACAGGTTGGATATCAAGGAAAAGTTTTTAACAGAAAAAGTGATAAAGTATTGGAATGGTCTTCCCGAGGATGTGGTGGAGCCACCATCCCTGGATGTGTTTAAAAAAAGACTGGATGTGGCACTTGGTGCCATGGTTTAGTTGAGGTGTTAGGGCATGGGTTGGACTCGATGATCTTGAAGGTCTCTTCTAACCTAGTGATATTCTCTGATTCTGTGATTTCAGAAAGACCATGGCCAGTTCTAGTCACTATAGGCTGAGGTAGAATAGTGATTTACATGCTGGGTTCTTTTCCCCCTAATTGAAAATAGTATATGCATGATGCCTCCTTGGGTTGAACCAAGATCTTCCAGAATGCTGTTTTATATATGGCAGTGCTACTCATACATATCCATCCTAAACTCTCCCTTTCTCTATTTATCATGTGTGTCACAAAAAAACCCTTCAAACAAATAAAATACATCTTGAAGAGTCTTTAAATATTTTAGATTGATTGGGGTTTACATACCCAATTGTTTGAAGATACTGTATTCCATAGTCATAGTCTTTCTCCTTGATTGGATTTTTGATTTTTCATTTTATAGCTATTTAGCACAGACTTCGGTTTTGTATCACAGGTGTCCTCTGTTCCCGCAATCACGTTTATGGCACCCCCATAAAACTTGACAGATTTGAAGGCTTTTGATGCAGCAAAAGCTTATGCATTATCTTACATGTGTGCATGAATGCACAGGCATTGTGTGCTCATGACTTCAAACTGATCCTATCTCTAGGTAATCACAGAGCATGCGAATAAGATTTAACATGCTGGAGTCAAAAGCCTGCCCTCTCCAATCTTTGCAGTACAAGACATGAGGTCTAGTAGCATACGGAAGGAAGGACTCTTTTTGAAAAGACAGCCAGATTTGGGGGTTTTTTTACATCTTCTAAAATGGTCTTGTTCTATAGTAGTTTCATGTGTGCCTATGTGCAGGCAGACACAAACATTATCCTTGCCAAGGTACACCACAGTGGAGAAAAAACAAAGTAGTTGAGGAGAGGCTGTTGACAGCAGGGAAGAAAATTTTACTGCCCTTGAGCTGTCCAACCAGCAAAGCCTGCCAGTATTTCTGAAGCCTACCTCAAAGCCTACCTTACTGTTTGTCCTGTCTGAAGTACGCTATTGAGAATCCTAGAATTTTTCTTTAAATAGAATGCTTGATGAAAAGCAGGTGGGCTTTACATGTCTGGTCTAGTAAATAAATATGTGAACTTAGCCTCCTGATAGTCATTGTAAACCCTGCTGCCATTTTATGTCTCATCTCGACAAGAAGGTACAGATGCATTACAAAAAGAATGTAATAGACAACTGAGAGTCACTCTCAGGCTTACACTGTGCACTTAAAAGCCATCTGCCATTATAAAAACATCCTGGCTGTTATTACTGGTGTAACTGGCACTCCAGATCAGAACAGCAGTGCAAAATAGGTGCTATCCTTAAATCTGTAAATAGGTTTTCCTGCACATTATCTGTGGATCCTTCCTCTCCCTGTTTATCCTAGTAAATAATCCAAAGAAGTAGCCTGCAGGACTTTGATAGACAGAACTATTTTTTTGGGGAAAAAACATGTGAAACTGGTGGCATTTTTCTTGCATCGGTGAGATTCTTGATCCCCAAGCTCAGCATTTGTCTTCTTGCCTAGCTAGTATTACACCTCTCTGTTTCATCCTGCTTCTGAGCTGAAATGATGTAAACATAATAAATAGTTATGATTTTGCTAGGAGAGCTTGAAGTTTTTTTAAGTTAACTTGAGTTAACTTGATGTGGGCATTGACTAGCAGTCTCTTTTCAGCCTGCCACTGATTTTGGTTTTCACTGTGTATTTTATTCAGTGGTTGTGTATTTCATGTGCTGAACGGTTTTAGCTTGGTTGATGTTTAAGAAAAATAAAATTATAAACATCAAGGAACATATTATGGTCATAAAATTAAACCACCACAGTGGAGAAGGATACATAACCATGTTTTTAATCACTCATAATTCCCTAGCAGAATTAAGACATTTATTTCACTGCTGCTATTAGAAAAATAGACACTTTCCTTCCTCAGTTTTTGGCAGCACTTGGCAAACTTGTGCCTTCTATTGGAGCTAGATGACCACAGGCTGACACATTTAGAGGTTCCTATTTGAGGGTAGAAAACAATTCCTACAAGAAGTCAGGTACTTAGCACATCTTTTTTTTCTATTTCATGCACAATAGATTTGCAGTTCTTTATGATCCCTTTTCATATTGTGTGACTAGTTTTAATCAAGGTACAAGAATTTGCTCCGAACTTAAATTTCAGATCCAATGTTCTATCTTCTTTTTGAAGTTCCAGTTCTTGAAATCCACTACATAATATGGTCATCTTCCATGTTAAAAAAAGGTAGAAATGGGTCTCCATTATAGCTGAAGAAGGTAAAAGCTCACCTTAGTCTGTGATATGAACTTGCAGAGAATACAGCAAAGGCAAGACTGTTGTACACATATTTAAGATTACACATTTAAAGTAAGTTTAATATATTTTAAGGTATGATTTATGATTTTTGAACTCTTCTAATAGAACATAGAATGGTTTGTGTTGGAAGGGACCTTAAAAATCATCCAGTTCCAACCCTCCTGTCATAGGCAGAGAGCCTTGAGCCTTCCACCAGACCAGGTCACTCAGAGCTCCATCCAACTTGGTCTTCTTGTTCCTCAGTATCATAGTTTGCATTTGCTACCTAAGATATGTATCACTGTTAAACCTAGATTTTTTTTTTTGCTTGTACAAATCTTTGCAGATTTGGTACTCACTGAAATCAGAGAATGAGAGACATCTGTCATTAGTCATTAATACAGTGAAGGTTAGATTGCTTACCCTGTCCAGTTTTGGGGTTTTTTTAAAAGCATGTTGTCATAAATTACATTTAAGTGTTGACTTAGTGTCAACAGTTAGCCAGCTTGACTTTACAGCATGCTATGGTGTTGGAATTCTGAATTTAACATAAATTTCATAGCCAGAATTTAGGGATATCCCCGTAATAATCAGCAAGTTTGTCATTTTCCTGTGTAACAGCTCTTCCACGAATGTCTTCTGAACTTTTTCCAACCAGATTTCAGCTTACTTGTATTCACAGGTGCACAAATATTCCTGCATTTTGCATACACTAATCCAGTTAGTTATTTGAAAATGTTTCTCATATTCCATGTCAGATGAAATTAGTTAAGGATGGCAGATAATTGTAATTAAAAGTGTAATGGAGTGTAATGAACAAGGAATATTTCACAGCCGCTTTCTCACTGGGGCCTAGCACTTGGTTTGGACTTTTGATCTCTGTTGGAGTTCAAACATGATGTAATATTAAGTAGCTATTTATACTAAGGATTGATTTTTTTTCCCAGTATTTTTTCCCTGTGATACACAGCATTTCTTTTTCTAATGACAGTCCAGAGTGTTGTGCTGTCATGCTTGTCCTGCTGTGCGGCACCCGTCAGTGACACCTGTAAAACTCAGTAGCTTAGATTTAGGTATTAATGCTGCCCTTTTAATTTCAATGGCCTGTACTCCTCAGGAAAAGTTAAACACAAGTAAAATGTTTACAGCATCCAAGTCTTATCTTGTCACATAACTGTATGTTTATCTTCATATATCTATCTGTAGCTGGAAGGGACTGTGACAGTCTTATAATGATACATCACTTTCCCCAGTAGCATGTTACTCTATAATGTGTAGTTAGAGCTGAGCAAATTATTTGGGAAAAGGTAATTTATCAGCCAGATTTAGCTGCTTTACCTGCTCAGGAAACAGACCAAACTATAATTTTTCTCCTATTTATTGGTTATTCTGATATCATGAACACTTTTCCCACGCTGTTAAGTGTGGATAGATCATTGAATTTTTGTAATGGATACATGCTGTTAAACAGATTTGCATGGATCGCTTCCAGAGGTCCTTATATATCTTTCAGCTCATTTTAGCACGATGAAACATTCTACAAAAATGTGAGATCTCTTAACGTGAGATCTCTGCCGGAAAAGTAGGCACATAGCATCAATGAAAGGATATTTCTATGCTGGCCTTGCGTGCAAGACATCTCTCAGTGTATGCGTTTGCGGTGCACTCCCACTTGTGAGGGAGTCCCGGAGGCCGGGCCTTGTCCCTCCAGAGCCCGGCGGAGGTCAGTCCTGCACCGCAATCTGCCCGTTTACAAATTTCCCTTCCAAAATGAGCGTAGTTTGACGTCGGCGAGGCTGGAAAAGTCGAGGAGCTGGATTGCTTTCCTGGCACTTAACCCGCCGTTCGACAGCTTGCGGCGACACTGCCGCAGTCCGCAGTCACTGTCGGAGCCGCTCGTTGGCGCGGTGCCTCCCTCGGCTCGGCCCGGCCCGCCTGGGGCTACGCCAGCTCCCCTGCTTCCCCCATCAGGGCTCCACAAATCCTGATGCCTCCCCTGGTCGCCCCTGGCTGTCCTCCCGTTGCCGGGCCGGGCCGGGCCGGGCGGCAGGGGGCGCGGACGTCCCTTTCGAAAGGGGCGGACGGTGGCGCAGGCGGATGCTGCGCTCGCTCCTCCTCCTCCGTCGTCGCCGCAGCCGCCGCCTCCTACGCCTCCTCGTATCGCGGCGGTGGCGGGCAGTCTCCGGCCGCGGCCCCGTAGCTTCTCGCCGAGGCGGCGCGGCCTCCGCTCCGCTCCTTGCCTCGGTCGCTGCCCGGCCCCGGCGCGATGTCGGGCGGTGCGGCGAGCGCCCCTAAGCCCCTCCCGTCCTCCGGGCCCAAGTCGCTGCGGGAGATGCCGCATCCCCTGGCCACGTCCAGCAGCGAGGAGATGGGGCCGGCGCTCACCCCCAGCCCCGACCTGCTCCTGCCTCGCAGCATCGCCGACAAGGTATGGCCTGGAGAAGGGGGCGCGGCAATTGAGGGGACCTCTGGTGTTGAAGGAGAGCGGGGAGAATGACTGTGTGTGTTTTCCTGACACATCCGTTTTCCCTGCTTTATCACCCCGTGGGGAGATGATGCCCTGGGCGCTGCTGACATCCATTGCAAGAGCCCTGAGCGGCTCCCCGGGCTGAAGGCGTCGTGTCCCGTGCTGCGAGGGAGCGGCTGGGACGCTGGTGGTCGCGCCGTCACAGGAGGGTGCAAGAGGCAGTATTTTATTTACTGTGCCTGCGTGTGGCTCATACCGTCTACGGATAGGTGTAAATTTTCAGGCATTGCTGCAGCTCCTTTGCTGTCTCCTTCCTGTCGCCCTCGCGGGGAAGGCTTGGAACTGGCATTGTTTCGTCATCATCAGCTTGTCTGTGATTGTCCTTTCCAGGCTAAACTCCTGCTCACTTCCTCCCAGCACTAATACAGAGAGGGTGCTCTGCAGGAATATCTATGTCTGTTTTCCCTTCCGTAGGTCTGGCATATGTTCACAGGACACTAGCAAACTCTGTGAAGTGCCTTCCCTGTGGTGATAATTCGGTAGTGGCAGTACAGCAGTACTGATGCATTAGGTATGCTTGCAAGGACTTGGCATCTCTGGAGACAAGTCTTCCTGAAATTTTTAAGGTAGGATTTCCTGGGAGCAAGAACTGCAAGGGATGATGTTCTGACACAGCTGGTTTGTGCATACAAGGTAGTGCAGAGTTGCTGGTGGCAAGAAGTGCTACTTCTGTGGCTCCTGTCCTGGGAATATGGAGCTGCTTCTGGGTAGGATGGATCCCCTAGGCTCCAAAAGCCTTGAGGCTGTCAGCAATATCTGGCCCAATACACTCCCATGCTGCAACAGAATGAGTCAAGGTAGCCTGGCCTCTTCCATATTTTACCATCTGCTGTGTGCAGCTGTGATGTAGCTTCCTGCCCATGTAAGGAGTCCTCTTCTTGAAATTCACCCACTGTTACTCTAGTGAGAAGCAAGGCTTACCTTCTCTTCAGGAACTTAGGCCTTCATCTGACAAATTAGTAAGTTGATGACCTGCTGAGAAAAGGGTATGTGACTGAGGGAGGGGTAGAAATTGTGGAGGTTTTTGTCCGTGATAGATGACTTAATCATCTAAGTAGGTTGTTGTATGGCAAACTGGTGGGAATAGAGATTACCAGCAGCCTTCACAAATCTTGCAGCTGAGGAGCTGCAGATGTTAGCATGGTCCATCCACACTGCTGTATAGCTGGTGAGAACAGTGTTCTGAGGAGTATTTCAAACCCTATAATGTCTTTCCTCGATTGTATTAGAGAACTTCTTTGCTTTTGAAGTGCAAGCAAGTTTCTCTCTGCTTTACTGCTTTGAGGTTTTGAGAAGTGTGTCAGTATTCCTGATAACCTGGGAGCAGAAATAACTCTAGCTTCAGGCTATGGTCAGCTAACTTCTCATAAGTAGGAAAGTTCTTGCCCAGTTTCTCATCAGCAATAGAAATGAAATCCACCTTGCTGTACCCTGTATGTAGTACCATTCTGTTCTAGGCACTTGGTAGCATAGAAGTACCCTAGAAGGCAGAGCAAAAGTGGCTGTGATGATGTTTAGACTTGAGAGCAGTTCTGTGCTTGACCTGGAAATGGCATTAGGCTATGATCCTTGCAGAATAAAAGGATATCCAGTAGGGAAAAAAAAATCCTTCTAACTGAATGAGCCAAAAAAAACATGTCTTATCCTCTTCATGGAAGGAGATCAACAGCTCTGCTGTGTAATAAATGTCTCTTCCTCAGTTTGATATTTCACACACTGGCAAGAAAAAAAATGTGATAACTTCTTTTCCGCCTCAGAAAAAATATTCAATAAATATGTTTTCCTAGCTTTAAGGCAATTCTTGCACTGTGTATTGAGTAGTCTACAGAGGGAATATGGTAAGTGGAAGTAAACAGGTAAAACCACTTTTTGGGTGGTTTGTATATCTCAGTCTCAGAAT
Source organism: Acrocephalus scirpaceus scirpaceus (assembly GCA_910950805.1). NCBI lineage: Eukaryota > Metazoa > Chordata > Aves > Passeriformes > Sylviidae > Acrocephalus > Acrocephalus scirpaceus. Next base: position 49,006,950 of record OU383776.1, read on the forward strand.
CATGGAATGGTTTGGGTTGGAATGGAGCTCAGAGATGGTCTTGTTCAGCCTCCATGCTGTGGACAGGGACACCTCTCAGTAGGCCAAGTTGCTCAGAGCTCCATCCAGCCTGTCCTTGAACACTTCCTGTGTTAGTCTGAAAGATCTTAATCTCTGGTGGTGGATTATTGATCTTTTGAGACACTGGCTCACTAATCAATGAATAGTGCTGAGTTACTTCAATAGCTGAGTAACACAGAGAAGTCAGCATTCAAGTCTGACTTAGGCTTAAAACTCTGCATTTGTTCTTTATTGATTCTTGAGTAGGAGCTATTCTAATCTTCTCTCTGGCCTTTTGGGAGAGTCTGGTGGATATTTGTACAGCAGAAATTTTGGTCCATGTCTCCTTCTTCAAAGTGTCTTTGAGTCAGATTCTTTAAGGGCAACTGTCCATATCCAGACTTGTACTAGGATAGCCCTTTGGGAAGAGGGCTAGTGACAATAGCTGGCCCATCATCATGAAGTGGATAATTTGCTTCTTCTGGGTTCCTCATGTTTTCTCTGAGCAAATACTTCCTAAAATCTGCTGCAAGCTACAAGTGCCTAAGACTGAAATCCTCTGAGTGGAGAAAGTTCAGAAGTAAAGGGAGGTTTTCTGCCCATAAAGTGCTTCAATTTTTATTGCCATTCATGTGTAGCATAGAAGTGGCTGAACCTCTGCCATCACTGCTTTGTATTCTCTAAAAAATGCCTTTTTTTTTTTTTTTGATCCATTGAGTAGGAGCCCCACTTTATTCTGAGTCAGAGAAATGGGGGGAAAGGACCACCTGCCTGTGTGTCTCCTTTTGGATTTTGATTCACATATGTGAATAATATAGTACTTTAGATCCTGTATAACTTTAAAGTCTCATAAACCTTAGGTTGCTGCTCAAATGGCTAATGCTACTAGAGCAGTAGGTCATTGGAAAGGGAAGGAAAATCTTTTGTGCTGTTTACTGAGGCCATTTAAGTAGACTAGTCTCAAGTTCTCTGAATCTTAGGAAGAGGGCTGCAGAACTTTCGTTATCTGAAGTAGTGTCTTTATCCTGACCTGTAGTAGACAATAGTTTTAGGAACCAGGACACCTTGACTTCTGACAGCATCTTACCTCTTAAATGAAAAGGACATCTTAGCTAAGTATTTGACTTTCACAGTCATGCTGCAGGAAACATGAAACACTTGAATTGTAGATTCTTGTTTCTAAAACATTTGTATATTTGCCTTGTGTTTCTATAAAGATCTTTCTGTTCTCCTGAAGTCTAATTGTATAAAACATTGTCTTGATGCCTGACCACCATGAGTGTCTTTAAGTTTATTCTCCCTTCACCCTTGCTAGCGTTCAGATAAGGAGACAGCTAAAGCTGAACCTGCGTGCTGCCATGTTTGTTGTGTTTTGATTTTTTTTCCTTTTATTTGGTTGGGGTTTTTTAACATCAGGTGATAGGAGAAACATGCTGAAGAAAACAATTCCTCGAGTTGCATGGCAGGGTTAGTTGTAAAACTGATGTCTTGCTGGTTTAGCTTTTGAAACACATACAAGCTAAATGAGATCTCATTTTCAGAGCAGATCAACTGCTGAAGACTAAATGGGGAAGTGTCTGGATTTCTCTCTGCCTTTTACTTTTTAAAAAAGAGGGAAGTTGTGCTTGCACATGACTGTTTGACTCCAGTGCACAAGTTTGCCACTTTCAATAAAAAATCAGCTCTGTGCACCAGGACAAACGCTTTGACAATGAGGAGAAAAGGCAGTATTAATAGGGTACTGAGTTTAGAGCAGAGGGGACAAGTAGATAATATTTTGCTGTGTGAAGACTTGAATTCAGCCTCCCTGAGGCTGTGCAGATTTAGTAGGCTGCTGCTAAGACTTGGAAATGCCAGGCTGTACAGTGTTAGAAAGGAAGTGTTCTGTATGGCTTAGTTCCACTGTCATCTAGCTGTGGTCCCTCTAGACTTGTATCATCTAAGAGTGTCTTCCTAACGTGGTGTTGGCTATTCTTGCTATGGTCTGCCTTGAGACTGGCAGCTGTCTGATAAGAGTCCTGATTCACATCACTGGTTTCTTGCCGAGGACTCCAAAAGCTTTCATATCCCACCTGTCCGAGGACTCAGACTCGCTTGTCCTTTTTCAGACATTTCTGACTGCTGTTACTGTACTTGTGGCCAGCTACCTGTAACTTTCTCAGCTTTTCATCCTGGAAATTCTGCATCCCTTGTGTTTGCCGCTGTTAACTCAATACAGCTGCTGGGAGTTTCAAGGCTGTTTTACAGGTAGTATATCAAGCAGATACCAGAGCTGATATGGAGTACCAGGCTTGCAGTGAATGCATACCTTGAATTTGCTAGTTCATGGAGATAGACTTTAAAACTCCTACTGCAAACTTCTGCTTACTAACTGAAAACTATTGTTTGCATGCTCCTCTGCTTCCAAGTTAGCACCCTGGTGAATTCCTAGACTTCTTACTAGCACCTGATCAAATATACGTACTTGGTGTAACAGCTGGAGTGCTGTTACATAGCACTTATTCTGAAAGGGAGCCTGGCACCTCTCCAACTCCAAAAAATATGGAGTCTGGGAGTCTGAAGCTCTACTTCCAGCCTTCTTGGTTGATATTTTATAATTATTGCTCTTAACTTTATCCATCCACAGATGAAACCAGTTTGCAGTGTAATCTGAAAACTTAAAATAGATCTGCCTGAGCTTCTACAAACTTCTTCCTTCTCTGACTAGATGAGAACTTAGACCGGCACCATGTATTGTTCTTAAAGGAAGCTGGAGGTAAATTCTCAGTTGTGGGAGAGACTGAAGACTGCAGAAAATCGAACTGAAGTTGTGAATTTGGGAAACAATGTCAGCATGGATGGGTTGATCTGTTTTCCTATCCACAGGATGCAAAAATGACAGTCACAGGGAAGTTGAGGCTAACAGGCACTTCTGCATATTGTCTTGTCCAACCTCTTCACTCGGATAGACCAGGCTGCCCAGGATGCTGTGAAGTTGTTTCCTTCATCAATCACCCACGAAGTAAAATATCTTTCTCATGTTCAAGTGAAACTTCCAGTATTTCAATTTTCACTAAAAAGAGTCTCTCACTTCCTTCTGCACACCCTTCCATCAAATATTTATCCTTATTGATAAGATTCCCTGAGCATTATTATCTCCAGGCTGTTTGCCTTCTTTGCCTTGAGGCATGTTGTTGGCTCTGGGCCAACTTTTCCATCAGTGTCTGTGGCTTTTTTTTTCCATTTCCTATGCCAAACTGCTTTTCAATCAATCAGCCTCCAGCACACACTGCTGCATGGGGTTGCTCCTGGCAGGAGCAGGACTTTGCATTTCCTCATATTGAATTTTTTGAGATATCTCACAACCCAGTTCTCCAGCCTGTTGGGGTCTTCCTGAATGACAGCACAAACATCTGATCAAGCATTCTATATGGTTGTATACTGTCAGGACACTTGCTGAGGATGTACCAATGTACCTAAATGTTCCATCATTTAGGTCCTTAATGAGGGTGTTAAAACAGTAGTGACCCTAATACTCTCTGCTGATGTACACCATTTGGAATTGTGGGATCACAATGCTTTGAGCCCAGCTGTTCAGCCAGTTTTCAGCACACTTTGTTGTACATCTCTCTACCTTGTGCCTCGTCAGATTGTCTAGGATTGTGTTATGAGACTTTTTTTTGAAAGTCCTCTTAAACTTGAAATTACCATGTTAAAGCTCTTCTGCTGCACACCAGCCCAATGATATCTTCATAGCAAGTAGGCATTGAGTTGGTTAAGCATGAGTTACCCTAAGTCCTTGCTGACTTCTCATCACCATGTACTTTGTGTGTATAGAAGTGGTTTCTATTATTTGCTTGATCCTTTTCCAGTAATTGAGGTGAAGTTGACTATCCTGCAGTTTGCTGTATACTTTTTGAAGACAGGAGTGAACCATATTTCTTAAGCTGGAAACCATCTAGGTACAGGCAGTTGTCTGCCACATGCTTGCTAAGTAGGCCGTCACCTCTCAAAGGCTAAGCTTGGTTGTCATCTTGTTTAAAGAAACTGCTGTCTCTTCTCCTGTTGCATTGTGTGTGTGTGTGTCAGGCAGCTCTTTTCTAGTCTTCTTATTGAAAGATCTTACTTAAACCTAGCATGGCTTTCAGCATGTCAGCAGCATCCTATCCACAGTCAAGCTGCTGGCTGAATCCAGTTTCCTGTCTTTCATTATAGTGGTAACTAGAGCTGCTTTCTGTAGCTATTTCATCTCTCAAACTTGTAATACCACTTGGATAGATTAATAACACAGTGTCGTACTGAAAGGATGTGCTTGTCTTCTTTTTTTTCCTTGTAGCCACTCTGAGATTTGATGGTATAGAAGCAAACTGTAACAGCACACTGCTGCTCTTACATTTGCCTTCACTTCTAGAAATGGGGAAGGGGACTTTCTTGGTGTCTTACACCATAGATGCTCTAGTACTGTTGTAAAACTCAGCAGTCTCTATGAAACATAACTACAGCAAGTTTCTTGAATTGGCATTTCACTTCTTTTTTGATCAAGATGAGAGATAGCTAGCAAGTCAGAATGAACATTTGCATCAGCATAAATATCTTTGTACCATTACTTTTTCAGTCTCTTCTTGTAAAGCTGAACATAGCTTCTACTATGTAACAGTATTAATACTCTGTGGTTCTTACTTCAACTTATAGGAGGGAGGGATGTATACTTTGAGGTTGAATTCAGTGTTGCACATCTTTCATAATCTTTTCAACAGGATTACTTCACACATAATGAAACAGAATATTGAAAACAGATATTCAGAGCATACATAGAGGAGCTTGGTTCTTCAGATGGGTTCCATAAGGATGAGTCTTTGCAATAACTTTTCAGCCACGATGGAAAAAGTTATGCTTGATGGTCAGAAGAAATCCTCAGGGCTGCCTGTGCTGGAGTGCCTTTAACTTATCCAAGTAGCTGAATGCTTTCTGAGCTCGTTCATGGATAATAACAAATAAGAACTTTAATAACAAAGTTCTCTTATTACAGTTGTATGGGGACCTCCTCTACTATCAGTGCCTCAGGCACTGATATGTCCCTGTAATTAATAGTGAGAGGGGCAGATAATAAAAGCACAAAGTGTGCTGTTGACACACCTATCTGGGAGACCTTGCTTCCTAGATTAATGTGCGAACTGTTGTCCTGCACATTAATCTGTGCAGGTGTCTTCTAGCATTGTGGTGTACTCTTGTTGTTTCATAAACAGATGGTCTGCTGTCACATGAGCCAGTCTGCTCCTGCTCTGGGTTGAGAGACTGGTCTCTGTAAAGTAGGTCAGGAGACAAGGCAGGCAGCTCTTTTGGTGCAGTTGACTTAGTGCCACTGCAAGAAAATCTAATTGCCACACCTGAAATGCATATTTGAGATTGTAGCTTGCATGTGCGTTCAGTCTGCGGAAGACTTTTAAATAAGGGAATTAAAAACAGCATTTTATCTTGTGTATTTCTCAGAAATAGCTTTGCTGAGGCTTGTTCTCTGCTGACCATGAGCAAGATCTTAAATGCTGAGCTATACTGACTCTTTAAGCTGTTAAGTTGATTACCTGAGCCTGGGTGCCAGTGCAGCTGAGATTTCCAAGTTCTTGTGGCTGGTATAACTGCTTGTATCACTAGGGTATGGTGAAAAATGATGAAAAAAGATCTGAACTCCGCCATGGCATCTACAACTGTGATGTAAAATTTGTGTTAGGTTACTCTTAGTGAATTTTTGAAAAACAAGGGGGAACCGTTTCTTTCCAGTTACTAAGGGCAATAGCTGACAGCAAGGTAGCTACTAGCACTACTGCAATTATCAATTGAAGATGGGAAAAAAAAATCTAGTAAGCTGCAATTATTTTAATGAGTTAGCATTTCCAGTTCCAGTCTAATGGCCTTCAAAAAGGGCAAGAAGGGAGACCCAGAGGGAACTACTGACTACTCAGCCTCACTTCAGTCCCTGGAAGGGGAGGAAACAGTGAATTCTGGTAGCCGTCTTTATCCACAGAGAGGATGAGAAGGTGATCAGGAGTAGTCAGCATGGATTCACTAAAGGTAAATCACGCTTGACCAACCTGCTGTTGTTGCCTGCTGTGAAGAAACAGCTAGCTTTTGGATAGATGAAGGGAGAGCAGTGGATATTGTCTTCAGCAAGGCTTCCAGCACTGTCTCTTAAGATGTCCTCATAGGCAAACTCATGAGGAGTGGACTGAATGGGAAGACAGGGAGGTAAATTGAGAACTGGCTGACCAACAAATCCCAGAGATCATAATCAATGGCACAGGCTCTAGTTGGAGGCTGATCACTAGTGGTACCCCCCAAGATTCAATAGTGGGCCCAGTCTTGTTTAACTTACCCGTCAATGACTTGGGTGAAGAGGCAGAGGCCTGCTCAGCAACTTCACTGACAACACAAAGCTGGGAGCAGTGGCTGATACCCCAGAGGGCTGTGCAGCCCTTCAGAAGGACCTCAACAGGCTGGAGACATGGGCAGGGAGGAACCTTCTGAAATTCAGCAAAGGCAAATGCAGGGTCCTGCACCTGGGAAGGAACAACCCCAGGCACCAGCACAGGCTGGGGGTGACCTGCTGGGAAGCAGCTCTGCCCAGATGGACCTGGGGGTTCTGGTGGACAGCAAGCCCTCCTTGAGCCAGCAGTGCCCTGGTGGCCAGGAAGGCCAGTGACATCCTGGGCTGCATTATGAAGAGAAGTGCCAACAGGTTGAGGGAGGTGATCCTGCCCCTCTACTCAGCCCTGGTGAGGCCTCACCTGGAATGCTGTGTCCATTTCTGGGCTCCTCAGTACAAGAAAGACATGGAGCTCTGGAGCAGGTCCAGTGGAGGGCAACAAAGAGGATTAAGGGACTGGAGTATCTGTCTTAGTGAGGAAAGGCTTGTGGACCTGCAGCTTTTCAGCATTGAGAAGAGACAACTGAGAGGATCTCATCAGTGCTTGAATATCTGAAGGGAGGGGGGTGTCAAGAGGATGGACCAGGCTCCTCCCAGTGATGCCAAGCAGTAGGACAAAGACCAATGAGCAGACAGATGCACAAGAAGTTCCAGCTGAATATGAGGAAGAACTTTACTGTGCAAGAGATGGAACGTTGAACAGGCTGCTCAGAGAGGTTGTGTAGTCTCACTCACTAGAGATATTCGAGAGCTGTCTGGGTGCCATGTGCAACATGCTCTAGGTTAATTATGTTTGAGCAGGGAAGTTGGGTCAGATGACCTGATGTGATCCCTTCCAACCTTATCTGTTCTGTGAGTCTGTGTTTTGACAGATGAATTTATGGGACAAATTCTACTTCATAAGTTGAGTGGGTTGAGGGTAGAAAGAGATGTTGCCTTCATCTGTAGGTGATGTTACAATACAAAAACTCCACCAGCTATTTTACTGAAATCAAGAGGTATCTATCAGAGTAAGCACTTAGTTCATACTGGTTAGTGGAACTAGCTGAAATAGTTCTGAAAATTGAGACAATAATCCAAAGATGGTAGTACAGGCAAGGGAAGAGTTTAGCCAAGAGCTGTGATAATAGTGGTCCTGAAAACATAAATCCTGTTAGAGACCATTATTGTCTGAGAGCCACATTCAGAGCTTCTACACTATCTCTTTTGTGAAGTCTTACGCAATAAGATACCTTACGCAATAGGTAGGATGCTGCTTTGGAAGTGAAAGTGGTGATATCTATAACCCTTAAAGATGGGTTTCTGCTTTGTGGTTTCAGGTATCTTGGTTGAAGACAAGTATTACACAACTATTACACAAGTGTGTGGGAGCAAAGAGATGGCAAAAATGTGTAGTACTCTGGTTTTCAGGAAAATGTGGAGAATGTAAAATGTAAACTTGCTTCTAGATCATGCCTCAAAATACGGAGAGCAGACCCTACTGTGAGTAACAACCTCGCTTCCTGTCTTGGAGTAGTCAGTGGTATTACTAGTGCAGTGGTCTGTAGTGTTATTATAGTGGTGGGAAGCTTACAGCGCTGAAGGACATGCTTTCGTCATGATTATCAATCTATGCTTTGACTTCATACTGGATATAAGTCTGAAAAAGCTCCCCTACCTTTAACTTTAGTTTCTCTGTATAGTTTGCCTCACTTTTTCAGTGAGCTTGAATGATTGTATGTGTTCCTTGAAAAGGAATGTGTTGCAGATGGATGTTGCTCAGGGGCAGGGAAGCCTCCACCCTCTAACTGGTGCAGGTGGTGTTAGCAGCAGGCACTTTCAGCTAACTCTGTGGTGAAAGCACTGGCATCTGAGAATAGTAAGTGATGACGGATTACCTGGATGATAGAAACCCACGATTTTCTGGGTGGAAATGTCACCTTTGCTTTAGCTTTCTAGGTGCTAGTATAAGGCAAATAGAGTGAAAATTTTGAATACTGACAAGATGAAGTTCTGGGGTTTGGATTGTTGCTCATAAAATCTGTGGACATTTTTAATCAATGCCATTTATTGCAAGTGATCATCTTGACCTCTTCACAATTTGTATGCTGACTTCCAGTGTACTGACTAGCCTGCTTCTGGATCAGTGCACTTCACTAGAAGCTGTGTGTGTAAGCTTTGTGGCTGTGATAAGCCTAAATCATTAACTAAAAGGTGTTCCTATAAATAGAATAGTCTGTAGATCTCAAGTAGTTGTGATTTGACACTGGCCCAATGCCAGGCACCCACGAAAGCTGTTCGCTCACCCTCCCTTGCCACAGCTGTGCAGTGGAGAGAAAGAAAATTTAATGAAGGGTTCATGAGTTGAGATAAGGACCAGGAGAAAACACTCCAAGGGCAAAACAGGCTCAACTTAAGTTGCAAAGTGAATTTATGACTAACAGACTCAGAGGAGGATAATGAGAAGTAAAATAAGCCCTTAAAATACCTTCTTCCCCCTTAGCCCCTCCCTCCTTCCCACTTGACAGTGCAGGGAGACAGGGCATGGGGGTTCATCATTGAGATTTTCCTCTGCTGTTCCAGGAGTCCTTCCCCTATGAGACTGTAGGGTCCCTCCCACAGGAGACAGTTCTCTGTGAACTTCTCCGGCATGGTTCCACTCTCACAAGCAGCAGCCAAACCGCACCTGCTGCAAACATGAGACCCTCCAGTGGGCAGACAGTCCTCCCAAAACTGCTGTGGCATGGGTCAGTTTTTCCATGGGGTGCAGTCTTCCAAGGACAGGCTGCTCCAGCCTAGAACAAGGGCCCTCTCGCTTCACCAGGTCTCCCACTGGATCACAGCCTCCTTCAGGCATCCACCTGCTCCAGCATGGGCACCTCATCCATGGGCTGTGGGTGGATCTCTGCATCCCCCGTGGATCCCCACAGGCTGCAGGGGCACAGCTGCTTCACCATGGTCTCACGACGGCCTGCAGAGGAATCTCGGCTCCGGCATCTGGAGCACCTCCTGCCCCTCTTGCACTGACCTTGGTGTCTCCATGTTGTTTCCCTCACATGTTCTCACCTCCTCCTCTTATCTGACTAGAAGAAAAACTGTGAGCCCTTTGTTTTGATTTTCTTCTCAAGTATGTTATCAGAAAGGCATTACCAACCTCTCTAGTTTTGGCCAGCAGGATGTCCATCTTCAGAGCCATCAGAGATTGGCGCTGTTGGACACTGTGGAAACTTCCAGCAGCTTCTCAGAGAAGCCACCTCTGTGGACCCCCTGCTACTAGAAACCAGGCTGTGCAAAACCAATACACAAGTCCATCAGTCTCTATAGATAGTTCTCTTACTGTGAGGAAATACTGTGTGACTGCTTTTCCTCAGATTTTCTCCTCAAAGCAGGGACTTAAGCAGTCGTGCTGTATGGATTTTTATTTAGGTTTTTTTTTTCTTCCAATAGATAAGCACTTTGTTTATTTTATCCCTTTGAGAGCAAATGCCTTTTTGCTGGAAAATGTCTTGTATATCAGCAAAAGTGATAGAAGAATATTGCTTAAATTGCACCTGCATGAAGTCATTATGAGAGCTTCTCCAAGAATACACTCTTCCAGCTCTTCAGGGGCATGAGATGTAAACATGAATTCTCCCCTCTAAGTATCTTTGCCTCTGGCCTCTACTACTTGCACAGTGATACCTTGTCAGTCTGACTTGCTCTCACAAAATCTTCACTGGTCTGTGTCAGAAAAGCAAATGCAGCTCATCTGAAACACAGCGTGAGGGAACCCACATTCTTGCTTGTTTAAATGAGGTATTCACCAGGATACTACAGTGCTTTCCAGCCCTCTTATATCTTTCCCTCCTATTTCTTCTCTGTTTCTCCTCAATCCTTTGCATCTGTTCACATTAAGAAAAACCAGCATATTACTCTTGGGGCTCTCAGAAGCCAAATTAACAGTTTGGTGACACTGGGTACGGAGATAACAGATGTAATTAAACCTACTTCTAGAGAGTGAACAGAAAAATCCTAATTTCTGCATGGTATGTCTGCAGACCTTTAACACAAAACTGTATGTTTCTTGGAGAAGGCAGTTTAGTTTGGACAAGCTTAAAAAACTGTTCCATCTGTAATCAGATATAAATCTGGTTTCTTGGATTGAGAATGATTCCTAGTTGTATGCAGGATTCAAGTTTTCCTGCTCATGGTGTACGGGTTTGAAAGCAAAGCCAGTGAAAGACTCTAAGTCAGAAACACAATTTAATAAGAGGAAAAGAAAAGAGATAAAAGAAAGTAAAATAAAATAAAAGTAATAGTACAAAAAAAAAACCACTGACAGAGTCAGAATACAACCTGACACCCTGTTAGGGTGGTAGTGGCAGTCTAGATGAGATGGTCTTGTCAAAGCAGTGATTCCTGTAGAAACATCTGGTAGCTCTTGTCTCCTTTGGGAGTCCAGTGGGTAAGCCTGCCTGTGCTGTCTCAAACCCTGGATTATATCCAGGTGGGAATGCTTGGCTCCTCCCCCTGGGCAGAGCATCTCACAATGGGATGATCTCATTCTATCCTTGATGGCCCATTGAACAGAGATAACTCCCAATGAGTCATGTGGCAAGGCATTGTTAGGCTCATCGACAGAAGATAAGGAAAACACTGCCCCACCTTGGCTCCAAGGGCTCATGGGGATAGAATACATACCTTGGGCACAATTCTACATTGTAACCTAGGACATAATCCACCCCTTATTCTGTCACCATCTGCATCATACACTCTCACAGATATATACATATATACACAGAATTAAACCTTACACACTAATTCTAGTTCTCACTTAAATTAGGTCTCTTTGTGGTACACAATAGGTTTCTCCATCTTTTTGCATTACCTACCAAGTATAACCAGGTCCTTGAGCAAAAACAATCCCATGGATGGGTCTGCCTTTGCCTGAGGTGGGATTTATCCAAACAGTCTTTCCTAAAGTCCCTTTCATGTGTACCACAGGGACTTTATCTCCATCCACTGTGTGCAAGGGTTCAGACTGGGCAGGACCAGCTCGATTGATGGAGCCTCGGATGTTGACCATCCAGGTGGCTTTGGCTAAGTTTATGTCCCAATTCTTGAAGGTCCCTCCACCAAGTGCCTTCAGGGTACTCTTTAATTGCACCGTTCAACTTTCCCGACGGCTGGTGCATGATAAGGGATGTGGTATATCCATTCAATACCATGTTCTTTGGCATTTATAAGACCATTCTTAAAATGTGTCCCGTTGTCTGACTTGATTCTCTCCGGGGTGCCGTGTCTCTACAGGGCTTGCTTTTCGAGGCCCAGGATGGTATTCCGGGCAGTAGCATGAGGCACAGGATAGGTCTCCAGCCACTTTGTGGTTGCTTCTACCATGGTCAGCACATAGCACTTGCCTTGGCGGGTCTGGGGAAGGGTGATGTAGTCAATTTGTCAGGCTTCCCCGTACCTGTACTTCAACCATCGTCCACCATACCACAGAGGCTTCACCCGCTTGGCCTGTTTGATTGCAGCGCAGGTCTCACAGTCGTGGATGACCTGTGAGATGCTGTCCATAGTAAGGTCCACCCCTCGGTCACGGGCCCATCAGTATGTTGCATCTCTTCCCTGATGACCAGAGGCATCATGGGCTCAACGAGCTAGGAATAATTCTCCCTTGTGCTGCCAGTCTAGATCCACCTGTGATATTTTCACCTTGGCAGCTTTGTCTACCTGCTCATTGTTGCGATGCTCCTCATTAGCCCGACTCTTGGGTATGTGTGCTATAAAGGTTCGACATGTAGAACCTTTATGGTTAGCTTCTCTACTTGGGTGGCAATGTCCTGCCAAATCTCAGCAGCCCAGATGGGTTTCCCTCTGCGCTCGCCAGTTGGCCTTTTTCTAGCAATTCAGCCATCCCCACAGGCCCTAGTATCTATGAGTCAGTATAGAGATAGAGCCTCGGCTACTTCTCTCGTTCAGCAATATCCGAAGCCAGCTGGACAGCTTTAAGCTCTGCCATCTGACTCGATCCACCTTGTCCCTCAGTAGCTTGTGCAACTCATCATGTGGGGCTCTATACTGCAGCTTTCTATTTCTGGTCAGCACCTATAATTTGGCAGGAACCATCAGTGAAGAGGGCATATCGTCTTTCAGTCTCCGGTAGCTCGTTATATGGTGGGGCCTCCTTGGCACGTGTCACTTGCTTCTCTTCTTCTTCAGAGGATAATCCAAAAGTCTCACCTTCAGGCCAGTTCGTTATAACTTCCAGAATCCCAGGGCGATTTGGGTTTCCAATACGGGCACGCTGTGTAATGAGGGCAGTCCATTTACTCCAAGTAGTGTCGGTGGCATGATGCGTGGAAGGAACCTTTCCCTTGAACATCCACCCCAGCACCAGCAGTCGGGGTGCCAGAAGCAGCTGTGCTTCAGTGGCAATTACTTCTGAGGCGGCTTGAACTCCTTCATAGGTGGCCAAGATTTCCTTCTCCGTGGGAGTGTAGTTGGCTTCGGACCCTCTGTAGCTTCAGCTCTAGAATCTCAGTGGTCGACCCCAAGTCTCACCAGGCGCCTTCTGCCAAAGGCTCCAGGACAAGCTATTGTTCCCGGCTGCTGAGTAGAGCACATTCTTCACATCTGGTCCTGTCCTCACTGGGCCAAGGGCTACCGCATGAGCGATCTCCTGCTTGATCTGGGCAAAGGCTTGCTGCTGTTCAGGGCCCCGGTGGAAATCATTCCTCTTGCGGGTAACCAGGTAGAGAGGCTCACAATCTGGCTATACTCAGGGATGTGCATTCTCCAAAAGCCTATGGCACCTAGGAAAGCTTGTGTTTCCTTCTTGCTGGTTGGTGGAGACATTGCGGTGATCTTGTTGATTACTTCTGTGGGTATCTGGCAACATCCCCCATCTTGCCACTTGAGTCCCAGGAACTGGATTTCTCAAGCCGGCCCCTTAACTTTACTTCGCATAATGGCAAAACCAGCTTTCAGTAGAATCTGGATAATCTTCTCTCCTTTCTTGAAGAGTTCTCTTTCTGTGTTCCCCCATACAATAATGTCATTAATATACTGGAGTTGTTCAGGAGCCTCACCTTTTTCCAATGCAGTCTGGATCAGTCCATGGCAGATTGTGGGACTGTGCTTCCACCCCTGGGGCAGTCGGTTCCAGGTGTACTGCACACCCCTCCAGATGAAAGCAAACTGAGGCCTGCACTCTGCAGCCAAAGGAATGGAGAAGAAGGCATTGGCAATGTTGATGGTCGCGTACCACTTTGCTGCCTTGGACTCCAGCTCGTACTGAAGCTCCAACATGTCTGGTACAGCAGCGCTCAGTGGTGGCGTGACCTCATTCAGACCACGGTAATCCACACTCAGTCTCCATTCTCCACTGGACTTATGCACTGGCCATATAGGGCTGTTGAAAGGTGAATGAGCCTTGCTGACCACCCCTTGGTTCTCCAGTCTACGAATCATCTCGTGGACAGGAATCACAGAGTCTCTGTTGGTGCGGTATTGCCGACGGTGCACTGTTGCTGTGGCGATTGCTACCTGTTGCTCTTCAACTCTCAGCAGTCCCACAGCAGAGGGGTCATTTGAGAGACCAGGCAAGGTATTCAGTTGTCTGATGCTTTCTGTCTCTACAGCAGCTATCCCAAAAGCCTAACGATATCCTTTTGGGTCTTTGAAATATCTATTTCTGAGATAGTCTATGCCAAAGATGCATGGGGCCTCTGGGCCAGTCACAATGGGGTGTTTTTGCCACCCGTTCCCAGTTAAACTCACTTCGGCCTCCACTACAGTCAGCTGCTGGGACCCTCCTGTCACTCCAGAAATAGAAACGGATTCTGTTCCTATATACCTTGATGGTATCAGGGTACATTGAGAGCCAGTGTCAACCAAAGCTGTATACCTTTGTGGGTCAGATGTGCCAGGCCATCGGATCCACACAGTCCAATAGATCCGATTGTCCCTTTCCTCTACCTGGCTAGAGGCAGGGCCCCCCTATTCCTGGTCATGGTACATGCTACTCTCTTCCTGTAAATTTGTTCCTGAGGTTCTTTGGAGAGGATCAGTCATAGCATCATTCCTATCCCGTCTGGAGTTTTGTGCTCAAGAGACTGGAGCAGCATTGACTCCAGATGAACTTCTTGTGTTAGGGGTCTCTCTTTTCAGTTCACGTACCCGGGCTGCTAAGGAGAAGGTGGGTTTTCCATAACACTTTGTCGTGTCTTCTCCATGCTCCTGAAGAAAAGACCAGAGGTTACGTGGTGGAGTGTATGTTCTCTCCCTGGCTGGGGGACGCCTGCTCTTAATGGCAGAGACTCTTGTTGGTTCTGGCGAGACGTGGTAAATTTCTTCCTTAAGTTCTTTTTTCAGTTTCTGATGGCCCTCTTCAATCAAGCTGGCAGCTCAGCCAGCCTTGTTTCCATGGATGAGACATGGGTACGAAATGGGGCGGTGACAGTGTCCTCATAAATTCGTAGTTTATTGACCAAGACGCCCACCCTGTCCTCGCCTGCCCTGCATTGCAACGTTGCCGGGTAACCTGAGTACATCTCTGGTCCAAGCTGTGCGAATCTCAACCACATCTGCAATGTGCACTGGACTTCATCTGGGCTTTTAGGAAATCTCTCGTCTTCGGAGAAAATGATCTCCAGCACAGCCAATTCCCTCAGGCATCGGATACGTTGTTCCATTGTGCTCCACTTTCCTTGGTGCACCTGGAGATCTTCTTTACAAAGGTATCTGTCCTTCACACTTGTTAGCAGTCGTTGCCAGAGGCTGAGAGTTTCTTGGGTTCTCCCAATCCCCTGGTCAATGACCACATCCCAGGACAGCGATCCCAGTTGCCTGGCCTCACTTCCGTCCAGAATGGAGTCATTGGCTGTAGCGTCCCAGATACGGAGCAGCCAGGTCAGGACGGATTCGTCTGGTGGGTGAATTCCCTCCGCAGGTCACGTAGCTCACCCAGGGACAGAGAACGAGTGATGATCTCTGGCTCTGTCTCTTCCGCTGGGTGTGAAGGTCCTGCTGCACCTTCGTCAGTCACTGTGTGGACTGATTTGCTCTTTGCTTTCTTCTTCTGAACAGGAGCAACTGCTACCGGTTTAGGCTGTTCTAGTTCAGTGATGGTTTGTGTGGAAATGCTGGCATTTTTGGCTTCTTTCTCCTCTGTGACAACCTGCACAGACACAGACGATGTGGCTTTGCATGTGGCTTCTTTCTCTTCTGTGGCAGTCTGTGTAGATGCAGACGCTGTTGCCTTGATTTCGGTTCCTTTTTCCTCTGTGACAATCTGTGTAGACATGAAGGCTGTTGCTGTGCATTTGGTTCTTTTCTCCTCTGCCTCAAGAAGACGCTGCACTACATCATGTAGTGTTTTGTTTCTAAGCATGCTGCAGGCTGTGCAGAGAAGACAAAGAAGCACTAACAACAACATTATGCTGTCCTTGGTATCCAGAGAGAACTCAGTATTTTCAAAAATTGCTGTATCAGGCCTGAAAGACTGGAAAAAAACATTCTTTACCCCTCCCCACAGCGGCTGGGTGAGATTGTTGAGGCCCCAAACAAAGCATCCTAGACTGGGACAAGACAACAAAATTGAGTACATATTCCAAATTGTGCTCATTGCCTCGGAGGTTATCATGCAATAGACATAATAGACCGATAAAGCAATTTTAGTGCCATAATCTGGTTTACACAGGAGCATTAAGATCAGCAGATACTGCCCCATGTGTGGAAAGATACAGAGAGCTAGGTACAAGATACATGTAAGCATGCTGAGCATCATAATGAACAGGTGTCTTTTTCCCAAAATTGTAATTCTGGTTTTCTCAGTACCTCTTGCCCCACTTTGGGTGCCAAAAATATGTACTGGTTTGAAAACAAAGCCAGTGAAAGACTCTAAGTCAGAAACACAATTTAATAAGAGGAAAAGAAAAGAGATAAAAGAAAGTAAAATAAAATAAAAGTAATAGTACAAAAAAAAAACCACTGACAGAGTCAGAATACAACCTGACACCCTGTTAGGGTGGTAGTGGCAGTCTAGATGAGATGGTCTTGTCAAAGCAGTGATTCCTGTAGAAACATCTGGTAGCTCTTGTCTCCTTTGGGAGTCCAGTGGGTAAGCCTGCCTGTGCTGTCTCAAACCCTGGATTATATCCAGGTGGGAATGCTTGGCTCCTCCCCCTGGGCAGAGCATCTCACAATGGGATGATCTCATTCTATCCTTGATGGCCCATTGAACAGAGATAACTCCCAATGAGTCATGTGGCAAGGCATTGTTAGGCTCATCGACAGAAGATAAGGAAAACACTGCCTCACCTTGGCTCCAAGGGCTCATGGGGATAGAATACATACTTTGGGCACAATTTACATTGTAACCTAGGACACATGGTCTGAAATCCTGGCTTCTGCTTTGCTAATTTAGAGGGTCAGCACTCAGCTCCTGAAAATAAAGCTTTTAAACAAAACACAAGGTATATTAGCTTTGTTTGTTGACCAGGCGCTCTTTAAGATGTTGCAATGGTTTGTGGTGGTTTTGTGCACACAACTGCAGAATCCATATAACAAACAATATTACTGGAACAAAATCCTTGCATACAGACATGGAACTTAACAGAGCTAGAGGTCATAAATACTTTTCTAAATGTTTCTAAGGACATGTAACTTCTGCCATTTGTGGAGGCCTTTGAGCTCTGAAGATAGACTGAAATTGGTGCCTGTTGGCTGCTACTGAGAACTGTAGAAAGACAAAAGAACCTCTAGCTCTTTTAAAGGAGCATCCAAGTCTGCCCAAATCTTAACTTTCCTGCTTTCCATCAAGTCATAAGCACTTCTGCACTACTTTCTACAGCTTAAACACAATTGAACTAATCATGCTGAACAGTTGCCATGCTGGCAATTTGCTTAGGAAGACAGATGCAGCCTTGTGCAAGGACTCAAGTGCTCTAAAAACAGATGTGAGAGCTAACATTGTATCTGGAACTTCTTATTTCAGGAGAACAGCTCATCCTGTGGATATGTTAAAATATCTATTGACTTTTACCACAGTAAGGAAGCTATGGCAATCCTGCTGTTACTCCTTGCACTTTCTTTCGTGTCTAAAGGATTTGGGGGCATACATGACAGTTACATGACATCATGACAGTTAATAGGTTCAAAGCATGTATTACATCTTTACATTTGCCTAATTAATGTCTGGTGCAAATAATAACCCATTTTATCTGCCAGATGCCTATCCTCCAAAGGCATCTGGCCTTTCAGGCACAAAGCAGCACAGTAGCGTGGCATATTACCAGTATTGAAAGTCTTGTCTTAACTCTTGTGAAACATCTGTGAGATACTACTCACATTCCTGATTTTCAGATTTCCTGAACCACATTTAGGTTTCAAGTGATATTTGCACAGTTCCCCTTCCAGACTAGGGAAGGAAGCCAGCTTCTTACGGACTGTGAGAAGGCAGACTTAATAGTTGAACTGTATGAACAGTTAGTCTGATGTGGCACTTGACACTTTGACGCTTGCCTTTGTCCTGGTGCACAGGAATGCTTAAACTAATCTGTATTGTAGCTGAGGCCCTAAAGACTTCAGCAACAGAAATTGGAGATAGCTTATAGCTCTTGCTGAAAATGCTGTTTGCCAGAATGTTTCTGTGCCCACATTCTTGTTCTGTTTTGCTTGACTGTGATGACTTGTGAGAAAACAAACCACAAAGTAAAATAATCTATCCTATGAAATTTGGCTGTTAACCTCAGAAACGAGGTGAGAATCCTGTGACCTACATGAGAAGGCTAGGAAAACGCTTGTGTCAACCATGTGGTTGACACAAGCTCTATGAAACTTGTTTCAGTGTTTGTTTCTTTGTCCAGCTGAAATGCAAAGAAGCACTATTCCAGGTATGATACCTGTATAAGCAAGAATGCTCCCAGGCCTTGAGTGGTGCCAAACTGTAGGCCATCATGATTAGCTGTTGCATCTTGAATTCCTGTTTTTTTCAGGGATGCTGAGGGGCATGTCTCTAGGCAACTCTGACCTGCAGAGCAGAAATAGTAGTTCAAATGATGAACACCAGAGCAAAGTCACCAGACTCATGGCTTGGCAGCATGTTGTACTTGGATGCCTATTTAAAATATTCTGAGAGCAAGCTGATCTAGACTTTATCTAGTGGAATTTTGGTTAGATAGACGAAATACCAGTTGTAGTGCTGAAACTTTAGAGATGAGGCATGACCCTGCTAAACTGGGTGCTTTCTGCCTGACCCTGCAGAACCCACAGACTTGGTTCATAATACTCTTCTCATCTAAGAACTTAAAATTTGGATCCTCAGCAATCCAGCAGTGTTCCTCCTCTACTGACACATTTTAAGGTAAGAGCAAGAAGAATTCCTTCTGATTTGTATTTACTCTGTATTGCTCTTAAAATGGCCTCAACCTTAAAAGTCTGTTTAGATGATTTTTTTTAATGGAAACCACTGACCTCTTTGGAAAGTATCATCTTGTTCCTTATGAGTACATCCACATAAACTATACCATCCCTTCCCATTGCTGGAGAAGAATATCAGGAGCTGGGACATGTAACCGCTTCAGCCTTTTACAGGAGGGTAGGTCTATACTAGAAATTGATTATCACAGTTCTTCAATTCTCGTCAAACAACAACTTAGCACTGTCTTATTTGTGAATCAGTGTAGTTCTTCTTCCTGGAAGTGAATAGGGTTTTTGGCATTTTAACTGTGGGGATTTTTTTTTTTAAACCCCGTTGAGCATGACTGCCTTGTTCTTTCCATCCCTTCTGTGTCCACAGCATTCTCCCTTCTCTGCATTCGCTCTGCCCACTTTGGTGCCTTAAATTAACTGCTCAAAAGCACATGCAAGAGGCTGGGACATGTACTGCCTCAGACATGTGAAGAAACAGAAACCTCTAATAAGCAAAATCTGATGCTGCTGCCTGATAGAGAATGAAACTGAACTGAACTGAACTGAAACTGAATAAAGGGGAAGTAAATGCATTTTCTTCCCTTGTTCTGTATCTAGCTGGTACTGGATAATAGTCTTGTGTAGATTGAAGTTTCACTAAACAGATGCTTGGTGGGGTCTTCTAATAGAATACTGTTCACAGATGAGCTGATCTAGGTGTACTGGAGGATGCAGAAGTGCTCTTTCTTTCTAAATGGAGCTGACCTGTACAAAAAACACCTGCATTCAGAACTTGCGGGGATGAGACAAGGAATGTTATGAATAGGTCTGTGAAAGCCAAGTTCATGCAAGCTTTTATAACGTTCTTGGGAGTGTTTGTGTCTAAACCACTTCAGTTTTCCACTCACTGGCTGCCATTCTTCTGTGACTTACTGTCGGGTACTGAAGGTATGGAGATAAGAGTGTTCCAAAACCCACCTATAATGGTGTGGAATTGTTGTGTGCTTAACATGACCCTGTATGTCATTGTGTCTCTGTGAAATGAATGGCAAAAAAAAATGGAACACCTTGAAATAGAAGGAGAAAATGTACAGCACTCTGAATTTTGGAAGTGAAGCAATGAGGTTCTAGGAGCAGTATAGGCCTGGCTCTCAGATCCCTAAGTTAGGCAGGGGTATTTAGGGTTAAGTGCACCTCTTGCCTCTAAAACAGCAACATTTCTAAATGTCTCTTACTGTCACACAATACTTGTTGAATGGGAGCAGTGAGCACACAGCATCACACGGGTTCAGGGTAACCCTTTCTAGAGATGATTTTAGGTGTGTTTGAAAGACCTGGCTGAACCACGCCTTCTGCTTCCTCATGGACTGCTGCTTTGAGAGCAAAACTATCTGGTTACGCTTAGGCAGGATAGGTGAAAACTAGCATTCAGTTTCTGGAAACTGCAATATTAACTAGTTGCTTTTAGTTCAGCAGAAGACTCCATGGTCTTCACAATAAAGCAATATTTACGGAAATTTAAATCCTCAAGGATTGAGTCCTGGATGCTTTCTCTGGCTTCCTACTCCATCGGAGGAGGCTGCTGTCCGGAAGACTGAACACCAGACTCCTGAGGTTTCTACTTTATGTGGATCCAAACTGCTCTGTAAATGCAGTTGTGGAAAATCTCCTGGGAGAAGATGACAACAGTTGGAAACTTCCCAACTCGTTTTGAATCTCACATGCAAAATTCAAGTTTAAAAAAATTCAGTTGAACTTTATGTTTGGATGAAGTGAACTTCTTGATAGATTTAATATCTGTTTCTGGGCAGGGTGACTAGTCAAGGTGTTTGGAGAACATGAGTTAGCAAACTGATGTGAAGCAGCCTTATCACGTAGCAGCCTGCATAGTTGTCAGGGTGCATTTCCAACACAGGCAGTTAGTTCCTATTTGCCTGGCACGGTAGGATACCAAACATGTGCTGCTAAAATCATCTGACTTCTGTACCTGTAAATTCAGGTGTCTTGAGGAATTCTAGGAACTTCATAGGAATGCATGAAGCCCTTGTGGCTGTTTTACAACTGCATACAAGAACCAGTACGTAATTAACCTGGAAAGTCTGAATGTCACACTGTATCTACTGAAGGTTGTGATCCAGGCCTTGCTTCACCTGACCTGCTTCAACAGATGACAAAGCTGTGGGACTGTCCTGAGGCAGTGGGGGACAAAGACTAAAGGATCTTTACTGTAGAAAAAGCTTTGAAACTTGGGAAAATCTTTATGGATGCTCACTAAGAAGTGAAGAATGTCTTGATAAAACATGTCCTTCATTCCACCCGGCCTGGCCAGCCAGAAGCAGCCTTCACTTCTCTCTGCTGTAGGACTGCTCAGCTTTATGGCAGACTGACTACTGTGAGTGATAGGTGCTTTGACAAAAGGCTTTGTAAGCAGTAGGTACCTGCTGTGATTTGGACTGTGCTGGTCTCTAATACTGCAGAGAGGTACTTAAAACACAGATGGGCAACTACTTGGTGCACTAAAGGTGAAGCAGATGCATGAGTCAGTGGCACTGAAGTCAGACAGAGCTTGCCAGCTTGTTCATATAAAATGGATAATACTAACCAGTATTGTGGGTATGATACTTATACCAACAGGTAGAAACATAGGTGGGTGCATATCTCCTTTCCCATTAGGCTTTGCAAGACATACTCCTCTTTCTGTGGTAAAAGCAGACTAACACAAATGATGCAGTCTTGTTTCCTAGACAGCACAAAAAAAAAAAAAAAATCCCCCAAGTCTCATGGCAGAGAGGTGGCACAATTAACATGACAGGGAGGTACTTTGCTGATAGGATTACAGCCTGAGGTATCTTGCTGTCATACTTCAAAGCCTGCCTTTTCTGAGCAATAGCATAAGACTTCAGCAAAACTGATTCTGCCTACTGTTAAATGAGACCGCAGCAGCCATATTTCTTATTTCTAGTGCACTTAGCTAGCAGGTTCCACCCATTCAGGAGGAGAGATAGTTAGCATCTAACTTGGCTTTCATCTACTGAAAAGTAGCCAAGTAGCCCGGTATTATGCCAGCTGTCTCTGCTGGGGGAGAATACTGCAGAGGAGTCAGTATAGTACAGTAACACATCATCTCTCCCCACCAGCACAGCTAGCAGCTCTCTTGATCTGAAACAGTCCTGGTACAGAAGCTTTATTTGATGTAGGTCTAGAGTGTTTCATCAAGATAGAAGTATTACAGACTTTAAAACCTGAGACATTCCACGGGGCCCATGACTGCAAGAACACACTCAAGGACAATGAATCTTTCACGGACTTCTGTTCCGCTTGAAAAGTGCAAGACATATGATATTGTTACTTTCCAAGAGAATTGGTGAGGAAAGTGCTAACTTCATGCAACTGGCTGCAAGCTCCATCTTTGGTTCTTTCTCTAGATTCTCCTATTTTAAGCTGATTCCATCATATTCTTAAAGCTCTCTTTTGGAAGAGTTTTCTTACAAGTTTTTGAGGTCTCCTGTGGAACTAGGCTTAAGCTGTTTCTGCAAATTAATTGTTGTACTGGAAGCTTAGAATATGACTGGCTGCAATTCTGGCATAACTTGTATGTTAATGCTTATTGCACATGGGCAATGATGAGCTGTCTTTTCCTTTGGAAGCAGAAACAGATGTGTCTCAGCTACTGTGGTATCCCAGGGTTTGCTTTGCTTTTTACTCTGTTCAGCCAAATTCTCTTGTCTAGCTGAACTGCAGATTTTCTGAGGCCATCTCCTGTTGTTAACCTTATCCTGTCCACTGCATATTCTGTTTGCGTAATTTCAACAGAACTTCTTATCTACTGAGTTATTGTGCCTTTGCTTCCTCCTGTTTTATGTCTACCTCCTATGTTGAGTCTGAGCCAGAAGCTTGTGTAGTTTGAGGTGTCTACCTCAACATGTCTGCGCTGGCAAGCTGTGCCTTGCTCCTCCTGCTCTTTTGCCTTCTTGAGAGCCTTTGAGTGCTTGCCTTCCCATCTTGCTCACCTGCCAGTTAAATCTGAAACAGTCTATTTGTTGGCAGCCTCTTCTGTACATTAGCTGAGAGAAAGTATCTAAGCTCTCTGTTAGTAGACAATAGTTTAGATCACCCCTTTCCCAAAACATCTAGGCTAAACAATTATTTTCTCTACTTCATAAGGCAGCCCTCAAGGTGAAGAGCAATGCTGCCACTGCCACTGCCACTGTATTGCAACAGACAGATGGCTCTCTATGAAATCCCAGTACGCCCATGATGGGTTTGTGACAATGATTGGTAGGAACTTATCTGTGTTTTTAGCCGTTATCAAAGGCCAACCTTTATGAGTAATTTTACCTTGAAGCTCTTGCCTGTGATTCTCTACCTTCAGCTAAAGGAGCACTGATGAACAGAGTGAGTCACCCACACGTGATTGCTTTGGTAAGATATGTTTTGTCTAGCCACTTACAGTTACGAGAAGTTTCATCTAAGAAGTAATTCTATAACTAAAACACTTCCAGTTAATGTGATGCTTAGCTGTAGAAATGTTTCTCTGTTTAGCAACAAGGGACATCACTGAATAAATCTGTCCCTGTGCTACTATTAAAAAGATCCAAACTAAAAAATCTCAGATCCCGGGCTGGTAGCCATCCGAGAATTGCGGGTAAAGTCCTTTTCTCCAAGCCCCGTGCCAGAAGAAAGAATCAGGACGCGTCGATTCTTTTATCAGAGTTGTTTATTCCATCGTGTTCTTAAATATTTTTCCTTCAGCCGGCGTAGGTGTCACCTACACCGCAGCCGAAGGCTATCTGCTCCGCTCCTGGGCGGTCGTAATCTTTTATACTAATTATTACGTCCCCACTGTTTTCACTACTATACCAATATCTACTGCTTTTATTAAACTGTGCACCTTTACACTAAACCAATAAGAAAATGCCACCACCTCACCCAAAGATGGAGGACAAGAAGAAGAAGGAGAAAGACAAGGGACACACCCAAATCCCTCCATCTTGTCTCCTTGAGCCCCCTTTGTGAACCCCCAAAATCCATATTAATACACAAAAATAAGTTATTTAATATCCTAATTACACACCTGTGACTTGTAATTCTTCATATAATGTTGGCAATCGCTCCCAGGGGCTAAAATCAAAGGCACTGGTGTTTTCATCACTGTTCCAGGGTCTCTGGACCCCCTCCTGGGGTCTCGGACCGCCCGGGACATCCAAAGGGATGTCTTGGGTTCCGACAAAAAAATTTCCTGTCTTCTCTGAAAAGAAGATCCATGGATCCTTAGGACTTTCTATGTACAACTTGTCACACACTCTCAGCTCCCTCTGCTACAAAACCAGAGCAAAGAACATGTTAATTTGCTGTTATATTTATGCAAGTACAAAAACTACTGTTAGAGAGTAGTTGGTTTGTATTGAAGTGTGAGATTTGAAGATGTGTGGATGTACCAAGTTAACTATAAAGTTGTTTTGTTTTTCTTCTTTTTTCCCCTGCTGCCAAGTCAGTTTCAAGGAATTGCATACTTCCTGAACTTTCGTATTTTTCTTCCTAAAATGGTAACTTGCTGGATCTTTTAGCTTCTGTCTTCTCTAAGCACTGGATGACACTCTTAGACTTAGGAGAATGGGAGTGAGGACCTCTCCAAGGAAAAAGTAGTGTTTTCATTTGCTTTTGGACTCCAACAGGGAGGTGTGCCTAGACACTTGTGCAGGAAAGTATGATCTGTGACTGTTCTGATGGCAGTTCAGACTCTTAACTGCTGCCAACATGTGTGGAATTTAATGGACTGGATGGGAGGCCTCTGATGAAAGTTGTGCTCCTTCCTCCACTGTAGGAATCTCCAGAGGTGAAAGCTGACTGCATTCCAGACAACTGAACTGAAACCTGTCTTATAAGTTGCCACTTCACCTGAAACCTGTCTTATAAGTAGGTCTCTTGATTTGCCTACCTGTTTTGTTTTCAGTTGAAGCTGGCTCAGTCTCACCAGGAGCTGTTGGTTCAGCAGCACTCTACTTGCTTCCTTATGAATAGAAAGCAGGTTGTGCTGTACTTAGGGGAAATACAGTGATAATGTGCTTTCTACTCAGCTTAATGCTCAAAGACTTTAGGGTGTTGCCCAGATGTCCTGGAAAAGGTTAATCCTTAGAGGTGCTGAAACAACCCTTGTAATATATCAGAGAAGCTTGTCTGTTGTGTGTTTGAAAATACTGTGCTTTACCTTGAATCTGTTAACATTTTTTTTTACCTCTCCAATACAGGATCTCAGTCTGCCCAATGGCACACC
The DNA here is from genome assembly GCA_910950805.1 of Acrocephalus scirpaceus scirpaceus. Lineage (NCBI taxonomy): Eukaryota > Metazoa > Chordata > Aves > Passeriformes > Sylviidae > Acrocephalus > Acrocephalus scirpaceus. Next base: position 49,032,038 of record OU383776.1, read on the forward strand.
TGTGGACACTTCGAGCCCAGCCTCCTCCTCATCTCTTCTCAACAGACTGCAGCTGGATGATGACTTGGATGTGGAAACTAGAGACCTCTTTGTTACTGTTGATGATCCCAAAAAACATGTGTGCACAATGGAGACGTATATCACATACAGGGTTACAACAAAGGTACAAAGCAATATTCTCTTTCCTAGTACTTCCTTCTTTGTGGAATAACTTTAGGGCATGTTCTGGATATTCACATCTTGCATTGTATTTTCTTACCTTAAGGACAAGAACTTAGTGTCTTTTGGCACCTTGTGAATGTGTTGAAGAAGTGACTTTTCTTAGCAGAACTGTTACTTCAGTGTCTGAAATTATGGAAAAATCTTTTAACATGTCAGCTTAGATTTATTTTTTTTGTCTCTGATTCCTAAAAAGAGCTGTTTGTAAACTTGCAAGGCCAGTTTCTTTCATTAACTTCACAGTTTGTTCATTTAAGTAATCTGACACTCAATTGGTTTGAGTTCCCTTAAGGGGAACGTGCCTTGTTACTGGTTCACTGTTAGTCATCTCACTTTTTGTATCCATTCTTTTCTGAAATACTTTAAGCTTGTTGCTGGAAGTGTTTACTACACTTCCTCTGTTATCCACTAAAATCATACTCTTGATCCTCGGCTTTCATGCAGTTGCTGGTTCAAATAGTCCTACAGCTGATAATAAAATGAAGTAGCCTAAGAATACTGCTGCCAACCAAAAGAGGCTGGAGATTTTTTCAGTACCTGTTGTAGTTCAATAATTAATGTAATCCACATATATTAATATGAAAAGTGATCTGAAAAGTCCACCAGATTCTCAACTGAAATATTGATTCTTCTTAACTAACTCTTTCTCATTATAGTGAGCTCCTAGGTGATGTTGACATCTGCTTTGGGCACTTGTAGTTACCTAAGGCAAAAGGCGTTCACTAACTTTACTAGTAATACTCTTGATACACTTGTCCAGAAAGATTAACATTCCTCCAGCCCACTTAGATGGCAGTATGTCCTGGAGCAAATATTTTCCTTGAAGATAAGGAACCTTTTCCGGCCTGTTGGGGGTTAGACTTGTTTGGTTTGGTTTTTGTTTTGTTTTTTTTTTTTTTCACCTATAGAATTTTTTCCCAGGAGTTGCGGGGCAACTGATTGCTGGGTGTTTGTCGGTGCTCGGTGGAACAAAGCATGGAGGCTGGGTGGAGACTGGCACTTGGCTACACCCTTTGTCTCCAGGAGTTTCAACCCCCTCCCTCCGAGGGGGGCGGGGGGAGGGGGAAGACGAGGGCTGGGGGGCAGCTTCACTTTTGGTGTGGTCTGCGTCGGGAGCGGACTGGGCTGCCGTTGCTGTGTGAGCTTCTCACTGGCACCACCGGGATCTGATCCTGAAGAGAGCTGCTATCATCTGCTTGTGTGCCCAGGAAGATCCTGATTCCTCCTTTTGCTGCCCTGCTGGAGCTCTCTCAGCCCTGTCCCACTGCCTCGGCGCTGTTTTAGAGCTGCTCTGCACCGCGGGCCCGCACTGCCCTCCCTGCCAGACATCCCTGCCCCCCAGTGACCACCGACGGAGCTCCGAACTTCATCCGATCCACCAGCCTGGGATACCCCACCGTTCCAGCTTGGTACCTTTTTTTTTGGAGTCCCCAGAGACCAGACTGCCCCGAGTTTTGTGGGACCAAGCTCCATCAAGGTCCCTGGTTCTGTTTTCGCTATTAATTGCTGTAGTTGTTGTTGTTTGTTTGCCTTGTTATACCTATTAGTAAAGAACTGTTATTCCTATTGCCATATCTCTGCCTGAGAGCCGTTTTCATTTTTCTAAATTATAATAATTTGAGGGAAGGGGATTTGAATTATCCATCCCAAGAGAGGCCCTGCCTCTCTTTAGCAGATACCTGTCTTCTTTCAAAACCAAGACACGGCCATAGAGAATTTTTTTCCAAATGTCCACTTCAAAGTTTCACTTTCAGACTGTACAGGAGAAAATGGAGTTTCTCTAAAATAGTAACTATCTCTTGCTGTGTTACGTTTAACACAGTTCTGTCATTCATTTTTACTCTTAAGAGTCCTAATCTTGCAGAAAACACTGTATCCTTTTTTACTTGGAGCAGCTAAGCTTTCAGCTATTGCTTGATCAGAAGGAATAGGAACCACAAAATAAAATGCGGCTTTCCACAGGGAAATGGTTAAAATTGGCTAATGTTGTTCCTGTCTTAAATTAAGACTCAATTATTCCATCAATATAAAATCTATATAGTGGCACCCTAATAATGTTCCTATGCTTGGAAGTCCTTATGTTCAAGGATTCCTTTTCTTTTTAAAGTGGAACTCTGAAACATGGCCAAGGTCTTTAATATATTTAGATCAGAAGCATTCCCAACAGTGTTTCTTTTCTTATTTAAAAAAATAATTCTATAATTCTGATTTTGATGTCTACCTACCTGTCTGTTAATACTTGTTTTATTTTGGATCTCATTGTAGCACATAAATCTGCTATATTATATATTGCAACGCTGTTATGAAACTGTGTAAGTTACTCATCTGAATCACCATGAAATCCTCATCTTTTTAGTTTTATTACTCTTGGAAACTTTTGGTTAATCTCCAGGGTCAGAACCTCTAGGACTATCTACCATTGTTCAAGACTAACAGTATTAATGGTCTAACTCATTCTTGCCCTACAAATAAGTCGTCTTCGATGCCAAGCTAATTTCCAATTAGCCATTGTAGCTGCAAGCAGTAATTAAACATGGCAGAAAAGCTGCACAGGAATAATCCATAGGGTGAGATGAGGAGCCTTCTCAACACCTCCCTTGCAGCCGTGCAGGAAAGAAGTTTGAAACCTCTAAGAGATCTCTATGGTGCTTCTGAATGAGGAGGCAGTGATATCAGGGGTTTTTTTCTTCTCTACTGGAGAATGCTTCTGGAACCTCAAAGGCTTGCATAAACATAGGTCACAGAATGAGTTACTCAGAAGACTGAAAAGCAGCATCACTAGGGCAGGAGGGGAGTTGCTAATGCTGTAATATGTGGTTGTGGTTGTGGCAGGATACCACTGTAGGGAAGAGTGTAGACCAGCCACAGTCTCATTTGTGTTGTGTGGGGTATTTTTGCAGTATGCCACAGGCTTTTCATCTTCTTATACCTTTGTCGTCAGCAGGTGGTGGTGGCTGAGGAAGGGTCAAAACATTGTCTTGCAAAGGAAAACTTAAGAGTTTACTTGATCCTGCTTATGTACCTGTTTTCATGTCTTGCTAGCAAGAGCCAGGTAGCATTCCCTAGCCTCTCTTGTGGATGAACACATTTAAAGAATGTAATGGTAATCCTCCAACGAACAAGACAGTGATTCAGGACTGACTCTCTTGATTCTCTCATACCCCGTGTTCATCCTGCTAATGCAGTTACTAATACAAGTTAGTAAGCAATTTCCTTACACAGGAAGGCTAGTGAAACTGTAAAGGTGGGAGAAACTTGTGCTGGAACATAATGGGTCTTGACTGTGATAATTGAAGTGTGTTTGTGTCCTTCAGATAGATGGATGTGCATTTTAGGGACATTTTACCAAGCAGAATTCTTTTTTAGAAAGAAAGGGGAAAGGAAAGCTTGGCCTTATGTTGTGTAGTCACGTCTCCTGAGAAAACATAAATAGGTGTACTTCTAACTTCTCTTTTATTGTACTTTCTAAGGTGGCAAGGCCTTCTTCTGTGCCTTTTCGCATGCAGGCCTGAACAACTGAGTGCCATTCCTCAGAGTCACGCAGTTGCTCTGCAGGCTGCAAGGGAGAGTGTTTCAAACCACTCAGTAGTGAAGTGGAGGTCTTGTTTTCACTTTCCGGTCCTTCTCCTCATGCTTCCAGTCTGTTAATTGGATAGATTACTTGAACATGTGAAACAGCCTCATTCCCTAGACACGAGCCAGTAAAAGTGATATGAAGTCTTTTCCAAGCAGGCTAAAATGTTTGAGGTGAAAAGAAATACTGGAGTGCTAAGAACACCAGCCTTCTTCCTTTCCCCTCCCTGTCGTTCTCCTCTTTTCCTAGTTGAAGATTTTGCCTCAGACTTAAATAATAACATGGAAGGGAATCTGGAATCAAGTCTAGTGAGTTAGAGAGTAGAACTAGGGTACAAAAATACTTTCATATAGTCATCACAGGCTAGCTTCAGGTTTGGCTGCTAACTTCTTCCAAGGAATACAAGAATCTTATGCAGGACCAAGGCTTGGTGATTGCCTTAATACTGCCTCTAGTCAAAACTATTCTGGCAACTAAGGTAAAAGTGTCTGTAACTCTTCCTGCTTTCCAGCAAGTGAAACTGAGCTCAGAGTGCCACAGTGCTGACTTAGTGGAACTATGCAGGAATTTTCAATAAGTTCCTGGAAACATCTTGCCCATTATTTTTTGGGAGGTTGAGATCTACCATGTAAGTGTCTCAGCTTCCTTTGGAAGATTAATATTCTTCCAAAGGATGAGACATGTCTTTGCAAGATGAGATTTATGAATCTTACTGAGAAAGCAGGAGGAATTTGACTGTGTCAACAACATAGATGCTTCACTTGTTGTCTGTTATTTCCCTGCTCAACCATCCAGGACCCACTCTGGCAGTCACTCTTGCACCACCTGAGCTGAGACCAAGTCTCTTTCCCAGCTATGCCCCCTCACTCACACAGTCACACCAGGTTTTTGTCCCCAGTTTTCCCATAGCAGTCTCAGGCATCCCAGCCTTTAAAGTAATGTCATCACAGTGCAATAACAAACTAACAGCTCGCCCTGATGTCTCTGAGGAGGGACCCTGAACAAAGGAACCCGTGGGCTTTTATATCCCCTCACCAGTCTAACTGTGGGAAGGTCTGGAATCATCAGCTCCTGCTGAGTCTCAGTGTCTGGTCCCCTGGCTGGGCCACAGGTCCCCAGGCCCTTGTTGTGCCGAGGGTCGGCTCCTCACGGCCTCTTTGCCTGGGCTGCAGCAGCCAGAGCTCAACCTGTAGCTCCCACTGCAGCTGCACCCCGAGCCACCTCAGAGAATGTGTTCTTGAACACTATGCTTGGACAGTGGCAAGATCCTCCTTCCTCTTACGTGCAATCTGGAAAAAATAACTTGTGCTAAACTAATGAACAGTTTGATCTGAAGTCCAAATTTTTTCAGCATTAATGAAGTTTCATTTAAACCTTGAAAGGCCTTTATGTTCTGTTCAAATAGTCTTTGAAAAACTTATTTGCTGTCTAGATTTGATAACCTGTACAGTAAACACTGAAATGTTGTTGCTGTATTTTCATCTCAGAGGAAAAAAAGTGATATATGGAAAACTTGGCAATTCTGCTTGTGAAGTAAAGGCAACAAGAGCAGTTTACTAGAGCTGAACAATAGCTAATGTATGGTTTGTGTACTGGAACCTAACCCTGCTTTTCTACTCCTAGACAGTCCTATACGGTTTTCCTTAACTATTAGCGAATAGTGGTTAATAAGCTTCTCAGTGCTAACTGAGACTTTACTTTTATTCTTGTGCTTCAGGATAAGACACTGTAGTGTGTAGCCATTCTGATTACTCTCATTCACTCACTGATCTCTTAAATGCCCTTGGGCAGTGACAGCCAGTTCACAGATCCTCTGCCTTCTACTGAGTTATTATTACTGCCTTGCCCCACCCTTTTTTTTTTTTTTTTTTTAAATTTCTAGAATAATGCCATTCAGTCTGTTACTTGAAACAAGTGAAAATTATTCAAATGAAGTCTTAAGAAGTCACATTTATAGCGTGGCACTCTTAGATTTTAAATAAGCTGGTGTTACCCTGAGATGTGTGTAGCTGAATAAAGCACAGATCTGCAGTGGATATCAAGGTTTTGGTAGTCTCTCATCTACAAACACAACTGCTCCAATTCATCAGGATTTGTTATGTTAGTCCATGGACTAACCTCTATATTGCTTATCATGGCCTAGCAGGTCAAAGAAGGGAGGAGCTGATCCTGTTTTCTTTTTCTGTCTATGCCTTCCTTTACTATAAGGCAAACCATTTCATAGGTAATAACACATCAGCTTGCTGCTTACAGTATCCTTGAGGCACTGTGCTGTTGATACCATGTTAAGATTCCTGACCTCACCCTAGAAAGAGATTTCATATGTAGAACTTTTACAGAATCCCCAGTGGTAACTGGTGGGAGTAAAATGCAGCAACTAAAGAGTTAGAGTCATCCAGAGCGCAAGTGAAGAAGTGGATTGCATTTAAAGGCTGCTACTGGCTGGGACTAGCAAAGCAACGAGGTGCTAGACTCCATGCCTGTTTAAAGCTGGGGTTACCAGTGTATTCCCCAGAATGTGCTGGGTTTGATGCCTGGCTGCAGGCATGCAGTGGGCTGGCACTGCAAGCCCTTCATTGCAAGATGGACGTAATGCTGCAAGTGATTTAAGTATAGCTGCCTGTGCTTCTCAGCGGGACATAACTACAGGGGCCTTGTAATCAGGTCTGCTGCAATGCCAGGCTCTTCAGAAGACACTCCTAGTTGGTACACATTTCATGAGTGCTTTTAGACAGTTGTAGTACATGCTCTGCAAGCAGCTCCATATAGTCAGCCTTCTGGAAGGGTTATGGACTGTTCAAAGACTGGATAAAACACTTGCCAGCAGTTTATCTGCATACTTACTTCTTTTCCTGTCAAACTTGTAATGACCTTGCCCTAAAGTAGGAAAATTTAAAAGACTTAATTTAATGTAATAATATCTAATATATCTAATTGGGCATACACATAAACAGATTTGTTTCTTTGTCTTGGAAGTCAACAAAAATAGTCCATCAAATCTTGCATTGGTTTATGTTCTTGTCTTTTGACCATGGAATATGATAAGCCCATCAGTCGCAGAATAAAGGACAGTGGTGAAACACTTTTTCACCTGTGGATAGTGCATGTCATAGAATAAACAAGTCAGTATACACCTTTACTTTCAATTTTTGATGGTTAAAATAGTCTTGTCCTCACAATGAATATCTCATACAGTCTTTGCAGTCTTGTAACTGCCAAGAGAGTAATGTAGTGGGCAGTGCTTCTGCTCTATGGACTTCTACCATGATGAGAGCAGAACATGTAATGAACTACAAACAGATTTTAACACATCAGCTCCAAGCAATCATTTTTCATATTACTGCTTTTCCAGTGCTTGAAAGGCCAGAGGATCTTTCTCTCGGGCTGGCTGCACAATTCTGGGGACTAAGACCCCCCTGCAAGGTTTGTCTGGCTTCACCCTTGCCAGGGATGGCTGTACTGCGTTTGCTGCTAAGCTCTAAAGTGAGAGGTGTTACTGCACCCTAAGTATATCCCGTTCTTTTCCAGACCACACGAGCAGAGTTTGATTTGCCAGAGTATTCTGTCCGTCGGCGGTACCAGGACTTCGACTGGTTGAGAAACAAGCTGGAAGAGTCCCAGCCAACGCATCTTATTCCTGTAGGTAGTAAGCAAGAATCTGCTGTTAAGGACAGTTATGCACCTGTCTTCCAAGGGTAATATTTGGATGATATGTGTCTAGATTTAAAAAACAGTACTTCATTCTCTTTGAGTAGTTAGAGTTAAATATGGTACTTCATTTTCTTACAGTGCAGTGGAAAGAGCTTCCTATTCCCGACTAGTTAAGAAGCTTAGACTTTTCTTGAGTGGCACACCTGAGAGGTGAGCTTTTTCAGCCTCCTCCAGGGGAATGCATGTGCTGACTACAGTAGCTGTGGCATAAATAGAATGCATTTAATCTGTTTGCTCAATTATTACATCTGTATTTCAGAGCATCTGGGGATTATGAAAAGCCACAAGTACTTCAGGTTCTAGTCTCAGTTTTCTAGATGGCCTTTTGAGCTGGTTTTACAGAGTAATTTAAAACTATTTGTGCTAACACTTAATAGCACTGACATGTAATAGCACAGACTTGGAAGTAACAGCCTCTGGCTTGTTAGCTATTGCATGCTACCCCTTCAGTAGGTAGAAGTTTACCAAATAAGATTAGCTAAACTACTGCACCCATTGTTACTGAAACTGGTGATGTGACCACCTTATTTGATGTGAGGAGGTTAGCATTAGCTTATATGTTTTTTGTGTGAATAGGTAGGAAACCTGTGAGATCACCACTTTTAGCGCTTTTGAACAAAGACATTTTTAAAAGCCCTGTAGGAATTGAATTGGCAGGAAATAGCAATACTACTAGCATACTTTAGCTTGCCTGTCTGGGGTGGTGGAAGTTTCTCTGCCCTCCCTCCCTCCGCAAGAAGTAGGCTGTGTGAGATGTATTGTTAGATTGACCTATGGCTGAGCGCTGTTTAAGTCCTTAATTATGCTGGGACTTGCCTCAAGTGGAATAGTAGTTGAGTGTCTCAGAGATAAGAAGTACTTCACAAAATCATGTGACACCACTAGCTGGCAGCAAATATGTTTAGTGAACAGTAGGGAAAGGAAAGACAGTGAACTTGAGAGCATAAGGTGGAGGCATGTGTTAAGTGCCCATACTGTTCTCTCATGGCTCATTCTCTGAACAGCTGGGTCAATCACAGTTAAGTTTCTGCAGATTCTTGGGTACACCAACAGGCAGCCAGTTCTGCCTGAAGCCTTCAAGGCTGTAAATAATAGTCAAGAGTAGCAGGTGAGTCATGGCCAGGGAATCAAGCTGCTTTGCTCTGACCAGCAGCGTGTTGCACACAGAACAGCAAACTTAGCATAAGTAGCTGTAATACTGGACATGGAACTGGCTGCAGAGCAAGCCCGTATCTTAGTTACCTTTCTTCTAGAAAATCTGGAGATAAAAGGATGTGCTGCCCTATTTTGTTAATGCACAAGTTAGCATTTGTGGAATCTCCTATTAATCTCCTTCCTGCAGGTTATGGTGGGGAGACTGCTTAATGCAGATATATACATAAAGTATTTATCATCTAGAAATAGATGAGGTATAGAAGCTAAAGGCAGTTTCAGATGCACTGACTCAAGTGTATTCTGAAAAGATGTTTCAAAACAATCTAAGACTATTTGTATTTGTTATTATTTGTTATTTGTTATTATAGATACTGCAATCCCTGAAAGCCTCCTGTTTTAACAAATTATCAAAAGGGTGTTGTCTTCCTAATCTCAATATAATGATTCTGCCTAAAATCTTCCTGTAGTAAATGATGTATCTTCTCAGTGCAGGTGTGTCATGACAGCCTACACTTAGGAGCCAAAACTAAGCTCAGTATGGGTTCTTCTTCATCTCTTCAGTTACTGAGTTACTTCTTTTTAAAATATCTGAGACATTCTAATCTTTTCTTTCATATAACAGAACTGATTTCAGATCTGTCTCTAGACTAGAAGAGTAAACCTAACACAGCCAAGGTTCTTGTCCTTGGATGGTCATGTTTGGATACTTGAAGCCATTTCTGATGGCAGTGAACTCTGCTCACATGTCTCAGTAGGGAAAAATAAATTGTTAAGATGGAAGACTGTAAGATAGATAATTAACACACAGTTAAAGCATGATACCAGTTTCTAGCTGTGTGTATTGATTGAGATGGACTTCCAGAGGCCTAAAATGGAAAGGAATGTACCTCCTGCTGTAGTTGAAACCAGGTAAATGGCAGAAGTCTTTGTAATAGAGGTGCATTCTTCAAATGCTCAAACTTTAGTACTTACATAGTGCCAGTTTGCATGTGTTTGGTTGAACTAGGGTTCTTTAAACTAGTCTCCTTTTCCCTCATTCTTTAAACTTTTTCCTTTTCCTCCTGCATATGGTGCTGAGGTAGTGACTTCCTAGAGTCCCAGCTAAAGTTTACAAAGCAAAGGAGGAGAGTTTCTTCCTCCCTGAAGACTAATGCACAAGGCATTATACTTCTGAAGAAGTGTAATTATAGTGTACCTTACACTGGTTTAAGTAGAATGACTAGCTGATTTGAATGCTAAGCATAATAAGGAGAGTTTTAAATTGTAAGAACCAAATACAGTGGTCAAAATGTAGCTGTGTTGCAGCTAAGTCATGCTGACTGTGCTTTTCTAAGAGATAGAGTCTTCATGTGCAGCCCACATCAGTTTGGGTATGGTGGGAAAGCAATATGTATAGATTTTTTTTCTTTAATTATTTTTGACTCAGATTTTAAATGACATACTCTTTGCAGAGGAGAATCTTGATTCCTGAATTGGGTGAAAATGGCTGTCACTGCAAGCGTAACTGTAAGCAGATTGTCTGGATGGACTGGTTCACAAGAATGAAATGCAAAGCACAATTTTAAAACTGATGTTAATCTTGAAGTCCATGCTGTCTCAACAGAACAAAAGCAGATCTAGTGGTAGAGCTGAAACTGAGCATGCTTAACTTAAAAAGTTGTCTTCCATCTTTAGTGATACTTCAGAGTCTGTAATCCAAGTGTAACAGAAGGGCCTGTATAACTAGGAAGTCTGGAGATAGTCTGGGCTTGCATGTCAAGCTGAACTGCAGAGATGAACTGATTGACTCAAAATAGTAGGATGTAAAAGTGCGTGTATCATCAGGCCTTTGTCACTTACAGAAACATACTCAGGAAAGTCAGCTGTGATAGATGACCAGGTGTGCCCATAGTTTAGAAAAGATCCAGCTGTTTGCTGTGTCAAGCCCCTGGTTTGTTTTTGCTCAGTGTTCTCACTAAGGCTGTCAGCCTTTTACAAGAGGGCCCTGTTCAAGTGGTCTAAATTGTTCAGAGAGGGTATGTGGGGAGTAAGTAGAATTGTCAGATTTTCTGAGTTTCCTGAGACTGGGCAGCCTTGCTTCAACACTGGGTGGTGGTGGGAGTGTGTGTGCTTCTGTTATAAATAGCATGCAGCTCTTTTGGCATCTCTTTAGAGCTGGATCTTGAACATGGATAGCAGTAGGGAGAACAATCTTAGCTGTGCTACAAGTACTTAGTGTGAGTACTATCTGACTTGCCGGGTGTGACTCTCAGCTGAAGCCCCTCAGTGGAATGGCTAGCCAGACCAGCTGAAGGGTAATTCTGAGCATGGCTTGCATCCTAGCTGATGCATGGTTCCTGTTAGCAAACACAATGTTTCAGTTCCTGTTAAGACTGGAATTTGATGGCTTTGTTTGTTTCCAAATAACAGAAGCAAGTTTTTGGTCTTTTGAATCTTGTGCTCTGACAGCCTCTTCCTGAAAAATTTGTGGTGAAGGGGGTTGTTGATCGCTTTTCGGAAGAGTTCGTGGAGACAAGGAGGAAAGCATTAGACAAGTTCTTGAAGAGAATAACTGATCACCCAGTGCTGTCTTTTAATGAGCACTTCAGCATCTTTCTCACAGCTAAGGTAAGCCAGTAACTTTCAAATGCAGTTGTTGACCTTTGCAATCCCTTCTTGAAATGAGGGTTAAAAAGCATTAACAAAATTACATGTGCAGATCAGAGCTTCCTCTAAAATACCATAGTGTTGTTGGGCACTCTGACTATTGTGTGTGACAGCAGTACTGGTTGCCTGTACTTGAAGGGAAGACGAATCATCTCTGCAGACTGACAAATTGCATTTTCCAGACCTGCTTGTTTTGTAGCCTAGAATATACTTCAGTTATGCAAGAGAGAATAAAAATTCAGAAACCTGTAGACTTTAAAATCTTCTTTTAAGGAGGAGGGAAGGGGGAGAGGAAGAGAAGTCTCTTGCGCAAAAGCTTGCAAATTTCTTGAGTTTTTATCTTGTCTGTACTTTTTATACTGCGTGCACTTGATGCCCTCAAAGCTAAGCATGGAGGCCTCATTTTTATTTATTCTCAGCCGACAATTTCATGCTTGTCTTCTGCATGACTCATACAGGCATGGTATGATTTTCTTTGGCTTTCTTTAGAACTTTTTAAGACTAGGAGGACCTGCAGCTATGCTTGAGTTTTACCAGATAGGTGAGAAGAGCTGTAAAAGCATGCCTTTCCAAAGTCACACTACTCTAGCTCACTTAAATGTGATGTTTGAGCTCACTTCAGGTTCATGCTCAGCTTGCTGTTAATAATCAGTCTCCAATGTTCTTTTATTTCCCCTCCATGGTGAACGTAACCACTGAAACAAGCCAGAAATGCAGAATTTGTTTAGCATGTTAAATGTCATATACCTCTCTTCCTCTTTTGATCTGCCCAAGTATGCTGCAGCTTTCTTAGCTGCTTTATTTTCTTCTCCCACCCCATAAATGCTTCATCCTCTGCTTTAGGAAGAGTTTGCCTTGAGATTACAGAGCATCCTGGGAGGTCAGGCAAAAGGATACATGCTCTGCTGACTGTCTCTAATGTTTGAACTTGGTCTAGTGGAGCAGTGAGGTGTCAGTTCAGTGTGCAAGGACTTCAGAATTTAGTTACTACAGGAAGTCATAAGATCACCACCTGGCTGAAAAAGAGAAACCAACATTTCTTCATGTTCCCTGTTTGGACCTGTAACATGCTAGAATGCTTGAGAGTAAGTGAATAATTTTTGATTCAAGGATCTTTTCTGATGCCTGCTTGCAGCTCATGCTGAAGACATGTGGAAAGCAAAAGTCAAACTGCATTTAAATGCAAACATAATTGAAATTTATAGTAGCTGCTAAGATGTCAGGTTTTCTTAATCAGACTTATATTTGACTTCCATTAAGTACTTGGAAGGAATACCATAGTACACGTTTTGAAGATGGCTGCTGGTTTCTTGGGTTTTCTTTTCTTAAGAGTGCCTAAGCTTTTAGTCTAGTCTGTAATAATATGTCTGAATTCTTGATCTCTACAGTTCTGCGTGGCTTGAACACATCTCTTCCTCAGGCGCTATAGGATAACCGAACTCTAGCTCCTGAGCTGATTTTGAGATGTTGAATACTGACCTCTGCTGGAAGAAGTAAAATGAAAAATTGTCAGCATTTTGGCTAACTAAAACAATTTTTTTCTGATGTACTATTGAGGTGAAATCCCATGAAAGTTGTAGGCAAGCAATCTTGGCATAGATTATCTGAAAGTTGTTTTATGCAAATGTGTAAAGGAGTGTAAAGGAAGTTTACACTTTCTGTGGAGGCAACATGGGTGGATGTGTCTGACCCAGCCTGAGCTACAGTCTCTCTTGCAGAGAAGCTTTGCCGGTCTCTCCACACTGCATTTTTCTGCATGCAGTCTTCACCTGTCTCCTGTTTGACCACAGAACTGGAGTGAGAAGGCTGCTTTCAAATAGGTGTGCAATGTGTAGCTCTGTGGTAGGCCATTAGAGCCAGCTGGTGCAATTGGTTAATATTGGTATTGTAGCCATGACTTAGAAGTATGTGTAGACGAATGATGTGAACTATTTTGGTGGAACCAGAGATGTTAATGAGCCTGTTTCCCTGGTGAGAGTACAGGAACATGGGAAAGTATAGCCACATGCAAAGTTGGACTACTTAGTTATTTCTGATCTATTTCATACTATTCTCCTGGATAATTTACCTCCATGAAGCCTTGAAGCTGTGCTCAGCTGTACAGCTTGTAGAAAGCAAGCCTTTGTTCAAGGCTGCGTGTCATATGTAATCTCTTGCTTTCACAAGATTTGATCTTGACTGGAAAGTGTTCTTCGTTGTATTAATATTTAAACATGTAAGTGAGTATTCCTAAACATATTCTTTTTTGTTTCGGTTGTTTGGTTGGTTTTGTTTGTTTGTTTGTTTGTTTTAATTCCTAGGATCTTAATGCCTACAAAAAGCAAGGAATGGCTTTGCTGTCAAAGATGGGGGAGTCTGTCAAATATGTTACAGGAGGCTACAAATTAAGAAGTCGGCCACTGGAGTTTGCAGCCATTGGGGATTATCTAGACACGTTCTCTCTAAAGCTTGGTACCATTGATAGAATAGCACAACGGATCATCAAGGAACAGTTGGGTAAGGACACAAGGTGTTCCATCATAATATTTCAATCTGAATGCTGGTTGATAGCTTGATCAAGACAATTTGTGTTGATGATTCTGGCCTGTAATAAGTCACACACAGCGCAAAATCTAATGCCTCAGATTTAAAAAAGGACCAAAACCTAAGACAGTATCTGATACTAGCTCAACTCTCCAAATACATTTTTCTAAGTTGAACTTTTTGTACCAACCTACTATTTTACTGGAGAAATTTTTGAAAGATTTTTGCAAGGTTGAAGAACCTGGAGGAGTACAAATGGAATTCCTAGATGAAGAAAAGCTTTACAGGTCTGTCTTAGTAGAGTTACGTTTTTTACATATGTTTAGAAAACTGACCTTGGCTACTGCAAAGGTGCAAGAGTCTTTGTCTTGGAACTCTGTAGGAATGGTAAGTTAAGAAAGTAGCAACTTGAACCTGTCACCTGTGCAGCCACAGAACGCTGTCTATTAAGAAGCTAATGCAACACAGATCTTGACTCCCTGTGGGGATTAATGTTATTCAAAATTGGTGCATTATTTCTCCTATTTTGTGTTTGCACATCTTTGTGCCTTGCTTTTACTCTGTTCATCTATTTTTCCATCTGCCTCTTGTAGAATACTTGGTGGAACTACGAGAATATGGACCTGTTTATTCAACCTGGGGAGGGCTGGAGGTTGAGCTATCAGAGCCACTGGAAGGAGTGTCTGCCTGTATTGGTAATTGCTGCACAGCTCTTGAAGAACTCAGTGAGGACATGACTGAAGACTTCCTGCCTGTACTTAGGGAATATATATTGTATGCTGAGTCAATGAAGGTAAAGAGAGCCCTGTGGCAGAATGCGCTGCCATTGTGTTTGCCTAGAATTAGTGAGTTCATTCTTCTTTAACAGTGAGAAATGGTGGTAGTGGGAAAAGCGGGGAAGTAAATAATACATTAAGTAAGAGGATATTTTCATAGTCAAAACAAAAGTAGGGATGTTAATTAGCAGGGTACTGCATGGGTAGCATTATCTGTCTGCTCTGCTCTTCAGTCAGGCTAGGGTCAGTATTGTAGGGCATACACATGTTGTAGAGTTGCCCCTTCATTCGTGTGGCAGGTGGTACTCTCTAGGAGATGTCCTGTGGCTGCCTAGAATCTTCCGTTGAATTGATGCAAGTTGTACTTCAGCTCGTCACTACAGGGTCACAGCCTGGTCCAAGAGGAATTATGGCATTAGTGTTTTCTGTCACTTGTATGTAGCAGAATTGGGTGCCTTGTTTTAGAACCATGTTTCCAAATGACAGACATTGTTTCCTCTGTTATCCCCATACCCTAGGCATGATATGTCTGTTGTTAAGTTCTGCATACCAAGTAACTGCTTAAAGATGGTATTCTGTGACTTGTAATCTAAGAACTTGTTTTACTGCTTATGCAGATGTAATAGAATGTACTTCAATGTGGGTTTTATTCTCTTCAGGTTAAGGAGTATTGGTAATCAATCTAGAGGGGAAAAGAATTACTGAGTAGACTTCACTAAAAAATATATCAAGGACTTTAGTTTGTCCATCAGAGCTTTTTGTCCCGTGCCCGTGGCACAGTAAATGTGCCATATATATACATATAGCAGTCCTGCTATGGGGTATTAATAGAGTTCTTCTGAAGACCTTCCACTTGGAACAACTGTTACAAGGCTATGATATGCATTCTGTTACAGATCTAATAGCCCACTGTAAACTTACAGTCTGAAGGTGGTAGTCCTTCTCCATCTTAATGTTAGTCTCATCCCATGCTTCTCAAACTGAGAATTTAAACATTTACTTGTCTTTTCCTAGCTTCGGGAGTTGTACATCTGTGTGATTAAAGTATTCTTGCAGGTGGATTTGCACTGATTCCCTGGGTATATTCTTTGCTTTTGTTACCATCGATTTGATCCCATCATGAATGAGGTATATTTTCTTTATGGGTCTGTTAACAGTGAGTTGTAGGAAGCCTTGTCT
This sequence comes from Acrocephalus scirpaceus scirpaceus, assembly GCA_910950805.1. Lineage (NCBI taxonomy): Eukaryota > Metazoa > Chordata > Aves > Passeriformes > Sylviidae > Acrocephalus > Acrocephalus scirpaceus. Next base: position 49,047,821 of record OU383776.1, read on the forward strand.
CAGGATGTTTGGACTCTAGGAAGTCGAGGTGGATGGTGTGTGCTTAAAAATAAACAGAGCCTGAGGCTAGTGTTAAATACTTTAACTCAGAACATCTGGCTTTTGATGCTAAAAATGCCTACCAAACGCATCTAAAGAAGCAAGCTGAATTTTGAGACGTGCTCTTCACAAATATAGCATGGGAAATTTTTTTAAGCTAAAAAGCAAGGGTTTCTTTAGCTGAAGAGGTACTTTAGGCAGATAATCACCACTCACTATAGGCAGAGTGGCATTGCAGACTTGCACCTAGGCTTCTTATGGGCCTTTTAGAGCCTTTTTAGAATGACACTGTCTCCAGCCAACAGTTACTTAACTGTCTAAATTACTTCTTCAGCTAAAGAAACCCTTGCTTTTTAGCTTGAACTTTTTAGACTGTTGACTTGACTTTCCAATGCTTTAAAGGATTCTGCTGTTTGATGTCTGGCTTGGGCATCCTATTATCTTTATTCAATCTAAAAATTTGAAAATCACAAACAAAAACTGTTGTTAGCCAAGACAGACTGTTTATATTTTCCTTCCCTCTCAGGCAGCAAAACTGAACTATTTCGGTTTCTACAAAGTGCAGTTTTGTTCTGCTAGAAAACATCAGCCTGTTTCTGAAGTCAGCAGCTGCTGAACAGTCCTTGCAGAATCCTTAACACCAAGTAACCACGGTTATTAAGGAGGTTACCCTTGGAGTGCAGGAGACTTTCTGTTGAAAGGGACGTCCTCTTCACTAGCAGTGCATTCCTCTTCATCAGCTGCTGTGAGGACTACTTGTGAGATGCAAGTCTGTTTTGGTCTTTCAGAGCACATTTTTTGCACAGAGTACTTGATGGAAGGTAACCCTGCAGGTACTAGGTGTTCAGTGCAACCTTGATTCGCTTTCTTTGTTGCACACTGTACCCCGGTGTGGTATGGTCATAGAACATGATCTATAGAGCAGTCTATAGCTGGCTGAATGTCCCTTGAGTAAGGACTCCCAGATTACCATCACTGTTCAGTGATGAAGAGGCCTTGATGTCTTCAGGAGCACTGTTATACTCGAGCAGAGGAGCCTGAGGGAGCTGCACATGAGTCAAAGCCCCGTAGAATAGAATATTAACTGATTTAAGGGAAGCCTAGCTTCTGGATTTGTTTGAAAGATTTGCAGAACAGGACAGAAGCTGGTGTTGTGGCTTTGAGTTAAAGTGTGCGCTAGAAGTGTCTAGAAGAGAACCCTTTCCAAATTACTTGCTTTGCTCAGCCACAACTGTGTTCAGTTTTTATCTCTGCTGCACACAAAAAGATGTGGATAAGCTGAAGAGGGTCCGGAAGAGGACCACAAAGATGGTATGAGCAAAAGCTGAGAGAGCTGGGTATGTTCAAATTCAAGGAAGAAGGCTTAGGGAAAATCTTACCACCATATACTAGTATTTAAGGATAGACTACAGATATGATGAAAACTTCCTTTTCACAAGGAGACCCGTGGAAAAACAGGAACAATCAGTACAAATTACTCTTGGGAACGTTTTCATTGAACACAAGAGGAGCATTTTCGCATTGAGAGCAATCAACCTTTGGAATAATGTCCCCAGGGAAGTGGATTCCCCAAAACTGGACATGTTTAAGATCCAGCTGGACAGGGTGCTGATCTGTCTTGTCTAGACTGTGTTTTTGCCAAGAAGGGTAGGATGAGATAATCCTTGAGGTCTCTTCCAGCCTAGTGTTTCTATTACATGACAAAGTGATGTCTCAGTTCCTGGTGCAGTGAGGCCCTTTTCAGCAAACATATGGTACCACATTTGCCAATGTACACTGGTGTTGCCCTGGGAGGCATGTGCAGAGGACAAAATCTCCTATACATGATTCAGTGCAGATAGTAGGATATTATATGATTTCTTTTGCTAGAAAGGTTTATTGTGTGATGTGATCCCTAAGGGTGTTTTTGGACATTACTTTTAACACATTTGAGGCAAACACCGCATTGTGCTTTAAGGGCGTGAAGTAACTAGAGATCCTCCTGTGATGTGTAGTCACAGTAGGAAGCTATGTGGTGTGCAAACAGGATTGAAATTGAAATTGGAGATAGGAGGCTGATGGCAAACTCTTGAAGCTCTGTATGGGCCAAGGTGGAAGGTTTCAACTAAGTACAGAATAGTGAAGGACCTGCTGAAACTAGGCTGTCTTTTGTGTTTAGACACCACTGGTTTAGTTCTGACCTGAAATAACCGAAGTGTGTTGATTGAGGTTTTTTTCAGTTTTGGGTTTGGTTTCTTCCAACTTTTTTTTTTTAACTTTTTTTTTCCTCTCTAAGTGAAGCCTTAGCTAGTGTTGCATGGTCTGTGGTAATTTTGAGGATACTTGATGCAGAGGTTTTCATAAATGCTGCTAAAGCATCAAGGCATCGATCTAGAACAGAGGAGATTGCCGGGAGGTGCCAGAGGAAAATATGGGACAAGTGAAAGGGAGAGCAGTATTTTTTTCATCACCTACAGGTCAACCATTACTGGATACTTCCAGTTGTATTCGGAAGCTCATTGTTAATGGTCCATAGTAGGTGGACTTGAGCACTTAAGGGGAATTAAGACACTTGTTCTTTGAATCTAATTTGCTAATAACTGTTAATCACTTGCTACTCCTGATATAGATAGATTCAGCTTCCCACACTAATTCCAGGCTTCTAAAGGCAAAACGCAGTTGCTGGAGGCAGTTGTTTTTCACAGAAAAATTTTCAGTTGACTCAGGTTCAACAGGCAATAAAAAGTAGAAATACCTGTTAAGTCTCTCAGATTTTTGTTTCATTGGTAACTTCAATCATTTAAATGCCATCCCACACGGTTACATAGATCGAAAAAAGAAGGGGCAATGCTGTGGTTTTTCAAGCAAACACAACCAATGGCATGCTTCTGCATCCCTTTTTGGAACAAAAGGGAGGATTAAGCTGTTGAAGGTGAATTCTTCAGGTTTGCCCTCTTTTTATTGACTAATCCAATAATATCTTTGTGGATGGGGTACCATTCCCATTTATCTTGGATTGAAGTTTATAAGACTCTTGATGGCAACATCTCTAGAGCAACTGCACTGGTGACCTTCTCTTGGCTTAAGAAGGGGGAGGGGGATGATGATGATGATTGTAGATATGGGATTTCCTTGGTACAGTAGATACAGTATGTCCTTGATTGCTCTTAATTAGATCTCAACTGGCTGTTAGAGCTCTGAGGAGCTACTCTTTTAAAAACATATTTCAGTAGGCAGCAGTACATATGACTAGTCTTATGTTACTAGCTTTGTCTGGACCTGTTAAAATTACTAGTTACCAATTTGTGTCCTAATGGGACAATTCCTTCTAGGTGGCAGAAGGGAAGACTCAAAGCCAAGTTAGCTGCCAGAGAATTTCAAATTTACAGTGAGTGTTGGCTGACTTCCCTCTGAGCATTTTTAATAATAACTTTGCATCAACAGAGTAATTAAAAAATACAAGTTGTTTCTTTGTGAAACTTGATGTGGTAAGTTGCCTGCTCTTGCAGACACAAAACTGTTTATTTTTTAGTAAGTCATTATTAGAAAGACTAATTCCTGTGACTGTTTTCAAACTGTAAGACTGTAGTATAACCTTAATGAAGTTCTTTGTGGATATAGTACCAAGCTAAGGGTAGCGTCTTCGGCTCTTTATTTTGAAAAAACTCTGAAAATGTTTACTGCTTGAGAAGCTCTCTCAGGCAGTCTAGTCCTTTTCATGTTGTCGTTTTACTCTAACACCAGAATGTGACAGCTTGCTTTAAAGGATTCTGAAGGGTCTTTGCAAGTGAAAAGGCAGCTATAATACCTTCTGTGGTGGTCTTCTGTCTCTTAGCCAATGCTGTTGTCTGTTTGCTGCATGAGGATATCAGGAACTTTACATTAGTCCTAGTCAGCTTTGATGCTTTTGTTTATGTCCTTTTCATGGTAGTAATAGGTCAACTGATGAATTAAATTTACTTGGTCAGGGTTATATTAATGGTTTCTATCATTACAGCTTCTATCTTGCTTGCCTCCAGCTTGTCCAAATGTTGAATTTTATCTGCCCCTGCCACCTGATGGAGAGCAAGTGCTGTTATTAAAAGCTACTCCCTAAATGCTGTAAAATAGGACAAAGGAAATCTGGAAATCTGACTTTGGGCTTAATTGGCACTCAAAATGTATCACTTTAGAGTTTCTTGTGGGTTGGGGGAAGGAACAAGAGGATCCCTTCACAGCTGTCTTTTCTCTTGCCCATAGAATGTGTTGAAGAAAAGAGACCAAGTTCAAGCGGAATATGAAGCAAAACTGGAAGCAGTAGCCTTGAAAAGAGAAGACCGTCCAAAGGTTAGCATTTAACATAGTTCTACAAAACCAGTTGGCACTTACACTACTTCCAGAAAAGAATGGAGAAGCAGAACTTGCTTTTTTTCTGGATCTGGTGGCTTCTTTGCAGTATAAGCAATTTCTGGCAGAACTGAAATTCGTTGTTGGGAAGCTGGTGTGAAATAAAAACCTAAGTATGAATATATGTAACTTGTCTAGAAACTTCTGTGCTACTGATTTCTCATAGCTCGGAGCAGGATGACTCTGTAACAGTTCAACAACAGCCAGCAGTCAGTTGGACAGTTCAGTGACAGGTAAGAAAGCAGTGGTAGAACAGCCCCTGGTGACTCAGCAGTATGCTAGCTAGCTGAGTTAAGGTCCTACCCCTGGCACTGTGGAACTGTATTGTTGCAGAACACTGGTTTTGGCTGTGGAAAACTCCTTATTTTGCCCTTTCTGCTAGGGAGCTCTCCTGTGTGATGCAGAGCAGAAGATGGCACATGTCACTGGATGACAGGTTTTGGCTGGGCACCATGCAAAAGGAAAGCTGTGAACTGACATGCTTATGCTGCCACCCATTTCTGCATGAAATAGAGTGCAAGAGCTTTTTTTAAATACTGCAGCTTTAACTGATGATGGTATCAGGGTTTGTTCCCTTCCTCTGCTTGGAGGTTTTTGGTTTCCCTTATCTTTGTATTTATAATTAATGGATGACTTCCCAGTATTACAACTACTCTACAATAAGGTTCATTCTACAGTAGATTCACATAATATTTTGAATCTAAGAAGCTGAAGAGGATGAGAGCATAGAAATGCCGAAGTGTTTTTTCTAATCTTTTGTCTGTAATGAGCTACAAGTAGTGTGGTGTACTAGGTGTTTTGTGGTGCTCTTGTATTTGGGTGTACTGCCTGCTCCTCTGCTGGCAGGTGTGGTATGCACTCTACTTCCTCAGTGCAGCTCTGTATAAACAGGTTCTAACAGTTGTATCTAGGATGGAGGGAACTAAATGTAGCATATCCAGCAAGCCAGTTTTTAGGCATTTGACTTTACCAACATCTTGATGCAGTGGAATTGATGAATTTTGCTAATCTTGCACCTGTTAAAAGGCCTTTGGATCTCATATCTCAGTGGGATTATTGCGTAAAGTGCAGCATTTAAATCTTAAGAATTTTTTGAATACTTATATCTCCTCTCCAGAGTATCAGCATATTTTTGGCAACTCCTTGTACCTTTTGTAACATGAGTAGTTTGTGTCATTTACAAGATGAAATTAAACAAACTGTAAAACATGTATGTTCACAAAATACTGTCTCTGGGGTTTTCAGAACCTTTCCAGCCAGAGGATGTGTCATTATCTGTAAGAGCTGATAGGTCAGAGCTGTGCCTAGCAGCATACCTTACATTCAGTGAGGTCTCCTGGCTGGAATGACTTACTGGAAACTAAAAGCAGGCAGGGGGTCGTGTTAGGGAATGGCATTTGTCTTCCTTGTGGCATATTTCCTGATTTGGTAGATATGATGTAAAAAGACCCCAAATGAAATCTTAAGAGAACAAAGGTCTTTGTTTAGATTTTGAAAGGAAAGCCTATCACTACTTGATAGTTTCTCACTGGAGGGCATTCTGGGCCTCCTGTGCACATACCCAGCCTGGCATCACAGAGTTCACCAGGCCATTAGATAGCTCTGGCAGGATCAGCCTAGAGCTCAGTGGTCTATGAATGCAGGCGGCTTGTAGTGCTACTGTGACTCTCTGTCAGCAGGTACTGCTCAGAATGCTGAAACTTATACTGAAAGCACAGTGTGAGTGGTATTTACTGGTAGCGTCACGGTGTTTGTAGAGTCTGCAGCTTTTCAATTTCTAACAAGTTCCTAACAAGCAGTGATGAAATGCCTCTCCCCCATTTCTGACCCACGCTGGAGCTGATTTTGCAGTAATCTAACCAGCACACTGATGGATGGGTGCGGTTTTGTTTTGGTGAGATGGAGTTTGCCTCTGCTGACCTGTTTCATTCTGTTTACCTCAAGACTTTGAAATGTGGTGATCTATGAGAACAGTAAATATGGCAGTACAGAACTTGAAATAGAAAGTGGGGGAAAAAGAAGCCTTGTAGCAGATAACTGTTTCCCAAGAACTAGGAAGGTAGAAATAGCTTATGCGAAGATTAGTTGTCTAATTAATGCTGGATTTCTTCTGCTTTAGGACAATTTGTTACTTGGTAATGATGATACAGAGGAGTTTTAAAGTGGACACACTATCTGTAATTGACCACACTAAATTACACATGTTAGGCAAGCTTAGTTTTTTTCAGAGAACAGAATTGGTGTGAAGAGGATTAGATGTATATGCAGAACTTCTTATATATCTACAATTTCATGCTCAGTTCTTGCCTGCATATACATCTCTCATCAGTCGAAACTGACCCACTAAAATAATCCTGGGCCCTTTAAGAGTGTATTGGAGTTTGAACCAGTTGTCTCTTTGGTTTTGTGTCTTGAGGGGTTTTTGAGCTGTTAAGTAGCTGAGAGCAGATACCAGTAAAGAAGTAGCAACTTCTTCCGAAGTCCCATCTAGTTTCTTCCTGGTCCTTAATTGTTAGCTAATATTTAGTGTCTCCATTCTTAAAAACAGATGAAAGCACCAGCTTTGATGCTTCATCTTAGGCCCAGATGTGATGATAAACATATAATATCTCTTTGCATTGAGGTTGCACTGATATAAAATGCTTAAAACTTCTTAATTAATTTAAAATTTTCTCTTAACTACTGAGGTGCAGGTTATGTTCTAGGAACAGGTAAGGCATTTGCACTCCCAAATAGGACTGCATGTGCAGACACTATTTTCATGATGCCTCTGGGAGACTTAGTTGGAGTTTGTTGTTGTTGTTGTTCCTTAATGAGAGCACATGTGACCCATCTGCTGACCGCTGGGTTATCCCTGTAGCTCTAAACTAATACAGCCCTCTCAGCCTAACAAGTCAGAGAACTTGCTGTGAGAAAGAGCATTATGGTTTCAGATCCTAGCAGAAGCAGGAAGCTGGTGAGTGCTTAGAGGCTAAGTTAATAAGATTGGGAAATCTTGTGTGATTTTGCTTCTAGTCTTCTAAGTTTTTCTCTTGATAGCCTAGTCTTTCCAATTAAGAGAGAGGGAGCATCCTCTAAACCTTCTAGGCAGTGGCTTGGTTGTTCTTGTCTGTGGTCTTCGAGTGAACTCATCTGGAGTTGTAGCAGAGGGAATTCTGTAGCCATAAGGATAGTGCTCAGACATGGCAGGGAGAAAAAGTATCTACTGAACCTCCAAGCTGCCTGTAGTGTAAATTCAGTTATATGAATAAAAGAGAATTCAAATCCCCTGAGTATGAAGAGCTCCTGAATCTCGAACAGGTTGGTTTATTGAAGAATAGATGAAGAATAGATCTCTGAGTAATAAAGCCCTAATCCATGTCCTGGAGGAGAAATACAGTTGGTGTGTTTCTGCCTAAATTGAGTACCTTGCCAAACTGCAACATAGTAGCAGTTCATGTGATATCCATGAAAAGCTTCTTAAGTAGTCTGTTCATACTCTTCCTTCTTTCAGAACGCTCAGAAAGGGAGTTGGCTTAAAGCATCAAGTACAAGAGGAGCCACCACAAAGTTCTTCAAATGTTCTTCATTCTGTATTTTGCCTTTGTGCAAGTCACAGCTTTCAGAGCAAAAGTTCACTTCTCACTTTAGTACCAGGATTCAGGAGTTTCCTCTTCTGAGCTCATGGGCTTAGTCTGCATGTCCTTACAGGATTCTTGTCTGTGTGGACCATGCAGCAGTGAGAAGGGAAAAAATGGTGTTTGGCTTTCCTGCTTGATGAAGTACTTGTAAATTATTCCTGTATTTGCCTGGTGATATACATTATAATAGCTAAAACATAAGCAAAGAATACCAACTTAGTTGGTCTGTATGTACCTTGCAGCAGTGACTACTGTCAAAAATCCATTCAAATCTCTACCTCAGCTTGCAGTATGCTGTCCTTCAGTATTTCACTTGTTGCTCTTGCATGGTTGCATGTCCATTGTTGAGCCTAGAAGTCCATGAGCCCATCCAATGTTGATCACGAGTGCTTTGCAGTTAAATTTTGTTCAGGAGGCCTATAAGGCTAAAAGTGGAAGCAGGAAACTAAGGACTTAGAAATTTATTCTGCAGCTGTCAATACTGAGAAGTCTTATCCTGCTTTTTTGATAAACCTAAATGTTTGTTGTTAAATACACACTGGTGGAAATTGGGACATTCCTACTGCAGCTGTAAATGGGAAGCAGGAAAGTTTGCCTTGTAGCCAGTCTACTCAGTTTGAGCACTAGTAACTGAGCCTCGGTACCAGCACTTACACCAATTGGTTTTCCTGTGCCTTCAGTAAATGCTTCCTCCATACCTCTGTATCAGGCATGGAGGTGGACAAGCACAAGCACTCACCACCTCAAACAGCAGAAAACACATTAAGCAATCTCATATCCTCTCTAGTTCCGAACCATGGCATTTTCTCTGGAGCCATAACTGAGTTGATTCAGGATAACTACTGGATTGTGAACTTACCCTTTCTTCTGTAGTTTTGCTTAGTAATGTTTGAGCTAATTGAGCAATCCAGCACTCTTAGTGACAGTTTTAATCTTAATTTCGTTTGCTGCAGGTACCCACAGATGTTGAGAAATGTCAAGACCGAGTAGAATGTTTCAATGCTGACCTGAAAGCAGATATGGAGAGATGGCAGAACAACAAAAGACAAGACTTTAGGCAGCTACTCATGGGGATGGCAGATAAAAACATCCATTACTATGAGAAGGTATGTGTCACTGTTGGAACACTGGCAGGAATAAGAGTAGTTTATTTTCCTCTGAAGTGGTGATAATTCTTCAGGAAATCTTCACACTATCTTGAAGACAAGAATATTAGACATCTGAAGCTGCTCTTTGTCAGAGTTGGAAGTTGTAGTCAAGTGAACTCTCTGAGACTAGTGGTTTTTTGCAAGTCAGGATTCTAACAGCATTTTATCATGCATGCTTGTCTGTTTTGCACTTTTGAATTGAACAAATTACTGAGCAGCAGCAGCAGTGGTGATGGGAAATGGCACTTTCTAGTAATACTACCAGAGTAGAAAAATCTCTTGATTCTGCCTTTTATGAACAAAACTACATGAGTTAATGCACATCCACACACTCATATATAGATTACATCTGCTATGTGTAAGTTACTCTAATCGCTGTCCCTTTGTGCATCATTCTGTCCCTTGTATACTCGTCCTGAAAATATGTAACCCCTGCCCTTTTTCAATTGGTGTATTTGTACACCATGTTTGGTGTTAGATTTTTTTTTAATTTAAAGGACCTTGACATTTAATTGCATATGCTTTCAATCTAATTTTCCATTGTTCTAGAACAGTGCAGCCCAATGCAGTGGTTGATACCATAGGATCACAGAATGGTTTGGAAGGGACCTTAGAGGTCATGTAAGTTTCAATCTCCTGTCAGAGGCAGGGATGCCTTTCACTAGAGTAGATGGTTCAGAGCACCATCCAGCATGAACCTAAAACACTTCCAGAGATGCAGCATCCACAGCTTCTCTGGGCAAGCTGTTCCAGTGTTTGCTCATCCTAAAAGTAAAGAATTCCTTCCTAATTGTATAATCTAAACCTGCCCTCTTCCAGTTTAAAGCAATTGTCCCTTGTCCTATCACCACAAGTCCTTGTAAAAAGTCCTCCTCCAGCTGTCTCATAAGCCCCATTTAGGTACATTAAATACTTACAAAATATTAAACACTACTAGAACTACTAGGCTTATGCATTGCCTCGTAAACCATACTTCATCTTGTCTGTTCAATTTTACACATCTACTTTACAAGCTTCTTCCTGTGCTAGGTTACCTCTCCATGTAACATTAGTATGCAGTACCTTTTCCCCTTCCAATGTCTTGTCATAGTTCATAACTGCTTACACAGAACTTCCTTCACCCTGGTCTCTCAGTTCTAAGGCTGCTGTGGAGGAGGATATTAGAAACTCCACTGAACATCCAGCAGTTCCTCTGCAATTGACAGTTAGATCTGTACATTATTTCTGCTTTTAGCAAGAAAGCTTTTTTGGTAAGAAAGCAACCGATCACTTTAGGGTACATAACTAGAAGTACTCTATTCATCTGCAGTACAATCAGCAAGGTTAGAAGGAAGATGTCTGTCAACAATGACATATAAGAGCTGCTGATGAGTTTGCCTGTTTCCAGCATTTAATAATTTGGATTCCACAGTGTATTTTCCCAGTTTGACTTCTGGTCTCTGTGTGGTTGAAAGACAGTAACAACACACAGTACAAGGACTGCAGTAAGTGTATGTGTCTGGGAAAATGACTCCAAAGCCTGTAGTGGCTTTCTAATAACCCAGAAGCTAGACTCTACTTGCAGTTTACTATACCAGGCACTACCAGTTTATTGTGTAGTGGAGTCACGTCACAGAGTCATACTGGAATACTGTGTCTCAGAGTTAACTTTCCTAAATGCATGCTTTCTTTCAATAAGTTTGCTGGAAGTAGTCTGTAATAGCTGCCATTGTGTCTAAATTTGCCTTCCCACACAGTCACTCACTCTACAAAGATGTAAATTTCTACTCAAAACAGTTCATCTGCCTGGCTGAAAGCTGTGATATTTTTCAGTTTAGAAAAATCTAGGTTAGTATTTGGAAATCCTGAGTGCTCTGATGATTTTAAATGTCTTGGGCCAACTGATGACTTTGGAAAACTTGAATTTGTTGAATTTGTTTGGAAGGTGCGGCTCTTCTAACACTTCCTTGCTGTTTGACCTTCTGTATAAATCTATAAAGACCCAAATAACATTTCTTCAGCTTGCATGCTGTTGGTCTGGAAGGATTAGTCAGAAGTTACATGAACCGATATAAAATCAATTTTATAAATCTTTCTCTCTTTCTTCAGTGCCTTACAGCGTGGGAGTCAATTATACCACTATTGCAAGACAAGCCAGAGACCAAATAAGAAGTACCTTCGTGGACAGTCTAGCACTTCTGTGCTCAGTACCACTAGTCATACTGGAACTGTATGGAGGACTCTTTTTTGTTAACTGAAATGACAGCTGCACTTAGTTTTTCAGAGTATCTGTTCCAGCCTATTTGAATTTTTTTCCTCAATTTTTGTGTTTAAACTGGGGTATGTTTCATCTTTTTGAATTATCTTGAATGGTTCCTTCTTTATCCTATGGAGTGATTGGGGTAGTGAAAGTGCATGGGGATCTTGATAAAATTTACCTCTCTAGTCTGGAAGGAACTGATGAGTGGAACACTAAAAAGATGAAAATAAAACTCTACTGCAAGGTGCCAAATGACATCTTTATTATCATTCTGTTCTGTTTGCTTAAAAAAAAACCCCAATAATTATTTCTGTGATACAGTACTCCCTAAACAACCCTTATCCCTTTTTTTTTTTTTTTTTGAATGGACAAGGAAAGGCTTGGAAAGAATATCTTCTGTCTTACTACCACTTATGTGCTCCCTCTGGAGGAAATGGTCTCTGTAGACTTTTCTTGCTGGGAGACGGGCTAGTTCTAGACAGACCACAGCAACATTAGCCGCAGATAGCTGGTGATGCAAACATGAACTGTGGTTTTTGTGAGTGTGGCATGCTGTTGGTTCATACTGAGTATCTTTGTTTACTTTGGTGATTATGAAGTAATGTCAGTTGACTGAAGTGTACTTGTGACTGACTTGGGGATCAAAACCAGCCTAGCTGTGGGAATGAGTTGGACTGTGGCTCTTTAAGGGTTGTGGGAATGAGGGAGGGAGTTTGAGTCTTTAATTTTTCCAAAGCTAGCTCTGGAAATTGCGTGGTAGAGATCTCTTACACCATGCTTTATATATGGGTTTTACTAGAGCCGCTTTAGGCTTGGTCACATAAGATGCCTGCTGTAGTAAAAGTAGAACTCTGTTTTCTCTCCCCACACTTTCTTTGCAGCAGCCAAAAGCCAAAAGGTGTCAAATGCTTCCTTCCACCAAGCATCAGAGTGTGTGAAATTTGCCTTAAATGGGGGGGATAAATGGATGGCCTATTAGGTACACATAGTATTCATAGCTGTCTCTGCTGAACCACATGGCAAGTCTTCTAGGACTACTTTTGTTACTGATCTATTTTCTTAGTAGTTTCTGTTGGCCTTTAGAATTGCAGCTGCTTCTGCAAGTCCCTTTTTTGTCCTTGCTCTTGCAGTCCAACCTCAAGTAAATACCTACTTGGTGTTAATGGCCTTAGGAATGCTGACATGATTTAACCATCTTAGTGAGGGGGGGTGGGGCTCATACGAGTGTAATGCTGGGATTTAGGGCAATAAATAACTGTGCTTTCTGCTAAATTTGAGTGATTACTTGTTCTCTGTCAACATTCTTGCAAAGAATGTGAGCAGTGATCGATTTTGTGCAACTTCTCTGTCCTCCTGTCACAACCTACCAGGTACTAGTCTGATATGGAATTTATTCCTTCATAAACGGAACATGCAGCCACCCTTCTCAGCCTGGTGGCTTTATGGAACTCTCAAGATGAGTTATTGCAGCACTGTGGTAGCTGTCAGGCTAATGAGATGGTGCTCTCTGTATGAAAAAGTAAAATATAAGACATTTTAAGAAATTTTTCTTTTTTGCTCAGCCTTCATTGACAACTCTGTGGTACTAAACAAACTGTGTTTCTTGTTTTAAGGTCAGTTTGTCAGTATGCACTTTTTGGTGTAAATGAGAACTCTAGTTTAAGTTACTGTTATGTTCAGAATCACAGACTCCTCTTGTTCAGAGGAAGTACTTAAGGGGATCATCTTGAAGCATTCTAGAATAAGCACTTGCATACTATCTAACAGTCTGCCCTTCAGGGTTACAGTCTTCCCCATTTTTCACAAAGAAAGATCAACATGCTTTTTGAATCAGTTCAAATTAGTGGAGTAAATGGAATTTTGTAGTAGACTCTACATCACTGGGACTCAAGCAAAATATATTTTGAACTAATATTTAGTCTTCCCATCATCTTATTAAAGTACACAGCACAAGATGAGTAGAAAGAATGGTGGTTTTTTCCTACAAGTGGTTTCATCTGATGCCTTACAACATTTAAGGGACTCTTCCTGCTTTGCTTTATGTGAAACTGAAGTGGTTGTTGCTTCTGGGGAATTCAGCAATTAACATTACAGCTGTTCATGAGACGTATAATGGACAGTGGAGAGTACAAAGTGAAGTTCAAATCAACATGTAACTGTTGAGGCTGGAGCTGCTGAAGGTCGGGATATCTTACGTGATCTGGACCAAAACCTCTTAAGCTCTTACAAGGGAAGTAAAACTTGACATTCAAAGAAGAAGTCCTCTGCAAGAATTGCTGCAGTGTAATAGGGATGTGCATATATGGGTCTCTGTTCCTACAGGCTGTGGAGTGGTCTTTTCTTATGAAGAGCTGTTGTAAATCACAAGGTGACTGAGGGAGAGGCTGTGGGTGAGCTGTGGGGAGGATCCTGATTGTGATGTTTGGGGCTGCTGTGCCAGTCAGGAAAACTACCAAAGTTACTGGAAATTCCTGTAAGATCTGCAGAGTGACACTTGTATCACATAACTGCTGTTAGAGGGAAGTTGAGTCCTGAACTGAGAGTGAAATTCTTTAACAAGTTATCCTGTAATCCCTATAGAATAAGAGTCTTTACTTTGGATAGTCCACACTTCCATAAGAGAAATAGAAGCTGTTGGTAAAGGGAAACAGGAATAGTGCAGGAGCTTCAACTTTGAGTAACATGTTGAGTGTTAAGTCACTTAAGATGACTCTCTGCATGTGCACCAAAATGACACCAGAAGTAGTTGGCATCCTTTTTATGAGCCTATTTAACATGTGCTTCTTTCAGCAGTCCTTAAATCAGCACAGTTTTCCTCATAATCCATACCCAGGGCAAGGCCCTTTCAGTGGATGCATAATTCACTGCTGCCCAGTTACTTCTGTATAGTTTCTGTGGTGTTTGTTTCTTCTCTTAAGTGGCACCAGCAGAATAAAGGAAGCACTGAGATCTTGTTTCTGTGCTCAGTAATGGACCATGCACAGTGGACCATTGTTCATTTAGAACCTTATTAGGTTCTAAATCTTGCAATAAACATAGATGTTAAAACATCATGGCTTTTTCAGGTCTCCATTGAAAAATGAAAAGGTAGTATGTGTATCCCTACAAGACACAAACAGTTTTGATGTGAGTTGTATTAAAGAATAAAGTATGATTCTTCACTGAAATCTACTTGGATTTTTGCTGCACTAAAACTTGTGCTAAGGATAAACTAGTGGAATAACTGATAGAAACAAAGCATGAGTGGCAGAGACAGTTCTGTGGAGGTGCTGTGCAGTAGCCTTGAAGTGGCTCTGCATAACCTGTTCATGACACATATTGCTTCAGGTGTCAGTCCTGTAGATGCAAGGGTACAAAGGAATTCGTTCCCAGAGCAGCAGGAACTGTTCATTATTTTAACAGGAGCTATGCTTTTGTTAAAACTTGCACAATTTAACTGCATATTGTTATGATTATTGTAGCAGACTGTTGAAAATCCTTGTCCTGATAACCACTGAACAAAACTGTATAGACTAAGTTAGCTCATTAGATGTTCTGTCATCTTATTCTAAAGGTAGAACATTCTTTCCTTGGGTATATTAACTTCTACCACAACAATACATAGGGAAAATGAGGACCTTTTTATCTAAAGACAGGCAAGTTGTTACTACTTGTTGGATTATTTTTTTCTCCTCTTGTGAAGTAAAACTGAGGATCACAGGAATAACCTTGCCTTCTGGCAGAATGAATGTGGCATTTAAAACTTTCTGGGAGTGCTGTTGAACCAATTTGTGAACTAAAATGGCAGTGCTTAATTATCTGCCTAGCACTTGGAAGTCTTGCTGAAGTATCTGATGTATAGAAGTACTTAGTAATGAACTGGACAAGTTTTAAGGTTGCATGACTAAAGCACGGTAAATTTGTGGAAAATAATGAGCTTTCCAAAGAGGTATAAGCAGATCACCCTTATATAAATGGCATGCTAAAACAATAAAGGCTAGTCACTGTCTTAGACTACTTTGGTATTCTATACTTTGAAGCTAAACCATTTCTTTAACCCTGGTGCTGGGATGTGTATCCACACCTTCAGATCGAGCTGCAGCGTTGTGGCCAGTGCAACATTCCCACTGCACAAGGAGACAGGTTGCTGAGGGCCAGTCTTAAGAGACTGTGAAAAACGAGGTTCACTTTCTTGGAAAAATTTGGAAGTTTAATAAAAAAATAAAAAGAAAATAGACAATTAGGAGAGACAAAAGCAAAATACATTTTCTCGGCCGAGGGTGCCTGGCACAGAACCAGCCAGCACACCGTTAACAAAGAGTTTGTTCCTTAAAAACATCAGCCTGTTGCATATTTAAAAATTCACATGCATGATTCAAACATTCCTTTCGAGCATGAATTCTTTTGTTTAGTCCCAATTGCGCCCCCCCCCCCCCCCCCCCCCCCCCATTCCATCTGGCAGACCCATCTTCGGGTGGCTCCATTCCATCTGATAGCACACGTCTTACAAATTCTTCTCTTGGGGTTCTGGTCATTTTCATTTGGACAAGATACTTGATAACAGAAGTTTAATAGCTTTCTTGGTCAGCAGTCTTCATGCAGGAAAACAAAAGACCCCAGTCTTCTAACACTAAGTTACAATCATAAAAAAATACATTCATCACATTTCTAACTTCTATTAATTAAAAGAAAATACAGTACAATCTTCCTACATTATACATACAATATTCATTTTAATATTTGCAAAAAGCCATCTCTATACAATGCATTTATAACAGAGACAAAGGGCTTTTGTCTTCAGTACACAAAAATAAAGAAGCACCATCCTTGTTCTCACTTCTCTGTGCTTGCATCCCTCTGCTCCTCCCTAAGGTCTGGAGAGTTGGGCCATGTGGGTGAAGGCAAGCTGGCTGTGAGCTTCACACACTGTGTTGAAGGTGTCAGTTGAAGAAGTGCTGGTTCCTTGTCCAGACTCTTCTGCTTTCACTCTATAAACCCACTTACCAGAACTAAAGTCACTGTTCATACCATTAAAATACAAAATGAAAGCTGTTAAAAGACTTGTCTCTGTGTGAATTAGCTAGTAAACAATGTAAAAATGGGAAGGAGGCTTTTGCTTTCTGTACTTGGTCAAATCTGGCAACTATGCTCTTGTTCAGACTCACAGGCTAGGAAATGTTGTCTTGCCTTCTGGTGCTGGCATGTTTCTATACCTTTCATATATCTCTTTAAATATACTTTGTGCATTGTTTACTACGGAGCTAGTATTGATGGAGAGAAATGCTTTGAGGTAAAACTGTTTGTAATTCTCTATTAGTGTGTACATTTTTTTAAATGCACCATTTGTTTACCTCAATTAATTTAATGGAATGGACCAATAAATGTATTAAAAGATGACTCCTTTACTTAGAATAAAGTTTCATTTTTTTGCAGTCTTCACTGGTGAAATTATGTGTGTCTTTATTTTGCTAAGCAACTCACTATCTTACTGCAGAAATACCCTTCCCCTAAAATCTTCTTCCACAGTTGATCTAAGTAGAAATCATCTGACCTATTGCTGCATTACTTCTGGTACTGAACGTGAAGGACCTGAGGAAAGACTGGAGCTGGGGGGAGGGGGGCAGGGTGACAGGGTGACAGCAGCTTCCTCAGAGCAAGGGATTGTGTAACGATGAACCATCTTCTACTTGCTATACCCCTGGCTCGAACTGAAGCTGCCTGATTTGCCTCCAGATTATTTCAGTTATTTAAGGGCTTTTAACTCCCTTTACTTAGTCTAGGACCTTGGAAGCCGCTTAATCCTTCTTAGTTTAATTATTAGCATGTAAGCAGACGCATCCTTATGAGACATGCCAAACTTTTGACTCATGTTTGGATTTATGTGACATCATCTCATGCTAGTTGCTGTATTGTATGAGGTTCCTTTCCAACCCAGATTAAAGCTGAGGTAACACAGTATAGTCGTTGAGACAGACACAGCACTCAAAGTGCTTCAGTAAAAACATCAGAAGGCTTCAAGCATCAGCTCTTTGTTATCTGAAAGTCTCTTGTAGTTTTTCTCTTCAGTAATCTCACGGGGCACCTCTACACAGCCTTCTACAGTCTCCTCTCTTCCTTCTGCTGTTCTAGCTCGCTCCTTTCAGTCTCTATCATGGCTGCCTAACCCTCTTTGTCCTATGTACAGCATCTTATCCTTTCTGTCCCTTGCACGACATCTCGTCCCTTCGTCCTCACAGCACAGCCAGCAGACTCTGACTCTAACTGAACTGAACTCCTTCCCAGCTATCTCACCCTTTTTCACACCCATAGCTGGGAGGGCAAGGCTGTTCCCACTCTTGATAATTAACACAGCTGCAATACATCAAGAGTAAGATTGCCTTTAGTACTATAGTCTCTTTGTCTCCCCACAACACAGTGACTATTACCTGGTGTCAGACTGTCCCTGTGTGCCAAAAGATAAGTCGACGAGGTAAACGTCCAGCCTGGATAGGCAAGGAGATTTTGGACGAACTTAGGAATAAAAAGAGGATGTATCATCTTTGGAAGGTGGATCAGGTCTTTCAGGAAGTATTTAAGGCAGCTGCTAGAGCATGTAGAAGAAAAATTACGGAGGCCAAAGCTCAGTTTGAATTTAGAATGGCGTCTTCTGTAAAGGATAGTAAAAAATGTTTTTACAAATATATTAATGGTAAAAGGAAGGGTAAGACCAACTTTTGTTCTCTACTGGGTGCAGGACGGAACTTAGTAACTGCAGATGAGGAGAAGGCAGAAATGCTTAACTCTTCTTTGCCTCAGATTTAGTGGGAAGACGACTTGCCTTCAAGACAACTGTCCCCTTGGCTTGCTTGAAAGTGTCAGGGAACAGGATGGTCCCCCTCACATCCAAGAGGAGGCAGTCAGAGAACTGCTGAAATGCTTGGATATTCATAAATCTTTGGGACCAGATGGGATCCATCCCAGGGTGATGAGGGAGCTGGCAGATGAGCTTGCAAAGCTGCTCTCCATCATTTACCAACAGTCCCGGCACACTGGTGAGGTTCCAGACCACTGGAAGCTGGTCAATGTGACGCCCATTCACAAAAAGGGTGGGAAGGAGCATCCTGGTAATTATAGGCCAGTTAGCTTGGCCTCAGTACCTGGCAAGATAATGGAACAGTTTATCTTGAGTGTCATCACGCAGAATTTACAGGATGGCCAGGGTATCAGACCCAGCCAGCATGGGTTTAGGAGGGGTAGGTCATGCTTGACCA
Organism: Acrocephalus scirpaceus scirpaceus; assembly: GCA_910950805.1. Taxonomy (NCBI): domain Eukaryota; kingdom Metazoa; phylum Chordata; class Aves; order Passeriformes; family Sylviidae; genus Acrocephalus; species Acrocephalus scirpaceus. The sequence goes on from OU383776.1 coordinate 49,066,461, forward strand.
ACCTGGTATCCTTTTATGACCCGCCTGGTGGGTGTGGGAAAGGCTGTGGATGTTGTCTGTTTGGACTTCAGCAAGGCCTTTGACACTGTCTTCCCCAGCATACTCCTGCAAAAGCTGGCAGCCCACGGCTTGGACAGGAGCACTCTTTGCTGGGTTAGGAACTGGCTGCATGGCCAGGCCAGTCACCAGTGGTATTCCTCAGGGGTCTGTGGTGGGGCTGATGCCTTCGCTTTTATATTTTCAGATTCTGTGCTACCTAGAGATGTAGCCTCATATTAGGAGCCATATTGAGCTCCCTCTATGGAGCAGGTAGACAAAACAAATCATTTTCTGCTGGAAGACCAAGGACAACTTCCAGCCCAAGAACACAAACAACAGTGGGCTGAGAGGTGGAACAAGAAAGATGGGACCTCACGGCCTGGGGCTGTAATTGGACAATTGGGCCCCAATATGCAAATAGACCTAAACTTATAAAATAGTAAAATCTCGTGACTGGTCAGCCATTTTTGTAACCACTCTCAGCCCACCCTGGGTGCAGCCTTGCTTAGGCTTCTGTAATGCCCAGGGTGGATCCTGGAGACCTCTTAATAAATACCAACTTTATTCTCTAGTTTTGCCTAGCCTCTGTTTCAGGTTAGCCTTCCCAAAGCAACAGGGCCAGTTCTGTTCAATATTTTCATTGATGACATGGATGAGGGTATTGAGTCTTTCATAAGTAAATTTACAGATGACACTAAGTTGTGAGCATATGTCAATCTGTTGGAAGGACAGAGGGCTTTCCAGAGAGACCTTGAATGGTTGGATGGATGGGCAGAGTCCAATAAGATGAAGTTTAATAAGTCCAAGTGCCAGATCCTGCATTTTGGCTTTAATAACCGCCTGCAACATTTATAGGCTGGGGACAGTGTGGCTGGACAGTGCCCAGGCAGAAAGGGACCTGGGGGTTCTGGTTGACAGCCAGCTGAACAGGAGCCAGCAGTGTGCCCTGGTGGCCAAGAAGGCCAATGGCATCCTGGCCTGTATCAGGAACAGTGTGGCCAGCAGGAGTGTTATAAACAAAAAAAAAGGGCAGGAGATTTGTTTTAACTCCTTTTTGTGCCTTTATTAAAATAGCTCTTTTAGAGAAGGGGGGGGTTGGGTGGAGTTTTGCCGTCACCGCTGCCTTGCTGCTGCTGTTCTCGGGCGCCGCTGACGAGGAGGTGTAATTCGATCCTGCAGCCTCCCTTCGTCTCCTCCCTGCAGAATCGGGACTCCTTCCTCGCGAAGGTTTCTCGGAAGTCTGATCTGCTTGGCTCGGTCTTGGGGTGTCTCTCCTTTCAGTCACTCTCTAGGTCAGCGAGAACACCTCAACCAGTTGGAGACTCTCCCCAGGTAGCTGGGTGTCCTCTTCCTACAGCAGTGTCCTCCATAAGTCCCGGTTCTGGGCGGGCTCGTTGGTCTAGGGACTATTTGCTGCGAACTGGACTTCTGCTTGGAGCCGAGCATTTCGGGGGTCTACTCGATTTCCATATCAGGCGGGGTCTCGTGGGTCGGGCAGGCGGGGAGCGGCAACGGCTTTTAACTCGGTGGAAAGGGGAAAGGGGAAACTCGGGACTTGGGGAAAAGGTCAACACACAGCCCGGAGCACAGGGCACAACACTGGCACAAACAATTCAAAATAACAGGTATGTAATACTGCAACTTCAAATACAACATCTAATAGCACAACTAAACAACACACAACATATACTATGCACAACATTGATTAAAACTTGGAGTCTCTTTGGCCCTATTCATTTCAGTCCCCTCTCTATTTTTTTGATCGGGCTTTTGCCCGCATCAATTAGCTGTTTCTAGTTCGTGGGAGTGTATTTTTCTTAATTTCTGGTATTGGTTATAAATTCTTTTTGCTGTGCTCAATTCTTCTTCTTGGGGCTCTAATCTCATTATATCTCTGGGTTTTTGGATTCTTATAGTTCGAATTAGACAAAGGAGTAGGCAGGGGAGGAGCAAGAGGCTGGCAAGTGCATTCACTGCAATGAACACCACTTTTTTCCACCAGGCTCCTTTAAAAGACCAGAAGTTATCCCACCAGTCTGTATTAATTAAGGGCTTCCACTGTTGGGTATTTATGTGGGCAGTTCTCCGACTTCTTGGGAAATGTTTTTGATTACTTCACTTTTATCATCAATTTCGAGGCAGCATTCTGAGGAATTGAATTTTCTACAAATGCCACCTTCATTGGCCAATAAGTAATCAACTGCTAGCCTGGTCTGATAAACTACTGCTCTTGTTTGTGCTAGTTGGTTACTTATATGGTCAAGAGTTAAGGTAATTTTGTTTGATACTATTTCTAGTACTGCCTGCAACTTGATGATTTTATTTAATATGTAAATTGGAGTTCGGTACCCCCATGACCCATCTTGTGCCCAAGTTGCTGGTCCATATGTTTTCACTATTTCTTCAGATGTCCAAATTTTCCCTTTCCACGTTTGGGTGCTACCTATGTCAATTACTGTCCTCCTTTTTCAATTAGCTCTTTTTAAGTTGTCATATAAGGGTATACTTAGATGATTTTCTGATTCTCGTGGGAGTAGGAAAAATGCTGGTTTAATAATTCCTATAGTGCAGCTACCTGCCCAATCCCCTGGGAGATGAGTATAAGCTCTGTCTCCACAAATCCAAAAAAGGTGTTTTGGGGGTCCCCATGATGTGTTCTGTGTGTCAAATGGCTGTTCCCAATATTTGGGTATCTCCCTAATTCCCCAGAATGGGTTGATTCCCTGGTCAGTACACTCATGTAGACCATAACCTTCATTGTAAACACACCTTGTTTCTTTTTCTTTAATTGACCAATATGTATCAGGTCCCTTGGGGAGCCATTCTTGCTTTAACTCTTTTATTATTAAGTACCTCTTACAAGCCATCTTTCCCACAAATGTTTTATACCTCGTCCCGGTCCTTCTTATGCATTCTTCCCCAATTACTTGGGATTTTAAGTCCCATTGTTCTTTTCTCCTTGTTCCTTTACCTGTGGGCTCTTGTTTCATTAACTTCCATCTCAAGATGTCTAGGGTGCTAAACTTGTCCCTTCCCAAGGCCAATATTAGACATCTGTGTGCTCCCACATATCCAGTTTGTTATATTTAACTCATGGCTTATTCTTCTGATTAGATCAATAAATAGATTCTTACTGGGGGATTCTTCTATTTCAATTTTTCTTTACTGCTAGTGGTTTTTCTTTTATTAAATCTGCGACTCCTAAATTATTTAACTCTTCAAAACAGAACCACTCTCTGATAGGGCACTCTCCAGTCAGATGCTGCTTGAAAGTTGCAGCATTTTTTGCTATCTAATATTGTTTTCCGTCCTCCTGACAGGTAGATATTGATCTATATCAAAGCATGTGGGATCACATGTGTGTGAACTCTTATGAGGGATTGCAGATTTTCCCCGTCATAGATAGGATGGTAGCATTTGGAGCAAGCTCCTTCTGTGGACTTGCTCATCAATAGGACTATTCAGTCCTCCCAAGAGTCCAGTATGAACCATCTCTGGGTCTCACCTGGTCTTGCCTCTTGGGTCGGGGAGTTCTTAGACTGGGTTCTATAGAGTTCTTCTTGGTGTGTTCCCACTTCTCTTCAATTTCTTGGTTAGTCTTTCTGGGGTGTGCCTATGAGAGATTTGTGGTTAATTTTTAGCTTTTGATTATTACTTAACACTTTTATATTAACTTTTTATAATTGCTTACTGTAACATTTATAACAATTCATAACATTCTTAACAATAGTCTTTCGTTAACAACTTGTAACAACTCTTACAGTCTTTTACTGTCTTTCACTGCTTTCTGGTTTCTTCCTGAGAGTTATCTTAAATGTGTCTGGATCTCGACTGGCAGTCCACTCAGAAGAAATCTCTGTTGGGGTTGCAGGGTTTGAGTCTGATGGGTTACTCGGGGTGGTAATGGTCCTTTCATCTGGTAATGTGTGTCCAGCCTTTCTCCTGAGTTCGCACTGCAGTGTGGGTAGTGAGCAAGACCTGGAACGGACCTTCGAATTTAGGGGTTAGTGGGGTGGTATTCCAGGATTTAATTAAAACCCAGTCACCTGGTCTTATTTGATGCATGTCTGTATCTAAGGGGGAGGTTTGAGGAAGATACCCTCTTCTTTTAAGATCTGCCAATGTCTTTCCAATTGTTTTTACATATTCTTGGGTTTCTGCCTCTCCTTCTAAATAATCCCCAGTACTATAGGGGGTTAGTAAGAAGGGGAGTCCAAACATCATTTCATATGGTGAAGCCCCCATGTCTGATCTTGGTCGGACTCGGATTCGTAGAAGGGCTAGGGGCAGACACTTGAGCCAATTCATCCCTGTTTCTGTTATTAATTTGGTTAATACATTTTTGAGGGTTTTATTCATCCTCTCTACTCTCCCTGAGCTTTGGGGATGCCAAGGTGTATGTAACCGCCACTTGATTCCTAAGGCTTTGATGACATTTTGTAGGATTTGGGCTACAAAGTGAGGGCCTCGGTCTGAATCAATGTTATTCACTAGCCCATACCGGGGGATGATGTGTTCTAATAGTATTTTTATTACTGCCTGTGCTGTCTCTTTCTTAGTAGGGAAGGCTTCTACCCAATGAGTCAAGTGATCTACTATAACAAGTAGGTGTTTGTACCCTTGTACTGAGGGCATTTCGGTGAAATCTACTTGAATGTTTTGAAAGGGCCTCAGTGCTATCTGCCTTCCTCCTGGTGTGGTTTTTCTCATTACTTTTTGATTCACCTTTTGGCATATTAAACATCCCTCAGTAACTGCTTTAGCTAGACTGTATACTCCAATGCATAGATGTTCTCTTAGGAAGTGATCACATAACCCTTGGGTACCCCAGTGGGTCAGGTTGTGTATTTCTGTTAGCATTTTCCGAGCTAGGGCTTTATTTAAAAACTTCCTCCCGTCTGGGGTTAACCATTCCCCTCGCTTTCCTTGATGCAATCTTAATTTCTTTATTTCTCTTAGCTCGTTCTCATCATAAATTGGTTCCCTTATTTCGCTGGTAGGTGTGTTACTTAGGTTAAAAATTTTTATTGGCTCCCCCGGGTTTTGGGCTGCTGACTTGGCGGCTTGATCTGCTAATTGGTTACCTTTTACTTCTAAGGTATCCCCTTTTTGGTGTCCCTTGACATGCACTATTGCAATTTCAGTGGGCTTCATGAGGGATTTTAGCACTAACTTGATTAGTTCTTTGTGTATTAAATCCTTTCCCTTAGAATTTAGGTATCCCCTTTCTTCCCATATCCTTCCAAATGTATGTACTATCCCAAAGGCGTATCTCGAATCTGTGTAGATTGTACCTTGGTCTTGTTCTAACAGGTCTAATCCTCTCTTAAGGGCATAGACCTCACAGCATTGGGCGGACCAACTTGAGGGTAATTTTTCTTTTTCTATGACTTTCAAGCTTTCCTTTTCAATGCTCTCGACTATTGCATAGCCTGATACCCTTTTCCCTTCTAATACTTTAGAGGATCCATCAGTGAATAACACCCTCCCATATGGTAGAGGTACATCTTCAAGGTCTTCTCTCATTTTTGTTTGTAAGTCTATGACTTCCAAACAGTTGTGCTCTAATTCTGGTGTGGGCTCTCCTGAGAGGAATTGTGCAGGGTTTAGGCTCTTGGATGTGACTAATTCTAGGTCACTAGCATTTGTTAGAATCACTTCATATTTCAGGATCCTAGAGTCAGTTAACCATTGTTGAGCCTTTTGGCTTAACACTGCTCTAAGGTCATGAGGGGTATGTGCAGTGATTTTTCCTTGTAGTGTCAGCTTCTGTGCTTCTTCTACAAGGGTTGCTGTGGCTGCTACAACCTGGAGACAGGTTGGCCACCCCCTTGCAACTGGATCTAAGAGTTTCGAGAGGTATGCTACAGGCTTTTTGTGCCCTCCCCACTCTTGGGTTAGTACCCCATAGGCGATTCCCCTCTCTGCATTGATGAATAGGTCAAATTTCTTTTTAAGGTCAGGAAGACTCAGCACTGGAGCTGAAGACAATTTGGTTTTCAAATTTTCTAATTGTTTCTCATCTCCAGCTGTCCATTTTATGGGTTCGGATTGGACTAATTTCTCATATAGAAATTTAACACTCTGTGAATAGTTTTCTATCCACAGCTTACAGTACCCGAATAGGCCTAATAGTTTCCTCACATCTGTTTTTGTGGTTGGGGCTGGGATGGACAGCATACCTGAGATTCTCTCAGGGCTTAATTTCTTATACCCTTCTCCAATGATGTGTCCGAGATAGGTGACTTGTGATTCTACAAATTGTAATTTGTCTTTAGATACCTTAAGGCCTTTTTCTCCTAAAAAGTTTAGGAGTTCAATGCTGGTTACTCTTACTTTATCTTGCTCTTTCCCTGATATTAGGATATCATCAACATACTGCAAGATCTGCACGTTGTCTTTAGGGGTGTATTGCCCTAATAGTTCTTCCAGAGCTTGTCCGAATAGATTCGGAGACTCTGTGAACCCCTGGGGGAGGCGTGTCCATCTTAGTTGTTGCTTCCTCTGACTTTTAGGGCACTCCCATTCAAAAGCAAACCAATCTCGGCTCTCTTTGGCTAAGGGACAGGTCCAGAACGCATCTTTCAGGTCCACTACAGTGAAGCAGGTATGTTCTCTGGGTATTTTACTTAGAAGAGTGTAGGGATTTGACACTACTGGGTACTTGGTTACTGTCTTTTTATTTACTTCTCTTAGGTCTTGCACCAGCCTGAATTTATTCTCTGCCTTCCTCACAGCTAGAATGGGGGTGTTATGGGGGGACATACAGGGTTCTAACACTCCTTCTGTTAGTAGGTGAGTTATAATTGGTGCTAGACCCTTCCTGCCTTCTATAGAAATAGGATATTGTTTGACCCTTATGGGGGATGTTCCCTCCTGCATCTCTATTTTTATGGGTGGGATATCTAGATATCCATATTTCCCCTCTTCAGCCCATACCTCTGGCTTGATCTCATTCAAGTCTTCAGTAGTCATTCTCATCATTCGGACCACCATTTTACCCTCTCTAGGAAAGATCCCTACCCCCAGCTGGACCTGCAGGTCCCTTCCGAGTAGATTACTGTCTAATTTGGGTAAGTATATAAGATCAGTGACACATCTCCTTGAGTTTCCTTTGACTTCCACATTTTCTAGAACTGAAGCTTTGAAAGGTTTCCCTTCTGCTCCTAAAACTTCACACATTCGTTTTCCAATTGCAGTTCCAATTGGAAGTTGCTTAATACTTGATTTGTCTGCTCCAGTGTCTACTAAAAATTCAAATTCTTCATGATAGGGACCCACCTCAAACTTTACTATGGGCTCCTCGTGATGTTTCATCGGGTCCCCTAACGCATAGAGCCCATGACACCCCTAGTCTTCATCACCCTCACCTTTTAGCCATTTCTCTAAAGTCTCCTGTTCCCTGGCAATTGCCTCATCAAAGGATATTTTCTGGCAATGTCGCTTTAAGTGACCTACTTCCCCGCAGTAGAAACACTTTCGTGTTTCTCCGGGCCTCTGAGGGGTGCCCCAAGGTGGCCAGACTTTTCCTTTCTTCACTGGGGGCTTTGTGTTTTCCTCATCTTGTGGACTCTTATTATCTTTTACACTTTCTCTGGCCACTGCTACCATGACCCTTGCTTTTGTTCTCATTTTTTCTTCCTCTCTCCTCAGGTAGACTCTTAAGGCTTCTTTCAATAACTCATTTATTCCTTTCTCTTGCCAGTCTTCCATCTTTTCTAGTTTCCTTCTTATATCTGGCCAGGATTTGGTAACAAACTGTAATTTTAAAACCACTTGGCCTTCTGGGCTGTCTATATCTAAATTAGAGTACTGCTGGAAATTCTTTCTGAGCCTATTTAACCATGCTGCTGGAGTTTCATCTTTTTCTTGGGCTCCCTCAAAGGCTAATTTGGTGTTGTTACTCCGGGGAACTGACTCTTTAATGCCCCTTATTATTAAAGTTCTATTGTCTTCCATATTCCTTCTATCCTCCTCCCTGTTTGGGTTCCACCCTGGATCAACTATTGGCAATTTCTGGTCACCTGGGGGACCCATCCGATTCTCCCTCTCCCAAATACGCTTTCCTGCCATTCTAATCAGCCGCACCTCTTCTGGATTGAAAAGTATGTTCAGGATGGAGTTTAACTCTCCCCACGTGTAGATATTTGGGCCTAAAAATTGATCTATTTGAATGGCAATCCCCACGGGGTCTTCAACAAGATTCCCTAGCTCTTTCTTGAAACCCCTGACTTCTGAAGCTGTTAGAGGGGCGTTTACAAACCCTACTCCTCCAACTGCCCCACCCATCGGAACTTCTCTTAGGGGGAAGAGTTTTGTTTTTGACCTGGTATTATTGTAGGGCCCTTCTGGGGTTTCTATTGCTTGGGGAGGATCCATACTAGGAGTTGGCAGACTTAATTCCCAGTGGGGGGGGAGGTGCAGGGACTGTGGAAGGTGAAGGGGAAGAGATTGGACCAGTGTTAGGAGTCATGGAGGACAGAGCTGGAGAGTAGAAGGGGTTAGCTTTTGAAAGAGTTAAGTTAGGCTGAGGTGGTGGAGGGGATGTGATCGCTGGGGATGGTCCTGTTGGAAAGCCAGCTGGGGAAGGGACAGGGATCGTAGCTTGGGGAGATACTGAGGAATTTACAGGGAAGACGGGAGGGTTTGCGGGGATAGCTTGGGGTATTTCAGGGTGAACAGGCGGGGGTAAATGGTCAAGAGGGTCCCAAGCACGACTACTCTCTTTTCTGTCTTCATTTCCACTCTCCTTTTTCTGCTCTTGGAGCTTACAAATCTTGGCTGTCTCACTCTTAGCTATGTGTTTCTGCCAGCAAGTAGCATAAAGCACCTGCTCAGTATTAGAATCTCCCTGGACTCTCAAGTATTGGTTTAATTGTGCACACATCCAGGGATCCTTGGTCCCAAACCATGGCCACCTTCCAGGTAAATTTAAAGCAGGCCAAACTTCTATGCAATAGTGAATCATCTTCACTTTACTTAAACCTTTCATGGCCTCATTAGTTTCCCATAGCTCAAGCATCTGCCCGAGCGGACTGTCTGGTGGAATATTCTTAAGTTTTTCTCCTCCTTTTTCCCCCGATGGTCTTTGTTTGCCCAAGCACGCTCCCATTCTCCCTGGGTCTAAAATAAAAGCTATACGGTGCCCTTACCCAAACGAAAATCTTAAGATAAGGCAACACAAATCGTAAATATTTGACCCTTATTCTAAATCAAGCTTTCTTTAATGTGCCCCTACTCGAACTTAAAGTTAATGACGGGCAACTTAAACTTCAACTTCACACTCACTCCAGTACCCCGAAGGTAACCCCCCTTGTTACCCCGGCCAGTACCCCCAAGCAGGCGAGTGCCCCGTCGGCAGCCCTGAGCCCCCAGCCAGCACTTCGCTGGTACCCCGCAAGCAGCCCCTGACCGCCTGGTACCCTGTGGGTAACCCTCTGTCACCCCAGCCAGTACCCTCTACAGGCTTCGGCAACTGCTTCGGCCAGTACCCCCTTTCACTCGCCGCGTGCTACAGGCCCCCGAAAGTGGGCCGGACAACCAACGGCCGCGCAGGGCCGTTGTCCCCACCGCAGCCAGCACCCGAGCACACGGTGCACAACTCACACACTCCCCCTACTTCGGACCCCTTGTGCTTAGGGCCCCCTACCACTCACACCCTGCACCCCGGTCGGCTATGCCGGTTATAGCCCCAGCCAGTGCAGCTCTCTCACTCTGTGCCCTGTCCACTACCCCAGCCAGCGCCTGAGCACTCTCCCTGGGTCCGAGCCCCCGACAGGCAGCACTCGGTTCCCTAGTGCCTCAGACACCCCGGGCTATAGTCCCAGCTGACACCTCTTTCACCCTCTGTGCCCTGACAGCTACTCCCTGGCCTCCCGAGCCAGCAGCACCTCAGCCGGCACAGTGTGCGCCTCTCACTCCCCTGGGCAGCCCGCGCACTCCGACTGGCCCAGTCGTCCCACCTCCCTATGTGCTGGGGGGGTCCCTTTTCACCCTAGGCGTGCCACTCACACCTACTGTCCTCCGCACGCCAGGAGGGGGGCCCCTCTATGCCCCTGGAGGCGCCTCACTCACTCGTTGCCAGTCGCTTCCCCCTGTTCCCGGCTGGCCCCCTCGCGGGGGTCCAGAACCGCGGTACTAAAGGGTCCAAACTCGCTCCGGGGATCTGAGCTGCCAGTCCCCGTCTCACTCACTCCACTCACTCGTTCGCCTCCACCCCCGCCACCGGTTACTCACCGGTTCTCCTCAGCGATGTTCCCACGGCGTCCTGTCCTCTGGTCCTGGGGTTGCCAGCTGTCCTGTCTTCAGGCGTGGCTTGAATCCCGGACGAGCCCCCAATTGAAGTGAACAAAATGGGCAGGAGATTTGTTTTAACTCCTTTTTGTGCCTTTATTAAAATAGCTCTTTTAGAGAAGGGGGGGTTGGGTGGAGTTTTGCCGTCGCCCTGCCGCTGTTCCCTCGGGGCACCGCTGAAGAGGAGGTGTAATTCGATCCTGCGGTCTCGCTCCGTCTCCTCTCTGCAGAATCGGGACTCCTTCCTCGCGAGGGTTTCCCGGAAGTCTGATCTGCCTGGCTCGGTCTTGGGGTGTCTCTCCTTTCAGTCACTCTCTAGGTCAGCGAGAACACCTCAACCAGTTGGAGACCCTCTCCAGGTAGCTGGGTGTCCTCTTCCTACAGCAGTGTCCTCCATAAGTCCCGGTTCTGGGTGGGCTCGTTGGTCTAGGGACCATTCGCTGCTAACTGGACTTCTGCTTGGAGCTGAGCATTTCGGGGGTCTACTCGATTTCCATATCAGGCGGGGTCTCGTGGTTCGGGCAGGCGGGGAGCGGCAACGGCTTTTAACTCGGTGGAAAGGGGAAACTCAAGACTTGGGGAAAAGGTCAACACACAGCCCGGAACACAGGGCACAACACTGGCACAAACAATTCAAAATAACAGGTATGTAATACTGCAACTTCAAATACAACATCTAATAGCACAACTATACAATACACAACATATACTATGCACAACATTGATTAAAACTTGGAGTCTCTTTGGCTCTATTCATTTCAATGTGGCCGCCGCTCCGGGAAGCGCCGCTCGGAGCGGAGCGGGGCAGGACCATGGCGGGCCGGGTCTGGGCGCTGCTGGCGCTGCTTGTCCTGGCGCTACCCGCCTGGGCGCCGGACCCGGTGAGCCTGGCGGGGGATGGGCAGGGGAGAGCGGGGCCGGCGGGAGCGGATCGGCCCGGGGCTGGCGGGGGAGATGCGGCCGTCGCCGCCCTTCCCGACGCGGGAGGCCGGACGAGCCTGCGAATGCACGCTGTGGATGCGGGGCAGCGCCTCGCTGCCCTCACGGGCTCCCGAACTCGGGCAGGGCTCCTGTGGCGAGCGGCGCGGCCGCGGCGGCGGGAGGGGGCTGTGCCACGGCGCTGTTGTACGAGTCCTTGCTCGCTCCTGCGCTGGGTTTCGTGCGCCTCTGTTATGTCAGGGTCGTCCTGTCACATCGCAGCAGCGATTTCCAGAAGGAAAGTTAAGAGGGGCTTGCTAAAAAAGCGCACGGTTCTGAATCTGCTGAGTGTGCTGTAGCTCACCGAGAGGAGGAGCGTAGAGCAGGTGGACTTGTGTGTCGTTTCCTGCTCTTTGGGCCGTTTGGGTTTTTTCAACTGAGTAAGTGAAATATTTAATTTTTAGTGGAATTAGGAAGCTGGGAAGGTGGGGTAGTCGTTTGGAGCAGGCTGGCTTCCATCTCCTGGGCATGTGAACAGTTGGTCTTGCTTCCTGGTGTATTCCTAAAGCAGCGAAGCATTCTTTCATCTCTTGAAGTTCTTAAAATTACTCGTCCTCTATGAAGAGGACAGGTTTTATATATCTCTGGGTTTCAAAACTCTTTTTGGTATCTATTTTTAAATATTTTATGAACAAACTCTATTTATTCCCTAGTTTGCTCCAATTTGCTTTTTTTGTTTTTACCAAATTACATTGATTCTGGGAAACCTATTATGGGTTTTGTGAAAGGGAAGAGCTGCAGGAAATGACTGTGGGCGTATGGATGGCCAGTGTTCCCTTAGTGTCTTTTCTACACAGAGTTGGGCTTTTCTTTCTCCCCTCTCTTCTCTTCCTCCAGTCCCATCCTACCGGCCAAGAACAGCTTCCTTACACTATCATCTATTTCCAGCTTAAAACACCTTCAGAATTTTAGCCAAAAGTATCCTGGAGTGTGGAGTCATAGGAGAAAGTGCCAGCTGTCAGCAAAGTCATAGCATTAGAGCTTGATTTGCATTTGATTTCACTTGGTACATCTTTGCACTTGCACAATATCCGCTGTGTATCCAGCCTGCAGGTTGTGCTACTGTGCAGCCAGCTGTTAGGCTTGGATTTTTTTTTTTTTGTTGAAATGCAGGGATGAATCATTTCTGAAGAATTCTTCCTAGGTGCTGCTCCATTCATCTCATTAACAAAGAGCACAGAAGATAAATGCCTTGAATTACATCTCAGAGGTGCAGACTGTCAGTCTTTACCTTTCATTGAGGTCCCGTCAACCATACTGACTTTTTTGTCCAAATTGATTTAAGTTGTCTTGTCACTGTTTCTTCGGTGTTGCAAGAGTACTCTTAACCTCTGTGCTCAGAAAGGTGAACAGCACTGGGACTCCTGCAGCCCAATAGTGTTGCATTGGCTCCTCCCATCCGGGAAGAGGAGCAGAGGAAAAATGTGTTAGATCACAGAGTTCGTAGACCAAAAGATCTTGAATATAACAGATTGACTGAAAATATGGAATTATATTTAATAGCTCAAAGAGGTAATTTGCTATTTGTTTTTACATAGGAAGGTGAAAAAATAAAATGCATAAATATTAAGGAGGGATGCCAGAGATGGCCTACCTCAAAAATAAATAAAGTGCTGGTATTCCTTAGACTGGACAAGCTACATTCAGTCTATTTCATATTCATTAAATCAGGCTAGGTGTCAAAATATTTACTCAGCAGTCATTAAACCATGCATTAATTTTCTGTACTGCAGTCAGTAATAACTGTTACAACTTGATATTTTTTACAATTCATCCAATTCATCTCAACAGCTTGCTAGTTACTTGGTTTCTGTTCCACTTTTTTTTTTTTTATACAATCAGTCAAAATATAAATCTTTTGTGCTACTTCCACTTTTTATTTCCATCTTCCCCATACCATGTTCTACTTCTCCTCCACTGTGTTATCTTGTTAGTGTTTTGATCCTGTGCTGCCACATGTTTTTGTGTCGTTACATACGTCTCAATTTGAAAGTTGGCAGTATATAAGATAATCAAAATATGCAAACTACTGGTAACAGTAGATTTTAAAAAGCGAAACAAAGGGAGCATTAAATCACCGGTCGCTATTCATGAATAGCTGTATTTCTCTTAGGGGGTTCAATGCATGTTTGAAAAGCACATTTATAGTGGTAACCTGCTGTTTGGGTCCAGCTTCCAATAGCTTTTTCTAGGGGATGACCTCTGACTTGTCACATCAGAAGCTGAAGGTGATTCTGTCGTGCTGAAAGGATGTCCCTGCTTTTCTTGGACAGCATTTATTTTTCTTCTTCTAGTGTCAAGCCTCTGCAGAGAGGAAAACCCCATTTACCACAGAAGTAACTTCTCATAAAGCTGCTTATTTTACTCTGGTTGTAAAAAGTGCTTGATTTTTTTTTTTCTGCTGCTGCCAGAAAATTCTTTAAGTGTCTTTTTTTTTTTAACCTTCTCAGAAAGCTCAGAAAGTTCATCTTAGCTGGTTGCAAAAGATAACAATATTTTTGTTCCTTGTTAGAACTTTGTGTAAAAAAAACCAAAACAACAAAACAGCCCAATTCTGGTTTTCTGGTTGTCTTGACATCTTTTTAAGTTGCTGCCTATATGCCAGGGGAAGCCGTACACGAAGCTGTTGCAGTCACTTGGTTTGTTCTTGTTGGAGAAGAGACTGAGGGGTGGCCTCACTGCAGTCTACAGCTCCTCACAAGGGGAAGCACAGGGCAGACACTGATCTCTTCTTGTTGCTGATCAACAATAGGACCTGAAGGAATGGCCTGAGGCTGTGTCAGGAGAGGTTTAAATTGGATATTAGGGAAAAGTTTTCACCGAGGGTGATGGGGCTCTGCCTGTCTGTCAGGGATCAAGATGCATTTGGACGCGTTCTCAGGCACAGGGTGTGACCTTGGACTTGTCCCTTGCAGGGCCAGGAGTTGCACTTGATGATAATTGTGGATACTTTCTAACTCTGGATATTTGTGTATCCATGATGCAGTAGTTAACCTAAAGAAATAGTTAATAATCTCTAATTTCTTCAGATACCTCAATCAGTTTTGAAAGATGTACAGGTTGTTTTAGGAATTACTGGCTTCTTTACCTTGCTTTAGACACAGACAGGTTAGAAATCTAAAAATACTAAATGTAAGGAGGGAGCATTTTCTCTGTTCTCTCTCCCTTTAACTGTTGCTTTCCTCACCTTTTTTGTGGCTTAGGCTTCAAAGCACTGGGAAGATAAAAATAGCTGCAGATACAGGATTAAAATCTCAGGGGAAGGTGCCGGGAAGGTGCCAGGAAGGTGCCAGGAGTGACATAACATTTAGCACCTTTAGCTTAAAATCCTCTGAAATCAGTTTTCCACGGGTGCTACTGTTTCCTCTGTGACCATAGGCTCTACTGACAGAGCAACTGAATTCTCCTCCACTTTGGATAACTTTTTTGTTAGAAGCTTTTCTGTCAGGAAACATATTTTGATGGAGGTATTTCCTGAAGGTCCAAATCTGTATATCCCTTGCAGTAGGATGTATATGTAATGTCACATTTTTCTGATGGATTTTAGTATTGCAGGATGGAAAATTGCACAAGGCAGTTGCATCAATACTGTTAAGCGTTTGTCTGGCTTTGCACAAAACCTCTGACTTTTATTGCCTAATTAGTCATCTGATATCCCTCCTACCTTCCTTGTTTTGACGCTTCCTCACTTTGAAAATTAAATGGCCATTTGTGTTTGACTTTCTGTTCAGCTGTGCAAAGGCTGTAACTGCACTGCAGTGAAATCTAGGAAACACAAAGCTGCTGGTCCTATACCTTTACCACATGTTGGAAAACCAAAATTCATCTCATGCTCTCTCCCACCAACTGGAAACAGTAGAAAAAGATAACATCATAACACACAGAAATCAATCACAATTTAGAATTGCTGTTTCCAGTTGTAACAAATCAGGCCAGTGTTTAAAGTCCGTGGCATTGTGTAAGACGTTGTGCTTTCTGTATTAATGCATTAAAAACAGATAATGAGATTAGCCCAAAGAGAGCACTGACATTAGTTAACTTCTTTGTCCCAGTTACATAGGTGCTGGAGATGTTGTCACAGTTTTCACTAGAACCAGGATGCATTATAAGGACACACTAGTAAGCTAATTAATACAGCCTAATAAATATTGGAAATCAAGGGTGGGGAGGAAGTGGTGGAAGGATCGCTCCATATTTTGTTTGTGTTCTATCTCCCAAACAATTGTGCTTTGGGAGCTTTTCTACCGGCTCCCAGAACAGCACATGCACCTTTCTTTTTCTTAGTGAGATATATCATACTATAAGGAGCTTACTGAACTTCTCACATAGATTCAGGACCAAATCTGGCCTGCTGTCAACTGGCTTGAAGCACAAGTGTGGGTGGCTTGTATGTCACTAGGTAAAACATAGAATTATAATTGTGACATGTATATGCATATGTTTATATATTTATATGCATGCTTTATGTAATTGATAGAAAAACAACCTTGCATTCACTTTGAGTATGCCTAAAGTAGTTCTCAAACTTTGATTTGTAACTAGCCATGCTCCCAGGAATGAAGGTGTATTTTTTAGTTACATTCCTGAATTGCACCCCACATATTTTTTAGCACCACTTCAGCAGTACTTCTCCACACTGAATTCAAAGTCGTGCTGTGTATAGCTCATTCCACCAGCTGAGGGATTGCCCAAAGTTCATGATGTTTTCCCTGCCCCAGCTGCACAGTACAGCTTAACACTAAACATAATTAGGAGTGACATTATAAAATGGCATTATGAATTGGACGAACAGAACAGACTGGTCCATACTGAGATCTAAGGTTCCTGAACTTGTATAAAGAATATACAGCTTTTGAAGTGGTCTTCATTAAATCACATGGAGTAAAAATATATACAGTTTGTGTATTTAGATAAGTTGTCTAAAGGTCTGTCAGGCAGCATGGGGAAGTTGCTGCTGGTCCCTCCTCTTCTATTTTCCTCTTTCCAGAGTCCTGTGACTTGAATTAACTGACTAGTCCTAAAGGTTTAATTCAAAACTAACTACTAGAATAATAATGTTTTAATAAAGAAGCTAAATAATAATGTTTCATTGTCTTTGCAGTATGGAGAGGAGTGCAGGAGTAAAATGTACCCTCCTTCAGGACCAACGTAAGTAATCTGATTGAACTCGTCTAGCAAATTACAGAGAAGTTGTGATTTGCAAGTCTGAACAGGGCTTTTTTTTTTTTTTTGAAACTTGTTCCTGTTGCAGGTCTACAAAATGCTAGTTAGAGGTGGGAAGCACCTATTTTGTCAAATTTTTTTCAGAACCTTCTTTAAAGTTGATCTCTGGTGTTTCTCTCAGGTTCAAAGGGAATATACCCACATATGTCATAAATCTCGATTTACCTCCCAGCAAAAGGTGGGATGACTTGATGCGTGACAAAAAGACAGAGGTAAGAAATGCAGAACTTGCTCTGAAGCTTAGCAGATATAAAATTAACACATATCCTTTATTTTGAGAAAAGTTTTAAAAGGAATACATGTGCTAAAAGTACATGTATCTGAGAGGGATAATATTTTCAGTTGACTTTTCTAATATGATTCCAGTCATATTAGAAATTAATAATTGCTTGGGTAAATTTTTTTTCTGTTTAACACTTAAGCTAGCAGCATCAAGTGTAGAGACACTGGCATTGGGATGTAGAGGTGTAAAAACCAGTGTGCCATTAACAAGTGTGTGCTGTTCCATTTTTCAAATCTCCTTAGTCGTGAAGTGGTCCAGAATGAAGAGGGAGCAATACACCAAAGGAGCAGCCTTGGCAAACTGAAGTGAAACTGAGGCAGCATTCTCTTCTCCCTGCTTCTCTCAAAATGCTGCATGAAATGATGAAATGGCAAGGGGAAAATTAACTTCCTGCCCTTTTCATTCCTTTTCAGGAATGCTGGTTGTAGCACTGGTGTTTGTGTGTCACAAATAAATTTTTTTAATATTTGAGTCTATTTCAGACTACTTAAAACAGCTGTTTGGAAGATGGCTAAAAATTCAGTTCAGTAATTTTTAATTTCTCAAACAAGGTCAGGGATTTTTGCTGTATCCCTTGACTTTGGCCTTTCCACTCAGAAAGCTAGACGAATTTTACTTACGTGCTAATATTATTTTAAAAGTCCCATTTAAGCCAGTGGGTGTTGGAAGCTTCAGGTTTCACCTTAAATTCTAAAGAATTTTATCTCTTGTGTACTTTGGAGTTAGATCACATGGAGTGGAACTCTTATTTGCCTGACACTTACCTGTTGCAAATCAAAAGCATGTGCTTTCATAAGAAATTGATTGAGTGTTTTTTGTCTTCAGTAACATCAGTGCTTAAGCAAAGAGCTTGAAATTGACATTCTGAAAGACAGGAGAGTGCAGAGTTAGAATTAATGAACACATTAAAATGTATTCAAAGGAGCAGAAGACGAGGATGGCTTTGCTGTAATTTGTTATTACTGGTAGAAGGACACATTGGAATTAATCAAGAAAGTTAGTTGAAGAAAGCTTGAAGAGTGATTTTAGTGGAGAGTTGGGGGTATTTGTCTCGCAAGAACGTGACATTTAGCATTTTATTAAAATACGTATTTTTCTCAACAAAGTGTTTTTTTCAAAAGTCTGTCAAGGAGTTCTGTTAGTATTCTAGCAATTCTTATGCTTAAGATCTATTCAACAAAGTCCTTGCTCTTTTTAGCTGAAGACTGTGGTCCAGAATATTAAAGATATAGCAAATACCTTCTTCCCCAGTGGCAAAGTTGTTGACATAGTGGATAACAAAATAGTAAGTATTTCAGCTTAATTATTTTATTACTGTATGCTCTGACTACAAAATTAGAATGCTTCTAAATCTGGCAATTAAGATCTCAAAGTTACTAATTTACAAGTTCTTAATTCCGCTTCCAGAACAGAAGTGCTATTTCAAACAGTCACTCTGAAATTTTGCCTTCTTGTCTACTCTAAATGACTGAAACCATCAAACAAAAAAATGCACATCTCTTCCTCCTCTAATTTTTCCTAAGATCTTTTCAATTTTGGATTAGTAACACTAGAGAATATGCAATAGACTTAGTTACTGTAGCAAAACACTTGACTGAAATTTTTTACCACGTTCCACTTCTTTTAAACGGTAGAATAAAATCAGGTTTTGAAAACTGTAATAAATGTCTGATTACAGGGACAACTTTGACCAGGACACACCTGAAAAA